>BSBM01000123.1:18485000-19860000 GCA_027924585.1 Larix kaempferi | reverse complement strand
GAAATGGAATGAAACTATGATCGTGATTGGTTCCTACCCAGCATGATATCCATAGGTTGGTAATTCCCCCCCCCCTACATAGGAACCTAGTGTCTTAAATCCAGTATGGTGTCCAGAAACTGGAGAAATGCCCCTTCAAGCTTCCCTATGACAGGAAGGATCTATTATTTTACTAACGACTAAACTTCGGCATGATGTCTAGAGTCGAGAGACATGGCCGGCGAAGGGGGAGGAACCAAAAGAACATGAAGAACATTCAGGAAAATATGGCGACTGGTAGTCATACAATGATTGGGTGTAACAAAGGAGAGTTGATCAATGGTCACTATGTTTCCATGATGAGGAAAATACATCACTTGAAAGAGAGTGGACACTACAAATTTCATGGCATAAACATAATATTGTCCAAGGAGTAGATTAAAATCTAAGGGACCTTGGACTACCATAACATCATTGCAGACAGTTTTCCCTCATAAGGTGATAGGTAAATAAGGAAGAATCCCTACATGTATAGTAGGTCTTCTATTAAAATCTAGTATTTGATCAATGACTAGCAAAAGTTGAGGAGAACCTATATTTTTCCAATCAATTGAAGATAAAATACAAACAAAACACCCTTCATCAATTATAGTGCAAAGTATTTTCTTACCAACAACTCCTACAAATATATGAAAAGGAACACCATAAGGAAGACAAGATTTTGTTGTGACTACTCCAATCAAAGGAAACAACCTTAGTACTTGGAGGGGATTCTATTGAAATGGATAGGATGCACCCTTGTCCTGAACAATATGAACTGAATAAGAAAACATTAGTGCAATTTGATTCACTCTCTAACAGGAGAGTGGGAACGACTAAGGATGGGATTGGATCGACCACTTGGTCTTCACTCTTCAAAGGAAGAGTGGAATCGACTAATTTTTCTTCACTCTTTTGAGGAAAGAATAGGATCGATTGAGGATGGAGCTAGATAAACCAATTTATCAACCAATGGGGGGTCAAGCGACAATTTAAGATGTCCTATTGGAATCTATTTCCAAGGCACAATAATTTGTTCCAATAACTGTGAAGCTTCATCCATACGAGGAAAAAGGTCAGTAAGGTGCATGTACTTACATAACAAACAAGGATTCTTTACTTTACCTTTCCGACTCTTAACCAGAGAGTCGCTGGTTGACGAGGTGTCATCAACATGATGTCCATATGTTGACGATGTAGGTTATTGGGAGAGCTTAGACCATGTTTCTAATAAGGTGGTCACACTTGCAATTCCTGCAAGGGAATTTTGGCTTATGATTTGTTTGAGTAGGATGATCAACACTCTCAGCACTATTAGAAGTAGCTGGTTGATGCTGGGTCCCTTGCTTATTTTTCTTCTTCTTAATCTTCATTTTCTTCTTCTTCTTATCTAGTTGATTACTAGAATCATGATTATCAGTAGGTGAGGAAGAAGAAACGGAAGAAGACACATCCAATGAAGAATTCAAAGGATCAATTTGAGGTTGATTCTCTTGTTATGCATATTTAACATTTGAAACATTAGGTGCATCTAGGATCATTGTATTAAATAATAACCATACTGATAATCCTATATTAACTCTAGGTATGTTCAAAGTGGCAATAAAGGGAGGACCAACATTTCCAAATGAAGGAAAAAAAAAGGTACCCCTTGAAAAGGGGTCTCTTGGTTGGTAGTCCCAGAAGATGTTTCCATAGCTATCTAACAAAGCTACCTATCTCTCTAAGGTCTTCTAAATAAAACACATAGAAAATGCTAGTCAAATTAAAGGAAACAAACAAACATGTGAATAGGTGGGATAAATAGTCGGATCCTCATAGGTGTGTCAATTTTTAACAATTCGTGATATACCGTAGGGTCCAATAGTAATAATCAGCCCAATATTTCATAGAACTAACCAAGGAGGATCAATACCATACCCTTGACCGGATTACCCAACTACCTAACAATACATACGTAGTAATCTCCTAGAGTGTTGTTCTCGGTGTATTACAACAGCAAGACTTCCAAAAGGTCAAATCAGTTAGTTTTCGGATTCTATGGGGGTCTCCCAATATACTCAAGGTACGTGGGGGCTCAAATCCATAGTATTTTTGTCTGATACACAACTATTCGAAAGGGGCCTTTCGATATACTCTTCATATGTGGAATAACCACACAGTCCCTGGATTGTACTGCTGACAACTAATGATGAGATCCTACACTTAACGACACTGGAACATGTCTCTAGCCTATCACACAATGTTGCTAAATATTTTAAATTAATGTGCACTTTATTTTATCTTGAAGCAGTTAAGTGGACAAGATGATATTTCGACTGACTCAAAAGCGATACAAGGAAACGAAGATGCAATCTTTCACTTCAATGAACACTACACTATGAGAGGGAAGAAAGTCTTTTTCTTTCAAAAATGCAAAAAAATTCTACTTAAGAGAGAGAGAGATATTTTTCCCAAATGCAACAAACCCCATGCACATGCAATTTTCACTTTTATTTTTTGAATGATATGCAAAAAGAAAAACTAATATGTATCCCAAATTCGAAACAACAAACAAAATCCTTCAATTTTACACCAAAATACAAAGAATTTGCTTCCTATCTTTTCAATAATATTGAAAACAGATCTCTAAGCTACGAATATAAATATCCTACTGATGTTTCCAATCACAATGCAAAGCAAAGAAAATAGCATTCACAAGTTCTTTTAAGACCATGAAACTTGAAAAACCTTTTTTTCTATATATAAATTAAATACTTAAAAAACTAAAATCAAACCAATACAAAACAAAACAAAAAAATGTTAATTTCAAGTATTTTCAATCTAATAAAAAAAAAAAAAAATTCTTTGAATTGGTGTGGAAACAAGAAGATCAATCTACTTCTATGAAATGAGAGGCTAAATATATCTAAGGAAACAAAATCAAACCCAAGACAATAAGGCTCACTATGCACACCAAAATTTTAAAATCCCTATGCAAACCAAAACACTCTTCAATCCCTAAATGATGACAAAAGGAGTCAATATCTAGTTCAGGAGAAGAATACACTTTTGGAAGATAGTGAAGAACCCTAAGCAACCACCTACTCAAAAAACTAAGAATGAAAACTAGGCATAATTTAAAAAATTCCCATAGTGTTGTAGTATATAGGAACACACCAATACGATAGTTTGAAGTGTCACACGCACAAAAAAACCCAATTGCGACAATTTCACATTGTGTCTTAACACGGAGTATGACAGGTGAAAGATAAATTTCAAATGTACAAAGGTTTCAAGAAAACTCAGGAATCCTAATGGAATAAAAGTCAAAGATTCAATATGGACATCCCAACAACACAAATGGCCAACCTCAACCAAGAAACAAGGAAAATATGACAATATCCAAGAGGTATGAATTCTCAAAGTTAAGAAAACCCTAAGGCTAAGGAAAAGAAATCTAAAGAACAATTTGTTCCCCAATGGAGTCGCCGTTTTTTTTACGAATTACTTGGTCAATGCGGACAAAGTCTGAACTCCCTAATTTGAATGGTTCAAATATAAAACAAAACAAGACAAAAACACATATCTTTCTCTAGATCAAACAAATTACTTAAAGGTTAAGAAAGAACATACCTTTTACTGAAGTTTATCCTTGTTGGTTTTAAGCTCTTATAGTCCTGCTCCTTAGCTTGAATAGAAAACCTGTAGAAGATCCAAAGTAAACAAAACCAAGTAAAGGATGCAAATATAACTTGATTAATCTAAGAAAATGACCAAGGATAAATTCTATAAATGAAATTCAACATCATTTGTGAGAAAGGAAATGTATTGATGTATTAAAAATAAATAAAGAAGTACAACTGAAATGCCTTGGTGTTGCAGATCCCTTCTAATGAATCCCTTGCATGAACTTGTCACCTTGCCCCAAGAGGATGGCTATCAAAAGTTCAACTCTCTAACACAATTACTCCAGCATTTATCCACTATGATTTCTTCCTCCTCTCACCCATGGGAATTAGATTTCATTTATAGAGAAAAAGGGATAAGGAGGAGATGAGACATAAGAGGAAAAGAATAAGGTGATATCCCAACCAATAAAGGGTTCGGTTGAGATCCATTCTAATAGGAGGGGATATCCATCCATAAGGACATCTTTCTAGAAGCTACTCGAACCTTTCTTTTTTCCATTAAAACAAACAGTGTCGCACCCTACTCAAGAGAAACTTGTGACATTTGGAGGTGTCGCAGTTTGCATGAAGGAAACTTGTGAAATTGTCTCAAGTTGTTAGAAAGAAACCTGTGATAGTGAAGAGTGACGCGGTTTGTCCAACAGCAAGCTGCGACAATGTTGCTAACTAAAGTGCTCGAAGGGAAAAAACTCATGATTCTCATCCTCCAAATAATTTTTATCAAAGGTACTTCAAAATTTGTGGTAAGATTGAAGGTACATGGTTCATTATCATGCTGATGACAAAATTGATGAAAAAAAATTTGTGTAACACTAAGAAACCATCTAGAAAGAATTTGCTCCATTTCCCACCACTTCGTTTAGTACTTCATCATTGAAAGGAATTGGGAAGGGTCATGAATGCAAGCAGCATTCAGGTTGCGGTAATTGACACAGACCCAAATATCCTTGGTTTCCTTATTTCTCTATATCACAATAGGGATGATCCACTCATATTCATCAACTGGGAAAATTAAGCTAGCATTCAGCATATGGTCAATCTCCTTCTTAACATTTTTTTTGACCCAATGGTTTAGTCGATATGGACAATGCTTGATATGATTTGCATCCGGCTTCAATAAAATCTTCATTTCTCCTAGATCTCCTTGAATTCCCTTGTGTTTCATGAAACTTTGTACAAATAATTCCTCATACTATTTCAGAAGAGAGGAAATTACTAAGACTGCCTAATCGTCCTAGTAACCCTCAATTGCTACCATATTCAATTTATCTTCAGTTCAAATATTGATATTCTTCAACTGATATTGCTCCAATATCTTATGGCTTGGTGTGTTGTAATTTTTGGGAGCTTTTTGATTCCTTGAATTGAAGGTGTCACAATTGTTCAACTTCATCTGGTTCTGGTTCTACTTGCTCCACCTTCATGCAACATACATGTTGTTGCATATATACATGGAATTATGTTGATTCTTGATGTAGCAGGTACAGATATGGATGGATGAGCTTCTGCAACTGGTCAATAAACAATGTTCCCTTAATAACAGTTAATGCTTGAACCGTTACCGTGTAGCTTGTTGTGGAGAAGGAAAAGTCCTGAAAAAATTTGCACGCAATGTCTTCCAACAATCATTCTACTTTTTCATATCTTCATGCATATATTCATATCTTCATATCATTCTAATTTTTCATATCTTCAAGGAAGAACTGGTGAACACAGAATTATGGTCGCAATCCTTCTAATTCCCACTGATGCTCACAATATCGATGTGACGATAAGGATTATATTCCCCCATGTATACTTCTTTGGCCATGTTAGCATGCAGGGACAACTTCAATATAATCTTCATGGTAAGATTTGTGGTATCGTACTCAAGAAAATCATCCCTATGCATTTCCCACCATCTCATGGTGGTGCCTTTAACATATGTGTCCAGTACATCCATACAATATTTTTCCTCTGTCGTGCCTTCCATCTCTTGTAATAATTTATCGATCCAATTAGTTCCAGCATATGTTGGTGCTTGACTGAATTCTATTCTTATCCATCTAACAGAATTTACCATTGCACAATTCCTAGATGAAATATCATGATGTCCATTTTTCCAATTGTCCCAAGCAACCTCGAAATCACTATTGAAACACTAAATGCTTCACTAACTGAAGGAACCTTCGGAAGTTGGATTCACATAAACATCTCTCTGTATCGCAGTCAAAGTATAAATCCCATCCATAATATCTCATTCCATGTACTCCTGAACTGGCTCAGTGTACCCAGGACCTTGGCAGGGATATAATGGTTGAGTCACCTTCATACCATCCACCTCGAAATTCATCATTTTTTTGTTTAAATTGATGATTCTATAGTTCTCATAGGCCCATTCAATACCAAGCTCTCTCACGTTTCTCTATATATTCTTTCTCTTGGAGGAAGGCCGCACATGGTGAGATGATGATCTCTTTGGGGAATTCCAAAAGGCCCCATTTATTTGTAATTTTATTTCTAAAATCTTTATTTGATTCTCATATGAACCTTAGGTTGAATATCCAAGTGAAACTATGTGTAAATGCCAAACTATATATGAATGGTGCCATTTTCCCACATATCTTGTTGTAAGAGTTGAAGTTGTTTGGTATCGAGTTATTTCAGTCAATATCTGTAATTTTAAGTCATTTTTGGAGAGCCTTTAATTTACTTAATAATTCTCATATACCTTATGCAGGTCCTTTGGACATTTATCTCAAATTTCATAGCAAGTTATAGCGCTTTTCACACATCCCCCCCAGTGTAATGACATGTTTACAAATATTTGTTTTATGGAAGTTGCAGCAGACTTTAGGAACTGATTAATGATGCATTTTGGTGCCAATTGTCAAAGTCATATAAATAATCCATGTCTCTATTCTGAAATTTTGAAGGGTCATACTGCATTTGGGAATCCATTAGTGATCCCTACCCTTGGCGATTTGAACATCGAAACTACTAGTAATTTCCCATTTTTATCTTGAATTAAAATGAAGGTTGAAGAAGTCTTTTGATAGTGTCTAAGAACCCATTATATTAATTTTTATGTCCTAATACCCTTCAAACACTCTCAGGCCCAATTCGAAATCTTTGGGAGTTGTTTGGAAGCACTTGAGTCATCACTAGTCTAAGGTTTGAATTTGACCAAAAATTTCAATTTTTCCAAATTATTAAAAATGGACACTACAAGTGGTATCAGAGCATGGTCCTTGCACCTTATTTGGGTGACCAATTATGAGGTATATAATTCATCCCCCACCCTTATAAACTGAAACTGAAAGTGCCTTTGGTGAGGAGGAAGAAGCATGAGAAGAGGTGCACTTTGTTGAAACTATGACTAAGGATGAGAAAGGAACCTCAGAGATGGAAGAGAAAGAGGAGTTTAGGAAATTCATGAAACCATTTTTGGAAGACATGAAAAGGAATATAATGCAAGGGTTCTAATTGATGGCTATTCAAATTGCAAGCATATTGGAATTAGGAGGCAACAGTAGTTCTCCTTTCGAGGAAAAGAAGGCAGTTGGTGAAAACATATTCTGAGAGACAGGGCCTCAGAATCAACCCAATGAATTTCAGAGCTCAACAGGAGATACCACACCTCAGTTTATTGATCCCAAAGAGGATTCTAACATCCAATATGGAATGCATGAATTTCTAGCAAAATGCCAGCAGTTGAGTGAAGATTGTAGAAGGACCTTACCATTTGATCAATTCTTTACTGTCTCAAACAAGCTCAAAATGAGAGGATGTAACATAACTCCTTTTCAAAATAAAGAATTGAATTATGCCATAGGTAAAATTTCCCTTCCCACCTTTGATGGATCATCCCAAATTTTTGCAAATACTTGGGTACAAAGTTCAGATGTATATTTTCAGTTGAATCCAATGGTTGAAGAGGATGCTCTAAAAATGGTTATTCTGCATCTTGAGGGAGAAGCAAACGATTGGTGGTTCCATGGACTTAAAACCTTGAGAAATGATCAGGTCACATCATATGAAGAGTTTGTTAATAGGTTATTGGAAATATTTGACAAAAAATACCCCGAAATGCCTTTAAAGGAACTAACACAGTTGAAGCAAACTAGAACCCCTAAGGAGTACATGTTGGAATTCCAAAAATTATCAGTTAAGGTGGTTGATATATCTATGGTTCGATTGGTATTTCTCTTTACTAAAGTTTTGGATGAACCTTTGAAAGGTGTATTTAAATCTCACAAACCTACTTCATTGAAAGATGGTCACACCCCCACTGACCACCATGGCCAAGGGAGACCCTGATACTTTTGTTTTCTTTTTTTCTTTTTTTTAAGCACGTTCCAAATTCGACAAAATACACACACAGTTTAAATGGATCGGGTCCACAATCTGCAACTACTAATCCACAACCCACAATCCGAAATACGCAATTATGCGAAAGTGCAAAAATTCATAACCATAAAGTTTACCAAGTTCCGCAATCCGCAAATGCGGATGCAGGAGTGCGGAACGTCGAACTCCAACCTCCGAAAAGGTCACTTCCACAATCCACAATATACAATTCTGGATGCAAAAGTGCGGAAGTCC
Source organism: Larix kaempferi (assembly GCA_027924585.1). Lineage (NCBI taxonomy): Eukaryota > Viridiplantae > Streptophyta > Pinopsida > Pinales > Pinaceae > Larix > Larix kaempferi. The sequence goes on along the minus strand of BSBM01000123.1, from coordinate 19,851,727 downwards.
AAACTCAACTTCGACTTCCATGCTTCCGCAATTTGCACTCCTCATTGCTGATGTGGGCATGTGGAACCATACCCTCTGTCATAATAACTTTCCACCCAATATTATGAGGGGCATAACTTCTCCATCCTTGGTCCAAATGATACAATGTTGGTACCATTCGAAAGATCTTGGAGAGCTCTATCCAATGGTAAAATCCCTGCCCCATCTAAGCACTCTTACCATGTCAAATTTCCCACTAAATTTCTGTCCATAACTCCACTTAACAATTTCACCTTTTTCCTGCCATGATATTCCTTTCCACCTGACCCACAGAGGGGTTCTGAAACATTTCCAGGGCCTTCCCCTCCTTTCCAAGGATCATATGTAAGCATACAACTCAGTCATAGGGTTAACCATACATATCATAATATGTAAAATGCATTAAATTAGATCTAACAATTACACCTATCATATGCAATAATTACAATGCATTAACTCATGCAATACAAAGATATACATATAACAATGAGCTCATCCCTTTACTCAGACCTGCACATGGCTCCTTGTTAACCAAATTCATATAAAAATGCATTCCAAAATTCCACAATTGAACATAAGCAACCATTTCATAACAACGAAACACCATCATTTAACATAACAATAAATACTTATCTTTCAATTTTCGAAGCAACTGGCTAAGTGAGAGAAACGTTCCACCCAACATTATATCTCTGTCCATCCTACACTCTTTCGGCTGAGATATCACCCCCGAGCAGGGCTATGCATCCACTAAGGAGGGCTATCAGGTTCTCTCACAGTCAACGTTCCATCCCAATGCTAAGCCAATCTGTAGTTGGGTTTATCAAGCATTCCAAAGCACCTACCCATGCTAATCCAACCTACAGTGGTTTTATAAAGCATTCAAGGACATACTGGTCATGCTAATCCAACTTCCAGTTGGATTTATCAAGCATACCAACAACAGGGTCATGCCAAGCCAGCATATAGTTGGGTTTATCAAGCATACCAGGCTAGTTTTTCATGCTAAGCCAACCTACAGTGGGTTTATCAGGCATACCAAGCAATACAATCTTGCCAAGCCAGCTTACCATTGGGTTTATCAACATATCAGACAAGCTGACCATGCTAAGCCAACCGGTAGTGGGTTTATCAGGTAAACAAGGACAGCAAGGGAGGCGTTGCTAAGCCAGTGAGCTCAACCACAGAGTTGCAGACATATCAACACTTAGTCGACCTGGAACCCACATTACCTACCACATCCAACATAAAGAAGATCCTCTTCTCTGCTGCACAGTCCCTTAAGGCTTCTTCCCTTCTAGGTCTATTCCAGGATGGGCATAGAAAGGTCCAATTGCTATTTCTATGAGATTACAGCCTTCACAAGGTTTATCAAGCAAACCAACCTTCTTCTATAGTTCAACAGATGACTCCTTCCAGGCTTGTGGATAGGGATTTGTTCCACAATCTATCCTCTGCGATCCAATATCAGGTTCTCACGGTTTCTCTGCACTATTCAGGCTTGTAGTTTCCTCACAGGTTCTTACCACTCTATCATGGAGCACTCTATCACCGGTAGACTGGGTTCGCACATACACAGTTTCTATGGCTATCAAATCTTTGGTATTTTCTATTACCCAAGAAAACATGGTTATCTTCAGGTTATACCACTATGTTGACCTTGCATATGCAGGAACGTATGAGCAGGCTCTCTCTCTATGGGGCGATGGATCGTGAATGGTAATTGCGTGAATGGACGAAGAATGAATGTCTGAATCCCCCCCCCCTAGTTCTTCTCCACCATGGGTAGTAAAAACCGGTTCAATGAGTTTCCCAGCGGTTGAGTGTCTTCCAAGACAAGCAATCAGAGCCATGCCCTGCCATAGGAAATCGTAGGCATTCTCCATACTCCATCGGCTTCATTAGCAGGGTTCTCAACCACCCTCTGCAACCGAATTAAATGTCAGCAGGGAGTTCAAACGGGTTTTCACTCGGACATGTGGCAACATGGGAAACCAATCCCATAACCCCCTCACCTCTCCCTAGTGGATACATGTGGCCTCTTCTCATTAGTTTCCTCCTCATCCAGCTTCTTTTTTATTCAATAATAATAATTACATCATTTACATTTCTTCATGGCTTAATAGCCCATGAATAATCAAACTATCCAAATACTTTCCTAAGCAATAAAATTAAACATCCACTAGTGGATCCATGGCCTTGAGCTCCACACTAGGGAAAATACACATACTGCATATATATACAGTCTTTACATTGAATCCAAATATCATCAAGGGAAAAATGGGGTATTACAAAGATGCCATGAACTTGGAAAGAGATCTGTAAAATGTGCTACCCAAGACAAACTATCCTCCCAAGCCCAACTTTCCTTCCAAGTTCAGATTTGACAAGAAACCATTGCAAAAAGATTCATTTGGGAAGGACAATAAAGAGGGACCAAGCAATGAAGAACTCGGAAGAAAGAAACTATGTTACACATGCTTTCAACCATGGGTACCATGGCATAAATGTGCTAAGGGGAAAGCACAATTCATTGAAGTATTTTATGATGATGAAGGGGACATGGAGGAAGAAGAAAATATTTCATCCCAAGAAGAGGGATATGACATAGCAGAATAATGTCATCCATCACCCGAAAAAGGGAGAATGGAAGTGATTACAGGAGTGCCTCATTTTCACACCATTCAATGCAAGGGAGTGGTACAAAGGGAAAAGACTTTCGGTATTGGTATATGGAGGAGAAAATCATAACTTCATTGATGCATCATTGGTGGAGAGGAGAAATATACCTACTGAATCATTCGAAGGGTTCACAGTCATCATTCCAGGTAACAATTCTATGGAGTGCTGCAATACATGGATTCCAAAGCTACAACTCACCATAGGAAATTACACATTTTATGATAGCTTCTATGTGGTGGATGTTGCTGATACAAATGTGTTTTTAGGAGTGAAATGGTTGTACTCTATAGGGGAACATATAGTGAACTACCAACTACCTGAAATGAAATTCAAATATTCGGAAGGGAAAGAAAGGGTAGTGAGAGGAATGCACACCTATCATAACCTAGTGGTGTCTTCCCACAGTATGAGGTCCATATTGAGACATGGGGACATTGAATGGTTTGCTATTTCATCACTTCCCCCAAGCCAAACATAAATATTGCAGAACATCCAAGGGACATAAGACAACTACTACACAAATATGAAAGGGTTTTGGAGACCTTCCTCCTGGAAGGCCACCTAACAGAGGAGTTGAGAAGACCATTGTTTTGGAGGTGGGTACTTCACCTATACAAATACCCCCATATAGACACCCAAAAAGGTTCATATATGAGATTGAGAAGGATATTCAATAGCTCCTAGGATTTGGACTCATTAGACCAAGCTCAAGTCCCTATGCTTCTTCAGTTATTTTGGTGAAGAAAAGGGATGGAACCATAAGGATGTGCATTGATTTTATAGCTCTAAACAAGAAGACAATAAAGAATAGATATCCCATCCCTAGGATATATGAGCTCATGGGTGAGCTATTTGGAGAAAATTTATTTTCCAAAATTGATCTTAGATCTAGTTACCATCATATTTGAATGAAGGAGGAGGATGTGCAGAAAATTGCTTTCAGATGTCACTATGGTCATTTTGAATTTCTTGTCATGCCTTTCGGTTTAACCAATGCTCCAACCACCTTCCAATCATGCATGAACAAAATATTTTGTAAGTAGATCCGTAATTTTGTTTTGGTTTAATTTGATGATATTTTGATTTATAGTAAGACATGGGAGGAACATTTGCACCAATTAGAAGTTGTATTGAAAATCTTGCATGAACAATATTTGTTTTCTAAGTTGTCCAAGTGTGAGTTTGGGTTGAAAGAAATTGTGTATCTTGGGAACATCATTGGGAAATATGGATTAAAGGTTCACTTGGAGAAAATAAAGGCCATTCTTGAATGGCCATCACCCAAGAACATCACTGAATTGAGAGATTTCATTGGGATATGCACTTACTATAGGAATTTTGTGAAGGGGTTTTCCAAACTAACTGCTCCCCTTACTAATTTGACCAAGAAATATGCTTTCAAATGGGATGAAGAGGCTAAAAAGGCTTTCCAAAGAATTAAAGAGGTAATGAGTAGTTTTCCAGTACTTTCATTACCATATCTTTCTAAACCATTTGTTGTGGAATGTGATGCATTAGGGGAAGGAATAGGGGCAGTCCTAAAGAAAAATCAACACCCCATATATTTTGAGAGCAGAAAATTGCATCCACATGAGAAACTATACACCGTATATGACAAAGAAATTTTATCCATCATGCATGCCTTGGCCAAGTTTAGACAATATATGGTGGGGAACAATTTTGTGGTCAAAACTGATCATAATAGTTTAAAGCATTTCCTCACACAAAAGGATCTCAATGAAAGGCAACAAAAATGGATAAGTAAGGTCCAAGATTTTGATTTTGACATTGAATATATAAAAGGGAAGAATAATATTGTAGTAGATAATTGTCTAGGAGACCTTCATTTTCCCTTATGGACATTTCAAAAGATTGGAAAGATATGCTAATAGTAGAGTATGCCAAAGATATATTTTCTTGTGATGTGTTAGATGGGGTCAAAGGATATGATAGATACAAGATATTGAATGGCCTAATCTATTAGAAGGACCGAATATACTTAGTTCATGGTTCAAACCTAAAGCACAAGATCTTGAAGGAAGCTCATGATTCTCCTTTAGGAGGCCATCTTGGTTTCTTTAAAACATATAGGCAATTAAGACAAAGGTTCTCTTGGAAAGGGACGAAGGAAAATTTCTTAAAGTATGTGAATGAATGCAATAAATGTCAGCAAAATAAAGTTGAATACACCCATCATGTTGGTCTCTTACAACCATTTCCCATTCCAGAACAAAAATGGGAAAGGATCTCAATGGATTTCATCACGGGTTTTCTCAAGGATTTTGGTAAGGATTGTATTTATGATGTGGTCGATAGACTCACCAAATTTTCTCATTCTTTGTTATTACATAATCTTTTACTCCTACACAAGTAGTTGAGCTATTCTTTAGAGATATTTCTAGATTGCTTGGACTTCCCAAAAAAATTGTGAGTGACAGGGATAGCATATTTATGAGTGCTTTTTGGAAAGAACTCTTCAAGTTGGTCGGCACTCAATTGACTCCTAGCATAAGCTATCATCCCCAAACTGATGGCCAAACGGAAAGTGTGAACCAGTGGTTGGAGGGGGGTGATTCCATGAAGATGGGTAACTCTTTTTGGCCAAATATGACGATGAAAAATGGAAATTTTATCCATGTATTAAATTGAAGCCCTCAAAACTCATATTTTCCAAATGAATTTTGACATGCGGTTGAAAAACAAAATGTAGAGAATTATGTTTTCTTTACAATGATATTTTTTTTGAAATATACCAATGTCATTTATCGTGTCGAATTTTCATTTAATGAAACGTGTGTACTTAAAAATTTGAAGAGCAATTAAGAAGTAGTTTGTGTTCGTGCACGATAATTTAACGTTAAAGTAATAATTTTAAAAAATGAAATATGTGAACATGATTTAGACAGAATGCACTAGGGCTTACATATTTTTCTTTTATTTTTTCTTAAAATATTATATTTATTATTATTTTTCGAAACTAACCAATGAATATTTCAGTTGCATTTTGCACACATGTGTGTTCGTGCACGAAATCTTTTAATTGTTTACATAATTTGCAAAACTAAAAATACCCTTTTGAAGAGGACGTGTTTATCTAGGGCTTGTGTATTTTTTCAAATTTTTTGGATGTGTATTTTGAATGTTGTGAATTTATCTTTGAGCTCAATCGAAGTTGTCGGCAGGGTTTTTTAGGGCAAATTTTAGTAGAAATTTAAAAACAAAAGACATATGAAGATAAAGATTCGTAAATTTTATATATCTGGATAGAGGATTCGTTGACGAATCCAATGGTATCAAGTCCGCTCATTAATGAGCATTTAATGACATGGTTTATCTATGTGGAAGGCAGACAAAACTTTCATTCTGCAATGAAAAGGGCTCTCGGCCTGTTTTTTAAGCCCTCGATCGAGCAAATAGCTCGATCGAGGTTTTTAAAATATCTCGATCAAAGGTTTTAACATACCTCGATCGAGGGTTTAACAACACCTTGATCAAGGGTTGAACAACATCTCGATCGAGGTTTTTTAAAACCCTCGATCGAGGTATTTGCTTGATCGAGGGCCTAAAACGAGCATTTTTGTGTTTTTCAAAAGCTAGATCGAGGTCTTGTTTCAACCCTTGATCGAGGTTTTTTAAAACCCTCGATCGAGGTATTTTAGAGCCCTCGATCGAGCTTTTAAAACCCTCGATCGAGCTTTTAAAACCTCGATCGAGGGCTCTAAAATACCTCGATCGAAGGTCTGAAAAAAAAAATTTTTCCATTCTATCCGCCAAAAATGGTGAACCACATTCGTGGATTCACCTAGGGGTACTTGAGAAACTATGTTGGTGAGCAGCAGAAAGCATGGGTTAAATGGCTACATTTGGGTAAGTTTTGCTACAATACAGCTTTCCATATGTCCATTGGCATGTCTCCTTTCAAAGGACTTTATGGTTATGAAGCACTCACCTTTGTTTATCACATTTTTGGTGATAGTAGAGCTCCAAAAGCTAAAGATTGGGTTGAGGAAGGTCAAGATATTTTGAAACTTTTAAAAGACAATTTGCAGGTTGCCCAAAATCATGGGGGGTTCACTAGCAAGGAAATATCATATCACGTCCATTCATATTGGGTGTTTGAATACTCTTAGAAACCTCAAAAATATATTTCCCCATATTAAGGGGTCAAGGAGAGTTTTTAATTTGATATAGTAATATAAATATTGGGGGTTATTTTATTTGGGTGGGATGAGGAATATCCTACAAATCGTGGGAGGATTCATACCTCCCAATCATGGGCTCAATTAATAGCCACTTAAAACTTAAGGACCCTCCATTTATATTTGACATTGCTTATGATCCTAAGTTTTGCATAAATATGATAATAGTTTACCAATGATAATATCGATGGAAGTCTCTTTGGATTACTGGCCTTGAGTAATCTCCATTTGACAGCTTATTTAGGCTTGGTTTGAATTGATGTCATATTTTTTTTCATATTTAAGTTAAGAGATGTAGCTAATTGGGAGTTCCAGATTTGAAAAACTGTATTGTATTTTTTGTAGGAATTTGAGTAAAAGATCTAACTCTTCATTTTCTAGGCGGGGTTTAGGTGGGTATTGGGATTCAATCAAGCCTTTCTCCATGACAACCAAGAAAAGTGAGATCGATCTTTTTTGGCTCACTGGAACCAAGAAAAGTTAGATCAATATTTCTTGACTAATTATTTCTTTCAACTTTTTGTATTCTTCTTTAACATTTTCACATTGCTAGTTAGGAATAGTTGTTAGATTGAGTTATATTTAACATATTCATAATTGTAATTTCAATTGTTATATGCAAGGAATCCGTCTTAATAGTGTATTGGAACTGATATAAACATAGGTGAAAATCTAAATCCTTATTTACATACCCTATGTGTTATCGTTACCATGAAATGGTATCATATAAGCATCACCATTTGTGTGTCTTTATAACTATTGCATACTTGAAACCTAACAATGGATATTTTTTCCTCTCTTGTAAAGATTAAAAAAAAAAACTAGGGATAACCCAAGAAAAGGTAACTAAATGTTTCTAATTCCCTTGATTGCAAGAATAAATGTAGAGGAAATGGAAGAAATTCATATATTGTATCTTGTGAATGACCCAAGTGCAAACTATGCACATGATCATATGATGTTATTGGAAAGTAAGAGGAATTTTTCTATGTTCATTTGGGTTTAAACATCAATGATGCCTTTTTTTAGGAAGGTATAGGATTCCATCCACAAAAGGGTTTTGATTTTGCATTTTTCTAGAGTTTAATTTATTAAGCTTATCGAAAACATGATCTCTCGATGGCTATACTTATATTTACATGATATAAAATTGGAAGATTGGCAGGCTATGGTGTGAAACATCTGCAATTCTCATCTTTTCTAAGCATTGCACTAACTATTGGACTATTAGCCTTTTACATTCTTTGTTATGTTGATCTCTTGACTAGGTCTCTTTTTATGTATTTTTCCTTCCCAGTACTATTCCATCGGGTCTTCCACTATCCAATGCTAGAAATTGATCAATCACCCCTACAATCCTGGTGGGATCATTATTAGCTTTATACTATCATGTTTGCTTATACTAAGATGTTTTAGGGCTCATGTTTGTTACAACTTGATAATATGATATAAAGGGGTTATTAAAAATGGGTTGGTAAAAATGGATACATACAATATTTGGTGAAACTAGGGGTTTTCTTAATTGGAAAGGCATATTGGGAGGGGGGTTCAACAATAAAATTTTAGGAGGAATTTTCCAATATTTAGTGAAATTATGGATATTATTTAATATCATGCGAATGATCGTGCTATGTAACAAGTTTGCTGAGTGAACCCCCCGTGCCCAAAATCAACAAAAACAGTATGTGGATCAACATAGGAACAAAAGAACTTTTCAAGTGAATGATTTGGTTTATTTGAGGCTACAGCAATATAAGAAAACTGCCTTAAAATGGAAATGATCAAAAAATCTTAAACCAAGGTTCTATGGTCCATACAAGATAGTTGGAAAAGTTGGGTAGGTGGCTTATGAGATAGAATTTCCGGAAGGTAGAAAAATCCACAACGTATTTAATGTTTCATGTCTTAAGAAGGCTATTTGGTCATAAAATTTAGATTTCATAAACACTCCCTCCTTTAGATGATGAAGGACAAATAATACTCATTCTAGAAAAAAAATTGAAGACAAGAGAAAGAAAATTGAGAAGCAAAACCATAAGAGAATATTTGGTACAATGGAAAGATTTGCCAAGTGAGGATGCCACATGGGAAGCGGAACAAATTTTGCAGCATCCTAATTTGGAATTGCTTGAGGGAAATAAATATTGGGTGGGGAGGACTGTATTCTCCCCATCCAAATAAATTACATGAAAGGAAAATTCCACCAATCTACTAGTTCCCTAGGTTGGGGTGGAAACAATTCGATTTGGAATAAGGGAGATATAAGACCCCAAATGGACATTAGATTGAAAAATATATATTAAAGGGGGCTAAATAAATATTAATAATAAGAAAATGAAGTGGCACTTGGTCATGAGGGCGCATAGGTGGTGTGGGACCCACACAAGGCAAGATTCTCTATGCCACATGGCATCCTATCCTCACCCATTCGAATCCAAGGTGGATTCTAACATTCTTGGGGGATTTGGAGAGTCATTATACTTGGAATGACTCAATGAGGGTCGAATTTGAGTGTAAGAATAACTCCCATGAAAGAGGAAGAGGCATCTTAGAGGTATTGTGACACTTGGGATAGATTCCCTAGCTTCTATGACAACCATGATGAATATTCTTTGACACTTATGACAAGGATTAGACCTAATTGGTGAAATCTAACATTTATGACATGTCAGGGCTAAAAATAGCCTCCAATAGGGTACACAAGGGATTTATGGCAGCCAATACTCCCCCCATTCGAATGTATGGAAGAGGAAGACTAGGAATTGTTGGACAAGTGGCACTCATGGGAATCTCTCCCTAATTCGAGTTGTGATGAATATCTTGGAGGGATTTCGAGCCATGGAGGTCTTGGGAGGATAATAAAAGACAAGAATAAATAAGTATACCATCTTTTGATCATTTCTCATTTGGAAAAATTGGAGAGCATAGCTTGTCCTTGCAAGGTGGATGTTTATCCTTCTTGCCTTAGTACCAATTTCAAAGGTGCAATATTCCCATCCTAATTGGAAATTGGAGAGGACATTTGGACCTTTCATTGGCTATGTATGAAAACATTTGTTTACAGGTTGAAGCTACAGGGCTACTCGTGATCAATTCTCCTAGCAACTTGTTCCCACATCTCTCTCACTTTTCTCTCTATATTCTTTCTCTCGGAGGAAGGGCACACATGGTGAGATGATGATCTATTTGGGGAATTCCAAGGGGCCCCATTTATTTGTAATTTTATGTCTACACTCTTTATTTTGATCTCATATGAACCTCAGTTCAAATATCCAAGTGAAACTATGTGTAAATGCCAAACTATGTATGAATGGTGCCATTTTACCACATATCTTGTTGTAAGAATTGAAGTTGTTTGGTGTCGAATTGTTTCAGTCAATATCTGTGGTTTTAAGTGTTTTTTGGAGAGCTATTAATGTAATTAATAATTATCATATACCTTATGTAGTTCCTTGAGACATTTATCTCAAATTTCATAGCAAGTTATAGCGTTTTTCTCACATTCCCCCCTATATAATGACATGTTTACAAATCTCTATTTTATGGAAGTTGCAGCAGCCTTTAGGAACTTATTAATGATGCATTTGGGTGCCCATTGAAGTCATCTAACTAATCCATGTCTATGTTCTCAAATTTGGAAGGGTCGTACTACATTTGGGAAGCCACTAGTGACCCCCACCCTTGGGGATTTGAACATCGAAACTACTAGTAAATTTCCCATTTTCTCTTGAATTCAAATGAAGGTTGCAGAATTCTTTTGAAAGTGTCTAAGAACCCATTAGATTCATTTTTATGTCCTAATAACCTTCAAACACTCTCAAACAGAATTTGAAATTCTTAGGATTCATTTGGAAGCACTCGATTTATCACTAGTCCAAGGTTTGAATTTGACCAAAACTTGCAATTTTTCCAAATTATTAAAAAGGGACACTACAAAATTACACCCATGTATTGATACTATGGATGCGCTCTCACTAGTTTATGCTAGGTATAAATGGAATAACACATTGTATATAAAACTACATTAGATCATTTAGCCTAGGGTTGCACCCTCACTAGCTCTACTCCACTATAACTATTATACTATTGCTTCTAAAAGTAAACATAGATTTGAATTGAGGGTTGCGCCCTTATTATCCTTCCTCACACATATATGATAACCAACATATACATGGAATTACACCCATGTATTGATCCTAGGGATGCACAAACAGGTGAATACCCAGGGCTTGCGCTATCTCAAATCTGTGGTATGTAAAACACAATACTTATAGATAGATAGATAGATAGATAGAAGAAGAACAAGCTACATGGTATCAAATATATAAAGAAGAGAGGCCCATGCCCTCATTTGTCTTCCACGATGGTGATTAGTTTCCTAATAAGTAAATCATACATACAACAACAACTATTTGTTCACATGGGTCGCAATCATCAACTCAAACTATGTCCAGCGAGCAAGAGAGAGAGAGATGTCATCAACAGTAACTCTATCAAGCAAGCAAGATGTGTGAATGGGTCTCTATCATCAACAAAAGCTTTGAAACGCATTATGCATAGGTTAAATAAAACTCTATCAAACAAATCAATGTAGAGATTGCGCATCTCTATCATGCAAAATAGAAACTCTATCATATAAATACATGCAGAGATCGCTCATCTCTATCACGCAAAATAGAAACTCTATCAAATAAATACATGGAGAGATCGCTCATCTCTGTCACGCAAAATAGAAACTCTATCAAATAAATAAATGCAGAGATCGCTCATCTCTATCACGCATTATGTAGAGGTTGAATAGAAACTCTATAAAATAAATAAATGCAGGTATCGATAGTAGGGTAACTACACTACGGATCTTTTATGAAACCTCCATCAAAATACAATTGGAGAGATTTCCTATATGCAGAGGTCGATCATAAGGTAGATATCCCACGACTCTGCTAACAATCTAGGAAGGGTCTCTTGGCATAAAACAAGGCACGGAGAGGCATTCACACATTCCTGCAAAGGTTTAAAAACTAGTTGTCAAACAAACAGATGCCCAAATCGCATCTCTATCGACCATAAGGTACATAAATATAGGAGAAATGCCAAGTGTGGTTTGGAAGGAATTTTCCTTATCAAATAAAGGGACAAATGGAATCCCATAGAACTGGCTTTTTTTTCCCACCAGGAGACGAGCCCCAAAATTTCTGCGAAGAAAGCCTTCATTTCAAAGGAATATCTACATTCCAAGAATGACTCTTTACTTGTCTTTAAGATTTTTCCCATCATATGTAAAACTTTAGTTTAATGCCCATAGTTTGTATTTTTCGTAATAGTTATTTATTTGGGGTAGGCTCTCTTTTCAAAGAGGCCATCCCTTTTCATAATACTCGAACCCACATTTGAGGAGTATTATATATATATTTATATTTATTTATTTATTTTGTTGATTATAAAATCATTTATTTTACTTATTTAGTAATCATTAATTGATATAGTGCTTATTAATGATCATGCATTCCTCTCTTTTATCTTTGGGGAAAATATGCGGACATTAACAACTCTCTTCCGTTTGAGCATCTATGCTCTTACCTTAACTCACTTTTCTTTAGATTCATAGGTTCCACGATGACATATTTTCATTAGCCTTTTACCTATACTTTCTATAATGGATTTATTGCTCTTTCGTTTAGTTTGCATCATAACCTTTAGTCTCCTACGTATTTAATCAATAATTTTCAACTTAAGAATAAATAATCATACTTAAAAGATTTACTTATGAAACCGTGATCTTAAGCTCCCCACCAAAAACAAATATACAGTTTGCATTTACAATTACAAAAAATAAAGATAAAAAATGGATATTATAGTGTTAGCTTTATCTAACAAAACTATTTCAAATTTTCAAATTATTTATACCACACAATCAATTAATATAATGGAACGGATAAGTTTAGCTTTTAGTAAGTTTTTCTCAACCTTTACCATACATACATATAGTGTGACTTCCATCATACACAATACTTATGTAATATTAGAATACATAAAGTCTAAAACTTCATGCAACATTATGATCAATATTTTAAAAGTCATTTGGTTCTTAACTTATTAACTAAATGTTTGATTAATTGTGAAGATAATATATATATATATATATGTGTGTGTGTTCCACTTTTAATTATATTTATTGAATTTTTAAATACAATTTAACATTATTATATCAATGTTTATTATACTATATAAGTTATCATATGAATAAACTTTATCGTAAATCACATCCTGGCTAAGCATCTTCTTTAAGTAGGTCACTTAGATGCATATATATATCTTAATTATATTGTTTTCAATAAACACTCAATTAATATGTCTCTATATTTAAAATTCAATGCATTTAAATTAAGAAATTAAGAAATTATAATATATATAATGTAATTAAATTATTATGAAATCAAATAGTCAATTTACAATTATGTAGGAAATTTTAATTTGTAATCATTTTATTACAATATTTTAATTTTATATCAAAAACAATTATTTTGAGAAAGTTTATAATAAAAATTTACTTAAAATTAAAAATATTTTAAAACATTTAAATTTACTTTCATCTATTAATCAATAATTTATATTATAAAAAAATTTAAAGCATTTTTCCAATTTTAATGTTATTTATAATTTACTATTTTTTTTATCATAAATCGTTTTATACCATTTAAAAAATAAAAATACAAACTATTTTTTATACAATTTGAAAAATAAAAATATGAACTATATTTTTTATGATATTTTAATATATATAATTTAAAAATTAAAAAAATATTTTAATATAGTACTTTTCACATATTCAAAAACTATAACTAACAGTGAAATTAAAAAAGAGCGAAAATTAAAAAGTTTTTGAATATGTGAAAAGTACTATATTATATATATTTTAAATTTTAAACACATTTTAATAATGATATATCAGTACCATATACTAATATAATATTATATATAATATTATGAATTAATTATTTTCGAAAAGAAAAAAATTTATAATTGATATTCATCTTTTAAATCAAAATTATAATAATTTTTTATAAAATATAAACCTTAAATATTACTATGATAGTTAATATTATATATATATTTAAAATTTTAAACACATTTTAATCATGATATATCAATACCATTTAACTAATATATTATTATGAATTAATTTTTTTAATATTATATATATTAAAAATTTTAAACACATTTTAATAATGATATATCAATACCATCTATTAATATAATATTATAAATTAATTATTTTTCAAAAATATATATAAATATATATATAAAAATAAAACTAACTAACTGATATTCATTTTTTAAATCAAAATTATAATATTTTTTATAATATTAATATCCATAGTCTCCTATAGTCTATTATCTTCATCAATAATGTCCTATAGTCTATTATCTTCATCAATAGTCTCAATATCAATATCATAAATTAACTTCATAATACATTACATTTTTTTGGCCGATCTCCTCGTAGGTATCTTAGATGGGCATGTTTGCATCTAATATATGCTTTTTCTTTTGAGTAAACAATCTATTTAATATATTAAAATAAGTTTTAATAACATTAAATTTGATATTTTTTTTTTGGCTTGTGAGTAAACAATCTATTTAATATTTAATATGTTAATATATTATTATTAATTTTTATTAATAATAAATTGTATATTTTAATTATAATAAATGAGTATTATTCAAATTTTAAATGTTTAAATTTTGAATTTCACAATTATGTATGGAAAATAATTGATTTTCTAATAATTTTACTATGGATCTTTTAAATTTATATTAAAAATTTGTTTTAAAAAAATTAACAATAAACCATTACTTAATTACTTACCTGTTTTCTAAAATTACATAAAAAAAATGTTTTGAAAAAATTAATAATAAACAATTACTTAATTACTTATATGTTTTAATATTCATTTTCCGTTATCTACCAACTTATACCAACTTTAATGTTTTTCAAGTAAAGTCAATATGGTTGTTTATAAATTCTTTGTGTTAAATGGAAAAAAAGTCAACATAGTTATTCATAGTTCCTTGTACATCTTAGTATAAGAGAGAAGTGTAATTCCATTGACACGTGGGAACTTTAATCAAATTATAAAATATTAAGTAAAAAAAAATTACAATTTCTACCCTAACCTATAGTTCAAAATAAAAAGATATATATTACAATGAATTAAAAATTAAAAAATCAATGAAACTTTGATACTTATTTTTGTTTTAAGATCCTAGTGTGCTATAGAGAACATTCTCACTATCCAAATATGAAGTTTTCCACATTCTCACTATCCAAATATGAAGTTCTCCTTATTTTCAATCAAATGTCATATATTATCTAATTTACTAATTGATATAGCTTTCAACCGTGTAAGTATGACTATATCAAATTAATTACTTTATACATGGATATTATAAAATTTATGTATCTTTACCTCTTTGCAATTTACATAGTTTTTTACCTATTTGCAATTTACATAGTTTTTTACCTATTTGCAATTTACATGGTTTTTTTTATAATGGTGATGGCATTCATCTTTTATGTTTCATTTACTATAGTTTTATCATGAGCATAGATCCATTTTAACTAGAGATCTATCATGCACCCATAGCTATCAAATCCATAGAGATATAAACTTTTCCTTTAAGTGTTTACATAGGTTTACACCTTTAGGAGTAAATCCGTGGAGGTGCAAACTTTTCCATAAGTTTTTGTATAGATTTGCACCTTAACCACTTGATCCTTATCACTCATGATAGAAAAAGAGTTATAGATCTAAGATGATTCATCATCAATGAAAAGAAAATTAATTCATCAATAATGAATAGAAAATTATATATTCATAATTAATATGTTTTAACAATATGTTTTTCTTTTCAACTTTATATTTACAAAATAATGATAAATTTTACACATATATTTAATATTTAAATCTTCTACATAAAAATGCTTTAAAGTATTTCATCAACTATATTCACTATTATAGAAATATTTTAACTTTGAAGAATATTCTATTTGTACTTTATTATTATTATTCGGAGATGTTTTATTCATCTGTTGGAATGTATTTATTATATTTAATAATGTAAATTCATTGAGGTAAAACCTCCCATGTAAGTCGGGGCATTAGTTCCCCTAGAGTCAGTTGTAATGGGGTGTTTAAGTCCCCTAGAGAATTTGGCCTGGTTAATAATTGGTCATTTAGTTATGGGGCCGACGTAGCTAGGTAAAATGTCAAGTGAGAGATAAAGTATAAATAGAGGAGGTGTGCTCCTCATTTAGACACACACTCACTTGTCGATTGTGCATAGGAGAGAGTGAGAGAGAGAGAGATATCTGCGAAGGAGAAGGAGATATTGTTTTGGGGATTTCATCTTTGTACTTTTTTATCATCTATATTGAGGAAGTTTTGCTAGGTTTTCTTCCATGAGGGTTTCCCAGGATAAATCTGTGTCTATCTTGTGATTATGTTTCTTTCAGTGATCCTTATTATGCTCTTATTATGAATTTTATGCTAATATTAACATGGTATCAGAGCTAGCCTGAATAGGACATCTTTCACAAGGTGAAAATATCTATCTTCTTCCTCCAGTGAGAAATTAGGGTTTCTACAAAATTTGGAACCTTGGAATCTAATTGCATAGAAAGATTCGCCTCTCCAAAAGCGAAATTTAGAGCCTTGGATCGAATTTTTTAAGTGGGTAGAACCCCGGGATAAGTCGAACCCTAGTTTGACTTATGGACTAGAAAAACCAGAAAACTAATGAACGAGTAAACCAGTGAACCAGAAAACTGCTGCAGATCCGAATTTCGCAGGTCAAGTTTGAGAGGTGAAAATTTTGGATTTCCAGAAACCAAGTGTACCAGTCAACTCGCCTCAGTCAAGCACATCTCCTGGTAAGGTCAGTTTTTCATTTTGAGAATTTTCATTTTTTGGTGACCTCTGGGATAAGATGGCCCCAAGCACTAAGCTTGGGGATAAGCTAGAAGGCATAGAGAATTTCCAGGCATGGAAATATAGGATTGGTCTCATTCTTGAAGAGAATGATCTTTCCCAATACATTAAGGATGAAGTTGCAGAACCTGCGGAAGTTGAAGCTAAAGAAAAGCACAAAAAGGACTTGATTATGGAAAAGAGAATCATTGTTGATTCTATCAAAGACCACTTGATTCCTCAAGTGTCATCAAAGAATACCCCAAAATAAATGTATGATGCCCTATCCAGAATGTATGTAGGAAGGAACATTAATAGGAAGATGAAATTGAGAGCTCAATTGAAGAGTACTAAGATGAGCCAAGGAGAATCCATCCATGACTACTTCACAAGGGTTGTCAAAACCCATAAATTTTTGAAAAATTTAAAATTTTTAAGATAGCAATAAATGTTATTAAATGCAGTCAATTAACTATCTGTTTAACTTATGTGATTGTACGGATGTCTGAATGGTCTTTGTTGTACTTAAATGTTATTATAAGTTTCTTAATTTTTGCTGATTGTGTTCTGTTTTTCAACCGCAAGGGGGAAAATGCTATGATGGACTAGCTTACTTAGCTTTCGAGCTAACGCAACAATTTCTTTCTTCGCTTACAGATATACAGGTAATGTCGGGTTGCCGCAATAATCTTTAAAGCGTCATAAGTCAAATTAGTTGTACCAACTCATTCAATGAATAAGTCTAATGATGCTAACCCGGTTTATCAAGCTTTTTAAGGTAGAATACTTTTGCATCAAGTCCAGTTCAAAATTTAGAACAAAGTTTGTTTTTATACTTTTAATTGCACAGCTTGGGAGTTAAAGATATCACTATGTCTTGTCGATACCTTCCTTCTATTGTTTACGATTTAAGTAGTTGCTCTAATTGAAATCTGCACTTGGTTTTCATTATCATACTTGGTTAAACACGTTGTGTATTAAAGATAACACAGGTCTATTCTTTCTTAAGCAATTAACAATAAGTCGCATAATTTGCTATCTGCCAGTTAAAATTTCACCATGATTCAATAACGAGTTTTTACTCATCCCTGTAATACTATCTCAATATAAAACGTCAGTTATTTATGCTCTACCTCTCTACAGTAACTTAGAGAAATGATAGAGATATTGTATCTTTTATTCCGTCGCATCAGGATGGCTATAAACTTTAGTGACCACTTTGCAAGCTAGTATTGATTTACTTGATAGCTACCACCTTGGAAGTTTTATATTAATTTATCAAATGTTCTAAGTTTGAGACAAACATCCAATCTTATTCTCGGTTGCTATTGTTCAAGCAAGTTCTTTTAAAGAAAAATAATACTATGCATTTAAGACTTCATTCAAGGGTTTTTGATCATTATATGAATGATCTATGTATTAATTATTATGAAGATCTTATAATAATCGCTTTAACTAAAACAAATATTATGAGTTCTATTTGTCAAAACTGATAAGGATATCATTGAGATCTTTGAATTTTAATATCATTATCACGATTTCAATTATTGTAGGTCCAGGTATTATGGTTCCCAGTACCAAATCAAGCATGAACTATCGTGGAAGTTTTGGTAGTTTGGAACTATGGTTTATTATCGGATCTGAATATTTTTGTTATAATTTTAATCAATTGGCAATAATTGGAAATGAGACTATAGAGTCTCGACCCACCGCAGGAAAATATTTAAAATGCTACGTGGTTGATTGATAGCCAAGTGCTTGGCGTTATAAAACATGAACCCTAACTTTACTTCGTCATTATCCTCCGCCTTTGGGCTCGGGTCTGTCTGCAACAGCTCCAGGTTTGGTCTTTGTTACAGTGGTCTTTGTTACAGTGCTATTGATTCGGCTTCCAATTATTTACCGTTTCCTTTGCTTAATGTTTATCGTCTGGAGATCTTTAGGAGTGACTGTTGATAGCTATGAGAGTGTTAATAAGCTTAGGTTTTATCCTTTGAATTAATTTAATGGTATGGTCGCCAATGTTACCGTGTGCTTAGAAGCTCGCATGCTACCTCCTCCTCCGCATTGTCCATAGCTTCGTCTCAGCGACAATGTAATTGTTGTTAACAAATGTAGCTGGTCAATAGTCTAGGGTTTCATAAATTTTTGTTGACTATGGAGTCCCTATCACGGCGTGAGTGTTTCAGCTTACCTGGTGTGTGTTTAAAATTCCATTGAAGAAGAAACCCTTGTTTGCTGTCAGCTTAATCGTACTGGTGGAAAGAAGGAAATTCACCCTTCTGCTGCTTGTGGCTATCAACTACTTCTGGTTTGCATCTGTGTTCAACACCCTCCGGTAAGCTACAGGGTTTCAAAAGAATATTGTTATTAATCGTTACATAAATGTGTTTAAGCCTCCAAGCAACGTATAGATGGTTTACCAACTGGTTCTTTCATTTCAGGTTCGAGTTCCACCTATCTGATGGATGGTACAGGCTGTGACATCTGGAAATCTCGGGTAAGCCTGGTTCTACCATGGCAAGTCCTCCTTGTGGGTTGTTTGCATTGTAGGGTTTTGGTTTTGGAAGCATGACTTCAATCGTTGTTGTGGCTGTTGGAACTCCTTTCGGCACTTAGGTTGTTTGATACCGAATAGTTGTGATGAAAATTTGTTTTTAAAAGAGAACAGAGGCTTGTAAGCCTGTTCTATAAGAGAGGTTACGACCTCGGTGTTTAAGTTTTGTTACCACCCTTTTTAAAAAGGTTTGGGATAACTTCCAGGGTTTTTCGAAATATATCTTAATATAGTTCTGCCTGTACACAGGCTTGTATAATGCTTGTTCTGTCTTCGTTCTGAACTGTGCCATGAACTGGAAATGGATTGCGTTATAAGATTTCTATATTTATTTACTGTTTCTATATAATAAAATAGGTCTACGGCCATAGATGAATCGTTGTAATTATTCTTACTATTTCTTTTATATGTAAAGTCTGAGAGGATGGAAAAAAATCTAGAAACTACGGCGCTGATTTGTTTTTAATAGTTGATTTTATCGTTATGGTTTTATTCTGTTGATAAATGTGAAACAATTGAAAGATAATGTAATAATAAGGGAGCTCGACGATGAGCAAAAACAACTGTGCTGTTGGTTTTAGTTTAGTTACTTGTTTGGTTGTTTTGAAAATAAACCCTGTCCAGTTGGGGTTTTCACCCAGGTTGGATTATTATAACCTAAGAAATGGTATTCTTGCTCCGTCGGTTGTTGTAAAGCATACCTGGATAGATTCTATGTTTAACATTTTATTAAGTAGTGTAAATGAGCTACGGCTGTGGGTGAGTCATTGTAAAAGCTCTTCAATGTTTACATGCCGCAACTTCTAGCATACCTGGGTCTATTCCGAAAGCACAGTACTAAATTTAGTTATATTATGGTTCTGTAGTTATAATATTTTATGTTGGTAGTTAGGGAAATAAAAGAAATATTTTATAATGGAACTCGATAGTGAGTTGGAAACTGTTCTGTCGGTTTCGTTTTTGTGTGTGAATTTAACAGCTAGGTTTTTATCTGATGAAAAACTCTAAATGTTGAGAACTGGAGTAATAAGGTTCATTGAATCCTACAGTTGTAAATTCTTTCTGTTACTTTGGTCTCAACTCTGTTTTTGCTTGAATGTAAAAAGAAGAAAATGCTAACTTCCTACTGTGGTGCTCGATAGATGAATTAGACTTTTGTTCTATTGTTGCTTTGGTTGTAAAAACCGTAACTAAGTTCTATAATTAAGCTTTGATTGATAAACAAAAGACCAGTGAGAGATGATATGAAAATGTTTCAGCTCGACAGCAGGGTTCTGTTTTATTTATCTTGTTTCAAGATCCTAACTATAATATCTAACAATGAACGATTCTTCGTAATACTTCCCGCTAGGGTTTGTGTTTAACAATTATAAATAAACTAAGTTATGATTACAGCTTATAAACTATTGCATAAAGTATGAATGGTTTTCTGTATAAATTATATTTGTATTAATAATGGTAAAACAGAGATATTAAATCATATTAACCATACAGGAAATTACAATAACATTTAACAATCTTACTACTGATATTCTGAGATATTCAATCTATTACTAATTAATTACCACTTAAACATATTAACAATAAACACAACATGCATTAATTCATCCTGAATAAACATATAGGAGTAAGTAGCAAAACCTGTCCTGATTTGTGGACAACAACAGCAATGGCAGGCTGTTCCTCCCTACCAATTCCTGGAGAGTGTCCAGATAGCACTTCTCAGGACCCCCGAGCTTGCTCTGGTCTCCCTGGCTGGAACTAGGTGCAGCAAAACAATTCACTCAGCTAAACAGCTAAACTGGAACCAAGTTACTGCAGCTCCCTCTCAAACCACTTCCTTACTGTATTTCCCACTTCCTCAATGGGACTCCTGAATAGCATTCACCTGAATGTATTCTCCCTCCAGAACTCTTGAACCCCCAGCTCAGTTCATTGAGTACTATTTAAAAGATTGCCTAGGTCTTAGTTGGGTTAACTGTCATTAATGAGCCACCTGCTCAGATTCCACTTTCTTGGGGAATCATGACCCCAAAATATAGGGAAGTTGCCACCTGCAACTTAGGAAGTGTTTGAGGATGCTGCCACTTGTCTTTTTCCTTTCCACCTAGTTCCATCCACCAGTTAGACCAGTAACCTCTTTTAACAGCTCTCCCATGCTGTTGTCTCCATAATTTATTTATTAAATAATAAAATATTCAGAATTACATTCCATTTCTGGTGACTGCTGAGTCATCAATTCCTACTTAGCATTAAATTTAACATAATGTCTCAGGAATATAATAAAATAATTACATTATTTTTGCAAAATTGGGGTATGTGACAAGGGTCTCCCAGTTCAAGGAGCAACTAGAAGCCATTGGAGACTCCCTTGATGAAGATGAACTAGTCATGACTACTCTCAATGGTCTCACTAGACCTTGGGATTCATTCATCTAGACCATGTGTGCCAAAAATGAAAGCATGAAGTTTTACATTGTATGGGAAGATTGCATTCAAGAGGAAGCTAGAGTAGCCAATAAAGAATCCCTACTTGAAGAAGATGATCAAGCATTAGCCACCCATACCAAGAGAAGAAGAAGTCAATCCAACTTCAAAATAGAAAGTCACAAGGAGTCTCAACCTCCCCAAAGGTTTCAAATGAAAAAGGGAACAAATGCAAAAAGAAACTACTCTTCATTCCAGTGCTTCAATTGTCACAAAATAGGACACATTGATAGAGATTTCCATTAAAGAAAGGGGAACACAAGAAGAGTTTCCATCTCAAAAGAAATCAAGCACATCTAGAAGAAGATGATAGTGAAGAAGAAGAGGAATAAAGACCTCAAAGGAAAAGAGATAAGGTATAAGAAGAAGATGCATAAGAGTATATTCTATTCTTTGCACTCTCTGGGTCTGTAACACCTGGAGTTTAGATACATGGCTTATTGATAGTGGTGCTTCAAAGCACATGACAAGACAAAAGAAAACTCTTTCAAAACTTGAAGAGAAGAACTCTCCTCAGAAGGTATCATTAGGATATGACTATCAATATCCTATCAAAGGAATAGGTGAAGCAAGCTACAAGCTTGATTCTGGAACCCCCATGAAGATGAAGGAAGTCTTATATGTACCAGGTTTGAAGAAGAATTTACTTTCTATCTCATCATTATATAAGAAAGGATATAGGGTTGCATTCATAGATGGACAAGTACTCATGTGGTCCAAAGGAAAATCGATTGAAGATGCAGTTGTTATTGGTGAGGAAGAAGGAGGCATGTATAAACTCAAGGGAAAATCAGACGCAACCCTTGTTCATGAAACCACTAGCCCAAGTGAGCTATGGCATAGGAGGCTTTCTCACATCAACTACAAAGCACTACCTCATGTGAGAAAAGTAGTAACAAGACTACTATATTTGAAGATTGATCATGAAGGCATTTGCAAAGGATGTGCAAAAGGGAAGAATAGCAACAATCCATTTCCAAAGAGTGAAAAAAGACTAAAGGTACTTTGGAATTGATCCATTCAGATGTATGTGGTCCAATTCCCTCCACATCTTTGAGTGGCTATGAATATTACATTACATTTATTGATGACTATTCAAGAATGACTTGGATATATTTCCTAAAAGGAAAAGATGAAGTATTTGGAAAATTCAAGGAATTCAAAGCCTTGATAGAAAATCATTCAGAAAGGAGAATCAAGACACTCAGAACAGATAATGGTGGATAATATACTTCAAAGGGTTTTGAATTCTTTTGTAAAGAAGTTGGAATCAAGAGGGAACTAACCACTCCCTACAATCCTCAACAAAATGGCGTTGCGAAAAGAAAGAATAGAACCATTATGGAAGCAGTGAAGACAATGATACATAATCAAGATCTTCCTATGCATCTATGGGATGAAGCAGCAAGAACGAAATTTTATGTACAAAATAGATTGTCTCATAGTGCCCTTGGATTCAAGACTCCAAAAGAAATGTTCACAGGGAAGAAGCATGAGGTAAGCCACCTCAAGATATGTGGGTTCCCTGTATATGTTCACATACCAAAAGAGAAGAGAACCAAGTTGGACCCTTTCGGAAAGAAGGGAATATTTGTTAGGTATTGTGAAGCATCCAAGCCATTAAGAATATACATCTTAGGATTCCATCACATGGAAATTAGTAGAGATGTAACATTTGATGAATAAGCTTCTCTCAAAAGATACAGAAAGTGCCAGTATGAAGAATTATATGAAGAAGATATACCTCCTAGAAATACAGAAGTTGCTCCCTCCCCTGAAGAGGAAACACCAGAAGACCATGATATGCTAGAACCTCAAGAACCCCCACCTCTGAACATATCATGGAAGAGAAATCCTGCATGGGAAAGATAAATTATACAGGAAGCAAGAAAATATGGAGCACTAGAAGCCTCCACAAGAGTGAGCAAGAAACCAAAGCCATTTTCCAGCTATGTGGCTTTGATGTGTGATCTTGTAGATCAAGAAACTACCAGTTATGAAGAAGTTGTTCAGAAGAAAGAATGGGTAGAAGCAATGACGGAGGAGTATCAATGAATAATGAAGAATGATGTTTGGGATATAGTTCCCAAACCAAAAGACAAGAGTGTGGTATCCTCCAAGTGGATATACAAGATAAAGCATGTTGCTGATGGTAGCATTAAAAAGTATAAGGCAAGGTTTGTGGCCAGGGGATTCTCTCGGAAAGAGGGAATTGACTATGAAGAAAAATTTGCACCAGTTGCAAGGTACACTTCCATTAGAACCATCATAGCACTTGCATCCATGATGAAGTGGAGTTTACACTAGATGGATGTGAAGACAGCATTCCTGAATGGTGTAATTGAGGAAGAAGTGTACATAGAACAACCACAAGGATTTGAAGTTGAAGATAGAAGAACTCACGTATGAAAGTTGAAGAAAGTTCTGTATGGATTGAAGCAAGATCCTAGAGTTTGGTATGGAAAAATTGATAGCTTCTTGACAAGCTTGGGTCTTACCAAAAGTAAAGCTGACCCTAACCTTTACTTTAAGGTTATGGATGATGAGCCTGTCATACTATTGTTGTATGTGGATGATCTATTTCTGACAGGAAATGAGAAACAAATCATGGAAAGCAAGAAGAAGCTAACTGCAGAATTTGAGATGAAAGATCTTGGATTGATGCATTACTCCCTAGGTATGGAAGTATGGCAAGGCCCAGAAGGAATCTTTCTCAACCAGGGAAAGTATGCTTTGGAAATCTTGAAAAGGCTTGATATGTTGGATTGTAAAGCCATGGCCACTCCCATGGATACCAACTTGAAGTTGTTAGATAGATGATACATCGTCAGAATTAGTGGATGTGACTCGGTACAGAAAGACTATTGGGTCATTGATGTATCTGACGAATACCAGGCCAAATATGTTCTTTGTTGTGAACACCCCAAGCACCCCAAGTCAGTATCTAGTTGAGCCTAGATGTATTCGGCCTGGAAACTACAAAGCATGTGATGAGGCACCTAAAAGGTACAATAGATTTTGGTCTATATTATCTTGGAAATCATGACTTCAAACAGTATGGTTATACAGATGCGAATTGGGCTGCAAGTGTCTCAGACAGAAATAGCACATCGGGTGGATGTTATTGTCTGGGATCTACTATGATCTCATGGTGTAGCAGGAAGCAGTCCACTGTGGCTCTCAGCACAGCTGAAGCAGAATATATAGCAGCTTGCTCTGCTAGTTGTGAAGCCATATGGCTTCGAAAGCTATTGTCAAGACTATTTGACTTAGAGATGGACTCCACTGTGATCATGTGTGAAAACCAAAGTTGTATCAAGATGATAGAGAATACAATGTTCCATGATAAGTTAAAGTACATAGAGATCGGATATTTCTATATACGGGATATGGTGTAGAAGGGAGCTATAAAGATCAAGTATGTGAGCACTGATGAGCAAGTTCCTGATGTATTGACCAAACCTTTGTCTCAAGTAAAGTTTGAGTATTTCTGAGACAAGCTTGGTGTAGTTCAAAAGGACCCTCCTCGAAAGAGGGAGTGATGAGGTCGATGATGAGGATGCATGTACCGACGATGAGGTCAATGGTGAGGATGCCTATACTGACGATGAGATCGATGATGAGGATACCTATACCGACGATGAGGTCGATGAGTGGTCCTTAGACTTGGTCTAAGTTGACGAGTGGATTTCATCATCCATGGACTTTAGTCCTAAATGAATCCAGAGACTTGTGTCTTCGTGAGTGGTCCTTAGACTTTGTCTAAGTTGATGAGGGGATTGCATCGTCCCTAGACATGGTGTGGTGTCTTAAAGTGATAGGGATTGATCATCAAGTAAGTATATCAAGATTGCATCGTCCTTAGACATGGTGTGGTGTCTTAAAGTTATAGGGATTGATCATCCCGTAAGTAGATCATAATTGCATCGTCCTTAGACATGGTGTGGTTTCTTAAAGTGACAGGGATTGATCATCCCGTAAGTGGATCCGGATTGTATCATCCTTGGACTTATGTCCTAAAGTGAGAGGGATTGATCATCCCGTAATTGGATCGGGTGTATTGCAGATTGTGCTATTGTTGATCGAGAGATCCAGATGATGTTGTTGATCGATAGATCTAGATGATGCTATTGATCGAGAGATCCAGATGATGATGTTGATTGAGAGATCCAGATATTGATGATGTTGTTGATCGAGAGATCCAGATGATCTTGTTGATCAAGAGATCCAGATGATGTTTTTTATCGATAGATCCAGATGATGATGTTGTTGTAGAAAATCGAGTGATCGAGTGCTGCAAAAGATGAAGACTCAATACTGTAGATGTTGATGTTCCGGTACTAAAGATGTTGAAGATGTTCTAGCAGCCGTTCCAATTGTTGATGATGACTGATGAAAACTTCCAATGATTTATAGATGTATCACTATGATTGTGTTGATGACCTCTCCTTACTCCTGCAGATGTTGTTAGAATACCCTTCTCGTTAAGGGGGAGTGTTGAAATATTGTAACTCCGAATAATATTCTATTTGTAATTTATTATTATTATTCGGAGATGTTTTATTCCTCCGTCGAGATGTATTTATTATATTTAATAATGTGAAGTCATTGAGATAAAACCTCCCATGTAAGTCGGCACATTAGTTCCCCTAGATTCAATTGCAATCGGGTGTTTAAGTACCCTAGAGAAGTTGGCCTGGTTAGTAATTGGTCATTTAGTTATGGGGCCGACCTAGCTGGGTAAAATTTCAAGTGAGAGATAAAGTATAAATAGAGGAGGTGTGCTCCTCATTTAGACACACACTCACTTGTGGATTGCGCATAGGGGAGATAGAGAGAGAGAGAGAGAGATCTCCGAAGGAGAAGGAGATCTTGTTTTGGGGATTTCATCTTTGTACTTTTTGATCATCTATATTGAGGAAGTTTGCTCAGTTTTCTACCCCATAAGGGTTTCCCAAGATAAATCTATGTCTATCTTGTGATTATGTTTCTTTCAGTAATCCTTATTATGCTCTTATTGTGAATTTTATGCTAATCTTAACAACCACAAACTCAACATTAATAATTACTCCATAGTGTGACCTTTTTCATTCTTTTACTTAATTTTGAATCAATACTAAAGTTTAATACTCCATGCTTTGAATTATTTCATCAACTATATTCACCACAAACCCAACCTTAATAATTCCTCCAGACTATGATTGACCTTTTGCATTCTTTTAATTAATTTTGAATCAATACTCAAGTTTAATAATCCACATACTATGATTGACCTTTTGCATTCTTTTACTTAATTTTGAATCAATACTAAAGTTTAATAATCCACAAACCCAATTCAAACAATTTAAAACAAGATCTAACAAATGAAACTAGGGAGATAAAAAATTATGATGGTAAATATAATTTTAAAATGCCACAAAATAAACTTATTCTAAAATAAAAATTTATGATAGTAAAAATAATTTTAAAACGCCACAAAATAAACTTATTCTAAAAACACCATAGGGAAAATTCCACATAAATTCTTCGAATACATAAAATTGTACCACCTATTTTACCTCTTACTACCATGTAGGTATAACTATATACAACTGGAAAACCTAGAATTTGACTCCATTAGCAACGCTAAAATCTTAACAGCCATCACAAAAACGTGTGTCATGCAGATCACCAAAGCAACGCCGACCATCAACTTGAATGCAATATTCACCACCATCCAATCCATTTCCAAACGAAACCCTAGATATAATCATTGAAAATAAGGCAAAATTGCGAGAGATGTTAAAATCATGCAACATTCATAAAAACAGTGCAAGTAATACCGTTCTGCCCAAAGTAAAATGCATGTTTAAAATGCAAGAGATGTTAAAATGATGCTCAAAAAACAGTGGTGTTGGGATAAATTTATCTATGTACACACAAAACACTTCATACAGAATACAAAAACTCCAGTTGTCCACGTAAAAATTCCAAAGAAATTTAGTAACACTGCTTCACAAATCATCTAAAGCAACCCCTGCCATTAAAAATGAGATTGAGAAGACATTCCTGATATGTACTGCATGCTACCCGGTAATTCAGGAGTGAAGGAGAGAGAAGAGGATCACGTGAGAGAGAAGAAAGAGAAACATATCATTCAAGAGGATCACGTGAGATAGAGAAAGAAACATTGCATAACAGAGAGCATACCCTTCAATTCCTAGGGTAGAGTAGGGCAGAAATGAGGGGCTAAAGGTCAGGTGGAGATATAGTCTCGAGGAATGGCAATGGACCAACTTGCCTAAGAAGGTTAACCCAGTACTCCATTCCCTGATCCTGATCTGCTAAATTCATCTCTGGCCAGCGATCGTAAATATTGCTTTTGCCTTCCATGTTCGTGCCCATGCTATGATCTGCCAGTTCAAGAAATTGCTCCACTGAGAAATTAGTACTCGACGGCTCCACTTTTACTTTTTTCTGCTGCCCGCTCACAGCTACTGGTGCGCCATTCGAGGATGAGTACGCCACAGCTTGGTCGCCCAGCATGTTATTTTCTGTTGTTGCCGGCCACAGAGATAGCTCGTGTCTCCAGAACTCGACGTTGCTGTTTAGCATGGAAGAATCGTATACTAGATTGCCCTCTGGATCCGCCTGTTGCACGACTGCCTTGTCATCTTCTTGAAATTCACCGCATCCCAAGCTGACGAAATTCTGCTGATTTCCAGCTAAAGGCTTCCAGTTGACCTGATACTCGATAGAATTCGAATCTTCTTCATTGTCATCAAGTATAAACTTTAAGGAATCAGTATAACTAGACTGAAGCAAACTGGTATAATCTACGGCCAGCGTTTTCTTCTCAACTGTTTTAATATAATCGAAGGGCATCACTGCAGCTCGTTTTTCACTGTTGTTCTGCTCTTTATCCATCGCACTGCAGAGCCCAAACTGAGATGCAGAAACTAGCTCCATTGGTTTCGTTGAGAGGACTCTGGACGAGTCACTCGAATACGAGTAATTATTGCCAGAGGAGGAGTCGAGGCTATAATAGGCTTCATGCTGATCAGAATTTATCATATTTTGATCATCAGGTGTTTTCTGAATGAGAGGCAAATTATTTGATGCACCTTGATCTTGAAGAGACTTGGTTTCTTGCAGAGGTTGGTGGGGAAGAGATTCATTACTTTTGCCTTCTTTTTTGAAAGTCTTTTTTACTGATTCTGACGTACAGCCATGGCTTTGGAGATGATGATGGTCCTGCTCGGACTGATTGTCCCTGATACTCACAGCGGCGTAACAGCTAGATACATTGTATCCTCTAGGCGCGTGGGTTACTGGGTCTACCCCAATTTGCAGGAGGCGCTTTTTCAAATGAGTGTTCCATACATTCTTTATCTCATTGTCTGTTCTTCCAGGGAGATGCGAGGCAATAGCTGACCATCTGAAAACGCAGGGCAAATGAGCATCGTAAAAATTGTTAAGAAACATAAATGATGAACTAGTCACCATTTCAGAGATTTGTAACTTCGCTGAATAGCATACTAAAGCTGTGTTATAAACTAACTCATCGAATCTGTAATGCTTTGTTATAAACTAACTCATCCAATCTATGTACATTTGCTTTTTCAAATATACATATAGATAAGTTGCTTTGAACATAAATTTGACTAAAACTAAAACAAACATTGTGTTTGATCTTTTGGATTGGCATTATGTTAAAGTTTACACAATGTAAGTTTTTTAGGTGGATACTTCACCCATTTTTAGGATCCAGCTGAAGCTTGAAAATGATTTGCAAGAATGGTTAAACTTTATACCATTCTTGCAATAATCATTCAAACTTCATCTAAACATGGGTGGAGTGTCCACCATAAACTAGTAGATAATGTAAACTTTAACACAGTGCCAATCCAGAAGATCAAGCACAATATTAATACACTCTAGAAATATTCATCCTCAAATTCAAACTAAAATTTTTAATTCTTCAAATAAAAACTTTTAATATTATATATATATATAATTTGTTAAAACATAAATAAATAAAAAATACAAATCTAATTTAAAGACATTAAAAAATGAAAGCTTACCTGAAATGCTATATATTGTTTAAAGCAAATTGATCATAATCTTAAATATCAACTTAAAAAGTAAAAAAAACAAGCTTTAAATTTAGCTTAACTCTCTTTACATAATAACTCTGCTAAGAGACAATTCAGTCTGTCTCAAAACAAGGAGAAGAACCAAAATGAATGAGTATTGAAAAATTTAAAAGTTTTTAAATCAATTTTTTTATTCTGCAAAAGTTCTCAAATAATTTTTTATAACTCTATAAAAGACAATTCAGTCTGTATCTGTCTCAAAACAAGGGACAAGGGTGGAAAACACGCAGCAAAAGTCTCAAAATGAATAAATAAAAGGCAATCCAGTCTGTGTGAAAACAAGAACAAAATGTTTCAAAATGAAGTGAAAAAGACAATTCAGTCTGTGTCAAAACAAGGCTGGAAAACAAGCAGCAAGAAGATCCAAAATCAATGAGTATAGATAGATTTAAAAGTTTTTTAAACAAAAATTGCTGTGCAAAAGTTTTAAATATTTTTTTATTAACTATAATTTAAAAAAATACTTACTTTTAAAATAAAATAAATTTAAATGTTTCTTCATAATTGTACAAATTTCCCATAAACATAAATAATATATTTTTTTGCAAATGAAGATTTCCACAATTTACTATGTATTTAGTTTATTTAGTTTTTTTAGATGAACTTTATTGAAACTTTACAGCTTTCTTTCATATTCTATTTTAATAAAACTAACTCATATGTATAATCTAGGATAAGAATAAAAAATTAAAGTAAGAAATATTTAAAAAAATGCATAACCTATTTAGCTGAACACTCTTTGTCTTTGCTTTTATAGTTTCAAGCACATTTACTTTAACTGAACATGGTTTTTTTATTTTAACATTTTTAATTCAAACAGTACTTTCAGTACACACCAACAGCAAGATCCTAGATTTAGCACATAAATGCAATTAACAGCAAGATCCTAGATTTTAGCACATATATGCAATTAGCAAATCCTGTACATTTTTTTATTTGAAATAATTATTAAAAAAAACTCTGAACTCTCCATACAAGTGAAAACAGAATGCTATCGTTGGTCTCTCAGCAGAAAAAGGGGAAACATATATGGAGGACTGCATGCATATTAATTCAAGTGCATAATAAAGGCCTCTGATAATTACTTGCGCTCGTGCTTTTAGAATGAGATCTAGGTATTAATTAATTAAATACCCAATACTAAAGCTTTTAGTATGGATGGTCTCATAAGGAAAAAAAATCTGTATTTACCTAGAACACTGAACCAAACTTTACAAGTTCAAACTAAAATTTGAAAAACAGTACTCCAAGGAGGTGATTGGAACACTGAACCAAACTTTACAAGTTCAAACTAAAATTTGAAAAACAGTACTCCAAGGAGGTGATTGGAGATTAAGGGATTAGATTCCCAACCTTTAGTACCCTTCTGATAATGTTCCTATTTTTTATCTATCCTTTTCTGAGTTTTGTTGAAGATGTGTACACTCTCTTGGCTTTTTTAATTCATGTACTTATTTCCTTTCTCACCGGCAATATTTTAGCTCAGAAGTGTACTTATTTCCAGTCTCACTGGACATTTTTTTGCTCAGAAGTGTACTTATATCCAGTTGCTCTGGCCATTTTTGCCTCACAAGTAAACATTATTTTCAAAGTCAAATAAAAATTAAAGTCTGTGTACATCATACCAGAATTTTAGTTGTTCGACTTTAAATTATAGCAAACGATTTTTTCCCTTACCATCCCGACTAATTATCAGACGCCTGTGCAAAGATTCACTCGGCATCAAATACTAAAGATAATTAGGGTTTTTCTACAGATCAGTTTGCTAAACCGCTTAGCTCCTATAACCATATCTGTTCTTTAACTATAGAACTGTTAAAACTGAGCTGATCCTTGATGTAGAAAATAAAAGCAAACATTACAAAAAACAAAATTGTTTTTTCTTTGTCCCAACTACAATTTTGATCATTTTTATCCCCTTGAAAAGCACATATTCTAATAATCTTGCCTGCCTGAAGAACAGCTTATAAGATATTTTTCCAGAGATTTACCTGTTACCAAGAATTTGATGCAGTTGAATGATAGTCTGCTCCTCCTTGAGACTAAAGTTCCCACGTTTTATGTCGGGTCTCAGATAGTTTGTCCACCGCAGTCGACAACTCTTCCCGCATCGCATAAGTCCTGCACGACAAAATACAAAATACGATTCAATTAGTTAATCCTCGCAGATCCTTGAAAAGTTCAGCACATTATACACAAAACTAGGGCACAGTATAGATTACCTGCTTGCTTGGGCAATGCACGCCAATTTCCATGGCCATGCTTGTTGATATAAGAAATAAGTATTTGATCTTCTTCAGGTGTCCAGGGTCCCTTTTTTAATCCCATTTCATCACACCAGAGAGCTCAGTCCATGCCCTGTCTATGCAAAAGGGTTTCGGTTATATATCATTTTATGCCGAGCTCAACAGATGTGTAAATGATGCGAATGAGTTAAAAGCTAGACAAGTTTGGCAGTCCGGAAACTACTAGAAGTTGGTGACTCCAAAGTCAGAGGGTACAAACAGACTGATTAGATTCCATTAGGATTGGCCACGAACGTCGTCATTCGTTTTGTGTTTGTCAGTGTTACTAGAGAGTCAAAGGCTCACGTTGTTTTTCTTGTCAATTCACATTTCACAATGGTCAAGGCCAAATTGTGACCGGCGGAGATTTCTGCGGGTGACATCATATTTGATATTTCATTTTCCATTTAATAGAGCACTGGGCTTCATGTCAGTAAATAAGCCTGGTTTGTCCCAATCCGCCTTTGGCAACAGCAAAACTGTGACTTCAAATTCAATCCCTTCCTTCGTGGTAAAGTGTACACTCCACCCAGCACAAAGTTATTCGTGAATCGTACCCCCTCCCTAACGTTAACACGTGACTCAACGAATATAATCGTCCTTACAAAGGATTCAAATACAACTCCGTACCTAATCACACAAGATGCTTGCAAGCATCATTGATGTGTACACTGTAACTATGGCTTCACACAAAGTTTGGTTGAGTTTGGAACGGTTTTGCCCTAAGCTTCTTAACAGGGATACCCTGATTGTTGGTTTTTCCTCCGATCACCTTCGATGTTACTACCTACAATGTAAACCTCGTGATGATTTGTGGTGTAATGGTCCTTATTTTAAAACTAGAATTAGTGGTATACACTATAATGGCCTGTATTTTAAAACTCTAATTAGTGTTGTAATTAACTAGAATTAATGGTGTAATGGCCCCTATTTTAAAGCATAGACTTAAGGTACACTCAAATGACACTCTCACCTTGGCTCTTCATCAAGAGTTTGTTGTCTAGTTGTTTCTACTCTTCATATGTGCCTTGGCTTTTCATCAAGGGTTTGTTGTTTAGCTGTCTTTATTCGTCATATATGCCTTGTTCATATCATCTTCTCGGTCAACCTTGTACCTTATACAATAGTGTACTTTGTTGTGTATAATATATGCATATTGAGCATCTCCTTGATTTGTGAGTATGTTGCACAATGTAGGGGAAAGAGTTGCTCAATGTCTACCTCCTTATTTCTACATACTTAACATAACATTTGCCCCAAGAAACTCCTATTTATTCACATCTCCATGTTTCACATCTCAACATGTGTGACATGGTTCTTAGTTGTGTTAATCCCATAAGGTGTTACACTTCAAGTAGTTTTCTACTTATATTTTTTCATGTGTGTTAAAGTTCTCTATGCACATGACCTTGTTGCTATATTTGATGTGTTTGCTTCATTTTTCATTATTTTAGCATTTTTGAATATGACTTTCAATATCTTTTTATTTGATGGGCACCTTTGATTTTTTATATCTCATTCTTAAAACCATTTCTTACATTAATGCCATCAATTCTTCCTTGTTTTTAGCCACTATTCATCATTGCCATATTTTGTTTGCAGCAAATCAATTTTCTTTGTACTTCCAATTTTGTTAAACATAACCATGGTTAAGTTAAGAGTATTTTGTAAGGAGAGTTGTTGTCTAATGCTAGACAATTGATTATCACGGGTTTGTATACTCACTTTCCAATTCCATAAATATACGTAGGCACTATATTTCACATCTATAAAGGAATATTGTGATTAAGTCATGATAAATATTTGAAAGACGAAATATAGCGCTTTCCAATCTCAAACCTTTATTAACAAGTATCTATTTTGTAATTGGAAGAATCCCTTCGTAGCACACATCCCAATATAACTTAAAACTATTTACATCAATTACTAAATATTTTCAATTTTGAAAATTATATTTAGTGATGGCCTCCACTCGAAATTACTCTAAAAACTCAAAATGGTCTTGTAAACTACTTGTGCACTAGCACTTTTTTTTCGCAAAGAAAAAACTTATTCCATTAAGGAATCAAAGATAACTTTAAAAGAGTACATACTTTGACTCAAAATTGTTATAGTTTCTGATAATACCTTTGCGAAGACGCTACAAAAATACATGACTAGATATATATCTATATCATGTCTCTTATCCTCAAAATAGTTTAAAAATATTAGAGTTGTCCATAAAAAATTTAGTATCATATAAGTTAGCTAGCAAATAGACATCGCAAGTGAAATTGCCACCTTAATAAATCTTGAGGGAACCACCTAACACCACAACAGTGTCCAAAATTTCTTCAAAATACAGTAGACCTTCAGTAAGATCTACTACCCTCTTGGACAACCTATCTGCCATAGAATTAAATTGTCGATAAATATGCTTGAAATAAAGAGAAATGAAGATAGATTGAAGATTCCTCAATCTATCACATCTATTTTTCAATACAGACACCTGGAGGGATGACTTTCCAGAAACCTAGTCAATAATGACTATAGAGTCCCCCAATACCTTCCCATGTTGTGCACTAGCACTTAAGTGACATATATATACACAAAACAAATTTCTCAAATTTTTGTATACCTATGCTTTACTCAAACTATGATCTTGTAAATTGTTCACAATGAAACATAATTTTATGTAAAGTTAGAATCAAATTGATTCAATATGGGAATTTTATCAACTTATTATTCTCTTTCTTCAACACGATATTAGCAATCAGTTTTCATTAAAACCATACTAGAAACAGAACATGAGTTTATCAGTATGAATAACTTTATATCTACTGTAAGAGTCTTTGTCGCTCTTCATCCTATCAATAATCCTAGTATGGATAAAGACACAACAAAAATAAGGCTATTGTCAGCGATAAAGACTTGCAAGAAACTAACATAGAAACTACTATATGATCTATTCATCATTAGAAAGAGGAATTGATTGAACCTTTGAACTACATAGCCTTGCAAGGGTTTCTTATACAAATTTGCCAATTTTGGCAATCACATCCAAGTTAGAATCATGGTTCTTTAGCTAGGCCTAAATATCATCCAGTTGTAACATAGTTTCATTATTTAATGTGTGTTACTCTGGTAGTTTTTTTCCCATTAAGGCCTTCATGTGGCAATATAGGGTGACAATCTTGGAAAGCATGGTGTCTCTAGTAGTTGAGGAGCCAATATTGGGTACCCATTTTCCTATAATGTGCTCGAAATCATCCTTGTGTAAGCATTCCTTCTCCACTTTCACATATTCCTCTGCTTGAGAAATTTCCTCATGGATGTGTGTTGAAATTTCTCTCCAATATGTTTATGCGGCTTCTTTGGCCTCTTGCACAAGAGGCCCTCCTACTACATATGCATCCTTTACTACTGGGTAAATAAGAGATTAAATGATAGATAATAATTGAAGAGGGAGGAGAGGAGATCCATGCTAGAAAGCACATCCAACTACTTCAAAAAAATAGGAGTATCCCAAACTAGAGAAGAGTTGTCGATCGAGAATAGGGGAAGAAATAGTTAGAAAACTAGAGCAAAAAGGGAAACATCCAAGAGGTTACCAATAAACTAGTCGGATGACTATCTCAAAGTGGGACAAGCATGGGGAGTTTCATCCACCCATAATTGGTTGTTTCCCACTGCTGCTAAGAAACTAGGATGACTTTACTCCTCAAATCTCCATTCCAAATCATTATTCACAAGATGAATGACTCTGATAACCAAGCGTTTGACATTACAATATTGAATTATGTCATACACCACCAAGGTCCTTTCTCATTGCATCATAATGGATCCATGTTCAAAGTTGTAAATGCTAACATGCTCGTTGACTGTCCTCCATTGCCACCTGGTGTGCCTTGTGTGCCAATACTCGGGATATTTGGTTTCCTCATGTGTGTTAGGTGGAATTAACATCCCATCCAGGGAGAGAAAAAAAAGATCAATTGTTTAGATATTGAACATAAATTATTTTTTCCATAAGCGTACTACACTTAGAAATATTCATACAAATTTAATGGACATTTAATTTTTTCCCCGTGAAAATAATCTTTAATCTTACTCTTTTTTCTTTTTTTCTTTTTAACCTCATGCCATCATCTTGGAAAAGGTTCCATGATGACATCCTATAATTTCAAGAATGTGAATGAAGTACCATTCATTATCAAACTCGGGGTTAGATTCATGAAGTAACTTCATGCCTTTTGATGATGCTTCATTTACCACTATCTCCCTTGGGTAGGGAGATATAGTAGTCTTACGTTCTTCTCTATTATCCAAGGGAACATTTGATTCCTTAATATTTTCTTATGGATATGAATTTTATGCTTCTTTGACTCTGATGTTGATTGATATTTTGTATGCCAATCATCTACATCATTCGAAGAAGAATGCTCAAAATATTGTGATTGTTTAGATTTTATTTTTTTTTCCTTTGTTCCTTTTGGAATGAGATCGTTCTTACATAAAAGAAACCTAAATATGTTTTGTTTGTTTGCAGATCTAACATTGAAACATGGGAGTTCATAATCAATACTCTAAGCCCATCTAAAATTTTCTTTCTATAGGATCATCTTGTCAAGTAGACCCTTGTTGATATCGATTTAAACATATATATAGGAACTATGTATAAAGACCCAACTTAATTGTCTTAGGGTAAATTTTTATGTCATTGTCGAAAGTATTCTCGATATCTTCAAAATTAATATTTATGGAAAGAATGTAGAGGGAAATTCAGAAGGCGAAGTTCCAAATGGGAATCTTTGTAATAGACATAGTGTTAGGGTCAAAATTTGGGAACCATGGGGTAACAAAAAGTCCTCCTCTTCCCCAAAACCAAGGACCCTTCTTAAAAAAAATTTGATAATCGACAATGTTTAAAAACTAAATAGTAAAGAAGCTATTGGAGCATAGATATACCTTATACCACTTCATCCAATTCAAATAGATCCATTAATACAACTTTGATATGCAAGGATATAAACCATTGAAACTGCAAATGACTGAAGATGATTTATAAAATGAGAGGAGGCTTGTAACCTATCGCTCAAAGGCTTCCAACATTTGCACCTCTTATCATTTATCCACTATATAAACACTAGGAAAATGATAGTTTGGAGAAACTAAAAGAGAGGAATTGTTTCTAACCACGTCCTTGAAAGAGACATGTTGTGACAATGAAGGTACACCATTTCCCACCACTCCATGCAGAGACATGACCAATATGCCAAATGAGTGTTTGCAAATGTTGTAGTCAGACAATAGAGAGTAGTCATCAAGTTCTTTACCTTCAAACAAAAGTTGTTGTTGCCATGGTTCATTGGAATCCCCTACAAGAGTCGTTATTTGTATTTTAGATAGCTATTGGTTGTAATTGTCGAAGTGCATCCATGTGGAAGGTTTTCCCTATGAGAGACTTGAGCATGATTTGAAAACTAACTAAATCATTGAAACCCTCATAGATTAAGGATTCCCCAACAAGTTCTTTATATCATGCATTTCATCTATTACTTGTCGAGTAAGCATTTTATTAGACAATTTTCTTACATATATTTTGTCAAACACTTGGAAAAAATCCTTGTGATGAGAGAGAAGATGGTACTCAAGCATGTCTTTAGGAGGAGCAAGAATGGGATCTACGCTGGAAAGAGCAAGGGGGTGATCATGCACAACTAGAGAGCACATACAAAGCAAGATTGGAAAATAGATAACCAGGTAGTTATATTCCACCCCTCCAATGCTATGTGTAGTGTACCATTCTTAGTCAATGAAAGATCACAACAAAATAAAAATTGTCCATTATGTCTATATGGCTCATCACAAAATATTCAAAAATAACTTTCTTGCATATACTATCTTATCTTAAATCACCTTTTGATTGTGGAATATTATTTAAAACTCTTTTTTATTGGCTAAAGAGCTCTTCCTTGGACTTTTAAATAAACATATTAAACCCAAAACTCATAGGCATTTTATTTACACACAATAATATAACTACACATGAAGACTTTAAAATTGTATCAATAAATATTTGAGTATAACCCTAAACAAAGAGTTGTCTAAAGGTTTTAGGATTTTTACATTATGGGCTTGTTTTGCCAATAAATTTTTGGTCAAATACTCATTTTACATCGTTCAAATTTTATTTTTTATTAAAAAAATAGATTCATCTCTCTTAAATATGAATGAAACACCAAATTATACAATTCTAATAATATACATTTACAATATCAACAATTCAAGCATGATTTCCAATTTTATTTTTATTAAAAAATGGATTCATCACCTTCTAGATACAAACACCAACTTATACAACACCATGTACATCTACCATTTCAACACGGAGTAACTGTCTAACTATTAGACTGTTTCGACTTTCGAACTATTTAACCGAATCTTACATTTAAGACATTAAAATCATAAATATTCATTTCTCATAATCCAATTTTGAATGCAAAAATAGATTTAACCCACCCAAAAACCTTTGGAACACTATAAATATACAATTTTAACTGCTTATATTTAGAATTCAATAAAACCAAAGTGGAATCTTTGAACTTTTAGCATAAACTACTTTCAACAATTCCAACATGATTTCAAAATCGTATAGCAAAGCCAGTTTAAATGCTTGTAGTGACGTTTGAATAAGAT
This sequence comes from Larix kaempferi, assembly GCA_027924585.1. Taxonomy (NCBI): domain Eukaryota; kingdom Viridiplantae; phylum Streptophyta; class Pinopsida; order Pinales; family Pinaceae; genus Larix; species Larix kaempferi. Next base: position 19,812,715 of record BSBM01000123.1, on the reverse strand, counting down.
GCAAAGAAATGCGTGCCTCTCGGACTGCGCACTATTGAAGCACATTTTACGTGTTGCATCGCTATTGCCCTATAAGCATTCGTTTCAGTGTACATTCATACCTGAAAGGTTTCAGCTTATGAATCCTGACAGAGCACCCTGATATGGGATTTCGTCCATTAAAGAAGACATGGCAGAGAAAACTTGAGAAAGACAACATCTACAGAATTCAAGATGGTTTAGGTATCTGCTTCTACGGGCCCTCTGAATTTGTTTGTTGCAGTGAACTTAATCGTCTCAGTTGTTACTGTAATAAACAAGAGTACTTTCTATAAAATAATAAGACTACTGACTGCAAGACTGTCACCCTAAATATGATTTTATGTCATCGATTATGACGAAAGCCTCTGGCCGTCAGGCGTTGCAGATAAATCCAGAGCTCTGAACAACAACGACGCATCACATACAGAGCTTAATATAGATTTGATGTAAGATAGGAAGATGTTAAGATATCCAGACACAATTTAAGGTTCTTGGGATTCAAAAACAAGGTGTTAATCAATCAATTAAGATTAGTATTTATTCGGAAAACAATACGAAAACGATCGTTTTAAAGGTATCACATCAACTACGTAAATATTCTCTTTATTGTTTCACGATTGACTTTGATGTACACGATCTACAGACAACGATTCCTCTCTCTGAGGCATATGGAGTGTTTGTACAAATGCATTCAGTATAATATAATGTACTGGATTGAATCTCATTTCTTCTTGGCACTTTTTTCAACTCGTCAACTTTGAAAAAAATGTCAAAACTCATCCCGGGTCGCGCAATTATGGAAAACTGTGAGACTTCACAACAATGCGTTTGAAGTCAAATTGCTACACAACTGCAATCATGGATAACTGTAAGACTTCACGCCAATGCGATTGAAGTCAAACTGCTACACAATTGCAATCATGGGTAACTGTAACCCTTAACACCAACTGAATATGATCATGAATTCAAAATACTGAACAATCCCTACATTCAGGGAACTTCGTGAAAATCCAGCCAGATAAATCTGATGCTTTTTGAACTATTTAAGCCAATGCTCCTTTTCGATTTCAATGTCACATATTGGTTTGGATACGGTCAAAATGCTTTCTTGTGATGGAAAATGGTGAAGAAATCATATAGTGAATTTGTGATTGACTACACAAATGTAATCGAAGATAGATCTCACAAAAATATAAATTCAACATCTTAATTAGTTTTATTATACAATTTGAATAATATATGTGTAATTTCAAAAAAAAAATGATATAAAGCATTTAACTTACTTAAAACAAAGTCTTGAATACATTTTTCTTACATTTGAAAAACATATATAAATCATGGTAAATTGAGATGATATTATTTTACATTTATTATTTTGCTCAACATATAAGTAAAATACATATAAAGATGTTTGAGCCTAAATGAGAGGTCAAATACATATAAAGATGTTTGGACCTAAATGGGGGAGATGAGGCATATTTTTCTCCAAAAATAATATTTTAACATACAACAACGAGGGTGACGACTTAACAAGTTATGACCATGTGCTCTAGCACTAAACATTATATAACTCACACATTGAGTACCTCTGGGCTATATTCTTATTTTTTCAAGTCTTGAAGTGAGCTATTTTAGGCGTCCAACTCACACATACTCACTAATAATTGTGCCAGGCATCCAACTCCTATGTGCTTCCAACTCAAGTATGAATTGTGCCAGGCATCCAACTCCTATGTGCTTCCAACTCAAGTATGATTAATAGTAATTGTATTTGTATTATATTATGTGCATGGAGTTGAACTCCTATGTGCTTCCAACTCAAGCATGCTTAATAGTAATTGTATTTATAATCTAATATGCACATGCTCAAGTGCTTGTCTACACATGCTTAATTATAATTGTCATTCAATTCTAATGCATGCATTCTTAGTGTATTTACTCTATTCAACTTTCTATTCATGCATGTTAAATGGTAATCATATTAACCTTTACATGACGGATTTATTGTAAATCAATATCATGGCATGTGGATTCATATTAGGGGTTTAACAAATGAAATCAAAAATAGATCTCACAAAAATATAAATTCAACATCTTAATTAGTTTTATTATGCAATTTGAATAATATATACATGTAATTTCAAAAAAAAAAATGATATCAAGCATTTAACTTACTTTTTTAATTAAAATAAAGTCTTAATACATTTTTCCTACATTTATAAGGATATGAAAAACATATATAAATTAAGGACATAAAAAACATATATAAATCATGGTAAATTGGGATGATATTGTTTTACATTTATTATTTTTCTCAACATATATAGGTCAAATACATATAAAGATGTTTGGGCCTAAATGGGGGAGATGGGGCATATTTTTCTCCTAGAACTAATTGTTTAACATACAACAACAAGGGCGATGACCTAGCAAGTTATGACCATGTGCTCTAGCACTAAACATTGTATAACCCACACATTGAGTACCTCTCGGATATTATCCTTATTTTTTCAAGTCTTGAAGTGAGTCATAGTGGGCGTCCAACTCACACATGCTCACTAATAATTGTGCCAGGCATCCAACTCCTATGTGCTTCCAACTCAAGTATGATTAATAGTAATTGTAGTTGCATTCTATTATGTACATGCAGCTAAACTCCTATGTGCTTCCAACTCAAGCATGCTTAATAGTAATTGTATTTGTATTCTATTATGCACATGCTCAGGTGCTTTTCTACACATGCTTAATTATAATTGTCATTCAATTCTAATGCATGCATTCTTAGTGTAAATACGCTTAGCTTCCATCTTATGGATGATAAGGTCATGTTGTTGTATTCAACTTTCTAGTCATGCATGTTAAATGGTAATCATATTAACCTTTACATGACAGATTTATTGTAAATCAATATCATGGCATGTGGATTCATATTAGGGGTTTAAAAATAGCTAAAATGAAATTCAATATATAAGATGTTATTAAGAATGTGAGGGACTTTTTAAAACTATACTAAATATATACATATTGGGGGTTCATCCAACCATCCCTTTTTTCGTTGAGGGGGTCAATGGGGGTTGGGTGTGGGAGGAGTGTTAGCAATATGAGAAGATTTTTCTTTGTGAATTTTTTTATGGAATTGAAGCATCTCACGAAGGGACAAGGTGATATATCTATATCCCTTGTACCATACATCAATTCTCAATGAACCATGAAATTGTCTTAACAAACAATCAAGCTGACCACAAATTTGATAATAGAGGATCCAAATATTAAACAATTTTCTTAATTCCTAATGAAATGTCCGATGTTTCTGAATGACAACTCAAGTACCACATGATAAGAAAAATTTTCTAAATTAAATTTTAATACATATCTAAAATATTGAGACCAACATGTTAGGGGTAAGAAATAAAAAAGGGTATAAAAATGTCGCAACAAAAATATTATTTACAATATTTGGTAAAAATAGGGAGTTATGTTATTTTGGAAACATTGTAACATCCCATTCACCCAATCCAACCAACAAGGGGGGACATTAACAAACTATGGGCTTTTAAATTTCACCCACAACCATGTTACGAATTTATAACATTTAAATTTTGCGTTAAAAATACACAGTCGAAATAAACTCAATCCACACACACATAATATGCATATACAAGAATAATCATCACATGCATCAAATAAACACATCTCATATTTCAATACAAGAGAATACTTATCTTTAAAACAAAGAAGATCCAAGCAATTAATTGTGTAAGAGTGATTTTCCACCCAACCGTAGCCACTATGTATAGCATATACTCTCTTTGCTAAGAGGCCACCCCCAAGTTAGGGTATGAGGCCACTAGGGTGAAGGAAACACCTACAGGATTCTCTCTCGCATCCCACAACTTGTTTTGTTCTCTATGCTTAGCCAAATGCTCATCCAGAGCTCTACAGGAATCTCATTTAACCATCACAGCCTTGGATCCAACAATAACTTCCCAACCCAACACCCTTCTTAGCTCAGGAATCCCCTTCACTAATCCACAGTTCTCTTAGGCGATCCATATTTCCAAGTGCTTCTAGTGTGTGCATAGAAGGAGAAGAAACTACTATATGATGTTCAAGAACCACATGCATCCATAATTCATGGCTTCCCAAGCATCTATGAGTAAAAAAACTCAATGGATAAGGGGTCCTAGCTTTCCCAACCTTTATGCTCACCTACATCCATCTCCTTTCCCTTGAAATATGCATCTTTGTCTCTAAATTCGAATTTATAGGTTATACACAGTTGGGTAAAGGTCATGAACATCAATGGAGAGCTCTACGTAGTGTAGATCTACATGAGAGAATGATAGAATGAGTGTTGAATCCAAGGGATATGAGATAAGGTTGAAAAGACAACTGACATGGATTCTATCCATAGAACAAAGGACTCGTAACAACTGCAAATTGACTTCTAACATTTGACATATGTGTCACAAAAGTGAATTCAACCCCATGCTTGAATAACTGCACGAGGTGACTTTTTCCACCAACCTCACACATGCATTCAATAATTGGTTTAAATAGTCAAAGGAGGTAATTGGCTCATTTAAATCACATGGAAGAATTTAGATGAGTTCTAAGGTTGACACTTGGAAGCAAAGAAATCAAGTATTTAGTCTCCCATAGGCCCCCTTCCCTATTCTCCTCTCGTAGAATCATAGCCCCTCTAGTTCTCTTTACATAGCCATCCTTGACCATTTTATTATTTTCCAACATAATATTTACATATATTTTGAATTGGCATGATAATCCAAATGCGCAGTCCAAATAAAAATATTTACATCATACATGCCTATCCATTAATTAGTCGGGCCTTGGCCTTCAGCTCTGCAGTAGGAATCCATAGTAGCATATTTACATCATTTACATATTTTTGGTCAAATACACTCCAAGTCAAAATTGAGGATATTAAAATATCCCCCCCCTAGAATAACCTAGGTGTTCTCTTTATTTCCAACAAGGTTCCATGTCCTTCTTTTTAGCTGCATTTGCAATGCCTTTCTCTTCAAGGCCACTTGTCTTGTTGCTAGCTATCTTGGACAATAATGCTCAATCATTTCTTTGGACTACCTTGGAACACTTCCAAGTTCTTTATCATTTCATTGCATATCTATTACATTCATCAAAGGAAAAACATGCTTATCATAGCCATTTTAAGAAACACTTGATCTATTAACAAAGATTCAAGTTTTATAACCGAAGCATATATATTCATAACACAAGATAAAATATACAATAAGTCCAATACTTATATATATGAACATGTATTTGCTCCATACGGCTTCCATGGGAGAGAATCAACTTATTATCTTCTTTGACACACCCAAGGTATCTACATATATACCTCTAATGCCTTCTTGATCCCATCTAGAACATAACATGAATATCTCACCTAGATTCATTCAAGTTTCCTCTTCTTTGTAGTCACTCACCCTTCAGGATAAAGCATACCCTTCATTGATCTACAACTCTCTTGAGAAATCCATCATTTTCCCAAGATGTATTGCACAAGAAGAGCGCCAATTCATACACCTTACAGCTAGGATATCCACTAGCAATCCTTAACGTAGCATAGCTTATGGTGATCAAAGCATACCATAGGGTTCTAGTGTCATTATAGTAGCATTCTCCCCTTTGCTTTCCAACTAATTTTAATAGCCATAATCAGTCCTCGCTAGATAGATCCATCATCTCGCAGTTACCACGAGATGTCATCATAATAATTTCAATTGGAAATTCTCAAATCTGTTTCATACAAAAACCAAATTTGACAACTCTAAGGTCCTCCTCATAAATTTCAATAAAAAAATTTCAAATATGTTTCATACATAAACTATATTTTCCAAACATGAGGTCCTTCTCATGATGTTTGGATCTTGCAAGCCATTGCACATGGTCTTCTTACAATGTGTCCTCCTACAACTATCCAGACAGTCAATAAGCTTAATAACCAAATTCAAATTTGAATTTACAATTATGTCTCCTACAAAAAATTGATTTATTTAACTAGGAGGCCATCCTCATAATGTTTGGCTTTTGTAAGTGGTAGCACTCTCTCCCTTTAATGGTTTTACACATGTTTCCATAGCTTGGACATCCACCTACAACATGTCCTCTTGATACAATTCTAGATTATCCAAACTGTCATTAGCAATTATTAACAAAAATTTCAAATTTGAAATTTACAAATTTGTTCCCTATAGAAATCAGATTTTAGAACCATGAGATCCTTCTCATAATGTTTGGATTTCTCACATTGTAGCTTCCAATATTTATAATGGACTTACCCACATTTCCATGTCCAAGACAATTCTACCTATGACCTGAATTTTTCAATTATCCAAACAAGTTGTGAGTACTCATGCATATAATATGTTCATTGCAACATTTACAAAAGTCTCTAACGTGATCTCAGAATAATAACAAACAATAATTCAAACACTATCAATTGTTAATATATCAAATTCAATGAAATACATTTACATTATATGCATCACTATCACAATAAAATCATCAAATAAAGTCACATTATATTTGCAATCAAATAAAAATGTGAATACTCATGATTACACACACATATCCTTTCATGCAACTCTGTCATCTCAACAGAGCATGCCCATAGCCAATCAAACAATACTACATTCTTCATGCAATTATTTTCCGTACATCCATAGTGGCTCAGGAAATGATCTCATAATTACCAATAGTTCATTATTTCATCTATTAGCTAATTGCAATGAAATATGTACATTCACATGATGCATCTTAACATATGTACTCACATGTATGCATGCATAATCAACAAGATTTACATAATATTTTAATATACATTCACTCAATGCACTCCGACATTGATCTAAAACATTTTTGTGCATACACATGTGTCCTGCCATGGTAAGTTGGACATGCTAGCCAATGCTTCAACACAATACCCAACCATTTCCCCAATCACTTGGTTATCTATATGGGTGCCTTCCTTCTTCACCTGAACACAACATCGAGAGTTCACTCACTCCCTACGTGTTGAAAAAGAGGTTTCATCCCATATTAACACCATAGGGATTTCATGGGATACTTGTGTAGCATTATAGGCTTCACAACCCAACGCCCTCATGGTATCACACATTGCGTGCTATTATTTCTTATGAATGCATTCTCAATTTTAAACATTCACGTGGTATAAGGTTTGTTGACCTTACTACCCCATACCTCACCATACTTGGTGGGATATCAATCACATAAATGCATTCAATATCACATGCATATCAATTTATGATGATTAAAACATGGATGAAAGTATTCTTACCCAATCTCCTTTTAGTACTTATGTAATCAACATAAATACAACATTACTTGCATGGCTACCATCAACATATTTGATGTTACTTGATCAGTTGGCCTCTTACCAAGGACTACATCGTCCTTCCACCAACCTATTGATCATAGATTTGTTGTCCCAACCCTTCTTCATAAGCTTGTTGGTCACATGCAGCAACACGATCAACATCTTCAACCATGCTTCTATTGTATTGGTCCTACAACCATTACCAATAGCATTAATTATTATCCACCACAATATTTATTATTAGTGGCTCATTGCATATGTAAAACCTCACTATTTTTACCAATATGAAATATCATATTCATGCACAAGCAGGTTCACATGCACTATGCATTATCTCATAATATGCCAATTAGTGCATATGCATTTCATTTATCTAATCTCTTGCATTTACAGCATTTCTATGCCAAAATTTATGTATATAAAACTCAGAAAATATAAATATATCAGCAAGACAAGAGTCAAGGAATTCTCCCTTTCCAATTCTTCTGCATAGCATGGAATTCCTCTTCCACATCATAGTTGATCCAATTTCATGGCCTCTCTTCCAAGCACATAAGGTTTCATTAGCTAATATTTTGTCACCAACTATCATTTCAATACATATACACATGCATAGCATTTATACTTGCTACTTTCCAAGCGTGCAATTCTTATTCTCTAACAAAATAGATTAAGGTGAGAAATTTCCCTCTTTATTAATATTGTCTTATGGAGATCGTTCTCCAATTTTTTCTACAACCATCTTATCAAACTTATGTGTCTTTCCTTGGTAATTATAGTAGCTCTGATTGCATTCTATTCGCATTGCCTTGCTACTCCAATTGCTTTGAGCAATCATGGCCAAGTCCAACTTGACCTCTCTCGGACTTCTTAGCACTTAAAAATACCACAACTTATTGCATTCCAACTCCATATGGAGTCTATTCAAGGTCCATTATATGTCCTTATGCCTCATTCAATTATGAGACTTGATTTCCTTTCCCATGGAAATATTTGCCACAATTATGAATCCCTCAACAAATTCACACATGAGAATGCCTCATTCCCTAGTTGGTATCCTTTGCATGGCCACTCCGTCACTATCATGAACCACATGATAGGTCAACATAATGGAATGTAATATTCCGTCAATGAAAACTTCTAGGTGAATAGAATTTCCTTACCTATTATCATTACTTACTCATAAGTTGTTGGTTTGTATCCTACAACTTCTCTTAGAATGCAATGACTTTCCCACAAAGATGATTCACCTATCACCCTTACAAGTTGCATGTCCTTTACTTGTTGGCATATTCCATACTTATTTAAGGATTCTGTTATGGGAAAAAATATGCATCTTTGATAATCAAGAGCTCACGTGGCTCTTCCCTTGCAATTGAAATTGCACATATTACTCACAATAATACATTGGATGCATTTGTATCTAAGGAAACAATGCCCATTATTGGGATCTTTTATTCCTTCATTATTAGACATGGTTGTCACTCCTCAATAATGGATATGACAACTAATTACTCTCAATAATGGCTTCCACAACCACTCTATGCAATTCATATTGCACATTCTGAACATAGAGAATGCATTGCATACATTCTAGCTAAGGAATCATCACTTCCTCTTAGTTCCCATCTTCCATCATGCATGTTTATCAAATAAAATTTACAAGAGTGTAATATTTTCCACTCAACATGTTTTCCCACTTGGTAACAAGAATTGCCATGATACAATCACTTAAATATCCTACTCATTGACAAAAGTATCATGCCACCAAGCATCCAACTTTACTTGGTTTAGTTCTTCACATTTATTGCTAACAAACAATTTTATCATGCTTGCTTTCCTAATGGTGCCTCCACTTTATTGGAAAAGCACCATTACCATAATATGGATATCATAATATTTACTCACTTTGAGTCACTTTCATCTATGGTACACTCTTATAACATTATACAAATTTTTCCCAAATCTTTGGCTTCCTTTGGAAGTCACCCACATTGAGAATGTATTCCTCAATCAAGCCCAGGGGCTTTGTTCTTCTCAATTTCTGAAACAACTAGAAACCCATTTAAAAAATAAGAAAAATCTATTTTATTCTCCTCTAGATAAGCTTTCCAAGAATATGAGCATGCCTATTTCTAGTTCTTGAGAAAAAGTTACAACCTATCAAAATTGCCATTTTTGCCCAACTCCCGAGAGAAACTTGATATACCTGTGGAAAAAAATCCAGATAGAACCATACTTTTTTTCTATTATCCCTGATAATATTCATGACAAGGATTAATCAAAAACTTTATTCTCTCTGATCTGATGCTCTAGTCAATTCATATAACTTTCTGGAATTGGCTACTTTTAACTTTTCCACTTTCTCCAAACTTAGAACTTTTTTTTGTAAATGTTTTGATTTCACACAATATGGTGCATAAGATCAACACTATTTTTCGATTTATAACACCTAAATTCCACCGTGGAAACAAATTATTTTCCCTTCATTTGTACACCTATAACACCAACCCACATCATATTACCACCTATCGGACATAAGTGGTTTTGGGCTCTGTGGGAAGTGGTTTCTTGAAACCATTTTCTTTACGAGCCCAAAGAACTATTAATCGTTGATCTCTACCACTTCCCAACAGTAAAATATCCTCCGCCTTTGGACTCCATCACATGCAGGCACAACTTCATGCAGATCTGATGTGGCTGGTCCACATCACACCCTTTTCCCACATGGCTCCTCCATGTCTAACCTCCTTCCTATGTGGATCTTCCACATTGGACCTCCTACCCATGTGGCTCTTCTACATTGGACCTCCTGCCCACGTGGAACTTCCACGTCACCCATCTGGGTGGCACAGGTGGGGCCCATTCTAAAAATTTCAAAATTTTTAAAATTTCATAATTACAAAAAAATTCAATTTGGAAATAGGGGGGTTATTTCAAACTTAATTCTAAATTACTTATGGCCCCTTATCTATCAGTTAACAGAACTTTATTTCTATAGAACCATTTTTTATTTATACCTGTAAGTCTATATTTCGAGCCCATACAGCTCCAGTATTGCAACGAGAAGCTCTGATACCACACTATAATGTCCCCTTCACCCAATCCAACCAATGGGAGGGGACATTAACTAATTGGATTTTAGATTTCACCCACATCCATGTTACGAATTCATAACATTTAAATTTCGTGTGCAAATGCATAATAAAAATACACAATAGAAATAAAATCGATCCACACTCATAACATGCATATACAAGCATAATCATCACATACATCAATTAAACACATTTCATATTCCAATACAAGAGAATACTTATCTTTAAAACAAAGAAGATCCGAGCATTTACTCTTTATGTTGATAGGCCACCCCCAAGTCTAGCTATGAGGCCACTAGGGAAAAGGAAACACCGACATGATTCTATCTCTTGGCCCACAACCCATACTTCTCTCTATTCTTAGCCAAATGCTTATCCATAGCTCTACAGGGATCTCACTCAACCATCACAGCCTTGGCTCCAACAATACATGTCCCACACAACACCCTTTGGGGCTCAGGAATCCCCTCATTGATCCATGGCTCTCTTGGATGATCCATCTTACCAAGTGATTCCAGTGTGTGCATAGAAGGAGACCAACCTGCTATATGCTATTGGAGAACCATTCGTAACCTTAATTTGTGGCTTCCCAAGCATCTATGAGAAACAACACTCAATGGGTAAGGGGCACTAGCTTTCCCAACCTCTGTGCTCACCTAAAACCATCTCCTTTACCTTGAAATCTATAGCTATGTCTCTAAAATCAAATTTCTATATTATACACAGTTGATCAAAGGTCATGAACATCAATGGAGATCTCTACATAGTGTAGATCTACATCAGAGAATGATAGAATGAGTGTTGACTCCAAGGGATATGAGATCAGGGTGAAAAGACAACTGACATAGCTTATGACTATAGAAGAAAGGACTCATAACATCTGTAAACTGAATTCTGACATTTGACAAAACTGTCTCAAAAGTGTATTCATCCTCATGCTTCAATAGTTGCATGAGGTGTCTTTTCCCACCAACCTCACACATGCATTCAATAATTGGATTCAATAGTAAAAGGAGGTAATTGGGTCATTTAAATCACATGGCAGCATTTAGATGAGTTATAAGGTTGACACTTGGAAGCAAAGGATTTAGTCTCACATAGGCCCCCTTTCCTCTTTCCCTCCGGTGGAATCATAGCCCCTCTAGTGATCTTGATACAACCATCTTGGTCTATTTTATTATTTTCCAACATAATATTTACATATTTTTTGAATTGGTGTGAGAATCCAAAAGCACTGTCCAAATAAAAACATTTACATCATGCATTCCTATCCATTCAGTAGTCGAGTCTTGGCCTTGAGCTCTGCACTAGGAACCCATACTAGCATATTTACATCATTTACATAATTTTTGTTAAATACACTCCAAGTCAAAATTTAGGATATTACAAAAATGTATTTGGAGGGGGTCTTAAATTTTAAATTTGGGGAGGTAGAAATGAAATTAGGGGTATACTTTAATACCACATGAACATTATATTCCATAGGTTCACTAAATGAGCCCCTCATGATGATTTTGTGCAAGCTCATATGGGCCTTTACTACAAAAACCCACATCGTCGAGGGTTGAAAACATTTTATAGTTCAACTGAGTGACTTGGATTGGCACCAAATTAACAATATGAATGAAAACAAAAATCCCACAACCCAACATACCAATCATTGCAATGCCAACCTTCATTGTCCAATCCACTCACTTGCAGTAAATACGAGTCCAAACCTTCCTAGAAAAATCATGTCCACTCCTTGTGAAAGCTTAAAAGAATGCACAATGTCCTCCCTACAACCTTAACTCTCTAATCAAATTAGCTATGGCTGAAGTGCACCCACTACCTACCACCTTCCGATGATACCACACCATGTAACATGGGGAAAACATTAATACAATATCTCCCCACTTGTGAAAAATTATGAATTTTATTCTCACCACCCTTTCAGTCAAGTACTTTCCACTAACAATATCGATGCTCACATCATAGTACCACCTAATGATGGTTCTTGATTCTTGTATTCTATGTCATCCTCACCATCTTCATCACATGGTTTTCACTATCCTTTTGATTTATTGTGCTCTCTCATGCAACATAATCATGCACTCACTGCTTCCAATAAGACAACATGACCCCAATGCCCAACACTCACCGTTCCCTAGATTTTGGCTGGTCCCCCACTATAAATCTCACACTAGGTTTAACTTAGTTGTGTCCTTGTTGGTTCCCATGTACCCAATTCATAGCACCAACTCAACATTGTATAATTGTCCCTAGTTGCAATCATTAATTCTATAAGCTCCTTCGTAGTTCCCCAACCCCTACCATCTGATGGGTGATGCTATGTGTATAATTACAAGCACATTGCATAACCGATACATGCATGCCACCATAAAGGTTCATTGAAATTAATATCAAATTATTATAGTCCCTACCATTCTAGGATATAGAACCTAATGGTATTCATTAATCTATTGAGATCCATAACTTCATGGTCAATGAACCATTGGTCCAACAAAGAATTGAGGACATTTGACATAACAATTTTTTTTATTTTAACATTTTGCTTGTGTCTCCCTTGCTTGAATTAACTTCATCATTTCCCTGGCAAATTTAGATAGAAACTTTGATTATATAGAGGCCAATGGATACACTTTCCCCACTCTGTATGACAACATATTGGCCAAAATGGTGGCAATTACATTTATAATGTATGGACCCAAGGCCATGTCCACCCACTTCCCCCTCATTCATCCAAGTAGGCCCAACTCAACTTGCAATTATTACACTCCATTACATTTTTGCACATGTCAAGGATAGGTTTTTTCCTACGAATGGGTTTAGGATGGAAGATCATGCTCTACATTAGATTGAGTACTACATATATTGGGCACATTTACCTTATTTTACTAAGTCAAAGTCATGTATAACTCAAAGTACCTCAAGAACCCCTTCTAGATGACGAACATCCTCATTCTACTAGTTATGTATGCAATGATCATAAACCTACCCCACCACCTACCCCACTACTTTTTAAAGGCTTCACAATCTAGTGACCTCACTCCCACTGCAACTCTAATGGAAGTGCTTTTTCTATTCAACATTCACTCACATCCTTAGGTCAAAGAGAAAATATATGCTTCTAGTCTTTTGACATTTTTTGCAACTTGACATCCCACTTTTCATCTAGAGTTTTTATCAATGTTAAATTATTATTTAATCATGCAAATTGATAACATTGTTATTATTATTGCATCATATAACCTTTGATTCCATTGAACCTTGTTTGAATTTATATCAACATTTAATCTTTGATGAAGTGTGTTTTGAACTTGGATTCCAAAATTAGAAGATAAACATAGAGAGAAATAACACTAACACACGGTCAATAGTTTTTCCTTTTAGTTGACCTTCAAAAGGAAAGAATCTTGACCTCACTTTCACGTGGAAGTATTATGAGATTGCTCCTATTGTTTTTTCTGAAGAATGGTATGAAACAAGGCTAGAGTGATTTAAATATGAAGATAAGTATGTTTAGCATATAGATTGTGCCAACCTTGTTTCAAAGTTAATGATAATGACAACCTTTTCCTAGTGATGTAATGGCTTGAATACACCATTCAAGTTGCTACAAAAAGAGTTGCGCCTTCCCTTATTTGCACACTTAGGATTCAAATATTGACCTAAGACATCTAAGGAGTTTCACAACAATGCCTATGAAACTAATAATGAGAGCATTGAGGTCCTTTCCCCCAATACATAACACAACTCTCCCATTGAGAATGTTACCAAAATTTCATTATGTCAACACCAAAAGCAGATAGAATGCAAGGACCTTTACTCTCTTCCATAAAAACACTATGCATTAACAAAATGTCTCAAGTAGAATATGGTTGAATGCATTTAGTAGGGACACACTATAACATATCATTTCCATGTACACACCAATCATGCGTCTATACTAGACTCCTTGACACTCTTGCACACCAAGAATACCCTTTCCACTCATCTAAAATCGTGCCCTTCCATTGGTGTGTATCCTAAAATATGACATATTTTAATACAAACCCATCAACATTGGTAGAGCACATGTAGGATACAAACTCCAACACATTCCATCCTAATTAATGTTCTAGGGCCTATCTTCATCCTTGGATCCTTTAATTCTCCTGTCTAGACTTCACATGGTCATGTGCTCATCCATACCCCTTTGCTAGAATATTCAATTCAACCCCATCAATAAATTCCCCATCATCCACTCAATAGAACTAATTAATCAATACCCATTTTGTTCCCTCACAAAACACTTATCAGACCACCTTGCATTTGCTTTCTATTGACCACCTGGTATAGTAGTGACTCCCTTCTTCCTATTAGCCTCCTAACCTACTTTCACTAGTTATCAGTGCATTGACCAAACATAGGTCAAGACACTTCATGATAGTTAGGATACCCCTTATTCCAAATGTTAAACACTATCATAATCGGTCCCCACCTTCCCACATTTGATTCTATGTGAGTAGCTCACTTCAATCCTTCCATTTGAGCACAGTTGATCCTCTAAATGCTTTAGACATCTACATAGGCAAATCCAATAAAGAGATTGACTAGGTGTAGGTCAACTATTTTAGGGAGATCTTCAACACCATTTCAAACTTGGAGGATTTCTTAGTGCCTCAGTGGCACAAGATCTGTAAACAAGGCATATATAAGTGCAATTGCTTGAAAAGATGCTACCTTGTTGCAAAGTTGTAGCTTCTCAAAGGAAGAACAAGATATTATATATTGCAAGTTTCGCTTGGTTTCAATGAGCAACAAGTTAGTCAATAATGCATAGAGCTCGAGGTCTCTCGACATGATACTTTGCTCACATATAAGGATCAAAATACAGTTATTCCATTAACATCCACTATCAAGAAATAACAAAGACTACTATACTACTAGAAAATAACAAATAATAGGCTAAAGAAGAAGATATTTTCAGTAAAAACCTTTGCGAACCCCCCCAACTTCCCTTGAATATTTGGATGGAGAGAAGCTCAATCGATAGCCACAATAGTGGTTGGTAATCTCAAAGCACTTGGTTTGATTTGAACTTGTGACCTATGGCCTCTTTGTTGGAAACACATATTGGGCCGATCGTTCAATCAATTGAGCTAACCATTAGGGCCAAAAGAAGAAGATATATATTAGCATGGAAGTAGGTTTTAAAAGTTAGTTTAGAGCACTAATATTTTCATTGACTTCGAGTGGGTAACCACTAATACCACTTTGATGGAGTAACCTCCACATGTGCTTACATAGATGAACATATCCCCTCCATATATATGATGTCTTATTTAAAGAGTAAGAATATAATGAATGGAAGATATATAGTTTATCTTTTACATATCATGGAAAAAAGAGAAGAAGATAGAGAAAAAATGTATACAAGGAGATAACGAGAGTAATAGTATGGGGAGGTACATAACACCTCCCTGTGCACAACCATTGTTGTTGCTATAGATTTTCATCCCCAACTCAATTCACTCAATATGGAAAACACATGGTTTTACACCCTTCTGGTGGAAGTCTATGCTAAAACCTTTAGCTAACCACAATCATCGGTGCAACAATGCTTAAATACAAATAATGCTGAGCTATTTGATGAAAATTCTCTACTCCAAGCCAGCCTCACCAATGCCATCGATGAAAGAGATGTTTCTAGATATGTTTGTTGTTGATGTTGAGATGTAGAGGTAATGATCATGACCTCGAAGTGTTAGTAGACTAGTTGGACACACTTGTGAATAACATGGGCATGGAGACATCTTAGTTGGTTGACACACACGCCCACTTTCCAAAGTACTTACTGTAGCTTCAAGCTTTGGCCAACCGTATTAACCCCCACATAGTCATTTTGGATGGACAAATCCAGTCCAATAGTATGGAGAAGAACTAACTAGATATTTCACTTTGTCCATTTACATTCAAATTATTATCGATACTTGATTACTAACTTTACATAAGTGGAAACTAGTAGCAATGACCCATTAATTTCTTTAATCCATGCACCAATGCATTTAAGACCCACACCAAGCCTATTTATCCCTTCACATGCCATAACAGTAATGTAATGAGGAACCAACATTTAAAGCATTGGGGAAATTGCATACCATGGTTTTTGATACTCATTATGTGACCCTATAGTATCATTGTCTATCCTATGTTGCATTCCACCCCTGTTTTTGCAAACACTACATCATCTTAAACACACCATTGCATTCCACTCCTTTGTTTGCAAACATTACATCATCTTAACCATTGCATTCCACCCCTTTGTTTACCAACACTACATCTTAAACACACCATTGTTCCAACTCTAATGCGCAATACAAATAAATCCGTGATTTTACATTTCTTCTAAGGTAAGATATTGTTACGATATTTGATATTTCATTCTATAATTAATATAAGTTAAATATTAATGAGTATAATTTGTTTTCCATTACCAAAATCCATTATGTAGTTTGAATATAGAGTTTTTATGTTTTTCGTAGTTCAAAAGAATATCTTAATTTTAATTATATAAAAGTTTAAAAACATTTCTAAACTTTTAGATAGTTAATCCATGAATTTCTCTTAAACCTTAAAGTAAAATCTCAATTGCCACTACCAAAATCAATTCCACAACCAACATTCCCATCACTTTCTAAGTGGTCAATAGGCTTCACTTGTCTAAAGTTCCTTCTAGGCTAGTTAATATACGTGTGTGCTTGAGAATTTATTGTGTACCTCATTCGCATGGTTAACACGTGATTCGAAAAGGTATATCAATTAAACTCCCCACATCAAACACACTTCCAAGATGTGAAGTTTGACATATTTCAATTTTCAATATTATATTAGGTTGTATTTCAATTAAGGGAAATCACGTAGCATAAATTCGTAGGACAGTAGGACTATATAAAGAATTATGAAATAGAATATAGTACACCACATAACTTTATTTGTACGCCTTTTTCTAATAAATTATTCTCATATTTTTACATGCCAACCAAATGGAATGCATTTCTTTCATCTAAAGTTAAGTTAGAATACCAATAATTTATTAATTGACCGTGCATCAACATATTAAAAACATGTACTAACTTATTAAATTATTATTTATTTGAAAAAGCAAAAAAAGGCTTCGTTTTCAAAGGTCCCACATCAACCATGTGCATATCCTTTTCACTAAAATATTTTTCACATTTTAATTCACAATTGACTTTTGTGTACACAATAGGTTGGCATGAATATGGTTTTGTATCACACATGTCTACAAATTTCATAATATATTATGATGAATATCATTTCCTTACATGTATTACAACTAGTCAACTTTGATAAAAAATTTCATGCTTCATCCGATTTATGATAACTACAATGCTTCAAAACAATGTTTAATCATAACATTAATATTCATATTATAAACAAAAGAAAAAGAGTTATCACTGTTCTTAGGGGCAACCCCACCATCTTGCAAGGGATTTAGGTGTTGGATAATTGGTTTTGGTCCATCATTTCTCTAAGTTGGTTTAGGGGCAACCTCAAATTTTACATGGGCGTCTATGATAATTGGTCTCATCCATCATTTTCTTATGTACTTTAGGGAGTTTCTTTGTCTCAAGGTTGTAAAAGGTTGGTTAAAGGTACTTGCCATTCTAGTACAATGATGAAGGGTAGGGAGATGGGGCATAGAGGTAACACAACATATTACTTGTCATTCTAGTACAATGATGGAGGGTAGGGAGATGGGGCATAGAGATAGGGCAACACCTTTATGTTTGTTTTTTTACTGTACAATTAACATGATGGTGAGATCTACCTCGATAAAGATAGGGCTTAGGATAGAGGTCCAAAGAGTCGTTGACATAGCAGTAGGCTACTTTCTCATCGTGCAACATACCCTAGAATTCCAACATGTAGAGAAAACGTGTCATGCCCATATTGACCTTTTTGATCTAGATGGTTGTCGAGGGTCATTTCATAAAATATATTGATACACTTTTCGTAGTGTTTGGGTCTTGAAATATTGATGCATTTTTCAGGCCTTCCCATGCATATTTCAAAACCCTGACATGGAAATGAAATGCATATGGATCAATGTGCAAATTTTCTTTCCAACTAATTAAAAAAGACTTAATATGGAACAATGAGTAAAAAGTTATCACCCTGACAAGGCTATGTGTTTTTACATACAACTCCATTTTGTTTAGCTCAGTATTACACTCATTTCTAACTTGAACTTAATGTTAAGGTTCATGAAACATAGTTTTTTACCTCTTAAAGTTTTTAGAAATTATTATAAAATGTAGTTTCAACCTCTCATTATGGGTTTTCCTGGGAATGAGTATAGTAGACACATCATTTATCAAATATAACTACCATCATTTTAGTCATTTTACTTGTATAATGTTTTTATCACTGTTTAATAATTGGTTTTCATTATATGCCTCAATATTATTTCTGTATTAATGCTATCTTTCATTTGGTTTTCAATATAATATAGAGTAGTGGCATCAAAGCACTCTTCTCTTTATTGCTTTTCGTTTATGTCCCTTGGCATAAGGTCAAGGTATAGAGAGTTGGGATAGGATTTAACCAAGGTTGGTGAAGATCTTCCTCACTAGATGATATGGCTTCATATTAAGGAGAAAAGGAAAGATGATGAAGCATGCGATCCTAAGTATCAAGTTGTTGTTCCAAATCCCTTGAGTAATAAGGAACATGATAATGGTTCATTTCCCCTAAATCCTTCAATGATTCCCAACAATGACATAGCCACCTTTGATAAAAACCATTTCAATATAGGAATGTTGTGCTTCAATGTACACCTACTTAATTCTGGCATCCTTTTGTTTGAAAGAAACATAGACACAAGATTTGGAAATATGGTTAGATCATCCAAATTGTTATTTATCTATTCATAACTTTTCGAACAATGAGAATATTACCTTTGCGCTTCTAAATTCCATTTCCCATGTCAAAAATTGGTTGGAAATGTATTGTGTGCAACATTTTGGAACATATGAGACATAACCAATTTGGGGTGAATTTCCCAAGGTCATCAAAGATGAGTATTTACCTTTTGGAAACTATGTATACTAGTACATGAGATAGAAATTGATCATGTTCCATGATAAAGCTCAATCTATGTTGGAGTAATTGATGTTCAAAGCTTACATACAAAATTGTGTTTTAGGGAATTTGGGCAACACTTGGTTCTAGAATACCATAATGATCGACAAAAATACATCTAAATAAAATTGTGAGTTTTGGACATCTCTTTGTAAGGAGCAAGCAACTAACCCCCATTTCATTAAATATAGACTAATTTTAGTCCAAGCCATCATAAATTTATTATGAATACCGATTTCCAATAATTAAGATATCAACTTCCAATAGTTGAGATGTTGGTTTTCAATAACTAATATATTGGCTTCCAATATACTTTTTGTAATATTAAATCAAAGTTTATAACAAGCCCTCAGCAATAATATGAAAACATTAACAAGTTTCTAGTAAAATCATTAATGTAAATTAATTGCTAAAAATTTTGCTACAATATATGATCTTGATATATAGATGTAACTTCAAGCATTTTTATGTCCATAAATGATCAAGCATGTCCATATTTTTTCCAACTTATATATTATTGTTATAAACTAGGAATGCAACTTCAAAATTTGTTATATTCATAAATAATTAAGCAAGTGCAACATTTTTCTAACACACACACACACACACACATTCATGTAAAACATTCTGATACTAATTTATTGATATATTAAGAAAGTTGTGGCAATTTTTTTTTTTGTAAGTAAGTACCCATGGGGATTTGAACTTGTGACCTTCCATTTACAACTTCTCATCTCAATTACTCATTACCAATTGCTCTACTACCCATGGGAAAGAAACTTGCAGAAATTACTGCTACAACGAAGAAAGAATACAAATGTATTTGTGTTGTGTACCAAGATATGAAAATGCAATCTCACAAGATAACACAATAGATACCAGGAGCAATAATCCACACTCATATTAATATAACTTGATTCTTTTATGAAAGGATCCCCTTATCTTCACTTGCTTCTTCAATGAGGAAACTTCCTATGAGCTATGCTCCAATTACAATATTATTATCCACGCATTATAAGGAGGACTCCATCCATATTTATAAAATCACAATACACTCTAACCTCCAAATTACCTAGTGGACATTATTTAATGAGGTCCCATTTCATTTATTTACTAACATAATGGGTTTAAATTATTTAATAATAACACCATAGTAGACCTACTCCACTTTACATTGAATGGCCTCCACTATTACTCTAATTGACCCTCTGCCCACCCTCACCTCCATTACACCACTTGGGAGGATCATAACACACAAGACTAAAAATACAATCATACAAGGTAACACCATAGATACCAATAATTATCCCACTTTATTAATATAAATTGACTCTTTTATTAAAGGAGGATTCAAATCATGTTCACTTTCCCCTTCAGGATGGAAACCTCCATGTGAGCTAAGCTCAACATAGAATATTCTCCACACATTATAAGAATGGATCCATCCTTATTTATAGAATTCCAATACACTCCAACCTCGTAACTACCTAGTGGACCTTCTTTAATGAGGTCCCATTACATTTATTTGCTAACATAGTGGGCCTTATTTACTAATAACAACATAGTGGACCTTATTTAATAATAACAACATAGTGGAGCTAGTCCACTTTACATTGAACTACCTCCACTATTAATCTAATGGGACTTTTGTACCCCCTTTTACACCCCTAGGGAGGGTCATAACACTCCACCCTTCCTAGGAAAGCATTTCCCTCAACCCTTGATGTGAAGTTGTACAAACATAGTCCAAGCTCCCATGCGTGAATGTTTCATGCCATGCTCAGGTAGGACAGGGAACCAAGGTCCCTTGCACCAATGTGAGTCACCATGTTGATGCCATCCAACATGCTCAATCTTAAGCCATAATCCCATGTACGAGTTCTAATGTCTTGTTAGAATATTGAGAATATGCATATGCATACACCAATACATTTGCTAACATGCAAAGCAAGAATCTACTATTCTAGCCTTCTATCTACACACGCAACAAATAATCATGTAATAAATAAGATACACGAGAAAATAACAATACACGAGATATATGTGGTTAAACCCCAAATGGGGAAACATCTACAAGAAGGTATTGTCTTCTTATTCTTCAGAAATCTCCAATATTATAAGTGAGCTCCTCTCCATATATGCTTCACAACTTTACATCAACATAAGAATATAATTCTCAACATATATGCCCAAAGGGTTTCCTTCACCTCTATTATATACCAAGAGGTATGGAATAATTACATCCCAAAATACATGTGGGATAAATGATTTCCACCTCTTTATATAATGAATGGTAATAGGAGAATATTTCTCCATGAAGCATGTGGGATAACTCCTTTTACATAATATTAGAGTTATTTATGCCTTCCAATGCTAGATAATACATATTATGATATCATACAAGACATCATTACATATGTAATATTAAAATTACACATTCCAACATGGCTATGGTGATGTAATTGAAGGGACTCACCCAAAAACCAAAGGCCAATGTCCATGTGATGTAGTTGGCATCCCATTGATGATACTAGAGCTCTACAAATTGTTGATGTTGTCTATATGGATCGAAATAAGTATAACCAACCAAATAAAGTGAATCATCCATAGAGCAAGAAAATGATGGAGCTAAAAGGAATTATGGTACTTTAGAAGAAGCATATAGAGGCTATCATTTCACCCCAAATTTCTCTTCATATGAAAGAGAATATTCATAAAAAATAATATGGAAGTATTTTCATCCTAAAAATTAGAAATATCCCTAGACCAATCATCACAATTTCACCATCTAAATCATACCATGCATATATGTCTTGGTTATATCCTTCAATGATGAGAGGATGTGTAACACCAATCTCCTCCACTTTATCACAACCCTCTTTAATGTATTCCACTGCCTCTCCAAAGATGTCCAGTTTCACTACATAGATTTGAAATTGGCTTGCCCATCATGTAAAAGTTTTGGTACCATTATTTGTTTCTCCCATGGTACGATCCCCCACTTTTCCATGCTTCAATGGAGGGCATAATTGTTGTAAGGGGTATAACATAGGGGAGAGTAGATAGAACTAGGGCATATAATATGTCATATGAAAGCACTCAAAATTATCTATCTCTCCAATGGTGTTAATATTGCTACAATTTGACCACCCTATCAAAATTTATGACCTATGCAAGGTCCACAATTGTCACTGGAAACCATGAACAAATGTAGATTTCAAATGGTAATAACTCCCTCTCATGAATCCAATTCGAGTGATGTTTTTTTTTAGATAGTTATTTTCCCAAGAGTAATTCACACATACAAACAAATTCTTAATATTTGTTGAAAAAAGAATTAGTAATGGATATAGGTGTTGTGGCCCTCTTATTCTCTATGAAAACCTACAAAAACAATGAAAAATTCCTTTTCTTTTCTTTGGCCTTGGAAAGTAGCTTTGACACCACTTGTAGTATACCAAGATATGAAAATGAAATCAAATAATATAACACAATAGATAGCCACAATAATCCCACTTTATTAATATAAATTGATTCATTTATTAAAGGAGGAATAAACTCTTGTTCACTTGCCTGTTCAAGGGGGAAACCTCATAATGAGCTAAGCTCAACATATAATATTCTCCCCACATAATAAGGAGAAATCCATCCTTATTTATAGAATCACACTACAGTCTAACTTGATAACTACTTAGTTGACCTTCTTTAATGAGGTCCCATTGAATTTATTTACTAACATAGCAGGCCTTATTTAATAATAACAACAATGTGGAACTAGTCCACTTTACATTGAATGGGATCGACTAGTACTCTAATGGGCCTTCTAGGCCCCCCATTACACCCCTAGGGAGGTTCATGTCATTTTTCCTACCAAGTTCATGAGAGTGAATAGTCAACTAGTATCTATGACTACCCTGACGTGTAATGCCCCAATTTTGACCCTTATGAAATATTGGCTTTTAATGTAAATATTGTATACATGCGATGTATGTTTCCCTAGCGTGGAGCTCAAGGCCAAGGTCCCGCTAGTGTATGTTCGGATTTTATTTAAAATGGACACACATTTGACATTTTGTTATCCATGTGCTATTAAGCCATGGGATATTGTAAATTGATGTAAATATTAATATTTCAATAAAATACCAAAACTGGCTATGGAAGCAACTAATCAGAGGGGGCCATGTGTATTCCACTAGGGAGTGGTGAGGGGGTTGTGGGATTGAACCATAAGCTGCCAAATGTCATCTTGAGAACCCATTTGACTTCCTTTTCTCACATTTAATTCTGTGTAAGAAAGTTGTTGAAGGATTCAATCCATGGCTTCAATGGAGCATGGGCAACCCATAAATTCGTATGACAGAGTATGGGATATGTTTCCTTGACCCACAAGTCACTCTACCTCATGGGAATTCATTTTTCCTCATTCCCATTCCATTTTGGAAGATTCCAGCATCAGTTTTCATCCATTAGACATGGCCAACAATGAGAAAAACCAGAAATCGCAACTGTGAAAGAACCCACATTATTATTCGTTCACACAATCAATATTACCAGAACACCTGGAATATTAGATAAGCCATTAATGAGGAAAATATATATTGATAATTGAATATATAAGAGATGATATGATATTACAACATAGCTCCCCTTTAATATGGCTTGAGCGTTCATAATGAAGGGTTATGTCCCTTCACATTAATAGCTAACTACTATAATGATTAACAATTATTATTTATTTAATATGCCATTTATATTCGTAGCAGATTGTGTGTTGCATAATGTGGAAGGACACTCTATCATGAGAAGTTGGATTTGAGTTGAAGGAGGATATGGAATATGTGCAAAGTACATGGTGGGGTTTGTTTGATTATGACCTGCAATGCAAATCTATGGCAATGTTGGGTGATCGAAGGCTAAATCTAATGATTATGAGGATTTAAAGTAGATTTGATTTGTTTTTTTTATTATTATCAATTTTTATATTTCCTTGTGGTGTATTGTCCCATTTATTTCTTGTAGCAATATATTCTAGGGTTTGATTAGAGAATACAACTAACCCTAAAAAAAACCTTCTCTGGACTAGAGTTAGCATGAACAAAATAATGAAAAATGAAATAGCCCATTTTACTATGTAAAACAACCACTTTATGTCCATGGATGGTGCAACTTACTTGATTAGCAGACATTCTGATGATTCTCTGCTCACGTCTAGATGTCTCTGCTCAATCTATTCTAAATCCCCCATCTATTCTCTGCTTGTGTCTAGATGTCTCTGCTCCATCTACGAAATTCCCTTGATCATGTCCGAATGTTCCTTGATCGATGGCTTAGTAAGGCTTGATCCTTTGATATCGTCCAAATATACCAACTTCGAATCGGGTCTCCTCCACGGGTTTGGGTGAAAGTTCGGTCTGTGACTTGGCTCTCATCTGCACATATCTTCCAAATGCTCATAAAGAGTATTGTATTCCTTGAACCAAGACCTATAGAGGGAACCCAAGGGTATATAATAAGTCCCTCAATCATCACTAAATAAAAATGATATATAATGCAAATAAATTCTCAATGAACACAAATATAGACTAAATGCAGGTTTATACTTGGAAACGTCACCTGCAAGTTCAACCGGTTTCTAATAACTTCAATGTTAACAATGACAGACAAAGGGAAAAGAATAATGCGTTCAACCTACAAAACACAACCTAAAAATAAGATTGCAGAACCATAGACGAAGGGAAATTCCAAGGTTTTACAATAGGTGTGACATGGGTAACAAAGGTATGAGGCCCTATTTGACTCCTATAAAAAATTCTTACCTTTGAACTATGAAAAGCCTTAGGTGAGTTCGGCCGAAAAGAGGAAAGCCGCGGCATAAAAATCGAGGAGGACATGCAGTAGGTATATGCGTTTCCATCCATAAGTAGGTATTCACAGTAGTATTTATGCTTCAAATTTCATTTTTGGATAAAAAAATAGATTTAGATCCCTTTAATACCCTTATTTGAATTTATATTGTGAGATATAAAGAATTTATATTTGAAATTATTATTAATATCAATATCAATAATCATTATTATAACCTTTGTGGATTATATGGACTCATCCTTGTTATAATGGACGCTTAAGAGAAATAAGTAACCATTAGGTTTACATCATCCCCTCAACATATGTTACTAAATTAGCTCACGAATGCCTTTAAATTAGCTAAGACAAAGAAAACACACATAATTTTAGTCACACAAAGGTATGGACAAAAAACATGGAAGCTTGTCATTCGAGGATCTACACAAAGAATGGGCACATGGTGGGAAAAAATGACTAAGGAAGGGTATCCATATATTTTATTGTGTTGAGATAAGTGCTAACTCCACACTCCTTAACAAAGGCCATGAAACGTAAGCAATGCAGAGGCTCACATGCAAATATTTGGACCAAAAGGAAGGGATCTTGATGCTTTGTACTGCTCCATACATTACATAAGTTATCAAGGCATAAGTTAAACAACACAATACTAAGAGTTAATACCCATAGAGACTAGCATGCATGTAGAGAATGGTAGTTATCATAGTGAATTTTCACTCCACATTTCCCACAAAGGGATCGAGAAAAAGGATAATGACCTATGATGTTATACTTTGTAACAAAATCCACTTTATAACAAAGTAGGTACCCTATGATAGAGAAGGTGACATCTAACTTTGTAGACATTGTGGACAATTGAGGATGTTGACAAATGGATCCTATGACTAATTATGAAATGCCACATGGTACAGTAGGAAAATAAAAAGTTCCTCAAATTCAATAGTCCTTAGGATAGAGAGCCAAAGAGTCGTTGACATAGTAGTAGCCTACTTTCTCATAGTGCAACATACCCCTCGAATTCCAACATGTAGAGAAAAAGTGTCATGCCCATATTGAATTTTTTGATCTACATGGTTGTCGAGGGTCATTTCATAAAAGGTATTGATACAATTTTCGTAGTGTTTGGGTCTTGAAATACTGATGCATTTTTCAGGCGTTCCCATGCATATTTCAAAATCTTGACATGGAAATGAAATGCATATGGATCAATGTGCAAATTTTCTTTCCAACTAATTAAAAAAGACTTAATATGGAGCAATGAGTAAAACGTTATCACCCCGAGAAGGCTATGTGTTTTTACATACAAATCCATTTTGCTTAGCTCCGTATTACACTCATTTCTAACTTGAACTTAGGTTAGGGTTCATGAAACATAGTTTTTTACCTCTTAAAGTTTTTAGAAATTATTATAAAATGTAGTTTCAACCTCTCATTATGGGTTTTCCTGGGAATGAGTATAGTAGACACATCATTTATCAAATATAACTACCATCATTTTGGTCATTTTACTTGTATAATGTTTTCATCACTATTTAATAATTGGTTTTCATTATATGCCTCAATTTATTTTCTGTATTAATGCCATCTTCCATTTGGTTTTCAACATAATATAGAGTAGTGGTATCAAAGCGCTCTTCTCTTTATTGCTTTTCATTTATGTCCCTTTGAATAAGGTCAAGGTATAGAGAGTTGGGATAGGATTTAACCAAGGTTGGTGAAGATCTTCCTCACTAGATGATATGGCTTCATATGAAGGAGAAAAGGAAAGATGATGAAGCATGAGATCCTAAGTATCAAGTTGTTGTTCCAAATCCCTCGAGTAATAAGGAACATGATGATGGTTCATTTCCCCTAAATCCTTCGATGATTCCCAACAATGACATATCCACCTTTGATCAAAACCATTTCAATATAGGAATGTTGCGCTTCAATGTACACCTACTTAATTTTGGCATCCCTTTGTTTGAAAGAAACATAGACACAAGATTTGGAAATATGGTTAGATCATCCAAATTGTTATTTCTCTATTCATAACTTTTCGAACAATGAGAATATTACCTTTGCGCTTCTAAATTCCATTTCCCATGTCAAAAATTGGTTGGAAATGTATTGTGTGTAACATTTTGGAACGTATGAGACATAACCAATTTGGGGTGAATTTTCCAAGGTCATCAAGGATGAGTATTTACCTTTTGGAAAATATGTATACCAGTACATGAGATATAAATTGATCATGTTCCATGGTAAAGCTCAATCTATGTTGGAGTAATCGATGTTCATAGCTTACATACAAAATTGTGTATTAGGGAATTTGGGCAACACTTGGTTCTAGAATACCATAATGATCGACAAAAATACATCTAAATAAAATTGTGGGTTTTGGACATCTCTTTGTAAGGAGCAAGCAACTAAACCCCATTTCATTAAATAGAGACTAATTTCAGTCCTAGCCATCCTAAATTTATTATGAATATCGGTTTCCAATAATTAAGATATCAACCTCCAATAGTTTAGATGTCAGTTTTCAATAACTAATATATTGGCTTCCAATATACTTTTTGTAATATTAAATCAAAGTTTATAACAAGCCCTCAGCAATAATATGAAAACATTAACAAGTTTCCAGTTAAATCATTAATGTAAATTAATTGTTAAAAATTTTGCTATCATATATACTCTTGATATATAGATGTAACTTCAAGCATTTTTATGTGCAAAAATGATCAAGCATGTCCATATTTTTTCCAACTTATATATTATTGTTATAAACTAGGAATGTAACTTCAAACTTTTTTATATTCATAAATAATTAAGCAAGTGCAACATTTTTCTAACACACACACACACACACACACATTCATGTAAAACATTCTGATACTAATTTATTGATATATTAAGAAAGTTGTGGCAATTTTTTTTTGTTAGTAAGTACCCATGGGGCTCTAAACTTGTGACCTTCCATTTACAACTTCTCATCTCAATTACTCATTACCAATTGCTCTACTCCCCATGGGAAAGAAACTTGCAGAAATTAGTGCTACAAAGAAGAAAGAATACAAATTTATTTGTGTTGTGTACCAATATATGAAATTGCAATCACACAAGATAACACAATAGATACCAGGAGCAATAATCCACACTCGTATTAATATAACTTGATTCTTTTATGAAAAGATCCACTTATGTTCACTTTCTTCTTCAATGAGGAAACTTCCTATGAGCTATGCTCCAATTACAATATTATTATCCACGCATTCTAAGGAGGACTCCATCCATATTTATAAAATCACAATACACTCTAACCTCCTAACTACCTAGTGGACATTATTTAATGAGGTCCCATTTCATTTATTTACTAACATAAAGGGATTCAATTATTTAATAATAACACCATAGTAGACGTACTCCACTTTCCATTGAATGGCCTCCACTATTACTCTAATTGACCCTCTGCCCACCCCCACCTCCATTACACCACTTGGGAGGATCATAACACACAAGAACTAAAAATACAATCATACAAGATAACACCATCGATACCAATAATAATCCCACTTTATTAATATTAATTGACTCTTTTATTAAAGGAGGATTCAAATCATGTTCATTTTCCCGTTCGGGATGGAAACTTCCATGTGAGCTAAGCTCAACATAGAATATTCTCCACACATTATAAGAATGGATCCATCCTTATTTATAGAATTCCAGTACCTTCTAACCTCGTAACTACCTAGTGGACCTTCTTTAATGAGGTCCCATTACATTTATTTGCTAACATAGTGGGCCTCATTTACTAATAACAACATAGTGGACCTTATTTAATAATAACAACATAGTGGAGCTAGTCCACTTTACATTGAACAACCTCCACTATTAATCTAATGGGACTTTTGTACCCCCTTTTACACCCCTAGGGAGGGTCATAACACTCCAGGCTTCCTAGGAAAGCATTTCCCTCAACCCTTGATGTGAAGTTATACAAACATAGTCCAAGCTCCCATGCGCGGATTTTTCATGGCATGCTCAGGTAGGACAAGGAACCAAGGTCCCATGCACCAGTATGAGTCACCATGTTGATGCCATCCAACATTCTCAATCTTAAGCCATAATCCCATGTACGAGTTCTAATGTCTTGTTAGAATATTGAGAATATGCATATGCATACACCAATACATTTGCTAACATGCAAAGCAAGAATCTACTATTCTAGCTTTCTATCTACACACACAAAAAATAATAATGTAATAAATAAGAGACACGAGAAAATAAAAATACACCAGATATATGTGGTTAAACCCCAAATGGGGAAACATCTACAAGAAGGTATTGTCTTCTTATTCTTCAAAAATCTCCAATATTATAAGTGAGCTCCGCTCCATATATGCTTCACAACTTTACATCAACATAAGAATATAAATCTCAACATATATGCCCAAAGGGTCTCCTTCACCTCGATTATATACCCAGAGGTATGGAATAATTACATCCCAAAATACATGTGGGATAAAGGATTTTCCACCTCTTTATATAATGAATGGTAATAGGAGAATATTTCTCTATGATGCATGCGGGATAACTCCTTTTACATAATATTAGAGTTATTTATGCCTTCCAATGCTAGATAATACATATTATGATATCATACAAGACATCATTACATATGTATTATTAAAATTACACATTCCAACATGGCTATGGTGATGTAATTGAAGGGACTCACCCAAAAACCAAAGGCCAATGTCCATTTGATGTAGTTGGAATCCCATTGATGATACTAGAGCTCTACAAATTGTTGATGTTGTCCATATGGATCCAAATAAGTATAACAATCCAAATAAAGTGAATCATCCACGGAGCAAGAAAATGATGGAGCTAAAAGGAATTACGGTACTTTAGAAGAAGCATATAAAGGCTATCATTTCACCCCAAGTTTCTCTTCATATGAAAGAGAATATTCATAAAAAATAATATGGAAGTAGTTTCATCCCAAAAATTAAAACTATCCATAGACCAATCATCACAATTTCACCATATAAATCATACCATGCATATATGTCTTGGTTATATCCTTCAATGATGAGAGGATGCGTAGGACAAATCTCCTCCACTTTAGCACAACCCTCCTTTAATGTATTCCAGTGCCTCTCCAGAGATGTCCAGTTGCACTGCACAGATTTGAAATTGGCCTTCCCATCATGTAAAATTTTTGGTACCATTATTTGTTTCTCCCATGGTACGATCCCCACTTTTCTGTGCTTCAATGCAGGGCATAATTGTTGTAAGGGGTATAACATAGGGGAGAGTAGATAGAACTAGGGCATATAATATGTCATATGAAAGCACTCAAAATTATCTTTGTCTCCAATGGTGTTAATATTGCTGCAATTTGACCACCCTATCAAAATTTATGACCTATGCAAGGTCCACAATTGTCACTAGAAACCATGAAAAAATGTAGATTTCAAATGGTAATAACTCCCTCTCATGGAATCCAATTCGAGTGATGTTTTTTTTTAGATATGTATTTTTCCAAGAGTAATTCACACATACAATCAGATTCTGAATATTTGTTGAAAAAAGAATTAGTAATGGATATAGGTGTTGTGGCCCTCTTATTCTCTATGAAAACCTACAAAAACAATGAAAAATTCCTTTTTTTTTCTTTGGCCTTGGAATGTTGCTTTGACACCATTTGTAGTATACCAGGATATGAAAATGAAATCAAATAATATAACACAATAGATACCCACAATAATCCCATTTTATTAATATAAATTGATTCATTTATTAAAGGAGGAATAAACTCTTGTTCATTTGCCTCTTCAAGGGGGAAACCTCCCAATGATTTAAGCTCAACATATAATATTCTCCCCACATCATAAGGAGGAATCCATCCTTATTTATAGAATCACACTACACTCTAACCTCATAACTACCTAGTTGACCTTCTTTAATGAGGTCCCATTACATTTATTTACTAACACAGTAGGCCTTATTTAATAATAACAACATAGTGGAACTAGTCCACTTTACATTGAATGGGCTCGACTAGTACTCTAATGGGCCCTCTAGGCCCCCCATTACACCCCTAGGGAGGTTCATAACACTTTTCCTACCAAGTTCATGAGAGTGAATAGTCAACTAGTATCTATGACTACCTCGACATGTAATGCCCCAATGTTGCCCCTTATGAAATATTGGCTTTTAATGTAAATAATGTATACATGCGATGTATGTTTCCCTAGAGTAGAGCTCAAGGCCAAGGCCCCGCTAGTGTATGTTTGGATTTTATTTAAAATGGACATGCATTTGACATTTTGTTATCCATGTGCTATTAAGCTATGGGATATTGTAAATTGATGTAAATATTAATATTTCAATAAAATACCAAAACTGGCTATGGAAACAACTAATCAGAGGGGGCCATGTGTATTCCGCTAGGGAGTGGTGAGGGGGTTGTGCGGTTGAACCATAAGCTTCCAAATGTCATCTTGAGAACCCATTTGACTTCCTTTGCTGACATTTAATTATGTGTAAGAAGTTGTTGAAGAATTCAGTCCATGGCTTCAATGGAGCATGGGAAACCCAAAAATTCGTATGGTAGAGTATGGGCTATGTTTCCTTGACCCACAAGTCACTCTACCTCATGGGAATTCATTTTTACTCATTCCCATAACATTATGGAAGATCCTAGAATCAGTTTTCATCCATTACACATTCCCAGCAGTGAGAAAAACCAGAAATCACAAATGTGAAAGAACCCACGTCATTATTCGTTCACACAATCAATATTACCAGAACACCTGGAATATTAGATATGTTAGTTTTTCAAAATTTACTTCAATCTGATCTAGGATATTAACTGAGAGAACAACATGTAGAGCATATCTATAGCAGATCAATCATGGACACAATAATGCAAGCACACAAGAGACACAGAGTTTACTTGGGGAAAACCATAAAGGTGAAAATCCCCAATAACTTCCTCAGAGATAGATAAAGCAATGATACAACCCAAGCATAAGAGATAGAAATCTCCTAGCAGCATCTTCTCCTCCTCCACAAGTGCGCCACACTCCAAAGAGTGTGTGAGAGAATAGAATGATGGAATAGAGTGCCTCCCGCACTCTATTTATACTTGACTTGACATGCCTAATAACCTTTACTAGGTTGGCCTTAACTTAACCGCATAACATAATTTTGACTGGGTCGACCCCCAATAGGGTGGTCTAATAAGCCTTGGACCCACATGGCCGACCTCCAATAAGGTGGTCTAATAACCCTTTGACCCACATGACTTATATAGGGCCGACCCCAACAAGTTGGTCTAATAACCCATCAAGTATAAGTTACGACACTTACAATATAAATGACGACACTTTCGTATAGAGGAATAATAACATCTCTATAGGAATACAAACACTTCCATATAGAGGAATAATAACATCTCTATAGGAATACATATATGAAATACATTTCGAAGTTACATATACATCAACACTCCCTCTTAACTAGGAAGGTATTTCTCGACACAGATCTGTTAGCACAAGTCTTCTTCTCTGTATCATCATCAACGAATCATCATCCTTGAATCATCGTCATCATCACGACTACTGCTATCTTAATCAATCTCTGAATCTACTTGTCATAGGAAGTTCTACAGAGCCAGTCCTTTTTCATACTGGGTGTAGTCCCACCACCTGCAGGTCTTCATCATCACTGGCCATACTGTGGAATCCTCATGACTTTTTATGTGCGTCACAAAACCTAGCTGCAACATCTCAAACTGTTACAAGCATACATCTCTACTTGTCGGATCTCCTAGGAGCACATTACATGTGACCCATCAGAAAACCTAGCTATAGCATCCTAGGCTGTTACGAGCACACAACTCTATTTGTCGGATCTCCCAGGAGCACATTACATTTGATCTCACCACAAAACCTGGCTATAGCATCCCAGGATGTTACGAGCACACAGCTCTACCTGTCGGATATCCCAAGAGCACATTACATGTGGTCCACCACAAAACCTTAAAAGAGTGTCTTGCCAAGCAAGATCTCTAAAGATCATCTAAGGCCTTTTTCATCCTGTCTAGATCTCTAGGACTTATTACATGTGGTCATGGAAATGCCTCAATAGAGCATCTGAGGCCTTTTTCATCCTGTCCGGATCTCCCAGGTCTACTTACATGTCCTCCCAAAGCAATGCCTTGAAAGAGCATTTGAGGCCTTTTTCGTCCTATCCAGATCTCCCAGGTCTACTTACATGCTCATCTGCACAACCTATCCACAACCACAGAGTATCAACCTGATACTCACCATACATCATCCTGATGTACACATGATCATCCTGATCATCAACACTGCATCGTCCTGATGCATGTCATCTGGAGCAACATCCTGAAGCTCGTCATCCATGATCATTCTAATCATACAATGCATCCACCTGATGCATACACAGTATCTGCTTGATACATATCATCATACATGATCTACCTGATCATACAATGTATCCACCTGATACATATACAAATACATGATCCACCTGATAAATATATAGATACATAAACATGATACAACTGATCATATCCAACATCCAACATGATGCATACATACATATAAATGATCCAACTGATCATATTCAACATCCAACATGATGCGTACATACATATACATATAAATGATCCAACTGATCATATCCAGCATCCAACATGATGCATATATACACATACAGAGCAGTAACTTGAGCATCGTCCTGATGCTCTTCATCCAATGCTTATATCCATAGCCATGGAAGGATCCTCCTCTCATCATGATCAGAATGGCTCCTGCAAATGTGTCCATCACTTCTTCCTCAAAGTGTCATCAATCTGAAGAACACCAAGCCTCTCTCTGAAGTACTCAAACTTCACTCTGGCTAGTGTCTTTGTCAGCACATCTGCAACCTGCTCATCCGTTGCAACATACAAGAGATTCATTGCTCCTTTCTACACCATATCCCTGATATAGTGATATTTGATCTTAATGTGTTTCGACCTGTTGTGGAACACCGGGTTCTCAGATAGCTTCACACAACTCTGGTTGTCACAAAAGATACCAGTAGCCTCCATCGGGAGATCAAATAACTCAGATAGTAGCTTCTGAAGCCATACTGCCTCACAACTAGCCGAACATGCTGCAACATACTCTGCCTCGGCTGTACTCAGTGCTATGCAGGACTGCTTCCTGCTAAACCAAGAGATCACACCTGATCCCATACTGAAGCAACACCCATAAGTGCTCTTCGTATCTGTAGCACTGCCTATCCAATCTGAATCAACATAACCCTCTAGGTTAAACTTTTGATTCGCATCATACTTGAGCCCATAATCAACCGTACCCTTCAGGTACCTCGAAATATGCTTTACAGCAACCCGGTGAACACTCCTCGGATTCGTCAAGAACTGGCTCAATGTGTTCACCGCAAGGAAAATATTTGGTCTCGTGTTCGTCAGGTACATCAAGGACCCAATCATCTGACGATACATAGTGACATCAACTGGATCAGATGAAGCATCACACAGAAGCTTTAGGTTCGATGCCATAGGTGTGGCCATGGCCTTGCAGTCCATTATCCTGAACCTCTTCAGGATCTCTACTGCATACTTCCCTTGTCCAAGGAAGATTCCATCTGTACTCTGCCACACCTCCATGCCTAGAAAATAGTGCATCATCCCCAAGTTCTTCATCTCGAACATGGCAGCAAGCTTCCTCTTCGTGTCGACAATCAATCTATCTTCACCTGTAATAAATAGGTCATACAAAAGTAGTATCACTGGATTGCGTTCCTCAACCTTGTAGTAAAGGTTGGAATCTGATTTACTCTTGGTAAATCCTAAACTGGATAGAAAGTTGTCTATCCTACCATACCAAGTTCTGCACATATATGACTTCCCATCATGTGTCTCAAAACCAAGTGGCTGCTCCACATACACTTCCTCTTCGACTACACCATTCAAGAAAGTTGTCTTGACATCCATCTGGTGTATCTTCCATTTCATCACTGCAACCAGAGAAAGTACTGATCTGATGGAAGTGTGCCTGGCTATAGGTGTAGAAGTCTCTTCATACTCAATCCCTCCTTCTAGGAGAAGCCACGAGCTACAAACCTCACTTTGTATTTCTCCATGCTACCATTTGCAGCATGCTTGATCTTATAGATCCATTTGGAAGTCACAACAGACTTCCCTCCAGGTCTTGTGACTGCATCCCAAACATCATTCTTCATGATCGACTGGTACTCCTCGATCATGGCATTCTTCCCGAATCCTGGGAACTTCAATATATTCAATATCTTTAATAGATAACTTTGTTGCTGAAACGAATGTTGTAGTCCTTCTTTTGTAGGTGATGGTATACGATCTTTCCTACAAGACAAGTTAAATTGCATGATTAGAAACATCTCATAGTTTCATAACAAAATCTTACACATAAGAATATATGTCATACATTCATGCAATTATTTTAGCCAATGATTCAATACAACATTTATCCATATCCCGTAACTTTCTAGATGCCTTCCAATCTCTACCAGAACATTGTTAAGAGTGTGCACAACTCCTAACATGTTAGCAAAGAGGTTTAATTCTAGATAAGTAGCAATGGAATGTTGTATAGTGCCATAGGCCACTTACCCATCACATGCATATTAGTAGTATACTGTTCATTAATGCAATTATTCTAATATGCATAATACACAACCTAAGTCTAGGAACATAAGCATATACATAATTGAAAAACATTATTTAAAAAAAATATGTAAGAAATTACAATTCAAATACTTATCTTTGTTTGGTTGTTGGGTGGACTCCCTCTGGATCTTTGGAACTCCATTCTGATGTGGATTATGAGAAGTGGTTGACTCCCTTTGAATATCTCCCTCTTTATCTTTGCTTCCTGGATGACCTGTCCTTGAAGTTATATCCATCCTCGATCACTATGCATGCTTGCAAGTATCATTATTGTGATATCCTCGAGATCTCATACATAATCATACATTTATTAGTATATTCTCAATACTATCAAAACACAATACTCATAAGCATGTATAGTCATGATTATTTCAAACAAAAATAATAAGCATTAGTATTCAAGGACTCTTATGGTTAGTTATATCATAAATTAAAGTAAGAGACATAATATGCCTAAACCCGTGATTACTCAAACCTATACTTTCATGACTCTTCTGGTTAGTCATATCATCGATTAAGGTAAGAAACATAATATGCATACACCAATGTTTATTCAAACCTATGAATAATCATTATCAATCATGCCATGTATACTTATATAAGAGATCCTATCACAAGGTAGGATTCTAACTTGATATAGGAAAAACATACCTAGATTAGCATGCTAGCTAGTTATGTCTAACATACCCGCATAATGTCTTCTTGTTCTCTTCAATGACTTGTGCTAGTAACCTGCATATCTCATAGGTTAACCATTATAGAACCAAGTTATACATACCTCATAAGTAGATATTCTATGTGATCCATGGCAATGGATGAACCTTTGTCTTCATGTCACCATGATCATGTGTTCTTGAACTAGAACATGATTTGTCTTTCTTGGTGTACCTTTCATGTTAGTAGACAACATAAACCTCATACAACACCATATTGCATTAGTACAATCATGAGTGTCAACACCCTAATCAATGAATATCTTCTATCATGTATTCATAATTTAATAAGGTGATACGACAAGTCTAAATTTAATCAATATTGTACTAACTGTAATAATATGAAGACAAACATACCATAAACTTAATCATGAACAAATCTCGAAACATACCTAGATAAGTCATACCTGTCGAGATTGCTTGTAATATTCTTATGTAAGGCCTTAGCCTCATCTCCCTCTGAAACAGGAACTTCTTCACTTATGTAGGTGATCAATCCATTCTCTTATAGGATTAACCCAATCCACTTGATTTGCAGAAACTGGATTTGGAGCTATATTAGGGTTTGTCAGGAAAAACCTAAAAATTCAAAATTTGAATTTCAAACTTCTGAAAGCATAGAAAGATGTCCCTTGATGAGCTGATCAACCTGGTATACTCAGAATTTGAAAACTGCAAAGTTTCACCCCTTAAAATTGCCTTTTAGTTTTCCGGATTCACTAGGGAGGACCCTAATTTACGGTTTGAGTTTCCCGGAGCTTTACCCAACCAAAAATTTTGATTCAAAGCTCTAAGATTATATTTTTCTAAGGATCTTCCAGCCATGGTCACATATTTCCAAAATTCCAACTTTTGCAAAAGCCCTAATTTTGCATCTTTCTGATCAAAGTCCCGAACTGGGGTTTGATCAAGCCTGGCCTTCTTCCCAACCAAAAAATATGATCTTGGTCTCTAAATTTCGATTTTTATGAGTAGCATCCAGCTATGGTCTCAGATTACAAAAAATCCAACTTTCTCCGAAACCGTAAATTCCCGAAGCCATGAATGA
This sequence comes from Larix kaempferi, assembly GCA_027924585.1. Taxonomy (NCBI): domain Eukaryota; kingdom Viridiplantae; phylum Streptophyta; class Pinopsida; order Pinales; family Pinaceae; genus Larix; species Larix kaempferi. The sequence goes on along the minus strand of BSBM01000123.1, from coordinate 19,774,710 downwards.
AGGTGCTTAAAAAATAATTCTGTTTTGACAAAAATATGTACCTGATTTTTTCTAGTGTAATTCTGAACTTTCCAATCCACGGGGTCTAAAACGGCTACCTGTGGTAGCCTGACCTGTCATCTTTCCAACCCCATAGATTTGACATCAATTGGATTCTCTGAGAGAGATTTATGCCAAGTGTTGCAACGTGACCTGTTTACAGGATAAAACAGGAGAGCGAACTTGTACGGAATGACACATGTCACTGCTTTTGTTTAGGACTCTGAAAAAGTTACCTGCGAAAGTCCAGTCCATACAATACCTGTCACATTTTACAAAATTTCATTTGGAGCTTCCTATCCCAAGTTATGACCTTTTTTCATAGGTCACCTATTTATGACTCAGATTTGGAAGAGGCAGAAGCTCTAGATTGTACAGATCATAAAACACAAAGTACAATGAATTGGAAGTTGTCCTTTGGAAAGGAGGTACATGGGGATCTGTTCTTAAACCTGTAAAAGTTTCAGATCTGAAAACATCGCCAAAATGGATTTATAGCAAAAATGCTACGATGACCGGTTTTTGCTATATAAAGCCCTAGCATCGCAAGTGCAACAAGTGTCATACATGCCATACCATGCCTTCTTTCAGGCTAGCTCTGATACCATGTTAGTTTTTCAGAATTTACTTCAATATGATATAGGATCTTAACTGAGAGAACAACATGTACAACATATCTACAGCATATCAATCATGGACACAATAATGCAAGCACACAAGAGACACAGAGTTTACTTGGGGAAAACCATAAAGGTGAAAAACCCCAATAACGTCCTCAGAGATAGATAGATCAATGATACAACCCAAGCATAAGAGATAGACATATTCTAGCAGAAGCTTCTCCTCCTCCACAAGTGCGGCACTCTCCAAAGAGTGTATGTGAGAATAGAATGATCAAATAGTGTGCCTCCCACACTCTATTTATACTTGACTTGACTTGCCTAATAACCTTTACTAGGTTGGCCTTAACTTAACCACATAACATAATGCTGACTGGGCTGACCCCCAATAGGGTGGTCTAATAACCCTTCGACCCACATGGCCGACCCCCAATAGGGTGTTCTAATAACCCTTTGACCCACATGACTTATACAGGGCCGACCCCAACAAGGTGATCTAATAACCCATCAAGTATAAGTTACGACACTTACAATATAAATGACAACACTTCCGTATAGAGGAATAATAATATCTCTATAGGAATACAAACACTTCCGCATAGAGGAATAATAACATCTATATATGAAATACATTTCGAAGTTAAATATACATCAACAAGATAAGCCAATAATGAGGCAAATATATATTGATAATTGAATATATAAGAGATGATAGGATATTACAACATAGCTCGAATTTAATATGGCTTGAGCATTCATAATGAAGGGTTATGTCCATTCACATTAATAGCTAACTACTATAATGATTAACAATTATTATTTATTTAATATGCCATTTATATTCGTAGCAGATTGTGTGTTGCATAATGTGGAAGGACACTGTATCATAAGAAGTTGGATTTGAGTTGAAGGAGGATATGGAATATGTGCAAAGTACATGGTGGGGTTAGTTTGATTATGACCTGTAATGCAAATCTATGGCAATGTTGGGTGATCGAAGGCTAAATCGTAACGATTACGAGGATTTAAAGTAGATTTGATTTGTTTTTTTTATTATCAATTTTCATATTTCCTTGTGGTGTATTGTCCCATTTATTTCTTGTAGCAATATATTCTAGGATTTGATTAGAGAATACAACTAACCCTAAAAAAAACCTTTTTTGGACTAGAGTTAGCATGAAAAAAATAATGACAATGAAATAGCCCATTTTACTATGTAAAACAACCACTTTATGTCCATGGATGGTGCAACTTACTTGATTATCAGACATTGTGAGGATTCTCTGCTCACATCTAGATGTCTCTGCTCCGTCTATTCTAAATCCCCCATCTATTCTCTGCTCGTGTCTAGATGTCTCTGCTCCATCTACAAAATTCCCTTGATCATGTTCGAATGTTCCTCGATCGATGGCTTAGTAAGGCTTGATCCTTTGATATAGTCCAAATATACCAACTTTGAATCGGGTCTCCTCCACGGGTTTGGGTGAAAGTTCGGTCTGTGACTTGGCTCTCATCTACATATATCTTCCAAATGCTCATAAAGTGTATTGTATTCCTTGAACCAAGACATATAGAGGGAACCCAAGGGTATATAATAAGTACCTCAATCATCACTAAATAAAACCGATATATAATGCAAATAAATTTTCAATGAACACAAATATAGACTAAATGCAGGTTTATACTTGGAAACGTCACCTGCAAGTTCAACCGGTTTATAATAACTTCAATGTTAACAATGACAGACAAAGGGAAAAGAATAATGCGGTCAACCTACAAAACACAACCTAAAAATAAGATTGCAGAACCATAGACGAAGGGAAATTCCAAGGTTTTATAGTAGGTGTGATAGGGGTAATAGAGGGATAAGGCCCTATTTGACTCCTCTAAAAAATTCTTACCTTTGAACTATGAAAAGCCTTAGGCGAGTTCAGACCAAAAGAAGAAAGCCGTGGCATAAAAATCGAGGAGGACATGCAGTAGGTATATGTGTTTCCATCCATAAGTAGGTATTCATAGTATTATTTATGCGTCAAATTTCATTTTTGGATAAAAAAATAGATTTAGATCCCTTTAATACCCTTATTTGAATTTATATTGTGAGATATAAACAATTTATATTTGAAATTATTATTAATATCAATATCAATAATCATTATTATAACCTTTGTGGATTATATGGACTCATCCTTGTTATAATGGAGGCTTAAGAGAAATAAGTAACCATTAGGTTTACATCATCTCCTCAACATATGTTACTAAATTAGCTCATGAATGCCTTTAAATTAGCTAAGACAAAGAAAACATACATAATTTTAGTCACACAAAGATATGGACAAAAAGCATGGACGCTTGTTATTCGAGGATCTACACAAAGAATGGGCACATGTTGGGAAAAAATGACTAAGGAAGGGTATCCATATATTTTATTGTGTTGAGATAAGTGCTAACTCCACACTCCTTAACAAAGGCCATGAAACGTAAGAAATGCAGAAGCTCACATGCAAATATTTGGACCAAAAGGAAGGGATCTTGATGATTTGTACTGCTCCACACACTACATAAGTTATCAAGGCATAAGTTAAACAACACAATACTAAGAGTTAAGACCCATAGAGACTAACATGCATGTAGAGAATGGTAGTTATCATAGTGAATTTTCACTCCACATTTCCCACAAAGGGATCAAGAAAAAGGATAAGACTTGTGATGTTATACTTTGTAACAAAATCCACTTTATAACAAAGTAGGTACCCTATGATAGAGAAGGTGGCATCTAACTTTGTAGACATTGTGGACAATTGAGGATGTTGACACATGGATCCTATGACTAATTATGAGATGCCACATGGTATTGTAGGAAAATAAAAAGTTGCTCAAATTCAATAGGTCTTAGGATAGAGTGCCAAAGAGTCGTTGACATAGCAGTAGGCTACTTTCTCATAGTGCAACATACCCCTCGAATTCCAACATGTAGAGAAAAAGTGTCATGCCCATATTGACCTTTTTGATCTAGGTGGTTGTCGAGGGTCATTTCATAAAAGGTATTGATAAAATTTTTGTAGTGTTTGGGTCTTGAAATGTTGATGCATTTTTCAGGCCTTCCCATGCATATTTCAAAATTTTGACATGGAAATGAAATTCATATGGACCAATGTGCAAATTTTCTTTCCAACTAATTAAAAAAGACTTAATATGGACCAATGAGTAAAAAGTTATCACCCCGACAAGGCTATGTGTTTTTACATACAACTCCATTTTGTTTAGCTCAGTATTACACTCATTTTTAACTTGAACTTAGGGTTAGGGTTCATGAAACATAGTTTTTTACCTCTTAAAGTTTTTAGAAATTATTATAAAATGTAGTTTCAACCTCTCATTATGGGTTTTCCTGGGAATGAGTATAGTAGACACATCATTTATCAAATATAACTACCATCACTTTAGTCATTTTACTTGTATAATGTTTTCATCACTATTTAATATTTGGTTTTCATTATATGCCTCAATTTATTTTCTGTATTAATGCTATCTTTCATTTGGTTTTCAACATAATATAGAGTAGTGGTATCAAAGCACTCTTCTCTTTATTGCTTTTCATTTATGTCCCTTCGCATAAGGTGAAGGTATAGAGAGTTGGGATAGGAGTTAACCAAGGTTGGTGAAGATATTCCTCACTAGATGATATGGCTTCATATTAAGGAGAAAAGGAAAGATGATGAAGCATGAGATCCTAAGTATCAAGTTGTTGTTCCAAATCCCTCGAGTAATAAGGAACTTGATGATGGTTCATTTCCCCTAAATCCTTCAATGATTCCCAACAATGAAATAGCCACCTTTGATAAAAACCATTTCAATATAGGAATGTTGCACTTCATTGTACAACTACTTAATTTTGGCATCCCTTTGTTTGAAAGAAACATAGACACAAGATTTGGAAATATGGTTAGATCATCCAAATTGTTATTTCTCTATTCATAACTTTTCGAATAATGAGAATATTACCTTTGCACTTCTAAATTCCATTTCCCATGTCAAAAATTGGTTGGAAATGTATTGTGTGTAACATTTTGGAATGTATGAGACATAACCAATTTGGGGTGATTTTTCCAAGGTCATCAAGGATGAGTATTTACCTTTTTGAAACTATGTATAGTAGTACATGAGATAGAAATTGATCATGTTCCATGGTAAAGCTCAATCTATGTTGGAGTAATCGATGTTCATAGCTTACATACAAAATTGTGTATTAGGGAATTTGGGAAACACTTGGTTCTAGAATACCATAATGATCGACAAAAATACATCTAAATAAAATTGTGGGTTTTGGACATCTCTTTGTAAGGAGCAAGTAACTAACCCCCATTTCCTTTAATATAGACTACTTTCAGTCCAAGCCATCAAAAATTTATTATGAACACTGGTTTCCAATAATTAAGATATCAACTTCCAATAGTTGAGATGTCGGTTTTCAATAACTAATATATTGGCTTCCAATATACTTTTTGTAATATCAAATCAAAGTTTATAACACGCCCTCAGCAATAATATGAAAACATTAACAAGTTTCCAGTTAAATCATTAATGTAAATTAATTGTTTAAAATTTTGCTATCATATATACTCTTGATATATAGATGTAACTTCAAGCATTTTTATGTGCATAAATGATCAAGCATGTCCATATTTTTTCCAACTTATATATTATTGTTATAAACTAGGAATGCAACTTCAAACTTTTTTATATTCATAAATAATTAAGCAAGTGCAACTTTTTTCTAACACACACACACACACATTCATGTAAAACATTCTGATACTAATTTATTGATATATTAAGAAAGTTGCGGCAATTGTTTTTTTGTAAGTAAGTACCCATGGGGCTTTGAACTTGTGACCTTCCATTTACAACTTCTCATCTCAATTACTCATTACCAATTGCTCTACTCCCAATGGGAAAGAAACTTGCAGAAATTACTACTACAAAGAATAAAGAATACAAATGTAGTTGTGTTGTGTACCAAGATATGAAAATGCAATCACACAAGATAACACAATAGATACCAGGAGCAATAATCCACACTCGTATTAATATAAATTGATTCTTTTATGAAAGGATCCCCTGATGTTCACTTGCTTCTTCAATGAGGAAACTTCCTATGAGCTATGCTCCAATTAAAATATTATTATCCATGCATTCTAAGGAGTACTCCATCCATATTTATAAAATCACAATACACTCTAACCTCCTAACTACCTGGTGGATATTATTTAATGAGGTCCCATTGCATTTATTTTGCTAACATAATGGCCCTAAATTATTTAATAATAACAACATAGTAGACTGTCACATCCCCTTCCATCAAACCAATGCAAGGGAGGAAACATGACCAAGCATACTGGGATTATTTGGTAAACTCAGCCCCATACATTACTAAGAAATTCATAATAAATAAAAACTTATGTGTGCAAATTCATACTCAATATAAAGATAGTGGAATTAAATGATATTTGCACACACACAACTGTAATGCATCAACATATCTATCACATGTAGATGATGATTCAATATGCAGAGAACCAATCTTCTTCTCATGCTATGCACATAATTCATATCAATTCTATTAACATGAATAATTATCATTCAAAATTAACACATTGCAGAACACAGAGTGCATATAATTTAAACACAGAGAACACTTATCTTTGAGATGAAGCTGTCCAAATAACTGGCTATGTGAGAGCAATGTTCCACCCAACCATAGATCTCTGTCCAACCTATATTCTTTCAGCTGAGAGATCACCCCCGAGCTGGGTTGTGTATCCACTAAGGAGGAACTAGATGGGCTCACTTATAGCCATGGTTTCACTCAACAACTATGCTAAGACAACACACTATTGGGTTTATCAAGCATACAAAATATAAAGGGAGGCAATGTTAAGCCAGTGAGATCAACTACAGAGCTACAGGCATCTCAAGATAATTCAAACTGTCAAGGCACCCATAGTACCTACCACACCCAACACAAGGAAGGTCTTCTTCTCTGCTGCACAGTCCCTTAGGTGTCCTTTCCCTCCAGTGCTCTTCAGGATGGGCATAGAAAGGTCCAAACTGCTAAATCCTTGAGATTCCAGCCTTCACTGGGTTTATCAAGCATTCCCAACCTCTGCTCAGTCATTCACACTTGGATTTCTCACAATTCTATTATCAAATAACTCAATCTCGTCACTGGAATTCTGGGCTATAAAAACTGGGTTTTTCTATGGATTTTGGGGTATCTAATATTCTCAATTTCACCCCAAGTTTCATATCTATAGATCCCCCATTCGATTTTACTGTCAATGCCAAATTCTGGGCGTTTATGGCTCTTCAAAACATGGCTTCTTGCAAAGTTTCAATTTTTGGTTTTTCTCATTGCTGGGAATTCGTAATGGATGAAAAATTATGATGGGATATTCAACAATGGAATGGGAATGGGGAAGAACCCATTTCCATGAGGTAGGGTGACTTGTGGTACAAGAAAATAGAGCCCATACTATTCCATATGAATTTATGGGTTTCCCATTCTCCATTGAAGCCATGGACTGAATTCTTCAACAACTTCCTTACAACAAAATTAAATGTCAGCAAGGAAAGTCAAATGGGTTCTCACAATGACATTTGGTAGCATATGGTTCATCCCCACAACCCCCTCACCACTCCCTAGTGGAATACACATGGCCCCTTATCATTCGTTGCTTCCATAGCCAGTTTTGGTATTTTATTGAAATATTAATATTTACATCAAATTACAATATTCCATGGCTTAATAGCACATGGGTAACAAAATATCAAATGCTTGTCCATTTTAAATAAAATCCGAACATACACTAGCGGGGCCTTGGCCTTGAGCTCCATGCTAGAGAAACACACATCGCATGTATACAATATTTACATTAAAAGCCAATATTTCATAAGGGTCAAAATTGGGGTACTACATAGACCTACTCCACTTTACCTTGAATGGCCTCCACTATTACTCTAATTGACCCTCTTCCCACCCCCCTCCATTACACCACTTGGGAGGATCATAACACACAAGACCTAAAAATACAATCATATAATATAACACCATAGATACCAATAATAATCCCACTTTATTAATATAAATTGACTCTTTTATTAAAGGAGGATTCAAATCATGTTCACTTTCCTCTTCGGGATGGAAACCTCCATATGAACTAGCTCAACATAGAATATTCTCCACACATTATAAGAATGGATCCATCCTTATTTATAGAATTCCAATACACTCTAACATCGTAACTACCTAGTGGACCTTCTTTAATGAGGTTCCATTACATTTATTTGCTAACATAGTGAGCCTTATTTACTAATAACAACATAGTGGACCTTATTTAATAATAGCAACATAGTGGAGCTAGTCCAGTTTACATTGAACGACCTCCACTATTAATCTAATGGGACTTTTGTACCCCCTTTTACACCCCTAGGGAGGGTCATAACACTCCACCCTCCCTCGGAAAGCATTTCCCTCAACCCTTGATGTGAAGTTGTACAAACATAGTCCAAGCTCCCATGCACGAATGTTTCATGCCATGCTCATGTAGGACAAGGAACCAAGGTCCCATGCACCAATGTGAGTCACCATATTGATGCCATCCAACATGATCAATCTTAAGCCATAATCCCATGTATGAGTTCTAATGTGTTGTTAGAATATTGAGAATATGCATATGCATATACCAATACATCCGCTAACATGCAAAGCAAGAATCTACTAGCCTATCCTTCTATCTACACAAGCAACAAATAATCATGTAATAAATAAGAGACATGAGAAAATAACAATACATCGGATATATGTGGTTAAACCCCAAACGGGGAAACATCTACAAGAAGGTATTGTCTTCTTATTCTTCAAAAATCTCCAATCTTATAAGTGAGCTCCTCTCCATATATGCTTCACAACTTTACATCAACATAAGAATATAATTCTCAACATATATGCCCAAAGGTTCTCCTTCACCTCTATTATATACCAAGATGTATGGAATAATTACATCCCAAAATACATGTGGGATAAATGATTTTCCACCTCTTTATATAATGAATTGTAATAGGAGAATATTTCTCCATGATGCATGTGGGTTAACTCCTTTTCAATAATATTAGAGTTATTTATGCCTTCTAATGCTAGATAATACATATTATGATATCATACAAGACATCATTACAGATGTAATATTAAAATTACACATTCCAACATGGCTATGGTGATGTAATCGAAGGGACTCACCCAAAAACCAAAGACCAATGTCCATGTGATGTAGTTGGAATCCCATTGATGATACTAGAGCTCTACAAATTGTTGATGTTGTCCATATGGATCCAAATAAGTATAACCAACCAATTAAAGTGAATTTTCCATAGAGCAAGAAAATGATGGAGCTAAAAGGAATTACAGTACTTTAGAAGAAGCATATATAGGCTATCATTTCACCCCAAGTTTCTCTTCATATGAAAGAGAATATTCATAAAAAATAATATGGAAGTAATTTCATCCCAAAAATTAGAACTATCCATAGACCAATCATCACAATTTCACCATCTAAATCATACTATGCATATATGTCTTGGTTATATCATTCAATGATGAGAGGATGCGTAACACAAATCTCCTCCACTTTAGCACAACTTTCCTTTAATGTATTCTAGTGCCTCTCTAGAGATGTCTAGTTGCACTGCATAGATTTGAAATTGGACTTCCCATCATGTAAAGTTTTTGGTACCATTATTTGTTTCTCCCAAGGTACGATCCCCCACTTTTCCATGCTTCAATGGAGGGCATAATTGTTGTAAGGGGTATAACATAGGGGAGAGTAGATAGAACTAGGGAATATAATATGTCATATGAAAGCCCTAAAAATTATCTATCTCTCCAATGGTGTTAATGTTAAAATTCAATATGCTAAGACAGAAAATAGCAGCATTACATTCCATTTCTTGTTCAGTAATAGCATATACAGGATCACTGAAGAAACAACAAGCATAGCATAAACACAAGAGACACAGATTTATCCTGGGAAACCCTCATGGGGTAGAAAACCTAGCAAATCTTTCCTCAATAAGATGATAAACCAAAATACAAGATGTGCTCCCTCCTTCTAATCCTCCTTAGCAAATCTCCTAGACAAGTGCTCCTCCTTTCAAGTGTGTGATTGTGTCAAATAAGGAACACATCTCCTCTATTTATACACTACTCTGACATATATTTTACACAAGTACATGTAGGCTCGTATTTAACTATTAAGTTAAATGCCCTATTATAACTGACTCGGCCGACCCCCACATGGTGGGTCTAATAACCCTAGTTACCACAACCAATTCGGAGGAATAAACATCTCCGGATTCATAGTATAATCACATCGGAGGTATGGAACATCTCCAGAATAAATAATATAAAAATATAATATTCTTAGAAGTTACAATATTCAACACTCCCCCTTAACGAGAAGGATATTATAACAACATCTGCAGGAGCAAGGAGTCATTGACTACATCATCTATATATCATCGGAAGCTTTCTTCAATTCATCATCATCAGTAACTCAACAAGTTACTGGAACATCAACATCATCAGAGTTGATATTGCTCGATCATCAGCATCATCATCATCATCGTCATCACACGATCACACGATCATCAGCATCGTCATCACACGATCATCAGCATCGTCATCACACGATCATCAACATCGTCATCACACGATCATCAGCATCGTCATCACACGATCATCAACATCGTCATCATACGATCAACATTGTCATCATACAATCAGCATCGTCATCACACGATCAGCAGCATCGTCATCACACGATAGCTTCGTCATCATACGATCAGCATCGTCATCACATGATTGGCAGCATCGTCATCACACGATCAGCATCATCATCATACGATCAGCATCGTCATCACATGATCGGCAACATCGTCATCACACGATCAACATCGTCATCATACGATCACACGATCATCATCATCGTCATCACACGATCATCAGCATCATCATCACACGATCATCAACATCGTCATCACACGATCATCATCATCGTCATCATATGATCAGCATTGTCATCATACAATCAGCATCGTCATCACACGATCAACAGCATCGTCATCACACGATAGCATTGTCATCATACGATTAGCATCGTCATCACACGATCGGCAGCATCATCATCACACGATCAACATCGTCATCATACGATCAGCATCGTCATCACATGATCGGCAGCATCGTCATCACATGATCATATTACAGGATGATCAATCCTGCTCTCTTTAGGACATAGGTCCATGGATGATGCAATCCAGATCAAGTTCCAGGATGATCAATCCTGCTCTCTTTAGGACATAGGTCCATGGATGATGCAATCCAGATCAAGTTCCAGGATGATCAATCCTTATCTCTTTAAGACAAGTCTCATGTCTAGGGACGATCCAATCCCAACCACAGTGCCAGTCCTTTTTCATACTGGATGTGACCTAGATCAGATCTAGGATTTACCACCACAGAGCCAGTCCTTTTTCATACTGGATGTGTCACATCTACAGAGCCATCCCTGTTTCATGCTAGACGTATCACATCTACAGAGCCATCCTTGTTTCATGCTGGATGTATCATATCTACAGAACCAACCCTGTTTCATGCTGGATGTATCACATCTACAGAGCCAGCCCTGTTTCATGCTGGATGTATCACATCTACAGAGCCAGCCCTGTTTCATGTTGGATGTATCACATATACAGAGCCAGCCCTGTTTCATGCTGGATGTATCACATCTACAGAGCCAACCCTGTTTCATGCTGGATGTATCATATCTATAGAGCCAACCCTGTTTCATGCTGGATGTATCACATCTACAGAGCCAACCCTGTTTCATGCTGGATGTATCATATCTACAGAGCCAGCCCTGTTTCATGCTGGATGTATCACATCTACAGAGCCAGCCCTGTTTCATGCTGGATGTATCATATCTACAGAGCCAGCCCTGTTTCATGCTGGATGTATCATATCTACAGAGCCAGCCCTGTTTCATGCTGGATGTATCACATCTACAGAGCCAGCCCTGTTTCATGCTAGATGTATCATATCTACAGAGCCAGCCCTGTTTCATGCTGGATGTAACCTAGAACAATTCTAGGATTTTTCACGTACATTTTGAACCAAGGTCCAGGGACGATCCAGTCCTATCATGTACCTTTTGAACCAAAGTCCAGGGACGATCCAGTCCTATCATGTACCTTTTGAACCGAAGTCCAGGGACGATCCAGTCCTATCATTCAATTCTCGGAGACCTCATGTCTACGGCTCAATTCAAAGGACCATAGTCTGAGGACAATCCAATCCCCTTACCTGTTCATTCAGGATTTAGTTCTCGGAGACATCATGTCTACGGCTCAATTCAAAGGACTAAAGTCCGAGGACGATCCAATCCCTTTACCTGTTCATTCAGGATTTTGTTCTCAGAGACATCATGTCTACGGCTCTCTTTAGGACTGAAGTCCAGGGATGGTCCAATCCCCTCAAGTCCACCAAGGACTTCATTCTCGAAGACATACATCTACGGCTCTCTTTAGGACTGAAGTCCAGGGATGATCCAATCCCCTCAATTCCACCAAGGACTTCATTCTCGAAGACATATGTCTACGGCTCTTCTTTCGGACTGAAGTCCAGGGATGATCCAATCCCCTCACATGTTCACCAAGAACTTCATTCTCGAAGACATACGTCTACGGCTCTCTTTAGGACTGAAGTCCAGGGATGATCCAATCCCCTCAAGTCCACCAAGGACTTCATTCTCGAAGACATACGTCTACGACTCTCTTTAGGACTGAAGTCCAGGGATGATCCAATCCCCTCAAGTCCACCAAGGACTTCATTCTCGAAGACATATGTCTACGGCTCTTCTTTCAGAATGAAGTCTAGGGATGATCCAATCCCCTCACATGTTTACCAAGAACTTCATCAAAACATGTGTCAATCATGTATCCTCATCATCAAAACATGTATAACAAAACATGTATCCTCATCATCAAAACATGTATAACAAAACATGTATCGTCATCATCAAAACATGCATAACATCTATCATCAAAAGCATGTATACATCTATCATCAAAAGAAAAAATATAAGATTCCTAAATCTAAGTAATTCTAAGTAACTAGGTGCAGTAAATAGGTAACCTCATCATTGATGAGACAAACTTGTTATCAGATACTATGCTACTCCCCCTTTCGGGGAGGGTCCTTCTGGACTATACCAAGCTCGTCTCGGAAGTATTCAAACTTTACTTGAGATAGAGGTTTAGTCAAGATATTAGCAATCTGATCCTCAGTGCTTATATACTCGAGTTTGATAGCTCCTCTCTGCACCATATCTTGTATATAGAAGTATCGGATCTCTATGTGTTTTTGACTTATCGTGGAATACAAGATTTTCTATCTTGATGCAGTTTTGAATGTCACACATAATCATAGTGGAATTCATTTCTAAGTAAAACTCTCCATATAATAGCTTATGAAGCCACACTGCTTCACAACTAGAAGAGCAGACAACTATATATATATTCTGCTTCAGTAGTACTGAGAGCCACACTAGATTGTTCCTTGCTGAACCATGAGATCATGGCAGATTCAAGACTATAACATCCACCTGATGTACTCTTTCTGTCTGAGGCACTTCCTGCCCAATCAGAATCTGAGTAACCATGTAAACGGAGTTCATGACCTCCAAGATAATATAGACCAAAATCTAATGTACCTTTTAGGTACCTCACTACATGCTTTGTAGTTATTAAGTGAACCTTTCTAGGTTCTACTAGATACTGACTTAGGCTATTTGCAGCAAAGCATATATCTGGCCTAGTATTTGTTAAATACATCGATGACCCAATGATTTGTCTATATAGGGTTAGTTCCACTAAATACGATGAGTCATTAACTAACAACTTCAAGTTGGAGTCCATGGGAGTGGCCATGGCTTTATACTCCAACATATCAAATCTTTTTAGAAACTTCACAGCATACTTACCTTGAATTAAAAGATTTTTTTTAGATCTTGCCATACTTCTAGACCTAAGAAGTAGTGCATTAATCCGAGATCTTTCATTTTCATTTCTGCAGCCATTTTCATGACCTGTTTCTCATTCCTTGTCAGAAAGAGATCATCGTCATACAATAATGGTATGATAGGTTCATCATCCACAACCTTAAGGTAAAGGTTAGGAACAGCTTTACTTCTGGTAAAGCCCAAGCTTTGTCATGAAGCTGTCAATTGTCCATTATTCACACTCAGCATTGAGTGATCTTCTGCATATCTATCTGTGCCATCTCTCGTCAGATGGGTCTACTAATATGAGCCTCAAAATCATTCGAACTCTGTGGTGAGTTCCTTCTTGCATCCATGTCATATGTGTATAGAACCCATATTCAACCTTGTAGCAAAGGTTGAGATCCACATCACCCATGATGATCATTAAGCTCATCAATTGACTACCGATCCTGGGAACCCATACAGAACCTGATTACATTATTAAGAGAATGGTCTTATCGAGTCCCTTGGAGCAAAACATCTCATCATGATTCTCTTCCTCTTTCTAAGAGAATCTCTTAACCACAAGCTTTCTATAGTGTGTTTGATTTGTAAATCTTTTGTTGAGCATCCATCGCTTGTTCAGAGTTCATCATTCATCATGATCTTTCCTACAAATCAAAATTAAGTACATGATTAGTAATACTTCATAATCATCAAATCATATTTGACATGATAACCTATTATGCATACAGATATCATTTACATAGTTATGCAACTATTTTGACCAATACTTTGGCACAACACTTTCCCATATCCTGTATGCATATAGTGGCTATCTAGATGCCTTCCATCTCTACCAGAACATACTATCGAGAGTGTGCACAGCTCTCAGCATGTCAGCAAAGAGGTTTCATTCTAGACAAGCAACAATGGAATGTTTGTCCAACTTACCAATCATATGCATATTAGTAGTATACTGTTCAATGCTTTATGAATGTTTACACTCAGCATGATATATTCTAGGAATACAAATATGCATACAAGCAATATCATTTACTATTTCTAATAACAACTCAAATACTTATCTAGTATGTTTGTGTGGTTGCCTCCCGCTTGATCTTCTGTATGTCTTCTGAACTTCTATTCATTTTGTACCACTGTGCATGCTCAAGTGTACACTAGTGTCATCCTCGTGAGTCTTTGTCTTCATGTTGTCATGGTCATGGAACTTGATTTGTCTTTTGTAATATACCTAAACCTCCTTAATTCATACCTGTCGAGACTTTTTGTAGTCTTCTTATGTAAGGCCTTAGCCTCAACTCCCCCTGAAACTTGATCTAGAGCTTGATTAGGGTTTGCTAGAGAAACCCTAAAAATTCAATTTTTGACTTTCATACTTCTGAATGGATCGAAGAATGTGTCTTGCTGAGCTAATCAACCTAGCATTCTTCAATTTTGAAATCTCCAAAATTTGACCCCTCAAAATTGCCTTCGAAACTTCTGGATCTTCTGGACAGGAACCCGAACTAGGGTTTGATGAAGCCCACCCTTCTGTCCAATCAAAAGGTTTGATCCAAGGCTCTAAACTCTTATTTTTCTGAGGAACTTCCAGCCGTGGTTACAGACTTCAAAAAATTCCAACTTTCTCCGAAACCCTAAATTCTGGAAGCCATGAATAAAGGTGCTAAAAATAATTCTGTTTTGACAGAAATATGCACCTGATTGCTTCTGCTATAACTCTGAAATTTTTGCTCCACAGGGTCTGAAAACTTTTTCTGCAGTAGCCTGACCTGTCATCTTTCCATCCTGACAGGTATGACCTCAATTGGATTTTCTGAGAGAGAGTTATGCTAAGTGTCGCAATGTGACCTGTTTATGGGATAAAATAGGAGAGCGAACTTGTACGGCGTTCCACGTGTCACTGTTTGAACTTCGGCCTCTGAAAAATTTTTTTGAGATAGCTCGCCCTGTTATCTTTCCATCTTGACAGGTCTGACCTCAATTGGACTCTCTGAGAGAGAGTTATGCCAAGTGTCGCAACGTGACTTGTTTATGGGATAAAAAAGAAGAGCGAACTTGTACGGTGTTCCACGTGTCACTGTTTGAACTTCGGCCTCTGAAAACGTTTTCTGAGATAGCTCGCCCTGTTATCTTTCCATCTTGACAGGTCTGACCTCAATTGGACTCCCTGAGAGAGAGTTATGCCAAGTGTCGCAACGTGACTTGTTTATGGGATAAAACAGGAGAGCGAACTTGTACAGCGTTGCACGTGTCACTGGTTCACCTTTGGCCTCTGAAAACGTTTCCTGAGATAGTACAGTCTGTGTACTACCTGTCACTTTTTACTAAATTTCATTTGGATCTTCCTAGCCGAAGTTATGACCTTTTTTCCAAGGTCACCTGATTTTGACTGAGATCTGGAAGAGGCAGAAACCCTAACTTGTACTGATCATAACTCATAAAGTACAACGAATATGAGCGTTCCCTTTGGACACAAGGTACCTGGGGATGTTATCTTCGACCTATAAACTTTTCAGACCCTGACCCTTCGCATAAATGGATTTATAGCGAAAGTTCCACGATGACTGGTTTTTGATATGTAAAACCCTAACCTTCAAATTGTCGTAAGTAAAGCAAGTGTCGTAAGTGCCATACCTTGTCTTCCTTCAGGTTAGCTCTGATACCATGTTAAAATTCAATATGCTAAGACTGAAAATAGCAGCATTACATTCCATTTCTTGTTCAGTAATAGCATATACAGGATCACTGAAGAAACAACAAGCATAGCATAAACACAAGAGACACAGATTTATCCTGGGAAACCCTCATGGGGTAGAAAACCCAACAAATCTTTCCTCAATAAGATGATAAACCAAAATACAAGATGTGATCCCTCCTTCTAATCCTCCTTAGCAAATCTCCCAGACAAGTGCTCCTCCTTTTAAGTGTGTGAGTGTGTCAAATGAGGAACACACCTCCTCTATTTATACACTACTCTGACATATATTTTACACAAGTACATGTAGGCTCGTATTTAACCATTAGGTTAAATACCCTATTATAACTGACTGGGCCGACCCCCACATGGTGGGTCTAATAACCCTAGTTACCACAACCAATTCAGAGGAATAAACATCTCCGGATTCATAGTATAATCACATCGGAGGTATGGAACATCTCCGGAATAAATAATATAAAAATATAATATTCTTAGAAGTTACAATATTCAACACTCCCCCTTAACGAGAAGGATATTATAACAACATCTGTAGGAGCAAGGAGTCATTGAATACATCATCTATATATCATCGAAATCTTTCTTCAATTCATCATCATCGGTAACTCAACTAGTTACTGGAACATCAACATCATCAGAGTTGATATTGCTCGATCATCAGCATCGTCATCATCATCGTCATCACACGATCACACGATCATCAGCATCGTCATCACACGATCATCAGCATCGTCATCACATGATCATCAGCATCGTCATCGCACGATCATCAGCATCGTCATCATACGATCAACATTGTCATCATACGATCAGCATCGTCATCACACGATCAGCAGCATCGTCATCACACGATAGCATCGTCATCATACGATCAACATCGTCATCACACGATCGGCAGCATCGTCATCACACGATCAGCATCATCATCATACGATCAGCATCGTCATCACACGATCGGCAGCATCGTCATCACATGATCAGCATCGTCATCATACGATCACATGATCATAAGCATCGTCATCACACGATCATCAGCATCATCATCACATGATCATCAACATCGTCATCACACGATCATCAACATCGTCATCACACGATCATCAGCATCGTCATCATATGATCAGCATTGTCATCATATGATCAGCATCATCATCACACGATCAGCAGCATCGTCATCACACGATAGCATCGTCATCATACGATCAGCGTCGTCATCACACGATCGACAGCATCGTCATCACACGATCAGCATCGTCATCATACGATCAGCATCGTCATCACACGATCGACAGCATCGTCATCACATGATCATATTACAGGATGATCAATCCTGCTCTCTTTAGGACATAGGTCCATGGATGATGCAATCCAGATCAAGTTCCAGGATGATCAATCCTTATCTCTTTAAGACAAGTCTCATGTCTAGGGACGATCCAATCCCAACCACAGTGCCAGTCCTTTTTCATATTGGATGTGACCTAGATCAGATCTAGGATTTACCGCCACAGAGCCAGTCCTTTTTCATACTGGATGTGTCACATCTATAGAGCCAACCCTGTTTCATGCTGGATGTATCACATCTACAGAGCCAGCCCTGTTTCATGCTGGATGTATCACATCTACAGAGCCAGCCCTGTTTCATGCTGGATGTATCACATCTACAGAGCCAGCCCTGTTTCATGCTGGATGTATCACATCTACAGAGCCAGCCCTGTTTCATGCTGGATGTATCACATCTACAGAGCCAGCCCTGTTTCATGCTGGATGTATCACATCTACAGAGCCATCCCTGTTTCATGCTGGATGTATCACATCTACAGAGCCAGCCCTATTTCATGCTGGATGTATCACATCTATAGAGCCAACCCTGTTTCATGCTAGATGTATCATATCTACAGAGCCAGCACTTGAATGAATCCAATTCAAGTGATCTTTTTTTTTAGATAGATATTTTTCCAAGAGTAATTCAAATATGCAATCAAATTCTGAATATTTGTTGAAAAAAGAATTAGTAATGGATATAGGTGTTGTGGCCCTCTTATTCTCTATGAAAACCTACAAAAACAATGAAAATTTCCCTTTTTTTTCTTTGGCCTTGGAAAGTAGCTTTGACACCACTTGTAATATACCAAGATATGAAAATGAAATCAAATAATATAACACAATAGATACCCACAATAATCCCACTTTATTAATATAAATTGATTCATTTATTAAAAGAGGAATAAACTCTTGTTCACTTGCCTCTTCAAGGGGGAAACCTCCTAATGAGCTAAGATCAACATATAATATTCTGCCCACATCATACGGAGGAATCCATCCTTATTTATGTCATGTACCCTCCCATCTATCCAAGGAAATGAAGGGAACATGATAACAATCTATGGGGATTTTCATAAAACTGAGCCCATTTATTAGATTGATACAAATAAAAACAAAAGAGTGTAGATGCAAATCAAGTAAGTATGCAAAGTTGAGTTAAAACATCATACACACACAATTCATGCTCATCCAGCATATCAAAATAATCATCAAATTAAACATTGCAGAAGTAAATACACATCATATACTTATCTTCATTTCTCAATTGGTCCCAAGCAACTAGCTATGTCGCTGCAACATTCCACCCAACCATAGGCCAGTTGTGTTCATCAATCTCTCAACACAACTGCCACCCACGAGTTGGGCATGATTCTTACAAGGAAAAGGGGACATTCTAGCCCTTACACAACCAAGTAAGAAATGCATCTAAGCCAAGCCAGTCCATAGCTGGGTTTATCAGGCTAAATCAGAACCCTGGATGCTTACACTCAAGCTCAAGCTAAAACAATGGATTGGGAGAGGGAAATTTGACCACAGGTAAGAAAATAATTTCTCCCATAGATATATAGGAATTCGGCTGCCAAAATGGTCTCAATGGAACCCCAATTCAATTCCCCTTCTTCCCCATTGGTATACAACACAAAAACACCCTTCTCCCAGCCGAGAATGAAGGAAAACATAGAAAAACATGGCTGGAAAACGCCCAGGTAGCTCCAAACTCATGAGGGAGGAAGAGTGGTTGATGGATAATGGCTTGGGGGAGCAATTCATGGCTCTTTTCTTGCCCAAGAATCCAAACGCGATTTTCCATGCAGGGTGGCTTGCCCATACCCAAATTTGGACAACCATACCTCCCATTCCCCAAGGCATTAACTACCTCAACCAACTCTTGGGAGAAATGAATGGTTGGGTACAAAAGTCAACATGGGTAGTTAAGGTTTTGATGGGTTCTCTCATCGAAACTTGGCTTGACTTGATTGGCTCCAAGGGTTTGAATGTTTTCCTTCCCAATTCCTTATAAAATCATGCCCCCCATCTCTTGTTGCATTGCATAGCTAGTTGTGGGTATTTTATTAAAATGCATATTTACATGATGTTTGAATTTCCAATTTTCCTGGCTAGCACACAAACCGTATGCATCAATAAATCGATGGTGGGGCCTTGGCCTTGAGCTCCTCACCATGATTTTATAACAATATTACATCATTTACAATTTTTATTCAATAGGGTCAAGATGGGGACGTGACATTCCAATCCCCTTGTAATAACACCGTCCTCAGTGTTCCAACACTTAGGAATAAATACCCACATTTACACATGTCTAAAATTCACACAATGGTGGCAGGTCTGTCCTGCGTTTCATCTCTTGAATTTGAACTTTCAGGATCAAGTCCTTTGGCTTCCTCCAGCTACTCCTGCTGGCTTTGATCTTCCAGCTCTACAGGTGGGCATTTCTCCATAGCAATCCCTTCCTTTTATTTACCTTCCGTCTGATCTACAAGTCTGGTATTTCATGGCTGTCATCTTTCTTGTTGCCCTGACAACTATTTGAGGAATATTTTTCAGCCAAATCAAATAGATTTTGGCCTACTGCTACGATCAATGTGTACAACTGGCTCTCACTTTTCTCACTAGAAGCACTTGGCTAGTACTAGCTGCACTCAATGGCTTTCAATGTCTCACTGGTGAGACTCATCATGGCAATTCCTGTTAGGACAAGAATAACACAATATTAAAATTAGTCAATTATTTTCCCAATTGACTTGGAATGTCCATGCTTTACTCATGAGACTTCCACACATTTCATGCTTTCCCAACATACACATGAACTCATTCATGTTCATCCTTTCACAGAAAAATAGATTTTTCAGCATTCAACAATCCTTTGTTTCTGAAATGCATCAATCAAAAGGAAAGACACGAGTAAGAGTTTCCCCCTCTTAGTCTTGTTCCAATCCGGAGCCACACCACAACTCTGGTTTCATGCTCCTTATACTCTTTCACTTCAATGTGAATGCTTGACTTGCCCTTTCTTGGCTATGACACTTAGTGTCTAAGGCCTGTCTACAGATTTTCAACTAGGGAATTCTTCCCATTGTTGCCTACAGAACCTTTGACTGCTAAGACCCACACATGTCCACTAGCACCATCTTTCATTACTGCTCATACTGATCTCTTTCAAACGATCACATGTCTACATGCATTCCTATGATGCCTTCATAGTCCTTTCTTCCAACAATACCTACAATCAAACATTGAATCCATTCACATGTTCAGTTTATTCTCATAGGGTTTATTTCCAAACAAGAGTTTAAGAAATCATAAACAATTCATATACACATGTATATTCATAAGCAAGAAGCTACAAGATAACCAAATACTTATCTCTATTGGATGTCTTCACTTTATTCAACAGGCTCCTTCTTTGCTTTACAAGCATTGGATTTACCGTGGATACAATAACGAATGTTGGGCTAGCACGCAGGCTGCTCCACAATCATTCGAATGTTAATGCTAGGCCAATACGCCGACTGGTTTTTATCAATTAATTAAGGAATGTTTAGCCAACACGTCGGCTTCTCCACAACATCAAGTGGTTAATGCTCCCACCAACTATTCTCTGAATTTATCAGACATCAGTTACTCTCTGGTTTTACCAAGAATTTTATAGCGCTTGACCAATCACTCTCTAGTTTTATCATGAATTTTATAACACTCGACCAGTTGCTCTCTGGTTTTACCAAGAATTTTATATCTCTTTCAGGGTTCTTGCTTTCCTGCAATGACCAAGGTTTCCAACAAAGAGACAATAGTGTATCATCTTAGCTTTTAGAAGACTTATACCTGAAACCTTCATTATTCCAAACAAAAACTAAATGAAAAATGAATACTTATCTGTATTGTGCATTTCCTTTCTGGTCCACAGGGTCCTGCTTCGCTTTGCAAGCCTTAGGATCGCCTATGGACTTGGATGTTTGGACAACACACATGCTTCTCCACAACATCAAATATTTAATGCCTAACCAGTACACCTTCATGCCAACTAGGTTTACCAAGCATTTGTTGTTCCCAACCAGTCCCATACCTGGTTGGCCCTCTCCATTTCTTAGCTAGCACATTCGTCTGGGTCATCAACCAACGGAAGGAAACTGCGCCACCGATCACTATAGGTCAAGGATCTACCACTCTGCCTTAGGTTTGCATCAACCTTTCACATGTGTCACAACCCTTCACACGCATAACAATTCTTCATCCACACAAGGATGGCACTCCTTCTCCGGTGCAAACCAACGGTTCCCTTTGGGAACTCTATAGGTGACTTCCTTGACTGAAGGCCAACATGTCCCCATAATACCCACAACATCCAAGCAAATAATTCCAAACCAGTGCATCGACTGGGTTTATTAGGCATGCAACAACCCTTCATCAATACCTACTCAACAACCATGCAAATAATGCCAAACCAATACACCGATTGGGTTCATTAGGCATGCAACAACCCTTCATCAATACCTCCACAAGAACCATTCATTATGATTTTTTCGTGCATAGCACCAAATTGCATTTGTTTTAGCTGACAACACAAGATGGATAAGCAAACTCATCAATATTTGTTATAGGTCAAACCTGCACCCCTCCGTCCGTGATCACCTTGAACTGTTGATCACACAAAAGGACAACTTGGATGGAGGAGCATGTTGACCCTAGATGAGACTTTGACTTACTCCATCTCCTAACAAGACTGGAAACACCATAAAAATGTCATTCTGAGATATGAGCGCTACTCTACTTCAATATACTAGCGCCTGTACCCTACTCCAGTCTGTAATAGTAGCACTCAAGCCTCATGAGCACTACTCCTCTTCAGCAGAGTAGCGCTCAACATTTAAAAAGTGATGAGCACTAGTTTAGAAGCACTATAGTAGCGCCCTTAACGCTACTTCACTAAGTAATAGTAGCGTACATCTCAAAATATGATTAAAAAATAATTAATTTCACGAAGAGGATTAGTTGCAGTTGGTTTTCCAACTTCCCCAACTTCCTCCATAACCATCTCTCGACCTGAACTGCTTCTCTTGTCCTATAAATACAGGAAAGAATAAAGAGAGGGGTTAGAGACATGAATGTTATTAAGAGACTTTTAAAGAGAAGCTTGCATTGGAGGAGTTTATGTTGGAAGATATCAAAGCCAGAGAAGAGCAGGACCCCAGGATCAAGTTGCAGGAGCATGTCACAAAGTCAAGTATATTTTGTAACATCAATTTGCATTTGACAATAAAAGGTTGAAGCGTCTTTCTTGTCCCAAATTAAGTGTTCATTGAAGTGATATACTTGTTTGGATCTGTTTTGGTTAATATTGGATGTTTAAATTGCTTTGTCTTTTTACATCATTATATATTATCCAAGATACGATGAGAAAGGTACTTGTATTGCAGGTTTAGTGAACGGGAGGTGGACTTGAGGATCGAGCGCAAGATCGAATAAGATCTAGGATCGAACGTCATTCGAAAGGTATGTTCTCAAGGCCTATAACCTATTTCCTTTCATAAACATCTCTGTAACGCAGTTAATACGCTTACCTGTCATCCCCTTTCAGTTGATAGTATCCGTTTCCTTACTATAGGGTAGTTTTTCCCGCCAACAGACTGGCGACTCTACTAGGGATAATTGTGTTTTTGCTCTAGGAAACCTTTCTTGTTTGTCTTCCCATAACCATTTCAACTCCTTTTATGTGCTGAGAGACCCTGTAGGTACCCCCCTACTTGTTTTTCTCTGCTTCAATCACTCTTTTTGCATCTTTTCAAAGTTAGTTTTTAACTTTTAAGACCTGAGCGCTACTTTGTTATACATATAGTAGTGCCCATACGCTACTTTGCTATACATATAGTAGCGCCCATCTCTTCAGGAGCGCTGGTTTCCCTACTGCATAGTAGGGTATATTTCCTGTAGCCTTCTGTTAGTGGTCTGTTTGAGTTTTCTGCCTTTTTGGTGGTCTTCTGAGTTTGTTTTTAGATCTTCTTCACTGGTATTTGAGGTTTATAACTTTTCTTTAAGTCGTAGAACCTTTATTTGAGTCTTTTTACCATCTTTAGATCACTTTCTTACCCGTGGAATGTTTGGACTATTTATAACTCTTTTGGAAGACTAGGCTTTGTTCTTTGGTGAACACTTTCGTTTATTCTTGCCCTAACTTTATGTTGCTGATTGACAAACTTGTATGCTTTTGCATCCTCTATTTGTAGCAACATTTGTTTGCTCTTTACCTATCTTATCCTTTGTTTTAGGGTTTGGTCTATTTTGGAGCCTTTAGGGTGTCTTCCGAACTTGTTGATTTCCAACCTTCTTTGACTTTTTGTCTTTTCTGGTTTCAAGCGTGTTTAAAGTGTTTTAGGCTGATTCATTTCTCAGTCCTTGTATTAGTAGGGTGGTTGGTAGCTTGCTTGCCTACCTTTTGCTTGGCATAGTGGTCTTGCTAGGGTTTGATGCTTTGGGTCAGTCCTCTTGTGTTGGATTCCCATTTTTAAGTATCTTTCTCCTTTGTTTTCTCCCCACTTTGTTTCTGAGTATAGAGGCTTTTTCTTTTGCAAAAAACCTGTAGGACAAGTCTTTGTTGATCTAGTGCCTTGACAGTTGTAAGCTTAGGAACCATTTTTAGCCATACTTACACATTGCACACAAGTCTTATTTGTTTTCCATGTTTATAGTTCTTTCTCGTTTATAATAATAGAAAAAGAAAAAAAATTGGTAGCTTAAGATTAATAAGGCTTATATTTGTTACAAGATAGCATAGATTATTTTGTGTACAATTTCAAAAGAAAACAAAAAAGAAATTTAAGTAGATTTGCTCAGTTTTTTCAATTTGGAAAAGAATTTTAAATGAAAAAATAAAAAAAAAGTTTTGTTGTCGAAAGTTAGAATTTATGCACTTTTGCTTTTCTGTTGCAACCACACCACACAAACGCACTACCGTTTGAGTAATAACAACCCTAAAAAATCTTTAATAAAATTAAATAGAAACAATTTTTTTTTTTTAGGGATACACTACACCATCTAGTCTTGGTTAGGATCTTGAGTTTAAATCACCTTAAACCACTCAAGATCACACATTACGCAAAAATCATAGTTCGACTATCACAGGTAAATACAATTCACTCAAACTTTGCCTGGGATCTATGCAGTAGGTCTTGTGAGATCAAATTGTTGGGAATACTCCTCCTACTTTCTGTTTCGAGCATATACCAGGATTGGATCACGTTTGGGGACTCTTTTGAGTTTCGGGCTCAGTTACCCTGCCCACGCCTTCTGATTCGACCAGAGACTATTCCCTTAGGAGTTTTAGGTGTTGTGGTATCCTTAGTATCTGACCATAGGTTCATACACAGGTGACAACAGAGGGTATATCTACTTTACCTAGGACAGGCGTGGGAGGAAATCCCTTGTAGGTCTTTGGGAGGGCAGTTGGTTGATTCCAGCGCTTGCACCCTTATTCATTATATTGTGGACCTCGGGTAACTGTTCTTCATCCTTCGTTGATCTGTTATGGGCCCTCATCATCCCAGACTCTTCTCCGGAAGGCATCTCGTTTGCTTGGTTTGCATACTTAGGACTTTTTTAGTTGGCGTGCTGTTTGCCCCCTAGTCTTAGTGGCCACTAGGTTTTCTAGTTTTTATTTATATATATAATCATGGAGAACCAAGAAATTCGAAGATCGAGAAGGCTTCAAAACCTTCCTCCGCTTAGAACAGAACCGTTACCGTCAGCTAGACGACAGTGGGTAAACCCTAGTGTTTCTTTGGAAACCATTCCTGAAATAGAACTTCCCGAGGAAATTTTTACAATAGAAAATCCTGAAATAGGAATTCCTGAGGAACTACCACTAGAAATTGAGTTTCCTGAAGAACAACAAACTGCAATAGAAAACCCTGAAATAGAGGTTCCTGAGGAACCACAACCGAGTACTCCAGATCAACGACACTTTAGTTCAGTTGAGATTGAAGATCTTAATTCTGTGGAGTATAGCACTCCCTTTAATCCTCCTCTGACCAATTCTAGAAATCCTCTTCTACTACCCGTTGGTTTCCAGCAGCTCGATTACAGTGCATATAATTTATTGCCTGGACATTTGATGTCTACTCTAGGAGGTGAACAGGGAGTTCCACAAACTCCCACCATAGGTATGAACACTAACACTATAAATCCTCCTTTTAATGCTACACCGAGTTCAGCACAGACAACCTCTGTGTCCACTCCGTCTTTCAGTTTTAATACTGGTACGTTAGGTATGTCGAGTTCAACAACTATGGCATCTACCTCTACACCTACTGTTGGACCTGGCAGTACAGCTAATTTAGTGCCACCTCCTGTGTTTCAACCGTTATATCATATACCCAGTACTTGGATTTCCACACCCACTGTAGGGCCAAGTGCTTCTGCAACTATGCATGTCATGGGTACCATGACCGTACCATCTACGTCAGCTACCAGTGGTTTCAATACCTTTGCAGGTCCCAACATGAATCAATGTAATATGCCTGTAGGTAACGTCCCTTTTTCCTTATTTTCAGGAGGAGGGGGTAATATTTTTAACCAGTAATATGGCGGGGATAAAACCCAGCCACAGTGGATGAACCCACAGAGCACTAACCCACTTTCATATGGCTGGGGAAATTTCAATAATACTTTCGCGCAACAAAATATGGTAGGGGGCAACCCCTACCAACGAGTAGCTAGGGGAAACCCCTATCAGCAGATGGTAGGTGGAAACCCCTATCAGCAGATGGCTGGGGGAAACCCTTACCAACAGATGGTTGGGGATAACCCCTACCAGCAGACGGCTGGGAACAACCACTACCAGCAGTTCACGGGTCAAACTATGGGTGGTTCCCCTTTTTCGACCCCAACTTATCAAGTACAGTCTTACCAGCCTCGTTTACCATTTCTAGCAACTTTAAATTTGCCAGATCTTTCCAAACTGACCAACAATCCAATGTATCATAACGCTACATGGCCACCAGTTCCTACCAAGTTACCTTTGGACATTCCAAAGTTCGAAGGAAAAACAGTTGAAGACCCTGGTGACCATGTCACTAATTTCTATTTATGGTGCTCCTCGAACTCATTAAATGAAGATTCCATTAGATTGAGACTGTTCCAAAGGACTTTAATAGGTGCTATAGCCAAATGGTACATTGAGTTACCTGCAACTACATTCTTTAATTTTGGGGATCTCACGACTGTCTTTTTGAATCACTTCTAGCTTCCTATTCGGTATGATGCCGGAACAGACCTTTTGTCTTCATTTAGGAAAAATAAAGCCACTCATTTATCTAATGACATTCAGGAGTGGCGAAGATGGAAGAGGCTCATTAAAGCCAACATACCTCCAGAATTCCTTCTTGAGTGGTATTTGAAATCACTCCTTCCTTACATTTCTAAGGAAGTAGCTACGTCTGGAGTGTCTAACGAGGAAGAAGCCATCCTACGGACCCAACAGTTAGATCTAGTTTATGCACAATCTGGGTTACTGTATGAGATCATACCTGATGCACCGCGATCGAATACTAATCTGAGTAGACCTAAGCCTAGACCACATGCTGACGGCATAGTGGGTTCAGTTGACTCTGTAGCTTTCGAAGCATTGACCAAACAGGTTCATGCCTTATCTGTTAAACAATCGACTACAGAAGTTTCTTCCGTCACAACCTCTCCTTCTACTTCTGAATCTGTCAACCAGGTTCAGAACAATCAAAAGGGCCCTCGGCAGCCCAATAACAAAAAGAAGGGCAAGAAAGGAGAGGGGAACCATCAGAAAAGAGATTGCGGAGGAGGGTAACAAAGAGAAAAAGAGGGTTAAGTTCCCTTGTAAACTTTGCAAGTAGGACCACCTTACTCACCAATGCCCTCTGCTTGAAGAAGCCCAGAAGCTATTATGAGAAAAGAATCCTGCCGTACTGAAAGATCCATTCCATAAGGGGCAGAGCTCAGCTTCTGGCACCTCCAACACTGGGGGCACTACACATGCTACGGTTGATCAAACTTTTATTAACATGGTTAATTCAGATGCACTCTTACAAACAAGAGCTAGGAATTATACCCCGGACACACAAAAAAATGATAAAGAGATTCCAGAATCCTCCACTCCACTCCACATACCTGTGGACCCAATGCCCAAGATCCCGAAAGGTGTCCTGAAACGGGCATCACACAATCCCAACACTCAGTCCGCCTCCAACTACAATGTGGTTGAATATTTAGCCCAGACCCCTTGTGCCATGTCTACCTTAGAATTCTTGCAAAGTTGTCCTTTACAATGGAATGCACTTCTGGTAGCTATTGGAAGTATGGAATCCTCTAACATGTCTGCGCGATTTGATATGGTTGAAATCAAATACCGGTTGCCCTACCACGTTGCTCTTCAGATTGAAGTCGTCCATGGCCCAATGACCATCAGACGAGCTGTCGTAGATGAGGGCGCGTCAACCTGCATAATGTCAATTTCCTGTTGGAAAGCTTTGGGTTCCCCCGAGTTAGCCTCTTCTAACACACTACTTACTGCATTTGATGGCAGGACTTTCCGTCCACATGGGGTTTTGCCATCATTTGATGTCACATTGGCCGGTAAAACAGTTGCTGTAGAAGTAGAAGTTCTGGATGCTCCACTTGATTACAATATGTTATTAGGCAGGAGCTGGACATATGCCATGCGAGCTATTGCATCGGTAGTTTTTCGAGTTGTTATGTTCCTATTTGAAGGTAAGGTCGTTACAGTCGATCAACTTTCTTTAACTCAGAGAAACAACCAGACTTCTTCAGAGACCACAATTCCCTTAGTTGATCAAACCGCCCCAGTTAGTGAGAGTTTAGGAGCAAGACTTTACGGGTCATTAATTGGCACTTTTGACCTACCGACTCCTACCTTATTTGTTGGTTCTGAGGGATGTTCATCGTCTGAAATTTCCATGGTTAGTTTAACAACTGATCCTGGGTTTCTCCCAACTAATTCAAACCCCTCCGTGCCCACTCCTGTTGCAGAAGTAACCCACTTGGACTCATATCAAACTGCAACAGAACATATATTGACTCCATTGGTGTCTGTTGAGTCAAATATGGATTGTGTTGCTACTCAGTCACCAGACCCGACCCACTCTCTTGATAGTTTGGATACTACTTTACCTTCTGAGGAGTAAATTTTAGAAGCCATGACCGACCTGGACCATCCTCATGAACATATAGATCCTAGGTCCTTCTTGATTCCTTTTCTTAACTTGATAGAGAAAGGCGAGTTTTGTCCAACACCCAGTGGAAATGTTAATTTCACTTCTACTTCACAAGTTGGTTTTGTTGAAGAGAATAGATTGAATACCTTTTTGGTCAACATTTCCATTGGGGTCACCGAATTTTCTTTTAATGAAACGGGATGTTATCTCAATGAGATCATTCCGTATACCAATATTTTCCGTGATTTCCATGACATCTTTGCCCGACATCACGAGGAGGATCTAGGCATTGAACCTACCTGAAAAAGTATTATGCTTAGGCCGATGTACTTTTTCTTGTAACATAGCTGTATATTTTTGTAAATCTATTTTTCGTTATGCTTGTTAGTTAATCTTATGTGTGTTTTTTTGTTTCGTGTACCAGATGTCGACCGAACATTTCTTAGGATTTGCTGATGGCACCAGTCGCCACACCTATCAGTTGGCTGCAACAGCTTGGGTCATTTACTCACCCGCTGGCCAACTTGTCTCTTTGGGGGAAGGTTTGTTTGGGTCCCACCATGAATAATGTGGCTGAATACAATGTAGTTATAGAACTTCTCCGAGATGCTCTCAATCATGGCATTTCAAATTTGGAGGTAATACTTGACTCACAACTAATTGTATCTCAGTTAACAGGTGTCTACTAGATTAGAGATCCTGGATTGCTACGTCAGTTTCTACGAGTTAGACTATTGGAAAGACAGTTTGATTCTATTATATATGAACACATTCCAAGAAATTTAAATGCATTAGCTGATTCATTAGCAAACTATGTGTTAGACTGGAATTTGTATCATACACTTTAATAAACAACATTGCACACATAAAATTCAAACACATACATATGTAAAAAACCGATACTGTATATAGCCGATACTGTATCAAAAAATATATGAGTTTTGGATCACAATTCTATCAATTCATGTCATAAAAGTACAAAACTGGACATAGTAGACTCAAAAATATATACATAGAATGTATCCCTCTCTTATGGAGAATGAGGGACCTCATCATCATCTACTGCATTGCAATAGCATATGACTAGCCTAGCTATCTTCCGCAGCACCCTAAACCATGCCGGGGGCACCCCAACTACATCTTCCTACATATCAATAGGTATCTGATCCATACATAATGCAGGAACTTCATGAGTCAACCGACTCACTTTTCTCTCTATGGTCCCCAACATAGCATCTGCTGCAGTAATATCAGCTGGCCTCACAAAGATGGTAGGATGTCCCTCGGGATAGACAGGCCCAAGATCTGCATATGACACTTGTTTAGCACTTCAAAATTCATTTATAAAAATCAAATACTTGAAAAGATTGAAAAAATTAAATAATTCTCAAAATTACACATACCAATATCTCCCTAGGCTCCACCTAGAGGAAGCACCAGTTCTGGATCATGACGGAAATCCAATCCAACATATGGAAACTGCTCGAAAGCGGGCACTTGCCTCTCCCACCACCCCAGAAATCATCAGTATGATAACAATAGTGACTTTCCCCACTACCCTAGCGGAGGAATATGTCACCCCAACGGCCTAGTCTGGGATCACGGGGGTTAACCTGAGGTAGAGGCATCCCCAAACTAATAGCAGGCATCCTCTCAAAGAAGAAAGTACACAAAATGCTACCATACCCAAAATTCTTCATTGTGCCGAATTTATGTAACGTCCCCTTCTCCATAGAACAACAGGGAAGGAAACATTAACAACCTACCGGGCTTTTGATAAACTTAGCCCCAATATTTTTGCACATAAATAACTAACATTTTAAAACTTCTCTATGCAGATTCAATTCAATATAAACACAGCGGAATCAACAATACATATGCACACAGTTTTATCATGCATTCAACATATAAACAACAATCATTATTTAAAATGCTTGCAGGGCATAGAATTAACATCAAGAATACTTATCTCGAATTATAATGGCCCAAACAACTGGCTACGTGAGAGCAACGTTCCACCCAACCATAGATCTCTGTCCAGCCTGTATTCTTTCAGCTGAGAGATCACCCCCGAGCTGGGCTGTGTATCCACTAAGGAGGAACTAGATGGCTCCCTCACAGTCAGGGTTTCACTCAACAGCCATGCTAAGCCAACACACGGTTGGGTTTCTCAAGCATGCAATAGGAGATGGAGGAGGATGCTAGTCCACTGAGCTCCAACCCAGAGCCACATACCCTTCAAACTAGACTCAGCAATCCCATCCTCTATTCACACATCCACAATCGGATTCCTCACAGCTTCGTTCAGCAAATAACCCAAATCCGTCACTCGTTTTCTGAGCTGCAAAAACTGGGTTTTCCCATGGCTTTTGGGGTAGCTATTGCTCCCAAATTCGCCCCAAGGTTCCTACCAATGGATCCCCCATTGGATTTCTCTGTCCAATACCAAATCGGGACGTTTTTGGCTTCCCAAAATGTGGGTTTCCTTCAAGTCGCGATTTCTGGTTTTCTCATTGCTGGGAGCTCGTTTTTGGTTGGGCAAAGATGTCCCATACTTCCACAATGGAATGGGGATAAGGATGGAGCAACCCCCAAGATGTAGAGTGACTTGTGGGACAAGTCAAAAGAGCCCATACCCCATCAAAGTCATTGACTTAATTCTTCAACCACTCTCTTACAACGAGAATAAATGTCGTCTAGAAAGGTCAAATGGGTTCTCATAAAGACATATGGCAACCTATGGTTTACTCCCATAGCCCCCTCACCACTCCCTAGTGGATACACGTGGCCCCTTCTCATTCGTTGCCTCCATAGCCAGTCTTGGATTTTTATATTGCCCGATGTTTATTTACATCCTATTACAATTTCCATGGCTTAAGAGCACATGGTATCAAATATCAAATACTTGCCCTTTAAATAAAATTCGGCTTTCACTAGCGGGGCCTTGGCCTTGAGCTCCACGCTAGGAAAACATACATCACCTGTACACTGATTTACATTAAAGGCTCATATATCCTAAGGGTCGAATTGGGGGTATTACAATTTACAACCTGTCAATTGAGCTTTCATGATCGCCAGTAAACTAGTACACCAATCATATACATGACCGTGTAAGCATTGTACACCAACATGCATAGAGTGCCTGGAATCTAGGTGTAGTGAGGCACTACCTGCCACTCGGTTAATCATACTCACTATCACCTTCAAGGGGAGGCCTTCAATGGTAGAAATCAAGATTTGGCTTCCTGATTTCTCAGCTCCAGCCACACAATATGTATTCAAGTACTCTTGCATAGACCTTATGCCCACACGAGAAGACCCTTTCAGATTTATTACATCTCCCCTCCGTGAGAGATTAGTAATGAAATAAATGTAATCAACTGTAAGCTCCAAAGTTTGCCCATGGATGACAAAAGTATTGGTATCCACATCCCAGTACTGAATAAGTCTTCGAAATAATTTGTTTAGGGCCCTCATGTTTACGGTTCGGTAAAACTTCAATAAACCGCATCTTCAGAGAGCGTGGAGAGTGGCTGGGTCTTGCATGGCCAACCTATCCATGTCCTCATGTTCTCTCTCCCTCCATTGAAGAACCATCCTACACAAAAAGTGACATTTTTTTAGTCTCGGCGCTTGCTTTTAAGTTTTCAGGCTTGAGCGCTACTGTGTATACTACACAGTAACGTATGGGCGCTACTTTGTGTGAGCATAGTAGCGCTCATCTCCTTTACATGCTACTGCTCTTGTTACACAGTAGCACCTGTGCAGTAAAAGGTGTGAGCATTGCGTGGCAAGCAATTTTTGGCTCAAAAAATAAAAACTAAACCATAAAAATGCAAGTAGGGAAGATTCTAACTCACTTGGTGGAAGAAGAACAGTGTTTGGATGCTTGATTTGATTGACACGGAGATTTGAAAATGCCAAGTTTGCACCAAATCTTTGCCCTACAAAAACAAATTGGAAATTGAATTTTAAAATGAAATTATATATATGAATTGGATTTTAATTTTTACCCACCATTGTTTAGTTCTCTATAGTTTCAAAATTTTTATCAAAATCACCTAATTAATCAATTGAAACATACATATGGTGTAATACTAATCCAGCTCGCATTTTTCCTTAAATTTTTGTAGGATCGATCTCCTAAGTTTAAAAATTCTCGATGTTAGATCTTGTCAACTAGTTGATAGTTCAAATTCATATATCATTCAAGATTTTTTGTCGCATTAACTAATATTTTGTTGAAGACCTAGTTTTGGCAGATTATGAAGCTATGATCCCAGAAGCTGACCTTTAAGTCATTTTAAGCTCTTGTTTGGACTATTTAAAACTAAACAAGATTGCCGAGCAAGCTTTTCCTCTTTGAGCTCATTAAAGTAATCGAAGGCTCATCCACTCAGGTATAGAATTATCCCTTTTCCGGGCCTAGGTGGATTAACTACGGAAAAGGTATACTCTAGATATACTTCTGTATGTGTTAGAAGAGTTCTTTTCCCTTTGTTTTATACTTTTTCAGGGGAAGAGACTAACTGCACGACAAATGAACTTTTGGAGCCTTTCTTTAGGGTTTTAAAGCTCTATAAACATGAAAATACCAAACGAGCATTCACCTACTCGGGCTCAATGTGAAATACACGAGAGGGTAAGTAGAACACTGTTTAAGTTTTTCAACTCTATAAACAAGAAAACACCGCCGAGCACAGACCAATCCGAGCTCGATATAAAATCCACATATAGGTGAAAAGAGGATTCTTTAAGCTTTTCAGACTCTATAACTAGGAAAACACTGATGAGCATTAGTCTGCTTGGGCTCGATATTAAAATCCACGAGCAGATATATGGAGTTATTGTTTAATTTTTTCAGACTCCTTAAAATTGAAAACACTGGTGAGCAAGAACATATCTCGGCTCGATATTAAAATCCAGAGATGAGTAATATAGAGTAATCTTCTATCTCTTCTTCGAACTCTGTAAACAGTGAAGAAGGTCCTGACTCTTCCTCCCATGGGATCGTTAAAATTTTTACATGGTTGGATCTATTGAGTTTTTCATTCTTTCTTGGACTCATTAAAACAATAAGAAAGGTATTATTTTATCTAAAAAGAATAAGGGATGGGAAATATGTGTCATATCTTCAATGTCAAAGGAAATTCAGTCAGTTCTATCCTTGAACACAGCACCTACTTGAGTCTATCTTGTCAGTTGGGTTTAGGTTTTTGACCTCAGGGTGAACCAGATCTCCGAGTTGTTTACTCCCTTGGTTGGTTATTCTTCCAACCATATGGAGGGTCTGATAATGTCTCTTACATTTCAGGATTATCATTTACCCCATTATGTCGGAAACTGCATGAGTCACTTTGTGTCATGCTCATTGTTCAAGGATATACCCTATGTCGGCCATCCTGCAGTTTACTTTGACCTCATGTGTCGGCCATCCTAGTGTCAGTCTTGTTACATATTATTCCATATTAGCTCATACCGGTTGAGTGTTCCTCAAGTTGGATGATGGAGGATGCTTTAAGGCCTCCCTTCCAACGAGCTTCTTCCCATCGACATCAACTCATTGTACTCTGGGAATGAAGTTAGAGTTTCGCTTAGTACCTTGGAAATTGCAGTCACCAGTGGCAATTTTCCTCGCTGTTGAATGTTAAGAATACATCAATGTCTCTTCTTCGACAGGATCCCCAAGTGTTCCACTCCAAGTCCATCTATTCACACTTGGAAGATCGTACTTGGTACCTTGGGCCCCATCATCATTATCGATGGAAGTCCTTGCGTTTGTTAACAATATACATCAATGACTGGTAATCAAACGATACCCCCCATGTTCGACTGTCAGCTCATCTATTCACATGGTTAGGGTTTGTACCTAGAGTGTTTTTGGATGAAAACCTTGAGATTTTGGATGACATTACCTCATTCTGTTATCACCCAAGTTGCACAAGACTGAGTCTCACTTATATTCGGCTCTCCATGAGACATAGATCCAGTTTGTTGTTATGGCTATGATCTCTTAGTTTGACATGGATCCACGCTTGTATTCCAAGTGGCCATGCTATATATACATTTCCTTGTTATGTATAAGAGGTCATGTTGTATCACACTGCACATCTATATGATGTCAAAGATGTAATTGCTTGCTGACCTTGATCTTTGTTTCAGGTGTTCTTGTGACTTATTTCTGCGGTTCTTTGCTCCTCCTCTGGCTTTGGATTATAATGTATTTCGGCCATCGTTTCCCTCTGACCTCACACATTATGGGGCATCTATTATAGGTCAAACCCGCACCTCTCCGTCCGTGATCACCTTGAGCTGTTGATCACACAAAAAAACAACTTGGATGGAGGAGCATGTTGACCCTAGATGAGACTTTGACTTACTCCACCTCCTGACAAGACTGGGAACACCCTAAAAATTTCATTCTGAGATATGAATGCTACTCTACTTCAATAGACTAGTGCATGTACCCTACTCCAGTGTGTAATAGTAGTGCTCAAGCCTCATGAGCGCTACTCCTCTTCAGCAGAGTAGCGCTCAACATTCAAAAAGTGATGAGCGCTAGTTTACAAGTACTATAGTAGCACCATGAATGCTACTTCACTGAGCAATAGTAGCATACATCTCAAAATATGATTAAAAAATAATTAATTTCACGAAGAGGATTAGTTGCAGTTGGTTTCCCAACTTCCCCAACTTCCTCCATAACCATCTCTCGACCTGAACTACTTCTCTTGTCCTATAAATACAGGGAAGAATATAGAGAGGGGTTAGAGACATGAATGATATTAAGAGACTTTTAAAGAGAAGCTTGCATTGGAGGATTTTATGCTGGAAGATATCTAAGCGAGAGAAGAGCAGGACTGTTGGCGGGCATTTCTACCCTATAGCAAGGAAACTAATGCTATCAACTTGGTTGGGGTGACAGGTAAGTGTATTGATGTTATTACAGAGG
The DNA here is from genome assembly GCA_027924585.1 of Larix kaempferi. Classification (NCBI taxonomy): domain Eukaryota; kingdom Viridiplantae; phylum Streptophyta; class Pinopsida; order Pinales; family Pinaceae; genus Larix; species Larix kaempferi. The sequence continues at coordinate 19,738,723 of BSBM01000123.1, read as the reverse complement.
CATTTACAAAAAGAAAGAGGTTGTAGATCTTGGGAACATACCTTTTAATTGAAGTATGATCCTAGCCTTGACTCGATCTCGTGTTCAGCTTCCAAATCCACCTTTCCTTCAGCAAACCTGCAATAACAATACCTTTCTCAAAACATTTTTGGCAATAAATAAAGCTTGAAAGAAACAAAAGCAATGTTTAACATTCAGCATTGACCAAAATAAATCCAACTGAAGATGCCATTTCATAACACATTCAAATTGGAACAAGAAAAACACTTCAACCTTTATTTGTCAAAAGTATAATGATGTACAAGTATACCTGATAATGAAGCAGGCTCCTGCAACTAGATTCTGGGCTCTGGCTCTGCTCTGGCTTGGATGTCTTCAGCATCAACTCCTCCAATGCAAGCTTCTTCAAAGTTTTTCCATTAATCAATCTCACTAACTCCAATTTCTAACCCTTCTCCTTTAACCTTCTTGGTATTTATAGGATCAAAGAAGCGGTTCAGGTCGAAATGTAGTTATGGAGGAAGTTGGGGGAGTTAGGAAACTGCCATCAACTAATCCTCCTCGATGAATTAATTTATTTTTTAATCATCTTTTAAGATGTGCGCGACTCTTCTTCAGTGGAGTAGCGTATAGGGCGCTACCCTAGTGTTTAACAACTAGCGCTCAATCGATTTTGAATTGTGAGCGCTACTATGCTACACTGGAGTAGCGTATACTTGGATATGGGTGCTACTATTATACAGTGGAGTAGCGTATGGGCGCTAGTCTCTTTGAGTAGAGTAGTGCTCATATCTCAAAGTGATATTTTTTGTTTTTTTCCAGTAATGTCAGGAAATGGAATGAGTTGTCATATCATCAAAGGTCAACATGCTCCTCCATCCAAGTTGTCCTTTTGTGTGATCAGCAGCTCAGGGTGATCACGGACGGAGAGGTGCAAGTTTGACCTATAACAAGGACCCCAGGATCAAGTTGCAGGAGCATGTCACAAAGTCAGGTATATTTTGTAACATCAATTTGCATTTGACAATAAAAGGTTGAAGCATCTTTCTTGTCCCAAATTAAGTGTTCATTGAAGTGATATACTTGTTTGGATCTGTTTTGGTTAATATTGGATGTTTAAATTGCTTTGTCTTTTTCCATCATTATATATTATCCAAGATACGCTGAGAAAGGTACTTGTATTGCAGGTTTAGTGAACGGGAGGTGGACTTGAGGATCGAGCGCAAGATCGAATGTCATTCGAAAGGTATGTTCACAAAGCCTATAACCTATTTCCTTTCATAAACATCTCTGTAACGCAGTTAATACGCTTACCTGTCATCCCCTTTCAGTTGATAGTATCCGTTTCCTTATTATAGGGTAGTTTTTTCCGCCAACAATATTGCTACTCTAAAATTGAAGCATAATTCATAACATTCACTATCAAGTATTGAAACACCAAGAATGTGTCCATTCCCTTAGGGTGTAGTCAATATTGACAACCCTATCATAACCCAACACCAGAAAGGTGTGCACTCCCTTTCGGATGTGAGACATGTAGGCCCTAATCATACTCAAGCAGTTTGGAGTGATAATGAAATAATAAATCATGCTCTACATATTAAATCTAATAACTAGACATTTATATTCTGAGTTAGGGTTACAAAATACTTATCCCTTTTCAGATGTATCTTTCCTTCATTTGCGAAAATGGGGGCTCCCTTCTCCGAGTCAACAGTACTTTGGGTTGCCACCCCAATATTTTCACGTTCCATAACCCACACATGCCTTCTTGGCATAATTTCACCATCTCACTCACATGGCTTTCCAACATGTAGTGTAGCTGGGATATTAACAAAACTTACTATGGCGTTTCACCCGAAACCCATTTCCAAAGGATGGGGTCATTCCCATCTAGTTTAGCTTCTGCAGGCCATCAAACATGGTCTTCCTGCAATGTGTCATCCTGGCACACTTATCAAATAGCCAAACAGTCAACAACATTTCACAATAACTTCAAATCTGATTGTTTCATAACCAATCAATGGCATTAATAATTAAATTCAATATTGCTTTGCAATTCTGTCTACTACAAAAATTGATTTGCTTAGCAATGAGGCTATCATCATATTGTTTGGCTCTCGTAAGTGGTATCTCTCTATCCATTATGGTTTCACCCTTGATACCGTACATGAACATCCACCTACAGCATGTCTTCCTGACACAATTTTATATAAGCCAAACAATCATTAGCAATTATTAGCAAGATTTCAAATCTGAAATTTACAAATTTGTTTTCCTACAGAATTTAGATTTGCAACCATGATATTTTCTCATAAACTTAAATCAGATAGTTTTCAGATTTGTTTCATGCATAAGTTACAACCATGACAACCTTCTCATAACCTTTGGATTTTGCACATGGTAGATCCCTGTCTTTACTATGGACTTATCCTCAGTGCCATACGCAATACTTTTCTACTTGAAAATTGAAACTTCAATCAGCCAAACATGTTGTGAGTATCTATGCATATATTCCTTTCATTGCCACAACAGTCACTGAAGTGATCTCATAATTATAACACTCAATAATTCAAACACCTTTAGCTGTTGACATTTTGAAATGCAATGAAATACATACCTTTCTATATATGCATCATTATCACAATAAAATTGCAAGACACAATCACACTATCCATGCAATTTAAATAAACTGTAAATACTCATTACTTCACATTCCATATTCTTTTTTATGCAACTCTGTCCTTCCAACATATCACTCTGGTATCCCATCAACATGTCTACCTTCTTCATGCAATCATTCTCCTGCATTCACAACAACTCATGAAATGGTCTCAGTATTAACAATGGTTCACCATTTCATCAATTATCTAATTGCATTGAAACATATATATCACAACCATGCATTCACACAATGCATCTCAACATGTGCACCCGCACATATGCATGCACATTCACAACATTTACGTAATATTTTGATGTGCATTCAATTAATGCATAACCCCTCAATACAACCTTGCATTAATCCATGAATACTAAGCATTCCAACACATTATGGCCTAACCATGGCTGTCTCACATGGCATGTAATACAACAACATGAATATAAGTCTTTACTTCCTTTGGTTGTTAAACTCACAACCAATATACACAAATGGCATGATGTAATTTTCATATGAATGCATTAAGGTTTCTAAGAAACTATAGGGTCCAAGGATCCTTGCCTTTACTTACCCGCACCTCACCATACTCGGTAGGTTGACATTCACATACATGCACTCAATACCACATGCAAACCAAATCAACATAGTTTAAACATAGTTGAAGGGGTCTCACCAAATCCTCTTTCAACATTCATGCAATTTAAGCACAAATAACCATCACCTGCATGGCTGTCATTAACATCGCTTGATGTTACCTGATTAGTTGGCCTCTTATCAATGCTACACAGTCCTTTTTCCAACCTCATGATCATAGATTTTTTTCACCATCCTTTCCTCATAAGGTTGTTGGTAATATGCAACAACATCATCCTCATCTTTATCCATGCTTCGGTTTTCTTTGGTCCTACAAACAATGCGAACACAACTAATTATTAGCAACCACCATAATGATCTTAAGTGGCTCATTGCATATGTAAAACCTTACTATTTTACCAATATGCAGTATCATATATATGTACAAACATTTTCCCATGCACTATGCATTGTCTGTTAGCATTCCAACTAGTACATATTCACTTCATCTATCTATCTTCTTGCATTTTCAATAATGCTTCTATGGTCTAATTCATACAACCATTATCAACAACATTACTAGTGATCAACCATAGGCACTACCATGAAGGGGCTATTGCATGTGTGACTTTCACTACCTTTACCCATATGCAACATCATGCTCATGCATAAGAAATTCACATGCACCATGCAATGATTCTTTAATCATGCCCACTAATTCATATGCATTTAATCTGCTACTCGCTTGCATTTCCAACATCCCTATGCCATAATTTTAAACATATAAAACTCAGGAAATATAAATACAATAGAAAGAGAGGAGTTAAGGGATTTATCCCTTTCCAATTTCCCATGATGACATGGAGTTCCTCCTCCACATCATAGCTGATCCTTTTCTTGGCTTCCCTACTGTTAACACCCAAAAAGTGCTCACTACCTCATCTACCTCATTACATAACTCATTTGTCCATATTTCCTACCATATTTACCTTTAGAACCCTAAAATCCCATTAAAAAGCCTCCAAAAGGCCAAAAATGCCTCCAAAAGGCCACAAAACCATCAAAAAAGCCTCAAAAAGGCTAAAAAACCCCTTTTCCCTAAAAAATTATCCAAAATTCCTCCAAAATAGCAAAAACCCTCTAAAAAGAGAATAAAAAATATAAAATAATGAGGAAAAAGAGGAAAAAGGAGGAAAAAACCCTATACAGTTGACCTAAACCATATGGTTCCCAAAACCATGGGCCAGCACTCCACCACCAAAAACCTATAAATAGGTGATGGAGACCCCTCATTTCACATCCATAATCAAGTATACCCTTACTCTGCCAAAATCTCTCTTGAAACCCTAGCTCACCCTTGAGCTACTTTCACCATTGAGAGCCCCTCTTGGCCCATTTCCACCATTGGAGAAAGAGAAGGAGCAAAGCTGGAGTTTGGAGCAACCCTCTTGGACAATTCCAAGAACTTCACCAACCTTCACATTAGAGGTAAAGCTTTAATACAAAAAACCGTTTATATTATATCTTGTCTTTTATGTTTCATGTACTTGCTTAGAATAATTTTCATTTTAATACCTTGTCTTTTAATTACTGTTTATTGAACTGCTACTAAGGAGTCCCTTCTCCTTAGTAGGTGCTCATTTGCACAAGCTAGGGTGAAAACCCTAGCTACACCTACCAAGCACACAAGGATTCATTATTCATGATTTATCACCAAGTAGCGATTCAATACATATACGTATGTAAAACATTTCTACTTACTATTTTCCAAACATGCAATTATTATGCTATAAACACAAATAGTTTAAGGTGAGAGATTTCCCTTATATCAACATGGCCTTGCTGCTCCCATTGCTCTTCCGCAATGCATATTACAACCAATTACTCTTAATAAGGCCTCCACAACATTCTATGCAATTCCTACTTCTCATCCCAAGCATAGAGAATGCATTTCACACTTACAACGACTGTCTCTGGGGGACGAGGGGGGGGCGCATAAGTTCAATGCCATTTTTCAATTTTTGGCGCCTAAAATTCACCCTGGAAAACAGCTGAAATTCATTGTTTTGGAGAAACTCACCAAGTTCTGCCGATTGGTGAACTCGTCTATCTCTTCAGATCTGTTTCAGACCAACTCGACGACTTACGCCAGTCGGTGAACTCAAAGTTTCCTGCCGATCCGTTGCGGAGCAACTTGCCCAGTTCTGCCGATCCGTTGCGGAGCAACTCGCCCAGTTCTGCCGACCGCTTCGATGCAAACTCGTCAGTTCTCTTTGATCTATTTTAGCCCAAAAATCATAACTTTCCGCCGATCTGTTGTGGAGCAACTCACCCAGTTACGCCAATTGTTTCGGTGCAAACTTGCTAGTTCTTGCTGACCGTTTCAGCGACTTTTTCCTTTTTCACCGAAATTTTCCTTCTTTTCCGGTGAACTTATTAATTTTATACCGATTCTTTCAGACCAACTTGCCGAGTTCTTTCGCCGTTTCAGACCAACATGCCGAGTTCTGCCTCCGTTTTAGACCAACTTGCCAAGTTCTGCCGCCGAAAAACACTTAGAATTTTTTTGAAAATTTTCTTCTTTTCCCCCAACACTTGCACAACCTCGTCAGCTTGACTCAGCCAAATTCGTCGACCGTGTCGGCTCCACTCTGCGAGTTTTGCCGAAACATATCGGCTCAGCTCCACGAGACTCGCCGAAACGCGTCAGCACAACCAAACAAAAATACTTAGAAATTTTTTGAAAATTTGAAATTTTCTTAAGGATCAGTGTTGAGTAGGAGGAATACTTACCTCTGTAACTGTGATAGGTAGCCCATGAAGGCCCAAATGTTGAAACTTTTGCTTTGATACCATTTTGTCACGTACCCTCCCATCTATCCAAGGCAAGGAAGGGAACATGATAACAATCTATGTGGATTTTCATAAAACTGAGCCCATTCATTAGATTCATACAAATAAAAACAAAAGAGTGCAGATGCAAATCAAGCAAGTATGCACAATGGAGTTAAAACATCATACACACACAATTCATGCTCATCCAATATATGAAAATAATCATCAAATTAAACATTGCTGTGCTGCGCTTGTGACTTCGCATTCTGGGACTGCGCTATCAACAAAACTGTGCCATTTGAGCTTTCATAGTCCGAGCTGCGCAGTTCCCAAAACTTGTACTTCATCAAAATTGTGCCCACTTGGGCCACGCCCAACAAGAAGCAAGAAGAAAACAAGAGGATGAAATAAAATAGAAACAGGAAGAAGAAAGAAAACAAAAGGAGGAAGAAGCTCATAAGAAATAAGAAGAGGAAAAGGAAACAAAAGAAGAATCTTGGAAGAAAGAGGAATAACAAAAGGAAGCAAAAGAAGAATACGAGCTAGAAAAGTAGAGAAAAGAATAACAAGAGGAAACATATAAAGCAACTGAATTAGAGAAACAAAAGGAGGAAGAATCTAGGATAAGGAAAAATGTGGAAGATAAAAGGATCCAAGAAGAAGATCAAATTTTATGAGACATGGACATAGATCCACCTGATGATTTAGGAATCCCACTTACAAGAGGACATATTCCATTTGTTGAGCCCGATCTCACATCGTTCACTCCTTCTAAGCAGCACTCTATAGAAAAATTGGACACTATCACCTTTGACCCTAAGAGGAAGACGATACTGAGAAGAATAGAAAAGAGGTTGAAAATGGGTACGCAACTAGATATAGTAACTATACAAGAAAGTACCTTGGTAGAAGGAACCCACAAAGATCCTAAGTTCAGAACTTTAGTGAATATAACAGCTTCCCAGGAAAATGCCGATAATGTTGACAAGTTGATGAATGATCTGGAGTGAAGCAAAGTAAAAATGTTGAAATTAAAGGATAATTTGGTGCAAGCCAGAAGTGAAGGAATTGAAATCAAGAGAAAATGGGAAACCGTGGAGACCGAAAAGGAAAATTTACTATTCGAATATCAAGAATTGGAGAAAGAAAAATATTCTTTAAATGGGCAACTTGTGATCATGGAAGGAGAACGAAATGATTTCCGTTCTCGAATTAATGAGTTGGAAGAGAATGAAATTAAATTAAATCAGCAAGTGGAATCCTTGATCATCAAAAAGGGATCTTTTCCATCCCAGGTAGATGAAATTACGATCAAGAAGGGATATTTAAAATCCTAGGTTGATGAATGGATGAATGAAAGGGAATCTATGATGGAGCAGGTCAAAGTTGCTAAAAATCAGAAGCAAGATACGACACCATTCTATGAACATGCCTGTAAAGTACAAGAAAAAAATTGCCATTCGCAATAGTTGATGATAGAGGAAATTTAGAAAATGATAAAGATGATAGACAAAATGAAGGAAATTTCTGCAGACGCTCTCACTGCAAAACATAAATTAATCAATATATTTAACAAGGTAAGGAATTTGATTATCTGGACCAGAAAAAATCCAAACTTTCCCAATCACTTGCCGAATAAGAAAACCACTGAACTGAAATTAGATATAGCTCTTCTAAAAAGTTTTAGAAAAGATACCAGGAAAGTACAAGTTGAAGTGCCAAAGACTGTCTCGAATAGTGAAGGAATCTACAAAGATATATGTTAGGTGCACTAGAATTTCCATATCTCAATTGGTAAATACATGTACGAGTTGCCTACCAAAGACTAGTGTTTAACAAAGTTAAAGGATGGCTTAAAGGAATACTTGGAATACATAAGGAAATTGGATGTGCTCAATGAAGAAGATATCAAATAGCATATAGGGAAAGCATCTGTGAATGCATATTTTATGGATGAAAGTTATAAAAAAACAGCTACAAGATTAATAAATGTAGGGAAATAATTGTTTATTCATGAGGTCTCTTTAAAATTATTGGATCCTCAACAATGCAATGTAATTTTTTATGAAACTGATTTGTGGGATAATTATATTTCTAGTTTAAAAGAACCACCAGCAGAATAATGTAATTTGTAATTAATTATCATAGATTTTTGATGAGCAAACACAAAAGACAAAATCCAACAATCCAAGAGTTTGAGCATAGGTGAAACGATTGGTCATGTAAAGACAAAATCTCTTGTAAGATAAATAGAGGAGAAGGAATGGGAGAGAGATTTTCTGGTGTAATAGAAGATGGAAACATTTTGTATGAAAACTATTTTTCTGCTAATGAGAAGGGACTATTTGCTGGGTAAAGCTTACATGGAATTTGCATGGAATGTCTTGGATAACATGTCATAATTATTTCTTCATGTGTTCATCTTCATGTTGTGAGATCTTTCTTACTTTATTGAATGATTTTAATGGTAATGAAATATTTCACTTGTTTATGCAAATATCTCTGTAATTAAAGAGTAATAAATGGATATCAATTTCAACAAAGTTATCTTTGTATATTTCTATTGTGACTATAAGTACTTTATCTAAATGGTTATCTATTGGATTTGTACAAACATTCTCAGATATTACTCTTATTAAAATTCACTCCTTGCAAGGATAGATTAGTTAAGTTAGAATAGTATTAGCTGTTTGATAAGGTAGAAGTGATAAGACGAGAGGGACGAACATGCGCATCAGTTGTGAGGCTTCTGCCTATCATTTATAGGTTATGAATCAGTTAGATTAGAGCACTTTCATACTCACAATTAAATATAAAATATAAACTCTTGCCGGGCCGCAACCGGTAAAGTTTATTTGAAACACATCTACCGTATCTGGGCCATTAATCGGATGGATTACCTATTCCAAATAGTGAATGATATAATTGGGATTATTCATTGGGGAGAATCCCTATTGTCGATTCTAGTATTTTCCAGGCATCAACAAGAAGCTAGGGTTGTTTTGAACTATGGAGGAAATTAAATGGGTGAATAGGAGTTAGAGTTGCTTTTTGAAGTACATCACAAGAAGGTACATTAATTAAATTTGGTTTCCATCACAAGAAGGTAAAATGGTGTACAGAAGTTAAATGTGTTTTCTGAAGTGCAGCACGCAACATGCAAGTTTTTGTAGAAGAAAGACCTAAGTAAGCATCAACGCAGTATTCAATCTAGCAACATATACATAAGACGATTTACAAGAACTAAAGGAAGTTACAAGAAGTGCACAGGTTGTGTTACAGAGACTCAAGAAGGTTACGATATATGAAGAACAACATATACATAGAAAGTAGGTGGGTTCCTATGCAATATTTGACGAGTTGGTGCTCAACCAAGGGGATTGGTGTCTCCAACAAATCTATGCTTGCAAACATTGTAATAACGATTTGGTTCTCATCTGATGAGATTGGTGTCTCCAATAGGTTGGTGCCTACTCAAGGTTCATAAAGATAAAAATATTAGTGGTTTTCTCCTGATTAGGTTTCCACATTACATCGTGTGTTCTAGGGTTTGAGTCTACTTTTGTTTACAAATTGTTTTATGATTGTGTAAATAAAGAAAAAGTATGTTATACTGATTCAGTACCCCCTCTCAGTATAACCATAAATCCAACAATTAGTATTAGAACCAGGTTCCGTCAAGAATAGTTTAACGATTGGAAGGTAGATCATTGCATATTCATGGATAGATAGGAAGGGTTCTCCAAAATTAGAGCTCATTTATTTGATGGATCAAATTATGCCTTTTGGATCATAATAATAAGAACTTATTTGATGGATATAGGGTTTGACATTTGGGATGCAGTTAAGACTAGTTATATCGCTCCAACAAGTTCAGCTATAGGTGCAAGTTGGAAGAAGCTTAGTGAAAATAATGCTAAAGCCATGAATGCAATTTTGTGTAGATTCGAAGAATCTGAATGTGTCAAGGCTATGCATTGTAAGTCAACAAAAGATATGTGGGAGAAGCTACAAAATATATATGAAGGGGATGACAATGCCAAAAATGCAAAATTACATACCCATAAAGGATAGTTTGAGAGTCTTAAAATGAAAAAAGAGAGAATATTGCAGTCTTCTTCCTTCACGTTGATGAGATTGTCAACACCATCAGAGGTTTGGGTGAAAAGTTTGATGAGAAAATCCTTGTGCAAAAAGTGCTTAGATAACTTCCTTTAATATTTGATTCCAAGATATCTGCAGTTGAGGATGTGAGGAATATAGATGATCTCCACGATTGATTAAAATGAAGTGATTTCGGTGCCAAACTTGATTCTAGCCTAAAATGAATCGGTAAAAAACGAGTTTCTCATCCGAAATGATTTTGGCGCTAAATGAATTTTCAGTCTGAAACATTTTTTGATAAACTATCGGGTCATTGAAAAGGAGTTTGAAATTATATTTTTGAACCCCGTCTGCATGGATACCGGGACACATTTATTACTAGGGTTTTCTTCTCTATTTATAAGAAAGGGCATTCAATGATTTGTTGTTGTCAAAATTGCAATGCTGTTTGGATTTTGGAGTGAATCCCTTGACGACAGATCGCTAACCCTGTTTGAGCACAACACTGACATTGTTTGAGCACCGCCATGTAGGCCTCTTGTGCCCTTTAATCCTGTTACATATGTTTTAAGCAAGCGACGTTATTTAAAATAGAAAAGGAAGATTCAAATATCGTTTTATCTCCAATGTTTTCATTGTTCTTACCCTAAAACTCGGTAGGGAATTCCTAGGGTTTCATAAATGCAAAGGAGAGCTTCTAAGTGCAAAGACAAGGTCACAGAATCCAACTTCAATATTGAAATTGTCCCAGAAACCATGATGGAGACCCTATATGAAGACACCAGGGCTACAATTGGAGTAGTCCCTGAGTATAAATGGGGTGAATTATATAACCTTATCCAAGACCGGAACGTACCAAACACTTCTATTGAAGAGATGATGGCAAACCAGAACATAAATAAATCGGGTCTTCATAAGGCCACAACTCATCCGGATCTATTCCCATGTTCGAAAGTAATAGGATGGATATTACCCAATGTAGATGTCAATTCAAGAATCACAGCTAAGGAAAATGGAGAAGGATTTGCTTCATTTCAACCAGCCCATATTAGAACAACCTATATGTTACCTCTTCCAAAAATCATGATGACAGAGGATTGAATAAAAGGGGTCAGCATAGACCATTCAAAATATTCCAAGAAGATGTTGATACTCGAAAAACAGTTAAGGAAAAGAGCAAGCAGAGAGCACGATGCACAAAATTTGAAAACAACTTTTAGAGTTATAGCAATTATGTAAAGTAGAATATTTGGAAGAGCGAACGCAAATATATACAAACTTAGTTGGGTGCCTTTTATGTATCATGTCTCTTCCCATGGTACTATGTTCAATTGGGAGGACATTATTTCAGAAAGTATGGCATCCGTAGTAGCAACTGCCCAAGGAGGCATGGCACAGAAAAGGGAATAAATTTTCATGTCCTCTTATCTCATTGACTGCATATTGATAAGAAACCCATTAAACAATTTGGGGTGTTATTGGGTCCCAACTGAGACCCCGCTCTATTTTTCCTAACAAATAATGTGGGCTCACAAATAGACAAGCTTCTATAAGCTTCTATGCGAGGAGTTCATAATTCCTCTGCGTAGGTTGATATTTAACGAAGAACCAATTTTTTTGTCGAATAATGCAATGACAGTAATCAACAAATATGGGGATTACTACTTTACCCTAGAAGGAACATATATCGGAATGTATGGAGGAAATAAATCTCCTTCTCTGATGCCAAGGTATGCCATAGATTATGTAGTGCATAAAGAGGTTGCGAGGAAAATTTTTATCAATGGGGTTGGGCATTTTCTAAACAAGAATAAGAAGGATTCTTACCCTCTAATCCCTTTCACCATCGGGGCATAAAAATTCACCAAGGTTAAAGGAGCATAATTTTTCATAAAGGACTTGGAGGCATTCCATTTTGGGGAGAAGGTGTTTATTAGAAATGAAAAACTGCAGAAAGAAGGAAAGCATTGTGCATCCTGTAAGATTCATTTCGAATATACATACCACTTCTTAAAGGATGACGAAGTATATCGAAAGGAAAAAAACATAGCATATTTGAATAAAATATTTGGCCAGAAATATGGAGCAGGTTCTAGTCAAGAAAAAGAGACTACAAAAGAAGCAGATTAGTAGAAGGCCAGAGAAGAGGCTAAAGCCGCAGAAGAAGTGTTGGTTGTTAATGTATTTGTAACTTCGAAATATATTCACTTGTATATTGTAATTGTACTTTATTGTATCCCCAATGGAGATGTATTATTCCTCTGATTGGAAGTGTCGTCAGTTGTACTTGCAAGTGTCACAAGTTATATTGTAAGTGTCATAACTTATACTTGATGGGTTATTAGACAACCTTGATGGGGTCGGCCCTGTATGAGTCATGTGGGTTAAAGGGTTATTAGACCACCCTAGTGGGGGTCGGCCCAGTCAACATTATGTTAAGTGGTTAAGTTGGGGCCAACCTAGCTAAAGTTAAAAGACAAGTGAAGTAGTGTATAAATAGAGAGCATGTCTCTCTCATTTTATACATTCTATTATTCACTCACTTCGCATTAGTGAGAGAAGAGGAGGGTGTGCACAAGTAGAGGAGAAGCATGCTGCTGAATATATCTATCTCTTGGGTTTGAACATGGTGATCCTTGTATTGATGCTTATTCTATCTCTGAGGAAGTTGCAGGGTTTTTCACCTTCTTGGTTTTCCCCGATGTAATGTTTTGTGTCTCTTGTCTCTTGTATCTTATGCTTGATATCCTTTACATGTTGTTCTTTCAGTTAAGATCCTAGATATATTGAATTAAATGATGAAAAAATAACATTGGCTGCCTATATTGTTCTTGAGGTTTCCTACAAAGACCCAAGTTCTACGCGGTTTGAGGAACCTACAAAACCCCCTTTTCACCGGCCCTTTCAGAAATAGCCTGCAAACAGACTGAGGTCTCACCCGAGGTGAATTTGATGCGGAGGTTGTGGAATTATGTTTCCACAACCAGGTGATGAGCGCTTAATAGATTGGAGATCATCGTGCTACAGGAATCGCGCTGCGAACTAGGGACTGCACGAAGTTCACTTCTCACGGGTAATTCTTATACAATGGCGCATCCAAAGCACTTTGCCACCTGGGATGGTTCTTCGACAACAGGACAGCGCCACAAAGACTGCGCTTCCTCTTCAGTACTTAACCACTTTAATTGATTTTACCTATTGTAAGTTATGCATCCAACAACATCTTAGACTGGACCTTGCAAACTTGTACACTATAACAAGCAACAATGTAACTGCACACTTCTAGTGCTACGCTCAGGGGATCGCACTATACAGACTTCTCTGGTTAAGTGTTTACTCGATTGACTTATGCATTCAACTGAATTAGAAATACTTGTGCAATTAACATTCATTCACATGTGTTGTTACTTAACATATTATCCCCATATCTTATCCTTATGGTGAATACATATAAAAGAAAGAACACATGAACTCATAAACAAGGTCTTAACCATTCAACATAAGCAATTAAACAAATTCAAGCACATAATCAATCACATAACACATAATTTAATGTGGTCCACCCCCAGGATGGGAGCTACGTCCACAGGAACTGTTGTTATATTATTTATGTGAAGGGTAGAACAGTTCCATCCTGTGCACTCAGATGCAGACTCTCTTCTCTTGTCAGTAGGTCTCTATGCACGTAGCTTGCATAGCCATTTTACTGTTGTCTCTCCACAGAGATCAACCAAAAGCATTCAATTCTTAACACTTAGAATATTTTTCAATGAATATTCAAAAGTGAAGATTAACCCATTCCCTTACAAAATATGCCCTTTTATAGATCATGCCCATAGGTCACATCTTTACAATCAAGTGGGCCAAAACCCTAAGGTTTACTCAAAACTGGTGTGGTTACCCACCACCCTGCTTGTCACCGTCGACAACTTGCTCCACATGCTTCTAGTTGTTCTGTTGGACCACTCATAGCTCACACACCCTTCTGACATCCGCAGTCTTAACAAAAATGGTTGTACCTCATCATGGTGCGCCATTTTTCTCCCCTGTAGCCTTCCTGTCGCTGTCGAAATTTTGGCTTAGATTCTAACTTTTTTCCGCCACTCTACTGACATGTCACTTTCCTCTATCTCCACTCTGCTCCCTACCCAACTACCGGGAATCCTGTAGTCAGTCGCCCAAACTAGGTCTCTTTCATCTGCTCGACCTTACTTATATTCTTTCCTGAAAACTGCGCAGTGCCTCGACTCTGCACTGCTTACTGTGCTTATGAATTCGCATTCTCGGACTGTGCTATCAAAAAAACTGTGCCATATGAGCTTTTGTAGTCCGAGTTGCGTAGTTCCCAAAAAATGTACTTCATAAACATTGTGCCCACTTGGGCCATGCCCAACAGGCCCCTAACACTTACTTGTGGCTCGTCCCCTAGCCTCTTTCATCTGGTTGCTCCTTCTGCGCTTCTTTTGAAGTACCTGATTGCACAGTGAACTCTTGAACAATTGCACTAAGATTTGCAACTATTAACTTTGTCTCTTGCTCACATCCTCTTACCATGTCGAGCATTTCCTCTAAAACAGGTTCCAAAAGTTGTTCCTTGACGTTATTCTCCGTTTCCCAAAGATCTTGTAACTTCGTTTCAATTTCTTTGGTCAAGGTTAGTGCTTCTTCTTGCAGTGGCTGTAATCTTGAGGAGGTTTCATTCTCCTTTTCTCTTAGAGTTTCCAGTTCTTTCTTAAGTTCCTTTCCTTCTGTGAACTTATGCATCTTCTATCGTGCAGGAAAGTCCTTCATAGCAGCATTTATGGAATCCAATTCCTGTTGCTTTTTTTGCACTTCACTGCGGATACTTTGCAATTTTGGTTCTTCTTGTAATATGGCCCAGATATTAGAAATGTCATCCAACAGGTTTTGGCATATCGCCACTTCTGCATAGATGTTTTTTGTAGAGGCCCTCAGCACCTCTGCTCTTGCTTCTTCTACCTGCTGCGTGGTATCAGCTGGTCATTGAGCTGCTAGATCTGACATTTCTGCTTGATGGGAAACTTCCATATCTACAATCTTAACTTTATGGGAAATTGCTAGCCCCTTCATTTTATCTTGCAGACTATCCACAACAACGTCGATTTGTAGGATAGATGCTTCGATATCCAGCTCCTCATCAATTGCGGGTAGCTTCACGCAGACAGTTGATACTGCTTCCTTTACCCTGCGCTATTTTTTTTGTGCATGGTCAAGCTCCCTTGTCTTCTGTTCGCATTCCCCTTGTAATTGTCTATAGCTTTCTTCCAGGTTACAGTGTTGGCTGTGTGAGATGATGTCTCTTTAATGTATTTCCTCTCCTATCTAAGTATGCAGACCGTGCAATCCTTCTGCACGTATCATTGCCACATTGATTTCCAATTGTGCGAGCTTCAACATGTTCTCATCCATCTCATCTATTGGGAATATAATGGACATTAGTGCAAGCTTAACTACGCGTGTCCTTATTGTATAGGCAGGATGGCTGCGCATCTTTGCACTTGACTCACCTAAGTGGTCGTTGTGGTCTAGTTCCTTAGCCAAGTCTCGATGGAGTTGTTCCATTCTTATGACCAAACGGTTTAGTTTGTTGATGCTTTCCTTTATCTCTGTTTGGGATATCTCGTCCTTTTTTTCCTTTAGTGACATCACATCTTCCAGGTGTGCTGATACTCGTGATGAGATCTGCTCGTAATCATTGTTGTGCAACTGCCTGTCCAGCGGTCTTCTTATGGATTTTGCCTTCTTTTTCTGCGGATTCTCTGGTATTTCTGTATCAGGATCTTTTATTTTCTCGCCTACCAGTTGGTTAGGTCTTGGTTTTGGTGCACTTGTGATCTCTGGATTTTTTTTCCATTTGGTGCTCTTCTTTGGTCTCATCGGACGTAGTGATGAGCAGAGCTGGCGCATCTTCTTTCCATTCTTTCGGCTAGTCCTCGATCATCAGCTCAATCATCTGCGCATCTAGCTAATACTGTCATTCATACCATGTTTCTATTGTTAAGGATGGCTATATATAGATGAAATGTAGCCCACTTTGAAAATCATCTTTTCCTTAAATTGGGTCATCACCTCCTCTGTGATTTGCGGAGTCTTCTCAATGACTGTGCATAATTGCTCAAGGTAAGTCAACAACTGCAGGTTGCTTATCTTCTACTTTTCTTTGTTTTTGGATGCCCACATGTTCTCATATCGCCCTCCACGGAAGTCATCTGCTACTACTGGCAGGCCGTTCTGATATTGAGGTTCCTTCCACAACACAAAAACCCACAACCAGCTGAAGTGGAATGCTGACCCTTTGTCCCGAGTTTCTTGGACGTCCACTAGAAACTCATTCAATAGATATTTCACCTAGTTATATTGATGTTCGTCCTTAGCTTTCGCAGCCAAGGCTACCACTGCGCTGAACCTTATTTTGGTCTCGCCTTCCTTAGAAGCATTCCCGCCAGCAGTTGAATTGTGAACCACAGAGGCTCATTCTTAATTGTTCAATTTCATACCCTCTGTGTCCTCTTACTAGTTCGAATTCGGATTTATCTTTGCGGCCAATTATTTATCATCTTTCTTGCCAATGAACTCTGTGGAAGGGTCATCACCCCTATTTCTCAAGCATGCAATTCTTGCTATAAGGTCAACAGTATTGTTAACCTTACGATTCTTATACTGTTCTTGAGGTTTCCTTGAAAGACCTAGGTTTTGCGCAGTTCGAGGAACCGACAAAACCCCCTTTTCACTGGCCCTTTCAACAATATCCTACGAAAAAACTAAGGTCTCACCCGAGGCAAAGTTGATGGGGAGGTTGTGGAATCAATTTTCCACAACCAAGTGATGAGCGCTTAACAGACTGGAAAGAAGCGCGCTACAGGACCCGCGCTGCGAACTGGGGACTGCGCGAAGTTTACTTCTCGCGGGTAATGCTTATACAATGGCGCATCCAAAGGACTACACGGCTGGGGATGGTTCTTCAACAACATGATAGCGCCACAGAGACTGCGCTTCCTCTTCGGTACTTAACCACTTTAATTGATTTTACCTATTGTAAGTTATGCATCCAATAACATCTTAGACTAGACCTTGCAAACTTGTACACTATAACAAGAAACAATGTAACTGCGCACTTCCAGTGCTGCGCTCAAGGGATCGCACTATGAATTATGCATTCAACTGACTTAGAAATACTTGTGCAATTTACATTCATTCACATATGTTGTTACTTAAAATATTATCCCCATCTCTTATCCTTATGGCGAATACATATAAAAGTAAGAACACATGAACTCATAAACACTTGGTCTTAGCCATTCAACATAAGTAATTACACATATTCAAGCACATAATCAATCACATAACAAGGAATTTAACATGGTTCACCCCCACGATGGGAGCTATGTCCACAGGAACTGTTGTTATATTATTTATGGTAAGGGTACAATAGTTCCAGCCTGCACACTCAGATGCATACTCTCTTCTCTCGTTAGTAGGTCTTTGCGCATGCAGCTTGCAGATCCTTTTTACAGTCCTCTCTCCATAGAGATCAACAAAAAGCATTCACTTCTTAACACTTAGAATATTTTTCAATGAATATTCAATAGTGAATATTAACCCATTCCCTTACAAAATATGCCATTTTATAGATCGTGCCCGTAGGTCACGTCTTTACAATCAAGTGGGCCAAAACCCTAAGGTTTACTCAAAACTGGTGCAGTTACGCACCACCCTACTTGTCGTCGTCAACAGCTTGCTCCACATGCTTCTAGCTGTTATGCTGGACCACTTGCAACTCGCACACCCTTCTGACATCTGCATTCTTCACAAAAACGGTTATACCTCATCGTGGTGCATCACTTTCTGCCCCTTTCGCCTGCCTGTTGCTGTCAACTTTGTGGCTTAACTTCTAACTATTTTCTGCCACTCTACTGATAGGTCACTTTCCTCTATATCCACTCTTCTCCTTACCCAAATGCTTGGAATCCTGGAGTCAGTCAACCAAAATAGGTCTCTTTCATCTTCTCGACCTTACTTATATTCTTTCCCCAAAACTGCGCAGTGCCTCGACTCCATACTTCTTGCTGCGCTTGTGACTTCTCATTCTGGGACTGTGCTATCGACAAAACTGTGCCATATGAGCTTTCGTATTCTGAGCTGTGGAGTTCCCAAAAATTGTACTTCATCAAGATTGTGCCCACTTGGGCCACGCCCAACAAGAAGCAAGAAGAAAACAAGAGGATGAAATAAAACAGAAACAGGAAGAAGAAAGAAAACAAAAGGAGGAAGAAGCTCATAAGAAATAAGAAGAGGAAAAGGAAACAAAAGAAGAATCTCGGAAGAAAGAGGAATAACAAAAGGAAGCAGAAGAGGAATTCAAGCTAGAAAAGTAGAGAAAAGAATAACAAGAGGAAACAGATAAAGCAACTGAATTAGAGAAACAAAAGGAGGAAGAAGCTAGGATAAGGAAAAATGTGGAAGATAAAAGGATCCAAGAAGAAGATCAAATTTTATGAGACATGGACATAGATCCACCTGATGATTTAGGAATCCCACTTACAAGAGGACATCTTCCATTTGTTGATCCCAAGCTCACATCATTCACTCCTTCTAAGCAACACTCTATAGAAAAATTGGACACTATTGTCTTTGACCCTAAGAGGAAGACGATACTTAGAAGAATATAAAAGAGGTTGAAAATGGGTACGTAGCTAGATATAGTAACTATACAAGAAAGTACCTTGGTAGAAGGAACCCACAAAGATCCTAAGTTCACAACTTTAGTGAATATAGCAGCTTCCCAAGAAAATGCTGATAATGTTGACAAGTTGATGAATGATCTAGAGCAAAGCAAAGTAAAAATGTTGAAATTAAAGGATAATTTGGTGCAAGCGAGAAGTGAAGGAATTGACATCAAGAGAAAACGGGAAACCGTGGAGACCGAAAAGGAAAATTTACTGTTGGACTATCAAGAATTGGAGAATGAAAAATATTCTTTAAATGGGAAACTTGTGATCATGGAAGGAGAACGAAATTATTTCCATTCTCGAATTAATGAGTTGGAAGAGAATGAAGTTAAATTAAATCAGCAGGTGGAATCCTTGATCATCGAAAATGGATCTTTGCCATCCCAGGTAGATGAAATTACGATCAAGAAGGGATCTTTACAATCCTAGGTTGATGAATGGATGAATGAAAGGGAATCTCTGATGGAGCAGGTCAAAGTTGCTAAAAATCAGAAGCAATATATGACACCATTCTATGAACATGCCTGTAAAGTACAAGAACAAATTTTCCATTCGCAAGAGTTGATGATAGAGGAAATTTATAAAATGAGAAAGACGCTCTCACTGTAAAACATAAATTAATCAATATATTTAACAAGGTAAAGAATTTGATTATCTGGACCGAAAAAAATCCAAACTTTCCCAATCACTTGCCGAATAAGACAACCACTGAACTGAAATTAGATACAGCTCTTCTAGAAAGTTGCAGAAAAGATACCAGGAAAGTACAAGTTGAAGTGCCAAAGACCATCTCGAAGTGTGAAGGAATATACAAAGATATATTTTAGGTGCACTAGAATTGCCATATCTCAATTGCTAAAGACATGTATGAGTTGTTAAGATTCAATATGCTAAGACAGAAAATATCAGCATTATATTCCATTTCACAACAATAGCATATACAGGATAACTGAAAGAACAACAAGCACAACATAAACACAAGAGACACATATTTATCCTGGAAAACCCTCATGGGGAAGAAAACCTAGCAAAGCTTCCTCAATATAGATGACCAACAAATACAAAGATGTAAACCCTAGACATGAGCTCCTTCTCCTCCATAGCAGATCTCTCTCTCACCTATGCACCATTGATAAGTGAGAGAATGAATTGTGTGTGTGATAAATGAGGAACACACCTCCTCTATTTATACACTACTCTGACTTGTCTTTTACATTAACTAGGTCGGCCCCAACTTAACCACTGGGTTAAACACCCCATTACAACTGACTGGGCCGACCCCTCTAGGGTGGTCTAATAACCCTTTGACCCACATAACACATACAGGGCCGACCACCACTAGGTAATTCTAATAAACCAAGTTACCACATTCCAACGGAGGAATAAACATCTTCGGATATACAATAAGATCTTCACGGAGGAATGAAACATCTCCGGAATAATAAAGTACAAATATAATATTCTTTGAAGTTACAATATTTCAACACTCCCCCTTAACGAGAAGGATATTATAACAACATTTGCACGAGCAAGGATTCATCAACTACATCATACATGATACATCTATAAATCATTGGAAGATTTCTCAACATCATCAGTAACTCAATAAATTATTGGAACATCTTCAATACTGGAACATCAACATCTTTAGTACTGAGTCTTCATATTCTGTAGCACTCGAATAGCTACAACAACATCAACATCAACATCAACATCTGTATCCTCACGATCATCAGCATCATCATCACATGATCATCAACATCGTCATCACACGATCATCAACATCATCATCGCAGGATCATCAGTATCATTAGATCATCACGATCAGCATCATCGTCAGCTAGATCATCACGATCAACAGCATTGTCATCTAGACCATCACGATCAACAACATCGTCATGTAGATCATCACAATCAGCAGCATCGTCGTCTAGACCATCATGATCAAAACATCATCATCTCACGATCAACATCATCGTCATCACACTAGCATCAACTGGATCCTCTCGATCAAAAACACAATAACACCATACCTTGCAACACACATGATCTATTTAAGACACCATATCATGTCTAGGGACGATGCAGTCCACTCGTCAACTTAGAAAAAGTCTAAGGACCATTTTTTGAAGACATATGTCTACGGATCAATTCAGGGACCGAAGTCCAGGGACGATACAATCCCCTCTCATCCACTAGGGACCACTGATACATAAGCCTGCGGATCAATTTAGGGACCGAAGTCCGGGGACGATACAATCCCCTCTCGTCCACTAGGGACCACAAATACATAAGTCTGCGGATCAGTTTAGGGACCAAAGTTTGGGACGATACAATCCCCTCTCGTCCACTAGGGACCACAAAGACATAAGTTTGTGGATCAATTCAGGGACTGAAGTCCGGGGATGATACAATACCCATCACATACATTTTGAACTAGTGGTTTCGGGATGATGCAATCCCCATCACGTACATTTTGAACTAGTGGTTCCGAGATGATGCAATCCACATCATGTACATTTTGAACTAGTGGTTCCAGGATGATGCAATCCCCATCACGTACATTTTGAACTAGTGGTTTTGGGATGATGCAATCCCCATCATGTACATTTTGAACTAGTGGTTCCGGGATGATGCAATCCCCATCACATACATTTTGAACTAGTGGTTTTGGGATGATCCATTCCCCATCATGTACATTTTGAACTAGTGGTTCTGGGATGATGCAATCCCCATCACGTACATTTTGAGCTAGTGGTTCCGGGATGATGCAATCCCCATCACATACATTTTGAACTAGGCATTCAGGGACGATAGAGTCCTATCATATCAACTAGGTACCATATACTGATCTCATCGTCAGAAAAAGTAGCCTCATCATTGATACAAGTATCCACATTATCGATACAACATCCTCATCAATACAGTCTCCACATCAACAATACAGTATCCTCATCAATACAGTATCCACATCAACGATACAGTATCCTCACCAATACAGTATCCACATCAACGATATAGTATCCTCATCAATACAGTATCCACATCAATGATACAGTATCCTCATAATGACAGTATCCACATCAATGATACAGTATCCTCATCAATACAGTATCCACATCAATGATACAGTATCCTCATCAATACAGTATCCACAGGTATCCTTATCATTGACCTTACCATCAATATAGGCAATCTCATCATCGATACAGGTATCCACAGGGATACTAGTATCCAAAGATATCTTTATTGACCATATCACTCCCCCTTTTGAGGAGGGTCCTTTTGAATTACACCAAGCTTGTCTCGTAAATACTCGAAATTTACTAGAGACAGAGGTTTGGTCAACACATCAGCAACTTGTTCATCAGTGCCTACATACTCGAGCTTGATAGCTCCTTTCTGCACCATATCTCATATATAAAAGTATCAGATCTCTATATGCTTTGACGTATCATGGAACACTGGATTCTCTGTCATCTTGATACAACTCTGGTTGTCACACAGGATCACAGTGGATTCCATCTCTAAGTCAAACAATCCTGATAACAACTTTCGAAGCCATACCGCTTCACAACTAGCAGAGCAAGCAGCTATATATATTCCGCTTCAGCTGTGCTAAGAGTCACACTAGACTGCTTCCTGCTAAACCATGAGATCATGGCATATCCCAGACAGTAACATCCAGCCGATGTGCTCTTCCTGTCTGATACACTTCCTACCCAAACAACATCTTGTGTAGCCATACAATCTGAAGTTATGATCTCCAAGACAACATAGACCAAAGTCTATCGTACCTTTCAGGTACCTCATCACATGCTTTGCAGCAATCAGGTGAACTCATCTAGGTTCCACTAGATACTGACTCAGGGTGTTCACAACAAAGCATATTTCTGGCCTGGTATTCGTCAGATACATCAATGACCTAATAATCTGTCTGTATAGAGTTACATCCACTAACTCTAACAGCTTCAAGTTGGAATCCATGAGAGTGGCCATTCCAACACATCAAATCTTTTCAATATTTCTCAGCATACTTTCCCTAATTGAGAAAGATTCCTTCTGATCCTTGCCATACTTCCATTCCTAGGAAGTAATGTATCAATTCGAGATCTTTCATCTCAAATTTTGTAGCTAGCTTCTTCTTGTTTTCCATGATCTATTTCTCATTCCTTGTCAGAAAGAGATCATCCACATATAGTAATAGTATGACAGGTTCATCATCCATAAGCTTAAGGTAAAGGATAGGATCGACTTTACTTTGGTAAAGCCCAAGCTTGTCAAGAAGCTATCAATTCTTCCTCTATGACTGAACATCATTCACACTCTGCATTGAGTGATCTTCTGCATATCTATCTGTGCCATCTCTCGTCAGATGGTTCTGCTAATATGAACCTCAATATCATTCGAACTTCGTGGTTAGTTCCTTCTTGCATCCATGTCATCTGTATATAGAAACCATCTTCATCCTTGTAGCAAAGGTTGACATCCACATCACCCATGGTGATCATTAAGCTCATCAAATGACTATCGATCCTGGGTACCCATACAGGGCATGATTCAAACTTCATCTTCAATTACACCATTAAGAAAATGGTCTTTTCTAGCCACTCGTCATGATCCTCTTCCTCTTTCTAAGAGAATCTTCTAGCCACGAGCTTTCTATAGTATGTTTGATTTGTAAGTCTTCATCCATCACTTGTTCAGTGTTCATCATTCTTCATGATCTTTCCTACAAATCAAAATTAAGTACATGATTAGTAATACTTCATAATCATCAAATCATGTTGACATGATAACCTATTATGCATACATATATGATTTACATAGTTATGCTACTATTTTGACCAATACTTTGGCACAACACTTTTCCGTATCCTGTATGCATACAATGGCTATCCAAATGCCTTCCATCTCTACCAGAACATACTATCGAGAGCGTGCACATCTCTCAGCATGTCAGCAAAGAGGTTTCATTCTAGACAATCAACAATGGAATGTTTGTCCAACTTACCAATCATATGCATATTAGTAGTATACTGTTCAATGCTATATGAATGCTTGCACTTAGCATGATATATTCTAGGAATACAAATATGCATACAACTATTAAGAGCAATATCATAGACTATTCAGTAATTCAAATACTTATCTTTTTATGTCTTGTGAGGTTGCATCCTTCTTGGTCTAGACTTCCCTTCCATCTCATGAGCTTATATCCATCTTTGACCACTATGCATGCTAAAGTGTGCACTAGTGTCATCATCATGATCTCATACATAATCATACATTCATTAGTATAAACTCAATATTATCACAACATTATGATTCTAAGTAATCTTGAATATGTATGGTCATGATAATTCAATACATGGGTATACTAAGATCCTAGCACAAAGTAGGATTCTAACTTGACATAGGAAAACATACTTGGATTAGTATACATGCTTAGTTATGTCTAACATACCCAAACAATATCTTTATTCTCTTCAATGATTTAGAGAGCTTGTGCTAGTAACCTTCATACCTCATAAGTTAAGCATAGTAGAAATAAATCATACATACCTCATAAGTAGAGCTTCTAAAGACTATGGATAAGTCTTTTGTCTTTATGTCATCATGGTCATATAACTTGATTTGTCTTTCTTAATGTACCTGTCTTTTGTTAGCAGACAACATCATCCTCATAAAACACCATAGGTGCATTAGTACAATCATATAACCTTGATCAAAGAATGTCTTCTATCCTTCACATGCATTCATACTTTTACTAGGGTGATAAGACAATTCTAAGATTAATCAAGATTGTACTAACCTCAATAATATGAAGACAAGCATATTATAAACTTAATCATGAATAGATTTCAACACATACTTGTATCTCCTCAAGTCATACCTGTCAGGGAATTCTTGTAGTCTTCTTATGTAAGGCCTTAGCCTCATCTTGCCCTAAAACTGGATCTGGAGCTCAATTAGGGTTTGTCAGAGAAAACCTAAAAAATCAAGCTTTGACTTTCACACTTTTGAATTGATGGAAAGATGTGCCTTGCTAAGCTGATCAAGCTAGCATACTTCAATTTTGAAATCTCCAAAATTTGACCCCTCAAAATTGCCTTTGAAACTTATGGATCTTCTGGACAGGATCCCAAACTAGCGTTTGATTAAGCCCACCCTTCTTCCCAATCAAAAGGTTTGATCCAAATCTCTAAACTTCTATTTTTCTGAGGAGCTTCCAGCCGTGGTCACAAACTTCAAAAATTCCAACTTTTGCAGAAGCCCTAATTTTCCACCTTTCCGATCAAGGTCCTGAACTAGGGTTTGATCAAGCCCACCTTTCTGACCAACCAAAAAATCGATCTTGGTCTCTAAATTTTGATTTTTTTGAGTAGCATTCAGCCGTGGACTCCAATTCCAAAAATTCTAGCTTTCTCCGAAACCCTAATTTCCCACAGCAGTGATGATTCAAGAATGAAGGTGCTTAAAATCCAAATATGTTTTGACAAAAATATGTACTTGATTGTTTCTAGTGTAACTCCGAAATTACGAATCCCCAAGGTCTGAAAATTCTTCTTGTGGTATCATGACCTATCCTCTTTCCAACCCCATAGTTCTGACCTCAATTGGATTCTCTGAGAGAGAGTTATATCAAGTGTCGCAACGTGACCTGTTTATAGGATAAAACAAGAGAGCGAACTTGTACGACATGCCACGTGTTACTAGTTCAACTTCGGCCTCTGAAAAAGCTACCTGAGATATTACATTTCGTGAAATACCTGTCACTTTTTAGGAAATTTCATTTGGAACTTCCTAGCCCAAGTTATGACATTTTTTCCCAGGTCACCTGGTTATAACTGAGATCTAGAAGAGGCATAAACCCTAACTTGTACTGATGATAACTCACAAAGTACAACGAATTTGAGGGTGTCCTTTGGAAAAAAGGTACATGGGGATGTTATATACGACCTGTAAAGGTTTCATATCCTGAAACTTTTCCAAAATGGATTTATATCGAAAGTTCCATGATGACTAGTTTTTGCTATACAAAACCCTAACCTTCGAATTGTCGCAAGTGAAGCAAGTGTCGTAAGTGCCATATATTTCCTTCCTTCAGGTAAGATCTGATACCATGTTAAGATTCAATATGCTAAGACAAAAAATACCAGCATTATATTCCATTTCACAACAATAACATATATAGGATCACTGAAAGAACAACAAGCACAGCATAAACACAAGAGACACAGATTTATCCCGAGAAACGCTCATGGGGAAGAAAACCCAACAAAGCTTCCTCAATATAGATGACCAAAAAATACAAATATGTAAACCCTATACATGAGCTCCTTCTCCTCCATAGCATATCTCTCTCTCACCTATGCGCCATTCACAAGTGAGAGAATGAGTTGTGTGTGTGATAAATGAGGAACACACCTCCTCTATTTATACACTACTTCGACTTGTCTTTTACATTAACTAGGTCGGCCCCAACTTAACCACTGGGTTAAACACCCAATTACAACTATCTGGTCCGACCCCTCTAGGGTGGTCTAATAACCCTTTGACCCACATAACACATACAGGGCCGACCCCCACTAGGGATGTCTAATAACCCAAGTTACCACATTCCGATGGAGGAATAAACATCTCCGGATACACAATAAGATCTTCACGGAGGAATGAAACATCTATGGAATAATAAAGTACAAATATAATATTCTTTGAAGTTACAATATTTCAACACGAGTTGCCTACCAAAGACTAGTGTTTAACAGAGTTAAAGGATGGCTTAAAGGAATACTTGGAATACATCAGGAAATTGGATGTGCTCAATGAAGAAGATATCAAATAGCATATAGGGAAAGCATCTGTGACTGCATATTTTCTGGATGAAAGTTATAAAGAAACTGCTAAAGGATTAATAAATGTAGGGAAATAATTGTTTATTCATGAGGTCTCTTTAAAATTATTGGAGCCTCAACAATGCAATGTAATATTTTATGAAACTGATTTGTGGGATAATTATATTTCTAGTTTAAAAGAACAACCAACAGAGTAATGTAATTTGTAATTAATTATCTATTTTTGATGAGCAAACACAAAAGACAAAATCCAACAATCCAAGAGTTTGAGGGTAGGTGAAATGATTGGTCATGTAAAGACAAAATATCTTGTAAGATAAATAGAGGAGAAAAGGAACGGGAGAGGGATTTTTTGGTGTAATAGAAGTTGGAAACGTTTTGTATGAAAACTATTCTTTTGCTAATGAGAAGGGACTATTTGCTAGATAAAGCTTACATGGAATTTGCGTGGAATGTCTTGGATAACAGATCATAATTATTTCTTCATGTGTTCATCTTCATGCTGTGAGATCTTTCTTACTTTATTGAATGATTTTAATGGTAATGAATGATTTCACTTGTTTATGCAAATATATCTGTAAATAAAGAATAATAAATGGATATCAATTTCAACAAAGTTATCTTTGTATATTTCTGTTGTGACTGTAAGTACTTTATCTAAATGGTTATCTATTGGATTTGTACAAACATTCTCATATATTACTCTTATTAAAATTCGCTCCTTGCAAGGATAGATTAGTTAAGTTAGAATAGTATTAGTTGTTTGATAAGGTAGAAGTGATAAGATGAGAGGTAAGAATATGCACATTAGTTGTGAGGCTTCTGCCTGTCATTTATAGGTTATGCATCAGTTAGATTAGAGAAATTTCATACTCATAATTAAATATAAAATATAAACACTGGCCGGGCCACAACCGGTAAAGTTTATTTGAAACACATCTACCGTATCCAGGCCATTAATCGGATGGATTACCTATTCCAAATAGTGAATGATCTAATTGGGATTATTCATTGGGGAGAATCCCTACTGTCGATTCTAGTATTTTCCAGGCATCAACAAGAAGCAAGTGTTGTTTTGTGGTATGGAGGAAATTAAATGGGTGAATAGCAGTTAGAGTTGAGTTTTGAAGTACATCACAAGAAGGTACATTAATTAAATTTGGTTTCCATCACAAGAAGGTAAAATGGTGTACAAAAGTTAGATGTGTTTTCTGAATTGCAGCATGCAATAGGCAATTTTTTGTAGAAGAAAGACCTAAGTAAGCATCAACGCAGTATTCAATCTAGCAAAATATACATAAGACAAGTTACAAGAACTGAAGGAAGTTACAAGAAGTGCACAGGTTGTGTTACGGAGACTCAAGAAGGTTACCATATATGAAGAACAACATATACATAGAAAGTAGGTGGGTGCCTATGCAATATTTGACAAGTTGGTGCTCAGCCAAGGGGATTGGTGTCTCCAACAAATTTGTTCTTGCAAACATTGTAATAACTATTTGGTTCTCATCTGATGAGATTGGTGTCTCAAGTAGGTTGGTGCCTGCAATTATTATAATAGTAGGTTGGTGCCTACTCAAGGTTCATAAAGATAAAAATCTTAGTGGTTTTCTCTTGATTGGGTTTCCAGATTACATCGTGTGTTCTATGGTTTGAGTCTACTTATGATTATAAAAAAATTTATGAATGTGTAAATAAAGAAAAAGTATGTTATACCGATTCAGTCCCCCCTCTCAGTATAACCATAAATCCAACAATTAGTATTAGAGCCAAGTTCCTTCAAGAATAGTTTAATGTCTGGAAGGTAGATCACTGCGTATTCATGGATAGATAGGAAGGGTTCTCCAAAATTAGAGCTAATTTATTTGATGGATCAAATTATGCCTTTTGGATCATAATAATAAGAACTTATTTGATGGATCTAGGGTTTGAGATTTGGGATGCAGTTAATACTAGTTATTGTTAGATTTTAAGCATTAATTCAATATGCTATAGGATCTTCACTAAGAGAATAACATGTATAGTATATGAATGCATAACAATCATATCAAGTATGTCAAGCATCACAATAATCAAAAGCATGAGACAATGGACACATAGATTTTTCCATGGGGAAAACCCTAAGGTGAAAAAACCCCACAACTTCCTCAGAGATAGATAGAGCAATGGCTCAACCAAATTACAACCAAAGTACAATAAATAGTCTCCTACTATGCAGCTGATCCTCCTCCTCCAATGTGCGCCACTTTTTGAGTGAGAGAAGAGTGAGTTCTGAGATGATCAAAATATAGAATCCCGAATCTCTATTTATACTTGTCCTCACCTACCTAAGTACTTATTGGGCCAACTTGTCTAAATCATCCTAGTAACCCTAGTTACATATATATCGGGCCGACACCCACATCAGGTAGTCTAATAACCCATCGGCAAGTTAATCTACTTGCAACATTTGTCAATACAAATGATGACACTTCCTTATAGAGGAATAACACATCTCTTATAAGGGTACAATAAATATATATATGAAATACATTCCGAAGTTACATATACATCAACACTCCCTCTTAACTAGGAAGGTATTTCTAGACACAGATCATCGGGAACAAGTCTTCTTCTCTGGATCATCGTCATCGTCACAGCTGCTGCTATCTCGTCCAATCTATGAATCTACTCATCATAGGAAGTTATATAGAGCCAGTCCTTTTTCATACTGGATGTAGGCTCACCACCTGTAGGTCTTCATCATCACTGGTCATACTGTGGAATCCTCAGGACTCATCACGTGCGTCTGCAAAACCTCACAAGAGCATCCCAGGCCTTTTACGAGCACACAACTCAACCTCTCGAATCTCTCAAGATCTTTGACATGCCACTGCACAACCTGTCCATGACCACAGAGTATCCACCTGATACTCACCATACATCCAACTGATGTATATCATCACATGATCAACCTGATCATCATCATCATCTGTGAGCAAGCCATCAAGTAAGTACACCTCAGGATTGATTACACTACTTCTGCAAAACCTGCAAGATCTCTCATGACTGATTACACTACCTCAGCAAAACCTGCAAGAGCATCTCAGGACTAATTATATGCCTCTGCAAAACCTGTGTACCAAACTGTCACATCAATGTCTTCAAATCATCATCTATTCCATGGAGCAGAACCCAGATGCACACACACAGCACTTACACTCACCATGGGAGGACTAACCTACCACCATGTGAAAGGATCATAGCACTTACACTCACCAGCATGGGAGGACCAACCTGCTACCATCTAGGAAAGGCTAAAATCACTTACATCA
This sequence comes from Larix kaempferi, assembly GCA_027924585.1. Classification (NCBI taxonomy): domain Eukaryota; kingdom Viridiplantae; phylum Streptophyta; class Pinopsida; order Pinales; family Pinaceae; genus Larix; species Larix kaempferi. The sequence goes on along the minus strand of BSBM01000123.1, from coordinate 19,708,626 downwards.
ACGACCATGGGAGGACCAACCTACCACCATGTCGTAAAGGCACATCAGTTACATCAACGACCATGGGAGGACCAACCTACCACCATGTCGGAAAGGCCCAACACTTACATCAATGACCATGAGAGGACCAACCTACTATCATGTCGGAAAGGCTTCAGCACTTATATCTCACCATAGGAGGACTAACCTGCCACTATGTGAGAATGGCCCAGCACTTACATCTCACCATGGGAGGACTAACCTGCCACCCTGTGAGAATGGCCTAGCCCTTACATATTACCATGGGATGACCAACCTACCACCATGTAAGAATGGCTCAGCCCTTACATCTTAGAATGGGAGGACCAACCTACCACCATGTAAGAATGGCTTGGCCCTTACATCCTGCTTTGGGAGGACTAACCTGCCACCATGCAAGAATGGCCTAGTGTGCATCTGTGTCTCCAGACTTCATCACTTCCCTCTGGAAGGCATCTCGATCTGAAGTACACCAAGTCTCCCTCTGAATTATTCAAACTTCACTCTAGCAAGCGACTTGGTCAACACATCGGCTATCTGCTCGTTTGTCGCAACATACAGGAGCTTCATAGCTCCCTTCTGCACCATATCCATGATATAGTGGAACTTGATCTCAATGTGCTTCGATCTGTCATGGAACACTGGGTTCTATGACAACTTCACACAACTCTGGTTGTTGCAATATATACAGGTAGCACTCAACTGGAGATCAAACAAGTCAGACAGTAGCTTCCTAAGCCATACTGCCTCACAACTAGCTGAACAAGCTGCGACATACTCTACTTCAGCTGTACTCAGTGCCACATAGGACTGCTTCCTGCTAAACCAAGAGATCACACCTGATCCCATACTGAAGCAGCACCCCGAAGTGCTATTCCGATCAATGGCATTTCCTACCCAATTCGAATCAACATAACCCTCTAGGTTAAACTTTTGATTCACCTCATACTTGAGCCCATAATCCACTGTACCCTTCAGGTACCTCAGAACATTCTTTGTAGCTATCAGGTGAACATGTCTCGGATCTGTCAGATACTGGCTCAAGGTGTTCACCGTAAAGAAAATGTCTGGCCTCGTATTCATCAAGTACATTAAGGACCCAATCATTTGACGATACATCGTAGCATCAACCGGCTCAGAAGAAGCATCACATAGAAGCTTCAGGTTCGATGCCATAGGTTTGGCCATGGCCTTGCAGTCCATCATCCCAAAACTCTTTAGGATATTTACTGCATACTTCCCTTGTCCTAGGAATATCCCATCTGCACTCTGCCACACCTCCATACCAAGAAAGTAGTGCATCATACCCAAGTCCTTCATCTCAAACTCAACAACCAGCTTCCTCTTCGTATCAGCAATTAGTCTATCCTCACCTGTCAGAAACAGGTCATCCACATACAATAGTAGAATCACTGGATTTCCCTCCTCAACCTTGTAGTAAAGGTTGGAATCTGCTTTACTCTTGGTAAAGCCCAAACTAGATAGGAAGCCATCTATCCTGCCATACTAGGTCCTGGGTGCCTGTTTCAAACCATACAGGGATTTCTTCAATTTGCACACATGTGTTCCTCTATCATGTGTCTCAAACCCGAGTGGCTGCTCCACGTACACTTCCTCTTCAACTACACCATTCAGGAAGGCTATCTTGACATCCATCTGGTGTACCTTCCATTTCATTACTACAGCCAGAGCAAGTACTGATCTAATGGAAGTGTATTTGGCCATAGGAGCAAAAGTCTCTTCATAATCAATTCCTTCTTTCTGTGAGAAGCCACGAGCTACAAACCTAGCTTTGTATTTCTCGATGCTACCATCTGCAACATGCTTGACCTTATACATCCACTTGGAAGTTACCACAAACTTCTCATTTGGTCTTGGGACCACATCCCAAATATCATTTTTCATAATAGATTGGTATTCTTCGATCATAGCAACCTTCCATTCTTTCTTTTCTGCAGTTTCTTCATAACTGGAAGGTTCTTTATCCATGATGTCACAAAGTAAAGCAACATAACTAGTATGTGACCTTGTCCTTTTCCTTTCTCTGTGTTCTTCTTCTGGAATGCCAAATCTCTCTGCCTCTTGGATGAGATCTCTAGCCCATGTTGGTTTCCTCTTATGAGGATTCTTCTCATGAGGTGGATCCATAGGTTCTTGTGGATCTTCCATTTCTCGATCTTCTTCAGGAACTGCTTCATTCATTGTAGTGTCTTGAGTTCTAGATATTCTGGGTTCTTCATTGTCTTCAATAGGTGTCTTTCTCGATTTGTGATTAGCTGAAATTTCATCAAATGTTACATCTCTGCTGATGTCGATCTTCTTGAATCCAGGGAAGTAGATTCTATAAGCTTTCGATCTTTCACTGTAACCCACGAATATACACTTCTTTCCTGAAGGATCCAACTTTGTCCTTTTCTCTTTTGGGATGTGAGTGTATACTGGACAACCAAATATTCTGATATGGCTCACTTCTAGTTTCTTACGAGTAAACACTTCTTCTGGTGTTTTGTTGTCAAGTATCTTATGGGGTGTTCTGTTCCGCACATATACAATTGTCCTTGCTACTTCATCCCATAGGTGCATAGGTAAGTCTTGTTCATGAATCATTTCCCTTATTTCTTCCATGATTGTTTTGTTATTCCTTTCGGCAACCCCATTCTGCCGTGGATTGTAAGGAGTAGTCAACTCCCTCTTAATCCCTGAATCACTGCATAACTTCTTGAAGTCTCCTGAAGTAAATTCTCCGCCATTGTTAGATCTGAAGATCTTGATCTTCAAGTCAGTTTGGTTTTCTATCAAAGCTTTGATTTCCTTGAAATTGTTAAACACTTCATCTTTGTTCTTCAAGAAGTAGATCCAAGTCTTCCTAGAGAATTCATCAATAAAAGAGACATAGTATATATACATACCCACTCAGAGAATTGGATGACATGGGACCGCCTACATCAGAGTGGATAATCTCCAAGATTCCTTTTGCCTTGCTTTCACTGCTTGGAAATGTATTCTTTGTATTATTTCCCTTTGCACAACCTTTGCAAATGCCTTCATTCTTTGTTTGGATTTAGGAAGACCTTCTACCACTTTGCTTGCAATTGGTAATGCTCTGTAATGCATGTGTGCAAGTCTTTTGTGCCAAAGTTCACTTGGATCTACAGAATCATGGACCATGGCTTGTTTTGGATGGCCCTTCAATTTGTATAATCCTCCCTCTTGCTCTCCAATCACAACTGCATCATCTATAGTCTTACCCTTAGGCCACATTAGGACTTGGCTATCTATAAATGCAACATTCATGCCTTTTGCATCTAATGCAGATATTGAGAGTAGATTCTTCTTGATACCTGGAACATAGAGTACATCTTTCATCTTCATAGACTTTCCAGAGTCTAGTGTATAGGAGGATTCACCACTCCCTTTTATGGGATACTGGTAGTCATCTCCAAGCTTCACCTTGTGGGGTGAATCATGTTCAGATAGATTCACAAAGGATTCTTTGAATCCTGTCATATGTTTAGAAGCCCCACTATCTATGAGCCAATCATTACTTACATGAGTAATGGTTCCGGTGAGAGCAGAAATCAAAACATATTCTTCATCACTTGAAGAATCTTCACTATCTTCTCTAGCCCTCTTCCTGGGAGGTTCATCATCCTCTGCAGCATGAGCATGATGTATTCTTTTGAATTTCTTCTTCTAGTGAGTACCCTCTTTCTTATTCTTAGGGAAATCTCTGGCATAGTGTCCCTTATCATCACATGTATAGCAACGAACATGGGACATATCCCTTCGATGTCTGGGACTACCTCTTTGATTCTGATATTTTCCTTTCTTGCCATGATAGTGAGCTTTCTTGTCACCATGTATTTTGGAGTGAGCTATGAGTGCTTGGTCTTCACTCCCCATCTTCTCTTCTCTGGCTACACTTGGAGCTTCTTCCTATGAGCATTCTTCCCACACTCTACTGAAAGAGATAAGTTTCTTTCTAGCACAAATTCCTTGGATGAAGGAATCCCATGACCTAGGGAGGCCATTAAGAGTGGTCATCACCACTTCTCCATTTTCTATATCTTCACCCATAGCTTTAAGTTGTTCTTTTATCTAGGAGACCCTTGAGAAATATGACTGCATAGTCTCTGCATTCTGGATCTTGATATTCTTCAATTGATTCTTCAGGGTCATCTTCCGATTTATGTTCTTGCCTTCAAATAGTTTGGTCAAGGAATCAAACATCTATTTTGGTGTCTTTAGGGATGACACATGAGGGATGAGATGATCTTTAATAGAATCAGCAATGATCCTCTTTGCCTTAACCGAATTCCTCTTGTGAAGAGCCTTAGCCTCTTCTCCCTCTAGGACAAGGACCTCTTCACTTATATAAGTATCCAACTCATTCTCTTCAAGGATTAACCCAATCCTATACTTCCATGCTCGGAAGTTATTATCTCCTTCAAGATTATCCTCAAGCTTGGTGTGGTGAGACATCTTAAAAAGTACTTCAAATGGAAATATAAAAGATTTAGGTCTTACCACTTGATTGTTGAAAACTGGATCTGGTGCCGGATTAGGGTTTGAGTTTCCCGGAGATCTACACAACCAAAAATCTTGATCCAAAGCTCCAACCTTCTGATTTTCCAAGGAGCTTCCAGCCGTGTCTTCAGATTTCAGAAATTCCTATTTTTTAGGAAACCCTAATCTTTAGTGCCAAAACTAAAAGTGCTCAGAATTGAATTCTGATTGGACAGATAGATTCACTTTGTTGAGGAGAGTCAATCCATCATATTACTTTTCCAACATCTGTGGAGAGAAACCCAAAACCAAGAAGCCCCAGCTTCTGCAACTGCATAGTGTCTCCTTCTCAGGTTAGCTCTGATACCAGGTTAGATTTTAAGCATTAATTCAATATGCTATAGGATCTTCACTGAGATAATAACATGTATAGTATATCAATGCATAACAATCATATCAAGCATGTCAAGCATCACAAGAATCAAAAGCATGAGACAATGGACACACAGATTTTTTCATGGGGAAAACCCTAAGGTGAAAAACACCACAACTTCCTCAAATATAGATAGAGCAATGACTCAACCAAAGTACAACCAAAGTACAATAGATAGTCTCCTACTATGTAGCTGACCCTCCTCCTCCAATGTGCACCACTTTCTGAGTGAGAGAAGAGTGAGTTCTGAGATGATCAAAATAGAGAATCCTGACTCTCTATTTATACTTGTCCTGACCTGCCTAATTACTTATGGGTCCGACTTGTCTAACTCAACCTAATAACCCCAGTTACATATATATCGGTCCGACACCCTCATCAGGTAGTCTAATAACCCATCGGCAAGTTAATCTACTTGCAACACTTGTCAATACAAATGACGACACTTCCTTATAAAGGAATACCACATATCTTATAGGGGTACAATAAATATATATATGAAATACATTCCGAAGTTACATATACATCAACAGTTATACACCTCTAACAAGCTCACCTATAGGTGAAGGTTGGAAGAAGCTCAGTGAAAATAACGCTAAAGCCATGAATGCAATTTTGTGTAGATTGGAAGAATCTGAATGTGTCAAGTTTATGCATTGTAAGTCAACAAACGATATGTGGGACAAGCTACAAAATATATATGAAGCGGATGACAATGCCAAAAATGCAAAATTACATACCCATAAAGGACAGTTTGAGAGCCTTAAAATGAAAAAAGAGAGAGAATATTTCAGTCTTCTTCCTTCGTGTTGATGAGATTGTCAACACCATCAGAGGTTTGGGTGAAAAGGTTGATGAGAAAATCCTTGTGCAAAAAGTGCTTAGATCACTTCATTTAATATTTGATTCCAAGATATCTGCAATTGAGGATGTGAGGAATATAGATGATCTCACAATATGTGAATTACATGGAATTCTTACTGCATATGAAATGAGGATTTAAAAAGACAAAGAAGAAAAACCATCAAAGAGAGAAGCAACCTCCAGGGCATCAAATAAGACAAGGACCAAATAACACAAACCAAGTGACATCTTAGACAACGAATCAGATGAAGAAGAAGCCAAGTTTGTCAGAAAGCTCAAGTGAGGTTCATGTAAATACAAGGGTAAGCTTCCATTTAAATGTTTTAATTGTGGAGAAGTAGGGCACTTTGCTGCTAAATGTCCTTATGCAAGAAAAGGAAACAATGATGAAGAAGAATATAGCTTCGAAATTTACAGAAAGAGAAAGACTATAAAGAAAATAAAGTTCAACAGACAAAATAAGAATCTATATGCAAATGAAGATGAAAACTCTTCTGATGACAATGACAGTGAAACAAAAGAGATTATCTTCATGGACCTAGAAAACGAGACTACTGTCCTGGAAAATAAAATATCAAATTTAGAAGAAGAAGACAGTCCATAAATTGATGGAGAAGTAAATTTGGAAGAAGAACTCATATGTTCTTTGGACGAAAAAGATAGAATGAGGAAAAAGAAATGGACGCATAAAGAACAATTGAATAAGTACATAAATGAATTACTCTGCACAAAAGAGAAATATGATGAAACTAGAAAAATCGTCATCAATCGAAAAACTCAAGTTGAAGAGGCTAAGATAATTGAATAAGCTTTGAGAGCCCAGTTAAAATAAAAGGAAGATGTCTGTAGCAGTTTAGAATATGAGATAGTCAATCTAAGGATGAATTTTGAAAAATCAAATGCTAATATAAAATTTGAAAAGAGCTCTACAGCTCTCTATGAGATCCTAAACTGTCAAAGGCTTCCATTTGACAAAACTAGTCTCGGCTACAACGAGGAAATTGTGAAAGAAGAATCAACGTCTTTACAACAGTTGGGTGAAAGAAAGACCAAGTATTATGCTGAAATACTCACAAATCCTTCTCACAATGAAAAAATCAAGGATACCTCTTCACTAAGATGGAGTCATACAATCAGGTACCAAAATCCTTTTTTATGGATATTGTTATTCTTGCAATGGTTTTAGTCATAAAGCTATAGATTTTAGAATGAATACAAGAAGCAATTAAATGAGGAACAACAATAGAGATACCTATTAATTCTCAAGAAGATTTCACAACTCATTTTATCCTTGATTGAATTACAACATTATAGGTTATAATTGCAACAATTATGGGAATATAGCAAGGTTATTTAGAAGTTGTGTCATCGGAAAAAAAAATAAAAAAAATAATAAAAAATAAAAAATAAAAAAATCCCAATAGTGACGGAGAAAAATCAGGAATCAATAGAACAAAATAAAGAAAAATCCTTGTTCATATAGGTTTCATTGTGTGCAAAAAATAAAAGGGATGAGTTGTACACTTACAGTGGGTTTTCAAGTCACATTATAGGGGATAAAAAAAGTTTATCACCTTCAATAAGAATGAAGGTAATGTTACTTTGGGAATAATTTCACTTCAAAGATAATTGGAAAAGGGACTGCTAATCTTGATAATGGAAGAGCTAAGGTAGAAAATGTTCTATGTGTTGAAGATTTGAAACACACTCTTCTCATTGTTATCCAGATGTGTGATCAGGGACATACTCTCACTTTTGATTACCAAGCATGTGAGATCAAAATGGAAAAGTTAGGGAAATTAGTTTCCAGAGAAATTAGAATCCCAAACACCATGTATATTCTTGATGAGATCAATGGAGAAAAATGCTTCACGGGGAAAACGGATGAAAGCTAGCTATGACATAAAATAATGGGCCATATGAAATTTGATAACCTAGTAAAAATCAGTACTAAAAAAACACTAAGGGATCTAAGGGATATGCCAAAAATCATAAAACCCTCAAACACTATGTGTAAGCAATGCCAGCATGGAAAGCAAACAAAGGTAGGATTCAAGACAAAGGAATACACAATATTTTAATCCATTGGAACTTGTGCATACAAATATTTGTGGACCAACCAAAACACAAAGGTTGTAAGGAGAGAATTACTTTATGTCACTTATTGATGATTATGCAAGAATGATTTGGGTGGATTGTATTAGAAATAAATTTGAGGAATTTGGAAATTTTTAAGTTTTTAAGGATTTGGTTGAGAATGAGATGTACATGAAAATAAATGTTTAAGGTTATATAATGGAGATGAATTTTTATCTAATGAATTTGAAGAATTCTATGAAATTCATGGAATAAAAAGACAATATTAAGTTGCAAGAACACCTTAGAAAAATGTAGTGGTTGAAATAAAAAACAAACATGTGGAGGAGATTGCGAGGACAATGTTGAATGAAGCAAAATGATCAAATAGATTTTGGAGAGAAGAATTTTATATTGTTTTCATTCTATATTGAGGGAAAATCAGACTTAACAACAAAAATACACCCTATGAATTGTGGAAAGGTAGACAAACATCTGTTAAGCATTTCAGAATATTTGGAATCAAGTGTTATATCCAAATATATCATGAGGATCTAGGCAAGTTAGATTCAAGGGTTGATGAAGGAATTTTTCTTGGTTATTCATCAAGAATCAAAGCCTATAAATGTTACAACAAAAGACTACAAAAATTTGTTGAAATAATAAATGTCAGAATATATGAGGTAAGGCGTCAAGAAAACAAACAACAAGCAAAAGGATTGGAATGCAATGAAGAAGAAGAAGTAGTAGTAGTGGTAGTAGTAGTAGAAGAAGAAGAATAAGAAAAAAACAAAGAAGAGGAAATGAAAACAAAACGCCAAGATACACAAGCACCATCAAGGTTTGTGCCAAAGAACCATTTAGAAGACTTAATCCTCAGTGACAAAAATGCAAGAATACAAACTAGGAGAAAATTGGCAAGCACCTTTGAGCAAGTCAATCTCTCCTTATTGTCCAAAATAGAACCCCAAATATTTGTAGAAGAAAGTAACGATGAGAGTTGGAATGTTGCTATGAATGAATAATTGGATCAAATAAAGAAGAACCAAACTTGGGAACTTGTCCCAATACCTAAAGATAAAAATGTGATTGAACTAAAGGGGTTTTCAGAAATAAGTTAAATGAAGATGGAAAATTTGTTAAAAACAAGGAAAGATTGGTTTGTAAGGGATATGCTCAAATTCAAGGTATTGACTTTGAAGAAACCTTTGCTATTGTGGCTAGAGTAGAAGCTATTAGATTTTTTTTAGCATTCACATACTACAAGAATTTCAAAGTCTACCAAATGAATGTCAAGTCATAATTTCTAAATGGAAACATAGAAGAAGACGTGTTTATTGAAGAGCCTGAGGAATTTCAAGAAAGCACTCTATGGTCTAAATCAATCCCCTGGAACATGGTATTCAAGACTTGACAAATATTTACAACAACTTGGTTTCAAAAAAAAAAAAAAAATATGTATGTAGGTTGAAGAAAGCACTCTATGGTCTAAATCAATCCCCTAGAACATGGTATTCAAGACTTGACAAATATTTACAACAACTTGGTTTCAAAAGAGGCATTGAAGACAATAATATCTACATCAGTTTTGAAAATGAAAATATGATTATTATTGTGGTTTATGTAGATGACATCACTTTTGAAAGCGATATTGACAGTTTAAGCCAAAGGTTTGTAGAAGAGATGAAAAAAGAGTTTGAGATGTCTATGCTGGGAGATTTTTCATTCTTTCTTGGGTTGTAGATTTCCCAATCTAAATAAGGAATATTAATTTCTCAAGCCAAACATATTATATAAATGTTGAAAAAGTTCGGAATGGAAGATTGCAAACCTAACAAGTTGTAAATTAAGTAAAGATGATGAACCCTTGGAAGAAAATAAAACTTAGTACAATTCAATTATTGGCAGCTTACTATATGTGACATCATCAAAGCTAGGTGTTATGCAGGAAATAGGATTGGTTGTAATATTTCAATCTGTACCATATTTCAAGTAGTAAAAAGGATCTTCATATATCTAAAAGGTACTTTGGACTTTGGATTGTGGTATCCAAAGGTGAGTATTTTACTTTAAATGGCAATACTGATGCATATTGGCTAGGAAGTATTGATTATAGAAAATGTACAAGTGGAGGAGAATAATTTCTGGGTAACTATTTAGTATCTTGGTTGAGAAAATAACAATCTTCAATTTCTCTATCTACAACATAAGCTGAGTACATTGCAACAACATCTTATTGCACTCAATTTCTATGGATGAAGCAAACATTGCGAGACATTAAGGTAGAGTACAAACATCCAATATCCTTAATGTGTGACTATGCTAGTTGTATAAACATCTCCATGAACCCGATTGTGCACTAAAAAATAAAGCATATTCTAATCAAGTAACATTTTGTAAGGGAACAAGTTACAAAATAGATTGTCAAGTTGGAATACATTTCTATTGAGGAACATATTGTAGATATATTTACCAAACTCCTTCCCAGAGATACATTTGAGTATCTTTGACAAAAATTGGGGTTATATTCTATACCTAAATAGATACACAAGCTTAGTGGAAGAAACCGTTTGCCAATGGTGTGGTGTTGTAGGCGGAGGGAGAATTATAGACATGAAACAACGTGCAGACACACGGATAAGCATAAGATCAGGGAGAGAAACCCTATTCCATTGATGTCAAAGGGGAAGAAATTGCAAAGGTTGAGATGCTGTAGCTAATGAAACTATGCAGAGATAAAATTGCATAGAAACAAAATTGCCAGAAATGGAATTGCAGACAAGGGGAATATCTACAGGTTTGTTGCAAAAATGTCTAAATTTTTCCATCAATGAAAAAGGGGTAGATTGTTGGAAATATTTTTGTCATTGATGTCAAAAAAAAGGATATATATTTTTCATTAATTTCAAATACAAGGGGAGAGTACAGATAAAGATTGCAAGATGAAGATTGTTGGAAATATTGTTTTTGATGCTCAGGTTGGATACACTATATTTGAAGGATTTTTTAGTCTAGATACCTAGATCAAATTGGAGTATAGATTACATGGTTGGAAATCTTGTTCTGGAAGGGAAAAAAGTGGGTGTATGATCCCCACTATGTGATTTCAAGGAAGAGGTAAGAGAACAAATTATTTTCCTATAATCATGAGCCTAATAAATATTTTCAAAAGGATGCAAATCTGGATACATGGGAATAGGTTAGTAAAATAATATGGACAGGTACCATACAACATACACAGGTGCATATAGGACAATAAAACACCCAACCCACTGTGGTTCAAACCCCATAAAAAATAACTTGGGACCAAAAGAACAATGTTTGATCTACATTTTGACATGGATAGTGATGACCCACACACAAAGAAATCTAGTAAGAAGGATAGGATTGGAGAAGATGTAGGCACACATGATGCAATGGTGGAATTTGTAGTTCAATAATTCACATTGAGCGAGTATAAGACAAACTCAAATGATCCTATGATAGGCTCAAATGGGCTCATTGCTACAATTGGGAATATCCCACCAATTGTTCTATCTACACTAGAACTACAACACAAATATGCTTTAGTAGGTGTTATAGCATCTTTTTCCACCTTTTTCATAGATGCACATGTTGGCTTGAGTCATGTCCTTTCCCCACTTGCATACTATGTTTGTGAACTAGATTTACTAGTTTCCTACTAAAATTTATAAAAAATCCCCTTTTTCAGTAGAGACACACCCTTACCATGTCTAGAGAGTGTCTACATTCCCTAACAATATCTATCCTATGTATTCATTTATTTGGTCACAAACAAATAAAATTTGTTAAAATTTTCATGAGTTGTATGGGTTCTTCCAGTTCCCAACCTCCTACTGCTAGTAAATAACTACCCTAACTACTTTAGCATCTTGTCTAGAGTATACAAGTTCCCAAGGGGAAGAAGAAACCATTAATAAAATCATTATGCTGCTCTTTTTCTATTGAAAACCACAAGCTCCTATTTCTCGATTCTGCAAGTTGTTCTCTCATATATGGAAACCTTCTATTTCCAATAGTCTTTGCTTTTTATATCTTGTCAAAAGGATCCAAAATATCTTTCTTGGACCCATCCTTTGAGAAAAGCATAAGGAGATTGAGTTTCTCTTTTGTGGCCTTAGTGGAGGAATTTAGATAGCAGTTTTAGAATAATGTTGCAGTAGTCACAGGTTATATCTTGTTAGAATTTTAATACTATAATGATGGTTATGTTAGATATTTAAACTATATATATATATATATATATATATATATATCACAATAACCATATGCAATGGGATCACTACAAGATAGACAATCACATCATAAACAAGAGTACACAACAATTTATCTCGGGAAACCCTCCTGGGGAAGAAAACCCAACAAAACGTCTTCAGTATAGATTCTTCAACAAGTACAATATCAATCTCATACAATAACCCGAGAACAAAGAAACCCAAGAATAAGATGTTTTCAATGCAACTAGTCTTTATCCCAAGCAAACTTGTCTTTCTCTCTCTACTAGTGCGAACTAGCTTGAGTGAGTGATATATCAAATGAGATAGGCGCCACTCTATTTATACTAGTCACAAACTGACCTTTTTACCTAACTGGGTTTTGATGCCCATAAAATCCTAGCATCGACAATAGGGATTCTCCCCAATGAATAATCCCAATTAGATCACTCACTTTTTGGTATGGGGAGTATGTCTGGTTAATGGTCCGGCTACTGTAGGTGTGTTTGTTTGATTTGTTTACCTATTGCGGCCTGACCCGTTGTTTATATTTTATTTTTAAAGTATGAATATGCAAGTGCTTCTAATCTAACTAATGCATCTAACCTAAAATTGGTAGGCAGAAGCCTCAACAAGTGATGCATAGGTTCTTACCTCCCATCTTATCACTTCTGCTTATCAATTATCTAACCCTATTCTACACTAAGCTAATTTATCCTTCCAAGGAGCGAGTTTAAGTAAGAGTAATAATCTGAAAATGCTCATACAATACCAACAAATAGCTATTAACATAAAGTATGCACATTCATAGTAGAAAATTATCAAAGATATATTTGATTATAATTAAAACAATTTATTACTATGTTAACACATAGATATTTGCATAGATAAGGAAATAATTCATCACCATCGAAGTAGTTCAATACATTTAGAAAGATATCACAGCATGAACATAAACAAAAAATAAATAGTTATGATCTGTCAGTCACACATCCCAGGAAAACATCCGTGCAAGCTTTTCCCAGTGAACAGGTCTTTCCTCATTATAAAAAAAATAGTTCTCTTACACAATGTATCCAGTCTCTAATTCACTAGCAAAAGTCCCCCTAGTATAGAACCCTTTGTAAAATTAGTTACAGCAGATCTATTGAACAAGAATATCAATCACAAAGATGTAAAACAATTTGAAGTAAAAATTGTGCAAGAGAGATGCATAAGTGCTCTATAATCCAGAATCGGTAGAATTACAATACAATACTGTCACAATGAGTGAGCAATTCGAATTAGCCAAGGAGTTCATTCGAATATACTGCATGGTGTTGATTGGCTCTAGCTAGGAGTCCTCATCATCAATCAGTGGTGGTCATCAATGCACAAGTCACTGTAGACAGGTGTCAAACTGAGTGTAATAAGTGTAATTGATGGTAATGGCACTAATGTAGGGATGGAGGCTCATTGGAGGGCGCATGAGGAGTTAACTGCACTCATAATAGGTATTCAAGTCTCATCGGAGGTCAATCGGAGTGATAACAGCAGTGAGGAGTCAGTCTAGCCTCAAATCAAGGAAAGACAACTAGCTAATTGAAGTGAACTGGACTCGTAGGTGAGAAAAGGCGCCCTTCTCAAGTGGTGGGTGAGAAGTGGGCGCCTCCCTGACTAGGAGGGATAAAACAGAGTGGAAAGTGGCTTTCAAGTGCTAGCAGACTAGGGACTAGGTGCTGGAGGCATCAAACTGGTGACTAGGCAGCATGCAGATGCATGCAATGCATGGAGATGCATGCAATGCATGCAGATGCATGCATGCATGCAAAGTGCATGCAAAGTACATAATGAATGATGAGATATCCTAACACCCCCCTCAAGCTATACTATGATGTAAAAAATAAAATGTAGGGCCCTGGTTACTGAGACCAAAGGTCACCCCAATACAATAATCCAAAAAATGTTGAAAATAAGCTAAGTGAGGAAAGAGGGAAAACCCATTGGGAAGAAATCCCTCCCTTAAGCTAAACATAAAAATGGATCTAATATGTCTCCACCATGATGGAACTCACCCCCAAAAGTGAACGGGGGTAAGAGAACTTCTTCTCAGTGAAGCTCTCGGTGAAGATGTATGCAATTCTCTCATCAGTAGGGCAATATTGCAGAATGATGGTACGATCATGCACCAACTCTCGGATGTAGTGCATATGAATCTCAATGTGCTTGGTCCTCTGCTGCTGAACTGGATTTGTGGAGATCTTAATAGTAGTTTTATTGTCACAAAATATGGCAGTCGAATTAGTGCTACGAAAATCAAACTCAGAAATAATACCCTGCAACCAAACTGCCTGAATGCAAGCATTGACTACCCCTCGATACTCTGCATCTGCTGAAGAAAGTGAAATGGCTGTCTGCTTTTTGCTTGACCAGCAAATAGGGCCATGGACAATCATGAAAACATATCCGGAAGTGGACTTCCGATCTAGCTCAAAATCTACAGCATAATGTATGCCAAAATGTCTTGTACCTTGCACATACTGCAAGATCCGCTTGGCTGCCCGCCAATGAAGCTCATGGGGCTGCTAGATATACCTTGATATAGCACTCATGGCATAAGAAATATCAGGCCTTGAGTGTGTCGAGTAGAGTAGTGAACCAATCAAATGTCGATACATAGTGCAATCTACAAGCAATGTAGAATTTCCCTCCTCAAGACGGATTCTTGAGAGGAATGGAAACGGAGCAGCCTTACATTCTACAATATTAAACTTTGATAGAAGGTCTGAAGCATACTTTTGCTGAGATAATGTGATCCCATCAATGTTTTGAGCCATCTCCAAGCCCAAAAATTGCTTAAGCAAGCCCAAATCGCTCATGTCAAAAGCTAGATTTAAAGCAGTTTTTAGCTTGTTGATTGTAAGGAGAGTGTTACCAGTAATGAGAAGATAATCAACATAAGAACAACAATCAACAAATTACCTTTAACTTTCTGTAGGTACACATTCGGATCAGATTTGCATCTTTTAAAATTCTGAGAAAGAAGGAAGTTGTCCATCTTTGTGTACCAAGCTCTTGGGGCCTGTTTCAATCCATACAAATATTTCTTCAATCTGCAAAATAATGATGGATCTGATATGTATCCTTTTGGCTGCTTCACATATACTTCTTCATCAAGGTCTCCATGTAGAAAATCACTCTTCACATCCATATGGTGCACTTCCCAATGCTTGGATGCGGAAATGGCCAAAACTAGGTGGATGGAATCCATCTTTGCAACCGGTGCAAAGGTCTCAGTGTAGTCCACTCCTTGGACTTGGGAGAAACCTTTTTCCACCAGCCTAGATTTGTATTTGCCGATAGATCCATCAGTAGCAACCTTCGTGTGGTATATCCACTTACATTGGACCAATTTGCTTCCAAATGGAAGAGAAACTAGCTCCCATGTATTATTCTTTTGAAGAGAATTGTACTCTTCATCCATGGCGGTTTGCCATCGTGGATCCCGATGGGCATGATAGTATGATTTAGGATCTGAACCAATCATCAAATAAAATTTCTTAGATAATAATGGATCAGAAAATGAAAGGTCCATACCTGCTCTTTGAAAGTCTGCTCTTGTTCTCCTTGGATTAGCAGGATTTCCAATGTTTGGAGCAGCAGATTGTAGAGTGTTTTGGGCCCACTTTTGTAACTGAGGAGGATCATTATGGTCGGATTCTGAACCTGATATGTCATGGACATAAAATTATTATAGAATATCTGAAATATCAGATCCAATGATTTCTTCATCTTCTCTCTAAACTTCTTCTTATAGAGATTGCGGACCGGCAGTGTTTTCCTCAACTAGTTTCAAATCTGGAAGTGGTTCTTCAAACTTCACACTTGTAAGGCACCTGTAACAATTAATTAACAAGAATACGCGAAATAGAAGAAATGATAGAACTCAGAATCACTTTTGTATTGATCACAGGCCACTTCGAGGGGGCAACCTCCTTTGAGCAAGCTCAATACAAATAACTTCACGGTGCCTTCATAGGTCTCAACACACACTTATATACTAATTCTAGGCGCCAATACTATGGGTCGAAACCATGGGCCGTTACAAACTATGGATTAACAATACTACGGGCGGCTTACAAAGCATATGCGCCAACAACAATAACATAAACTATTGATTAACAAATACTATAGGACGACTTACAAAGCATATGCGTCCAACAACAACATACTAACAAAGTAAAGACATGGGTTCCTAACATCCCCTCCCCCTTAAAAAAAGCTTTGTCCTCAAAGCTTTAGATGTGGAAATTGTTGTTGAATCTGAAAGAGTGGTTCCCATGTAGCATCCTCTGGTTGCATGCCGTGCCACTGAATTAAGACCTCTGTGATAGAACGAGAGCGAAGCTGACGCGTGCGCCGATTTAGGATGGCCTCTGGCTCCAAAAGGATGGATCCTTCATTATCCAGTTCGGGTAAAATCGTTTGGCCGCTGATGTTGGTGCCAAGAACTTTCTTCAGACAAGAGACGTGAAAGACTGGATGAATGCGGGAAGAAGGAGGAAGTTCCAATTTATAAGCAACGGACCCAATCCTCTGAAGGATCCGATATGGCCCATAGAACTTTGGAGCGAGCTTATGACGCCCTTTGAGTTTCAAGGAGGATTGTTTGTACGGCTGGAGACGAAGAAAAACCATATCGCCGACTTGAAAAGTGCGCTCCGAACGGTGCTGATCAGCTTGTTGCTTCATGCGATTTCTTGCCATGTGAAGATTGTCCCGCAAAATGTGAAGAATCTGATCGCGGTTGTGAAGGACCTTGTCAACTTCCTGAACTGGTGAACTGGTGGGGGTGTATGGAAGAAGAGCTGGAGGTGCCTGACCGTAGACTGCTTCATATGGGGTCATTTTAGAGGCAGTATGGTAAGAGGTATTGTACCACCATTCAGCGAGAGGGAGCCACTTTGCCCACTGATGTTGTTGTTCTGAGGTGAAGCAACGAAGATAAGTTTCCAAGCATTTATTGACAATTTCAGTCTGACCATCTGTTTGTGGGTGATACCCTGAACTCATCTTCAGTTTGGTGCCAGTGTGGTGAAATAGTTCTGTCCAAAAATGACTAGTGAAAGTCGCATCACGATCCGAGACAATGGAAGAAGGGATGCCATGAAGACGAAAGATCTGGTCCATAAAAATTTGAGCGACAGAGGAGGCTGTATAGGGATGGCTGAGAGCGCAAAAATGACTATATTTCGAGAGATGATCAACCACAACGAGAATCGCTGTCTTCCCGCCAGATTTAGGGAGCCCTTCAATGAAATCCATAGAAATATCTGTCCAAATCCATGTAGGTATGGGCAAGGGTTCAAGCAATCCTGGAAGGAGTGTTGTTTCACCCTTATTGCGCTGACAGGTATCACATTCGTCCACCATCTGTTGAATTGTCCTTTTCATGCCCTGCCAAAAGAAGTTACGCTGTGCTTGTTCATATGTTTTGAGGAACCCAGAGTGCCCGGCCGATGGAGAAGCATGGAGTTCATAGAAGACAGCCTGTTGAAGATCTGTGTTTTGGGGAAGCACCAGACGACCCTTGTATCGCAGAGAAGCACCATCCCAAGAGTAATGTGGGACAGCCGAAGGATTGTTGGTCAAGCGTTGGATGATATGAGATAAGGAAGAGTCATTGACGTAACCCTGTTGAACAGATTGCAACCAATTTGGAACAGGCATAGAAATAGCTGAAAGAGAACCTTGGGCATCAAATGTGCGAGAAAGAGCATCTGCCACAATATTGTCTTTACCCTTCTTGTAAGTGATCTCATAGTCATAACCCATGAGTTTGCTAACCCATTTCTGTTGTGCCGGGGAGGAGACACGCTGGTCCAAGAAATATTTCAGACTCTGGTGATCAGTCTTGATGCAGAAATGATTCCCTAATAGGTATGGACGCCACTTCTGTACTGCATGCAAAATAGCCATCATTTCCTTCTCATAGGTAGAGGCAGCTAAATTCTTACCTGAAAGGGATTTGCTGGTGAACGCGATGGGGTGTTCATTTTGAAGGAGAACAGCACCAAGTCCATTGCCACAAGCGTCACTCTCAATAGTGAAGGGCTTGGAAAAATTGGGCATAGCTAGCACAGGTGTAGTACACATAGCTTGTTTTAGTTTGTCAAATGCACATTGAGCATCAAGTGTCCATGTAAAAGCATCTTTTTTTAATAGAGCAGTTAATGGAGCTGCAATCTTCCCATAATCCTTGACAAACTTATGGTAGTAGCCAGTCAACCCCAAAAAACCACGAAGGCTCTTGAGTGTCTGAGGATGTGGCCAATTGTTCATGGCCTCGATTTTGGCAGGATCCACGCGAACCCCTTGTGTTGAGATAATGTGCCCGAGATACTCAACTTCCTTTTGTCCAAAAACACATTTAGACTGCTTGGCATGGAGATGATGGTCAGAGAAAAGTTGCATGACAAGATCCAAATGCTGGAGATGTTCATCCCATGTTTTACTGTAGATGAGGATATCATCAAAGAATACCAGAATGAATTTCCGCAAGTAGGGTCGAAATATTTTATTCATTAAGGCCTGGAATGTGGAAGGAGCATTAGTGAGGCCAAAGGGCATGACCAAAAACTCATAATGGCCATCATGTGTGCGAAAAGCTGTTTTAGGAATATCATCCTCATGAACCCAAATTTGATGATACCCAGAACGAAGATCCAACTTGGAGAAAAAGTGAGCCCCATGAAGCTCATCAAGAAGCTCATCAACAACAGGAATTGGAAACTTATCCTTGATGGTGAGGTGATTAAGTGCTCGGAAGTCAATGCAGAGGCGCCATGACCCATCTTTTTTGCGGACAAGAATAACTGGATAAGAAAAGGAACTAGTGCTTGGGCGAATAATCCTTGCTTCAATAAGTCCCGAACGAGCATTTCAATCTCCATTTTTTGGTGAAATGGGTAGCGATAGGGCCTGATGTTGAGAGGAACGCTGCCAGGAAGGAGCTGAATTCGATGGTATTCTGGCCTGGAAGGTGGTAATCCCACTGGTTCAGCAAAGACACCTGTATATCGATCCAGAATTTGTTGTAGATCCGAAGGAGTAGTGGAGACCGCTGATGGTTGCATCTGGATGGAATGGATCTGAGCGATGACACCATGTGAACTCTTCTTGAGGAGTTTTTCCATGCGATGTGAATTGATGATGCTGAGAGAACCTGGTTGTAATCCTGTCAATGTGTGTTTGTGTCCATTGAGGGAAAACTGCATCCAAAGTTCGGCAAAATCCCATAAGATAGGGCCGAGTGTGCGTAGCCATTGAGCACCCAAAACCACATCACATCCGCCTAAGGGCAAGGCAAACATGTCCGAGCGCAAGATATAATCTCCCATAGAGATACGCACATTTCGACACTTCCCTTTGCAAGGTAAGGTGCCCCCATTGGCAATCATGACTTCAAAGTTGGAGCAAGGATGGATAAAACAATCATCTTGTTTGGCGATCCGAGGGTCAATGAAATTATGAGTGCTACCAGAATCAATGAGGATTGTAAGGGGAAGCTTCTTGAAGTAACCCCTGACCCGCATTGTTTGGGGGGTGGTGATTCCAGCTAAAGCATGGAGAGATATCTCTGGCTGGTCATCCTGAGACGGAGGGTCAATAGGCAGTTCCTGACTGTCGACCGGAGCATCCAAGGTTTCTGGATCTTCGTCACCCATTTCCGAGGCAGGCGGAGACTCCACATCCAGGAGATAGAGCTTTTGCTGAACACATCTATGTCCCCGAGTGAATTTCTCATCACAATTATAGCAAAGCCCCTTTTCTCTGCGTGCTTGCATCTCTGTTTCAGACAAACGCTTGATAGGAGTCGGTCGAGGAGCCTGCGGTATAGGTGGTCGCTGAGAACCCATATTTCGGAAGGGAACAAAAGTGGGCTTGGAGCGTTGTTGGGCTGCAAGCTTGTCTTCTGCCAACTTAGCCAACCCGAGTGCTTCCATCATTGTGTTGGGGCAGAACATTTTGACCTCAGAGCGAATGGCATCCTTTAGACCACTGATAAAACAACTCCGGTAAAATTCATCAGATAATCCTTCGGTGTGGTTGGCTAGATTCTCAAATTCCGTTTGATACTCTCTCACAGTGCCAGTTTGGCGAAGTTTAGTGAGGGCTCCTGTGAAGTCATCAAAAGCACTAGGACCAAATCGTTGCAAAACGAGCTGGCAAAAGTCTGGCCAGTTGGGCTCTGGATGAGCCTTGATGTACCAGCAGTACCATTGAAGAGCTTCTTGTTCCAAATGAAAGGATGCCAGTGGAACTTTGTTTGCATCAAAATTATTATGCAGACTGAAATACTGTTCTGCACGATAGATCCATCCAGTTGGATCGGTACCATTGAAGCGAGGAAAATCAAGCTTCGGACCACAGAAATTGCTGGAAGCAGAGAACCCATTGTCTACTGAAGACTCGGACTGCCGTTTGTTGTTCATAGCTGAATGTTCAAGATGGAGACCGAGAAATTTTTCATCCAGATCCTGGAGTTTGGCTTGGATGGCTGTAAGTGCTTCCTCCATGGTTTTTGCTCCTACACGGGTGACAACCATAACCAGGATTTTTTTTTTTTTTAATCTCAGACTGGAGCAGCTACGGCTCGAAAGAAATCTAGAACAGCGCCGAATGGACTGAAAATGGCTGAATCTGGAACGGCTTGCAAAATAGATCTGAAACGGCGCAGCAGTGATCGACAATAGTTCAGCTGAAAGTAGATACAGACCCCAGGTATGTGCGGCTTCCTAACAGTTCAGGGGTTTCACTTGGCCACCAATGCTGTCTGACGGCTTGCGTATTGGGGCAATACCCCTCACTCCACGGCTCAGGTAAAACTGATAACCGCTTTGCCACAAACGACAGCTCTTGGTTTACCTCACGGGTGGAAACTAGTCAATCAGGTAGGGGTCGTTGCCCTTTTCGCCGGTAGGTCCTCTCAATGGGCCAGCTACTTCGGGGTTCCTGTGGTACTCCTCAAAATGAGTTTTAGGGCTTATGCCCAAGTACTTCCCACAGTTAAGCGGATGGGGATTATTCCCAAATCCGAACCTGCAACAGATGTGAAAAAAAAAATTGGCAGAAATTTCACCCAGCGAGCCCAAGAAAGTGCTCTGATACCAGATGTAAGGCACCTGCAACAATTAATTAACAAGAATACGCGAAATAGCAGAAATGATAGAACTCAGAATCACTTTTGTATTGATCACAGGCCACTTCGAGGGGGCAACCTCCTTTGAGCAAGCTCAATACAAATAACTTCACGGTGCCTTCATAGGTCTCAACACACACTTATATACTAATTCTAGGCGCCAATACTATGGGTCGAAACCATGGGCCGTTACAAACTATGGATTAACAATACTACGGGCGGCTTACAAAGCATATGCGCCAACACCAATAACATAAACTATTGATTAACAAATACTACGGGACGACTTACAAAGCATATGCGTCCAACAACAACATACTAACAAAGTAAAGACATGGGTTCCTAACAACACTTCGCTCTATGAATATATTTTTGGATCTAATATTCATGAGATTATATGCTTTTGATTCTTCTCCATATCCTATTAGGATGCATTCAATACTTTGTGGATCCAAATCTTTTCTCTTATCAGAAGGAATTCTAGCCCATGCAATGGAGCCAAAAACCCTCAAATTGGACACATCTGGTTTGTGACCAGTGAATGCTTCAAAATGAATTTTACCTTTCATAGATGAATGTGGAACTCGGTTCTGAATGTATTTAGAAACATTCATGGCTTCAGCCCAAACATTTGAATCCAAACCTTTTGACTCAAGCATACAGGTAGCCATCTCTTTCAATGACCAATTCTTCCTTTCTGCTACATCGTTCTACTGGGGTGTGTAGGGAACTATATGTTGGATCTGAATTCCTCTTTCAGCACAAAGTTGCAACAACTCAGTATTGATATATTCTCTGCCATTATCAGATCTAATAGCTTTGATCTTTCTCTCAGTGGTAGTCTCAACAGAAGCCTTAAAATCCTTGAAATTTCCAAGCACTTCTGACTTGTTTTTGAGAAAAAACACCCAAGTAAAGCGGGAGAAGTCATCGATGAATGTCAAAACATACCTTGAACCATTCATGGACATATTTGGTAGCGGACCACTGATATCAGAATGTATGACACCCAAAATAGTAGAATCTCTTCTAGCTTTTCCGTGGTCGAACTTGTGCTCGGGGTGCTTCCCAATGATGCAACCTGGGAAAATTCCCTTCGAGTAATGGAGGTGCGGAAGACCATGAACAATGGATTTGTTTTGTAATAGAAGAAAACACTTGTAATTAAGGTGTCCAAACCTTTCATGCCAAATCCTACTAACCTCATTTCCATGTGTGAGAAGAGCAGTGGACTTTTCAAGCAGCACAAAGTGTGAAAACTCAAAGTATTTTGCAGTATGATTTGCCTTTTCGGCTGCAATAAGTCTTCCACTTTCAATATCATAAATTTAAACTTTGTTAGGGCTGAATGTCACTTTCTTCAGTTCACTAGTGTGTGTTATTTGATACACAGAAAGTAGATTTGAAGCCAAGGAAGGAACATAAAGAACATTCTGAAAAGTTCCATGCTCTAAATGGATGGTACCTTTACCCTTTGAAGAAATTTTTGAGTCATCTCCCAAATGGATGGGGATGGAGATGCTTGGATCAAATGAAGAGAAGGAGTCAATATTTGCAGCCATATGATTCAAGGCACCAAAATCTATCAGTAGAGTGGTGGGTTTCGAAACAGTTGCCATGAGTGCTTGACCTCTTTCATGATCATCATTTCTATCCTTCTTCCGTGCACCATCGCGAAGAGTTATGTTATTCTTTTCCAAAAGGAGGACCATTTGATCTATTGTTTTCTTCATGCATGAACTTTCAAGATGAAAGCCACAGTTTCAATAAGTACATTTAGATTTTTATTTTCCCTTTTGCTTGTTCCTTGAACCGGATGGTGCATCCGATGGTTTGCTTTTCTCTCTTTTCTTGGTAGGTTCGAATTTGGGCTTCTCTTTCTTTTGCTTTCCTTTTCCATTTGAATTCTTGGATCCTTGAACAAATAGGGCTGAATCTTTAGATCTTATGGACCCCCATTTTAATTAGCTTATCATGCTCTTTGCTAACGGACTCAATGAAGGCATTCAAGGTAGGCATCTTCCAATTCAGGGTAGTTAGCCAACCGGAATTGAAAGAAGAGACAAATACCAAGAAATATTTACCAAGTTTTGAAAGAATAGAGAGGATCAATTGCTTATACTCTTTGATAACTCCACCGTTCTTCAATTGCAAAGACAAATGCTTGAATCTTGTGAAAAGTTCATTGATGGTCTCAAAATTCTCAGGATTCAAGGCAATCAATTCATTTTCCAATTGATAAGACCGCATGTCATCTTGCTTTCCAAAAAGATTCTCGAGTTTCTCCCATACTACCTTTGGAGTAGTCAATCCACTGAGGTGAAAGTGAAGATCCTTGGAAATATTGAAGCAAAGAAGACCATATGCTTCATTCAACTTGTTGAAGTGCTTTGAGTTTTCAATGAGTGTATTGGGCTCAACTTCGAGGCCCATGGTGACTCTGTAGTACCATCTTGAGAGAAACATAATCTCCATGTCATTCTTTCATTCAAAATAATTGAAAGGAGTGAGTAGCTTAGAAGAAGAAGATTCCATCTGAATGATAGCGAATGCACTTGATGGAGATGATAAACCTGCAAATCACAATCAAAACAAGAACAGTAAGGTCGAACAATCCACCCTTTTAGAGTTGAATCACACCTAGGATTGGAGATCAAGCAAGCTTGACTGATCCAATGTATCAAATCCAGGAATTCTATGGAAAACTCAGGCTTCTGGAGTCGATTGGAGTGTATTTTCAGCCTTGCATGCACATGAGCGAATGCACATGAGATTTTGCATGCCAAAACTTCAGTAATTTTGACCAAATCCACTCAATTCTTCATGTAGAACACCTGTAGGAGAGAGATCTTGTCCCTGCAATGGATCTAATACCATTTAAAATTAGTCACAACAGATCTATTGAACAATAATATCAATCACAAAGATGTAAAACAATTTGGAGTAAAAACTGTGCAAGAGAGATGCATCAGTGCTCTATAATCCATAATCAGTAGAATTACAATACAATATTGTCACAATGAGTGAGCAATTCGAATTATCCAAGGAGTTCATTCGAATATACTGCATGGTGTGGCTTGGCTCCAACTAGGAGTCCTCATCATCAATCAGTGCTGGTCATCAATGCACAAGTCACTATCAGACAAGTGTCAAACTGAGTCTAACTGAGTGTAGTAAGTGTAACTGATGGTAATGGCACTAATGTAGGTATGGAGGCTCAGTGGAGGGTGCATGCGGAGTTAACTGCACTCAGAATAGATAGTCAAGTCTCATCGGAGGTCAATCAGAGTGATAACAGTAGTGAGGAGTCAATCTAGCCTCAAATCAAGGAAAGACAACTAGCTAACTGAAGTGAACTGGACTGGTAGGTGAGAAAAGGTGCCCTTCTCAAGTGGTGGGTGAGAAGTGGGTGCCTCCCTGACTAGGAGGGCTAAAAAAGAGTGGAAAGTGGCTCATGGGTGCTGGTAGACTAGGGACTAGGTGCTGGAGGCATCAAACTGGTGACTGGGCAGCATGCATGCATGCAAAGTACATATTGAATGATGATATATCCTAAGACCCTTCCCCCATATTTATATTACAAGAGAATTGTCTTAAATGACTGATCAATTTGGCTTCCTCTGCGTCCTTTGGATTTCCCAATCTGTCTCTTGTGCCTGCGCTTCTTCTGCCCGCAACCTTTCAACTTCCTCTGCATCCTTTGGATCGCCCAATTTGTCTCTTGTGACTATGCTTCTTCTGCTCACAACTTTTTAGCTTTCAGGGATCCTAAGAAAAAAACCAAAATCAATGTATAAGAATCATTCATTGCCCACATAATAATTCCAAATGAAGTGATAATGATCATAATATAAATTGTAGAGATATAAGTGTCAATATTGTTTACAAATCAGAATATTGAAGCTTCCATGATATTGTTTTGTCCTGAAGATGATAACTAACGCAGAGGCGGAAAGTCGGAAAGGGCTTGTGAAAATGACCAAAACCATCCTTTCGCATTCTGCAATCCGCAATCTGCAATTCGGGCCCATGGGAATGCGGAATTGTGGGAGACAATTTCAACCGATCAAAAAATTCCATCCGCAATGCGAGATGTGGAACTGCGGTATTGTGGGAATGCAAGAGTGCGAGAGACAATTTCAGAATGTCCAAAAATCCACCTACAATTCGCAACCCGCAATGTGGGATGCGGAATTGCGGGATTGGGAGAATGCGGAAGACAAAATCAAAAAGTTCAAAATGCAATCCGCAATCCACAATCAGAACTGCGGAAGCATAGGATACATAAAAATGAGATGTGGGAACGCAGAAATGCAGACATGCGGAATGCGGAAAGGAGGAATGCAATTCAAAATTCATAAATGCAGTCTGCAGTCCATAATCGGGAATGCGGGAACACCGAGCTACGGGACTACAGAATGTGTTAAAGAGGGCATGCGGATTGCGGAAATGCCGAAGACAATTCAATAAATAAAAAAAATCAATCTACAATACGCAATCCACAATCGGAACTGCGGGCAGGCGAAAAATTAGGATTGTGGAATTGTGGGGTTGCAGATACTATTTTAAACGGTTGGAGATATAATTCGGAATATGACGTTGGACATGCAGCAATGCAGAACTTAAGAATGAGGAAGTGGGGAAATGCCTTTTCTTTTTTTGTTTTTTCAATAAAATCTAAGTGTCAGGAGTAATCTGAAACAAAATATGAGTAAGATCAAAGGAGGGGCCCTACAATTTTACAAAAATTTTGGGGATCAGGTTGCAGCTACAAAAATTGGTGACTAGCTGGTGAACACAGATCTCTGAACAAACCCGTTTTAGGATCACAATTACTTGTCTATTATTAATTCTGATTGTAAAACTGTGCCCTTATCATTTTACCAGGATTTTAAAAGGCTAAAGTTTGATGCAGGAAGGGGATCTTTCTTGAGTCATATTGGTCATTCATTTTGGAAAATAGGGCAACCTGGACTAGATTTCCTGACCACTCTCCTGAGGCCATAATATGGAGTTCATTATTAGTCCCATCTTTTGGTGACCTCTAAATA
The DNA here is from genome assembly GCA_027924585.1 of Larix kaempferi. NCBI lineage: Eukaryota > Viridiplantae > Streptophyta > Pinopsida > Pinales > Pinaceae > Larix > Larix kaempferi. The sequence continues at coordinate 19,682,262 of BSBM01000123.1, read as the reverse complement.
CGACTCCACAGGATCGTAACTAAATCAGACAAATGTATTTGTTTATTCTTCATTCCGATGCTATCAACATTTCTTTAGATGCTTTCTTTTCACGATTTTTATCATCCGAGTATTTTATCAATAGCCTTCTTCAATCTTCAACATTTGACATGGGTTATTCCATCCATAATGTCATTTTATGTGAGTGGTGAGTTTTTATTTGTTTGTCATACTCATGGACGGAGAAGAGCCCTTTTGGACTTATCATCTGGGCCATCTTCTTGATTGGATGTATTTATTTTCAAAACCATTTCTTTGATGGAGATTGAACTTTTTAGAAATTTTGACTCTTCATTATAAGCCTTTTGGCTGTAATTTTTGTAGCATGGGATCATTTTAATTGCCATACATCTGCAAGACTTGCTTCTTTTCCATGGGTCAGTTATAGTAGGATGCCTGAGATGGTTATTTATGTGTAAGTGAGTGTAGCCCCAAGATAGTAATTTAGAATTCATAGATCATGATTATTTCACAAGGTTTACATTGACACAACATAAAACATGATGCAGTTTTCCCTTTTTAAAACAAAGCAGCAATTAAAATCACCAATGAAAGTGTTTTTACAAAAGGAATTCCTTTTGTCTTAAAGCCAATTCCAATCATTTTGGTGATTATCAACGTTTCACATGATATTGTTCATATCTCTGCATTCCTGCATATCACTGTGAAAGCTGAGCTGAGGTTTATTAAACACAATCAAATAAGTAAAGAAAAATCAAAACAAGATGGGATTAGGTTGAAGCTAACTAGCCTAAGATGACAACAAATGAAATCAAACAAAAGGATAAAATCAACCAATTTATTTATGTACAACAGTTTTCCCTAAATCTAAGAAAAATAGTGTTTGAGTGCTAGGCCATTGACAGGGAGGTTTTATTTCTCCCCTTGTAAAACTTGTAATTTATAAGTTGTTGGGACAAGATTCTCCACAATATGATAAGGACCAAGCCACAGTTGTTGAAATTTTGTATTTTTTCCCTTTTGTTCATGAGGATGATCCCATTTTAGAACTAGGTATCCTACCTCAAAAAATTTATTGCCAAATTTTCGTATAACAAACCATTTTTTAACAATATCTTGGTGACAGTTGAACCTATATTTGTCCCTTTTCCATGCTTCCTCGAGTTTCATCAGAGTATTAATTCAGGACTGTAGGATTTCGCTATTGGATCCCCGAGATTCCTGAGCTAACCGTAGGGAAGGGAGTAGTATGTTTGGGGGAAGGATAGCCTCTTTCCCATATACTAAGGTATAAGAAGAAACCCCTAAAGAGTCTTTTGGAGTGACCCTATCTGCCCATAAAGCATTGGGAAGGGCTACATGCCAATTTCTCTGGTTTTCAATAATTGTTTTCTTCAATATTCATATGAGATTTTTATTGGTGGATTATACCAACCCATTCCCTTGAGGATAATAGAAGATGAATAATTCAATTGAATTCTCTTTTCAATAGCAAATGTACTCAATTTGAAAGAAGAAAAATAAGATGCATTATAAAAAAATAATGAAATTGGAACCCCAAACCTAGTTATGATGTTTTCTTGTAAGAACTCGATGATTGCATCTTCATTCACTTTGCGCAAAGGAGTGGATTCAATCCATCTTGTAAATTAATTAGTGGAAGTGAGAATATATAGGCGTTGCAATGAAGAATTGTGATTAATGTCCCCAATGATGTCTAATCCCCATTGCTCGAATGGGTATGAAATGATGACCGATTGTAATGGTCCTACTGATTTGGGTAGTCTACCAGCACTCCTCTGACATATACCACATTTACTTGCATAAGAATGAGCATATTTAAAAACAGTAGGCTAGCAATATCCAACTCTCATTATTTTATGAGTAGTAGTGTCCCCAGGATAATGTCCCCTTGCAGGGCCATCATGTAACTCTCTTACAACTTTCTCTGCATCATCCTTTTCAAGACATCCGATAAAAACTCCATCGTAATTCTTTCTAAACAGAATTCCATTTATTATTTGGTATGATGCTGAATTCAATCGGAGTGCCCTTCTTTGTTTTGAATTCCAATATTTCGGCCGCATTAGAGGAAATTTGAGGTCTAAAATGGACTTGATAAGAAAACGAGCCATCATATAAGAAAACGAGCCAACAATAATTTATTTATGAGTTGGAATTCAAGCCTACCAATAGAATTTCAATAAAATGAGTCAACCATAATGGTTGACTTGAGAATTTAATTCTGCATCCAACGAGTTCTCCCACTCAAAATTTGAGTAAAAAAACATGGAGATATGTTGAAAATACAAACAAAAAAGTAGTTTTTTTCTTTCTTCCTCCAAAATTAATAAATATTATTTTATTATTTTAACTAATATTTCATTATTTTAACTATTATTTTATTATTTTCCTTAGGAGGCCCATTTTAGACCTTAAATTTCCTCTAATTGAAATATCCATTTTGAAGATAATAAATTAAATCTCTATACCAAGACTCTGGAGTGGTGAAAGTGGAACATACTTGAATTAAATTCATTTCTAATTCATTTTCCTAGCCATGATCTTTATCAATTGGATGTTCAGTAAGAAACTTGCATAACCCTTGACCTTTGATGATATTAGCAAGCTTAAATTCTAGGTCATATTCTTGTAGTGCAGTCACCCAAGTTCCTTGTCTTTCTCCCAACACTTTCTGTATAAATAGAGACCTGACAACTAGGTGAGGTATTATAACCTTTGTTCTATTTTTTAGAATGTAAGGTCTAAACTGTTTTACTACCTTGAATACTATGAAATATATATCATAGTAGGATCTAGCAACTATAGATTACCTCAAAATCAATAATTTTGGCTTAGTATGCAGGAAATAGTGTAAAAAAGAATTCTGGAAAATAAATGATCAAAAACCAATCACAAATGATCAAAAGCTAGTAATATAAATGATAAAAAACCATAGATACAAATGATCAAATAATAGGTTTATTAACATTCCAACTATCCACCTCAAAAATGAGTTGTGAGTTCATTTATATAGCATTTGGAAGAATTTGTTTGCCTTTGGAGGCTCTACAAGTGGCTACCTTACATTGGACCTCAATCCCCCCTAGGTTGACCAATAGGCTCCCAAATCATCCCAAACTGGTATGAATTGTCCATGTCAATGTTGGGTGAGCATGGGAATACCAAAATGAGGCTCACATGTGGTGGATAGGATTGGGTGGAAGTTAGGTGGCCAAGGAGTGGCCAAAATAGCCAAGAAAGGGTCAAAATGACTAGATACATTGCATGGGTGTCTTAAGTCAAAGACAATTTCCTTAAAATAGGGAAATAGGGCTACTTTGCTCAAGTCGTGGTAATAAATTCTAGAGGTGGCCATAAATAAGGCACCCAACAACTATATTGACCCATTTTGTCCCATACTTTGGTGGATAAGTCATCATCTCCCCCTACTAACTTCTAAAAACCTTGGATTATAATTATTACCTTATCTTGGACCAATTAATCAACAAATATATGTATGACTAAGGTCTAAGGTCTAATAATGTTCTAACAAATACTGCATATGCTTGTTTGTCTAGAGCTGGGTAGTTAAGTTCAACTCCTTGTAACGTAGTGCTCATAAAAGATACTGGGTATTCATCTCCTTGCTCTCCTTTCTGTGTGAGCACTACTACAAGAGAATGATCTGAAAAAAATGTATATATAATGAAATCCTTTTCAAAATATGGACTTCTCAATGAAGGTGCATGAGAAATTGCGTGTTTTATATCCTTAAATGCATTCTTTTCAATATCAGTCCATTTGAACTGCAGATTTTGCTTCACCATCTACTGCAAAGGTTTTATAATTTGTGCAAAATCTGGTACAAACCTTCCCACAAATTTTATTGTTCCCATAAATTATTGCATAGTTTTCTTATGATGGGGCATGGGAATATGGGTTATAACTTGAATTATTTCTGGGTCTATAGAGATTCCCTTTTTAGAGATGATGTGTCCTATTAGTTTTTTTTCGAGAACAACAAAAATGATTTCCTTAGAATTCAAAGATATACCATACTTCCTACAATGTTCAAAAATCTGTTTTAAATGGAAAGCATGATCTTCTCTTTTCTTAGAAAAAATTATCACATCATCTAAATAAATAACAACACAATGGCCTACTAAACCTCGAAATGCGATGCCCATGGACCTTTGAAATGTGGCTCTAGGATTCATAAGGCCAAAAGGAATTCTTCTATAAGAGAATGTTCCCCATTTTGTACGAAAGGTGGTGTTGATTCAATCCTTCTCTGAGACAGCTACCATTTGTAAGATTTGTTCCATAGGTGGGACTGGATAGCTGTCTTTATCTGATGCCCTATTTAAATTTCAAAAATAAACACATAATCTTATTTCTCCTGATTTTTTTCTTACAGGCACTAAGTTGGCTACCCATTCAAAGTGTCTCACCTTGAAAATAATCTTAGCATCCAACAACTTCTTTAATTCTTTATGTATTAATGGTTCAAGCATAGGATGCATCTTTTGAAGTTGCTTCTGAAATGGTTTTGCTCATTGTTTGATGGGTATCACATGCTGGATGATGCGTGTATAATAAGTATTCAAATCTTCATATGTCCATGCAAACATTTCCTTGTACTACTGAAATAGTTTAATAAATTTGCATATTTATCCAAGTGAGCAACATTTTACAAAATTGACATATTTAGGTTCATTTTTTGTCCCTAAGTTCACCAACTCATATTGCATCGAAGAGTTGTTTTCCTTGACATTTGCAGGCTTCTTGAAATTGTGTTGTAAGTCAAATAATTCTTCAAGAGTTCATACTTTTTTTGGCATAAAAATTCCTTTCCTGGTATCCTTATTTTGCAATTCTGACTGGTGCTCATCTTCTTCAATAATGAATTCTTTAAAGGTATCTTCATTTGTCAAAAATTTGATAATCTACTCATCATCATCGAACACTCTCAAGTTTGTGTGTTGTCAGGTACACATGGCGTAAAAATCAATTCAATAGAACATTTGTTGTTAGTTGGTACTAACCGTGAAGCAGAAGTGGCTAGTAAATCAGCGACAACATTTTTTAATCTAGGAATAGCATTTATTTTAAAGGAATTACAATTTGATCTTAAATTCCATACTTCGGATTGATACCCTTTCTAGTGTGGAGATACACGATGAATGGTGTTTCTTATTTTCCTAACAGCTATTTCCGAGTCACCAAAAGCTTTTAAATTTTTAACATTCAAATCAATGGCTTTTTTCAATCCTTGCACTAAAGATTCATATTCAACAATATTATTTGTGCATTCAAATTCTAATCTACAAGAGAGAAATTTTATGTTTCCTTGAGAATCCACAAGAACACAACCAACTCATGCTCGCTCTTGTGTTTTGGAGCCATCAACGTATCAAATCCAAAATTGATCATCTAACTCAACTATGTTAGTGGGACTATCTAAGTCAGTAACTAATTCTACTATGTTACAATCAATATCATCAGCTCGTGCAAATTGAAGGAAATTGGACTGGTTGTCTTAATCATGGCCAACATTTTTTGCTTGATAGTTCCCTCACTCAATTTCTAAAAAATAATTCCCCAAAACTGAAGATGAAAAATTCACTGGATCAATTTTTTCTTCTAACTCATTCACATTATGCTTCATATGAGGTTCCCTCAATACCTTGATTTGGTTTTGCTTATTTCAATATGGCAGCCATAAATGAGACCAATCAGTTGTGAAATAACCATTCAACTTATTTGACCAATCTCTACTCAATATTAACCATCAGCTTCTGGTATGTCTACTACCATAATATCAATAAATTGACACATGCTTGGGTCCACAGCCAATATGATCAATACATTTTTCATTTCCCCAATAAATTTAACATCAGATCTATCAAGTTCTATAATCCTGGAAGGGGATGAAGTGGATTGTCCATTAATTGTTTTGCAAATAGATAGTGGCATAATGTTAAATGAAGCCCCAAATTCTACCAAGCAATTATGCACATTACAATTGGAGGTTTCAAAAGTCAAAAGGAAAGGAAGAGTTTGAGATCTTGATATTACACCTATACTTGTTTCATTAATCTCAGTATCAAAATCAACCCTCTCTGACTGTTGGTCTATTGTACTGCTTGATTTTACATCAAAAGCTTCTAATAAAGTTTTCTTTGTTGTGGTAGGTTACATAGTTTAAACAAAGATATATTTTCCTCGATTTTCTTGATATCTTCTACAATGTCATATCCCATATTCTGATTTCCTCCAACCCTTTTACCACTATTAGATTTGCTGACTATAGGGTTCATTTGCTTATTGCTTAATGGGATTGTTTCCTTTACAGCCCCAGGATTTACTTTTGGTTGGGACTGATTTATACTGTTATTATTCTTCATATTTTCTTTGGTTGTCTTCATTTTGGGAAGTACCATACTTTTCTCTTCTATTTGTCCCTTACTTCTAGTGGCATAATGTTAACACCCAAAAAGTGCTCACTACCTCATCTACCTCATTACATGACTCATTTGTCCATATTTCCTACCATATTTACCTTCAGAACCCTAAAATCCCATTAAAAAGCCTCCAAAAGGCCACAAAACCATCAAAAAGGCTAAAAAACCCCTTTTCCCTCCAAAAATATCCAAAATTCCTCCAAAATAGCAAAAACCCTCTAAAAAGGGAATAAAAAATATAAAATAATGAGGAAAAAGAGGAAAAAGGAAGAAAAAACCCTATACAGCTGACCTAAACCATATGGTTCCCAAAACCATGGGCCAACACTCCACCACCAAAAACCTATAAATAGGTGATGGAGACCCCTCATTTCACATCCACAATCAAGTATACCCTTACTCTGCCAAAATCTCTCTTGAAACCCTAGCTCACCCTTGAGCTACTTTCACCATTGAGAGCCCCTCTTGGCCCATTTCCACCATTGGAGAAAGAGAAGGAGCAAAGCTGGAGTTTGGAGCAACCCTCTTGGACAATTGCAAGAACTTCACCAACCTTCACATTGGAGGTAAAGCTTTAATAAAAAAAACCGTTTATATTATATATTGTCTTTTATGTTTCATGTACTTGCTTAGAATAATTTTCATTTTAATACCTTGTCTTTTAATTACTATTTATTGAACTGCTACTAAGGAATCCCTTCTCCTTAGTAGGTGCTCATTTGCACAAGCTAGGGTGAAAACCCTAGCTAAAGTTTTGGTGACTCCACTAGGTTTGAATTTTTGGTTACAATTTTTAAATATTTTTTCTGTTCGGTTGTCCCTTTCGGCCGCCGTAAACCGCATCTTTTACCCCCTGCAGTTGCGTTCCGTCCGCGTCTTTCAGGCACTTACCTGCGATCCAACCACGGCTCTCAGACTTTTTCGGGCGACCTGCCGGCCGTTTTCAGTCTGTTACCTGCGATCCGACCACGACTATTAACCTGTTTGGGACTGTCTGACTGCGGCTATTACCCTGTTTTCTGCGTCCCGCCTGTGGCTTTCGGTCATTTTCCTGCGACCCGCCGGTACCTTTCGGCGTCTTTCTTGCGTCCCGCCTGCGGCTTTCGGCCATTTTCTCGTGACCCGCCGGCACCTTTCGGTGTCTTTCTTGCATCCTTCCTGCGGCTTTCAGCCATTTTCCCGCGACCCACCTGCGACTTTCGACGTTGTTCCTGCGACCCGACTGCGTTTTTCAGCCTCAAACTCGCAACCCGACTGCGATTGCTTAGCTATTTTCCGCGGTCCGACCACCCATATTTTCCAAAAACCCCCTGTCTATTTTCTACATTTTTCTCTGTTTTGAACCTAGCACTTTGCTGCACTATTTTCTGCACCAGCACAACCATCTGTCCTACCTGCAGCCACCCTTCCTTACAGCCTTTTTATGCAGTTTTATTTCTGTTTCATTTACATAATCGTTTTTAAATTTTCAGCTTTTTTAATTTGAAAAAAGAAAATTGTGCATTTCAAAGGTTAATTTTTGTCTCGTTATTGCTAGTTAGAAAGTTGCCCACCCTAGTGGGACTTTTTACTTGGGTTCATCATCATCTCACAAGCACACACTCTGTCACCTAATTCAAGTGAGCCTTAAAAAGTACTTAACACAACCAACATTCTAACCCCACTTGGGGAACACATAAGAATTTTTGTAGTTAGGTAGGATCGGGGGGATAGGCATCCAAATAACACCCCTCGGTTGCTTACACTTGAGACATAGCTGTTGTCCATTAGGGAACCAAAATCCCCTAGTATTTTTTGGCACGGTCACAACCAGTTTATCAGAGGGCCTGTCCCCTAGGAGGGTTGAAGTCGCCAGACTGGTTCCGGAGGCCTGAGTGGAATACCACAATCCATTCAATAACCAAAGGCTACCTTTCGCGATTCTCGGGGTATCCCTGTATGGGGGTACTGCGGTAAAACGACCAAACGGCATATTCACCTTTTCTGGATGTGTCATGAATGGGGTATCTTAGTTGCCTTTCTTCTAGGATTGACTACCCGGTGTCCCTCCCGGTAGGGGGATATCTTTAGCCACTTGGCTCTCCTATCCATATTGTCTGACTTGGATTTCATCACCTTGCAGAGGATATGTCTAGTTGAGTCAGAATACTATTTAGTTAGTTGTTTGCATGCTCCCTTACCTCCTTTTGGTCTAGTGAGTCCACTATTTTTATTTTCCAGGAAACCTTCTGCTTGTTGGTATTTTGACCATTTCTGTTGATACTCCATTTATTGTAGCACAGCTGTTACAGTAGATGTTTTGAGTTGGTTGTTGGCGTGAGTGCCATATTTTTTGAGCTCTCCTTCTGCACACTCGGTTGCATTAGGATTTTTGAGCTATTTTTCACTCAACACAACCCCCAGATATTTGACACCATCTGTCACCATTGAGTCCCCGAGACATTCTCGGTGCCTCAGGGGCGAGCCCCCACAACACGGTTCACTTGACACCACCTGTCATAGACTTAGATCATCATCACTTGATACCACTCATCATAGATCTCAAGCTTTGTCACTTGACTCCACTCGTCAACGGCATATGACTCTGTCACCAGATATTGACGCCCCTTACTTTACCTCTGATTCTGAGGCAGAGTCTGAGAACCCCATTTACACTGCCCCTACTAGCCCCATGGCTGTCGTGACTTCCACTCCTTTCTTTGTACGGACCATTGGTGGCACATCCACCACTACACCAGTTACCACACCTATTTTGGGTATGCCCTCGATGGGGGCCACGTCCACCATTCCAGTCACCGTACCCATTCCAGTAGTTGGCATACCTATCACCACTCAACCAGTGACTCACACTACCCTTGGTGGTGTAGGACCATCCTATACCACCTTCGTTCCCCCCCTTGAGGGAAACATCCCAAACCTTGCCCCTCCACTTGGGGGCATTGGCCCCAACTTGGTCACACCCGCTAGTATGTCACATCCTTCTACTAGTTTGCCATTCATGGCTAGCCTCAACCTACCTGACCTAGCCAGACTGACTAACAATCCCATTAGACACAACCCTGCGTGGCCTCACATGCCCACCAAGCTTCGCTCTGACATCCCTAAGTTTGAGGGCAAGGCCGGTGAGGACCCCGAGAACCACATTATGTCCTTCCATCTATGGTGTTCCTCCAACTCCATAGTGGACGACTCTGTCTGCCTCCATCTGTTATAGCGCACCTTCACTGGCTCCGCAGCTAAGTGGTACATTGAGAAGCCCCATGGGACCCATGCCACCTTTACCTCCCTTGCCTCGACCTTCCTCCAGTTCTTTCAGTTACCTATCCACTATGACGCGGGAGTTGAGATCTTATTGTCTTGCAGACAGAACACGGCTACCCATATCACTGACCACATTCATGAGTGGCGTTGATGTCGCAGCCTCTGCAAGATCAAGTTAGACGACTGTATCTTCCTATATTGGTTCCTAAAATCCCTCCTTCCTGTCATTGCCAAGGATGTGGCATCCGAACGACCCTAGTCTGAAGAAGAGGCCATCCTCAAAGCCCATCAATTTGACCTCATATACGCCCAGTTGGGTTATCTCTATACCATCATACTTGATGCCCCTCGTGGTGATTCCTCCCATCACGATGCGTCGGGGGCATCCCATGCCACAGACGGCATCATCGGCCGTATCGCCTCGCATCCCCAACCCTTTTCCATAGCACGTCCCAACCATGGCCCCGATCTTTCGCGGGATACATCACATTCCGGTGCGACCAACTCGTATGCTCCCATGGCACATCACCACCATTCCCATGGACCCTCATGTACACCTCAGTGCTTTGGGCACACCTCCCCCACCTATGCCCCCCCGGCCGCACCTCAGCCGTATTACCATCCACAGGCTGCACCAGCTCCTATGACCTCTCAAGCCCAACCTTCTTATTACCTGCCACAGGCAACCCCTGCGGCCAACCCACAACCCGCTCCGTAGATATATCAGAAACCCCCGCAAGGTTCAGCACCTGCGCAGCCTCCACCTACATATTATCCTCCGCAGCCTGCTCCAGCACCTGCGCAACCCCAGAACCCACCTACTGCCCAAGGGAAAGTATACGCCCAACAAAATCAGTAGCAAAACCAAAACAACCAGAACCAACAGGGCCAGCAAAATCGTGGCAAAGGCCGTAACCGTGGGAACAACCCTCCGCTAGACCAAGGTGGTCAAACTCCCAATCCCCCAAACAACAATAATGCGACACCTACCAACCAAAACCCTGATCGGCCACCCAAGCAGGCCAAAAACCCCAACTTGCGAACTAACCATCCTTGTTCTATTTGCGGGGTCTGTGGCCACTACACACATGCTTGCCCACATTTGGAGCAAGCTCGAAAACTCTAGGTTGATGATGCCCGTCGCCAAGGGCATGCAGCTCCTCAAGCGCCGCCCAACCCCCCACCCCCCTCAGCAACCACCTTTGGTACTACAAAACCCCTTACCAACCCAAGGCATAGTGAGCACTCAGCCATTGGCTCCCCCTCAAGGAAACGCACCACCACAACAACAGATCACTTATGCTGCTCTTGACCAAACCATGTTCGACTCAGGTACTCACCACTTGTTGATGATGTCATCCACTGATGTCAACCTCCAAACCCGTCGGAACCAGTATGGCTCCACCTCTGAAGCCCCTCCCTCCGAAAAAAACACCAATGCTCATTCCACCGATCAGACATTACGTATACCTCCGGCTCCCCTCAATGGCGCTTCCAGAGCACCTCGTTTCCCACTTTGTCGAATCAATAATAATCCCAATGCTCGCGCTACGTCAAATTACAACATTGTAGATGACTTAGCCCAGTCTCCCGCAGCCATGTCTGCGTTGGAAGTCTTGAAAAACTGTCCTTCACAGCGCAAGACTTTGCTCTCCGCCATTGGTGATATTGACCCAAATGATTCACAACTGATGGCATTCGATTTGGACCAATCCGAACCACGCTTGCCTTCCACTTTAGCGTTCCAAGTTTTTGTTTCCGTTCAGAATCTTGTCATCCATCGGTGCATCATCAATGAAGGTGCCTCTACATGCATTATGTCCACATTCATTTGGCAGAAGTTGGGATCCCCTAATCTCCAGCAGTCCACCACCGCGTTGCGAGCATACGACGGTCGTTCGGCTCAACCCCAAGGCCTATTAGCTAACGTCCCCATCCAGCTGGCTTGCAAAACCGTTCTCATTGACATAGAGGTCATCAATTCCCAACTTGATTATAACCTGTTAATTGGCCGCAGCTACATGTATGCCATGAAGGCGGTTTCCTCCTTTGTTTTTCATACCATGATGTTCCCCCATGACGGACGCGTGGTCAAGGTTGACCAACTCACCTACTACGATCCAAATGCCCCCGCTGCACCTGAAAATGTTCTCCCCATGGTTGAACAACCCGTTAGTGGTGCCGCTACCTCGTTTGTTTCCTCTGTGGGACCTGGATTTTACTTAGATCCACCGATGACATCAACATTCCAATCCATTCCTCCCCCGTCATCTGCAACCGACGTATCTGACCTATGTACCCTTTCCCACGATACAAAAACACCTAACAATCAACTGCCCTTGTTTCCTAAACCACCGTTGGTACCTAGCCACATTGGTGTTACACATATCCACACAATCCCCTTCCTATTCCCTCCCTCAGGAGTACTAAGCGCCCCGGTCATGGCTACCCTTAGCCTCCCTGGGTTAACCTTGGGATTACCCGTGTGGTATCTTTCGCCTCCCATTCCCCCGCCAACACCAAACGTCGTCCTACAACCGGTGCAACCCATGGCTACTACTAGTCAACCACCTCCCGGTGTCAATACCCCTTCATCCTCTACGAATCCCCCCCCTCTTATCAAGCACACTGGGGGCAGAGGCCCACAACCATACACTGTTGTACCTCCTCCCAATACAGTTAAAACCCCTCCCGTTTTTCGTGCTCCCCCCAAATGCTCGGTGTGCGATGAGTTAGGCCATCCGACTCACCAATGTCCACAGTTACCTGCATTACAGGAACACATGCAGATGCTTGACGATGACCCCAACATCCCGGTTGTCGAACTCGACCCAACCCTCAAACCTCGTGATAAATCACTGTGCACCAACCACCCTTGTGCCATATGCGGTATTTACGGCCACTACTCACATCACTTTCCTGATCTCCCAGATTACAGAGCAGCTCTCTACGAGATGAATAATTTCGACCTTGAGACAACACCCCCCACAATTGAGGAGATCCACCCCCCGGTATCATCCCAGTCTGGCGATATTAATACCATTTATATGATATCTTCCACCACCATTCCCTCGTCAACCGATTTGACAACCAACACTTTCCGTACTGATGAGGAGATTCTCGAGGCTCTCACTGCCCCGGATTATCCCTGGGATGACATGCACCATTGTTCCTATTTCCTCCCAGAAGAATCTTCCTCCAGTACAGCTACCCAATTCGCGGTTGAGTCCAAAGATTTCCTTCCCAACAAAGTCGACTGGTTTAAGGATCCTATTCCTGCTCCTGATGCCTTTGAGGAAGGTAACATGGCCAATATCTCACCCATCATCCACATTGATATCGCTGACCCACCTGGTGCTCTTAAAATCATTACCTTAGGAGCCTCCTCCAGTGAGCATGAGATTGGAGAATACAAAAAACTTTTCCAAGAATTCTGTGATGTCTTTGCCTGGTCCTATACCGAAATTCCTGGTCTTGACCCCGCTATCATAGGGCACCACCTTGACACCTCTGAGTCAAGGGGCATACTAGCTTACCTCGACCCTGGGATAGGAGGCATGATCAACCATTTTGAACCTTCCCCATCACATCTATCTCAGCACATCAATGAACCCATTGTTCCAACCAACACATATGTGATCCCCAATCACAAACCCTATGCACATAGCATGGGGGCAGGTCATTAACCCTGCTCACTTTTTCACATTTGTGAAATCAACCATTTTTGAGGTCACGTGTCACTTGTATATTTGATTTGATTTGATACTCCTAGTATTCTTCCCCCACGGGTCATCATTTCTCCCCACCACTGCATCCTTGGCTTGGTGGGCTCACCTTTATTTGCAACCATTTTTTAACCTAGTTATTTCCTTTAACAATTCTAGAGTCCTTATGACCTCCATTTTTCGCACCAATTGCACTGCCGGTTTCATATTTTCGTGCTCGTGATGATGCTTGAGATCATTTATCGCTCTCACCAGGACCAATATCAACATTGTGTCCAGACACCACTAGTCACCCCGGTTAGCGTGCCACTTCGGCTGCTCTCCTTTTTTGGTATATTTTATATCATCGAATTCATTTTTTCGAGCCCGTGATGATGCTTGAGATCATTTATCGCTCTCACCCCCAGATTTTTTGGGTATTTTTCCAAAATGCCCCTGTCACCTCGGTTTGCATTCCACATCGGCCATTATCCATTTTTGACACTCTTTATATCACCGAATTCTTTTTTCTGAGCTCGTGATGATGCTTGAGATCATTTCTCGCTCTCACTTGGTACAGTTTCAACATTGTGTGTCGACACCTTGCTGCCTCGGTTTGTGTGCCACATTGGCCGCCATCGGATTGTTCCACATTTTTACATGAGCCATTCACTCCTATCATACTGCAATTATTCCGTTATTTTTCCACCATTCATTAACCCGCAAGGAGGAGCACCAGTGTTCCCCCTACCCTCGTTCTTGGTCATCCTTAATGTTCCTTGATTGAGCACGTCCTCCTTGCCTGACCTTTCCTTTTGTTCAGTATAATTTTATCCCTTTTTCGGGCCGGACAAGTCCTTTACGAAAAAGGTACTTACGGAGTTTCTGTTAAGCTCTTTTCTGACTCCTAAAACAATGAAAAGATCGCGAAGCAATCTTTCTTCCTTTCATGCTCGTTAAAGTACCTGAAAGGGCGTCTATCTGGTATAAGTTTAACCCTTTTCCGGACCTGGTAGACTAATTATGAAAAAGGAATACTCTAGTCACACCGGCTAGAAGAGTTCTTCATTGCATCCTTTTATGCTTCTTTGTGCCTTGGAGACTAACACACGAAAAAGAAACCCCCTGGAGTCTTCTTATCACTTTCAGACTCTCTAAAATTGAAAGCAACCACGAGCATGAACTGTCTTGGGCTCGTACAAATCCACACGACAGTACCATTCCATCCTTTCAGAGTCTTCTTATCGCTTATGAGCACCTACTAAGGAGAAGGGACTCCTTAGTAGCAGTTCAATAAACAGTAATTAAAAGACAAGGTATTAAAATGAAAATTATTCTAAGCAAGTACATGAAACATAAAAGACAAGATATAATATAAAGGGTTTTTTGTATTAAAGCTTTACCTCCAATGTGAAGGTTGGTGAAGTTCTTGCAATTGTCCAAGAGGGCTGCTCCAAACTCCAGCTTTGCTCCTTCTCTTTCTCCAATGGTGGAAATGGGCCAAGAGGGACTCTCAATGGTGAAAGTAGCTCAAGGGTGAGCTAGGGTTTCAAGAGAGATTTTGGCAGAGTAAGGGTATACTTGATTCTGGATTTCCTCCTTGCCTGACCTTTCCTTTTGTTCGGTATAATTTTATCCCTTTTTCAGGCCGGACAAGTCCTTTATGAAAAAGGCACTTAGGGAGTTTCTGTTAAGCTCTTTTCTGACTCCTAAAACAATGAAAAGATCGCCGAGCAATCTTGCTTCCTTTCATGCTCGTTAAAGTACCTGAAAGGGCGTCTATCTGGTATAAGTTTAACCCTTTTTCGGACTTGGTAGACTAATTACGAAAAATGAATACTCTAGTCACACCGGCTAGAAGATTTTTTCATTGCATCCTTTTATGCTTCTTTGGGCCTTGGATACTAACACACGAAAAAGAAACCCCCTGGAGTCTTCTTATCGCTTTCAAACTCTCTAAAATTGAAATCAACCACGAGCATGAACTATCCTGGGCTCGTACAAATCCACATGACAGTACCATTCCATTCTTTCAGAGTCTTCTTATCGCTTTCAGACTCCTTAAAATTGAAAGCAATCACGAGCATCAACTATCCTGGGCTTGTATAAATCCACATGATAGTACCATTTTTCACCCACTTCTTCTAGTTCCTTAATCCATGAAGAAGTTCCCCCGTGCCTCCTAGCACTATGATCGATCATCTCGGCAGCACCCCCAATCAGGTCGCCTTTGTTCAGAGTAGTCTGCAGTCTCCTGCCATTTTACACCAGCCTGAGAATTCCTCATCCTAGTCACTATCCTTGATACATTACAGCTATGATCCCTTTCCCATCAGTCAGTTTCATATGTTACGCGATCATCCCCACCATTATACTCTGAACAGAGGAAGTTTGAGTCCACCCACTCTACTTGCCCAATTATCCCCCATAGTTTGTCAGTCCTACCATCAGTACTCTCACACTTCGGTTCTCCACCTCATGCTCCTATCAAGGAAACATCATTTCCTTGCTAGTTGCAGGTCTCCCTCTGTCGACAACAAACCCTCTATTCCAGAGGATAGACCCAGAGGTCCATGCGCCTTGGATCCATCACCATCAGTGGTGAGTGCCTACGGACCATTTTGAGAGGAGTCATCATTGCCTCTCTGAGTGGTTGTTTCTCACATGCTCGACTTCAACACCTTGATCGCATCGTTGAGAATCCCGCAGGGTTTATATCCCTTCAGTTATTGGTCGAAGACCCCAGATTTCCCCCGACTCTAGCACATTGGTGAGTCACTTCGGAACGCCCAGTTATATGTTCCTGTGGATGTCCGGTTTGCGTTGGTGATTGTATTCGGAAGCCATCCAGTTATATGCTTCCTTGAGTACCCAGTTCAGTGTACCATCGAGAGTATGACCCCTTGTCACTATGATCCAGCAGCTCATCAGTTCCTTTGGTACCACACTCAGTAACACTATTTTTGTTCCAGTGTATCAGTTCTTCAGCTCAGACATGGTCAGCCCAGTAGTATGTCCCAGATTTGTGTCCCCTCTGGACCCTTATGATGTATCTCTATGTATCCATAGGCCCCCCTTTTCGGGCCTCCCAGTTATTTTTTATGTATCTTGATACGAGCATGGGTATGCCCGCCTCGTCCATATATCGATATTCTTCCTCATTCATTCTTTGAGGTCATGTATATGTCAGGTCCCCATATTTTTGACCCCATTGTTATTATTGTTCTATATCTTGATACGAGCATGGGAATGCCCGCCTCGTCCATATGATCAAATTGTTCCTCATCCATTATTGAGGTTATGTACTTTTATTTTTTGCAGTTGGTTCGGGATCGTTGTTCCGGGCTTCAGTTTGTTTCTTCTCTTCTCCACACCCCAGTAAAACCATTCAAAGACTTATGATGTCTATCGGCCATACGATGAGCTCCTACCCTCACACATCAGGGGGCAATCTATTAACACCCAAAAAGTGCTCACTACCTCATCTACCTCATTACATGACTCATTTGTCCATATTTCCTACCATATTTACCTTCAGAACCCTAAAATCCCATTAAAAATCCTCCAAAAGGCCACAAAACCATCAAAAAAGCCTCAAAAAGGATAAAAAACCCCTTTTCCCTCAAAAAATATCCAAAATTCCTCCAAAATAGAAAAAACCCTCTAAAAAGGGAATAAAAAATATAAAATAATGAGGAAAAAGAGGAAAAAGGAGGAAAAAAGCCTATACAGCTGACCTAAACCATATGGTTCCCAAAACCATGGGCCAGCACTCCACCACCAAAAACCTATAAATAGGTGATGGAGACCCCTCATTTCACATCCACAATCAAGTATACCCTTACTCTGCCAAAATCTCTCTTGAAACCCTAGCTCACCCTTGAGCTACTTTCACCATTGAGAGACCCTCTTGGCCCATTTCCACCATTGGAGAAAGAGAAGGATCAAAGCTGGAGTTTGGAGCAACCCTCTTGGACAATTGCAAGAACTTCACCAACCTTCACATTGGAGGTAAAGCTTTAATACAAAAAACCATTTATATTATATCTTGTCTTTTATGTTTCATGTACTTGCTTAGAATAATTTTCATTTTAATACCTTG
This sequence comes from Larix kaempferi, assembly GCA_027924585.1. NCBI lineage: Eukaryota > Viridiplantae > Streptophyta > Pinopsida > Pinales > Pinaceae > Larix > Larix kaempferi. Next base: position 19,664,728 of record BSBM01000123.1, on the reverse strand, counting down.
TCTTTTAATTACTGTTTATTGAACTGCGACTAAGGAGTCCCTTCTCCTTAGTAGGTGCTCATTTGCACAAGCTAGGGTAAAAACCCTAGCTACACATAATCCACATATGATATTTTTATTTCTTCTACCTTTTCCTCTTCATCCAAACCCAAATTTGGTGCCCAATCCCATAATACTAATGTGGTTTCTTCATTTTGGTATTCTCATTCATTAGATTGATATTCTTCCTGATCTTCATGGTCTATTAATTGTGTATCCAATAATTGATTCATTACCAGAGTCACTGAATTAATCCATTGTGGGAATCTTTCTCAGAATGGTGCTCTTGATTAAATGTGCAAAAGTGATCCATATCAACTTCATTCAAATTAAAAACAACATAATTATTTAATGGTGGTTGTGGTTGTGTGTTTCTTCCCTTTTTTATAGAAAGGCTTAAATGGTTTTCTTGAAGAACTAGCACCCTTTTCCTTTTCCAAATCTACTATCTTATTGGACAAATTTTGAACTGTTTTGAGCACATTTTCGAATTCATTTGAAGAATCTTTTTTAGGTCTAGTTAATGTTTTAGGATTCTTATTTACTGTAGGTTTTAGTTCCAAATCCAAAGAATGTTTGATGATACTATCCATATTTGCCTCTACTTTCTTTGTCTCTTCATAATTTTATGCTAAAGTAGTTTTAACAGATGTCTTGACCAGCATGGCTATGGATGGGAGAAGTGTTGTGGTATAATATTTTACTAGTGATTCTTCAACAGGTTTAGTTGGAACATTGAAACTATTGAAAATTGCGGTAAATCTTTGATTGAATTCTTGTACTTTCTCCTTCTTTTCCATCCGCATAGACAATAATTCTTTCATATGTGAAGTTTTGGCAGGCGGTTCGATGAGGAAATGTCGTAGTACTGCCGACGCTGTGACACATCGGATGAGGGCGCGGAAGGTGTATTTTGTGTTAAAGTATACCGCAGTTGGCAGGTTTTGGGTCACTTGGACCACATGTTATGTAATGTTGAGTCAATTGTACCGCGGTATGCGGGTTTTTGGTTCAATTGGACCGAGTCAGTTAGATATTGGGTCATTTGTCCATAGTGTCGGTTAGGAATTCGTTAGTAAGTGGACAAACATTGTAATGGTAGAGGCCTATAAATATATGAGATTTGTAAGTGTTAGAGGGACAATAGAAGGCGAGCGATAAGAAGGTGAATGCATATGGAGATCTATGTTTTGAATTTGGTATATGACTGTGACAGTAATACAATGATGATGTTTTGGTACGATCTTTGTGCAATGTTGTGATATATAATGTTGTTATATTTTCTTGATGCAATGTCTGCTTACTGTTGTTGTGATGATAAATGCTGTGATTAAGTAATATGTTATAACTCCATGTCGAATGTTTAAAGTTTTTGTTTAAGTACTGCAATAGAGCTAGTCCATGCAGCCACAACTCTCCTCCTCCCTCGGTGGAAACATGGTTCCGTATGCTCTTCCTAGACTCCTCAGGTGAGACTTCATCTGCTCTACGGGTGTTGTTGGGTGGGCTCAAACCTGCCCGAGTCGGTGCCCAGGGAGACTGTAGTATGTGTCGATAGTGAGGTGAACCCCTATCGACAGAGGTCGCGTTGGTCAACATGAAGCCCCAGTTTTTTGGTTACCAAATTTATGTGAAATTATTTTCACACCAATATCTGATCAAGAATTAAACTCTCTCACAATAATTCTCACACAACTAGTCAAGAACACATAAATTTACTCACAATAAATGAAAATAACATTACTCTCATGAATAATAATACATCAATGAACCTTAGGCAAGTAAATGGCTATCAATATATAAATTTACATTAGATATTCGAATGCAAAAGGATTCCATTCGAATCCTCACAAAATCAGACTTACTAAATTAATGCAAAACCCCCCTAGGTGGGAATTGTGTTCTCCAAGTCACACGAAAGGCTCACGAATTTCTAATTTACTGATCAGATAGTGATGTGTGATGAAAAAACATCCTAAATCCCAAAAATGCAAGGAAGAAACATCAAGGAGTGAAAGTGGTCCAAAAAACACTTTCCCTAGTCAACTAGCTTTTCACCTTTCACCCAAAAGCAGTAAAAAACAGTAAACAACAGTAATGCGCCTTTCTCACCAGAATCTTATCCATAATCACCAGAAATGCACCCAAGTGACTTAGAAATCTTGTGTTCCACACCACGAAGGCTTGTGGTCCCCCCAAAGATGCCTTGTGGTCCACACAATGACTCATATGCCAACTATATAGTCTAATACTTAGGAATTAATCATAAAATGATTAATTAATGCTACTAAGCTATTAAATGACATAGATGCGGGTTTTAAATATTCCAATAACCCCCCACAAGTATGAATTTATGTGCTAAAAATCAGGAATGAAAACTAGGTCCTAGTAATAAGACATGGTCACCCTGTACAATACTGCCTGGTCCACAAAACAATGAAAGAAGGAAAACCTCATGGGAAAAAACCTTCCCTCAAAAATGGATATCATCAAAATTGAAATATTGCTGATCAATCCTTCACTCCACCACATGTTCAACCATCCCAAGCAGTGATATCAGATAGCTGGAGGTCTTCTCAGTAAACACTTTGGTGAAGATGTCTGCAGTTTGCTCACATGTTGGGCAATACTACAAAACAATGATCTAGTCATGCACTAAAATCCTAATGTAGTGCATATGGATCTCAATATGCTTGGTCCTCTGTCTCTGTACTGGATCACTTGAGACCCTTATAGCATTTTGATTGTCACAAAATATGATAGTAGGAGTACTAAAGGAAATCTCAAACTCTGAAAGAATACCCTACAACCACACACACTGAGTAGAAACATTCACTGCTCCTCTATACTCGACCTCTGTTGAAGATAGTGCAATTGCACTTTGTTTCTTGCTAGACCATAAAACAGGACCACCTCCAAGCATGAATACAAATCCAGATGTGGATTTTTTGTCAAGGATATCACCAGCCCAATCCGAGTCAGTAAAGCCAAAATGATCTAGGCTAGAATCTGCAACATAGTGAATCGCATCAGTCTTGGTGCCTTGCAAATAATGAAAGATTCTTTTTGAAGCCCTCCAATGGAGCTCATGTGGCTGCTCCATGTATCGTGATTCCACACTCACAACACATGCAATATTAGGTCGAGTATGAGTCAAGTATAACAAACTTCCAACAAGCTGCCTATACAAGGTGCTTTCAACCAAGGGTGTAGATTTTGCTTCTTCAAGTCTAACTCCTGAAATGAAAGGAGCCTTTGAAGGCTTACAATCAGCCATATTGAAATTATTTAGAAATTCATATGCATATTTTTACTGAGATATCTTAGCTCCATTCTCAGTTTGAGAAATCTCAAGCCCCAAAAAATGCTTCAGAATTCCCAAGTCACTCATGGAAAAAGCTTGATGCAATGCAGTCTTTAATGAAGCTATTTGATCAGTAGAGATACCTGTGATTAGTAGATCATCAACATACAAAACTATAATCATAATTGAACCATCAATCATATTCATGTAAACATTAGGATCATATTTTCATCTAACATAAGATTGTGACAAGAGAAAGTTGTCCATTTTGGCATACCAAGCCCTAGGGGATTGCTTAAGCACATATAAGGACTTCCTCAACCTGCAAACATAGTTAGGATCATATGTATAGCCTTCTGGATGCTGAATATAAATATCCTCCTCAAGATCCCCATGGACGAATGCACTCTTGACATCGATGTGGTGCACTTCCTAGCGCTTGGATGTAGAAATTGCCAGAACTAGTCTTATCGAACCCTTCTGTGCAACTGCTGCAAAAGTATCATTATAGTCAATGCCTTGGACTTCAGAGAAGCAATTTTATACCATAATAGTATTATATCTCACTTCTGTATCATCATATGCATACTTGGTTTTGTAGATCTACTTACACCTTACACATTTTCTTCCTCGGGGGAGCTTGACTAGCTCCCATGTCTCATTCTTTTGCAGTGAATAAAACTCCTCATCCATGGAAGCCTGCCATATTGGGTCATGTGAGGCTTCCTCATATTTCTGAGGATCATAATCCAACATCATAAAACATCTCTTAGATAGGTAGGTGTCATTCACATTGAGAGCAGTCTCAAATTTTGATCTAGTCCTCCTTGTGTCTTGAGGATTTCCCACTAGTTCACCAGCTGCTTGCAAAGTCTTAGCATCCCATTTAGGCCTTGTTTGTGAATTAGGTTCTACAATAAAATGGTCCTCATCTTCAAAAATATCATAATAAAAAAATTCAAGAGTAGCATCACTCACTTCTTCAGGTGGTGTAAAGGCCACCTTTTTGGGTGAACATGTGTGGTTCATCTGGTATACTGACAAGAGGTTAGCAGCAAGTCCATGAACATACAAGAAATTATTGAATGAACCAAATTCGATATCTATGATTCCTTTACCTTTGTTTGAAGTTTCAGAATTATCACCCAACACAATATTTGGACCACAAGAAGAGTCAAGTGAAGTAAAAAACTCACTTGTAGACACCATGTGCCTTGAAGCTCCGGAATCAATAATTAGTGAGGCAGGCTTGGATGTGCTTGCCATCAGTGCATGCACTCTCTCCTTATCTTTATAATTGTTTCCTCCATCCTTCCTCCTTGCTCTCTCATGAAGATGAATGTTGGATTTCTCCAACAGTAGAGCCATTTGATCAATTGTTTTCTTCATGTGGGAGCTTTCAGGATGAAATCCCCTGCTGCAATAAGTACACTTTACCTTCTCATTCTTCTTATTTGGATTCTTATTTGAGTGGTAGGAGTCTTCATGAAATTTCTGCTTGTCTTTCTTCTCACCGGTGGGATTCTTGAAATTGCCCTTCTTCTTCCCTTTCGAACCCTTGAATCTCCAACATTCAGACAATGGTATTTTGATGGATTTTTAATGGCTCCCATCGAGACTAGCTTGTCTTGTTCCTATGTAAGACACTCCATTAATTCTGAGAGTGTGGGATCTTCCAGTTTCGAACTACCTTCCTTTTGGCATGGAAGGTAAAAAAAACACTAAATAATATGGGCCAAGCTTGGAGAGAATGGACAAGATTAGGTGCTCATATTTTTTATCAATACCACATTGCTTCAACTGTAGAACAAGCAACTTGAACTTTGAGAATAAATTATGTAGGTTATCGAAATTTTGTGGACTCAATGAAACTAGTTCATTATCTAGTAGTGGCCTCTTAATTCATCAGGCTTGCCAAACAATTCTTGAAGCTTTAGCCAAACTTCAGTGGGAGAGGTAAGACCATCAAGATGGAATAGAAGATCCCTGGATGTAGTGAGACACAACATACCATATGCTTCATCTCTTCTATTATGCCACTTTGATTTCTCAATTGTTGAGGTTGGCTTAGTCTCAGTTGCCATAGTCACCCTGTAGAGTCATTTGCTCCTCAACATGATCTCCATCTACGCTTTCCAGTCAAAATAATTGAATGGAGTGAGGATGATCTGATGTGACTGATCCATGGAAGCTATGAAATAACTTTTAGACTGATTTGGGTGCATTGATGGATGCTCAATTGTGCCCTTTGGATGATAGAATGCGCCCTGTGGATGAATTATTGCGCAATCCTTGAGATTGGTTGGATCTTGCAAGACAATAGAAGGAGAAAGGAATAACTTGATAGATCTGATACCATGTGAAATTATGTTCACACCAAGATTTGATCAAGAATTAAGCTCTCTCAAAATAATTCTCACACAACTATTTAAGTGTTACACCCAAAATCTACTCATCATAAGATTCAGTATATACACCCCTGGAGATACCTGGACTAAGTAATCATCCTGGGAGGATTTGTACCCAATTGTACTCAATTTTGAAGGGTCGTCGCAAGTTGCACACTAGCAACATGCGACATCGCACCTTGCTCCATTACATGGTGTGACGAAGTCAGTTAAGTGGCAAAAATAGCTTCTTCAAGGTCCATCTCGAAGCTTCATGACTTGGGACCCTATCCCTAACCTCTTGGAAGAGATGGCACTCGATTCCTAGACCTTTGGAGAGATCCCTTAAGCCTCTCCTACCATCTCTCAACCTATCCTATCCATACCCTATTCATTTAGTCCTATATAAGTGAAGCTCACTCCCATCCTAAAAGGAGGAAGACTATCGTATCTACATGCTGGTGAAATCACTCTTAGAACATCTCCACTCACCTATTGGAGAACTCATACTTCCTTGGAAGGATATGGCAATTTGCTTTGTCGGAGAAGGGCTGCAGCGTTAAGCCTTGTTTGTGGTTCTATATCTCTATCATGTACTCCTCTATTTGCAATAATACAAATGCTTTCCACCAATATTGTTCATGTGTGCAATGATATTGAGTAGTTTACCTACTTAACTGTTTACTTAGATCTCTTATTGTATAGATGTCTTTTACTGGTTTCTCTTGTTTCTTGTCTTGACAGGTCTTGCAACTTGGATCTGACAACCGTGAGACGTGGAGTAGCATTCAGGAGAAAGGATTACATAGTGAAAAGGTAAGACATCTAGTACTTGATCCTTAAGTAGATCTAAGAAATGCATTAGTAGTCTGTTCTATTTGTTCTAGACTCACTTTGAGCTAGGGAGATCTGGCTCGCATCTGCTCGAGTGGATTGTCTGATAACATTAAGAACACAGAAATTTACTCGTAATAAATGCACATAAAATTACTCTCATGAATAATAATACATCGAAAAACCTTAAGAAAGTAAATGGATGTCAATATATAAATTTACATCAGAGATTCGAATGCATAATGATTCCATTCGAATACTCACAAAAGAAAACTTACTAAATTGATGCAAAACCCCCCTAGGTGGCAAGTGTGTTCTCCAAGTCACACCAAAGGCTCACGAATTTATGATTTAGTGATCATATAGTTATGTGTGATGAAAAAACATCCTAAATCCAAAAATTTAAGGAATAAGCATCAACGAGTGAAAGTGGTCAAAAAAACACTTTCCCTAGTCAACTAGCTTTTCACCTTTCACCCAAAAGCAGTAATGTGCCTTTATGACCAGAATCTTATCCAAAATCACTAGAAATGAAGCCAAGTGAGGAAGGATTGTGGTCTCCCCAAAGATGCCTTGTGGTCCACACAATGACTCATATGCCAACTATCACAATGACTCATATGCCAACTATCTAGTCTAATACTTAGGAATTAATCATAAAATGATTAATTAATGCTACTAAGGTATTAAATGACATAGATGTGGGTTATAAATATTCCAACACCCCCCCATAAGTATGAATTTATGTGCTAAAAATAAGAAATAAAAACTATGTCCCAGTAACAAGACACAGCCACCCTATACAATACTGCCTAGTCCACAAAACAAGGAAAGAAAGAAAACCTCATGGGAAAAACCTTTCGTAAAAAATGGACATCATCAAAATTGAAAGATTGCTGATCAATCCTTCACTCGACCACATGTTCAACCATCCCAAGTGTTGATGTATATGTAACTTCGGAATGTATTTCATCTATGTATTTCATATATATTTATTGTACCCTTATAAGAGATGTGTTATTCCTCTATAAGGAAGTGTCATCATGTGGATTGACAAGTGTCGCAAGTGTGTGTACTTGCCGATGGGTTATTAGACAACCATATGTGGGGTCATCCCTAAATATATATTATATTTTGGATGTGTCCAGATAGACAAGTCGGCCCCATAAGGTCACTGGGAAAACAGGTTAAGTATAAATAGAGATCGGGAGATCTCTATTTCATTCATTCGGAAAGACACACTTCTCTCACTCAAAAAGTGGCGCACTAGTGAGGAGGAGGATCATCTTCTCTAGGAGACTATCTCAAGTGTATTTTGGTTGTACTCTGGTTGAGCCATTGCTCTCTCTATCTCTGAGGAAGTTGTGGATTTTTTCACCTTAGGGTTTTCCCCATGGAAACTCTGTGTCTCTTGTCTCTCATGCTTTTGATTCTTGTGATGCTTGTCATGCTTACAGTGATTGTTATGCATTGATATATTGTATATGTTATTCTCTCAGTAAATATCCAAGAGTATTGTGAATTAATGCTCAAATTTTAACATGGTATCAGAGCTAACCTGAGAAGAAGACATTTTGCAGTGACGGAAACTTGAGTTTCCCGTTTATTGGGTTTCTCTCCACAGTTTTTGGAGAAGCAGTATAGTAGATTGACTCTACTCATCAAGGAGAATCTATCTGTCCAATCAGAATTCAATTCTAAGCATTTTCAGATTTGGCCCTAAAAATTACGGTTTCCACAAAAATAGGAATTTTTGAAATCTGAAGACATAGTTGGAAGCTCCTTGCAAAAATCGAAGCTTATAGCTTTGGATCGAGATTTTTGGCTAGGTAGATCTCCGGGAAAATCAAACCCTAATTCAGGGCTCTCCCTAGTGAACCCGGGAGGACAAAAAGGCAAATATGAAGGGTAAAGCTTTGTTGATCTCAAATTTTGAATACACCAGGCTGATCATCTCATCAAGGTGCATCTTTCTATCCTTTCAGAAAGTTTAAATTCACATTTTGAATTTTTAGGGTTTTTCTGACAAACCCTAATCCGGGACCAGATCCAGTTTTCAGCATTTCAGTTTGGTAAGACCTAAATCTTTTCTATTTCCATTTGAAGTACTCTGTAAGATGTCTCACCACATGAAGCTTGAGGATAAGCTTGAACGGGCTGATAAATTCCAAGCTTGGAAGTATAGGATTGGGTTAATCCTGGAAGAGATTGAGTTGGACTCATATATAAAAGAAGACATCCCTATCCCAAAGGATGAAGAGGCTAAGGTATTGCATAAGAAGAACTTGGTCAAGGCAAAGAGAATCATTGATGATTCTATCAAAGACCATCTCATACCCCATGTGTCTTCTCTAAAGACACCCAAGGCAATGTTTGACTCTTTGACCAAGCTATTTGAAGGAAAGAACATAAATCAGAAGATGACCCTGCGGAATCAATTAAAAGGGGTCAAGATGTCGAATGGAGAAACCATTCAATCCTATTTCTCCAAGGTTTCTCAGATCAAGGAACAACTTGAAGCTGTAGATGAAATGGTGGAGAATGGTGAAATTGTTATGACTACTTTGAATGGCCTACCTAGGTCATGGGACTCTTTTATCTAGGGGATCTGTGCCAGAAAGAAATTAATCTCCTTCAGCAGATTGTGGGAGGAATGTTCTCAAGAAGAAGCAAGGCTTGTGGCAAGAGAAGAGAAGATGGGGAATGAAGATCAAGCTCTCACAACTCACACTAAGAAGGGCAAGTTCAAGAGGGAGCCATCCCATCACAAGAAGAAATATTCTCATCATTATCACAAAGACAAGAAAGATCTAAGGTGTTTCACTTGTAATAAGAAGGGTCACTTTGCTTCAGAATGTCCCAAGAACAAAAGGGACAACCACAACAACTCCAGCAAGAAGAAGAAGGGTAATAAAATAAGGTACCATGCTCATGCTGTTGAAGATGATGAACCTCCAAAGAAGAAGGCTAGGGCATAAAGTGATGATAGTAATGATGACTCATCAAGTGAAGAAGAGTATGTTCTAATCTCTGCTCTCACACGTACTATCTTCCATGGTTGTAATGATTGGTTAATTGACAGTGGGGCTTCCAAACACATGACTGGGTTTAAAGAATCCTTTGTAAATCCATCCGAACATGAATCACCCCATAAAGTGAAACTTGGGGATGATTATCAATATCCCATCACAAGAAGTGGTGAAGCCTCCTACAACCTAGATTCTAGAAAATATTTGAAGATGAAAGAAGTCCTTTATGTACCTGGGCTCAAGAATAAATTACTCTCCATCTTTGCATTGGATGCAAAAGTTATCTGGGTTTCATTTTTGGATGGCCAAGTCCTAATGTGGCCAAAGGGAAAGACCATAGATGATGCAGTTGTGATTGGAGAGCAAGAGGGAGGTTTGTATAAATTAAAAAGACAACCCAAACATGCCATGGTGCATGAATCCATGGAGCCAAGTGAACTTTGGAATAGAAGACTTGCTCATATGCACTATAGGGCACTTCCAATTGCAAGAAAGGCTTTAGAGGGTCTTCCTGAAATCAAGACCAAACATGAAGGTGTTTGCAAAGGATGTGAAAAAGGTAACAATATTAAGAAGGCTTTCCCAAGGAGTGAAAGCAAGGCAAAAGATATCCTAGAAATCATCCACTCAGATGTATGTGGTCCTATGTCATCCAGTTCTCTAAGTGGGTATGTTTACTATGTCTCATTTATTGATGACTTCTCCAGGAAGACTTGGGTATACTTCTTGAAAAACAAAGATGAGGTGTTTGATAAGTTCAAGGAATTCAAAACCTTGATGGAGAATCAAACTGACAAAAAGATCAAAACATTCAGATCCGACAATGGTGGAGAATTCACCTTAGGTCACTTCAAGAAGCTTTGCAGTGATTCAGGGATTAAGAGGGAGTTGACTGCTCCTTATAATCCTCAACAAAATGGAGTTGCAGAAAGGAAGAACAGAACAATCATGGAAGCAGCAAGGGAAATGCTGCATGACCAGGATCTACCTATGCATCTATGGGCAGAAGCAGCTAGAACAGCTGTATATGTGGAGAACAGAACACCCCACAAGATATTGGACAACAAGACACCAGAAGAGGTCTTTTCTGGTAAGAAACCTGAAGTCAGCCATCTCAGAATATTTGGTTGTCCAGTATACACTCATGTCCCAAAGGAAAAGAGGACTAAACTAGATCCTTCAGGAAAGAAGGATATCTTTGTGGGTTACAGTGAAAGCTCAAAGGCTTACAGAATATACTTTCCAGGGTTCAATAATATTGATGTCAGCAAGGATGAATATAAGTTCAAGGACAGGTAATCCAGGAAGCAAAGATCAAGAGGGAGCACACTCCAGCAGCTCCTGCAAGGATGCATATTTTCAGAGGGAGTTGACCATCTTCCTACATTCCACAACAGAAAGGTGTAGAAGAAGCTACTCCAGCAGCTCCTACCAGGAAGCAAAGACTCAGAGGGAATCCACCCAACAAACAAACAAAGATAAGTATTTCAATTATCATTTCTTGCCTATTTTGTTTGTTTAAATAATATTATGCTTATGTTCCTAGACTAGGAAATGTATTGTGCATATTAGAATGATTGCATTAATGAATAGTATACTACTAATATGCATGTGATGGGTAAGTGGCCTATGGCACTGTACAACATTCCAGTGCTACTTATCTAGAATGAAACCTCTTTGCTGACATGTTGGGAGTAGTGCAAACTCTTAACAATGTTCTGGTAGAGACTGGAAGGCATTTAGAAAGTTGTGGAACATGGATAAATGTTGTATTGAAGCATTGGCTAAGATAACTACATGACTGCATGACATATTTATTTATGTGTAAAGAATTTGTTCGAAAATTATGAGATGTTTCTAATCATGCAATTTAACTTGTTTTGTAGGAAAGACCGTATATCTTCACCTACAAAAGGACTACAACATTTGTTCCAACAACAATGATATCTATTGAAGATATTGAAGTTCCCAGGATCTGGGATGAAGAAATGGAATGCCATGATCCGTCGATCATGAAGAAGATGTTTGGGATGTAGTCCCAAGACCTGGCAGGGAGTCACATGTGTGCAGATTGAAGAAAGCCTTGTATGGCTTGTAGCAAGCTCCCAGAACTTGGTGTGATACAAAGAGGAAGCTTGTTGCCGAATTCGATATGAAGAACTTTGGGAATGATGCATTATCTCCTAGGTATGGAGGTGTGGCCGAATTCAGGTGGGATCTTCCTTGGTCAAGGGAAGTACATAGTAGATATCCTGAAGAGATTTGGGATGATGGATTGCAAGGCCATGGCCACGCCCATGGGATCGAATCTGAAGCTTCTATGTGATGCTTCATCTAAGCCGGTTGATGTCTCTATGTATCGTCAGATGATTGGGTCCTTGATGTTCCTGACGAACACGAGACCAGATATTTGCTTTGCAGTGAACACATTGAGACAGTTCCTGACGGATCCGAGGAGTGTTCATCTAGTTGCTGTAAAGCATGTTCTAAGGTACCTGAAGGGTACAGTTGATTATGGGCTCAAGTATGAAGCGAATCAAAATTTTAACCTGCAGGGTTATGTTGATTCAGATTGGGCTGGCAGTGCTGCAGATAGGAAGAGCACATCTGGGTGTTGCTTCAGTATGGGATCTCTTGGTTCAGCAGGAAGCAATCCTGCGTAGCACTGAGTACAGCTGAGGCAGAGTATGTTGCAGCTTGTACAACTAGTTGTGAGGCAGTATGGATACGGAAGCTACTGTCTAAGTTATTTCTTCTCCCATTGGATGCTACTGGTATATTCTGCGATAACCAGAGTTGTGTGAAGCTGTCTGAGAACCCAGTGTTTCATGACAGGTCAAAACACATAGAGATCAAATATCACTATATCAGGGATATGGTGTAGAGAGGAGCTGCGAAGCTCCTGTATGTTATGATGGACGAGCAGATTGCAGATGTGCTGACGAAGCCACTAGCCAGGGTGAAGTTCGAGTACTTCAGGGAGAGGCTTGGTGTTCTTCATATCGATGACACTTCGAGGAAGAAGTGATGGACACATTTGCTGAAGCCATCCCAAGCATGTTGGAAGGAGGATCCTTCACATGGCTGTGGATGTAAGCGTTGGATGATGAGTATCAGGACGATGCTCCAGTTACTACTCTGTATATGCATCATGTTGGATGTTGGATATGATCAGTTGTATCATTTATATTTGTATGTATGTACGCATCGTGTTGATGATGGGTATGATCAGTTGGATCATTTATATGTATGTACGCATCATGTTGGATGCTGGATATGATTGGTTGGATCATTTGTATGTATTTGTATATGCATCATGTTGGATGCTTGGACCATGTATCTGTATCAGGTGGATACATTGTATGATCAGGTATATCATGTATGATGATATGTATCAGGTAGATACTTGGTGTGCATTAGGTGGATGCATTGTATGATCAGGTTGATAATGATGATGAGCTTCAGGATGTTGCTTCAGATGATATGTACCAGGATGGTACAAGTGATGATGATCAGTATGATCATGGGCATCAGGATGATGCCTCATGCGATGATGATCCGTTGGATCATGAGTATCAGGTTGATAATTTGAGGTCAGAGATGATATGTGGCAGGTTGTGCAAATAACATGTAATCAGTCCTGGGAGATCTTGTTGGTCGTGCTGCGGCACATAAATGTTCTTGGGGTACTTTTTCCGATATTGCTATGTAGTATGTAATCATTCCTCAGATATCCGATAGGTTGAGCTGTGTGCTCGTAATCAGTCCTGGGATGAGGTATTACTACGGAGACATGTAATCAGTCCTGGAGATTCGAAAGGTTGAGCTGTGTGCTTGTAATTAGTCCTGGGATGCTCTTTAGAGATCTTGCCAGTCGTGCTGCGGCACATAAATGTTCCTGGGATGCTCTTTAAAGGTTTTGTCTATCCACATGTAATCAGTCCTGGAGATCTGAGAGGTTGAGCTATATGCTCGTAATAAGTCTTGGGATGCTCTTTAGAGATCTTGTCAGTCGTGCTACGGCACATAAATGTTCCTGGGATTCTCTTTAAAGGTATTGTGGAGGAGATGCATGTAATCAGTCCTAGGAGATCTTTTCGGTCGTGCTTAGGCACATAAATTTTCCTGGGATACGCTTTTCGGTATTGCATCCGCACATAAAATTAGTCCTGAGAGGCCACCTCTATTAGACTGCTCACATAGATGATGAAGACCTGCAGGTGGTTGGCCTACATCCAGTATGAAAAAGGACTGGCTCTGTAGAACTTCCTATGAAGAGTAGAGTCAGAGATTGGTTGAGATAGTAGCAGCAATGACGATGATGATGACGATGATCCCGAGAAGAAGACTTGTGTAGCATAACTGTGTCGAGAAATACCTTCCTAGTTAAGAGAGAGTGTTGATGTATATGTAACTTCGGAATTTATTTCATCTATGTATTTCATATGTATTTATTGTACCCTTATAAGAGATGTGTTATTCCTCTATAAGGAAGTGTCGTCATGTGGATTGACAAGTGTCGCAAGTGTGTGTACTTGCCGATGGCTTATTAGACCACCATGTGTGGGGTCGGCCCTAAAATATATATTATATTGTGGATGTATCTAGATAGACAAGTCGCCCCCATAAGGTCACTGGGCAAACAAGTTAAGTATAAATAGAGATCGGGAGATCTCTATTTGGTTCATTCGGAAAGACACACTTCTCTCACTCAGAAAGTGGCGCACTAGTGAGGAGGAGGACCATCTGCTCTAGGAGACTACTCAAGTGTATTTTGGTTGTACTTTGGTTGGACCATTTCTCTCTCTATCTCTGAGGAAGTTGTGGGGTTTTTCACCTTAGGGTTTTCCCCACGGAAACTCTATGTCTCTTGTCTCTCATGCTTTTGATTCTTGTGATGCTTGCCATGCTTATTGTGATTGTTATGCATTGATATACCGTATATGTTATTCTCTCAGTAAAGATCCAAGAGTATTGTGAATTAATGCTCAAATTTTAACATAAGAAAACTCATCAGCAATTTGTTGACGACACGATGCTCATGGGCCATCCTTCAATCCAAGAGGCAAGAGCTCTCAAAAAGTGCCTAAAGACATTTTCTAGAGCCTCCGGCTTGGAAATCAACATAGAAAAATATCAAGTTTTCTTTTTTAACACACCCAAGATCTCTCAGAGAAACATACTCTGCATCCTAGGATTCCAAGGGAGCTCCCTTCCATCCAAATATCTTGGCGCTCCACTAGATGAGGGATTTATTAGGAAGGTATGATGGGCAGATGATCCATTGGACCGAATGAAGAATAAATTATCAAATTGGGTATTGAGGCCTCTTAAATTTGTCAACATACTCACCTTAGTCAAATCGGTGCTCCGGGAAATGCCTATCTATATGTTATCAGTGTTGGCGGCCCACAAATCCATCCTTAAGAAAATCAGGAGTCTCCAACACCATTTTTTGTGGGGAGGGAGCCCAGATAAGCACAAACAGGCTCTAATCAACTGGGACAAACTATGTAAACCAAAATGCCAAGGTGGTCTGGGCATCAGAGATTCTAAGAAAAACAACAAAGTTATGGGAGAAAAAATATGGTGGGGGTAGGTCACCCATACCAAAGAAACTTGGGAAAGACTATAGCATACAAAGTACACCCAAGATCGGCTAAAGAGAGATCTAATTAGGTTCAATGAGGAAAAGCAGGGTTCTCATATTTGTAGGACAATCCTTCAAAACATAAGAATTGTTCAAGACCATTGTTTCTGGGAATCAGATACAGAGAGGCCACAGAGTTTTGGGAAGATTCTTAGCAACAAATTCCTAAAATATCTTCCCAGATCAATGCTTGGGAAAGTCAGGAAAAAAGTATGTATATCGATATTTGTAAAGTGAACCGGTACTGGAATTTGGGTTCATACGAAGGTGAATATAGGGAATGGTTGGCCCCGAATGGTGGAATCATAGATTTTTGGAAGACGTGTCTAGCAAAATATGGGACACCATTCAGGAGAGATGCATAAGAGTGTAGCAGGGTCTAGAAAGACTAAGATGGTGATACTAACCAAAATGGATATTCATTACTAAGGAGGCATATGATCTCTGGAATGGTCACAGTGAATCCCCAACACATGAGATATGGAAGAAGGCTTGGAAGATGAACCCATGGCCCAAATTCCACATTTATATGGATGGTGACACATAAAATAATTCTTAAAGGGGAGAACTTGAAAAAAAGGGGAATGATAGGTCTATTGCAATGTCCCATGTGCTCCAGAGAAGAAGAAACAATAGACCAACTCCTAGATACATTCCCATATGCATCATCCCTCTGGGAAAAGGTGTTGAGATTTTCCACCAACCCAACATGACACGCGGGAAACCGAACCAAACAATTACCAACTGGGACTTGCGGGGATTCCATAATCCTATTGTTAATTGAATCTAGATTATTTTCCTCCTAATGTGGGAGGCATGGAAGGAACAAAATTAAAGGATTTTCCAAGGTTCCCACGGCGTCCCCTCAGAAGTTTGGACCAGGATGGAGAAACACATACAGGAGATGGTGAAAATCAACCAATGGGAGGATGAGGATTGGGATATGCAAGACACTGAAAAAACAATTTTGGAAGTATGGGGCATCTGTAAATCCAACCAAGGAAGGAATCAAAGGAAAACTAATATGGAACCCCTGGTCAGCCTGACCTTATGGTCACCACCCCCGGTAAGTTCCTTCAAATTGAATTTCAAGGGTGCCTCTAAGGGAAACCCTGGATTGACTGGATATGGAGGAGCTATCAAAAAACACGAGGGGAGGATTCTATATCTATATTGTGGGTCCATTGGCCATGATACAAACAACGATGCAGAGCTTGAGGGCCTTCTTTGTGGCCTCACTTTGATCGAGCATAAAGGTTGGGATCCCACCACGATTAAGGTCAATTCAAGGATCATTAATCTAATCACAAAGAAGCTGCAGAATGGCCAACAATTATCCAAGGTGGAAGATAGCTGTAGGTTAGTATATAGTTTGGAAAACATAGAGTCTATGTTGGAAAGGCCCATGCATGGAATTTTTGCCACATCAAGCACGGTGGGAACAAGGTAGAAGATCACCTTGCCAACGTGGGGGAGTGGGAATGACAAAGGATGATGGATGGAAAACTGGATCAATTCACTTCCCAATAATGGGCCACTCATTGCTATTTGTTGGAAACTAGGGAAATTCATTTCGCGAGGTAGCCTGGAAGTGACACGTCCCATCCTCAAACTCTCCAAGTTTCCTCCCACGCGGCTGGTTCACCTCCCACTTGGAGAAAGTATAGGTTCGTTCATGAAGGTGATATGAATACATTGGAAATTCATGACCAAACAAACGAGCATTCACACCCCTGTGAGAATAATGAGGAGGGAGGAGTATGGCCTTATCCTCAATCAAAGGATGCAATCAAATGAATTAATGAGAAGCAGTGTATTGAAAGTAGGGTTCACCCTACATCTTAATGGAAAGGACAAAGGAATGATGGAGGCCATTAATGGACAGAAATGTGATGAGGCTATAAATGCAGAGGGAAATACAGTTATGGTATGCAACTTTCCCAGTCTTGCAAGTGTCTTTGATCTTTTATGTTTTGTTGTTTTGGAAGGTCTGTGTGAGAAGTATCGGCCATCCCCTTGGAAGTTCTTCATGGCACCCAATGAGAATATGGCGGTGAAGAAAGGGAGGAATTTATGGGAATTTATGGCACCCAGTGAGCAGAGACGTGCATAACAAGCAACTTGTTTTTTCAGAGACTGAACTCCCCAAATTATCCATGGGGAGATAGAGCAAGTGGAGAGGAATTTATGGGATCAGGTCAAAAGCCTCAAGATCAATGATATAAGGGAGGAGGTTGCAGAATGGGTTAAGGATCTGGAGACTACTGCTGACATACTAACAGCCTGTGACCGAATGGTTGCGACATACTAGGTGAATAAGGGGCTCATGCCCCATGTCCTTATGGAACGTGCTAATAAAGAATTGGGGGACGAGGAGCTAGTACGGGATTGGAGAGAGCACAACAGGGACTGTAGACTCGTGCACAAAAAAATGAGTGACAATGATCCAGAGAAGAAGACTTGTGCTAGAAGACCTGTGTCGAGAAATACCTTCCTAGTTAAGAGGGAGTGTTGATGTATATGTAACTTCGGAATGTATTTCATATATGTATATTGTATTCTTATAGAGATGTTATTATTCCTCTATACGGAAGTGTTGTCATTTATATTGTAAGTGTCATAACTTATACTTGATGGGTTATTAGACCACCTTTTTGGGGTCGGCCCTGTATAAGTCATGTGGGTCGAAGGGTTATTAGACCACCTTATTGGGGGTCGGCCATTTGGGTCAAAGGGTTATTAGCCCACCCTATTGGGTGTCGGCCCAGTCAACATTATGTTATATGGTTAAGTTAAGGCCGACCTAGTAAAGGTTATTAGGCAAGTCAAGTCAAGTATAAATAGAGTGTGTGAGGCACTCTATTTCATCATTCTATTCTCACACACACTCTTTGGAGAGTGGCACACTTGTGGAGGAGGAGAAGCTGCTACTAGGAGAAGACTATCTCTTGTACTTTGGTTGTATGATTTCTCTATCTATCTCTGAGGAAGTTATTGGGGTTTTTTACCTTTATGGTTTTCCCCAAGTAAACTTTGTGTCTCTTGTGTGCTTGCATTAGTGTGTACATGATTGATATGTTGTAGATATGTTGTACATGTTGTTCTCTCAGTTAAGATCCTAGATCAAATTGAAGTAAATTCTGAAAAATTAATAGGTTGTGTATCCACTAAGGAGGAACTATTTGGGCTCACTCACAGCCATGGTTTCACTCAACAACTATGCTAATCCAACACACAGTTGGGTTTTTCAAGCATATGAAAGACAAAGGAGGGAAATGCTAAGCCAGTGATCTCAACCACAGAGCTACAGGCATCTCAAATGAATTCAACAGTCAAGGCACCCACATTACCTACCACACCCAACACAAGGAAGGTCCCCTTCTCTGCTGCACAGTCCCTCAGGCGTCCCTTCTCTCCAGTTCTCTTCAGGGTGGGCATAAAAAGTTCCAACTGCTAATCCTTGATATTCTAGCCTTCACTGGGTTTGTCAAGCAAACTCAACCTCTGCTTAGTCATTCACAATTGGATTTCTCACAATTTTGTTCATCAAATAACTCAATCCCGTCACTAGTTTTTCAGGGCTATAACAACTGGGTTTTCCAATAGATTTCAGGGTATCTAATCCTCTCAAATTTTCCCCAAGGTTCATATCTATGGATCCCCCATTGGATTTTACTACTAAATACCAAATCTGGGCATTTTTGGCTCTTCAAAACGTGGGTTCTTTCAAAGTTGCGATTTTTGTTTTTTCTCACTCTTGGCAATTCGTTTTTTTGGATGAAAATTGATGTTGGTTTTTTCCACAATGGGATGGGGATGAGGAAGAAGCAACTCCCATGAGGTAGAGTGAATTGGGGTACAAGAAAACAAAGCCCATACCTGCAAATACGAATTTATGGGTTGCCCATGTTCGATTGAAGCCATGGACTGAAATCTTCAACTACTTCCTTACAACATAAATAAATGTCATAAAGGAAAGTCAAATGGGTTCTCACAATGACATTTGGAAACATGTGGTTCATCCCCACAACCCCCTTACCACTCCCTAGTGGATACACATGGCCCCTTCTCATTCGTTGCTTCCATAGCCAATTTTGGTATTTTATTGAAATATTAACATTTACATCAATTTACAATATTCCATGGCTTAATAGCACATGGGTATCAAAATATCAAATACTTGCTTGTTTTAAATAAAATCCAAACATACACTAGCGGAGCCTTGGCCTTGAGCTCCATGTTGATGTATATTTAACTTCGAAATGTATTTCACATATATGTATATTGTATTCCTATAGAGATGGTATTATTCCTCTATAAGGAAGTGTCGTCATTTATATTCTAAGTGTCGTAACTTATACTTGATGGGTTATTAGACCACCTTGTTTGGGGTCGGCCCTGTATAAGTCGTGGGTCAAAGGGTTATTAGACCACCCTATTGGGGGTCAGCCATGTGGGTCAAAGGGTTATTAGACCACCCTATTGGGGGTCGGCCCACTCAGCATTATGTTATGTGGTTAAGTTCGAGCCTACATGAGTTAGGTAAAAAGGCAAGTCAAGTCAAGTATAAATAGAGTGCGGGAGGCACTCTATTTACTCACTCACTTCTCACACATGCACTCAAGGAGGAGTGGCACACTTATGGAGGAGGAGGATCTACTACTAGGTTATGTCTATCTCTCATGGTTGTATCATTGCTCTATCTATCTCTGAGGAAGTTATTGGGGTTTTTCACCTTTATGGTTTTCCCCAAGTAAATCTTTGTGTCTCTTGTGTGCTTGCATTATTGTCTCCATGATTGATATGCTGTAGATATGCTGTACATGTTGTTCTCTCAGTTCAGATCCTAGATCAGATTGAAGTAAATTCTGAAAATTTAACACTCCACACTAGGGAAACATACAATGCATGTATACAATATTTACATAAAAGCCAATAAATCACAAGGGTCAAAATTGAGGTATTACAGTTGTATATTCCCTTGATCATTGCCATCCCTTGCATGGGATATATCCCACCTTCATGCTCAAACCCAATTAAATGGGATTTAAAACCCTATACCAAATGTATCCATTTGCAGGTTTGAGGATCAAATATGTTATATGACATGAGTGCTCCCTTGTGTAAGTGAAATAGATTTGGTTGTCCTTCATGCTTGCTGGAATGCCAATTGGCTTCTAAATTAATTAATATTAAGGGTGGGTCTTTAGACCTAAGTCCCTTTGCACTTTCAATTTTTTCCATGAGAGATGGTTATGGAATCTAATTGACGCATGGAGGATCTTTGTTATTGATGAGAATCCCTTTGTCTAGGTAGGTGGCCTATTTTTCCATTTGACCGAATTTCTTGAAGGTCCTTGCCTCTTCTATGGAGTCTAATTGCCAAATGATCCTTTGGATTATTGTGCTCAATCTTTCTCTTCCGTTTGCAATTTTTTCGTAACTATATTCGTTGTTATAAGAGAATCCCTAAAGATCATTTCATTTTTAACTTGATGGGTTTGAAGGACTAATAATCCTTGATATAGAGGACATGTCTCTACTTCATTGTTCAAAGCAATCCCTACACCCCATGAGTATGCATCCTTTTCAATTCCTTCGGGGTCATAAAGTACCCCACTCCTATTTATTTTTTCACATGGTTCACGACACCGGAAATCGGTGCTCACTACATCCAAGGATAACCCCCCAGGTATTCCGTGAAGAAAGTGGTAAGGTCGGATATTGCTAATGTGAATGTGGCTCAACGAGAGCATCAATTATTCCCATTTAAGGGCTCAACATGTCACTTACAAGGAATTGAACTTGGGTGGGGAGGGTAACCACCATTCCTCCTAACCACCCAAGCTACATCCAATGGACAAGTAGCCCACTCCTATTGCCACCCTATACTTTATTTTACTTTTACTTTAAAAATAAGATTACTTTTTTACTAGTCAATTATTTTTTCTTAATATTTATCATTTATTTTATTTGAATTTTTATATATTTTTTACAAAATAATTTTTTTACACATTTTTAATAATTTAAAATAAATATATTAAATTACTAAATAATAACATATTTCTAATATGATGGATTTTTTATTTTAATTTTTATTTCTAAGAAAAGTACAATGTTAATAATAATGAACCTACCATACTCTCAAAGTTAGAAATAATTAATACCAACCCCATGACACATTGAATACTAATAACCCTCACCCAAAACAAGGAAATCCAGTACACGAAGCGTGTGCATTTGAAGAGAAGATAATGACATTTGATTTGTCCAACTCGCTGAAAATCCGATTTAAACCGTCCCTTCCTTCCACTAACCCTAGGGCTTGATGGGGTCGGCTCAACCACACATGCAATAGGAGTCTGAACATAAAAAATAGTGGTTGAGTTTTGTCAGATTCCTATAAAAGGAATTGAAGAGTGCTAGTAAAAGGGGTTGAAAAGCACTTGAAAGTTCAAACTCATCGAAAAGTAACTAACAAGATCGTGGAAAAATTTGAGGGAAGATGATCCAAGAGGATCATATCACCTTCGATCAAATTTAAAGTCTTCAAACATCATAACAAAGGTTATCATCGTAAATATCTCGTTGACAGCTTTCCATCGGCGCTTGTTTCGTGTGAAACGACCTCTAGATGAAGAAGTTGTCAGCATATGAATTTTCATCAAGGATGGTTAAAAGTGGTGAAAAATGGTCCAAAAGGTTAAAAAAATGGTTTCTAAAATCAAAATATGGTTATAATTTTTATGGTTTATAAGGTGGTTGGAGCTATGGGAATCAAACCCAAAACCTATACAAGGTCTCCACAAGCTCCATTTAACAAAACAACATGGTTTAAATTTTATTAAGGTTGAAAGTTATTGTAAAATGGGGGGATTCAAGGGGTATATAATAAGTAAACACCGAGCCCCCATTGCAACTATATAATATAAACCATATGATAAGCCAAATGGTGGAAACCTATCCATAGTGTAATGTGGAACCATATTATATATTGAAACCATATCAAATGTGGAGCGGTGGACCATAGCACTAACCATATCTACTAGGTTGGAAAGAGTCCATGTGATGTCTATGAAGTCATTCATTGTCCAAATTTAGCATCAAAGATGGCCCCAACATGGCATAGAATAATGAGAAATATAAATAAAAACAAGGAGAAGGAATGGGATGTATTTGTACACAAATGAAATGTCAGAGCTTTTTTTTTTCTCTGCTCTTCTTGTCTATCACAAATGACAAGAAAAACAAAAATAAAATGAACAATGAATCAGTGTGATCTAACAATAAACAATGTATTAGTCATGACTCAAAGTGAGCTCAGTCTTTGGTCATGACTGACTTCTCTTCATCCACCATCTATCCACCATCATCGCCGAGAGTTGTTCAAGACCCATGTATGCATTAGTGGCCTCGTCAGAAACGTACAAGCCTACCTGTACTTTAATAGTAAATCCCATTCCCCGATGACTTCATTCGTCCTGGAAACTCGATGAAGGATAGACATGAGGGTGCATGGTCATGGCTTTTTTCGTTTTTTATGTTTGTGGAGATGTTTGTAGGTACCATAGTATCTGCACTCGCGAAAACATCCAATGAAGAATGAAGAACCAGCCATCAAATCCGATTGTCATTCATCATCGCTTCTCCAACCTGTACTGGCACACCCTACTACCCTGATGACGTCCGCGCACCACCGAGGCCCGGGAACCAAATATCGAGGCCAACGCCAACAAGCAACGACCAATGAAATTTGAGATAAATGTTTTTAAAAAAATATATTTAATATAAAAAATTGTAACTTTCACATAAACATAAGAAAATCGTGATATTTCTTCCCTGTATTGGGTTATTAATAAGACTCACTCAAAAATATATAGTCCCCTGTGGGGAAATAACAATAATGAATACCAACCCAAAATTGGATAGCAATTCCTACTAAAACGACTTCAAAGTATTATAAGTAATTTTATACTACCTAAAAGAAACTGAAAATTAAATTCATATTAACCAATTTAAACCATTATACATACATTATATATTTTTACTTACATTAATTTTAGCTTTACAAATTAGATCAATTTGGTAAGAAAATGTATCAATTCCCTTTATTATTCTTACCCAAAAAAATACATTAGTATAATTATTGATTTAAACGCATATAATTATATATATAAATATAAATTTATATTATATAAAAAATAAATTAAACAAAAACACATTAAACAAAAACAAAACAAAAGAACATTTTCTACCAAACCAAACCAAACCAGATGAAGGGTTTTGGCGCCAATGCAGAAAGGAGGAGGAGACTTTCAAATTTGGGGTTTGAGAACCAATTCTAAGTGGAGAAAAGGATTTTGATTCCAATGCAATTCACCCAATCTATAATTTCACACTAGCTTTTGGAATCCCTTTCTATGCAGGTCCATGAAGTCCAAAAATTAGTCACAATTTGTTTTTATTATTCTCAAAATGGTGCCCTAGGGATTTGTATAATTTTTTTCCTCTCGGTGGAAGGATCAAGAGTTCATGACTTGAAATCCCATGTTTTTCATGGTAGATTCCTCGGCTGTGGAATCCCTTGAAAAGATGATACAGGGTCTGTGCTTTATTCAGAGTTCGTTCATGGGGTTTTGATTCCTCGACGGTGATGTAGAGACTGAGGTACTTCTAAATGATGAGAATAAGATCATAGATAAAAAGTTAGCCCTGATTTTTATACTTGAGTACTTGGTAGAGATATTAGCTATTATGAACAAATATAGAAAGGTTCCTTTCTTTCAGTGCTGATATATAGCCTGGTTGGGATTCTAATAGTTAGAGCTTGTTGGAGAAGCACGATGGTCTTGGTTCCTGGTCCATGAAAATAAAAAAACAATAAACTTCGTTTGTAGCTTTAAAGCAAGTAGTGCATGTCTAGGAATGAGGTAGTTATTCTAAGTGTGTTACTAGTTCGGCATTAATAGGAAGGAGGAAGTGGTTAATAGGAAGGAGGAAGTGTTGGTCTTTTTTAGCCGAGCCATTCACAGAAGGGTCCATAGCCAGGAGGTCGCCATAGGTAGTCTCCATGAAGACCTCGATAAGATGATACAGGGTTTTGATTCCTCGGTTATGTCTTCTCTACATTTTTATGTCCCCTCCCAAGTTCGAGGTGTAACAAATTCTCAGGGGCAAGCAAGTTTTCATATATGCATTTCTCAAATTTCTGGATTTAAATTGTATAATAGTTTTTTTCAAGTAAACACTTTGTCCATCCTTCGAGCGAATCAACTAGTTAACATGCATCTAAGTCCCCCGTCTTATCAATGAGGTCAACAACTTTTTCCACAAATTATGGTTCCTGGATCATCTTATCATATATTTGGATGCTAAACACATATTGCCTCATCCTCTGATGTCCTCCTTATTCCTATGCCCTGATATAGTTTTGCTATTACCTGTAGGCCGAATTGTATTTTAATTTTAGTAGTTGTTTTATTTCTTATTAACCATGATATGGCTTGTGAATACTACCTACAACATGGTTTCTTTGTTTCTGTTAACTATCAGAGGGATTGTGAATACTACCTACGGCATGGTTGCTTTACGCTTAACTCTGTAGGTAGTATCAATGGGTAGGATCCATCTCACTACAACCATTGGGTAAAAATATTAAAAACCAATCACATCTGGCATTTAGGTTAGAGTATCCACAGAAAAACCACAACTAGCATGAGGTGAAAGCAACAACACACCATAGCCGGCAATAGATAACAGCAACAACATGTCCCAATTGGTGTTACCACGATCTATTTACAACAACAAACCATAATTGACATTAAGTAATAGCAACAATAAATCACAATAACATTAGTTAACAGTAATTACAACAACAACTAGCATTAATTAACAATAATTATAAGCACAACTAATTATTAATCACAGAGCTAATTTGTTATCCTTCAAGTATAGAATAATTGGGATGGACAGTTGGCTCTCTCCCTATCCAATTTGCATAACATGGATCTGTATCCTCATAACTTAGCTTTTAACAATAAAGGACTGCCAATTCTATTATGATCACACAGAAAAAAGAAAAGTTCACCATTATACAAAAAGTTGTGATGTACAAATTCCATGAAAGGAGTGGGGTTTAATCTATAATAGTTAACAGAAACAAACCAACCATGATGTAGGTAATATTCACAAACCCTCTGGTAGGTTTCAGAAATGAAACTGCCTGACATTGTTAGTTTTTTAGAATTTACTTCAATCTGATCTAAGATCTTAACTGAGAGAACAACATGTACATCATATCTACAGCATATCAATCATGGACACAATAATGCAAGCACACAAGAGACACAGAGTTTACTTGGGGAAAACCATAAAGGTTAATAACCCCAATAACTTCCTCGGAGATAGATAGAGCAATGATACAACCCAAGCATAAGAGATAGACATATCCTAGTAGCAGCTTCTCCTCCTCCACAAGTGCGCCACTCTCCAAAGAGTGCACGTGAGAATAGAATGATGAAATAGAGTGCCTCCCGCACTCTATTTATACTTGACTTGACTTGCCTAATAACCTTTACTAGGTCGGCCTCAACTTAACCACATAACACAATGCTGACTGAGTTGACACCCAATAGCGTGGTCTAATAACCCTTTGACCCACATGGCCGACCCCCACTAGGGTGGTCTAATAACCCTTCGACACACATGACTTATATAGGGCCGACCCCAATAAGGTGGTCTAATAACCCATCAAGTATAAGTTACGACACTTACAATATAAATGACGACACTTCCGTATAGAGGAATAATAACATCTCTATAGGAATACAACCACTTCCGTATAGAGGAATAATAACATCTCTATAGGAATACAATATACATATATGTGAAATACATTTCGAAGTTACATATACATCAACACTCCCTCTTAACTAGGAAGGTATTTCTCGACACAGGTCTTCTAGCACAAGTCTTCTTCTCTGGATCATCATCACTGGATAATAGTCATCGAGTCATCGTCATCGTCACTACTGCTGCTATCTCAATCAATCTCTGAATCTACTTGTCATAGGAAGTTATACAGAGCTAGTCCTTTTTCATATTGGATGTACGCCCACCATCTGCAGGTCTTCATCATCACTGGCCATACTATGGAATCCTTGGGACTTATTATGTGCGTCACAAAACCTGGCTGCAGCATCCCAGGCCGTTACGAGCACACAGCTCTACTTGTCGAATCTCCCAGGAGCACATTACATGTGACTGTCATAAAACCTTAAAAGAGTCTCTTGACTAGCAAGAACCCTAAAGAGCATATGAGGCCTTTTTCATCCTATCCATATCTCCAGGACTTATTACATGTGACTCCCACCACAAAACCTTAAAAGAGTGTCTTGTCAAGCAAGAACCCTAAAGAGCATCTGAGGCCTTTTTTATCCTGTCCAGATCTCTAGGACTTATTACATGTCTTCATGGAAATGCCTCGAAAGAGCATCTGAGGCCTTTTTCATCTTGTCCAAATCTCCCAGGTCTACTTACATGCCATAGGATAAAACCTCGAAAGAGTGTTTTCCAGATCTCCTAGGGAGCTATTATATGCCAGCGGAAAAACCTAGCAAGAGAATTTGCAAACCTCCCAGGGAGCTATTATATGCTTATTTGCACAACCTATCCACGACCATAGAGTATCAACCTGATAATCACCATACATCATCCTGATGTACACATGATCATCCTGATCATCATCACCGCATCATCCTGACGCATGTCATCTAGAGCAACATCCTGAAGCTCATCATCCATGATCATCCTGATGATACAATGCATCCACCTGATGCATACATAGTATCTGCCTGATACATATCATCATACATGATTTACCTGATCATACAATGTATCCACCTGATACATATACAAATTGTAACGCCCCCTTCCATCATCAAATTCAAGGAAGGAAACGTTAACAACACACAGGCTTAAGGCAGGCTTAGTCCCAATAATTTAACTCATAACGCATGCAATTTAAAACTTATGGGTGCAGACATAAACTCAATAACTACACAGCGGAATTTAAACTTCACATATACACATAGTTTCCTCACGCATTCAACAGATAAACAACAGTCATTAATTATCCTATTGCATAAACATGACGCCTTTCGTTCCATTAATCATGTATGCATTGCAAAACACATACTGTATATAAATTAAATCACAAATTACTCATCTTGAATTGTAACGGTCCAAACGACTGGCTATGGAAGAGCAACGTTCCTCCCAACCATAGACCTCTGTCCAGCTTGTGTTCTTTTAGTTGAGAGGTCACCCCCGAGCTGGGCTGTGTATCCACTAAGGAGGACTAGCTGGGTTCACTCACAGCCATGGTTCTGGTCAGGCATCCAAGAAGATAGAGGAGGGTAATGCTAAGCCAGTGAGCTCAACCACAGAGCTACAGGCATCTCAAGTGAGCTCAACAGTTAGGCACCCACATTACCTACCACATCCAACACAAGGAAGATCCCCTTCTCTGTTACACAGTCCCTCAGGCAACTCTTCCCTCCAGTGCTCTTCAGGATGGGCATAGAAAGGTCCAGCTACTGATCCTTGAGATCCTAGCCTTCACTAGGTTTATCAAGCACACCCAACCTCTGCTTAGTCAATCCTCTCTTGATTCCTCACCATTCTGCTCACCAAATACTCAAATCCGTCACTCGTTTTCTGAGCTGCAAAAACTGGGTTTTTCCATTGATTTCGGGGTAGCTAATGCTCCCAAATTCGCCCCAAGGTTCATGCTAATGGATCCCCCATTGGATTTCCCTGTCCCATGCCAAATCTGGACGTTTTTGGTCTTTCAAAAACTGGGTTCTCTCAAGGTCACGATTTCTGGTTTTTCCTCACTGCTGGCACTCGTTTTTGGATGGGAATGATGCTAGATAGTTTCACCATGGGATGGGGTGAGAATGAAGCAACCCTCCCATGAGGTTGAGTGACTTCTTGCCCAATCAATCAGAGCCCATGCCCACCCATACGAATTTCAGGGCTGCCCATGCTCCATTGAAGCCATGGGCTGAAAATATCAACCACCTTCTTACAACAGGCATTAATGTCACCTAGGGAAGTCAATGGGTTCTCATAATGACAAATGGCAGCCTAGGGTTTAGTCCCATAGCCCCCTCACCACTCCCTAGTGGATACACATGTCCCCTTCTCATTCGTTGCCTCCATAGCCAGTTTTTGGTATTTTATTTCAATGTTAAATATTTACATCAATTTACAATATCCCATGGCTTAATAGCACGTGGGTAACAAAATATCAAGCGTGTCTAATTTAAATAAAATCCGAGCATAAACTAGCGGGGCCTTGGCCTTGAGCTCCACGCTAGGGAAACATACATCGTGTGTTTACAATATTTACATTAGAGCCAATATTTCCTAAGGGTCAAAATTGGGGTATTACATTCCCCTCCCCCTTAGAACAACACCGTCCTCGGTGTTCTCAAAACTGAACAAAATGGGAATGCCTCCCTCATGGCATCCTCTAGCTCCCATGTAGCCTCGTCGGGACTAAGGTGCTCCCATTGGACCTTTACCTGCCCGATGGCTCTGTTCCGGAGCACTGTGACTTTCTTGTCGAGGATGCGCATAGGTTCTACTTGGAACTCTCCCTCGGGTTCCACCTGTATCACATTCCAATCAATCATATGATTAGGATCATGTACATACTTTTTAAGCAAAGACACATGGAAAACATTATGAGCTCTTATGCTAGCAGGCAATGCAATTCTATATGCAACTGGCCCTATCCTATCAAGGACTTCAAATGGCCCACAATATCTGGGCGACAACTTGGCACAACTCCCCAACTTGAGGGAACTCTTCCTTGGTTTCACTCTCAAATAAACATGATCCCCAATCTGAAATTCCTTATGTACTCTTTTCAAATCTGCATAACTCTTTTGCCTATCCTGAGCTGCCTTTAAATTCTGCCTGATCTTAACAATTTCCTGTTCCATTTGCTTGATCATCTCTGGTCCAAGCACTACCCTGTTCACTGGGCCGTCCCAATTCACTGGTGTCCTGCATCCCCTGCCATACAATGCTTCAAATGGACTCATTCCCAGGGATGCATGGTGTCCATTATTGTATGCAAATTCAACCAAGTGTAAATAATCTTCCCACTTGGATGGTTTGTCCATCACATACATTCTCAGCATGTCTTCAAGGACCTAATTCACCCTCTCGGTTTGGCCGTCCGTTTGCAGATGGTAAGCTGTACTGAAATTCAATTTCGTTCCCAATTCCTGAAATAATCCCTTCCAGAAATTGGAGGTGAACTTTGTATCACGATCAGAAATTATTGCCTTAGGCAATCCATGCAATCTGAATATCTCTCTCATGAAGATGTTCGCAATGTCACTAGCCTTGTGAGTGGACTTTACTGGAATAAAGTGAGCTACCTTTGATAACTTATCCACCACAACCATGATTGAATCATGCTTTTTCACTGTCATGGGCAGACCTGTTATAAAATCCATGGAGATCACTTCCCACTTCCATTCCGGAATGGGTAAGGGCTGCAATAACCCTGCTGGGTGTTGGTGTTCTGCCTTGACTTGTTGGCACTTCTGACACCTAGCAATGTACTCAGCTATGTCCTTCTTCATGCCATTCCAAAAGTATTGCTTTCTTGCCGCTGTTATAGTCTTCTGATACCCTGGGTGTCCAGAGTACGGCATTTGGTGTATTTCATCCATCACTAGTTTCTTCAAATCCGCATTATTTGGAATGTACAACCTATCTTTGTAGACGAGGATACTGTCTTCACCCAGCTGATATTCCACACACTTTTCATCCACATTACCGTGCTGCAACTTCTCTTTAATTTGAAGGCAAGTTTCGTCACCGTTTTGGGCTTCAAGAACTCTTGTCTTCAAATCTGATTTGCACATACTTACTGCTGAAACATGAAATTTTCTGCTAAGAGCATCTGCAACCTTATTCTCCTTCCCTTTTACATGTTTAATTTCAAAATCAAATTCACAAAGAAATTCCATCCATCTAGCTTGCCTAGCGTTCAAGTTTGGCTGCTCAAACAAATACTTTAGGCTCATGTGGTCTGTCCTAAGCTCGAATCTTCTTCCCATCAAGTAATGCCTCCACATTTTAAGAGCATGCACTATGGCTGCTAATTCTAAATCGTGTGTGGCATAATTCTTTTCATGCTCCTTTAATTTCCTGGATTCATAGCAAATCACAATTCCTTCTTGCATGAGAACCCCACCCAGGACTTCAATGCAAGCATCTGTGCACACTACAAAATCTTTTCTTGGATCTGCTATCTTCAAAACAGGAGCACTAGTAAGTAACTCCTTTAATTTCTGAAAACTTTTCTCACATTTTTCAGACCATACAAATTTGATGTTCTTCCTTTGCAATGAAGTGATCGGATGAGCTATCCTGGAGAATCCTTCAATAAACCTTCTGTAGTAACCGGCAAGGCCCATAAAAGATCTAACATCTGAAACATTTCTTGGAGTTGGCCAATCCATGATGGAATTAATCTTCTCTGGATCCACTGCAATTCCTTCCTCTGAAATGACGTGACCCAAATATTGGATCCTCTTTTGATAGAATTCACACTTGCTTAACTTGGCATACAGCTGATGTTCTCTGAGAACTTGCAACACCATTCTTAGATGCTCCTCGTGTTCTTCTTCATTTCTTGAATAGACAAGAATGTCATCTAAAAACACAATCACAAACTTGTCCAAATATTTGCTGAATACACTATTCATGAGACACATGAATGTGGCAGGTGCGTTGGTAAGGCCGAATGGAACCACAGTGAACTCATAATGACCATATCTAGTTCTGAAATCCGTCTTGTGAATGTCTTCTTCCTTAATCCTCACTTGATGGTAGCCAGACCTCAAGTCAATCTTTGAAAATAATTTGGCTTCCTTCATTTGATCAAACAAGTCATCAATTCTTGGTAATGGATACTTGTTCTTAACTGTCACTTTATTGAGCTGCCTGTAATCAATACACAGCCTTAAAGTCCCATCTTTCTTCTTGACAAATAACACCGGTGCTCCCTAAGGAGACACACTAGGCCTGATATACCTTTTATCCATTAATTCTTGCAGCTGTATCTTCAATTCCACCAACTCCGGTGTACTCATTCTATAAGGAGCTTTGGAATTCGGTGCTGCCCCTGGAACAAGATCGATGGTGAAATCAATATCTCTCATCGGTGGCAACCCTGGTACCTCATCCGGAAACACATCTTGGAACTCTTGCAATATCCTGAAGTCTTCTAGTCTTGGCCCTTTGTCCTCTAATGAATCTGGCATATGGACTGCATATAATTGACAACCCTTCTTATAAAACTTTTTCAACTGCAGGGCTGAAATCTGCCTTATTGAAACTTGCTTGGGAATCCCTTTTACCAATGTTGGCCTCCCTTTTTCATCAATGCACTCAAGTGCTTTCTCATAACAGTCCACTTTGGCTCTATGTTTTTCTAACCAATCCATGCCAATTAATGCATCATAGGATCCTAATGGTAACACATTCAATTCAGCATATGTGTGGAGTCCATTCAATTCCATGGGACACTCCATCACTACCTCACTTACTTTTCTCTTAGTTCCCGTGGCTAGTTGCACTAGCCAAGGCTTATTATGCTTAATTTTTCTAAGAGAACAACCTTCAACCACTTTTGGAGAAACATAACTATGAGTAGATCCTGGATCAATCAAAACAGAAATAGATTGCGTAGCAATCTTACCTTCGACTTCCACCACTGAGGACTGATGGTCTGCTTGATGATTATCCAACGCTGCATAAATCCGAGGTGCTGCCCTTGCCATGTCCTCTACCGTAGCTACTCCCTTCAGGTTGTTCAACTTCCGAGAATTGTTTTTCCGATGTGGACAATCCTTCAACATGTGGTTTACTCCACATCCCCAACACTGAAGTGGTCCCTTTGCTGCTTTGTCTGCTGTCACTGCTGGTTTGAATCCACTCCTTGCTTGTTGTCCCTGTGGAAAGGTTCTAGGCTGACCTCTAAATGGTGGCTTGAAGCCATCCTTCTTCTGGTCAAACATCCCTCTTGGCTTTCCTTTCCATGCTGGGTTAGCCTCTGTTTTTCCCCTATTTTGCTCATAGCAGTGCATTGCCATCCTAATGGCTTCATCCAAACTTGGTGGATTAACAAACTCAATACGATCTCTGAAACTCTGAGGTAGACCCCCAAGAAAGCATTGGATTTTTACTCTCTCATCTTTGATATAGTCAACATACCTCAGTAATTCCAAGAATTTGTGGACATGCTCTTCCATAGATTTTTGTCCCAACCTGAGTTCATTAAACTCTTTTCTCTTACCGTCATAATACCTAGCAGAAAGGTATTTCTCCTTGAAGTACCTCTTAAATCTTTCCCAACTGATCCTTCTTTCATTGATCCCTTTCACTTGCAAGAGATTGTCCCACCAAATGGAAGCTCTGCCATTTAAGTTGTAAATGGCAATTCTGGCTTTTTCATTTCCTGAGTAGTCTTGAATTCTGAAGTACTTCTTCATTCCCAGAAGCCATGCTTCTGCCTCTTGGCCTGTCTTTCCTTCCCCATCAAATGTGGGAGGTCTTGCCTTCCTGAATTCTCCCTGTGGGATGCCCTTGAACTTCTTTCTTCCGTCCAATCTCTTAGGTGCATGTCTGGGACTTCCCCTAGAACATTTGGAGTCACACGACCTGCTGGAAGAAGATCTTGATGAAGATGCTTTATGTTTTCTGCTCACCGAACTCTTCCTCGGGCTTGGAGTCCTCCTCCTCGAACGACCTCTAGAATGACTCCCTGCATCTCTTCCCTCTTCACCCATATTGCTTGGGTTGGACCCAAGGTTTATCTTATGCTGCATATCAGTGAGGCTTTGCAAAATAGCAGCATTGAGTTGGTGTTGTTCTTCTTGAGCCTTCATCAATCTTTCATTGAAGCTCACCATGGTTTCAACCAAATTTTGAGGAGTCACCTGTTCCCTTCTCCCATTGGATTCAGTCTCCGCATTCCCTTCATGCACATTTTCTCCTAGAACGTCTTCTTCGTGTTCATAAGGATCTTGAGCATCATTAATGGTCACCATCTTACCTCTGCTACAATTATAAACTTTATGAGCTGCAAACACTGTGCATTATTATGATATTTGTTAGACCTCATAAAAATGCATCTAGGAATATACAACTATCAATATTTAACATAATAGAACTCATGGAATAATTCACATAGCTGTTACTTATTCAATTCTTTTGCCCATCCATGCAATTCTGAAAATTGCTCATATTGTCATTAATTTGACAAAACAGTCACCGACACTTTTATGCCATGATAATCTATGATGTATGATAACCCAATTCAAATTCTGGTCATACTGCATTATTCCTTGCTAGACAAGCTTTCCAATGCCTGTCCCCGTGCTCCATTCCGACATCGGGTGTGGAAACAACGTTGTCTCAAAAATGACAACTTTTACCAATAATTCTGCACATTTACACAATTGTATTTTGGTCCCGAAGGCCAACTTCAACCACCTGTGGAAGAAAATCTATGAGGAATCACAAAAACTTATCTATCAGGAAAAGTTAGTACATATAACAAGGAACACTCATCAATTCACTGATTTCAATTCTGATGTACCGTTCATCTTTTATGAATTTCTGTGTTTTACTACTTACTTTTCACTTTTTTCCAAAATTCCAAATTTTGGGCCAAAAACGGCTATCTCCCAAACGGTGCATTTCTGGGAAATCTTTGTTTAACGAAAATTGTCCGTCTTAATGAGAATATCAAATGTCTAGTTCAGTAAAATTCCTGACTCCCACATCTAGGGTCACTTTTACTACCCACAAGCTTTTCAAAATCCCGAAAAAGTGGCCCGGAACAGTGCTTTTTGGCCTTCTTGCTTACCCCGACTCCACATCCTTTGGAGTTTGGTTCCAAGATTCAGAACTTAACATTGTGCCTGCTTCATGGCCGCGCCTGATCAATTTCATCTCAATCCGACCTTCTGTCAAGCCTCGGGACTCTGTCCTTCAAAAGTCACTATTCCCCTTTTTCTGTCAAATTGGAGTCTAATGGGCTCGGGGTCTTCACTAGTTCTTTCATGGCCCCCGTCAATGGCCTCCGAGCCCCACAGAAATCATCACATTCTGAGCCCCGGTGCTTCCCCTTCGCGGAACCTTTCCGCAGTTTCGGGATGACTTCCCGAAACAGTCTTAAAACCAAAAATTTCAAAAACAGTCTTAAAACAACATTTTTCAAAACAGACTTAAAAAACTCTATCAGATTTGGCCCATAGAGGCCCAATGCTGCAACGCAGCTCCGATACCAAACTGTAACGCCCCCTTCCATCATCAAATGCAAGGAAGGAAACGTTAACAACACACAGGCTTAAGGCAGGCTTAGTCCCAATAATTTAACTCATAACGCATGCAATTTAAAACTTATGGGTGCAGACATAAACTCAATAACTACACAGCGGAATTTAAACTTCACATATACACATAGTTTCCTCACGCATTCAACAGATAAACAACAGTCATTAATTATCCTATTGCATAAACATGACGCCTTTCGTTCCATTAATCATGTATGCATTGCAAAACACATACTGTATATAAATTAAATCACAAATTACTCATCTTGAATTGTAACGGTCCAAACGACTGGCTATGGAAGAGCAACGTTCCTCCCAACCATAGACCTATGTCCAGCTTGTGTTCTTTTAGCTGAGAGGTCACCCCCGAGCTGGGCTGTGTATCCACTAAGGAGGACTAGCTGGGTTCACTCACAGCCATGGTTCTGGTCAGGCATCCAAGAAGATAAAGGAGGGTAATGCTAAGCCAGTGAGCTCAACCACAGAGCTACAGGCATCTCAAGTGAGCTCAACAGTTAGGCACCCACATTACCTACCACATCCAACACAAGGAAGATCCCCTTCTCTGTTACACAGTCCCTCAGGCAACTCTTCCCTCCAGTGCTCTTCAGGATGGGCATAGAAAGGTCCAGCTGCTGATCCTTGAGATCCTAGCCTTCACTGGGTTTATCAAGCACACCCAACCTCTGCTTAGTCAATCCTCTCTTGATTCCTCACCATTCTGCTCACCAAATACTCAAATCCGTCACTCGTTTTCTGAGCTGCAAAAACTGGGTTTTTCCATTGATTTCGGGGTAGCTAATGCTCCCAAATTCGCCCCAAGGTTCATGCTAATGGATCCCCCATTGGATTTCCCTGTCCCATGCCAAATCTGGACGTTTTTGGTCTTTCAAAAACTGGGTTCCCTCAAGGTCGCGATTTCTGGTTTTTCCTCACTGCTGGCACTCGTTTTTGGATGGGAATGATGCTAGATAGTTTCACCATGGGATGGGGTGAGAATGAAGCAACCCTCCCATGAGGTTGAGTGACTTCTTGCCCAAGCAAACAGAGCCCATGCCCACCCATACGAATTTCAGGGCTTCCCATGCTCCATTGAAGCCATGGGCTGAAAATCTCAACCACCTTCTTACAACAGGCATTAATGTCACCTAGGGAAGTCAATGGGTTCTCATAATGACAAATGGCAGCCTAGGGTTTAGTCCCATAGCCCCCTCACCACTCCCTAGTGGATACACATGTCCCCTTCTCATTCGTTGCCTCCATAGCCAGTTTTTGGTATTTTATTTCAATGTTAAATATTTACATCAATTTACAATATCCCATGGCTTAATAGCATGTGGGTAACAAAATATCAAGCGTGTCTAATTTAAATAAAATCCGAGCATAAACTAGCGGGGCCTTGGCCTTGAGCTCCACGCTAGGGAAACATACATCGTGTGTTTACAATATTTACATTAGAGCCAATATTTCCTAAGGGTCAAAATTGGGGTATTACACAAATACATGATCCACCTGCTCATACCTAATACATATCAACATACATGATCTACCTGATCATACAATGTATCCATCTGATACATATACAAATACATACACATGATCCAACTGATCATATCCAGAATCCAACATGATGCATACATACATAAATAATCCACCTGATCATATCCAGCATCCAACATGATGCATACATACATAAATGATCCACCTGATCATATCCAGCATCCAACATGATGCATATACATATACAGAGCAGTAACTGGAGCATCGTCCTAATGCTCATCATCCAACGCTTACATCCACAGCCATGTGAAGGATCCTCCTTCCAACATGATTGGAATGGCTTCAATAAATGTCTCCATCACTTCTTCCTCGAAGTGTCATCGATCTGAAGAACACCAAGCCTCTCTCTGAAGTACTCAAACTTCACTCTGGCTAGTGGCTTCGTCAACACATCTGTAATCTGCTCATCTGTCACAACATACAGAAGCTTCACTGCTCCTCTATGCACCATATCCCTGATATAGTGATATTTGATATCTATGTGTTTCGACCTGTCGTGGAACACCGGGTTCTAAGACAGCTTCACACAACTCTGTTTGTCACAAAAGATACCAGTAGCCTCCAGCGGGAGATCAAATAAATCAGACAGTAGCTTCCTAAGCCATACTGCCTCACAACTAGCCGAACAAGCTGCAACATACTCTACTTCGGTTGTACTCAGTGCTACGCAAGACTGCTTCCTACTAAACCAAGAGATCACATTTGATCCCATACTGAAGCAACACCCAGAAGTGCTCTTCCTATCTGCAGCACTGCCTGCCCAATCTGAATCAACATAACCCTACAGGTTAAACTTTTGATTCGCATCATACTTGAGCCCATAATCAACTGTACCCTTCAGGTACCTCAGAATATGCTTTACAGCAACCAGGTGAACACTTTTGGGATCCGTTAGGAACTGGCTCAATGTGTTCACTGCAAAGCAAATATCTGGCCTCATGTTCGTCAGGTACATCAAGGACCCAATCATCTGACGATACACAGTAACATCAATCGGATCAAATGAAGCATCACACAAAAGCTTCAGGTTCGATTCCATAGGTGTGGCCATGGCCTTGCAGTCCATCATCCTGAACCTCTTCAGGATCTCCACTACATACTTCCCTTGTCCAAGGACGATTCCATCTGTACTCTGCCACACCTCCATGCCTAGAAAATAGTGCATCATCTCCAAGTCCTTCATCTCGAACTCGGCAGCAAGCTTCCGCTGCGTGTCGGCAATCAATCTATCCTCACCTGTAACAAACAGGTCATCCACATACAAAAGTAGTATCACTGTATTTCCTTCCTCAACCTTGAAGTAAACATTGGAATCCGCTTTACTCTTGGTAAATCCCAAACTGGATAGAAATCCATCTATCCTGCCATACCAGGTCCTAGATACCCGTTTCAAACCATACAGGGATTTCTTCAGTTTGCACACATGTGACTCTCGGTCATGTGTCTCAAACCCAAGTGGTTGCTTCACATACACATCCTCTTCGACTACACCATTCAAGAAAGTTTTCTTGACATCCATCTGGTGTATCTTCCATTTCATCACTGCAGCCAGAGCAAGTACTGATCTGATAGAAGTGTACCTGGCTATAGGAGCAAAAGTTTCTTCATAGTCGATTTCTTCTTTCTGGGAGAAGCCACAAGCTACAAATATCGCTTTGTATTTTTCTATGTTGCCATTTGCAGCATGTTTGATCTTATAGATCCATTTGGAAGTTGCAGTAGACTTCCCTTCAAGTCTTGGGACTACATCCCAAACATCATTCTTCATGATTGACTGGTACTCCTCGATCATGGCATTCTTCCTGAATCTTGGGAACTTCAATATGTTCAATATCTTCAATAGATAACTTTGTTGCTGAAACAAATGTTGTAGTCCTTCTTTTGTAGGTGCTCGTATACGATCTTTCCTACAAAACAAGTTAAATTGCATGATTATAAACTTCTCATAGTTTTTAGAACAAATTTTTACGCATAAAGAGATATGGCATACAGTCATGCAATTATTTTAGCCAATGCTTCAATACAACATTCATCCATATCCTGTAACTTTCTAGATGCCTTCCAATCTCTACCAGAACATTGTTAAGAGTTTGCACTAGTCCCAATATGCCAGCAAAGAGGTTTCATTCTAGATAAGTAGCAATGGAATGTTGTATAGTGCCATAGGCCACTTACCCATCACATGCATATTAGTAGTATACTATTCATCAATGCAACTATTCTAATATGCATAATACACAACCTAATTCTAGGGACATCAGTATATACATCATTGAACAGTTTTTATTTAAACAATCAAATATGCAAGAAATGATAATTCAAATATTTATCTTTGTTTGTTTGTTGGGTTGACTCCCTCTCAATCTTTGCTTCCTTTCTGCAACTCTATTCTGATGTGGATTGTGAGAAGTGGTCGACTCCTTCTGAATATCTGCATCCTTGTAGAAACTACTGGAGTGTGCTCCCTCTTGATCTTTGCTTCCTGGATTACCTGTCCTTGAACTTATATCCATCCTCAATCACTATGCATGCTTACAAGTATCATTATTGTGATATCCTTGAGATCTCATACATAATCATACATTTATTAGTATAATCTCAATACTATCAGAAACACAATAACCTTAAACATGTATAGTAATGATCATTTCAAACAAAAATAATAAGCATTAGTATTCAAGAACTCTTATGGTTAGTCATATCATAAATTAAAGTAAGAAACATAATATGCATACACCCATGATTATTCAAACCTATGAATAATCATTATCAATAATGCCATGTATACTTTACACAAGGTAGGATTCTAACTTCATATAGGAAAAACATACCTGGATTAATATGTTAGTTGGTTATTGTCTAACATAACCACATGATGTCTTCTTGTTCTCTTAAGTGACTTGTGCTAGTAACCTACATATCTCATAGGTTAACCAAGTTATAGACACCTCGTAATTATATCTTCTATGTGATCCATGGCAATGGATGAACCTTTGTCTTCATGTCACCATGGTCATATGTTCTTGAACTAGAACATGATTTGTCTTTCTTGATGTACCTTTCATGTTAGTGGACAACATCAACCTCATACAACATCACAATGCATTAGTACAATCATAAGTGTCAAAAACCCTAATCAATGAATATCTTTTATCATGCATTCATAATTTTATTAAGGTGATACGACAAGTCTAAAATTAACCAAGATTGTACTAACCATAATAATATGAAGACAAACATACAATAAACTTAATTATAAATTGAATTCAAAACATACCTTGATAATTCATACGTGTCGAGATTGCTTGTAATCTTCTTATGTAAGTCCTTAGCCTTATCTCCTTCTGAAACAGGAACTTCTTCACTTATGCAGGTGACCAATCCATTCTCTTCTGGGATTAACCCAATCCACTTGATTTGCAGGAACTAGATCTGGAGCTGGATTAGGGTTTGTCAGAGAAACCCTAAAAATTCAAACTTTGAATTTCAAACTTCTGAAAGGATAGAAAGATGCGCCTTGATGAGCTGATCAAGCCGGTATATTTAGAATTTGAAAAATGCAAAGTTTCACCCCTCAATTTTGCCTTTGAAACTTCCAGATTCACTGGACATGACCCCGAACTAGGGCTTGATAAATCCCACCCTTCTGCCCAATCAAAAGGTTCGATCCAAATCTCTAAGCTTCTATTTTTCTGAGGAGCTTCCAGGCGTGGTCACAGATTTCAAAAATTCCCATTTTTGCAGAAGCCCTAATTTTCCACTTTTCTGATCAAAGTCCCGAACTAGGGTCTGATCAATCCCGACCTTCTTCCCAACCACAAATTATGATATTGGTCTCTAAATTTTGATTTTGATGAGTATCATTCAGCCGTGGTCTCTGAATATACAAATTCAATCTTTCTCCGAAACCCTAAATTCCCGAAGCCATGAATGAAGGTGCTCAAAATTAATTATGTTTTGACAGAAATATGTACCTAATTGATTCTGGTGTAACTCCGAAATTTCCAATCCCCAGGGTCTAAAACTTCTACTTGTGGTATCCTGACCTTTCATCTTTCCAACCCCACAGTTATGACCTCAATTGGATTCTCTGAAAGATAATTGTGCCAAGTGTCGCAACATGACCTTTTTGTGGGATAAAATAGGAGAGCGAACTTGTACGACATTCCACATGTCATTGGTTCAGTTTCGGCCTTTGAAAATGTTACCTGAGAAGGTACAGTCCGTGCCCTACTTGTTACTTTTTACGAAATTTCATTTGGATCTTCCTAGCCCAATTTATGATCTTTTTTTCTAGGTCATCTGTTTATGACTCATATCTGGAAGAGGCAGAAACCCTAGATTGTACAAATCATAAAACACAAAGTAAAGCGAATTACAAGTTTTCGTTTGGACACAAGGTACATGGGGATCTGATATTCGACTTGTAAAAGTTTTAGATCCAAAAACTTCGACAAAATGGATTTATAGAGAAAGTGCTACGATGACCGGTTTTTGCTATATCAATCCCTAGCATCGCAAGTGCAACAAGTGTCATACATGCCATACCATGCGTTCTTTCAGGCTAGCTCTGATACCATGTTAGTTTTTCAGAATTTACTTCAATCTGATCTAGGATATTAACTGAGAGAACAACATGTACAACATATCTACAGCATATCAATCATGGACACAATAATGCAAGCATACAAGAGACACAGAGTTTACTTGGGGAAAACCATAAAGGTGAAAAACCCCAATAACTTCCTCAGAGATAGATAGAGAAATGATACAACCCAAGCATAAGAGATAGACATCTCCTAGCAGCAGCTTCTCCTCCTCCACAAGTGTGCCACTCTCCAAAGAGTGTGTGTGAGAATAGAATGATGAAATAGAGTGCCTCCCGCACTCTATTTATACTTGACTTGACTTGCCTAATAACCTTTACTAGGTCAGCCTCAACTTAACCATATAACACAATGATGACTGGGCCGACACCCAATAGGGTGGTCTAATAACCCTTTGACACACATGGCTGACCCCCACTAGGGTGGTCTAATAACCCTTCGACCCACATGACTTATACAAGGCCGACCCCAACAAGGTGGTCTAATAACCCATCAAGTATAAGTTATGACACTTACAATATAAATGACGACACTTCTGTATAGACGAATAATAACATCTCTATAGGAATACAACCACTTCTGTATAGAGGAATAATAACATCTCTATAGGAATACAATATACATATATGTGAAATACATTCCGAAGTTACATATACATCAACAGACATTTCTAGAAAAATAAAATTTGTCTTATAGTAAATCATCTTACATTGGACCACTTCACAGTCACACAGATGAATGTCTCCATGTAAATCATTAACTTTCTGATATATTAGAGCTGAGCAACAACCTTATTTCCTATTAGAATAGGTTATTATTTGAAAAGAAAAACACGACAACCAAGTAAACACATTTTATTCAAAATTAAATTAGTTATATTAAGAGAATAGCTTGAAAAAAACCAACTGCAAGTAGTAAGCAAATCAGATGAATTTTATCTTCAACTTTGATGAAGAGTAGGGAGTTTGTAATGTCCCTTGTTAGGAATTTTATTAAAATGGCAATTTTCCAATTTTTTTCCCTAGTTTGACCTTTGACTAGTTTTGAGCTATAGGTCCCCAAATTGCTCCAATTGCTCCCAAATATTCTGAGAAGGTATATGGATGGTGTTAGAAAATAAATATGTATTTCAGGGATGCTTTGGACCTTTAAAATATTTCTGTAAATCCTCTTTCAATTCTGGCCAATGTAAGGAACTTTACTAGTAATTTCCCTTTGACTAGTATTGGTCTCTAGGTCTCAAATTGACTCCAAATGCCTTAAAACATTCAAGGAATGTGTATGAATGATATTAGGACTTTAATATGATGTTAAGGGATGATATATGGCCACAAAAATACCTCTTCAAACTCTCTTAAGATTCTAGACCAAGTATGCAATTTTACTAGTAATTTGGGGTTCAAATCCCCCTGGGGTAAGTACTGAAAATGGCTTCCCAAATGCCTCCAAAGCCACTCAAATTTATGAAAAGAGGTAGGAAATATATTTAGGATGTTATTAAGGTCTCATGTGCACCATTAATTAATTATTATATATATTCCAACCCTCTCCAATTCAACTGCAAAAATCACCAATTCGACCCTTGGGGAAATGGCACTATTTCTTCTCCTAATGCAATTAAACTGAGTAAAAATACTTCAAATGCTCAAGTACAGTACATGAAACTTTTAAAATAAATCCATGGAAGTCCATTAATCATAAATTAATCATAGAATCATCCATTCATTCGAAATAATCAGTATTACATTGATTCACAACAAGGTAGTGGGGAAATGGCACTGTTCTTTCATTAAAATTGAGATTTATACATTTCTACTTGGAATTTCGACCTGAAACTTTCTGGAGATGAATAAAAGAGTATTTAATTCATATTAAAAAATAAATGGGGCATTATAATCTCCCCCAAAGAGTACAATAGCTCACCAAAAACGCCCTCCCTCAAGGATAAAGATTATGCCATCAAAACTGGAAATTGTTGAAGGAGTGAGCTGCAATAAAAGAAACCATGAGCTGCCCTGTAGCTTACACCTGCAAATAAAGACTCCATTCAAGCTCCAAATGAAAGGTATGAATGGCCTTTCCAATTACCAACTTGGATGGGAATCTTTCACCCTCGAAATTGGCTAAGGCAAGAAACTAGTCATCCACTAGCTCTCCCTCTTCACAAATGCAATTGCAAATTCTACAAATGATCAAAAAGATGGTTTCATTCTTTTTTATTGACATTTATAAATTTCTAATGTCCTCCATGGGTCAAATTCCTTCCAAGAGACTCCTGCCAACTCAAGTTGGGAAGAGATTCCAAAGAACGCCACTTGTACAACAATTCCTAGTCTCCCACTTCCACCAAATCACATGTGGAAGAATCTTAGCTGCCCTAACACCCTTGAGTGCCCTCTTAGAGTCTATTTTTAGGCCTGACATGTCATATATGTCATATGTCAACATTCAGGACTGATTTGTGTCATAGGTGTCATAGCATCTTCATGATTGTTGTCATAGAGCTAGGGAATCTAGCCCAAGTGTCTCACTAGCTCCAAATTGCCTCTTCCTCTTCCATGGGAGTTACTCTTCCTCGATATTTCGACCTTGGATGAGTCATTCCATGAATAATACCTTTTGGACTCTCCCAAGTATATTCCCATTCACCTTGAATTCGAATTGGTGAGAGAATGATGCCAAGTGTAGTGGGGAAATCTAGCCATATGTGGGTCCCACTTCCTCCATGTGTCTTCATGATCAAATGCCACTTTGAA
This sequence comes from Larix kaempferi, assembly GCA_027924585.1. Lineage (NCBI taxonomy): Eukaryota > Viridiplantae > Streptophyta > Pinopsida > Pinales > Pinaceae > Larix > Larix kaempferi. The sequence continues at coordinate 19,621,132 of BSBM01000123.1, read as the reverse complement.
TTTCACTTGTATATATTTATTTATCTCATTTATTAAATATTTATGCCATTCTAATGTTCAAACATCATTTATTATCCCCATTATTCCAAATCCCAAAGCTTCCACCCCAAACCTAGGAAACTAGTAATTTTCCTCCTTGGCAATTATTTGACCTTTAGCATCAATTTGACAAAATCTAATGAATAGGGCCAATGTGATTAGGCCATTGTGACCCAATGCCAAATTTGGGACATGACAAATCCTCCCTTCCCAATATTTCTTGTCCTCAAGCAATTTTAAACATGGGTGTTGAAGAACCTGCTTTCTGTATCATTCTTTGAAGTTGCCATTGAATTGCCCAACCTTGAGTCTTTGAGTTTCCATGAATATTTTAGAGAGGAACCACCATGCTTGCTGCTGCACTACTATGATAAAAATCACTTTATTAAGTGGTAAATCCATCTCCCATACTGCTTGTTTCCCCGAAAAATTTGAAACCAATGAGATAAAAATTATTCCAAGGTCCCATTGCTTGTATTGCACCCCAACAGTTAAGAGTGCTCTCCAACCCATACCATCAGATAAGAGGATTCATGGATCCCATTTTCTTGTATGCATTCTTCCAAACATCATGAGTACAAAATATATATCATCAAAGTACATAACAACATAATGAAAATGTACATCAAGAAGATGCTTCATCAAAGAATCATGAAAGTGCTTGTACCTCAAAATAAGTAGACCATCATTTTTCAAGTGCATACAAGCATCGAGTGAACAATCAAATCTGATCCAATGACATAGGTGAGTATCCCATGTCCTATAATGCTGCTCCAAAAATATGTAATATGCATCAAAACAATCAGCCTTGTATTCTTTCATCCACATAGTTAATGAAGTTCCTCCAACATCAATTGAACTAAGCAAGGAGCAAGGATGATCATGAGTCTTCAAGTGACTCAAGTGAACATCATAAGTGTGTCCATGAAGATATGTATCATCACAAGGAAAAAAAATATTCTGCTGCAAATGTAAATAATGAGGTGCTCTATTCATTTCATCCTCAAAATGAGAGGTAGGAGTTACATACCCCTCATGCGGCACCATTAGAAAAAAACCTTTCACCCAATTTTCATCCCCAATTGATGTGGCTGAAAAAGAAGTAGGGGGTGAGGAATTATGAACCAACCTTAAATCCTTACAACTCTTACCCATTGAAATCTTTAATTCATCCTCTCCATAATTGGTTGGTCCAACTATTGTGAGATCATGTGCCTCCTCCAAGGATTTGCAATTCTCTCCATGAGGCAACTCATAATCCCTCTGAAAAAGGACACGTGCTTGTCCTTCTTCTTGTTTTAGTGTAGCATATTCAAGAACCTGCATATCAACATGTACCTCATGTTCCACAATTACATTAGGTTCCTCTTTTGTGACATAAATTATTTCATGCTTTTCCTTGAAAAGAGAACCATTGCTCATTATTTTTTCCGAGTTGCTTCCAAGTTCACTAAGCAACAATTTGAACTCTTGAAAGTATTGTCTCCACTTGTCTTCAAAGGATGGTTTAAGTAATTTTCTAAACTCCTCATTCACCTCTAAAGTTCCTCTCTCATCCTTACTCATGGTGACCAATGAATGCACTTCTTCTCCTACTTCTTCCCTTTCACCAAAGCACATCCAGTTTCAGTTTCTAAGGGTGGTGGCTTATTTATTTGACTCCTGGTATTCATTAATGTTCTACCACATCAGGTTCCAATCCCATGCTATGATACCACTATAATGTCCCTTGTTAGGAATTTTATCAAAATGGCAATTTTCTACTTTTTTTCTCTAGTTTGACCTTTAACTAGTTTTGAGCTCTAGGTCCCAAAATTGCTCCAATTGCTCCCAAATCTTCTGAGAAGGTATATGGATGATTTTAGAACATAAATATGTATTTCAGGGATAATTTTGGACCTTTAAAATACTTCTGTAAATTCTCTATCAATTCTGGCCAATGTAGGGAACTTTACTAGTAATTTCCCTTTGACTAGTATTGGTCTCTAGGTCTTGAATTGACTCCAAATGCCTTCAAATATTCAAGGAAGTTGTATGAATGATATTAGGACTTGAATATTATTTTAAGGTATGATATATGGCTGCCAAAATACCTCTGCAAACTCTCTTAAGATTCTAGACCAAGTATGCAATTTTACTAGTAATTTGGGGTTCAAATCCCCCTGGGGTAAGTATTGAAAATGGCTTCCCAAATGCCTCCAAAGCCACTCAAATTTATGAACAGAGGTAGGGAATGTATTAAGTATTTTATTAAGGTCTCATTTGCACCATTAATTAATTATTATATCTATTACAACCCTCTCCCATTCAACTGCAAAAATCACCAATTCGACCCTTGGGGAAATGGCACTATTTTTTCTCCTAATGCAAGTAAACTAAGTAAAAATACTTCAAATGCTCAAGTACAGTACATGAAACTTTTAAAATACATCCATGGAATTCCATTAATCACAAATTCATCATATAATCATCCATTCATTTGAAATCATCAGCATTACATTGATTCACAACAAGGTAGTGGGGAAATGGCACTGTTCTTTCATTAAAATTGAGATTTATACATTTCTACTTGGAATTTCGACCTGAAACTTTCTGGAGATGAAGAACAGAGTATTTACTTCATATTACAAAATAAATTGGGCATTATAAGCTCCCCCAAAGAGTACAATAGCTCACCAAAAATGCCCTCCCTCAAGGATAAAGAATATGCCATCAAAACTGGAAATGGTTGAAGGAGTGAGCTGCAATAGAAGAAACCATGAGCTGCCCTGTAGATTACACCTGAAAATAAATACTCCATTAAAGCTCCAAATGAAAGGTCTGAGTGTCCTTTCCAATTACCAACTTGGATGGGAATCTTTCACCCTCGAAATTGGCTAAGGCAAGAAACTAGTCATCCACTAGCTCTCTCTCTTCACAAATGCAATTGCAAATTCTACAAATGATCAAAAATCTGGTTTCATTCTTTGTTATTGAAATTTATAAATTTCTAATGTTCTCCATGGGTCGAATTCCTTCCAAGAGACTCGTTCCAACTCAAGTTGGGAAGAGATTCCAAAGAACGCCACTTGTACAACAATTCCTAGTCTCCCACTTCCACCAAATCACATGTGGAAGCATCTTGGATGCCCTAACACCCTTGAGCGCCCTCTTAGATTCTATTTTGAGGCCTCACATGTCATATATGTCATATGTCATCCTTCAGGACTGATTTGTGTCATAGGTGGCATAGCATCTTCATCATTGTTGTCATAGAGAAGGGGAATCTAGCCCAAGTGTCTCACTAGCTCCAAATTGCCTCTTCCTCTTCCATGGGAGTTACTCTTCCTCTATATTTCGACCTTGGATGAGTCATTCCATGAATAATACCTTTTGGACTCCCCCAAGTATATTCCCATTCACCTTGAATTCGAATTGGTGAGAGAATGATGCCAAGTGTAGTGGGGAAATCTAGCCATATGTGGGTCCCACTTCCTCCATGTGTCTTCATGATCAAATGCCACTTTGAATTTCACTTGTATATATTTATTTAGCTCATTTATTAAATATTTATGCCATTCTAATGTTCAAACATCATTTATTATCCCCATTATTCCAAATCCCAAAGCTTCCACCCCAAACCTAGGAAACTAGTAATTTTCCTCCTTGGCAATTATTTGACCTTTAGCATCAATTTGACAAAATCTAATGAATAGGGCCAATGTGATTAGGCCATTGTGACCCGCCAAATTTGGGACATGATAGAGTGGTCCATTGTAATGGTAGTGGAGTTAACTAGAATTTAAGCATAGATCGACTGAAAACAATCTATTATATTGAATTCCTAATTATGTTGTTGAAGCTTATCTAAATTTCTGTCATCTTTTTAATTTTATTTATAATAAATTCTCATATTTTGAGTTTTATTCATTATTAATTTATGCATAAGACCTACATGTTGTACTTTTTATGTTTACCGTTTTTCACAAAAGACATTGCCAGTATTATTTAAGCCCAAACATTGACATTTATTCATTTGCAAGGTGGAAACTTGCAATATTGATAAGCTAAACATCATTTTTATTGTTGATTGGGATATTTCTTAAAGATATAATAGTTTCTATCCGTAACTTTTTTTTCGTGGAATGGAAATCAATGTCAATTTGAAGTATATTCTCCATTGACACATTGGTATTTTAAAATTTTGAACTTCTTTTGCAATACATTTTTAGTCACATCTTGCTTTATTCTTGAAATATTTTTTGTCCATGGGATTATGCAACTGACATGAGTAGCCATTAGGCTTGGTATATTCGCCTTGACATTTGAAATTTTGAACCTTGATGAACCTAATGCAAGGAATTCCTCTATTATAACCAGGATGGATTCATAAAAAAATTTACTTTATGTTCATGCTCAGCAGTCAAATCTGTATTTGGGCAGACACTAGTGAAAATGTGTCATTTATAGTTTTGTAGATGAAAATTTTCCCTTTTTAAGCTATGAATGTCAAATATTTTCGAGAACATTCTACAATTTATTGCAGGTCTTTGAGTAATTGAATTTTCCACTATTTCATGTGCCTTCATCTGCTTTAATCATTTGTATCCATTTTTAATATCATATGTAAAATGTGTTTTCTCAGACAGGTCATGGCCTACTGTATATCAGCTCAAATATTTCTGATACATTGATACTTCTAATTTTTATATTGGTTTTCATTTATTCTAATAAGGGCTCTAGTACCAATTTAATTATTCGTTTGGTTGTTTCAGTGAATGAATAATAATACTAGTTTCCTCGTCCTGCATGGCATAGAATCTTTCCTATTCCAATGAGTCAAAATGGTGGCTAGCCAGTGAGTAAAATGAGGATCATAGTACAGTAAGTGAATTTTATTTTCTCTGCCTACTAGGTGGATGTCAGTTGAGTAGGTGGGTGGCACAAGAACAACCAGTATTCGTTGGATCGTGCGTGGAAACAACCCTCTTGGGTTGGATTGAATACAACCTTAATTTTAGATATTACATGTTTGGGTAGGCCCTTTGAGCATTGGTATTCCCTTGAGAAGCCTACTTTATTCATCTTTGTGCGACTTACCAACCACCTTTTATGTTTACTTTGCAAGTAGGAAGTTAAAAGAAGCTGAGTGCAACTATAAAACCATATAGTCAGAGGGCCTAGCTATGGTATATGCTCTGCAAAAATTTTGACACTACTTACTTATTGGGCGTACATTTAAAGTTCTAAATCGATCATTCTACCTTTAAGTATCTGGTAAATAATCCTATTTTACAAGGTAATGTCTATAGATGATTATTATGGTTCCAATAGTTATTTTTAAAAGTTGTGGAGAAAGCATAATATGGGACTAGATCATCTTTCTTAATTGGACTTAGGAGAGTCAGGAGGTGTTGTAGATGATCAACTTCTGGACTCATAATTTTTTAAAGTTGAAGTTGTTTTAGACTGTTTAGTTGAGATTGCATTATTTTTATCCATTGGTTTAGCACCAAAAGATTCTTTTAAAAACCAAAAGTGCCACCTTGTTGTCAAAGCTACGAACTACCAATTGATGGATCATGAATGCAAGGATATTCTATGGAGTGTCATCAAGGAGTTGCTAAAGGATATGTTTATGGGAAGCCGCAACTAGGAAGGTTCCATAGAAATAGAGTCCCACCCTGAATATCTGACTTCCATCAAGAAAAATTAAAATCCCCACCCACAATGGTTTGAGGATGGTTCAAGAGGTTAGACTTGAAGAGTCTCTCCTAGAATGGCACTCTATCAGAATAAAGACCATATATGTTGACTGCTATAAAATTCCAAGTCCAACTCACTTGCAAATATCGTCATACATAGCCCTGAATCAAAAGGACATGAATTAGTGCATTTGATTTTCTTAGAACTCCATCTCAATATTAGGCCTCCAAATTTACTTTTGCATCTAAAAAATTAAAATTCAATCTAGAGAGGAGTTTACCAAGCTTAAAACACAATTGATTTCCCTTACCCATAGATTCCCGATAAATAAGAATATCATGATTTTGATTCTCCACAAGCCTTTTAAGGGCTTTCTTTTTTGTGGTGTGACCTATACCCCTACAGTTAAGTGACAAGAGAATAATTAAGAACTAAACCATAGGGGTTGGCCTACTCTAAGGACCCCAAAAATGGATAATTGTCTCCCTGTTTGAACCTCTAGGTTGGCATTTTCTTCAGCCAATGAAAGATGGGATTTTCTACCCCTTAACCCTCCTTTTTTACATTTTGTATCCAATGGAGTTAGGCCTCCATACCCAAACCCATCAATCTCAATTCCATCCCCTATTCTTGATCTAAGAGGGTATTGGTGCGTTCCTTCTCCAGGCAATAACTCACCACCTAAATCCTAATGCCCGATTCCCAAGTCCTCCAGAGGGTCCTGGTTTGTAGAAGGGTTAGTTTGAATAGGAGGTGAGTCCATGAATCCCCAACCTACCTTATCCACATCAACCCATAATTATTCCTCTAGGCCCCCATCAATCCATTCAGTAGTCTAAATTCTAAAGGAGTAGAAGGCACCCTATTTTTTTCAATGGTGTAAGATTACAGTGGATTAAGATTAGTGATATGTATACCTTGAGGAGAAGCTCCCAAGTATGGATGTTTGACATTCATCTTGGAATTTCCCATGGGTGTACACTTATCTTCCATCTTCTTAGAAGGTAAAAAGACACCCTCATCCTTTTTAACAGGAGTTCCCTACTGCTTTGTTGTCTTCAGTAGATCTTCCCCACTCTCTTCAGATTGTTTACCAACCCTCTACTGCTCTGATGAAGCCTTTGAACCCCTAACATCCTATTACTATCTAGAGTTACTTTATGAACCACTTCCTTAAAAACCCTATGCTTGAAATTGTAGGAGCTCTCTCTTACTATATGTCCATAATTTTGGCATTGTGCACACTTGAAGGGCTCTCCAGTATAATTCAAAGTTTGAAGGTGACTATGATTTCCACTTACAATATTTATATCTCAAGCTAAACCTTCTTGCACATCGATGCTCATAGGAATTCGGGCCACTGAGATAATTTTGGATGCCATAAAACTCAAGTCTGCTTCGTAGTAGATCCCTAAAGTGCTTCCGATGGCTTTGAAGACTTCCACAGACTAGAATTCCACTGGTAAACCCAGGCGTTTGACCCACACTGGTAAGGTCTATGCTTTCCATCCTTACATCGAAAACTTGCATTCATTTCTTGAGATACAGCATGGATGACCCTCACTCTCGCACTAATTCAATGATTTCCCTCACATATAACTATGAGTTCAAGGTGAACCACTACCATCCTTGTTTCATGATGTAAAATTGAGGTTCATACCCTGGCATCAAGTTCCATTGGATCCTCAACCATTCTTTCAAATTATCAGTTCTGATCCTCCTCTTAATGAATAACCCAACCATCCCCGTGTCATGATGTAGATTTGAGGCTCATACTTTGGCACCAAGATCCATTGGAGCCTCAACCACTCCTTCAGATTCTCAGCTCTGATCCTCCCCCCAATGAAGCACCCAACAATCATGATGTTTACCATGCTAACCACCTCATGCATTTTTATGACCTCTTTTAAAACTAGTTTCATAGGTGCCCCCTTTAATCTTAGATATTTCCTACACTTCATCTCCTTCACTGTCTCTTTTTGCACTCCACCATTGTCCTTTCTGCTTATTACCTTTCCAGTTACTGCCTTCTTCTTATTACCTTCCCAATTGTCCCCCCTAGGATCACACTTGCATCACCATAGCTTTCCAGTCCCACATTTGGCGCTATAGGTTCTGTCTGTGGTTGTTCTAGGTCACACAATGTTCCAATGGAAATGTGATGGCTAGAAGAGGCACAGTGACCTACCAATAGGCTTGGAGAACTCTGACCCTCACAACAATCACACCCTAATTGCAGTGCTGGAGACAGTTTGTGAGGGAGTATTTCTTTTGCATGAACTCAAACATTTGATGTTCCCAACACCACAGTTTCTACAACCTTCTTCGATAACCATTCTATCACCTCAATCATATTTACTATTTTCATTGACATGTAATATTCCTTTGGATCTATTCCTGATAATTCTATTAGTGTTGTTAAACCCCTTTCCATCTTATTCAATGCCTTAATGGAGTTCTGTCCTGAGATCTCAAGTCATGCAGTGAAACCATGGTTGAAAACAGCCATGTACTCTGCAATTGATTGGTGGTACACTTTGTTGACAACTGGAGCAATCCAGATGTCTTTCCACTCATAGGAATTTGTGGAAAATCGACCCCATCGATCTCCATTGTGAGGTTCAGTTCTTATCTTATTACTAGAATCTTCATTCATTGTTAGGAGGTGGCATTGCTTATTGTTGTAGTTGAGATTTTGGAAATTGAAACAAGTGTAGGGGAGATTGATGAACTTGACTAGATGACGAATGACTATTCCTCTCATGAAATATGCTCTGTAAGATCCTTTCAGACATAGACTCTGAAACAAGCCTGAATACATTGTAGGGCCTCTTGTATGTCTTGAACTGCTTAAGACAACATTTTTTTTTATAAGGCCTCAGAAGCCAACATTGACAATAGAATCTCTACCATGCCTTTCTTCCTTGCCACATTGATTGGAATGGCTGAATAGTGCCTTAAGTTTTGTATTTCCTTCCTAGCTTAAACGTGCACATTTTTTAATTTTTCATCCAACCTATGCCATCTAAGGTGCACTAAGTGCCCAGTTTGGTATGGGGTGCAAGAAAGGTAGTCACATTGCTCCCAATATTGTTGAGAGTGAGGAAGGGTTGGGTTGGGTATTGTCCAATAGTATAGTAGAATCAAGTTCACATCTTTTTGACCTACTGGATTGTTGTTGAGTAGGTGGTTTGAGTTTTGTTATGTTTTGCTTCTTCTGAGGTTTCTTGGTACTCTTCATTTTCAGGATCATCAAAATACAATCATTGATTTTCTGTAGATGCTGGTGTATGTGATGACCAACCAATATCATCCATAATTTATGTCCTCTTTTACTTTCCCATGTTAAGAGTTTCTTGGACTAGGGTGTTAAATCTAGGCTCACACTTGCATCGCCATAACTTTCCAGTCCCACATTTGGTGCTATAGGTTTTGTCTGTGGTTTTTCTAGATCACACAATGTTACAATGGAAATGTGATGGCTAGAAGAGGCACAGTGACCTACCAATATGATTGGATAACTTTGACCCTCAGAACAATCATACCCTAATTCCAGTGCTGGAGACAGTTTGTGAGGGAGGCTTTCTTGTGCATGAACTCAAACATTTAATGTTTCCAACACCACAGTTTATACAACCTTCTCTGATAACCCTTCTATCACCTCGACCCTATTTAGTATTTTCACTGACATGTAATATTCCTTTGGATCTATTACTGATAGTGATATTAGTGTTGTTAAACCCCCAGCCAGCTTATTCAATTCCTTAATGGAGTTCTGGCCCGAGATCTCAAGTCATGCAAAGAAACCATGGTTGAAGACAGTCCTGTACTATGCAATTGATTGGTGGTACACTCCATTGATAACTGGATCAGTCCAGATGTCTTTCCATTCATAGGAATCTGTGGAAAATTGACCCCATCAATCTCCATTGTGAGGTTCAATTCTTATCTTATTACTAGCATCTTCATTCATTGTTAGGAGGTGGCATTGCTTATTGTTGCAGTTGAGGTCTTGGCACTTGAAACAAGTGTAGGGGAGATTGATGGAATTGACTGGATGATGAATGACTGTTCCTCCCATGAAATATGCTCTAGAAGATCCTTTCATATATCGACTCTGAGACAAGCCTGAATACATTGTAGGGCCTCTTGCATGTCTTGAACTACTTAAGACAACATTTTTTTTCATAAGGCCTCAAAAGCGAACATTGACAATAGCATCTCTAACATGCCTTGCCTCCTTTCTACATTGATTGGAATGGCTGAATAATGCCTTAAGCTTCCTCTTCATAGCTCGTAGGTTGTTGATCCATAAGATAACACATCAAGGCCATATAGTTGGACACTAGCTTTGGTTTCTTTCTTTCTCTAGTGGAGCCTTCAGGAGCTCCATATCTTTCGGCTACTTGAATAATGTCTCTAGCCCATGTTGGCCTTCTTTTCCTATATAAGTCTGTAATAGGGGGTTCTTGTGGTTCCAACATGTCATTATCCTTTGGTGAATCATCTTCAGGGATGGGCACAACCTATGTGATTCTAGGAGTTGTATCTTCTTCATAGATTTCTTCAAATTGGCACTTCCTGGATTTCTTGAGAGCTGCTTCTTCATCAAATGTTACATCTCTACTTATTTCCATATGATGAAAACCTGGTATGTAAATTCTGAAGGCTTTGGATGATTTACAATATCCAACAAATATTCCCTTCTTACCAGAAGGATCCAACTTGGTTCTCTTTTCTTTTGGAATGTGGATGTACACAGGACACCCAAACATTTTGAGATGACTTACCTCAGGCTTCTTTCCTGTGAACACTTCTTCTGGAGTTTTGAATTCAAGAGCACTATGGGATAGTCTATTTTGCACATAGACTGTTGTCCTAGTTGCTTCAGCGCATAGATACATGGGTAGATCTTGGTCATGTATCATAGTCTTTACAGCTTCCATGATGGTTCTATTCTTCCTTTCAGCGTGGTTAGTTCCCTCTTGATTCATTCTTCTTTACAAAAGTCTTCAAAGTCCTTTGAAGTATATTCTCCGCCATTATCTGTTCTGAGAATCTTGATTTTCTTTTCTGAGAGATTTTCTATTAGGGTCTTGAACTCTTTGAATTTTCCAAAGACTTCATTTTTACCTTTTAGAAAGTATATCCAAGTCTTCCTTGAATAGTCATCAATGAATGAGAGATAGTATTCAAACCCACTTAGGGAAGTGGTGGGCATTGGTCCACATACATCTAAGTGTATTAGCTCCAAAATGTTCTTAGCCTTTGTTTCACTCTTTGGAAAAGGGTTCTTGGCATTCTTCCCTTTCTCACATCCTTTACATGAGCCATTATGATCAACCTTCAAATATGGTAATCCTATGACCACCTTGCTTACATAGGGTAAGGCTTTGTAGTTAATGTGAGCTAATCTTCTATGCCATAGCTCACTGGGGCTAGAGGTTTCATGAGCAAGGGCAACTTCTGGATTACCCTTGAGCTTATAGAGACCTCCTTCTTCTTCACCAATGACAACTGCATCTTCAATTGATTTTCCTTTGGGACACATGAGTACTTGTCCATCTATGAAAGCCACTCTAAAACCTTTGTTATCTAGTGCTAAGATAGAGAGTAGGTTCTTCTTCAAACCTGGTACATATAAAATTTCTTTCATTTTCAAGGGTGTTCCAAAATCAATCTTGTAGCTTGCTTCTCCAATTCCCTTGATGGGATATTGATAATCATCTCCTAGAGATACCTTTTGTGGTAAAGACTTTTCTTCAAGTCTTGAGAGAGTTTTCTTTTGACCTGTCATGTACTTTGAAGCACCACTATCAATGAGCCATGTATCTTCTCCAGGAGACACAGATCCAGAGAGTGCAGAAAATAGGACATATTCTTCTGGATCTTCTTTCTTTACTTTAGATCTTTTCCTTCGAGGCCTTTCCTCTTCTTCTTCTTCTTCTTCTTCTTTACTATCATCTTCTGCCATATGTGCATGATGTCTTTTGTGAACAAACTTCTTCTTCTTCTTTTCTGGTAAAGTACAGTCTCTAGCATAATTTCCTAGTTTAAGACAATTATAACATTGGATTGTGGAGAGGTCTCTTTCTGAGTTTGTTCCTCCTTTCCTTTTGAATCTATGAGAGGGTTGAGACTTTTTGTGGTTCACTTTATTGAAGTGACCCCTTCTTCCTCTTTTGGTGTGGGTGGCCAAGGCTTGGTCATCCTCTTTGAGAAGGGCTTCTCTTTTGGATACCCTAGCCTCTTCTTGAACACAATCCTCCCATACTACATCAAACTTCATACTTTCTTTTTTGGCACACATAGTTTGTATGAATGATTCCCAAGGTCTAAAGAGACCATTTAGAGCAGTCATCACAAGTTCATCTTCATCAAGAGTATCACCAATGGAATCTAGGTTCTCCTTGATTTGGGAGACCCTTGAGAAGTAGTCTTGAATGGATTCTCCTTTGTGCATCTTGGTACTCTTCAACTAAGTCCTTAGGTTCATCTTCCTATTGATGTTCTTTCCTTCATACATTCTTCCTAGGGCATCATACATTTCCTTTGGAGTCTTCTTGGAAGCCACTTGGGGAATCAAGTGGTCTTTAATAGAATCAGCTATGATTCTCTTTTACCTAATCAACTCCTTCCTATGCTTCTCTTTGGCTTCATCTCCTTCAGGTTCTGCAACTTCATCCTTGATATAATGAGCAAGATCATTCTCTTCAAGAATGAGACCAATTCTGTATTTCCATGCCCGGAAATTCTCTATACCTTCTAGCTTGTCTTCAAGCTTAGTGCTTGGAGCCATATTCTCTTGGGGGAGTCCAAGAGATAAGAGATAGAGTAGTACTTACCCAGAAATTTTAACTTTTCACTTTTCCGGATCTGCAACAGAATTTCTGGTTTATCGCACTTTTGCTAAAACTAGGGTTTGACTTTCCCGGAGTTCTACCCAACCAAAAACCTCGATCCAAGGCTTAAAAGATAGATCTTTAGAAGGGCTATTTAGCCATGCAACCAGAATCCAAAAATACTAACTTTTGTAGAAACCCTAATTTTGGGAGAGAGAGAGAGAGAAATATAATTTCACCTTGTGAAAGATGTTCTATTCAGGCTAGCTCTGATACCATGTTAAGTTTAAACCAAATAGACTAGCAATATCACTAAAAGAAACATAATCACAAGATAGACACAGAATTTACCCTCGGAAACCCTCATGGGGTAGAAAACCTAGCAAAGCTTTCCTGAATAAGATGATCAACCAAAATACAAGATGTGCTCCAAGACTTGACCTCCTTCTCTACCTCCTATGCATACCTCCCAAACACAAGTGCACTACTTTCTAATTGTGGAAGTGTGTCAAATGAGGAGCTCTCCTCCTCTATTTATACTAGTTCCTGACTGACCAAAATCCCTAATGGGGCCGACCTCTCCTGGAGAAGTCTAATAACCCCTAAAATATAAACTCAGGGCCGACCCCCACATGGTGCATCTAATAACCCTAGTTACCACGAACCATCGGAGGAATAAACATCTCCGGATACATAATAGAATCACCTCGGAAGGATGAAGCATCTCCGGAATAATAATGTACAATATAATATTCTTAGAAGTTACAATATTTAACACCTAGTTTGTTTGGGCCGGATCCACCCGAGGACGACCTGTTCGATCCGTCGGATCTGCATAATTTCCTATATGGGATGCCAGAGTCATATGTTAACACAGGTCCTACGACCAACACTACCACGTTCTCTCATGGTATTCCTAACTATTGTTAGAAAAACAGGATCGCAGAGCAATAACAATAAACAGAAATGCAAATATAATCACACATACACATTGCAATAGAGACACAGATATATCATGGTTCACCCAACTTGGGCTACCTCCACACTGAATTTTCCAGTCCTTATTATTATTACCATCCAGCAAGGTGAAGGGATACAACCTGCAACACAACCGCTGCACTTCCTCTTCTCTGTTTCACAGTCTCTCTCGTGATCTCAGAGATATTTACAATGCATAAACCCTAATACATCATCCTCCCTAACCGTATTACAATGTATTTATTTTATAAGGGAAATACAATGGGAAAATACCATGGGATACCCAAAACCATGGGCCCGCAAAACAGCTGGCGAAAACAGTCCCAAAAAATTTTCTTCGGGGGCGCTGCCCCCGAACCCCGCTAGGGTGACTGTATAGTCCACCTACATATCATATAAAACTGGGGTACAAACATGGCTGATACAATATCATCTATGAGATTAGAATATCTAGCTCCACAACCAGTAGCTACAACACAGTTGATCCATCCACTATGTTTGGTAGCCATGCTAGCACTAGTCATGGTGTTGGCAACACTACACCCACTGGGGGCAATACCCTCACTGGGAACACTACACCTTCTACTCACACACGTCAGTATGGGACGGGCTACATTCCTCCAAACATTCCAAATCTTGGAGGAAGGCCGCCTCCTAGGACTACCCTTCCTAGTGGGAACATTGTATGCAATACGACTCATATTCCACAGCATAATACACATGCCTCTACACCTCAACCCAAGACCACGTTCGCTAATGTTAACAATCCTCCTATACCAGGAGTGAACACATATCGTATACTTTTACGACTGCTCCTACTACTAGTAATGCTAATGTAGGGGGTGGTAATATACCTTATACTTATGGTTACAACACCACTCTTCCTGCTACTAGTAATGCCAATGTAGGGGGTGGGAATATCCCTTATACTCATGGTCACTACACGACTGCTCCTGCTACTAGTAACGCTTATGGCAGGAATATACCTTACAATTATACAACCGCTCCTGCTACCAATAGTACTTATGCAGGGGGTGGTAACATACCTCACAACTATGGTCATTACAACATGGTTCCAGCTATGAGTAATACTTATATGCCCCATAATTATGGTGGTAACCCTTACTATAATACAGTCAGTGTTGGCCATCACTGCAACCCACCTCATTACAGTGTTCATAATACATATATACCTACTTACCCTCAAACGGGTCAGGTTGGAGGAGGTTATCAATCTTATGGCCAGGGTCATGGTTATGGTCCTTCTTATCCTTCAAGTCCATATAATCAACCTTTTATGGGAGCTTATAATCAAGTTCAGTCACAACTTCCATTCCTTGCTTGATTGAATCTTCCATATCTTTCGAAGCTCATGAATAATCCGGTGTGTCAGGACCCTAATTGGCCTCCATTCCCTACCAAACTCCCTTCGAACATTCCCAAGTTTGAGGGGAAGGGTGGTGAGGATCCAGGTGATCACATCACGACTTTTCACCTTTGGTGCTCATCAAACTCGTTAAATCATGATTCTATTCATTTGAGACTATTTCAACACACCCTCATGGGGGTAGCCGCGAAGTGGTATGTTGAGTTGCTTGGGGGCACATACAGGGGTTTCAGTGAGATAGCCTTGGTTTTCCTGGATCATTTCCAGCTGCTGGTTCGCTATGACACTGGCACTGAAATCTTGTCTACCTTCCGCCAGAATAAGGCCACACACATATCTGACCACGTTCAAGAGTGGCATCAACGAAAGAAGTTAGTGAAAGCCAACATTCCTCCAGAGTTTCTGTTGGAATGGTTTCTAAAGTCTTTGCTTCCATACATTTCTAAGGATGTTTCGATGTCCGACATAACGATTCAGGAACAAGCTATACTAAAAGTACAGCAATTAGATTTGCTTTATGCTCAATCTGGCATTCTGTATGACATTATTCCTGACACACCGCGATCAGGACATGAGCCCAAGCCAGTTCCTGGACCACATGCCGATGGAATTGGTTGATCCGAAAGTACTCGACCTGTAGATTTGATTGCTAATCAAATGCAAAATTTGTCACTTAACCAATCTACTCCCGGACAGGTTCACACCTTGTCCACTTCCACCCCATCGTCCGATGTACACACTATGCAATCGGCGAACCCATCGGGTAACCAACAACCTAGTGGTAAGAAGAAGGGGAGAAAAAACCGTAAGGGTGGAAATAATGGGAACAATGGTAGTAATCATAATACTCCTCGGAAAGAGAATTCCAACCCTCCTCGGGAAGGCAGAAATGATGGTGGGGACCGTAAACCTAGGCATAAAGTGAAATTCCCTTGCAAGCTTTGTGGGGAAGATCATCTTACTCACTTGTGTCCTCGGATTGATGAAGCATCGAAGCATCTTGCAAGAGCCCAGCTGTGTTGAAAGATCCCCTTCCAAATCATCAGAATATGGCTTCAAATGCTCCCGCTACTTGTTATGGGACCCATGAAACTTCCACGTCTGCTTCCCATCCCAGTGGCTTTGGATGCGTGAATATGGTTAAATCAGAGGTTCGTGTTTCCACTCGCCAACGTGATTATGATGCACCACAACCGAATATGGGGAATGAGCCTCCTCCTCCTCCTGATACCTTTTTTCATATCGAGAATCCCACTACTATGTTGGGGATACCGAAAGGTGTTTTCAAGTGCTCTACGCATAATCCCAATGCTCGAGCCACTCATAACTACTCTATTGTAGAAGACTTGGGTCAAAATCCATGTGCCATGTCGGCTCTCGAGGTTTTACAGGTGTGTCCTTCTCAAAGGCATGCCATTTTGTGTGCTTTAGGAGTTCAGGATGGGGGAAGTCCTAACGTTATCAAGTTTGACACTACTGACATCCAACCTCGCTTACCTTATCATGTGGCGTTTCAAGTCCATGTGGAGTGCCTGTAGAATATCGTCAAAATAACGGTGGTTGATGAAGGTGCTTCTATGTCAGTGATGTCTTTATCTTGTTGGAAAGCTCTTGGCTCTCCTCCCTTATCCAAGTCTATGACCATGCTCACTGCATTTGATGGTCGATCGTTTAAGCTGCATGGGATTCTCCCTTCCCTTGTTGTCCGCTTGGGTGGGAAACCCGTGCCTATTGAAGTCAAGGTGGTTGATGCGGCCATCGACTACAACCTTCTCCTGGGTAGGAATTGGATGTACACTATGAAAGAGGTCGCGTCTACTGTATTCAGAATTATTTGCTTTCCACACGAAGGCAGGATTGTCATGGTCGACCAGCTAGATTTCGTTAATCCTTATTCCACAGCATCCACGGGATCAGTGGTCCCCCATGTTACAGATTCTCAACCGGCAATTGGGAACATTGGTGTCAGATTGTACCCCTCATTGTTGGTATCTTTTGATTTCCCTGCACCTATTGCTTTTTTTGGAACCATTTCCGATAATGCGCCTCCTCCATTAAATAATGTACCATTTCGGACTTCGTATTTTGATGATCCATGGACCTTACCATCCACGAGTTCCATGTCTGGAGACATTGCACATGTTGGAATGGCTATGACACTGTCTGTTGCTGAGCTTGCATATCAAGATATTCAACAAGCCACTGTAGAGCTGGATCTTTCCTCTTCCCAGACAGAGGAAGAAGATCCCATTATGGTACTGGAATGGGAAGTTAACTCATCTTGTTCGCACAATTTTCTTGACAACACTTTACCTTAAGATGAAGCTATTGTTGAGGCCATGTGTGGTAGTGAGAGACCTTGGGAATACATGCATCACCGCTCTCATTTTCTTCCCAACCTTGATCTTATCGAGCAAGTAGAGTTTAGGATGACTCTTGCCGAGATGGTTGGTCACCCTGTGGTTCCTTGGTATTCGCATGGGATTTATGCAGAGGGGAACATGGTTAATATTTCCCCTACCATACCGATCAACATTTCTCGTACCCACGGAAAGGTTGAGAACATTTACATCGGTGTTGATTGCTCTCCTGAAGAGGTTCGCATTTACACCGAATTGTTTAAGGAACTCCGGGAAGATTTCACCTAGTCATATGAGGAGATGCCAGGAATAGACCCCAGCATTGTTGAACACGAGATTAGAACATATCCTAATGCTAAGTCGATTCGACAATGCCTTTGTGTTGTGAATCCTCGAAAGGAAGCCGTGATTAAGGAAGAGGTGGAGAAACTACTTAAGGTTGGTTTTATCTACCTAGTTCCCCTTACCGAATGGGTGTCGAATCTCGTTTCTATGGATAAGAAGCAGAGAACTATTCGTGTATGCACTGATTTTAGAGACCTAAACCGTTATGTTCGAAAGATAATTTCCCCACCCCATTCATAGATCATATTTCGGATGCTTGTGCGGGAAGCGAAATTTTTTTCGTTTATGGACAGCTTTTCATGATATAACCAGATACAGATCAAAATGGTAAAAATCATTAGAAAATTACTTTTTACTCCCAAAAAGCGGTCTTAGGGTGACTTTTGGCCCTCCATTTTCCCCGAAATGCCTCGATGTGTCATTTCACTTACCTTTGGAAGGCCACATATTGAGCTCTTATGGCATATGGAAAGGAGGAGAAAGAGAGAGCAAGATAACTCTAGTGGATTCTTGCCGTGACTTGAGTCTACACTCATTGATCCTAGTTGTTGTGAATTCCTTATATTCACCTTCCAAACTCCTTTCATAGTTTGAGTTTTCCATTACATGGAGAATTGAAGTGGTGGAGGCACAAGTGGAGAGACCCAATTCTTGGTTCAGATTGGTTGCCGACAAGAGGTCGTATATTGTACTTCTTGTTATTCATTAATGGAAATACTCATTTTCTCATCCAATTGATGTTGTGAATATTGTTAAATTACATTGGGTTATGTTCTCTTATGATATTATGGATCATGCTATTGATTATGCTAATGTCTTTCACATATAATATGCACTTGCTTGCACTTATTGTTGAGAATAATCTACAGGTTCAAGTGTAGAGGTTGAAAGCTCAATGGGGATCTACATCGAACATCTGGTTGAAGGTTGGTCTTTTCTCCATTATCTTAGCATTGTCATTGAGTCATTTTCTGGTAGTCAGCTGTCTATTGTGGTCTGCCCCAAGCCATAGGAATTTTTCTTTGTAACAGATGCCTCTGCACATTTGAAAAGAGATTCTATTTTCTTGATGTATGACTGTCCTAAAAGACTGTCATTTATTTCAGCAATGGGATTGAAATTTCATCCTCATTTCTAGACCTTTTTTATTAATACCTTGAGGTCTAAATTTGTCTCACTCTTCCCTATAGCTACCTATCTCTCTCTCTCTCAGGTATGTCAATTTTTTTCGTTAGTGACTTGTCTCCTAAGAGACAAAGTCTGATCATAATATATATCTGAGTATATAAAGGAAGGTCTAAACCACATTGTTTTCTTCTTTTTGTCCATTTATATTTTATTGCATGTGCTTGACTAATTATGGTGTACAGTTATGGGACTCTGCATTCAATAGACAGGTAGAGTAAATTACTACTTTAATGTTTTCAATTTTTTTATTTTTTTTTAAATAGTGGCATTCCATGTGGGCATTTTGGACAAAGTTGAATAGTTGTGGGATATTTGCTAGTTCTCTTTCAAGGTATATATGATAGTGGGATTGGCATAGTCTAGCTTTAACTTTTATTTTATTTTATTTATATATCAATCTGAACATGGTTTCTTGCCTTGATTGCAGGTTAGTAGTTGTTTAAGTCACCTATGAATAAAATGATCACATAAGTATTCATACTTCTTGTCAGCAAGAAAACTCGAAGGTATTGTTGCTAATATTTCATCTAATTTCATTTCCATTTATCTAGTGGCTAAGATTACTTAGATCTAATGCCCATTCTTCTTGATGTGAAATGGAATTAGTAGTATATTTATTTTTACTATTCTATATATATTTTGGGTAATGAGTTTCTCCATTGGATACTAAAGAAAATTACAAGGGATCCTATCTTGTTGATTCAAAAATTTCTATTTGATTTTTAAAAATATTTTAGAGGTTACTTTTTCCTAGGATGGGCATATACATCCTAGGAATGAACATCCAAATCTTATAAAAACTCTCCAAATATTGTTTAACAATATGTCCATCCATTCTAATATCATGCAATAAGTAAATGATGTATTGGTTTATTAGATGTGGATATTTTTTGTACGTATATTTTAAATATTCCAAATTTACTAGTTCAAGTTTTTGTCCTTTGAAGTTAATATGGACATCCAAATATGATTGAAACTATCTGAAGGTTGTGTAAGATGTTCATGGAACCTGAGAGAAACATGCACCTGTGTTCATTTTACAGGGGATGGTGGTTTGTCCCACATTGGAGGAAGATGAGTTTGGGACACCATTTTCTCATCCTTTGCTTCTATATAAACTAAAATTCTCCTTTCCATGGCATCATCCACCATTATCTTCAAGTTACTTATGAATTTTCAGTCAAATTCAGATATCTTGGAATGGCTCTAGATGACTCGGTAGATAGTTTAACAATGGATGCATGCTTGTCATTCCTATAAATTTATGGGATTTTTTCTTTTTGCATCATTCAAGCATAGAAAATAATGATTACCAAGTTACTGTAGATCCATAATGGCTTACCTTGTACTAGTCCTTCAAGTTCTTCAACTGCTTTTATGAAGTGCAAAAATATATTTGCACTTAATAAATGCAATGGAAAGACTTGAAGGACTAGTACAAGGTAAGCCATTATGGATCTATAGTAACTTGGTAATCATTATTTTCTATGCTTGAATGATGCAAAATTTGTTTGAAAGTCATCATTGTCAAGCAATACCAACTTCTTAAAGGGTGCTAGCTCAATGGTATAGCACCTACCTAATTATAGGCAGGAGATTGGTGGTTCGATTCCTCCGTACCCTATCATAAATTAGTGACTGTGAAAATGACTACATTCGCATATATATGACTATTAGTAGCTAATTTCCAATATCTTATAGCACGACTAACGTTTAGTCGTATTTAGATTAGTCATTAATATGTTATCAGCTAGTAGTTTATTTAGTCGTATATTTGGTCATTAATTGTGGCAATCAATGACTAAATCAGTGACTATCAGACTAAATCAATGACTAATAAGTCAACCAAATAATGACTAAGTGAAATACGACTAAGTTAGTCAAGCTATAAGATAGGGGAAATTAGCGACTATTAGTCATCGACTAAAAAATTGTTGTTTATAGCTGAATTTTAGTCATTTTTTTTGTCATTAATTCCTCATTTTGTACTAGTGTATGGGTTAAATTCATAAAATGCCATATTTTGATCATCTAGGATACCATAAAACAATTTCTACATCCAGAAAACAATATTTTTGGTTGAGAATGAAAATAATATTACTGAGTATATTTCTAGATGTATGAAGTGCTAGCAAGTAAAGGTTGAACATCAAAACCTATGCTCCTAGCAGGTTTATTACAACCTTTTCCCATTCTAGAATGGAAATGGGAAGTGGTAACTACAAATTTTATCACCGGGTTACCAATTGCTTCAAGGAAACATGATTCTATCATGGCGTTGGTGGATACATTATCTAAGGAATGAACACATTTTATTCTAGTTAAATATAATACTCACAAGGATGATGGGATAGGAAGAATATCCATGAAAGAAATATTCAAATTAAATGGGTTACCCAAAACAATAGTATCTAACCAAGATACAAAGTATACATCTAACTTTTGGATTTTCTTTTGTAGATTTGGGCACACAATTTAATTTTAGTATTGCCTACCATCCATAAACAAATGGGAAAATAGAAAGAGTAAATCAAGTGATTGAGGACATGCTTCACATGAATATGATGTATAAACCATGCTAGTGGGAATATTATCTAGATTGGTTAGAGTTTACATATAAAAATGGGCATCAAGCATCATTGAGAATGAGTGCATTTGAAGCTTTGTATGGAAGAAGGTGTAGAACACTAGTGACTTGGGAAAATCCAATCAACATGATTGTGATTGGGCTAGAAATGCTTAAGGAAATGGAACAAGAACATGCAAATATTAGGCAAGATTTGAAGGTAGCCTAATATAGATAGAAAATCTATGTAGATAAGAAAATAGTGCATAGGGAATTCAATGTTATGGATCATGTTTACCTTCAAGTGATGACAAGGAAGAGTTCTTTAAAGCTTGAAAGTTGTGCCAAGTTGTCACCAAGATATTGTGGGTGATTTGAAGTGCTTGATAGGATACATCTATATGCATATAGATTTGCATTAATAGAGATCATAATGTTTTTCATGTTTCTTTGCTTAAGAAATATGTACATAAAACTAACCATGTGATTGATTAGGATGTGATCCATGTGGAACCCAGTGGAGACTTCTAAATAGAAACACTATGCATCCTTGATGGGAAGGTAAAATTGCTCTAGAACCAAGCCACTAGACATGTAAAGGTTTACTAGAATCACTTTGGCCCCAATGAGGCTACATGGGAATTGGAGGATGCCACAAGGGGAGCATATTCATTTTTGTTCTGATTTTGAGGAAACAATGAGGAGGGTGTTATTCCATGGGGGGGGTATAACACCCCTATTTTTTACCCTTGGAATGTATTAAATCAGAATATGTAAATCATGTAAATACCATAGTATGGATTCATAGTGTGGAGCTCAAGGCTAAGGTTTGATTAGTGAATGGCTAGGCATGTATAATGTAAATATTTCTATATGGGCCATGCGGTTATTTTGTCATGATGTCTCAAATTCTATGTAAATATTATGTTGGAAAATAATAAAATGGTCCAAGATGGATTTGTAAAGAGAAATAGAGGGGCTATGATTCCACTTGAGGGGAAAAGGAAAGGAGGGCTATGGGATATTAAGCAATATTTTGACAAGTTTCAACATTAGAACTCATCCATTTTTTGTCATTTTCCTTAAATGAACCAATTACTTCCTTTTGAATTATTAAATCCAGTCATTGAATGCATGTGTGAGGTTGGTGGGAAAAGTATTCTCATGTAGTTATGGAAGCATGGGTTGAATATATTTCTATGATAATTGTAAGAGACATTTCTTATATGGTCATAAGTAATGTCAACTATCTTTTGACCATCCTCTCATATCCTTTGGAGTTTATCACTCATTTACCATGCAAATTTTTATAGTACGTATATTTTTCATCATGTTCTCTCCATTTCTATAGACAATTACTAGACTATGAAATTATCCAGAAACTAGCATTGTAAAGATGAAATTGTAGACCTTATAGGAATAAGGATGGATGTAGGTGAGCATAGAGGTTGGGAAATATAAGAACCTTCACCCACTGCATATTTGATGCTCATTCTATGCTTGAGAAGCCATGAATTGATGTTATAGGGTGTTCTCCAATAGCATACAATAGGTTGGACTCTTTCTAGACACACTAGTAAGCGTGGTAAGACTTGTATTTCTTGATGGAACTATGGAGAAGTGAAGGGAAATTCCTTACTTTTATTTTGTGGGGTAGTATAAGAAAGTAACATGCCTAGGATGGTTGAGTGAGTTTCCTATAATTACTTAATCGTGAGCATATTGGCTAAGCATGGGAGCAAATGGGTTTTGGGATGAGAAAGAGTAGCTTGTAGGTGTTTCTTCGCCATGGTGGATTCATATATTGGATTGAGGGTGGTATCAACAACCGATACCTATGGTTGGGTGGAAAACCAATCTTATAACACAACCAGTTGCTTGGATCTTATCTGTTAAAAGTTAAGTATTATCTTTGTCTATGAATGTTAAATGATTTTATTTACTTCCTATTATGATTATGATTATTTATGAATTTTGTGTGTGAAAATGATCGTTGTTAATTCTTTTATGTTTTGTATTCATGCACATGCACCTGCATTTATTAGTTTATGTTTCCCACGGGGAAAAAATTAGAAACATTAAATTCGTAACTACCTCCTCCTATGGTTAGAATGATGGATGGGAAACTACACCAAGAAATTGGCAGTTATGAATGATTGGCTACACCCTAAGATCTTGAATAGATTGTGTGGTTTCCTTGGAATTATGGACTACTATAGAAATTTTGTGAAATAATGTGCAAAATTTGTAGCTCCCTTAACTCCACTACTAAAAGAGAATGCATTTGCATGGAGCGAAGCTGCTGACTAGGCCTTCTCATCATTAAAGGATACCTTGTGCATTGCTCTAGTGTTTGCAATGCTTGAATTTACTATGAATTTTCCCTTGGAGTGCGATGACTCAAGAAAAGTTCTTGGAACATTTTGATGTAAGAAGGACACCTTTGGCATTAACTATTAAGTAGCGATGTGATTAAAATTTGGGAAAATCCACATATGGAAAAGAGATGATGGCCATCCTTTATGTAGTTGAAACATGGTGCCCATATCTGATAGGGGGCATTTCTAGATAAATATTGACCATCATAGTTTTAACAATAAATCCTTGAAGAAAGGTTGTCATCACCAAAGTAACATAAGTGGGTTACTAAGATGTTGGGGGTGTGATTATGAGATTATATATAAGGGTACATAAAATATGATGGCCATTGCATTATCTATGAAATTTGAGGTGGGTGGATCCATATTTTTATTATCCTTACTGGTTCCAAGTTGGCTTTTAAGGAAGGCCATGAAGAATTGTTAGAAAATAACACCATAGTTCAAATCATCCAAAGGGTTCAGAAGACTTGAACCCTCCTAAAAGGTATGCATGGAGGATCTATTGGCAGAATAAAGAATAAAGAAAAATAAACTAGAAACATCTCAGTAGTTCCCCCCCAAAAAAAAAATACGATTAGATGGCTCTTTGACTCTACTAAGGACTCCCTAGATCCTAGACAACAAAAAGGGGTCTACTCAATTCCTTTCCATTGCAGTCAAATATACATTGAAGAAACAGGTCGCTCATTACAAACACGTCTTAAGGAACGCACTGCCGATATAACGCATGATCACATAGCCAAGTGAGCCCTTGCGGAACACTCTTATGATACCATTCACCACATCAATATGGAAAAGGAAAAATTAATAACTAGAGAAGACAACTACATCAAGAGAAAAATAAGAGAAGCACTGGAAATTGAAAAAAGAAACAACACTCTAAATAAGGATGAAGGTTGGAAGATGAGTAACAAATGGAAGCCCATCATCAACTCATTGAAAACCAATTCTACAATTTTAAAATCTCCAGGGATTAGGCAGGAAAATAAAATTATAAAAGCCAACCTCACATAATAAACCTTCCCTCTAGTATTTATATGCATAAGCTAAACACTCTTCTTCATCATCCCAATCTTGATTGAGATCTCGTGCCGTGATGATGGACTCACCTTGAAGAAGTCCGAAACGTTGGCGTTTCACATAAAATTACACACAGGTTTTCCAAAATTTGCATTTATATATCCACTTGTGAAAAATGAATTCCATAATTGCTGCAACATATAACTCGTTCATGGCACTTAACTTGTGGCCTATCCATGTTCACTAACCACAAGTTAAGTGGTTGTACTAGTCTTTGATACAAATGGATATCAATATGCATGAAAAAAACTGTAATTTAAAAATAAAAAATTAAACTGTAAACGATATGTGAGGAACTTTGTTGAGATTTCTTTGCATGTTAGCTTTCCTTGATTCCTTCGGAATAGCAAGAAGGTGATTTTTCCGCTGGAAAAAAAAAATAAAAATATATATATATATATATATATATATATATATATATATATATATATATATATATATATATTCCAACATTGAATGTATGATTTGTAAGAACAAAAACATTCGATATTAACGATGTTGGTAAAAGTTACCAAATTCGAAAACACATCACAAAAGCGAGATTTATAAAACGCCATGATTGTAATTGTATAGCAATATAATGAATGTTAATAGGTTTACATCCTAAAACACTGCACTTAAATGACGTAATAAGATCTCGCAAAAGTCAAAGCACTGACACATTTGTACTCTTGCAGCACTGATTTTGCAGAAACTTGTTTTCTCTCGATTGGACGGGCATGGAAGAAACTTCTGATCGTTTTGCAGCAATTAGTCTCTTCAAGATGGCATGCAACATGAGAATGGGTAGCACAGGGTTAGAAGGGCGACCGGCAATGGCGGGATTAGCTAAACTAGGGTTTCTGCAGGTATTCTCTGGTCATGGTCTGTGGATATATGCGGCGTCCACCTACATTTGGTCCTGACTGCTGTCTTACTCGCCGGTGGGGCTTCAAATGGTATCAACTACTACCTTGAATATGGAGGGTTAACACTTAGCTGCTCACGGGTAAGGTTACCTGTTACTGTCGTCGTTACAATAATTTTTTGGTTGTCGTTTTTTGTCTACAAACCTGTGCTTTTAAGTGTCGTTTTTGGTTGTGGGGGTTTCATTGTCGGTGCCCGGACTCGGGGGGTGTGTTTTCGTGCCTGTGGTCCATCGAATCTCAGATACATCATCGGCAACAGGGGTGGGGTCGTTTGGTCCACCGTATATCAGAATATTGTTATTGCTGGACCAGTTCCACATAAATATTATCGGGTTGTCAGGGTGTGGTCTGTGTGACCTCCGAAATCTCATATTCCTATTCTCTCGACCAGTTACCCGTGGGATTTATCATTGTTAAATTATATTGACAGGGGTGTAACAGTTACAAGTTGAACCGTCCTGTGAGTCCGGGTCTTCTTCCGTTTTGGCTGCCGATATGGGGGAAAACATACCGGAAACGATAAGGCCGGCGGACAATAACCTGAATGTGTCGGATTATATGATTGAAGAAGTTGGGTTGTTTAAACCGGACTCATTCTTCAAGAACCAACTGAATGTAAAGAGGGTAATAAACCCCAGCTGTCGACAGGTGGCACCGCATGCTAAAAATCACAAGGGACACCTGGCATTTGGGAAGACACCTGTGGTTTCCTCGGGCTCGGACCCTTCTGTGGGCAGTGCTAGGGTTCCTCCTGGACGAGCTGGCGAAGATAGAAATGGGTCGACATCTCGTGCGGCCAATAGACTCAGTGGTAAATATTTCTGCAGACTAGGGGAGGCTTGGTTGACAGTCGGCCGGGATATTGGCCTTGAAGAAATAGTCGACTTCAATATGACTGTGCTTGTTGGTAAATTCTCTTACCGTGCTATGAACCGTCGGGATATTGTTAAGTGGGTGGAGGAAATGTGGAACCCTATACTGAAATACACTCCACAGGTTTATGCATTGTCATGTGGATGGTATGGATTTAAATTTGACCAGGAGGAGCACTACAATCGTATACTGGATGGGTTGTGGTTATATGGTACGGGGAGCTTAATGCTCCAGAAATGGCAGACGGATTTTGATCCTGAATCGGCAGCAGTTCGTCTTAGACATCTGTGGGTACTTCTTCCGGGTCTTCCACTAGCTTTGTGGAACCGAGGGGCTTTTGAATCCATCGGCAATCGTCTTGGTCGGTTCTTGCATGTAGAAGATGAGCATATTAATGGCTTCGATCGGCGTATGGGGCGGATATTGGTTGAGGTGGATGTCTCCTTGGGCCTTATTGATGTGTTGGACATTAATTGGCGGGGTCGACAGATGACCCAGGTTATAGACTACTGGGGAATTCCTTTTAGCTGCTCAAATTGCAAAGCAGTGGGGCACCTATGGCGACATTGCAGGGCTCTAGCTTCTTCTGGGCGAATGAAAGATGGGGGCCCGTTCTGATCGTTAGATGATGGCAGCGATTTGGAGATGGATTCAACGGGCGATCTGGATGGCTTCTCCAACCGTCTTGCTCCTGACTCGGCTTTGTTCCGTAAGTTGGAACTACAGGATCCTAAATTTTTTCATTCACTAAATGAAATGGATATTTCTTTTATAAATGCATTAGATTTAAACAATGGCAATAACGGTAACTATATGAGTCGACGACACATCATAGCTTCAAACTCCTCCGAGACTGAACATAAAACAAATGAAACTTTTGATGATGATGGCCCGATTTCTGAGGCGGAGCTATTTGAGAATATGAAAAACCTCTGTCCTGTGGAGACCTCACCGGTAATCACTATATCTCCTGGTATTCCTTCAACTGATTCCTAGACGATCCTAGTAACTAACGATTCTGCATTACCTGATAATGCCCTGGTTGGTGGGAGGGGGTCGGGGGATGTTATGAAGTGTTCCGGCAAGAATGATAATGTCAATGATGTCGGAGGGTCGAGGACCTGTGATAGCATTCCAGCAGATGGGCCGGTGACTGAATTTTATAATGTTGGACCAAAAATTATTCTAGAACCATCAAGTCATATACTTCCCATTCCATCATATTCAGATATGGTGAAGAAAACACCCATTCCGACATTCTACAGGAATCGGGAGGTGGTCACTGATGGGGCTACTGGTGGAGACCCGGAAGGTATATTGGGTATGAAGAATACTCCCCGGGATGGGGTGGTTAACATGGAGCCCCTAGGGCTCACCCCGGAAACCACTGGAGACATTTGTGTTCAAAAGGGGGCGCTTAGGGGTGGTCTGGCTCAGGACTTCTCTCCGTTGAAAACTAGAAGTGCTCGGAGAAACAAGGTCACTCTGGGGGGGAAAGAGGATGACCTGTGCACGGTGGGTTCCCCCATTACTTCTGGTACCCGGGCTCTTAGAGGAATGAAAGCCCTTGCGAGGGTTCAGAAATGATATTTCTTTCCCTGAATATTCGGGGGGTGGGGGGCCTACCCAAACAATTGGCCCTCAAACGTGTGCTGCAAATTGTCAATCCGGATTTGGTACTTCTACAGGAAACAATGGTTAGCGGGGAAAAGGCTCGTATCTTTTTTAATAAATTCAAGCCGGGATGGATGTGTTGCTCAGTGGATGTTGCTGGTCTCTCGGGTGGACTCCTCGCGGCATGGAACCCACTTGTTTTGAGACTTATTCCATCAAACATTTCTCTGGGAATTTTGTTGTCTGGAAACATTCGGGGATCGGATAAGAACATAAATATTATTAATTGTTATGGACCTTATTGTAATTGGGAGACTTTCTGGGACTTGGCTGATTCGGAATATCTGCTGGATTTAGAGAACTTAATAATTGCTGGGGACCTCAACTTTACGTGGGGGGAAGAGGATTTTTGGGGGGGTCTGGCCAAGCGGGATCCCCTGGGCCCCTATTTCTCTAATTTATTCATGAAACATTCCTTGGTCGATGTGGCCCCGAGGCCGTTGGAACCTACTTGGTCAAATGGTAGGAGGGAAGGAAATCTAATACAGAAATGCATTGATCGATTCCTAATATCAGAAACGCTCCTGACATGCTTTCAGAATTATAGATCCTGGATTCATCAAATTAAAATTAGTGATCACCTTCCCATTATTCTACAATTTGATGAGGATCCCTTTCACAAATCCTTCCCTTTCAAATTCCTCTACGTGGCTCTCAGATGTTGAATACACTTCAGGGGTGAGATCTATGTGGATACAAGTGGATGTATCGGGGGAAAGATCTGCTATGGACAAGCTGGTGGTGAAACTCAAGGCGATCAAAGACTATACCATAATGTGGGAGAAAAATAAAAAAGCCTTGATGGGTAGGGAACTTGCAGAGATTGAAAAGGAATTGGAATCTCTGTTGCAGCGAAATGTTGGTATTGATCTTAGCAATATGGATAGTTCAAAACTCTCGGCATTGGAGTGTCGAAAAATGAAAATACTTCTGATACAGGAGGAATCTTGGAGATTGAGAGTAGAGACATTTGGCTCAAGGCGGGGGATCTGAATACAAAATTTTTTCATCAATTTGCAGACTCTCGCAGGATGCAGAATTCCATTTGGGATCTGAATGATCACCTGGGTCGGAGGATTAGGGGGGAGGAGGAATTGATGAATGAGGTTGTTCATCATTTCCAGGACTACTATTGTGACCCAAAAAATACATCCCTGGATGAACAGTTTAAGCTTATTAAGGAATACCCCCATATTTTTAATGAGGTGGAGGGGGATGAAATTTTTCTGGACGTTTCCTTGAATGAGGTGGAAAAAACCCTGCGTGGTTTTGCTAAAGATAAATCTCCTGGACCGGATTGGTGGACGGTGGAGCTATTCATCTATTTCTTTGATATTATGGGGGAAGATCTTCGACTGGCGGTGGATGAATCCCGGAAATTAGGTACTGTCTCCGGGGCACAAAACACTACATATCTGGCACTCATACCGAAAACTTCCCATCCAAATAATTATGACGAGTTGAGAACGATTGCATTATGCAATCTGGTTTATAAGATTATCTCCAAGATCATTGCTGATAGAATCAAACCTATGCTATCTAGACACTTATCCCAAGAACGGTATGGTTTTCTACACGGTCGACAGATTCATGATGCTGTTGGGTTGTCCCAGGAAATCTTTCATACAATTAAGCAGAGGTGCAAGGAATCACTCATTTTACAACTGGATTTGGTGAAATCTTACGATAAGGTGGACTGGAATTTCCTGAGACTTATCCTTATCCAAATCGGTCTGCCATGGAAGGTGATGAAATGGATTATGGCATGTATATCCTCAATAAATTATGCTATTATGATTAATGGTCACCCTACTGATTTTTTTAAGGCATCTCGAGGACTTCGACAGGGTTGTCCCCTATCACCTCTTCTGTTCCTACTGGTCATTGAAGGCTTGAGCCTTTCAATTAATAAGGCTCGTGGTAAGGGACGGATTGCTGGCATTCGCATTACTAGGGAGATCTCTGCTACACATTCACTGTTTGTGGATGATGTTATGCTTTTTGGCAAGGGTATACTTGATGAATGGGTTCAATACATGAAAATACTTGACCTCTTCTGCCGGGTTACTGGTATGATTATCAGTTATATTAAATCTTTTTTCTTGAAACATTTGCTGAGGATTGATGTGGAACAGCAGATTAGTAATATTCTGCCATTAACATTCAAAGAACTCAATGCTGGAACGAAATATCTTGGCTTCTTTATTAAGCCAACTAAATACTTGATTAATGATTGGTCATGGCTTGTTAGAAGATTTGAAATGCGTATTGGTCAATGGAGCTTTCGTCACTTATCCCTGGGTGGCAAGCTGACCTTGGTGAAAGCTATATTACAGAATTTAGGTGTATATTGGTTCTCTCTGTGTAAAATCCCGTGAACCATACTTAGCTTAATAAGGCAGAAATGCTTCAGCTTCCTGTGGTCGGGTGGCGGTGGTCGGGAGAAATTCCACTTAATGAAATGGAAAGATTTGGCTCGACCCTGGAACTTGGGGGGTTGGAATATCAAGAATCTTGAAATGTTTGTTATGGCTCTGCACGCAAAGAGTCTCTGGCGTGCACTCTTTGAAAAATCGATGTGGGGAAGGATTATCAGATCCAAATATCTGAAAGATATTACTGTGTCAAATTGGTTGCGTTTGAAAAAACCTGCTATTTTGGGTGTTTTAAATATTTGGAACGGATTGATAGGATCCTTCTGGGAAATTGCTCATTGGGTTGCTTGGTTGTCGAGCAATGGTCGTGACATTAAGCTGGGGAGGGATCCGATTTTGGGTGGATCAATGAGGCCCACATTATCACTGGAATTGAGGACACATCTCCGAGTAAATGGATAGTTTACTCTGGTTCATGCGGCTGGTAGGATGGTGGATGGGAGGTCACGTTGGATAACGGCTGCTCAGATGGGCTTATCGGTCTCCTTGGGGGATGAATGGGATGAGTATATCAGGCTGATATATAAATCAAAAATTAAATTGTCAGATGCTGCGGACAAATTAGTCTGGTCTTGGGATGTGGCTGGTGGGACGGTTTCAGCGAAATTGGCATACGAGTCAATTTTTGCTGATTCTCTGTCTGTGGTACGTTGGTGGGATAAAGCTATATGGAAACTTGTCTTACCCCTCGAGATAAAATGTTTTGTATGGCTGGCGCTGTACAACAAGATACTAACTTGGGACAACCTTCGTCGCCATGGGTTCTGTGGGCCGGGATGGTGTTCCCTATGTTGCTCACAGGAGGAATCTGTTGACCACCTTTTTTCTACCTGTCAGTTCACTCGTGAACTTTGGAATTGAATTGCATACAATGCTGGGGTGCATTTTTGCTGGAACCATCTAACACTATGTGAATGTCTGGATGCATGGTCCCGGGTTTCTGCTGGATGCACTGAACTTCCATACTATATGATCTGGGAGGTATGGAAAGCTCGAAACCTATATATATTTGAAAACAAGATTCCTACTAGGGATGGCATTTGCTTTAGAACACTTGCAGCGCATAAAGAATTTATCACTGTTCATGGAGCTGTAGGTGGTGGGGAATGTCCGCGACTACTACACCGTCATGCCTCCCCGGTGCTCATATATCCATGTGGTTTCTTTGATGGGGCTGCAGTGGCTCGGAATGGTAGGGGTGGAGCGGGTGCTACAATACTCATTTCCCACAATGTATCCATACATATCAGGCTAAACCTGGGTAATGGAACCAATACTAGGAGTGAATTATGTGCCCTCTGGCTCTTACTATTCTGGGCTCGATTGAGAGAGATCTCCTCACTTGTTGTTTTTGGTGATTCATTATCTATCATCAATTGGGCTAGAGGCAAGACATCCCTCAATGTAATGCTTCTTTCACACTGGATGGATGCGGCTCAGGCACTTATCAGTGAGTTTGAACATATACATTTTGAACATGTATTCAGGGAGGCAAACTTGGAGGCGGATGAGCTATCTAGGCGGGCTCTTAACTCTCAGGTTGGGGTCATCATGTGGTAGGAATGGTGGGAGGATACACTCTTCACTCATGGCTCTCATTTGTTACATTGGATATGATTTTTCTTTTCTTTATATTATGTACATTTTTGGTTTTGCTATCCTGATTTATGCGGCTGATATACTTATGTGTATAATAGTTCTATGTGCAGATCCTTCATAGGTACTGGTTCCAACTACTTGTTGGAAGATTTTGTATACATACTCTACATATGCGGCATTATATTAGACTTTTATGGTTGCTGTTCGGTATTTATAGCTTGGTTGGATCCATATTTTGATGTATTTGGATGACTGTATATGAGACCTTTTATTACTTTTGATTTGGACACATTTATTATGATGCCATTGGATCTGTTTCTTCTACCGGAAGGTTTCCGGTATGTCATGAGGACATATGGGTCTTTCATTTTGATATATTCTGTTGTATGACAACACCTGACACTCTGATTGGTATATCCCTGGTCCTCTTTATGACAGGGATGGATAGTTCATGTATGTTCTGACAGCTGGTTTTATTTACTATTTCGTATATTAATAGTAAGTTAAATTTTTCTGTGAAAAAGATGGCATGCAACATGCATGAATAAATTACATTAACTGATTAAAGTGTTCCGGACATAAAAACTGCAGTTAAATGACTTAGTTAAATGACTTACTCTAATATTGCATAAGTCAAAATCATTTCAAGATCTAGTTTTTAGCGATCAATATGCAGCTTGCAAAGCTGCATTTAATTATCATAGTGGGTTGAAATATACACGGTAAGATATAATGCACCAATCTGATGTGATCGCTTTCGTTTTCGCTCAGTAGGACGGACATGGAAGAAACTTCTGATCGTTTTGCAGCAATTAGTATAGTGAGATGACATACAACAATCTGGTACTGTAGAAGAACAGTCTAATATCGTG
Source organism: Larix kaempferi (assembly GCA_027924585.1). Taxonomy (NCBI): domain Eukaryota; kingdom Viridiplantae; phylum Streptophyta; class Pinopsida; order Pinales; family Pinaceae; genus Larix; species Larix kaempferi. The sequence goes on along the minus strand of BSBM01000123.1, from coordinate 19,587,920 downwards.
AGAAACTTCAGCAGTCAGTATTGTGAGATGACATGCAGTGGAACAGTCTCATATTTTAGCAGAACAGTAACAGTCTGATATCCTGAGAAGCTTCTGATCGTTTTGCAGCAGTCAGTTCGTGAGATGGGAAGAACTTCGAGGGTAGAATCAATTTGTGAAGGAAATCGTACCTTTTACGGGACCGCCTTATCGCAGTGTAGAGTAAATATGCAACGAAATCCCGCCATGAAAGAAATAGTATGCATTCATGTTAACTAAGATCTAAACAAAAGCATGCTGCCATAACTAATATTTACATACAGATCATAATTAGATTTGTAGATATTCTAACATAACATAGAGATATGACTAGCACAGGTATTTACCTTGTGGCGGGTGAACGATTAGTCACAAGTTAAATGTCATGAACAAGTTATGTGTGATCATAAAATCAATCTAGACAGTACACTTGTCTCATTCCCTTCAATCTAGGAAAAGCATAAAGGATAGTCCACCCCAAATTCTAAGATATAAACCCCTATCATGTAATAACTAAAGGAACAAACTCATTCATGTGATAGATTTATGTTAACTTTCATCGAACCTAAAAATATTAATCTATTTATTTTATATTTTTATTAATATTGAATTGAATATATATATATATATAATTTGTGGATTAGGGTAAATTTTGTGATATGTGTGTATATCTTTTTCTAGTTATTTTTCTTACACTTAAATGGTTATTGGAAATAAGTTAATAAAATGAAATAAGTTGTAAGATCATCATATCAATTGTTTTTGAGGTTTTGTGAGAAATAGTAAGAGGATATATTGGAAAAATAAAGAAAAAGTCTTCAAACCCTAGCCATGAGGGATGAGTTTGGTAAAAGAGTAGCGGACTTACAAAGACAGAAATACTAATCGTCCTATTGAATTTGAGTAACAATGTTCCTTCCCATTCTTTATTCAAGATGGAAGTGAATATGAATATCAAATAGTAACTTATATATATATATATATATATATATATATATCTTATTATAAAATCAAGCACATTTTAAGATCAAAATTTAAATCAACTAAATTGTAAAACACATTTCTATAAATATATATCAAATTTCAAATTAAAATTCTATTGAATTCAAACTGGGGTCCCCAACAATTTCATATATTCCTAAATCTAGGTCTTAAACAATTAATTATATAAATATATATATAATCAAAATCAAAGAATGGATGAATTTTTCACTTTTAAAAATATTTGTGCTTCCACAGATTTTATATATATATATATGGACGGGGATTAGGAAAAATAGAGAATAAAATTATTTACCCAATTCATGGAATGCGTACTTTAATTTGTATAGGTAACATATAAACATCTTAATCCAAGATGGGGTGAGAACCGTGGAGTACAATGCCTCTTAAAAGTGACCAAAGGAGGCAGTTGCCTCAAACACATGGCCAAAGGACACAGATGATGAGTTTAATTGTTGAATTAATTTGCGTGGTTCAGAGGATGTCGGGTATGCGAGGAGTTAAATTGGGGAATCGTCGAACTCGACATAATGGGGATGAGGTTGGCAGCATGCATTCTTAAATTAAATCTGTGGGGGAAATGCATGGGTTTCAAAGCCATGGATGGGACTGTGTACGATGGATTCAATGTTAGCAATATGCTACGTCTCTTGGGACGATGGAAGGACATCGTGCCTGTAATTAGCAGAAATTGGGTAGTTGAGAAATGGAGGAATGACAAGGTTCCTGGTGAGGTAGAACGACACTTTGTCCTGTGGCTCTTGGCTACTCTATGTAAGGAGGAGAGTGTGGACACTTTCCAGTAGGGGTCTCGAAGGGTCATGTCTTGACTTCTTGAGGCTATTTTTTGGGTCTCTGAGGACGCATTGAAAGATCTTGGAAATATGGTGTGATGGAGGGCCCATAGTAGGTGTGGGGGTATGGGGGAGGTTCTAGGAAACACTTGGTTGGAGTGGAGGTATAATGATTTCGCCTCATGGTATATTCATAATGAGATGGACTAGGGAGAAGTTGTTGTGCTTGAGGAAGTTCGGGGAAATTTGGCTGACAACTAGTTGGGAACTTTGAGCAATGGCTTGGCACCCTATTGTGTGCTTAAAATCATGCACTTGGTTATCTTTTGTTGGAGAAGGAGCAATTTCAATATAGTTTTCGGCTTTTTTTTATCCCCTTGCACAACGATGTTCATTTTGTCCAAGGCAATCTTTCCTTGATACTAGACATGGCCAATGCTCCACTACAACTTCTTGATCAACCTCTTGTCAATTCTGAAGATCGATCTTAAGATCCTAGCTCTTAATGATCCAAAATAGATCAATATATATATTTTTCATCTATTTTTGTACTTTTGAGATCGAAAGATTGGATGAATTGACTTACAGGGCCCATTATAGGGGCATGTCTCATTTTGCAGATTTCAGGACAAGAACCTCTTGGGCTCTGCTTGAGGGTCTAAATGATGTTTTTTGGGGTTAAAAAGTTGATCTATTTTCCATGCACTTCATGTGATTATACACTCTAATACCTTTATAACGGTTCAAGAGTAACCCAAACAGAGTTCGTATGAAGAGGTTATAATGCCTCTCACAAGTTGACCTATCCAATTTACCACCATGGTACTGAGTCGATTCCATGTTAGCTCTCATTTCTCACACATGCAGATCTAATCATTTGTGGATTTTAAAGAACATTCTAGGATGTCCAAAACCTTAACCCTAATCAAGGATCAAGGCATGAAAATACCCTAAAATTAACCTTAGATGGCTATTAGGCTATGTTAAATACCAAGATGTTAGAGGAAGAAGGGGTTCTATTTTTTAATATTATTGTATTACTCCATAGTTGAGAAACAGCATGGGAATGGATATTAGAGTAGAACATGGGAGATAGGAGATCCTGGAGTAGCCATTATTGTCACAAACTTATAGGTAACTCCACAGAGAGTACCATTTCCTTTGTATTTGTGTTTTATATAAAAGAGAAAGGCATAGTCTATTGGAACATAAATCCATCTAGACCATAGGTTAAAAAACTTTCATTAAGTTCCTAGGTGATTAGATATGATGTTTCATGTGTTAGGATACCAAAGTCAATAGTCTAGACCATAGTTGTCCACTTTTTCCATCTTTAGACTATTGGAGCACCCACCATTCTATTATGATCCTAATTTTACAACCTAGAGTGCATTTCTTTCTTTTTTCATGCTTTTCTGATATAGAGACATATTTTACTAATTTTCAGAAAGATTAGGATAAGGAAGTTGCACTAGGATCCATTTTGGCAAGCTTGCTACTTTTTGCCTTACAACACTTCCATATTTTTCTCCATAAATCCACTCTTTAGCAGATTTCATATCACTCATGGTCAACAAAGCCTTTACTTTCCCATTCGTGGCCACTTGCTATGAGTTGGATATAGATACATGCCTAGATTGGGGATTTAGTCTATATAAGCTTGATTTTATGTGAACTTTTCAAAATGCATTTAGTGCATGCGATTTTCTCTCATGAGGTGTATTATTTATTGTACTCTTATTGTTCAATAATAATAATGATGGAGTTTTACTCAATTCAGTTTCCTTTCTCATGTGATTCTGTGATGCACCTGCAACAATTAATTAATAAGAATATGCGAAATAGCAGAAATAATAGAACAGAATCACTTTTATATTGATCACGGGCCACTTCGAGGGGGCAACTTCCTTTGAGCAAGCTCAATACAATTAACTTCACAGTGCCTTCAATGACCTCAACACACACTTATATACTAAGTCTATGCCCAATACTATGAGTCAAAACCATGGGACATATAATACTACAGGACGACTTACAAAGCATATGCGTCCAATACTATGGGTCAATACTATGGGCTAATATAAACTATGGATCAACAAATACTACGGGACGACTTACAAAGCATATGCGTCCAACAACAATATACTAACATAGTAAAGAGAAGGGTTGACATAGGTTCCTAACAGATTCTGCTCAAATTTTCTCTCTTCTACGCATTCTTGTAAATTCATTGTGATGATTTTTTTGTGAACTAGATCCAGACTGTGTTCAAATTTTCACATGGTATCAAAGCATGATTGAGCTTACAGATTTTTCCTCCTGAGTGTTTTTTGCAGGTGTTTTCTACAGGTACAACAACTTCATGGATTCGAATAAATTCCTTCTCTTACTCCATTCAATTATGTTGAGTGGAAGCCAAAGATGGTTGAAACTCTCAAGACAATGTCTCTATGATGTGTTTATTGGTGTTGTGAGCGAACTTGAGTCCTTTGAAGAGAAGAATGAATGGCTAAATGATAGTGACAGAGCATTCAGAGCTATGTGCTTGGCCATGTCTCCAAATATTCACTACCTCATTGGTTTTGCAGACTATCCTTTTGAGCTATGGTCCAACTTGGATAGGGCTCTAGATAATTAGAAAATTGGTGCATGGAGTGAGCCTATGGACACCTCCTCATATTTTCTCCCTCCCAATATCTTGGCCTCAAATCTCTTTGAAGAATTTGTTCAAAGTAAAGAAGAAGAGATTTCAGAAATTTCTTCAATACATATAGTTTTTGAATATGAATACTTCCATCTCTCTCTCATATTCTCCTATGAGTATTCTATTTTGAATTCTGAGAAAGATAAGCCAGTTTATGCTCTAGAAGCTGAAGATGAATTTGATTCCTCTCTTTCACATGAGTTTACTGGTGTGCAGAATGGTGATCTACTAAAGGTTTTGGAAGATAGATCAAAATTTGGAAGTGATGCATTCCCCCTCCTTGATTACATGGTTCCTATGTACTTCTACCTGATTGCTAGCGCCGATTCTTAGAGGTTCAATGAACATGGAGGACTCTATCATTCATTTGGGTTCAAGTCTCAAGCATATTTTGGTGATTTTGGTTCTGATCTTACCCCTGCTAGTTCAAAAGATATCTCAAGGAACAATCTATCAATTCTTGGATTTGATTTAACTTCCAATGATCATAAGTTCAAGTTTCAAGAGAAATCATATATGATTGGACCTGATCTTGCCTCATGTGGTTTGAAATTCAAGTTCCAGAATGGTTTGCATATTCATGGATTTGTTCTAATCAAGTTTGGTTCAAAGAGATTCCATATTCACTTGCATCCATTGGTGGATAATTCAAGCACATGTTTTGGGAGCATGATCCTTTTCTGCCAAAGAGGAAGATACCTCCATACATCAAATCAAGCATCACACCTACTTGATTTTGGAGCAAAATTAAGTTTTGGTGTGCACATGTCCATTTTTCTGGGGGGGGTTTTGTTCCCATGAGGTTTTCCCTATTTCCTCAATTTACATCGAAAGATAATAATTGTAATGGGGTGACCATAAGCCTTTGTTTCTTGGGCCCTAATCATATTTTACAAACTCTAAGTCAAACTTAAGGGGGGGTTTTGGAACATAAATCCATCTAGACCATAGTTTAAAACACTTTCATTAAGTTCCTAGGTGATTAGATATGATGTTTCATGTGTTAGGATACCAAAGTCAATAGCTTATACCATAGTTGTCCACTTTTTACAAATTTAGACTATCGAAGCACCCACCATTCTATTATGATCCTGCTTTTACAACCTACAGTACATTTCCTGCTTTATTCCTGTTTTTCTAATATAAAGACATCTTTTTACTGTTTTTCAGAAAGCTTAGGATAAAAAAGTTGCACTAGGATCTATTTTGGCAAGCTTGCTACTTTTTCCTTAGACCACTTCCATCTTTTTATCCATAAATCCACTCTTTAGCTGATTTTATGTCACTGATGGTCCATAAATCCTTTACTTTCCCATTCGTGACCACTTTCTATGAGTTGGATATAGATAATTGCCTAGATTAGGGATTTAGTCTATTAAAAGCCTTCTTTTTGTGATCTTTTTGAATTTCCTTTAGTGCATTTGATTTTCTTTCATGAAGTGTATTATTTATTGTACTCTTATTGTTCAATATTATTAATGATGGATTTTTACTCAATTGAGTTTTCTTTCTCATGTGATTCTACTCGAATTTTCTCTCTTCTATGCATTCTTGTAAATTCATTGTGAGGATTTTCCTCTAAACTAGATCCAGACTGTGCTCAAATTTTCACATAGTCCTCATTGTTGGTTGAGTTTTTCCCCATAGTGGGTTTTCCTAGGGTAAATCTTGTTTTATTTGTGTGCATTGTGTATTTCTCTAGTGATTTTTCTTACAATTCCAATTATTTAGAATTTTATGGAAATAAGCTAATAAAAAGAAGTAAGTTGTAAGATCCATTGTTATGAACTATTCTAGTGGAATATCCATGTCAATTTATGGGTCATATTAGTATAATAGTAGCTTTATTTGTGGTTTTGGGTGAAACCATAGGATCTAGTGGTAGAATAAAGAAAAAGTCTTCAAAGCCTAGCCATGGGGGATGAGTCTGGTGAAGGAGCGACAAACGATTATGAGCAACAATTTACAAATATGGAAATATAAGTCATCAATATCTCGTGCACAACATGTTAATCCTCATGGCGGCTCTGGAGAGAAAGTTTGGAACTTTCGGTGATTTTGGAGGCTCTAACTCAGAGATCATATTAGATTGGAAATCGAAAGATAACAGTGACCTAGAAAAGGAGATGAGGGACGAACCCGAGAAGGAGAATTCGAGTTCCGGTACCAATATTCCTTCCCATTCTATATTAAAAATGGAAGTAAAAATCGATATCAAGTCATAAATTCTATATATGCATATAAATTAATACGATTTTTGCGCCTAGACATGCTTTCTACAGCCAAATTGGGTGAAATGTGTCGCATCTGTAATGTGCTCCAAAAACAATATTATTGTTTTTTATAAACCCAAGCACATTCTCGGTTCCAAATTTAAATTAACTAAATTGTAAAACATATTTATATAAATATATACCAAAATTCAATTTTAAATTCCATTGAATTAAATCCTAAACAATTTCACATATTCTTATTTATATAAAATCAAAATCAAACTTTAATAATTGAATGGATCAAATTTTCACTTTAAAAAATGTTTGTACATATATATAGATATAAATATAGATATAGATATAGATATAGATATATATATATATATATATTCTGGATTAGAAAAAATAGGAAATCTAATTGCAGCAAAGTATAAGTAGATTTAATGTTTGTTCTTGCCATGATTCTTTCCTAGATTGGGTTGATTAACAAATGTTGTTGATGACAGATAACAAATGAAGTTTCCAGCAGTTAAAACTTCTACCAAGCAATATAGAATTTGACCCCAAGCACTCATAACTCGACCCTAGCAAGAATATATTCAACCATGTAAAGGAAACTCAGCCCAGACTTCAAGGGGACAGCCTCCATCACAAGAACTTCACCCTGAATTTAATATACATGTAAGCCCATTACCTCAAACAAATTTCATATTACATAAAAAGTGGCAGTGACAAAGAAGCGACCACTGCATCAATCACAATATGAATTTGAGAACATGAGGAAGCTCCTCGTTGGTTTGGGAGCTTATTCAAGCTCCATAACATGTGTACGTGTGGTTGGGTGCTTGAAGAAGCTCTTGATCCATCGAGGAGCTTCTAGAATCTCCTAATGGATCAGGAGCTTCCTCAAGCTCCCAACCACAAGTATACTACGAAAATCCTGTCAGGAGCATAGGTTGTGATTTCACCTCCGCCAAGTACCCAAAAATCTCTCGATTATTTGAGGAAGCTCTCACCCATTTTGGAGCGTTTCGTACCATCTCCAAAGCTCCCGATACCACAAAAACATCGGGTATGCCATTCCTAACGGCCGGGAGCAGTACCCGTGTAACATAGTAGTTTAGCTGAAAATGGTGACTAGATACCTATATAATTACACAGTAGGATATAATGCACTAGTCTGATGTGATCGCTTTCGTTTTCACTCAGTAGGAAAGACATGGAAGAAACTTCTGATCATTTTGCAGCAATTAGTATGGTGAGATGACATACAACAATCTGGTCCTGTAGAAGAAAAGTCTAATATCCTGAGAAACTTCTGATCATGTTGCAGCAGTCAGTATTGTGACATGACATGCAGTGGAACAGTCTCATATTTTAGCAGAACAGTAATAGTCTAATATCCTGAGAAGCTTCTGATCCTTTTGCAGCAGTCAATTCGTGAGATGGGAATAATTTCGAGGGTAGACTCCATTTTTGAAGGAAATCGTACCTTTTACAGGACCGCCTTATCGCAGTGTAGAGTAAATATGCAACGAAATCCTGCCATGAAAGAAATAGTGTTTCTCCTAATTATCTCAAACTTTCTGATGTTGGAGTTTGTATGTTTCTCTTTTCTTTATAACTTACGGAAACCATAGTCATATTTGCAAACACATTTGTATCCATTCATGTTAACTATGATCTAAACAAAAGCATGCTGCCATAACTAATATTTATATACAAATCATAATTAGATCTGTAGATATTCTAATATAACATTGAGATATGACTAGCACAATTGCTTAACTTGTGGCTAGTGAACATTAATTGGTCACAAGTTAAATGTCATGAACAAGTTATCTGTGACCATAAAATCAATCTAGAATACACTTGTCTCATCCCTTTCAATCTAGGAAAAGCATAGATGGTAGTTCACCCCAAATTCTAAGATATAAACACCTATCGATGTAATAACCAGAGGGGCAAACTCATTCATATGATAGATTTATGTTAACTTTTATCAAACCTAAAACTATTAAATTTATTTTATATTATTATTGATATTGAATTAAATTTATTGAATAATATATATATATTATGTGTGGATTAGGGTAAATTTTGTGATATTTGTGTATATATTTTCTCTAGTAATTTTTCTTACACTTCTGGTTATTTAGCATTTTATGGAAATAAGCTAATAAAATGAAATAAGTTGTAAGATCATCACATCAATTTTCTTTGAGGTTTTGTGGGAAATAGTAAGAAGATCTATTGGAAAAAAAAAGGTCTTCAAACCCTAGCCATGAGGGATGAGTTTGGTGAAAGAACAACGGACTTACCAAGACAGAAATACAAGTAATCCTATTCCCATTCTTTATTCAAGATGGAAGCGAAAATCGATATCAAGTAGTAACTTCTATATATACATATTAATTTCTTATTATAAAACCAAGCACATTCTAAGATCAAAATTTAAAACAACTAAATTGTAAAACACATTTCTATAAATATATATCAAATTTCAAATTAAAATTCCATTGAATTCAAACCGAGGTCCTAAACAATTGATTATATAAATATATATATAATCAAAATCAAACTTTAATAATTGAATGGATGAATTTTTCACTTTTAAAAACATTTGTACTTCCAAAGATTTGATATATATATATATATGTGTGTGTGTGTGTATATATATACATATGTATATGTATATACATATGTATATGTATATACATATATATGTATATACATATGTATATGTATATACATATATATATATATATATATATATATATACATATATATATACATATATATATACTATATATGTATATATATATACATATATATATATAGACATATATATATACATATTGTATATATATATACATATATAGTATATATATTATATATACAATATGTATATATATATGTCTATATATATATATGTATATATATATACATATATAGTATATATATATGTATATATATATGTATATATATATATATATATATATATATACATATATATATGTATATATATATATACAATATGTATATATATATACAATATGTATATATATATGTCTATATATATATGTGTATATATATATATACATATATATCTATCTCTCTATATATATGGGGATTAGGAAAAATAAGGAATATCATTATTTATCCAATTCATGGAATGGGTATTTTAATTTGTATAAGTAGCATATAAACATCTTAATCCAAGATGGGGTGAGAACAGTGGAGTACACTGCCTCTGAAAAGTGGCCAAAGGAGGGAGTTGCCTCAAACATGTGGCCAAAAGACACAGATGATGAGTTTAATTGTTGAATTAATTTGTGTGGTTCAGAGGATGTGGGGTATGCAAGGAGTTAAATTGGGGAATTGTCGACATAATGGGGATCAAGTTCATAGCATGCATTCTTAAATTAAATCTGTGGGGAAATGGATGGGTTTCAAAGCCATGGATGGGACAATGTACGATGGATTCAATGTTAGCAATATGTTCTGTCTCTTGGGACGATGGAAGGACATCGTACCTGGAATTAGCAGAAATTGGGTAGTTGAGAAATGGAGGGATGACGAGGCTCCTGGTGAGGTAGAATGACACTTTGTCCTGTGGCTCTTGGCTACTCTATGTAACAAGGAGAGTGTGGACACTTTCCAGCAGGGGTCTCGAAGGGTCGTGTCTTGACTTCTTGAGGCTATTTTTTGGGTCTCTGAGGATGCATTGAAAGATCTTGGAAATATGGTGTGATGGAGAGCCCATAGTAGGTGTGGGGGAGGCTCTAGGAAACACTTGGTTGGAGTAGAGGTATAATGATTTCACCTCATGGTATATTCATAATTAAATGTACTAGGGAGAAGTTGTTGTGCTTGAGGAAGTTCAGGGAAATTTGGTTGACAACCAGTTGGGAACTTTTGAGCAATGGCTTGGCACCCTATTGTGTGCTTAAAATCATGCTTGGTTATCTTTTGTTGGAGAAGGAGCAATTTCAATATAGTTTTCGATTGTTTTTTATCCCCTTGCAAAACGATGTTCATTTTGTCCAAGGCAATCTTTCCTTCTTACTAGACATGGCCAACGCTCCACTACAACTTCTTGATCAGCCTCTTGCCAATTCTGAAGTTCGATCTTAAGATCCTAGCTCTTAATGATCCAAAATAGATCAATATATAATTTTTCATCTATTTTTGTACTTTTGAGATCGAAAGATTGGATGAATTGACTTATAGGGCCCATTATAGGGCATGTCTCATTTTGTAGATTTCAGGACCATAACTCTCAGGCTCTGTTTGAGGGCCTAACTGATGTTTTTTGGGGTAAAAAAGTCGATCTATTTGCTGTGCACTTCATGTGATTATACCCTCTAATACCTTTCTAATGGTCCAAGAGTATCCTCAAACAAAGTTCGTATGAAGAGGTTATGCCTCTCGCAAGTTGACCTATCCAATTGACCACCATGGTACCGAGTCGATTCCATGTTAGCTCTCATTTCTCACACATGCAAATCTAGTCATGTGTGGAATTTAAAGCACATTCTAGGATGTCCAAAACCCTAGCCCTAATTAGGGATCAAGGCATGAAATTACCCTAAAATTAACCCTAGACGGCTATTAGTCTATGTTAAATATTGATTTGTTAGAAGAAGAAGGGGTTCTATTTTTTAATGTTAGTGTATTACTCCATAGTTGAGCAATAACATGGGAATGGATATTAGAGTAGAACATGCGAGATAGGAGATCCTGTAGTAGCCATTATGGTCACAAACTTATAGGTAACTCCACGAAGAGAACCATTTCCTTGTAGGTATTTTTGTTTTATATAAAAGAGAAAGGCATAGTCCGTTGGAACATAAATCCATCTAGACCATAAGTTAAAACCCTTTCATTAAGTTCCTAGGTCATTAGATATGATGTTTCATGTGTTAGGATACCAAAGTCAATAGTCTAGACCATAGTTTTCCACTTTTTCCAACTTTAGACAATTGGAGCACCCACCATTCTATTACGATCCTGCTTTTACATCCTAGAGTGCATTTCCTGCTTTATTCTTTCTTTTCTGATATAAAGACAACTTTTTACTGTTCTTCAGAAAGATTAGGATAAGGAAGTTGCACTAGGATCCATTTTGGCAAGCTTTCTACTTTTTTCCTTACAACACTTCCATCTCTTTCTCCATAAATCCACTCTTTAGCTAATTTTATGTCACTCATGGTCCATAAAGCCTTTACTTTCCCATTTTTGACCACCTGCTATGAGTTGGATATAGATACTTTCCTAGATTGGGGATTTAGTCTATATAAGCTTGCTTTTTTGTGAGCTTTTCGAATTGCCTTTAGTGCATTCGATTTTCTCTCATGAGGTGTATTATTTATTGTACTCTTATTGTTCAATTATATTAATGATAGAGTTTTAATCAATTGAGTATTCTTTCTCATGTGACTCTGCTCAAATTTTCTCTCTTCTATACATTCTTGTAAATTCATTGTGAGGATTTTTTTGTGAACTAGATCCAAACTATGCTCAAATTTTCACATGGTATCTGAGCATACAAAGTTTTCCTCCTAATTGTTTTTTGCAAGTATTTTGTGCAGGTACAACAACTTCATGGATTCGAAATCAATTCCTTCTCTTACTCCATTCAATTATGTTGAGTGGAAGCCAAAGATGATTGAATCTCTCAAGAGATAATGTCTCTATGATGTGTCTATTAGTGTTGTGAGCGAACCTGAGTCCTTTGAAGAGAAGAATGAATGGCTAAATGACCGTGGAAGTGCATTCCTAGCTATGTGCTTGGCCATGTCTCCAAATATGCACTACCTCATTGGTTTTGCAGACTATCCTTTGGGCTATAGTCCAACTTGGACAGGGCTCTAGATAAGTAGAAGATTGGTGCATGGAGCGAGCCTATGGAAACCTCCTCATTTGTTCTCTCTCTCAATGTCTTGGCATCAACTCTCTCTAAATAATTTTTTCAAAGTAAAGAAGAAGAAATTACAAAAATTTCTTCAATGCATATAGTTGTTGAACATGAATACTTCCATCTCTCTCTCATGTTCTCCTATGAGTATTCTATTTTGAATTATGAGCAAGATAAGCCAATTCATGCTCTAGAAGCTGAAGAGGAATTTTATTCCTCTCTTTCACATGAGTCTACTGGTGTGCAGAATGGTGATCTACTAAATGTTTTGGAAGATAGATAAGAATTTGGAAGTGATGCATTCGCCCTCCTTGATTGCATGCTTCCTATGTACTTCTACCTGATTGCTAGCACCGATTCTCAGCGGTTTACTGAAGATGGACCTGAAACTACCATTATTTTGGGTTCAAGTCTCATGCATATTTTGGTGATTTTGGTTTTGATCTCACCCCTGCTAGTTCAAAAGAGATCTCAAGGAACCATCTATCAATTCTTGGAGCTGATTTAACTTCCAATGATCAGAATTCCAAGTTTCAAGAGAAATAATATATGATTGGAGATGATCTTGCCTCATGTGGTTCAAAATTCAAGTTCCAAAATGGTCTACACATTCATGGATTTGTTCTAATCAAGTTTGGTTCAAAGAGCATCCATATTCACTTGCATCCATTGGTGGAGAATTCAAGCACATGTTTTCGGAGCATGATCCTTTTCTGCCAAAGAGGAAGATACCTCTAGACATCAAATCAAGCATCACACCTACTTGAGTTTGGATCAGAATTAAGTTTTGGTGTGCACATGTCCATTTTTTAGGGAGGGTTTTGTTCCCATGAGGTTTTCCCTGTTTCCTCAATTTACATGGACAAATAATAATTGTAATTGAGTGACCATAATCCTTTGTTGCTTGGGCCCTAATCATATTTTACTCACTCTAAGTCAGACTTAAATGGTGGTGTTGGAACATAAATCCATCTATACCATAGGTTAAACAACTTTCACTAAGTTCCTAGGTGATTAGATATGATGTTCCATGTGTTAGGCTACCAAACTCAATAGTCTATACCATAGTTGTCCACTTTTTCCAACTTTAGACTATTGGATCACCCACCATTCTATTATGATTCTTTTGTACTGTTTTTCAGAGACATTAGGATAAGGAAGTTGCACTAGGATCCATTTTGGCAAGCTTGCTACTTTTTTCCTTACACCACTTCCATCCTTTTCTCCATAAAGATACTCTTTATCTTATTTTATGTCACTCATGGTCCATAAAGCTTTTACTTTCCCATTCGTGACCACTTGCTATGAGTTGGATATAGATACTTGACTAGATTAGGGATTTAGTCTATTATAAGTTTTCTTTTCTGGGAGCTTTTCGAATTTCCTTTAGTGCATTTGATTTTCTCTCATGAGGTGTATTATTTATTGTACTCTTATTATTCAATAATATTAATGATGAATTTTTACTCAATTGAGTTTTCTTTCTCATGTGATTCTGCTCAAATTTTCTCTCTTCTATGCATTCTTGTAAATTCATTGTGAGGATTTTCTGTGAAATAGATGCAAACTGTGCTCAAATTTTCACATAGTCCTCATTGTTGGTTGAGTTTTCCCCCATAGTGGGTTTTCCTAGGGTAAATCTTGTGTTATTTGTGTGCATTGTGTATTAATTTCCTCTAGTGATTTCTCTTACAATTCCAATTATTTAGAATTTTATGGAAATAAGCTCATAAAAATAAGTAAGTTTTAAGATCCATTGTGATGAACTGTTCTAGTGGAATATCCATGCCAATTTATGGGTCATATTAGTAACATAGTAGTTTTATTTATGGTTTTGGGGGAAACCATTGGATCTATTGGTATAATTTAATGTACCAACTTAGGATTGTGGCACAAAAACTCAAGACTTCTCTAAATTGACTAAAACAATGATTGTGGAAGCTAGAATTGTTGGAGATGGGAAAGATCAAAGGCTATGGATGGATGGAAGGTTCTGATATGATTTTATACCTCTGTACAATGTACTAAGACCATTTATTTTTCAAGAAAATCTCAACTGAACTCTACTCCAATGCTCCTGGGGTTCTCAGCATATACAAACTAGTATGGGTAGGAAACTTGACTGAGGGTTGAAGAAGGTTGTTGCAAACATCAGAGAGGTTAATAATCATTAATTTACAGTCATATAATCATTAAATATAATCTCATAAATTTATATTCATATCTAGTCAATTATTATAACAAATCTAGTGAAATGGCAATTTAAGACAGCTCAACTAGTTCGACTTTTGGATTCCCAAACAATGCTCAAATGCAATAGAATTTCTGAAACAGAGGTTGTATCATGACATATGATATGTTATATAACTACAAGAATAGTAATGACTTCATTTGGACCTTTACTCATTGATTTATGAATCATTCATTGAAAGCTAGTCAAATTCTAGCTAAATCTGGAAGGGGTGCACAAATTGGAGAAGAAATCAGATTTCTGTAATTTTATTCAAGATGAATGATATAAGAGGATGAATTTCACTGTTATTACATCATATATGGGCCAATATGCTCCTCATATCATTACAAAAAATTCTCTCCATTTCTACTGAACATTACAACACTAGAAATCAATGAATGGAGCTGAGATTCGAACCACAGACTTGTAGAAGCTTCCTGAAATTCAACCACTAATCTCAGAGGATTACATTAAATTTCATTAAGCACATTATGTATATACAAAACGCTCGCGTCTTTTGTATAGAAGAAACGCACTCGTGTTTCGTCTAACATTAAGCGCGCCAACCAAAATATTTGTATTTAACTATAACGCGTGCGTGTTATTTGAATTTAAATATAACGCATGCGGGTTCCTGAGAACCTAATCACCCACTCCTCCCGCTCCCACGTGTCAGCCACATTCCTATGTGGTTGGTTCGGACTTACCAAACCTGTGCTATGGAATTTACTGAACCATAGCGAATTAGACATTTCCACCATTTTTCTCAATATGCCTATTTTTCACCGCTCTCTACAGCATCACATACATGACCATTATTGACGAAATTTTAGGCATAGATAGAATTTTTTATGTAGATTCCAAATATGTAATTTAAAAAAAAAAATTATTGAGATTTTGTATTTATTTCCTAATTTTCTTGTGTCATCACTCCTTAAGTCAAAAAACATATTGTTAGTGTTTATTCCGTAACTTTTTCATTTCACAACCATTTTTTTAAAAAATTGTATGCTGCACTAGTAGACACCGACCTCTACATGCTCTAAAAATTCCAAGTCGAAATAACTGCATTAAGACCTTCAAAGGCTGCACCCACATTTGACATACCGTTCTCTAGGTTTGATCACTTACATAATTAAAAAAAAATTAAACATTTAATTTTCGAAAAATAGTGTTGCACTAGTGATATGGTTTCTATACATGTCTACCAATTTTTGTAGCCCAAAACCATCATTTAAGCACTGAAAGACTCCACCCACAAAAACATATACCTTGTCATTTCCCAAAAAAATAAAAAATGTCTGTTAGAAAAATTGAAATTTGACATAGTTATGTAAATTTTCAATACTTAGAACTTATATATTTAGAAACGTGACTCAATTTCCTACGTTTCATATTTTTTACTCGATGCAAGATATCTTGTGTAAGTATCTAAAAAAAACCAAGTAAGTTTAGGGATGCTTGATTTTTCAGTTTTCTATTATGTAAATTTGACATAGTTATGTAAATTTTTAATACTTAAAACTTATATATTCAGAAACGTGACTCAATTTCCTACATTTCATCTTTTTTACTCGATGCAAGATATCTTGCGTAAGTATCTAAAAAAAACCAAGTAAGTAGGGATGCCTGATTTTTCAGTTTTCTATTGCATCTAACGCGCCAAAAGTGACCCTCATTAGCTTGCACATGCCCTTATCTTCTTGTTGATATAGAAGCGATTGATTATATGTCAAGAATGTTAGTAACTATTATTATGATGTTATCATAATACTATGCTCAATTCAATAAGTGAGCGAATATAATTATTTGGATGGAAGTGAAATTATCAGGATATAAACAAGAAGAACATCGAACAATTTATCAGTGTTGAAGCTAATTTGCATGATTACAAGGATAATGTCAACCAGTTAATCAGTGCTGAAGTTAATTTACATAATTATGTGTACTACGACAATGTGAGGACCCTTAAGAAAAAAAAATAGGGTGTATTTTGAGGGACATTACACCAACCTCCCTACTGTAAGCGACATAGGAGTTTCTAATTAATGTATGCATCCAACTCCTTTAAATAAGGCCCATTAGATAGTAGTGGATAATTAATTAATGTAAAAAGGATATGTTTGTTAATTAAGAACCACTAGGTAGTTGGTAATCATTAATGATGGCACCATAAATAGTTATAGTTTTGGTTATTGAAAACATATGTAAAGAGTTAGGAGGCTATGGATTGGTTTTGTCAAGTATTGGATCTTTGCTCGGGTGAAAGGTCACCACACTTTAAGAGGAAAGTGAACATTGCTTCCTATTGGATTATCATAATAAAAGGGTATGTTTTGCATCTTTTCATTTCAATTGTCTTTGTATCTGGTATTCTATAAGGTAATCTCTAGTTTTATGCACTATAATCTTTGTATGCCTAGTTGTGTTGTGATTTTAGGGGTTAAGGAACATCAAAGAGAAAAATAATTTGACCAAAAATCGAGCTAGGGACTAACTTTATCTATAAATGAGGAATTAGAGTCTCAATTTGATGGACTAAGAGAATCCTAGGCATCCATGACTATTTTTAGGGAAAAGTTGCTAGAGCTGGCCTCCAACTTGTTATCTATTCAAGTCTTGGTTGGGTCCATAGTAGCTCACTCAAAACTCTTTCCATATGCCTTTATTTTCTGACACACCCCACATACTTACCTTAGCAGTAATACCGTATAATCCTCTGTTAGTGGAATGGTCCTTGTGGCCCTGCTTATGAACACTTTGAGCTAATTGATGTTGATGTTGTAAATTTTGATACAACTCTTAATTTTTTATCTAAGTGAATTCAACTACTATATCCCTTTCTCCTTGGACACATAACACCTTATATTCAACATCATGCTTAATCCTTCTGAAAGAATGTTAGATATCAACTCCATGAAAAACATATTTCATAAATTTTCTAGCAAATTCGACATGTCATATATATAGCTATAAGTTGTAAATTCAATTTCCATTCATACTCATCCTCTTGTTAAGTTTTGTTAACGTTAACTAAATTTTTGTTTATAAGAAAAATTATATATATATATATATATATAGTATGCGGAAATAAAATTTGGCTAACAAAATTTTTATTCGCCCATTGAATTTGAGAGAACTTTGAATTTTACCGTTTATATTTGGTTTATCCAAAAACCTTTAGATAAAGGTTTTATTATACAAAATATATATATTTTTTAACAAAGTAAAGTTCCAATGAGAAATATTTGAATGATATTAAAATAGTATTATAAAGAGATTGGAGAAAGTATATAATAGGTATCATGATGTTTTGCAACAAAATTCTATACAAGAATTTTGATGTTAAGGTCAAAATTTAACAAGATAGATAGAAGCATAGTTTCAAGTCCCTGCCATAATTATTCTGTTAAAAAAATAATTCCTCGAGCATGGAAGTTGATTGCATCCTTCCCTTATCACGTAAGTAGGAGCAACTTCAGACTAGGAGGACCTAGAGTAGTAGAAACAACATCAGCCTTAGAATATGTGAGGTCATCCTCTAGCTTCTTCCATTGTAAAAATCCAACTTCTGCTTCCAAATTTGGAGGGTCTTATCTCATGGAAAGGTCATCGTTAGTTGGAATAAACTATTTGAATGTGAATTATGTGAGAGTCAAAATCACAGTAGATTTTAGCATAGTCGCCTTCATCATATGGACAATATGCACTGCCCCCTTTCCGCTTGCTTTTTTTAGAAAACAGGTACATTCCCACTTGCAAAATATTCAAACCATATTTACATTAACAAATGAAACCCTCACATATTTCAAATATCAGAAATACTAATCACTGTCAATCATATACAGCCAAAATCTTACCCCAAGCTTAAGCCAAACCATATTTACATTAATAAACAAAACCCTCATAGATTTCAAATATCAGAAATACTAATCATTGCCAATCATATAAACCCAAAATCTTACCCTATGCTTCATCTTGTTTCATAATGGAAGTTCCATTTACTGTATTTCCTAGATCGATATCCCAAAACAACTCTAGGAATATAACGATAATACAATATTGAGTCTAGTGTTGACCTAGAATGGAGAGGAAATCTCAAATAGATCTTGTAAGTAACATGTAATGAAAAACATTGTCAGGTTAAGCTCGTGAAAATGAACTCAGAAAAGACCATTAAACCCCAATGCATGAAAATAAATCGAAACAAAAAATGTTCATAGAAAATAGTGTTGGTTCAACTCAAGGTTGCAGGAACTACATAAGCTTAATCACAACCACAACTCGCAATCTTGATAATCGAAGGTTTTACCATTACCCGAAGGAAGAGAAACTCCATTTCATACCGTCATTGGTTTGTTTGATAGACCGAAGCTTTCCCAAGTGGCAATAAGCATTTAATGCAAATTGCATAGTGGCGTGGAATGGGTAGGTTTACAGTATACACATAAACATAAACATACATATCCATGAGAAACAACAATTAATTTAGCAAAGTGGAAATACATTTAACATACCAAATCCATCAATGGAGGACACAGAATAAAAATTCTAGCATTATCAAGGACATCACCAACCTCAACAAGGGAAGTGGCATGCCACTATTACCTAACTTTCATGCATTTAATGAATCAATAGAGACTATCACAACCAAGAGGTTTAAATATCAAACTTCAAACAAAAGGTCTATAAAGGACCAGTTTGTACACTTGTGCATTAGCTAAGAGCAATCCTTGAGAAACTGAAATAGTTGAGATAGAACTAGAGACTAACCTATATTAATTGCGGATAAAATTGTTGAATCCATGGCTAACCATGTGATGATTAAACTAAACCACATGTGTTTCTTTAATTTAAGCTCTTATGTATTTTGATGAAGTGTTTGAATAGAGATTATATTAAGTCATTTTTTTAAAGACTTTTACTATTTACATGAAAGTTATGGCACATTATTAATTCTTCATAATAATGGTTATTTTATTATAAGTTTCATTGGAGCACATTTATGATTCTATACTTACATTGATAAGTTCTCACGATTTAATAATTTAAATTGTGTTGATAACAATAAAGTGATGGGCCACGATTTTACATTACATCTGAATAAAATCACACTACGGTGGGATTTT
Source organism: Larix kaempferi (assembly GCA_027924585.1). Classification (NCBI taxonomy): domain Eukaryota; kingdom Viridiplantae; phylum Streptophyta; class Pinopsida; order Pinales; family Pinaceae; genus Larix; species Larix kaempferi. The sequence goes on along the minus strand of BSBM01000123.1, from coordinate 19,567,907 downwards.
TCACGAGACTAATTGTGAAATGTGAAGGTTAGGGTTTTTCTACCGTTCCACATTGCTATGGATTGTTAAAGGGACTAAAACCCTAATTCTCCATCCTAATAGAAAATCACACCAAATCAAATAAATATGCCACATACAACAGGTTTTCTTTGATTTTTCCACAACGAAGTTTTGTTGTTGAATGGTGCCACAACTGTTGCTACATCACCAGAGATTGTTTCATTCACACGAAAAACATTGCCAGTGCTACCACATTTACTTCAATTCGATGAAGGTTGTTTATCATTGACAACTACAAGGATTTTGAAGAGAATGATGAATTTTACACAAAGGAGAGATGCCGCTTGGGGATCATGCATCTATGAAATTGCTTCTGAGAGGAAAAAAAACACTAAATAAACAAATAAGCTTCTTAGAGGTTGAATGCAAGCATTGTTTTACTTCAAATATTTACCTTTTAGAAAGAATATAATAAAATAACTTGAAATTTTAATCAAACCTTTATAAAAGATAGGAATCTAAATATAATTATTAGAGCTTGAACCTAAAGATCTGAAACTTTAAGGAAACATAAAAAATGTGCTTTCCATAAATTTACGGTTCAATGACTTATTTTGTGGTCTCAATTATATGATCTTAGTAGAAAGAACCAAATCAGTACGCACCTTCCAGAAGTAGTGACAAGTGGTTTATAATGCAATACAACATTTATTAAATGCTTATCCATCCCATTTTTGTTTTCAAATTTCATTTCTTAAATATTGAATCAATTCCAATTACGTCACATTCATGCATGTAGGCTCTATATCCTACATAGTATTTCGCCATATGAAAATATCGAGTTTAGTCTGCTAAATATATCACATGAAATTGTCTCACACATTCTTATCCAAGTATTCCATCAAAAAATTTATTTCAGTCACCACATATTTGGTATCCATTATTAGCATAATATTTGAAAAATATAGTAACTAGTATAAGAAAATACAAATATTATAAAAACTAAGTAATGGTGATGATAAACATACTACTACTAAAATTACGAGCTTGCTGTAGGATATTCTTACTGAAACTTAAATACAAAAATCACAGTGATCTGAGGATAACAATTTAACAATCCCCACAACCTTGGCCATTGTGTAATGCATGAATTTCACCAAGAGCTCGGAATGTTTGCTTTAATAGACACTCATGAAAACATACACAACGCCCCACATCCCCTACACTATATGAATCACCTGCTAAAAACCATTTGAAGAGCTTATTCTTTTGTTTTGTTTTTACATAAACAGTATACAATGCCACCCACATCCCAAGAACTTATGTCTTTTTGTCCCTAAAATTTCTACCAGCAGTGTTGAAATAAGATGGGAAAAATGATTGCGAAGTGGCATTTAAGAAAAAAAAATAATTCATAAAAGCATTTGGGTATGTGATCACCCACATCATTTGGATGATCATAAATCAGTTGTTGACAACCACTTTAAGAGCCTACTATTTTATGTACCTAAACGTTCACCCACAAATTAAGAAAACACTATACAGTGCAACCCATATCGGTTGAACCCACGAGCTTCCTTTATCCAATAATCATGGAAGACCAACACAGCCAGTTGAACATTATTGAAAAAAATAAATTAATTTAAATAGATGATACTAATAGATTAATGTTGATATTTTGAGGGAAAATTGGTTAAGATTGGTAAAATGAGCCTTAATTGATACAGTTCAATCTTTTCAATGCAAATCACTTCTCTAAGAATCTCAATCTCAGCGGGGAGGAACCTAATCAAATGGACTCGTTTTATTTTGGATTCTAACTCGGATTTGTATATCTGTATAATGAATTCTACATGATCACCAATTTTAAAATGGTTCCCCCTGCTTTACACTTGATCATCTAGAAACATTAGATAGTAGAAACAGTATTTTCACTCTCTGGTATAACATTATATAGTAGAAATAGTTTTTCCACTCTCCAATATGCATGTTAATCATCATGGATGTTGTTGAAGCTAGGAATCCCTGTTGAAATAAACAATGATAACCATATTTTACCCAGAAATTATAAAAAAATGCATTTTGTTTTATAATTATCTGGTTCATTTCCATTGGATTGGATCAAAATATTTATTGATGTGAAAGACTCACAGCTTAGTATTTTGGTTTAGGTACATGATCTTTCTAGATCTACCGATGACTGCTTCAAAGTTTGAGCTTAGGGAGGTAAATTGTGTTTGAACCAGTGGTGGGTCTTGCTTGGCCATAAGAAGAAATTCAAATATTTTGTAGTTTGGGATTTTACATATGCAATATATATTGGGTAAGTTTATATATCACATATGTTTCCTAATCATCCTATTCTCGTGGTTTTGACACACGTTAAAATCGACATCGTATACAACACAACAACTACCATCAATGACGGATTATTTGCCATCATCTACACCCTAAATAAATGCCATTATAATGGTGCAACTTTAGAGCAGTTATTAAAATAATAAATGGTGTAATTCATGTGATTAAGTGTTGCAGTTATGGCGGGTCTCATAGCATTATCGTGTCGGCTACACACATAGAAGAAATTCATTTTTATAAAACCCTAATTCTCTAAATCGCTTGCATTTGCATATGATCTATAGCTAAAAGACAAAAAATGTACCTACTCCTACTGCACTTGCATATAAATCTGTAGTTAAAAGAGAAAAAGTTACCTGCTTTGGATAAAGAATGCACATGAGAGATGTTTATCTTTATTGTAACCTTGCTCTTGTAACAAAAAAGTATGGATTACTTGATATGCACCAACCAAATGGATGACAACGGAATCCTTGGCAATGCCAAACCATGTAAAAAGGTCGCACGCTATTTCACAACAATCAGTAGGAACATATCTATTTAATGCTCAGTCTAAACACACATGTTGTTTTTAATATAGTTATTATAGGGGGTGGCTCCTCATACGCATCGACAGAAGACAAAGCCGTGAGAGGAACCAACCCCTTAAAAAACGCCTTCGATGTAATTAAATGGTTGGAAAACTACACTCCTGAAGTAGGGGATGCTCTTGCATATAATGCAGGGAATTGCTTCCAGTGAAACATACGATGGGGTAGAGTAATGTATGAGCAGGATATTCACATTTTCATTGTCAATTAATAACAAATTCAATTATAGAAGGAAAGGCCATGCTGAGTTGTTATTGTCTACAATTTAATCACAATTGCGCCAATCCTTTGTTAATTAATATGCAGAGATTCAATTACTCCCATATCCAACGACTGTATAATTGCATGCAATGAGGAGGTAGTCATGTCAGATAATTCATGGTCCACATTATAGGTACAACATGGATTTTTCTGTGAAAAGAAAAACAAAGAAAAAAATATTTCACTTGCTAGTTGGAGTTTGGAGGTGTCTGAGATAGTTCTGTATTTTTAATTCAACAATGTTTAATTTTAACGGGAGCCTTATATGAGTATACAGAGAATTCAAATGCTCTTTAATTTAAAGAGTTTATTTATTGAAAAAAAATTATGGTTATCTTATGTTTATATACGAACGTTCTATTAGCATATTGTTGTCATTAGAATGCATATGGAAACTGCATTCATGTATAAGTTGGTTTAAGATTTATATATCAGTTTATATTGGAATTTATGTGTAAGAATTTTAAATAGAAGATACAAGAAAGAATGCAAAAATAATAATAGAATTTTATTCTAGCATAAGTCTTAGTGCACGGAATTATTATTATTGCATTTAAATTATAGAGAAATAAACCCTAAACTTTGCTTATTATGGTTATTAATGCAAACAAATTGAATATTGAATACGAGAGAACTGCCTACAATATTTTTATTTTTTTAATTCCGTAAAATCCTAATAAATTTATGCAGGCCTGAGAGGCCGAACCATTGGTCATTGGCCAACATTTATTCAATCCCACCATAAACTACTGTGTTACAACTCAGGGTACATGGGTAACAATCCTAGGATGCAATTAGCTTAGATTTCAAGCAAACAGATGATAGATAAAAAAGGATTCATTTTGTTTACCAACCTCGTCATTTAACTCGGCACCTAAGGGTTTAATCAATCAATATCAGGATAAAGCTTGATCCTTATTCGATCAACTTGGAAACTACAAGAATTCACATTGGATTCTATGTTCCCATTAACATAATGAGTTGGCCAACTTGTTCCTAATCAGACTATAGATGGAATTAATATTTTTACATAAGGAAGCAAGGTTTGACAAACTCACTGTTTCTTCGGGTTCTCTTTAAAGATATGAGGTCTTACATGGTTCGACAAATTCAATTCAGGATTATGTAGCGATGTGGGTCGAATTAATCTTGGAGTGCACTCAATTTTTGTTTGATAGCAACAAGTTATCTAGAGAGTTACGTTCAACAATGGTTTTAACCAAGAGGGATATTAACACAATTATGATTAAACATAGATATTATGGGTCCAATAACCTGAAAGAGAAAAACCCATTAAAATAATAAACACTCCAAGTGAAATTACACTAAATATCATTGCAAGCCTTAAATAATATTCCAATTGGGAAAATAACAATTTAAAATAAGGAAATTAACCATTGCAAATTTGTATTCAAAATCATGAAAATTAACCGTTGCAAATTTGCATTCAAAATCCAAAGAGAATTGAGCTCCCCATTACAAAATACTTAAATATGTAAACAAAATAGTGACCAGAGATAAACAAAGAATATCAAGTAGATATCCAAGCCACGGTGGGCAGCGTTTACTTCAGGGTTGACACCCATAATTCTTTACAAATAGAAAAATCTAACCTAAATCTAAGGAAGAAATCCTGATTGAGCTCGATGGTCGAAAATCATTTCTAGTGAGATATATACATAACCGAATGTCAAAAACATACCTGTAATATTTTCCCAATGACAATTGACCATTTACAATTATTTCGAGGTAGAAGCATATGCCATACAAGAAGAAAAAAGGAAAATAAATAACATTACAGTCGAAGGTGAATGTTAAATGAAGTTCCTCGTAATCATAGAGTAGAATCATGTATGTTTACTTACCAAGAATGGGTTGCGACCTGTAAGGTCTGTTCATAGAGCCTATGAAGCACCTGCAACACTTAATTAATAAGAATATGCAAAATAGTAGAAATGAAAGAACTCAAAATCACTTTTATATTGATCGTAGGCCACTTCGAGGGGGAAACCTCCTTTGAGAAAGCTCAATACAAATAACTTCACGGTCCTTTCATAGGCCTCAACACACACTTATATACTAAGTCTAGGTGCCAATACTATGGGTGAAAACCATGGGCCACTACAAACTATGGATCAACAATACTACGGGCGACTTACAAAGCATATGCACGAACAACAATAACACAAACTATTGATCAACAAATACTACGGGACAACTTACAAAGCATATGCGTCCAACAACAATATACTAACAAAGTAAAGACATGGGTTCCTAACATCCCCTCCCCCTTAAAAAAAAGCTTTGTCCTCAAAGCTTTAGATGTGGAAATTGTTGTTGAATCTGAAGGAGTGGTTTCCATGTAGCATCCTCTGGTTGCATGCCATGCCACTGAATTAAGACCTCTGTGATAGAGCGAGATCGAAGCTGACGAGTCTGCCGATTGAGGATGGCCTCTGGCTCCAAAACGATGGATCCTTCATTATCCAGTTCGGGTAAAATAGTTTGTCCACTGATGTTGGTGCCAAGAACTTTCTTTAGACAAGAGACATGAAATACTGGATGAATGTGGGAAGAAGGAGGAAGTTCCAATTTATAAGCAACGGACCCAATCTTCTGAAGAACCTGATATGGCCCATAAAACTTTGGAGCGAGCTTATGATGCCCTTTGAGTTTCAGGGAGGATTTCTTGTATGGATGGAGACGAAAAAAAACCATATCGCCTTCTTGAAAAGTGCGCTCAGAACGGTGTTGATCAGCTTGTTGCTTCATGCGATTTCTTGCCATGTGAAGATTGTCCCGCAAAATGCGAAGAATCTGATCGCAGTTTCGAAGGACCATGTCAACTTCCTGAACTGGTGAACTATTGGGGGTGTATGGAAGAAGAACTGGAGGTGCCTGACCATAGACTGCTTCATATGGGGTCATTTTAGAGGCAGTGTGGTAAGAGGTATTGTACCACCATTCAGCGAGAGGTAGCCACGTTGCCCACTGATGTTGTTGTTCAGAGGTGAAGCAACGAAGATAAGTTTCTAAGCATTTATTGATAATTTCAGTCTGACCATCTGTTTGTGGGTGATACCCTGAACTCATCTTCAGTTTGGTGCCAATGTGGGGAAATATTTATGTTCAAAAATTACTGGTGAAAGTCGCATCACGATCCGAGACAATGGAAGAAGGGATTCCATGAAGACAAAAGATCTGGTCCAGGAAAATTTGAGCGACTGAGGAGGTTATATAGGGATGGCTGAGAGCACAAAAATGACTATATTTGGAGAGGCAATCAACCACAACGAGAATCAATATCTTGCCTCCATATTTAGGGAGCCCTTCAATGAAATCCATAGAAATATTTATCCAAATCCGTGTAGGTATGGGCAAGGGTTCGAGCAATTCTGGAAGGAGTGTTGTTTCACCCTTATCACGCTGGAAAGCATCACATTCAGCCACCATCTGTTGAATTGTCCTTTTCATTCCCTGCCAAATGAAGTTACGTCGTTCCCGTTCATACGTTTTGAGGAACCCAGAGTGCCCTGCTGATGGAGAAGCATGGAGTTCATAGAAGACAACCTGTTGAAGATCTGTGCTCTGGGGAAGCACCAGACGACCCTTGTATCTCAGAGAAGCACCATCCCAAGAGTAATATGGTACAATAGAAGGGTTGTCGGTCAAGCGTTGGATGATTTGAGATAAGGAAGAGTCATTGACATAACCCTGTTGAACAGATTGCAACCAATTTGGAACAGGCATAGAAATAGCTGAAAGAGAACCTTGGGCATCAAATGTGCGAGAAAGAGCATCTGCCACAATATTGTCTTTACCCTTCTTTTAAGTGATCTCATAGTCATAACCCGTGAGTTTGCTAAACCATTTTTGTTGTGCTAGAGAGGAGACACACTGTTCCAAGAAATATTTCAGACTCTAGTGATCAGTCTTGATGCATAAATGATTCCCTAATAGGTATGGTCGCCACTTCTGTACTGCATGCAAAATAGCCATCATTTACTTCTCATATGTAGAGGCAGCTAAATTCTTACCTGAAAGGGATTTGCTGGTGAATGCAATGGGGTGTTCATCTTGAAGGAGAACAGCACCAAGTCCATTGTCACAAGCATCACTCTCAATAGTGAAGGGCTTGGAAAAATCGGGCATAGCTAGAACAGGTGTAGTACACATAGCTTGTTTCAGTTTGTCAAATGCGGACAAGAAGAACTGGAGAAGAAAAGGAACTAGTGCTTGGGAGAATAATACCTTGCTTCAATAAGTCTTGAACGAGCATTTCAATCTACGTTTTTTGGTGAAATGGGTAGCGATAGGGTCTGATGTTGGGAGGAATGTTTCCAGGAAGGAGCTGAATACGATGGTCTTCTGGCCTTGAAGGTGGCAATCCCACTAGTTCAGCAAAGACACCTGTATATCGATCCATAATTTGTTGTAGATCCAAAGGAGTAGTGGGGACCACTGATGGTTGCATGTGAATGGAATGGATCTGAGCGATGACACCATGTGAATTATTCTTGAGGAGTTTTTCCATGCGATGTGAGTTGATGATGCTGAGAGACCCTGGTTGTAATCCTGTCAATGTGTGTTTTTGTCCATTGAGGGAAAACTGCATCCAAAGTTCAGCAAAATCACATAAGATAGGGCCAAGTGTGCGTAGCCATTGAGCGCCCAAAACCACATCACATCCGCCTAAGGTCAAGCCAAACATGTCAGAGCGCAAGGTATAATCTCCCATAGAGATACGCACATTTCGACACTTCCCTTTGCAAGGTAAGGTGCCCCCATTGGAAACCATGACTTCAAAGTTGGAGCAAGGATGGATAAAACAATCAGCTTGTTTGGCGATCCGAGGGTCAATGAAATTATGAGCGCTACCAGAATCAATGAGTATTGTAAGAGGAAGCTTCTTGAAGTAACCCCTGACCCGCATTGTTTGGGGGGTGGTGATTCCAACTAAAGCATGGAGAGATATCTCTGGCTGGTCATCCTAAGACGGAGGGTCAATAGGCGGCTCCTGAATGTCAACCTAAGCATCCATTGTTTCTATATCTTCGTCACCAATTTCAGAGGTAGGCGGAGAATCCACATCCAATTTGGCGAAGTTTAGTGAGGGCTCCTGTGAAGTCATCAAAAGCACTAGGACCAAATCGTTGCAAAAGGAGCTGGCAAAAGTCGGGCCATTTTGTCTCTTCATGAGCCTTGATGTACCAACGGTACCATTGAAGAGATTCCTGTTCCAAATGAAAGGATGAAAGCGGAACTTTGTTGACATCAAAAGTATTATGCAGACTGAAATACTGTTCTGCACGATAGATCCATCCAGTTGGATCAGTACCATTGAAGCGAGGAAAATCAAGCTTCGGACAACGGAAATTGCTGGAAGAAGAGAACCCATTGTCTGATGAAGACTCGCACTACGTTTGTTGTTCATAGCTGAATGTTCAAGATGGAGGCCGAGAAATTTTTCATCCAGATCCTGGAGTTTGGCTTGGATGGTTGCAAGTGCTTCTTCCATGGTTTTTGCTCCTACGCGGGTGACAACCATAAACAGGATTTTTTTTTTTTTTCACAGAATGGAGTGGCTACGGCTTGGAAGGGATCTTAAATAGATAGATATCCAATGGCCCAGAAGTGAGCGGAAACAGAGGGATATGAAACGACACTAAATGGATTGAAAATGGATGGATCAAGAACGGCTTTTAGAATGGATCTGAATGGCTGGATCTGAAATGGCGCAACAATGATCGACAACAGTTCAGCTGAAAATAGATATGGACCCCAGGGATGTGCGGCTTCCTAACAGTTCAGGGGTTTCACTCGGCCACCAATTCTGTCTGACGGCTTGCGTATTGGGGTAGTACCCCTCACTCCACGGCTCAAGTAAAACTGATAACTACTTTGCCACAAACGACAGCTCTTGGTTTACCTCACAGGTGGGAACTAGTCAATCAGGTAGGGGTCGTTTCCCTTTTCGCTGGCAGGTCCTCTCAATGGGCCAGCTACTTCGAGGTTCCTGTGGTACTCCTAATGAGTTTTAGGGCTTATGCCCAAGTACTTCCCATAGTTAAGCGGATAGGGATTATTCCCAAATCCGAACCTGCAACAGATGCGAAAAAAAATTGGCAGAATTTTCACCCAGCGAGCCCAAGAAAGTACTCTGATACCAAATGTGAAGCACCTGCAACAATTAATTAATAAGAATATGCGAAATAGTAGAAATGACAAAACTCAAAATCACTTTTATATTGATCACAGGCCACTTCGAGGGGGCAACCTCCTTTGAGCAAGCTCAATACAAATAACTTTACGGTCCTTTCATAGGCCTCAACACACACTTATATACTAAGTCTAGGCACCAATACTATGGGTCAAAACCATGGGTCACTACAAACTATGGATCAACAATACTATGAGCGAATTACAAAGCATATGTGCCAACAACAATAACACAAACTATTGATCAACAAATACTACGGGATGACTTACAAAGCATATGCGTCCAACAACAATATACTAACAAAGTAAAGACATGGGTTCCTAACAGAGCCTCTGGTGAAAGTTGTTACCCTCTTGAATCTGACTTCCCTGAAGCTACCTGAGATTCATTTCCACGGGATAGATGAATCTATCTAATACTTATCAATATTCGGGAGAGTTAAGGCCAAGTCCAACAAGATTTCCGGCAGAGAATAGTGAAGCCGTCTGATTGCGGAAGGGAGGACAATGAAGCCAATGTTCAAACGTATTAAACCAGATGATTGATTCCTTCCAATATAATAGCATCCCTCTCAACAACCCTGAGATGATATGACCTGATAGTATACGTGGCAAGTGCAATGCATGTCGTGGTGGTTATGGCAAAAAACAGACAAAAGTAGTATGTCCCTCGATAAGAGGCCAAATAAGTCTCACAATTTATTGATTGGGTAGAAGGGAATATAACCTAAATTATTTTGGATAAAACATGTTGGAACGTGTGCAGGGACTAATACAATCGCACAAAACGATTCTACAGCCATTACTGCTTGGCAGACCAACAGGGACTAAAAAACATAATTCCTATACCATTGAGTTTTAAAGGTTTTTAAGGATGTTATTGAAAACTTCGAAAATTCAAAAACAATGTATAAAGTAGCCAAAACTTCTAAAAATTATAAACAATGTGTCATTATGTTTTTTGTTGATTTTATAATTGGATAAAGTATATAATAAGTATTTTGTTTTATTTTTTTAATTTTAAATAGGAATTTTGAAAATATTTTGATGTTGAAAACATGTAAAGTTTCAAAGACATGACAAATTTAAAGGTTTTAAAGACTTTTGAAACCAGCAAAACCTTTAAAGATCATAAAACAAACAACCTAAAACTTTCTTTTTTTTTTAATTTAAAACCATCTTTATCTTTTTTAAATCTTAACACAACCTAAAATTATGCTTCTTGTAGATTTTATTTTCACCAAAACGATTGTGTTATATTTTGGATAATATCGTGAAAGGCATCACGGATCAAATTTGAATTCTTCATTGTCTTTTACCTTTAGCCAGGAGATAAAGTTAAAGAAAATTAAATTTAAAAAATTATTTGTTAATGATAAGTGAGAATTATTCTATATCATTGCAATTACAATATTTAATTTTTAAGAATATAAACTTGAAACGTGATACAAAATGTATTTTAAAATATTTCAATATTTAATTTTTAAGAATACAAACTTGAAATTTGATACAAAATGTATTTGATGAATTTCAAAGTGATATAATATACTAGACCGATACATGAACATGTTAGTTTGTTAGTGCTATTGGTTCCTTTCACAACTTCTTTACCTTTTCTTTCGATAGATAATATAGATTGCTACACTTGTGGCAAGCAATTTCAATGTTGGGCATACATTAGTATACCTGTGGCTACCAATCTGCATGTTGAATATCATATTCAAAGCAATGAACATTAAATTAATTGTAAAACATGCTCGAGGGGATTTCTCAAGAAGTTGGTGTTGAACACCTACAAAAGTATGTTGAAGAAATGTTTCTTCAATTAAATGTCATTTTGGACTATTGTTTTTGCAAGAATTTATCTTGGTGTATCATATTAGCAATTGGTTGCAAGTAGTTATTGAAATAATATTTTAGGGAGATTGTGTTTGGTAAAGTAGAACTTGATTTTGCATTTGTGCCATTGGAACTCAGTTTCCATGAAAATTATGAATCTAATTTAAATTGTGGCAATTAATCCTAGTTACAATAAGATAGGACATTTTCCACAAGATGATTTCATATTTTTCAACAACTATAACTTTTGATGAATATCTTGAGCACTAATCTCAAAACTGGATAACAAAACCCTATTAATCTTTCCTTTGACCATGGCGACCACTCCTAATGGGCTCAAATTAGAGTATCTTCACTACATCCCATAAATTGAGATGAATATCTAGTTAAGGTTCCAATTGTGAAATATTTTAGGGTATATTTATCAAACCACATTATGGTTACTAGATGTTTAGACTACAAAGAATTCCCAAAGTTGCATGTAAACATCTTAAAGTTCTAGAGTGAAAATTGTTCTATAGAATTTTACTAATGTTTGTACTTGTTATTGTTTAGATTAAATGTTTGATTCAAACATAAATTGTATATTTTAAGCATTATGTATGTATTTGAAAGATTCAAGAAGCCAATACCATGGTGTTTTGAGATTTATATGGTAGTTTTTTGGATTAAAGAATGTCAATCTCTTGTATCGATCCTTATAAGAGAGAAAACAAATTTTGGTTTTGTTCAAACCACTATAGATACATTCAACTTGTTTAAAAATTATATTTCAACATCTTATTAAATATAACATAGTTTAACATTATTCTTTTTTTCAATCTAAAAATAACATTAATATTAAAATATGTATTAATTTAAATTTAATAGAATATTTTTTTTTCTTTGTCAAAATTAAAACATGATTTATTTTAACTTATCAATATAAAAATGTTAAACGAATAATAATCCTTCCTTCCCATTAAAATATGACTTTGCCCTTCAAATTTGGTGAACATTATCCAGCCTGCGGTAGGTCATTTAATGCCGCAGCAAGGCCGTTGGATTTAATGTTGCCGCCGCATTAAATGGCCTACAACAGACTCGATAATATTTTCCTTCAAATTTCCCTTAATAGCATGGGCCTACGACCTTGTCCTTCACATTTCCATGCTAATGGCATTGGCATCAGGCTTCAAATTTGAAGCCTTCAAGGCCCTTCAGAGGCCATTTTACACGTCATAGAAGACCACCTCAAAATTTACTGTGCAAAAAAAAAAAAACTTCATGGTAAGCCCTTCAATAATTAAATTAACCACTACAGTTTAAAATTGCAACAGAAGGGCAGCTTCAAATTTCACTCGTCGATAGTTTTCAGTGGGAAATTGGGAATGCAGCTACTAGCTAGGTGACTTGGGAGTGAGACTTGGTACTCGGTTACTCTCTGATATCCACATGTCTGATCATCGATGGATCATGGACCATTAGGCCTCTAATAATATCATTGACCAGCTTACATGGACGGGCTTACAATGTGCAACCCATGGCTTGAACGCTTCTAAGTTCTCGTGTTAGCGGTGAGGGCGTACGTGTTTAACACATTTAATGGAAGCAACAAATTTATTAAACATGGTTGGTGGCTCATACGTGTTGCTGGCAGTGGGATTACCAAGTTACCAGTTATCACATACCAATTCATGACTTCTGACTCCGTGAGTTAATTGAGTATTCAATGTATAATATATTATGTTAATGTGCCCTGAATTTGGCATTTCAGACAAACTCCACAATCCAGAAAATTCTTGTAATGTTGCAGGTTGTCGCTCCCGCCTGTGGCCCCTTCCCACGGCCCTGTGTTTCCTTTGTTGTATCAATTTAATCCTACCGTCTACGACTCCCAGCCTCACACCCTGTGTTTTCTTTGTTGTATCAAGTCAATCCTACGGCTCTCGAGTCCCACCTTGTGTTTTCTTTGTTGTATCAAGTCAATGCTCGAATTCCATGCTTCCATGTATCTGACCATCAATATATAATATTACAGGAATACAAACAATATTTTGCTTATACCCTTTTCTCCACCGTGGTTGAGCTACTTCCAAGTTCCACCTACCCTATCTCCTTCAGTCCTCTAGGAGAGTTTGCAGAGTGAAGCTAGCAATGTCAGCCTGCCATAAACATATATAAAGAAATTTGTTTTCATTGAGGAGCTCAACTTCAAGGCTGACTAGATTACTGACATCCCATGAATTTACAGGTATGTACATCATTTTATCCATTCATGATCCCATCAATTATTTAATTTTTTTTTATTTGATTAAAATTCTATAACTTCAAAGTTCAAACACAATATTATTATTTGATTGAAATTTTGTAACTTCAAACAGACCTTGAAGGCTTCAAATTTGAATCCTAGACCAGCGAGTGGTTTGTCACAAATGGGATGGTGCAAGGTAATGATACCCAATTATGACACGTTAGTTGCAATGACATTCTGGAAAAACAGAAATATTATCATTAAGAATCAATTATTAGAGGTACTTACAAAACTTTTTCCGATTAGGTGTAAAAAGATGAAACGTAGAAAAATGGATGACCTTCTGGAATATATAATTTTTATTTATGGAAAAGTGGTATAACCACCCCAAAATGTCATTATTTGAAGATTGGTATGTTATTTTTTTTCTAAAAAATAATGCACATGTTTTTTTGACCCGCCTGTTTGCTATGTAAATTTTCAATTTACGAGAAAAAAATATGTAGAGGCGTAGGCAACAGAAAAATCTTGTGCGGGGCTATTTTTCCAAAATTTTAAACGAAGTCAGTGAAGCCCTAAAACGACATTGTCAAGTTTTAATCCACCATATCATGGTCTAAAAATAATCAAAATGCATTTTTTTTTACGTTGTAGGTATTTTCGTGCTCTTACATGGGTTCTTTTCCGTTTTCGAAATAGGTAAGCCAATCAAAAGTTATAGGCCAAATAAATGACCTATGTTTTTTACGAATTTGACATGAGTGCAGTTTAAAATGAATTAAAAATAGAGAACAACAACAAATCTATTAAAAAATTATATATTTGGAATCTGCACACAGAGCTCGACAAGTGTGTGCAATTTCATCTGCAGTGCACTCGTGGAGCTTATGCAGAACTAGCTTTGAAAAACATGAAGTTGCAGCGTTTGATATTTTCTACTATAAATCAAGGCTAAATCAGACCGAGCCTAAAGGTACAATCCGAAGCTAATTCCAAGCCTGCAAGGGCGCCAAAAACAATTTGAATTCAAACACGCGTGCGCAACTATGCGCACGCGTGATTGAAAGCATGCACGCACACATTAAGAACAGCGCGCACGCATACGCGCTATTGTATGCCTTGTATGGTTTATTTAATTTCCTTTGTCAAGGGGATACATGAAGTTGATGAAGATGTGATGATGAAGAAGATGACGATGATGGAGATGTTGATGAGGAAGGGGGAGATGACGATGATGGAGATGTTGATGAGGAAGGGGGAGATGAAAATGATGTTGAACATGTTGATGATGATGTTGATGATGCTGATGATGATGAGATGATGATGATGGTGATGATAATGATGATGACAATGGTGATGATGATGATGATGACAATGGTGATGAAGATGAAAATGGTGATGAAGATGACGATGAGGATGATGGTGATGATGATGATATGATGGTGATGGTGATGATGATGATGGCAATGGTGATGAAGATGACGATGAGGATGATGGTGATGATGATGATGATGGTGGTGATGAGGATGATGGTGACAAGGATGATGATCATGATGGTGATGAATATGATGATTATCATGATGAATATGATCATCATCATCATCATCATCATCATCATCACCATCACCATCATCATCAACATCTTCATCATCATTGTCATCTCCCCCTTCCTCATCAACATCTCCACCATCGTCATCTTCTTCATCATCGTCATCTTCATCACCATCCTCATCAACATCAACATCATCTCCATCATAATCATCTTCTTCATCCTCATCACCATCATCATCATCATCTTCGTCATCATCATCATTGTCATCATCAACACCATCATCATCATCGTCCTTCTTCCTCATCTTCATCAACATCTAGGTCATCATCTTCATCGTCAACGTCATCATCATCATCATCCTCATCATCAACATTGATGGCAATGATGATGAAGATGATGATGACGATGTTGATGATGAGTATGATGATCATCAACATCATCATCATGTTCATCATCGTACTCATATTCATCACCATCCACCATCATCATCATCATCATCTTCGTCATCACCCTCTTCCTCATCATCATCATCAACAACATCTTCGTCGTCATCATCATCATCATCATCAAATGATGACGATACGAAGATGATGATGATGATGATGACGAAGAAGATGGCGATGACAAGTATGATGAGGATGATGAAGATGATGATTATGATGACGAAAACAATGATCATCGTGACCATGATCATATGATGATGATGATGATGGTGAGGATGATGAAGATGGCGATGATGATGATGACGAATATGATGATTTTTATGATGATCATCATATTCGTCATCATCATCATCATCTTCATCATCGTACTCATGTTCATCATCATCCACCACCACCATCATCATCATCATCGTCATCCTCGGCCTCACAATGATGATGATGATCATCATCATCATCATCATCATCATGGTGATGATGATGATCATGTTGTTGATGATGATGAAGATGATGATGATGATGAGAATGATGTGTTGCACATTCTTCATCTTCTTCATCATCAAAATCATCATCATCATCATCTCCATTAGTCATCATCATCATCACCATTTTCATCATCATCATCGTCATCGTCATCATCATCATCATCATCATGATAAGGATGATGGTGATGACGAGTATGATGAGGATGATGAAGATGATTGTTATGATGACTATCATCATCATCATCATCCTCATCCTCATCATCATCCGCATCCTCACAATGATGATGATGATGAGGAGGAGGAAGTTGATGATGATGATGAAGATGTTGATGATGTGTTGCATATTCCTTGTCATCTTCATCATCATCATCATCGCCATCATCATCATAATCTCCAAATTAGTCATCATCATCATCGTACTCATATTCATCATCATCCACCATCATCATCATCATCATCATCATCATCATCATCATCATTATCATCATCATATCATCACGACGAAGACGATGATGATGTGTTGCATATTCGTCATCATCTCCAACAACATCTTCATCATCTTCATCATCGTCATCATCATCATCATCATCGTCGTCATCATCATCCTCTTGCTCGTTCTCACAATTATGATGATGACGATGATGATGACGACGATGATGATGATCATGCTATGGATCATGTTGTGTATGATGATGATGTGTTGCATATTCGCCATCATCTTCATCATCAACATCATAATCATCATCATCATCATCACCATCATCTCCATTAGCCATCATCGTCATCATCATCATCATCAACATCATCATCATCATCATCTTCATCATCATCATCATCATCATCATCATCACCATCTTCATTGTCGTCGTCATCATCATCTTCCTGATGATGATGATGATGATGATGACTACTGGAGATGATGATGATGACTACTGGAGATGATGATGATGACTACTGGAGATGATGATGATGTTGATGATGAAGATGATGACAAATATGTTGCACATCATCCTCATCCTCATCCTCATCTTCATCATCATCTTCCTGATGATGATGATGATGATGATGATGAAGATGGCTATGACAAGTATGATGAGGATGATGAAGATGCTGATTATGATGACGAAGACACTAATCATCGTGACCATGATCATATGATGATGATGGTGATGGGGAGGATGATGAAGATGGTGATGATGATGACTAATGAAGATGATGATGATGGCGATGTGTTGCATATCCGCTATCATCTTCATCATTAACATCATAGTCATCATCATCATCGTCTCCATTAGTCATCATCGTCGTCATCATCATCATCATGACGAAGATGATGATGATGATGATGATGACGACGACAATGAAGATGGTGATGATGATGATGACGATGAAGATGGCGATGATGATGATGATGACTACTGGAGATGATGATGATGTTGATGATGAAGATGATGACGAATATGTTGCACATCATCCTCATCCTCATCATCATCTTCATGATGATGATGATGATGATGATGATGATGATGAAGATGGCTATGATGAGTATGATGAGGATGATGAAGATGCCGATTATGATGATGAAGACAATGATCATATGATGATGATGGTGATGGTGAGGATGATGAAGATGGCGATGATGATGACTAATGAAGATGATGACAATGAATATGATGATTTTGATGATGATGATCATATGCGTCATCATCTTCATCATCGTACTCATATTCATCATCATCCACCACCATCACCATCATCATCACCATCCTCATCCTCACAATTATGATGATGATGAAGATGATGACGATGATGATGGTGATGATGATGATCATGTTGTTGAAGATGATGATGAGGATGAGGATGATGTGCTTCATATTCATCATCATCTTCATCATCAACATCATCATCATCATCATCATCTCCATTAGTCATCATCGTCGTCATCATCATCATCTTCATCATCATCATCATCCGCATGCTCTTCTTCACAATGATGATGATGACAATGATGATGAAGATGATGATGATGATCATGCTATGGATCATGTTTTGGATGATTATGTGCTACATATTCGTCATCATCTTCATCATCAACATCATCATCATCATCAATCATCATCATCATCATCTCCATTATTCGTCATCATCATCATTATCACCATCTTCATCGTCATCGTCATCATCATCACCATCTTCACCATCATCATGATCTTCATCACCATCGTCATCATCACCATCATCATCATCATCATCATCGTACTCATATTCATCATCATCCACCACCATCATCATCATCATCATATCATCATCATTATCATCATCCTCGTCCTCACAATGATGTTGATGATGAAGATGATGATGATGATCATGTTGTTGATGATGATGAAGATGATGATGAGGATGAGGATGATGTGCTGCATATTCGTCATCATCTTCATCATCAAAATCATCGTCAAAATCATCATCATCTCCATTATTCATCATCATCATCATCATCATCTTCGTCATGATCTTCATCATCATCATCAGATCATCATGACGAAAAACCTTATTTTATTGCAATTGTGATTCCACTTACAGCAGATGAACACTATTCGTAAAATCTTCCACGATGAGGAGGCCCTCCATGACTACTTGATTAGATCCCTTACATCTCATCATCTTCACCCTACACTGAGACAAAAAATAATATGTACCTTAGATTTTGATTAATACAGCAATGTAAAGAAGAGTGCTCTGCATATTACATGAAGCCAAGCTTATACCTTCTGTGCTATGCTTTGCCAACCTTCCATAGGGGTGGGAGTATCAAGACTATTATCCTTCCCAATAAATTAACTGGGCAAATATTTCCCAGCAAATAAAACTAACCATCAAAGTGCATTTTGTCACATCTGCATCGCCTTAAGAGAATAAAATCTGATGGTAATTATGAACAAATCTGACATACTGCGATCTCACAATAATCGCACCTCCGAGCAGTCTTTATACAACATTAATATATATCTACTATGTATTTAATTATTCTTGATGTAATACATATGTTTCTAACTGAAAATTAAATTAATGTTTTGAAATCAAAATACACAAATTTGTAAATATACCCTTAAAACCCCAAACACCTAGAAGCACTTAAATGCACTTAGGGATTATGGGTTAGAAGAGGTCCTAAAGGCCTTTATGGCGGAGGGGCTCTTTATGGGGAGGGGCTCTAGGCATAACCCGACACATTTATATATGTTGGGCAATAAATACAATGAACGTTACCCACCAACCATTGCAATGTTCAGGAAGGATGCACATGCGCCAGATGCGCGCACGCGCCAGAGGCATGTGCGCGTCCCTGTTGAACATAAAATTTAAAAAATCACCCGCGTTCTTTCTCCCACATTTTTTTCCTCATTCATCGTGTTCTGTTCGCTGGTTTCACGCATAGTCCAACAAGCATTTTCATGGTAGATTGAATTCATACACAATTTGGATAAAATACACAATATTTGGGGCTATATTTGGCTCTTTGTATTGAATACACACCTATTGGGCTCTATTTGGATCAATTGAGTGAATACACAACAGTTGGACTCCATTTGGCACCTTGGATTGAATTCTCATGCTACTTGGATACACATGAAGTCTTCTTACATATAGTGGACACATCAAAAGAGCATTTGACATTTGAAGCAAAGAGCAATCATAATCCTAAGCTTGAGGTATGGTGAAAATTTGATCTTGTTAAATGTAATTTAGTCTTCATTCACTTGTTTGAATGGCATCTATTTTGGTTTTTCCTCATGAATTGTATGATAGATCTATTTTAATCTTCTTAATCTTCAACATAGACAATAAAAAAATCCTACCAAAAAAAAACTACAACATGCACCAAGCAATGCTTTCAACCTTTCAGGAAGATAATAAAAAAAAAATACTTGCATCACCACCAATAACATTTCATAATCACATTCCTCCATCTAGTAGACAAACATTTGTTGAATTCCTCATGGTTTCACTACAGCAACTCACACAAACACCTAAACAATTGAAAACTTTTAGTCTTTTGGGGCTATTTTCCCTCATCCATACCATGAAAATGAAGTCAATATGAGATTCTCCCTTGTAGGGAATTTGCTGGACTACTAACATCCCATACCACCATCCAATACCATCCTACTGAGTTCCTAGATGTGATGTTGTAACTTTATATGTAGGGAATTCCCAATAGCTTTTAAGATTATATGAAAACATTATCACTAGATGTTGTTGTACATAATCAATTGATACATCGAGCTTTAATAATCATGCACAGTGAGTTTTAATATCTTGTTTGTTGTTCATTCTTACAGGGGTCATATTTTTGTTTTTCCAAAAGTGCATTGAATATGGGAAACGGACGTAATAATCAAAGAAAGCCTAGAAGGAGGCCGCTGCCCCTTGAAAAGGCCCATGAGATAAGAGAAAAGGCCAGGTTGTACATGCAAAACCATAAAAATCAAAATGTTAGTGCCTTAGATCCATCAACAAGCAATGACGAAGTGGTTGAAGTCAATCAAATCTTGCCTGATGTTGAGTATGAAGGGATGGATGTTGAACAAGTTCTTAACTGACAACCACCCCAAGAAGAGCACCCACCTGGTGAACACACTCCATTGTAGGACCAATTATTGAACGAAGGGACACAACAAACCATTGATGAGACTCATACTTCCTTGCCGACTCCCTTGCCTCAACTATCAACCGGACGACAAAGAACTCCCAGACATATTCATGTGGATGAAAGTTCATTTTCAGGACTTGAAGGTAAGATGTCCAAACGCACTATTGATTTCCATTGTAACAAGATAATCAAAGATTTTTTTGAATCCAAAACCGATGCAGCAAAATGTCAATTGTTTCTTGCTTTGTTAAAATCACATTGTCTAGCTCATGTTAGGAGAATTTTGTGCATAAAGGTAGTTAGAAGTTCAGAGGCCAACAATCATGTTGTTAGAAATCTACAATTTGCATTTAATTTGATTGGAAAAACTTCTCGCACAAAATATTTTAATGCGGCCCGTCACGTACTGTCGGAATCAATTGTAGACAAATCCACAAGGCAACGTCGCCTACTATCACACACATGTAAAATATTTAAAGTAGATAGAAATATTCTTCAAAAGTATTCTTCCATTAGAGAAAAACTTGAGACCCTAGGCCAAAACGATTGTTGGGCCTTTGTTGGTAGGTTACCTCGTTCATACATGAAGCTCATTTATGTTGTTAAAGAACTAGTGCAAAAGTTTTGGCATGATAACACTAGACCGTCATCGAATCAAAGAGATGTTTTAAAGTTGAGAAAAGGTGTTAGGGGGGGTGAACCCCATGTCAAGCACTTCCTTGACAACACACAAACAGAACTCTATGAGAGGTTCAAGAATGAGCACACACAATTGAACTTTGGCCAAAGGTCCTTCAAAAAATGAAAACCCTAATATGTTAGAATTTGCATTGATCGCAGTACATGTTGTTCTAGATACCATGTAGAATTTGAGTACTATTATGATACATATAGACATATATTTTTTGGTTTGCATACTAACATTGTGCAGGATTGCCCTTCATTACAACCACCGAATGCATCCAAAGAATTTATACATAGCATAATGTGTGGAAGGCCTGAAGGACAAAAATATTATAAAAGATCATGTTTATATGGGACGTGTTCCAATTGCAGTGGATTTGCATTATTGAGCCGTTGCATCCACGCAACCGTGGAGCACGAATTTGGGAGGATGTCAGTAGAAATGCAGAACTTCTAGTACATAACATATCAAGTAGATAGTTAGAAGGAAAGCAAAAAATTGCATTGGTGAAGTCACAAGTAATCTAAGTTTGCATGCTTCCATACTGTACATGTTGAATTTGTACATATATATTCAGATTGAAAATGTCACGTTGTATTAATGCCCTTGGTTTCGTGGCACCAGGTGCAAATTTGTGATTTCATGAAGGAATTCTACCAAAAGACCGAGCATTATGTACAACACGTCCATGTAGCACGATGGCAGGATGAACAGTACAGACAGTGCAAGGACACCTTTCGCAAGGGCACAATATTGTCGGTTGTAGACTTTGCGGAAAACTATACCCTACAGCCACAGAATGAGATTCAAAGTCAATACTACCATTCAGACCAAGTTAGCATAATGGTCCATATCACGTACAGGCACATGCCAAAGAGCAGCAATGACATGAGGATGATATTGAAAGAGACCAACTTCTACATCAGTGACGACAGGTGCCACGACCTACATTATGTGCAGCATTGCTTCAAAATTTTCTATGATCAGCTGAAGGAGAGAGGGATAAATATGGATCAGCATTGGATATGGTCAGATGGTTGTGCAGGCTAGTTAAAAAATGCACATGTTTTCCAGTGGTTGAGTATGTTGCACAAGACTTATGATGTGTTGCATGTATGGAACTATTTTGAGACCGTGCATGAAAAGGGAGAGCACGACGAGGCTGGAGCATGTCTCAAAACTTCCCTACTAAGGGAGGAGATGAGGTGTGTGGGAGGCCCTCATATTCAGAATGTCGAATCCACAGTTCGATGGTGCGAAGAAAAAATGTCAGATCGAACCACGGAGCAACACATACCAACCGGTAGAGGACATGTTGTCAGAAATTTTTGGAATGTAGTTGATATAGATCGATTGCATTCTTATAGTTGTAGTACTGTGCAAGGCACTCGTGGATTTCATTATGTTCGAAGCTCAAACAATCCTTTATTTGAAATATCGACACGAAAACTTGCTTGCTTTTGTGGGTCTTGCAGCAGTTGTGAGTGGGATGAGTGCGAATCAATGGATTGGGTTGACGAATGGGATCATGTATCACTTGCAGTGGACCCACGTATAGTTGCTGAAACAATCCAGTTAGAGGAAGGCCAATCCTCTATTTCGAATGAATATGATCATATATTTGATCTTGTACAACCAGGTAAACATTTTTGCATGCATATCCCGGTTCCCTCCTTTTTTTTGTAATTATCCAAGTTATCAAATCAGTGCTTGTTGGAATATGACCTTAAAATGCATTTTTTGCAGGACACATCTACGCAGTTGTCGCCCCGACAAACAGTGCAATTGGGACAAATTATTGGTTGGCACGATGCATCCAGGGGAAACAAACCCTCCTCGCATCATTAATGGATAGTGAAGGCATTACATTTCCGACTGGCTCGATGGTTGTTCAGGGGGAATATCTTACAGTGGATGGAAAGGGACCAAAGAGCAATGGCTACACAGATTATAGACCAGGATCACGGGTGTATCACTTTACGCACTTGATCGTGGGTACAAACATCCAACTACAGACAATGTCAACGAAGTCATCAAACAAGGTACGCTACTTACTACCTCATGCGGAGCATGAGAGGTTGTTCGAGACAATAAAAAACCGAGAGGATCCAGAAGGCCTAATTGACTGAGGTGCATAGTATAGCCATGTGATTGTTTATTCATGCACAGTTATTGTTATTCATGTTCGATGGTTTATTTGATATCGTTATCGTATATCGTTTATTTGATGTCTGAGTTATGATTAAGTTATTATTTATAGCCATGTGCTTGTTTATTCATGTATGATTAACCCTAGAAGCACTAATATAACCCTACAAACATAATCTATCCCTAGAAATGCTAGAAAGCTAAACTAACCCTAGAAACACTAATCTAACCCTCAGAAACTAATCTAGAATCCTAGAAACATAATCTAGCCCTAGAAATCCTAGAAAGCTAAACTAACCCTAGAAACACTAATCTAACCCTCATAAACTATTCTAGAATCCTAGAAACATAATCTAGCCCTAGAAATCCTAGAAAGCTAAACTAACCCTAGAAACACTAATCTAACCCTCAGAAACTAATCTAGAATCCTAGAAACCTAATGTAGCCCTATTAACCTAATCTAGCCCTAGAATCTGTGACCCACCACACGTACCCTCAATAGGGGGTATTTGGACCCCAAGTGGGATAGGATCACTATTAGAAGGGTTTGTTACCCAATCTATTAAGGGCCTAAGTCACATTGAGTCATTTCCAGTCTTATATAGCCTATAAGCCGCTAATCAAATGCCAAAAAATCCAGCTGGGAGAACACTTGTTATCTTACACACTCTAATTAACCTCTAGGCAAAGCAACGGCCATTGCTTTGCAACCTGTGAAGGCTACGCAAGAAAAAAATAAGTGATACTAATCAGAGGAGGGTAGTTGTCACTGGATTGGGAGTAGTCACTTCCTTTGGTCATGATCCAGGTACTTTATAGGGAAATCTTCTTCAGGGACAGAGTGGTATCGGTGATATTGAGAGCTTTGATTGCATCAAACCAATAGAAAATTACTACTATTTTGCAACAAATAACCTCCAAAAAACATAGAACCAATGACATCATAGAAAAACCATAGAACATAGAAACACACTATGTAACATAATTATCAATGAAAAATATACTTTATTATATGTTAATCCTCTTATCCTACAAATGAAACTTCCCAATATTTTGTTGCTTCCGGTTCTCTTGTTAGATTTATTAGAAAATATAGCAGATGTTTTTCAACAAAATTCAATGCAATTGCACATTTATTACATGTATATGTACATTAAGGACATGTAACTACTTCCTTAACAAAAAGAGAAGTTGAGAGAAAATCTCTTAATAACTTAACACTCAACCTAAACACAAAGATATTATAAAAATTAATCATAAAAATACTCACCTAACACATACTTAGCTGAGACAATATCTCAATTATATCAACATCCACTTAGTTAGGCTCATAACAACCAAATCCACCCTGTGATACCTCAGGTATACATCCACTTAACTTATGTGCACAAACTTCAACCATATGAGAACCCATCATATAACACCTTACCTAATCTAGTAGGTTAATCACTCATAATAACCATGAAGTAATAGGCCATAGTATACATATGCAAAATTCTTCATATTTGCGCTTGTATCCTCATCCATTAGCACACACCAAATATATTTGAAAACATTGCATTATCAACCCTCACCCAAACCCTAGCACTAACCCTCACCCAAACCCTAGCACTAAACCATCTCCTTCATCATCACCATCACCATCGCCATCACCATCTCCATCATCATAATTGACTCTAACTCTAACCCTAATTCAATTTCCTTCTATAACCCTAGGCCTAACCCTCACCCAAACCCTAGCACTAAGCCATCTTCTCCATCCTCACCATCACCATCACCATCACCATCAACGTCTTCATCATCACCACCATCTCCATCATCATCATTGACTCTACCTCTAACCCTAACTCAATTTCCTTCTATAACCCTAGCCCTAACCCTCACCCAAACCCTAGCACTAAGCCATCTTCTCCATCCTCACCATCACCATCACCGTCACCATCAACTTCTTCATCATCACCACCATCTCCATCATCATCATTGACTCTACCTCTAACCCTAACTCAATTTCCTTCTATAACCCTAGCCCTAACCCTCACCCAAAACCTAGCACTAAGCCATCTTCACCATCCTCACCATCACCATCAACGTCTTCATCATCACCACCATCTCCATCATCATCATTGACTCTACCTCTAACCCTAACTCAATTTCCTTCTATAACCCTATCCCTAACCCTCACCCAAACCCTAGCACTAAGCCATCCTCTCCATCCTCACCATCACCATCAACGTCTTCATCATCACCACGATCTCCATCATCATCATTGCCTCTACCTCTAACCCTAACTCTAACTCCAACTCTAACTCTAACTCCAGGTTCCTCATCAAAGCCTCCATCATCATCATCTTCATGACCATCGCCATCACCGTCAACCTCTTCATCATCATCACCAACACCATCATCATACGTGCCCGATGGAAAATTTTCCAGAGTTGACCCCCGTGTGCAAAAATTGCACACTCCCTCACTGAGAAAAACCCTAGTTTACAAGATGGACGTACAAGATGAGGGCGGGGCCACTGGGCTGGAGGGGAGGGGAACCCCTACCACTATCCCAGTGTGCAGAATCCAATGGAGTTGACGGTTCGTCGATCCGAGCCACGGTCTTCATTCTATGGCTCATCTCGTCTCGCATCCAGAAGGCCTTCAGGGACACCTGCTGGATACCTACTGGGGGCATAGAAATCCAACCGTGCAACAAAAATAGGTTCCAGGGAGTCCTATAGGTGTGTCTAGGCAGGTTCTGGCTGGGAACGCTAGCCACAAGTGCCCGGTGGAAGATTTTCCAGAGTTGACCCCCATGTGCAAAAATTGCACACTCCCTCACTGAGCAAAACCCTAGTTTCTAAGATGGACGTACAAGATGAGGGCAAGGCCACCAGTTCAGAGGGGAGGGGCACCCCTAACACTATCCCGGCATGAAGAATCCAACGGAGTCGACGGTTCATCGATCCGAGCCACGGTCTTCATTCTATGGCTTGTCCCATCTCGCATCCAGAAGGCCTTTAGGGACACCTGTTGGATACCTGCCGGGGGCGTAGAACTCCAACCGTGCAACAAAATTGGGTTCCGAGGAGTCCTGCAGGTGTGTCTAGGCAGGTTCCGTCTGGGAATGCTAGCCACAAGTGCCCGGTGGATGATTTTCCAGAGTTGACCCCCGTGTGCAAAAATTGCACACTCCATCACTGAGCAAAACCCTAGTTTCCAAGATGGATGTACAAGATGAGCGCGGGGCCACCAGGCCTGAGGGAAGGGGCCCCCCTAGCACTATCCTAGCATGTAGAATCCAACGGAGTCGACGGTTTGTCGATTCGAGCCACAATCTTCATTCTATGGCTTGTCCTGTCTCACATCCAGAAGGCCTTCAGGGACACCTGTTGGATACCTGCCCAGGGCATAGAACTCCAACCGTGCAACAAAACCGGGTTCCGGGGAGTCCTGCAAGTGTGTCTAGGTAGGTTCCAGGGAGTCCTGCAGGTGTGTCTAGGCAGGTTTCGGCTGGGAACGCTAACCACAAGTTCTCGGTGGATTATTTTCCAGAGTTGACCCCTGTGCGCAAAAATTGCACACTCCCTCACTGAGCAAAACCCTAGTTTCCAAGATGGACGTAAAAGATGAGGGCGGGGCCACCAGGCTGAAGGGGAGGGGCACCCCTAGCACTATCCCGGCGTGCTGAATCCAATAGATTCAACGGTTCGTCGATCCGAGCCATGGTCTTCATTCTATGGCTTGTCCTGTCTCGCTGCCAGAAGGCCTTCAGGGACACCTGCTGGATACCTGTCGAGGGCGTAGAAATCCATCCAAGCAACAAAACCGGGTTCCGGGTAGTCCTGCAGGTGTGTCTAGGCATGTTCCAGCCACGAACGCTAGCCACAAGTGCCCGGTGGATGATTTTCTAGAGTTGATCCCTGTGTGCAAAAATTGCACACATAGCCCATCCTTATGTTGATAAACAAGAGTTTTATAATAGCTTGAATGTTTTGGGCATCGTTATATCCCTGTATTCGGTTGTCTAATTGGTTGACAAGCTTGCCTGAAAATATGTACGTTGAACTTCTTTGTTTTATCGCTGAAAAATGGAAGGGATTTTCAAGTCACATGCAAAACGCTCCTTTGTTGAAATATCTAAGTTCTTCCAACAACATAGATTTGGCTAGTGTATCAAATGCTGCCGTCCACACCAGAATTTATCTTTCATCAAAGGAGTTGCACATATTATGGCTAACGAAATGGTCTCGAGAGCTTGGAAGTGCTGGAAAATATTATTCCATGCCTGAATCTACCCAGAAGGAAATTATAAATTTAGATCCTCGAGAAGGTAAGAAACTATATGAGTGGTTCAATCAGTATCCTAAAATTACAAATCTTTCTATCTCAAAGTTTGTTGAGCGGCTCCTGGATGTAGTATCAAACTCAACAGACAGTAAACTTGTTATCACCACTAGAATGGCCCCAGGGTGCCCGACTAGAATGCCCGTAGCGCCCGAACCGTGGCTCGGTTCATGAATTTGTCGACTCCAGTGGGTCCGAGACGTCGGGCTTCAGCTAGGGGACCCCCCACATCGTCCCTCGAAGACCCAGAAGCGGTGCCAATGGGCCATCCCCGGAGCTAGGGTTTTGCTCAGTGAGGGCCATTTCTCGTCCAGAGGCCCCCGGGCGTGCGTGGCCACTGTGGACAGGTCAACTATGGCCACGTGGAGCTATGGGATCTGACGGAATCCAAGTCCTCTCGCTGGTTTGGGATCCGTGGCCCCAGAGCAAATGCCCAAAGTGTCCTTGAATGGCCCTGGGTTGCCCGACTAGAATGCCCGTGGCATCAGAACCGTGGCTCGATTCGTGAATCCATCGACTCCGGTGGGTCCGGGACGGCGGGTTTCAGCTAGGGAACCCCCCACAGTGCTCCCCGAAGACCTGAAAGCAATGCCAACAACACATCTCCGGAGCTAGGGTTTTGCTCAGTGATGGCCATTCCAAATTTGCTCAAGGGGGGCATTTCTCGTCCAAATGCCCCTGGGCGTGCGTGGCCACTGTGGGCAGGTCCAAAATGGCTAGGTAGACCTGTGGGAGGTGACGGAATCCAATTCCTCTCACCGGGTTGGGTTTCGTGGCCCCGGGGAAAATACTCCAGGTGTCCCTGAATGGCCCCGAGGTGCCCGACTAGAATTCCTGTGGCACCGAAACCATGGCTTAGTTTGTGAATCCATCAACTCCGGTGGGTTCGGGACGCCAGGTTTCATCTAGGGGACCCCCCACAACGTTCCTCGAAGCCCCGAAAGCGGTGCCAATGGGCCATCCCCGGAGCTAGGGTTTTGCTTAGTGAGGGCCATTCCATATTCGCTCAAGGGGGCCATTTCTCGTCCAGAGGCAGAAGAAGACCAATTTTTGACAAAACAATGTAGTTAGCAGAAGAAGATTAATTTTCAACAAAACAATGTAGTTATTACATGTGGAGGCAACGGTTTCCCGTGGAAAATGATTCTAGGGTTGAGCAGAGGAAAGATGTTGGGAAATGGGCTATTACATTAGCTTTTCCGATGGGCAAGTGGTTTACAGAAGGAAATATGGCGGCTGTAGGTATCTATGCTTTTCTTCTGACGGAAATAGGATTTCCCTCGGAAGAAAAGCGTAGATACCTATAGCCGCCAAAGCATAGATACCTACAGCTTCCCATCGGAAAAGCTAATGTAATAGCCCATTTCCCAACATCTTTCCTCTACTCAACCCTACACTCGTTTTCCACGGGAAACCGCTGCCTCCACATGTAATAACTAAATTGTTTTATCACAAATTGATCTTCTTCTGCTAACTACATTGTTTTGTTGAAAATTGATCTTCTTCTGCCTCCGGATGAGAAATGGCCCCCTTGAGTGATTCTGGAATGGCCTTCGGGTGCTATGGGCATTCTAGTCGGGCACCATGGTGGCCATGCACGCCCGGGGGCCTCTGGACGAGAAATGCACCTTTTGAGAGAATTTGGAATGGCCATCACTGAGCAAAACCCTAGCTCCGGAGATGGCTCATTGGCACCACTTCCGGGTCTTAGGGGGGACGTTGTGGGGGGTCCCCTAGCTGAAACCCACCGTCCCAGACCCACCAAAGTCAACGGATTGGTGAACCAAGCCACGGTTCAGGTGCCACGGGCATTCTAGTCGGGCACCCCAGGGCCGTTCAGGGACACCTGGAGGATTTGCCCCAGGACCATGGAACCGAACCCGGTGAGAGGAATTGGATTTCGTCACCTCCCACAGGTCCACATGGCCATTGTGGACCTGTCCACAGTGGCCACGCATGCCTGGGGGCATCCAGACGAGAAATGGCCCCCTCAAGCGAATATGGAATGGCCCTCACTGAGCAAAACCCTAGCTCTGGGGATGGCCCATTAGCACTGCTTCCGGGGATTCGAGGGACGTTATGGGGGATCCCCTAGCTGAAACCCAGCATCCCAGACCCAGCGGAGTCAACGGATTCGCGAACCGAGCCACGGTTCCGGTGCCACGGGCATTCTAGTCGGGCACCCCGGGGTCGTTCAGGGACACCTGGAGGATTTGCCCCGGGGCCACAGAACCTAACCCGGCGAGAGGACTTGGATTCTGTCGCCTCCCACAGGTCCACATGGCCATTGTGGACCTATCCACAATGGCCACACATGCCCGGGGGCATCCGGACAAGAAATGACCCCCTCGAGCGAATATGGAATGGCCCTCACTGAGCAAAACCCTAGCTCCGGGGATGGCCCATTGGAACCGCTTCCGGGGCTTCGAGGGATGCTGTGGGGGGTCCTCTAGCTGAAACCTGGTGTCCCGGACCCACTGGAGTTGACGGATTCACGAACTAAGCCATAGTTCCGGTGCCACGGGCATTCTAGTCGGGCACCTTAGGGCTACGAAACCCAACCCGATGAGAGGACTTGGATTCTGTCGCCTCCCATAGGTCAACCTGGCCATTGTGGACCTGTCCACAGTTTCCACGCACGCCCGGGGGCATCCGGATGAGAAATGGCCCCCTTGAGCAAATTTGGAATGGCCATCACTGAGCAAAACCCTAGCTCCGTAGATGGCTCGTTGGAACCACTTCCGAGTCTTCGGGGAATGCTGTGGGGGTACCCCTAGCTGAAAACCGCCATCCCGCACCCACCAGAGTCGACGGATTTGCGAACCGAGCCACGGTTCGGGTGCTACGGGCATTCTAGTCGGGCACCCCAGGGTTCATGATAGTTTGTCAAATTGGTGGTAAGGGTCAAATAATTTCTAAAGCATGACATCCCAGTTAGTAATAATGCAAAATTAGATCCAAATGGACAAGGTGGGTCACATGAAGAGTAAATTCCCAATCCAAAGTTCAAATGGATATAAGCAAATTTATTTGGGAATTTAGATTTATCATAAGTTTTCCTTTGTATTAAAATGGGGTAAAATTTCCTAAGGAAAATTATTTAAATTGATGTAAAAGTTGGTCCAAGGTGTGAATGGGACCAAATGATGATTAAGGGAGGTGCATTAATGTTTTACCATGTATAAGGGACGTTTTGGGGGCAAATAGAAGTGTTCTCCCATGTAAAAGAGTGTTTCCTTAAGATAGGGGAAGCTAGTGGAGATCACTAATGAAGGAATAATGAAGGTTGGACCAAATTCAAATTTGAAGGGAGAGAAATGATCAAAAGTGGTTAGGACGACACCTTGGGTTGTGGAAATGATTGATGTTGGTTAGAAAAGGTCCAAGAGGTTTTTGTAGGGTGAATTACATGAGGAAGTGGTCAAATGGTACATTGAATGTGGCCAATGTGGAATAAATCAAGGGTTATATTACTCCCCATGGTTTTTCTACATGGTTTTTAGGTCCCATGGTATTTGCAAGTGGTTTTGGGGTTTCTCTAAAGCTATATAAATAGAAACAAGTGCACTTCATGAGGTTGGATAGTATTTTGTTTGAATCTTATTGAGATTTTTCTTGAGCGAATTCTGGTACTTGAGAGATGTACCCCTTGCTAGCAGTAGGGAGATGTGACCCTCTGTTCATTTTATTGAGTGAAGCATCCAACTTCCATCTCGCATCCAAAAGATGGAGATGGTGATGATGACGAGGTCAATGATGATGATGAAGATGGTGACGTTGATGATGATGGTGATGGTGGTGAGGTTGATGGTGATGGTGATGGTGATGATGAAGATGGTGATGGTTTCGTCTTGCATCCAAAAGATATAGATGGTGATGGTGATGAAGATGGTGATGATGATGAAGATGGTGACGTTGATGATGATGGTGATGGTGGTGAGGTTGATGGTGATGGTGATGGTGATGGTGATGGTGATGGTGATGATGAAGATGGTGATGGTGATGGTTCCGTCTTGCATCCAAAAGATGGAGATGGTGATGGTGATGAAGATGGTGATGATGATGAAGATGGTGACATTGATGATGATGGTGATGGTGGTGAGGTTGATGGTGATGGTGATGGTGATGGTGATGGTGATGATGAAGATGGTGATGGTTCCATCTCGCATCCAAAAGATGGATATGGTGATGGTGACGAAGATGGTGATGGTGATGAAGATGGTGAAGTTGATGATGATGGTGATGGTGGTGAGGTTGATGGTCATGGTGATGGTGATGATGATGAAGATGGTGATGATGATGAAGGCATTGATGATGATGGCAATGGTGATGAAGATGATGATGAAGATGATGAAGGCGTTGGGGAATTTATTTATATCCAATGTATTTGACTCTAAGAACCTCTCATGTTTGATTATAAAAAAATCAAGATTCCCTCAACCCCCAAACATGCCCTTTCAAAGAATTTTTTATCTTTGAGTGTGGTATGGGTGCCAACATGAGGTTTTGTCTACTAAGGATGGATCTTGGCGTCTTGACCATGGTTGGGGTGATGACAATGAGGTTCATATGAATCCAATGAATCTTCCATGGATCATGGGGTAAAATGATCTCTCAAGTATTATTGCATGTGAACTTGCACGTACCAAGCTACAAAAAATATTTCACAGGAGTGGATTTGTCTATGTGAATAGATAAGTGAAAAGATTTTAGCAACAAGACCTATCAATTTTAACTTGGAAGTATGGGAAATGTTCAAAGTGGGATTGAGAGGCTTGATGGTGATTGTAGTAGTGGGCATGGTATTGGTGAGAATGATGACATGATAGTGGAATTAAACATTAATATGGTGACCCTGGAGCTTGGATCCTAGCCTATAAACACGAGAGCCTAGCCTAAAAACCCTAGTTGGTAGCATAAACCCTAGTTTGTATTCTAATCACAACGAAACCCTATTATGTATCCTAAGATCTAGCCCTAAATTATAATACATGTAAAGATTAAATCATTTTCATTGTACATATATATTCATCTGCATACATTTGAATCCAAACCACTATACACATATATGCATACATAAAATTAGATCGCTATCACATAATGATAAATTAAGGAAGTCCTAATTGTAAATAATAGTGGATGTGATGGTCATCAAATCAAAGGTGGCTATATCTGTGAGTGAGAATTAATGAGCTAGCTATACATCGTGCTCAAGGTTTTCCTATTTGTATGGTGACGATTGATTAAGAAATGATTCCATAACTTGGTTATTAATTTGTTGCATGATCTTAAGTGGACAAAATGGTCAAAATAAATACTAGTGATGACATTTCATTATGTAGAGTATGGCCTTTTTGGATCTCATTATGTAGAGCTATTAAAAATCATGTTGGATCTCATTTTAACCTTTTGACGACAATGGACATTTTCTATTTTTAAGTGTTGTTTTCCTAGTACTCAAGTTCCCAATATATATCTTATGTGCCATGAGGTGTGATTTGTCCATCCATTTATTCCGGGTTTTTTTAGATTAATTCTCACATGATTTTGTTTGAGTTAGCCTATGTTTACAATGTTCTCTTAACATAGATACCGTTAGAAGCTTTTACATGTGGAAAGATAAACCAAGTTGAACTACGATATCCAACTTCTCTTCTAAGATCTAGGTAAAACCCAAATTTACACAACATCACATCATGATACACACAACATGAGACAACCACATTAGACAACGAGATATATAAATCACATAACTGAAAATCCATGTACATCGAGGCTACAAAACTCATCCAAACATATACAATTTCTGGCGAATAGTGGAACATGGTTCCCAATGTATGTACAATGGCAACTCGTTCCCTACACAAAATGTGACAACTCATGCTGTAGATACAAAATACATGGCAACTCATGCCGTAGATACAAAGTACATCAAAACTAGTGCACAAAAGTGCCACATCATGGCTAATGTACATAACACGTGGCGTGTCAAGCATTGTGACCACCGCCGTCACTCCTAGGTGCAGATCCAAAGTCGATCTTCCTACTCTTCGAGCTACCGGTGCCTCAAGTCTTGGTCTGTCTAGGAGTAGACCGTCTCTCCGGGCTCTGGAACAAATGATATAAGATACCGTCATTTTCAAGCATTTGCAACATTTACCACATTTATAAAACAAATTTAGAATTCGAATCTTAAATAAATCACCTCTGACATGAGTGGGAAATGTTGGGCAGGTGTCTTGGATCTGCGGAGCCTCTCAGCAATTCCAGCCTACAACATTTAAAACAATCATTTCATTGAAAAGTCATAATTGCTTAAATTAATTTTTGTTAATGCATCAAAATATTTTCATAAATTAACTTGATTCTCACCGTGAACACCTCCGGCGATGGACATGGCTGGCCTTCTGGGCTACCAGGTGGAGCAGATGGCCGGACAACCAACTCCGATGCAGTGATGGGGGGACGCAGATGTAGTGGTAGCCACTACAGGTGCAACCACTGGAGATAGAGATGAGGATATTGGAAGAGTAGATGCCACAATAGTGGTGGGAAGTGGGGATGATATGGTGGGAGAAGACACGGTGGTATGGGGTGGAGGAGGACCATGTGGACGATGAACCCCTGCCGGCTATAGGATAGAGGGTATCGAACGGAAAGGGCTACAGACGGTGTTGAGGGATGGTGCATGGGAGGGTAGTCCTGCATGGAGGGAGGAGGATGGACAAATGGTAGGTTGTGGACGAAGAGGGGAAGGTGGAAGGAAGGGGGGCGTGGACGAATGGGGGAGGATGGATTGACATGGGGGCGTGGATAAATTGGGGGGGATGTATGGATGTAGGGGGGGTGGGCGAGTGGGGGAGGATGGATGGAGGGGGGAGTATGGTCGGAGAGGGGGGGATGGACGGAAGGGAGGGGGTGGACGTAGGGAGGGGTCTAGATGAAAGAGAGGGGGGGGACTCATGGGAGAGGGTGGATACACAGGACTAAAATGCGGAGACACAACTGCTGGTGGAACCTACATATACATTTGTAATATCGAAATTTAGTAAACAAACAATAAATTAAACCATAGTAAGTAGTAACAAATCAAATTAAAAGCATGCTTATAACTACACATTGTACCTATGTATATGGTGATGTGCCAGTCCCTGGCGGGGGTGGCTGATCACCATAGTCACGAAACACTTGTGGACAACAAAATGCATGCATGTTATGAACATGTTATACAAGTCATTATCTAGGAAATCAAGATATTCAAAAACATTGTACGAACTATCAACGTGTATGCCATAAATATAAATACTTGAGTAATATAAATGACATAAGTAATAACAAAATTGTGTCAGGTACTGAAAATACCTCCGTGTGGGGTGCCGCAATTCCATTTGTAGCTGCCATTGCTGCATCTAGGTTGGGAGATTCTACATTCTCCCATCTCGGTGTAACAACTATGAATAACTGTACATTGAAATAATAGTTTAAGTCAAACAAAAATACTTTCAAAATACTTTACAAGTTATAAAGTGATGATTGAAAACACGTTAAAAAAATTGCTGACCTGATCCATATAACAACCCTCGATCGGGCCAAGGCAAGTGTTCCTGCAATGGGGACAAAGATATGGCATTGTCCCCATCGAACTGGAATGCCCAGCATGGCTACCATCGGTCATGGGTCTATCCTGGCCCTGTCGTGAAGGCCTTGCACCTGGATCTCTATCAAGGTCACCCGACCTCTCCACTGTGTTCGCTGCTACAAAGGAGGTGTGTCTGAGGAGACCACGTGCAACATTCCTCATTGCCACCTCGATCTAATCAAGCTTATGGGGCAACTGAGGTGGCTGGGGAGAGGGGTTGGGGTCGTGCCTCAGAGGTGGTGGCCCTCTCAATGGGTTCCTCCTGGCAGCAGATCGATCTTGGGCAGAGCCATGCCCAACACCCTGGAACTCGGCTATGTCAAAATAGTTGACATGTAAACCGAGGAAAAACTCAGCCCACAGTTGGCGAAGGAAGTACTGTGGAACCTCCCTATTATTGCAGGGAGGTTTATCGTACACCATGAACCACCTCTGCATCCAATTGTCCCTCCATGGTTGGTAATGACACCAATCCATGCAGACACGTGGCTTTGTAATGTTCGGTGGTTGGCTTGTTTTCGGCTCAGTGAACATACTATATAATTGGGCTTTTGAAATGTTCAAATCTTTTATTGCTTCCTTGGAGATGCCCGTGGAGTAGTACTCCCGCATCCTAGCTCTAAATTGAGTCATGTCTGTCAATTGTTGGTGTGCATGTATGAGGGAGTCGATTGAGTTCTCAATTGACGTGGCAAGAGACAATCGAGATGGTTCACCTGAGTTTCTAAGTTCGCGAGTGTGCACTCTCATTTCATTTACATAGTGGTTAATGTCATCTTGTTTAAAATTAGGTTGTGGGTTTTGGTTTTGTTCGGCATTTGGATTATGTTCACAGTTTTCTTCGACATTGGGTCCAAGGTTTGGGTTTTCTTGTGTTCCACTGGAATCGGGGTTAACATCTTGTTCACTCATTGTCTCAGTTTACAATTTGCAATAGAAAATTGGTTCATTGTTTTCAAAATTTGAGAATTATTTACAATTAAATAAACAAAAAAATCAAAAAATTGATACAAAGAATGAATAAAATGAAAACAAAACTTGATATTTACCTATCAATCGCCCTGTTGATGAGTTAGTGGGTGTTGTGGGGTGGTTTTGAAGTTGATTTGGGCAACTTTGGTGGTTCAAGTCACGCGTACACAGAGGTGCAAGTCGCGCTCGGCTGGCCAATTGAACAATGCAGAAATTGGGCACTGTTTCTTTTTTTTTAATAGAGGCGCGTGTGTGCCACTGTTGCGTGCACGTGCCAGGGACGCGTACGCACCACATACGTGCACGCACCTCGGTTCGATACCAAACCTAGCAGCGCGTGCGCGCTTCCTTAGGTGTGTACACGCCAATTTTTTTTTCGCTAGCGCGCCCCCATTGCAACGAAAATGGGGACCATCTTCGTGCGCCCGCCCAAATCTCCATCAAAGGTTGTTCAAAACAACATTTATCAATTCCCAACTGCAACAACAACAACAATTGCTTCTTTCTTCATATGTTATTTGTACACGCATATGATTCCATGTGCGCCTTTCCTTTCCCTATTTGTCATTGTTTCCCGATTGAAGCTCTTGAGAATTTAGTTTCCCTTTCACTTTCCTGAAATGGAGGGGACAAGGAAGACCATTGTTTTCACTATGAAACCAAGTGCTTCCCCGCGCAGCTGCCACTGGCCACGGTTGCACCTCTACAAGAAACATGTGTGTCCACTGCGCCCCCCAGCTTTACCAAAAATCCTGGGGATTTGGGGAAGTTCCCACTCTGCCAACCTCCATGCATCTAGTTAATGAGTCAGATCAAGAATCCATACTTTATATCTAAAAATGTATTGCATGAGCCATCTTTCCCAATTGCTCAGTCATCAACTCGACACTGTGGTAAACGGTTTAGTATTCTTGGGATTTATTCATATGAAAACCACCGATGCTACTACACTTACAATCCCAACTAGCTATCAAATTTCAATATGATTGAGAATATGTAGCAACATCTGGTGAAGGACAATGCTGAAAGCTGACAATTTTCTTAGAATGCTCAGTGCCCACTCCTGTGTTCGACTGTACGAACTGGGAAAAAAATGTTTTTGTAGTCTTGATTTTTAGAATGACAGTGCTACTTTGCCTTTTGATTTTGTTGCCCTTATCGGTTGGTCTTGAATAGAACAGGAACTTCAACCATATAACAAGAACTTCAACCATCTATGCATCTCCTCTCTACTTGGTTTGCCTACGTTTTACTTATGCTTCACAACCCATCCTCTACTCTGTCATACCACAAAGTTATTATGTATAACGAGATCTAGGGGGGGGGGGGGGGCTATAGAGAAGAAGCAACTAGGGTCCTTAATCAGCTATTGAGAACAAAATTTGCTTGGAGTCCGATAGTTCTCTTTGCTCAAACCATAACATAGCATGCAACATGTACGAAGCACTTAAACTTATTCTATCCCAAGTACGTGTGGCATTCATAGTGTTGAATGAAAAATTAAAACATATATTGTTGTCACTAGCATTCAATTCTGCTGTAGGGTACACAATTAGAGTGACAAAGAAACTTGCTACTGGTTTTCAATCCAATCCAACTTCTTTGTTGAACTGTTCTCTCTGATAGACTTGTGTGAAGGAGGATTATAAATGGCATACGCAGATGTTTGATAGAGGTGCATGAAAGTGAATTATGGTCCTCAATTCAACGAAGTAAACAAAAATTACCATTCATATTCTTTCCCTTCACCTTTTTTACTGTCTTTCTGCATATATCTCTATTGCTCACTAATTTAGCAGCAGATACATACGAGACTCAACCTCCAATGTTTTTGGTTTCTGAAACAATTTCTTCCTTTTTTGGCTTACATGATCATTTTTTCCATTGTTAAGTAGGCTAGAATTTATGTAGGCTGGAATATATATTAGTTTGAAGAACCGTCGCTAGTGATTTACAAAGATTGAACTTTTCCAAGAATAAGCATCATGTTGCTTTTAGAAGAGTTAAAGAACCCAATTATTCATCGAGCTTGTATTGTTCGAAGCATCCTAGGAACCCATTTTAAGAGGTATTAAATATTATTATACTAGTTAAAAGTTGGATTGGAATTGGGCTAGCAAGCTAACTGTAGCTGCACTGTCTCCTAAGTTATGTTTCACTAATAAATTCCTCATGTTCAGGAAGATCATGAAAGTGTAAAATAGTATTAATTTTGGTTGTAAGGATGAAAGTTGGATTGGAATGGGGTGACCAAGTTAACTGTATTATTATATTGGTTAAAATTTTAAGAGGCAAGATCAATTTGGGAAACTGCTGAGATGCCAAAGGTGGCATAGTGGCTCAGAGACTGAACCTCTAGATCGGGGAGAAATATGGTTATCTTATATCACATATATAACGTTCAGTGCTGCCATATCCACTGCAAAATAAAGCCTCTTAACTTTACTACGTAAGTAAACAATGAAATTTTAATGTACTAGTACATTTTCAAATGAAAAGAATGACTTATTTTTACATATCAATAACTTATTTTTACATGTGAGCATTGAAGGGTTCAATATCTCATAGCCCTTCAAAGTGAAATGGGACCACACATTTGGCATGGATGATGGGCCTACGACCTTGTCCTTCGAATTTCCCTTAATGGCATGGGCCTACGAAATGACTAGTGAATGGCCTTGTTTTTCTCATGGAGACATGGACTCTTAGACAGTACGTCAAACACGCCCAATTCAGTGGAGATGTCTGCCTGTCAGATAATCACATGGTGACTGGCAGTTGCCCTCACAGGGTCATTTTCGTTGGGTGGGGCTGCGGGGCGTGGCCCTGAGTTAATTCAGTGAGAGTAGGTTCAACTATAGCTTGCAATTTAAAAATAAAATCAGGTTTTCAAAATTGAAATTATGATTTTTAACAATCAAAAGTATACAATATTAACCATTTCAAAATTAAGTGTGTATGTAAAATAAATAGTGAGTTGTTATAATGTTAAGACATTCTTTGCATAAAGTCGTTGGTTTGGCATTCTTGGCATTCTTTACATAAGGTTACTGTTTCGAAACTCAGTAAATATTATTTTTAAAAGAGATTACAAATTTCTAAAGAATCAATTTCAGAAGTCTACATACTAAAACACTACACTTAAATGATATAATGTGATCTTGCAAAAGTCAAAACCAGTCAAAACACCGACACATTTGTACTCTTGCAGCACCGAATTTGCAGAAAGGCCTTCTTTTCTGTCAGTTGGACGGGCATGGAAGAAACTTCTGATCGTTTTGCAGTAAACAGTATCGTCAGATGGCAGGCAACACGCATGATGTTAAAAGAAATGGAGGGTAGAATCGATTTGTGAAGAAAAATTGCAGTTTTTACGTAGCAACGAAATGACAGTGTAGAGTAAATATGCAACGAAATCCCGCCATGAAAGGATGGGGAGGAGCATAAAAATCGATACGGCCTGAACTAAACTATTAGTATGGCTTTGTAGGATAAAAGACAACCCAAATGCCTTGCTTTTTCTGCGATTTTGGGATAGAAATCGGCTAAATTTCTTGTTCGAAATTGTTATTTTGGTAAATTTGTAACAATCTAGATTGTATGTTTTAGATTAATTGTCCAATTTTAAATATTCAGATCGCAGAAATTGCGATCTAAACATTCCAAATTGAGATTTTGGTAAAAATTGCTAAACACTCCAAATTGAGATTTTGGCAAAAATTGCTCTACCTACAAGTCAAAAACATTTTGGTTAACTCTTATACAACTCCTTAATATAGAAAAAATGCCAAAGATCTAATACAGTTACTTGAATATTGCATCACATGGATTCCAAGGACAGTATAGTTACTTGAATATTGCATCACATGGATTCCAAGGACTGTATATCACACTTCATGATCTACGTTTGTATTTTTCTCTTTTCTACAGAACTTGGAGATTTTGCAAACAGATTCATCACCATCATACTTAAAATATGACATAACATGGATTACAAGCATAGTGTTTCTCCAAATTTAGTATCTATAATCATATTTACAAACAAATTGGTACGCATTCAGGTTAACTATGATCTAAACAAAAGCATGCTGCTGCCATAACTAATATAATTATATGTGTAGAGATTCTAATTTGTTGAATGGTTAATTTAATTTAATAAAAATGAATAAGGTGTTAATAATAATAGGGGTGTAGTTTAATTAGCTAAAAAGGAGGTCATCAATTTTACTAGAGGTATAGTAGTAGTAGATAGCTTTAATGGTAAAGTCTATAAAGATGTAGATACCCTTCCTTCTACTTCTTTTGATTTGAACCTATAACCTCCTAAGAGAAAGTATTCTTAACTATTTGTATGTTACTTTTACAAATTAAAATACCTTTTCCATTAATTAAATTGCAAAGATTTGAGTTCTCTATTTTCCCTAATTCAATATTATGATTTATCTAGAAATATATATCAAATAATCTTGGAAAAAAAGAGACATCCTTCTTTCACCTCAATATTACTCTTGATTTTAAGTGTACTTCTATTTACATAATTTATTGGTACCCAAATTATACACTAACATTTTCATATAAATGGAAAGTAGCTTCTCCACACTCAACTAAAAATCATACTTTCTCTATTATGTTTCAAAGTGCTTTTCAAGGCAGTGTCAAAATCTTCAATAAATTTTGTAAAGCCAAGATTTATATTATTATATATTTTAGAAACAAGAGAAGGTCCACTAGTTAGTAGTTGAGGCCTCATTAACGATTCACGTGTTACGATTAACTTCTATATTTCATCCACCTTCAGAAGGAAGAAAAGTTTTTGCCAAAATCATGACTTGATAATTTATTGTAAAAATGGAAATATCAAGAGAGGAAATTTACCTTTTTATATATTGATAGGTGTTTATATCTTAGAATTTGGGGTGGATTATTATTGATGTTTTTCCTAGATCTAAGGAGGATGGGACAAGTGTACTGTCCAAATTGATTTTATGATCTTCGTTCAAAATTCAAAATAAATAATTATAAAATATATATATATGTATATATAATAACTGGTAGTTGATGCATGGATAACTGGTAACTCATGCATAGATAACAAATAGTG
Organism: Larix kaempferi; assembly: GCA_027924585.1. Taxonomy (NCBI): domain Eukaryota; kingdom Viridiplantae; phylum Streptophyta; class Pinopsida; order Pinales; family Pinaceae; genus Larix; species Larix kaempferi. The sequence continues at coordinate 19,526,399 of BSBM01000123.1, read as the reverse complement.
ACAAACATTCCATTTAACTAAAAAAGGTAAGATAGCTGAGGTATAGACAATAGGTGATTACAACTAAGCATAGAGAACAAGTAACACATAACTTGTTCATGACACTTTACTTGTGACCTATCAGTTCATAGGGTGGCTGTGGCATCAGTGTAATATTTTCCCATTTTCACGATGATTCAAATGCTACTCTTCTTTGGTGTAACGATCATTTTTTTCATTTATATTTTTGCTATTTTTTCAACTAATTTTTTTTGGGATTGAAATTACAGTTTTAAGTTGTTAAAATTGAAAAAGTAATTAAAAGCTACAACCATCCAGAAGACCACACATGGCAACTGCATCAAACCTCATAGGTGCAATTAATGAACACCTATAATATGTGGATTCTGTAACTCGTCTACTGCCAATTCGCCTGCTTACTCAGACCAAAGATCTTTATGTAATCCAATCAACGTCGAGCTAGTTGTGTATGCTGCATTCAAATAACTAGATTCCACCTAGTTCTCAGACCTGAATAAGCTATAAGATACAGTTCAGGATTGTGTTAGGTTTCTGTACAACTGCAGTGACTTTCATCAACTGCATCAGAGAATTGTGTGGCAAACTAATGCAATTAAACTTTTTGTTCTTACATTACATGTCCTATAAAGTTACACGTCCTCAAAACTGCAATTAAATGACGTACTCTAATATTGCAAAAGTCAAAATTCTTGCGCATTTATGCTCTTGCAGCACTGGACTGTCACAAAGCCCTCATTTTCACTCATTTGGATGGGCAATGGACACATGGAAGAAACTTTTGATCTTTTGCAGCAGCAAGTATCGTGAAATGACATGCAACGGAACAGTACAATATTGTAGGTAACTTGAGATGACATGAAACGGAAATGGTCGTCTCTTGTTTGTACATGCAGAGAATTCAATACAAAATATTGCCAACAAACTAACAGAAAAATGTCGTAATGTTTTTTTAAAAACAATCTATAATTTGATATTCATAACAGAATCAAAGTTATATTGTCTTTCTAAATTAATCTGCCATATAAACTGTTTTTGTAATCTAGACACTTCACAAAATACAGAGAAATCAGTTATCCATCTTTTAAAACTCAAACTTCATAATCACTTAAAAGCAATAAAACCATCTACCAACTTGACATATAAATACAGTCTTCCTTCACAATGAGGTAAAATACACAAAAACAGCTGGCTTGGAAAGCTTATTAGCCAGAGTATTAAGTTTCCTCTAGACATGCTTGAAAGTTAATATTGAAAAAGATGCCTTGTAAATGTGTAGTAGCACACCACTGCTCCAAATTAGAAACATGTGATATGCCTTTCGTGTTGCCCAATCAACAATAATCCTTGTGTCACAAAAATGTCTTTATTATTATATTTAGTAACATGTTAAGACTATTTTTTAATAGAAATTCAAATTAACTTTTATTAATATATTAATATAGTAAATTATAACAATATATTTTAAAAGCATAATTATATAGATATATATATTTTATTATCTTTAGTAACATGTTAAGACTATTTTAAAAAAAAAATTCAAATTAACTTTTATTAATATAGGAAATTATAACTATATATTTTAAAAACATAATTATATATATATATATATATATATATATATTTTTGTTAATCTTAACATATAAGTATGTTACTTTTTATAAATGATGTTTAAATATAATAATGAGATTAAAATATTAGTTATTTGTTGGTTTAACATTATAAAAGTTGTAGCTCGGTAATTTATAAATTAGAGTATGTATAGTAAGAATTATATAATGCATGATATGACTTAAGGGAGTAATATATGTGGTTAAATATATATACTATGATTCCAAGGGAGTATACATGGGGTTAAATGTGTATGTAATAGGGTTAGCCTAATGAAGGGGTCTCATGCAATATTGAGTAGATATGTATATGTAAAGGTAATATAGTCATTGTTGAGGAACATGAGAAAGTATTATATAGATGTTTTGGGGTATTTGGAGACGGATCTCCTATTCTTTGGAGTTATTGTGCAACTCATCTTTCTTACCTATATTGAAGTTGTGCTCCACGTTTACAATTCTGTACATGGTGTGTACTCTTTTTCCTTATTATAATTTTAAGGATCTGGTTCATAACAATGCAACCAATAATGAGGTGAAATTATCATTGTCTATCATAATTGTTTTAAAGGAGAGAGGAGCTCATCAAGTAACAATGGTTGATGAATCCTTGGTTATACTAAGGTTACTGTTCTACTAAATTCCTTGACAAAGTTCCACACTTTCCAAAGCACCCAACAAATCATTCCCAAACTTTGCAAATCTTAACTTGTTTCAATGGGAAGGTTGATGTTCAATCCATTGTTAGTGCTTGGATGAATGAAGGCTTATACAAGGTAAATGGTGGGTTACATACTTCATGTCTCTCCCATGATATGGTGATTTGTAAACTAAAATGGATATCCCACTAGAACACATCATTATAATAGATCTTTTAATATCCTACAATCCCTTATTATAAAGTATTTTACTTTAGATTGTAGATTTAATGTTAATCGCTTAATGCTAAAATAAACTCAAATGAACTAAATTTGGAAGGAAGAAAGCAAGCAAATAATAGACCATCCACATAAAAAACACAAGATATAACTTGGAAAAACTGAATACTTGAAAAACCCATGGGGTTTTCACTCCGGAAAACAATGCCATAGCGTTTGCATGTATGGGATATTAAACAATACCCCTAATTTCACTAGATATTGATAAATACCTACCAAAATCCTTTTGTTGAGCCTCCCTTTTAATGCATATTTCCAATTAAAATAACCCTATTTTTTCTAGATACCCCTTTTTATACCCCCCAATTCCTATAAACTCCCCATACCCTACATTCCCCATCTCCAAGACCTACAATATATTGACCTTATTTTTCGCAATTTTAAAACCCCCTTTATGAATGAACATGATAAGATATTGGTCAACAAAGTGGATCCCCCACGGAAAAACCTAGCTGAAGGAGAGGCCTATGTTCTACTCTTTTCTTCTTATTTATAAATTGTAAATACAAAGAAAGGGGCACTCACCATGGACTTGCCATGGCTACTGTGGGTAGTATGGCTACTACAAGATATTATGAATATCTTGCTCTCAAATTCTCTACTCAATTATGGAACAATATACAATATAATAGGAGTGGAACCCCTTCCTTTCCTTGCAGCCTAGTGCTTAACATAATGTAACCATAATTTAAGGTTATGGTTAAGGACTTTGCATGCTTGGAACCTTTCAAATTACTATTAGTTTTTTTTACCCTATTGAATCTTCTTTAGAGTTCACCATGTGACTAGCTCCACATATGTGAGTAACATAAGTTTCCCTAGCATCCACTTGGTACCATGGTGGCTAAAATGGGATAGGTCAACTTGTGAGAGACATAACATCTACATATGAACTAGATAATGGGGGTGACTTTTGCACAATTGGAAAGGTCTTGATGTGTAGAACAATTTAAAGAGTTTGGGAGCTAAAATCACAAAATTTTGACCCCAAAAATGTTTATTTAATGTCTCAAACAAGATTTGGAAGCTTCTAGACCTCAAATCACCAAAGTGGGACCTACTCATAAAATGAGCTCTACAAGCCAATACCTCTAATTTTTCCTCCCAAAAAGTGCCAAAACAGATGACAAATAATATAATGATCCATTTTATATCATATGAACCTTTATTATGATTTTAATGTCTTACTGCAATAAGTATCATGTCACATAGACATGAAGGGATGGGGATCCAAGGATACCCTATTGTTCATTTCACCTCATGCATCTCCCTCTCATGTGTCTGTTTATTTAGTATGATGGATGAATTTAATTTTGCAAGTGTGTTTATTGTCATTGTTGTCTAGTTTAATGTCATTGTTTCCCCCTCTGTTATTGGTATGTTGATTAAGAATAAAAGCACATGTGAGTTGGGTGTGATTTTAGATATTTCATTTTGGGACAAAGCCATTGTTGCACTACCCCCCTCCCACCACCTATTTCTCTTGGTCAAATGATTAAGGATAACAACACTACAGTGTGGGGTGTGGGCATGGGTTTTTCTTTAGGGAGAAAGATATTAGGTATTTTCCTCAATATTTGTACTCTAGAGGGTTATATACGATTTTTAAGTAGTCATGGCCCATTTCCATTGTAGACATAAGTGTTACATCATGTATGAAATTAAATAAGTTCAATGGGGGATTAAAAGATGTGAACATGAGGTGGCTAAAGTGCAATGTAGGGCAATGTATTCCACCATCTAGTGGAATCATTAGCAAAAAGAATTTTATAGGAAACTTAAGGTAGAGAGAATAAAAAGGGATCGATGTGTAGAGGAAACATCAACTCAACTTTTGGAACTCGAGGAATTGGAGAAAGAGGTAATTGAATCCATGTTGATTCACCATTTTTTGATAACAACATAAATGGATGAACTTAGAAATCTCTAGTTGAAAGTAATACAACCCACCTTGCTCTCTCCTTGGATTTCATATCCTCTGCTCCTTTGGGTTTTGTGACTTCTAGGGATTCCTTTATCTAAGGGTTTTCTCTAGCCAATGAGTTGTATCTTTACATCCTATGCGCTCTAACATGAGAACCATTGGACAGTTAAGGTGAATCTAGACTTCTATCTCAAATTAAAGTGGAAATGTATTGTGAGGATGTAGCTCTAGAGACCCAAGTGAGATTAAAAGTTGAAGCCCCCAAGGACATGTTTTCTAGTTTTCATTCTCTATCTATATTATGTTTTTTTATTGTTTTTCTACTATTTAAATTTTTACGTTAGTATACCTGCCAAGCCTTTCAAAGAATGAAAATGAATGATCAAATTTAAGGTATTTTTGGATAATAAGCTTTATCTTTTTGTTAAAAAACTACAAACCAAACTATATAAATTTTTCATAAAAATGTTGTCTAGCCATTTTTCATCAAAAATGTTGTCTAGTCACAACATTTTCTAATATAAAATATAATTTATTTTCAAAAAAAGCATTACATTCACATACATGAAAACACATTTTCCTTAAATTTGTATAGCAATCCATTTTTTCTAATTGAAAAATAAAATGAGTTAAAAATTAATTAATATTATAATTTATTTTGGAGAAAAGCATTACATTCACACGCATGTAAATACATTTACTTACTTCGATTTGTATAACAATCCACTTTTTCTAATTAAAAATTAAAATGATATAAATCAAGCTAAAAAATATTTAATATTTTTTTATACAGTTTTAATATCTTTATATTTTAAAAAAATAAAATAAAATATAATTTTATAAAAATTAATTTCTATTTTGAATACACCATGTTTGAGTTTATTTGACTTCATTATATTATTTTATTATGACTATGTATAATTTATAATCTAAATGGACGAGTATTTTATTATGACTATGTATAATTTATAATCTAAATGGACGAGGATGATGAATGAGCCTATTTTTCTTTATTATATAATGAATATAATTTAAATAATTAAAAATAAATAATAAAAATATTAAATTATTATTATATTAAAGTGTTAGGAATTGAAAATGTAACTGACAAGTGACAAATTGTATGTTAAAATTTGATAATTCCCATTTCATCAAACAAAAGCATATAATCTTGCGTTTTAGAAAAATCAACTTAAAAGAAACAGTATTATTCTCTTGCAATATAATGAGATTGTCTACTTTTAAGTGGAATTTACTAATAATCATCTTATTAATCTTTTATTTATTATTCGCTTGCAAAATAATGAGATTGTCTCACTTTTAAGTGGAATTTACTAATAATCATCTCATTAATCTTTTCTTTATGTTGGATGTTGGTAAGGACTATAGTAAAAGGTTTCCATAATTTCAATTAATCAAATTAGTGTGTTAAATTTTTAATCTAAGTTTTGAGTTTTATTAGCCCGGCAATATTCTTCCTATGTTAAAGGTTGAAAATTAGATTGAAAAAGTCGGAGAACATGAAGCAAATCTGATGATAATGAACTAACGTTATTTAATAAAACTAATTTTATTTATGTTAATTTCGTTGACACCAAATTAAAGCATTAATTGACCCGTAGCCTCTCTTGCATAGATCTTTCCAAGCATTTGTCAAGCTACCTTACTTTCTCTAGTTCTTTATGTCACATGAGGGGCTCCGCTATGTACTCGGTCTCTTCACAAGTGAAAATAAAATGCTTGATCTTTTTCAAAGACTCACCTTTACGTCCACGTTGTACCAAAGTAGGGGTATAGCGTACAAATAAGCTAACATATAAACAAAGCATGGATAGCCATTTTCCATGGTCTAATACTTATTTTTTTCATTATATGTCATAATTGTTATTTTAATATTTAAAATGTCTCTCTAAGTGCGTATTTTCTCCTCCGCGTTGTACCAAAGTAGGGGTATAGCCTACAAATAAGCTAACATATAAACAAAGCATAGATAGCCATTTTCCATTGTCTAATACTTATTTCTTTCATTATATGTCATAATTGTTATTTTAATATTTAAAATGTCTCTCTAAGTGCGTATTTTCTCCTGTAAAGAGACATAAGAAGATTGTATTGAGAATTAGAAACACAGTAAGACTCAAATTTTGTATAATTTTACAATAAAATTATAGTCGAGAATCAATTATATTACAATAAAATTATAGTCGAGAATCAATTATATCTTGATATCAATTAAGCATGTTTATAATTATTCAAATTAATATTATAAAATATTTCAAAAAATCACCTTTTAAATGAAAATATAAAAACAATATCACAATCATCTCAACAAAGCTTGCCATTGCATGATTAGTTTGTGATTCTCTTAATTAAAATAGTATTTGAGAAATAGAAATGGAAATAATTTAAAATAGTACTTGAGAAATTGAAATGAAAATAATTTAAGTGAAAATTATTCATGAATGGCTCATGCATATTGGAATATTGGATAATTAGTTTTAGATCACAATGTGAGAGGTTTATTCATTTAAAAATGAATGCTTTTAGTGATTAAAAAGTTATAAAAAAAAAAGTAAAGTAAAATTATACATACTTAAAAATATTATAATATTAAATTAATTATATCAAACATCACTTAAATGAAGTAGTAAGAATATATTAAATATAAATTTAAATTTATAAACAACCATTAACCAATAAACAAAGAAATACATAAATCAAACAATATTTTTTTTTAAATGTCATGCTCTTGGAAATGAGAGCTTTTAAACTTCAACAAAGTTCAAATAAACCAAAATTTATTGAAATAACAAAGTCTAAGAAATAACATCCTTCACCTCTCTTCATAGAAATGAAGGAATCAACCATAGACATTCTTCAATCCTTATCTAACCACCTTTCTTGGGTGTACAATATACACACAAAAAAATCCAATGAGAGTTGTAATTGTGTATGTTGAATATCAAATAACCATAATTTATTTAGTTCTATTGTCCTTTTTGGACACAAAAAAGTTATAAGGAGATGCAAAACTTTTTTAAAGTGCAAAATTTGAGAAAAAACTTGTATTTCAAGGGATTTGGTCTCTTTTACAGCTTGGCAAATCTAGAATTAAAACTTAAGATGGATTAGTTAAAACTTAAGATGGATTTAGATAGCGATTTAATATATAAATCTCTCATATGTAAAACCAATGATGGCTCAATTGTATAGCAAGAAGTATCCAAGTTTCATTAATTTTTATAGTTTAATTAATTGGAATATATATCTGCTTAAGTTTGAACTTTAGATTAAGATAGATATTGTAAAAAAAATTGCTTAGTATTTTATTATTTTATTAAATAACTACCTGTGAACTCCACTTCTTCCTTATAGTAAGATATAGAAAACCACTCTGCTAATTGCAATAACTTTAATTATTTAAATCGTATAATTTATAATTATATAACAAACTAATACATTTCAACTTTTTACATTATCACTGTTAAAAGATGTCCAGGACATACAACAGTCTAATACTGTAGCAGAACAGTCTAATATTGTAAGAAACTTCTGATCATGTTGCAACAATCAGTATTGTGAGATGACATGTAGTGGAACAGTCTGATATTGCAGCAGAAGAGTAACAGTCTAATATGGTGGGAAGCTTCTGATCGTTTTGCAGCAGTCTACAACAATCAGTATTGTGAGATGACATGCAGTGGAACAGTCTGATATTGTAGCAGAACAGTAACAGTCTAATATGGTGGGAAGCTTCTGATCGTTTTGCAGCAGTCTGCAATATATGTGAGATTAGAAGAATTTTGAAGGAAATTTTGATTTGTAAAGGAAAACGTATTTTTTTTATGGTACTGCTTTATGTCAATGTGGAGTAATCAACACAACCACTTAATTTATAGCTATTCAAAACCACTAAATATTACATAATTTATACATTTATAGTTATTGAAAACCATTATTTAATTTATAGCCATGGAAAACCACTAAATAACAATTACAATAACTTTAATCAATTATATCATAAATATATTAAAACAAAGTAACGCACTTCAACTTTTTACATTATCGCTGTTAAAAGATGAATGAATTACATGAAGGTGTCGACGACCAAAACACTGCAGTTAAATGACGTACTCTAATATTTCAGAAGTCAAAACCCTTTTCAGCACTGGATTGTCAGAAAGCCCTCGTTTTCTCTGAGTAGGACGGACATGGAAGAAACTTCTGATCGTTTTGCAGCAGTTAGTATCGTATTCGTCAGATGACATACAACAGTCTAATACTGTAGCAGAACAGTCTAATATTGTGAGAAACTTCTGATCATGTTGTAGCAATCAGTACTGTGAGATGTCATGCAGTGGAACAGTCTGATATTGTAGCAGAACAGTAACAGTGTAATATTCAGATGACATACAACAGTCTAATACTGTAGCAGAACAGTCTAATATTGTGAGAAACTTCTGATCATGTTGCAGCAATCAGTACTGTGAGATGTCATGCAGTGGAACAGTCTGATATTGTAGCAGAACAGTAACAGTGTAATATTCTGAGAAGCTTCTGATCGTTTTGCAGCAGTCAGTACGTGAGATGAGAAGAATTTCGAGGCTAGAATCGATGTGTGAAGGAAATTGTACCTTTCACCGTCGCTTTATCACAGTGTAGAGTAAATATGCAGCGAAATCCCGCCATGGAAGGAGGGGGAAGAGCATAAAAATCGATACGGCCTGAACTAAACTTACTTAATATGGAAAAGATGCCAAAGATCTGGTACAGTTACTTGAATATGGCATCACATGGATTCCAAGCATCGTATGCTCGTATTTTTTCTCGGAGATTTTGCAAACACATTCATCATAATCATACTGAAATATGACATCACATGGATCATAAGCATATTGTTTCTCCAAATTTAGTATTTGGACTTTTCAGTTTGTAATGCATAGTGTTTCTCGATGTTAAATTTCATTTAACTTAAAATTATTATAATTATGTTAATCTTAAAAATACATGTTTTGATGATGTCTATTTAATTCAGTTTAATATATTTGAAGTTATTAGATTTGATTTTTTAGATTGGGATACCTCAAAATTAAAAGTAATACGTTTTATCATATTGTCTTTTTAATAAACGTGGGTCTTGCTTAAACCATTGGGGAATTGATGAAAATGTCACTTTGCAAAATATTAATAACATTAAAATATTATTGCATCTAGGTTTAAAGAGAAAATGTGGGGCTAGAGAGATTTAGAGGTTAAAAGAAAATTATGATACTATAAGGACGTCATCAACCATAATCTAAAATATCAAAAGTATCTCTTTGTTTTAACTAGATCAAAGAAGATCAAAACTAATATAGAACTCTCATGAGATTTGTAGTGAAACACGGTGCTAGACAATTCCTAAAACACTTTGGGTGGAAAGGGTTTGCCAGCTTTGTAAGACTAAGAACGTTAATGATGAAAGTGACTTTCTCTTAGAGTGCCCTTGTACACCCACATTAGATCGTAGTTTCAAAATCTTTGCTAGAATACTTACCTCCCTACCCTTCTAACTTGTCAAAACTATGGTGACCTCATAATGCTTCTTTCTAAAATTTTTGAGCATAGGAATAAAATTTTACAACAAACCAAGTAATTCCTTTATTTATCCTTAAGGTCTGATAAACCAAAGTAGGTCTCAGGTGGACGTTAACCACCACCATCACCACCATCATTATCATCATCATCATCATCATCATCATCAAAAAATTGGATATTTTATTTCTCTTCATCCAATCTTCTAATTTATTTATCAAATTATATGTCAAATAATGTTATTTAGAGATAATATATCTCGATTTCACCTCAATATTATTCTCGATTAAGTACCATATTTCTACAATAAGATTTCCAATATAAACTTAAAATATACATTCTACTTGAATTTCTACTTTTTCCATCCTTTTCCAAAGTTTTATTTGAAGCGTTGTATCTCAAAGCTTTAACATTGACACAACATTGCAATTCCCTAATCATCTATTGCAATCAACTCTAAGATACCAATCGATAATGGTTGAAATCATTCAGGGAAAACAATCCGAAGAAGGAGCCCTAACATAGAATGGTGCCAAATAGCTTGAAAAAGATGTTAGTAGCGATGGTGCTATTGCAATTTCTCACCTTAATTGTGTCACCTCCTTTGTGAATATATAACAATTTTCTAATGTGATGATCAAAATAAAACATATTGCTTATTGATAGATTAAATATAAAAGTGCCTGCAAAGGTGGACCTCTTCGTTTAACCACTATTTAAACCATGAGTATTAAGGGCATTTCCATTTGCAAAATAATTAATTCCTACATGACCTCTATTTATTTTAATGAGAAATCTATGTCAAAAGCATTTCCCTCAATGTCTTTCTCATAAAATTCACATAGATATGAAATCATTTCTTCCTCATTTACTCATGTAGATGAGAGGCTCATGAATGTTAGTTTCAAGAATATGTTGGATGGTGTGTGAAGGTGTCAATTACTTTTTATTATTTTTTTTAATAAAATATCTTATTTTTATATGTAAAAGGTTTTTTATTCATTTATTTAATGTGTTTTATGATATAGACTAAAATTTATAACCATTTTCACATTGATTTTCTTCTTCACCATCCATTGTAAGGTTTCTCACTAAGTTTTTTCTTGCAATCTTGAAAGCATAATTTCCTCTTACACGTGTACCAAAATTTGCATTAGTCATGTTGTTTTCTTTAAAACAAATAGGTTATCTAGCATTCTTAATTTCTCTTTATACCATGGGGGTTCACTCAGTGAACCTATGACATGGTAGTGGGTTTCTTGGATATTAAGGAATACCCCTAGATTCACTAGATATTATCAAATACCTTCCAAAATCCTTTCATTGAATCCTTCTCTAATACACATTTCCTATTTAGAAGGTTTTTGTATTTATTCATCCAATGTGTCTCCTCATATAGACTAGAATGTCTCTAGCTAGGTTATCTCTTGAAATATTGAAAGCATTTTTTTCCACTTGTACCTGTACCAAAATGTCATATCCCCATTTTGACATCACCTTGGAGTTTCATCATAAAGCTAGAAGAAAGCAGAAAAATGCAAGAAAGCAAGAAAGGCAGGAAAAGCAGAGAAAGCAGGGAAAAGCAAAGAAAATAGAGAAAAGCAGGAAAGTGACAGGAAAAGCAGGAAGAAGCAGAAAAGCAGGAAAAGTGACACAAAGCAAAAAGTCATAATTTTTCTAATTTCTGCACTCAAGAAGGAATAGTAAAAGCATAAGGCAACCAGAATGTGATATTTCAGAAGTAGGATCACTCAGCAGTAGTAGACCTCACTAGAATTTACTCATGTAGTGCAGAAAGAAGAAGAAGAAATGTTGAATCAATAATCACTCATTACACAGAAAATGGAGAAAAACTGTTGTATCATACATCAACTGTAAGCTGGCACTCTGTAAAATGAATAAAACCAGAATATCATCAATGAGATTCGAATGCCTCTAAGGTCATTCGAATTCTCCTCAAAGTGTGGCTTGAATAGCATTGGAGACATCATCCAAACCAGTGGCAGTGGTCATAAAGGTCAACTAGTCAATCAAATGAGTCTAACTGAGTCTAACTGAGTGCATGGGCACTAATGTAGGGAAGGAGACTCCAATTTGGGTGCATGAGGAGCTGTTAGTAGTCAGTAAAGCTCAAACTAGTCTCAATAGGTGCCTATCTAAGTGCTTCAGTCAGTTAACTGATCAATCATCCCCTGAATCAAGGAACTGAGTCATCAAACAACTAACTAACTGAGGTAACTCCTAAATAAATGGAATAAGGCACACATGTTCTCCAGTGATGAAAACAAGGGCGCATTAGTGGCTAGGAGGGCTAAAAATGAGCAGAAACAGGCTCCTAAGGGCTGCAAAATAAGGACTAGGTGTTGGGAGACTACCATACTGATGACTGGATGCATGCAAATGACTGGAGGCATGCAGAATTGCATGCGGGCTTGCAAAATATAAAAATGATGTTGAGAATATCCCAACACCCCCGCAAGCTATACTATGAGGAACAACTGAAATGGTAGGGCCCTGGTAACTAAGACCAAAGGCTACCCCGTATAACAATCTAAATAAACAAAGTGAGGAAAGAGGGAAAACCCAGTGGGAATAAATCCCACCCTCAAAATAGACTGTGGTAGGATGATCAATCATGTACATCACTCACTCCAAATGGTAAGTGGACTTGTCCACTGAAGAAGGATATGTCGACAGTAAATGGATCAGTAATGTGAGAAGGATGAAACCTTCCATTCTGAAAATCAGATCTGGTCCTCCTCGAATCAAGTGGATCTCTAACAAGATCTCCGGCATATCTAAGTGTAGAGGCTGCCCATCTAGGAAGAGGAGGATCATCAAATGTAAGATCATCATGTTCTTGTGGATTCGGATCTTCCATTCACTCATCTTCATTGATAGGTGCTAGATCTTCAGGTTCTTGTGGATTTGGATCTAGCATTCGCTCTTCATCATCTTCACTCTCATACTCTGAATCTAAACTGTCATGTGATGAATATTTGCTCTCTTGGATCTCATCAAGCAGTCGAGATGTGGTAGGAAATATCTATTGCTCAACTGGATGAGCATCACGAACAGGCCATTCCTCAAACTGTACACTCCTATCAAGGAATGTAGTCATAGTAGAAGGATCGAGAATCTTGTAGGCCTTTGCAGTCAATGCATAAGCCACCATGATACACTCTCTGCTTTGTGCATCTAGGGCTCTCCTTTTCTCATATAGAATCCTTTCCCATGCTCTGGATCCAAAAACTCTAAGATGAGACACATTAGGTTTGTATCCCATCCATGCTTCGAAAGGAGTCATGTCTTTGAGTCCTTTGTGAGTAACTCTGTTTTGAAGATAGGTGGAACAGTTAATGGCTTCTGCTCAAAGACTAGGGTGCAACCCTTTCGACTTTAGCATGCAGGTGGCCATTTCTTTCAATGTTCTGTTCTTCCTTTCAACAACACCATTATGTTGTGGTGTATAAGGAACAATATGTGGCATCTCAATGCCCTCTTTAGCACAAAAGGTTTGAAAATCACCCTTATGTACTCACCTCCATTATCAGTGCGAATGGCCTTGATCTTTCTATATGAAATTTTTTTTGCAGAAGACTTGAAAAACTCAAAGAATCCAAATACTTTTGACTTTAATCTGAGAAAGTATACCCATGTAAATATGGAATAATCATCAATAAAAGTAAGAATATACCTTGCCTTGTTCAAAGATAGATCTAGAAATGGCCCTGCAACATCACTATGTATCAAATCTAGACGTTGAGAGGCTCTCCTTGCCTTCCCCTTCTCAAATTTATTTTCAAGATGCTTTCCAATCAAACAAACCTAACAGTTTCTCTTGGAAAACTTGATCTTGGGCAGCCCTTCAACCATCTCTTTAGTATGCATGTCTTGCAAGTATTCATAGTTAAGATGTCCAAATCTTTCATGCCATAGCCTACTCTCTTCATTTGCATGAGTGTGAAGAGAAGACTGTTTAGAGAGAGGTAGAAAATGGGAGAAATCATATAGTTTTGACTTGTGGTTGGCCACATCTTTTGCAATTGTAGATCCTGATACCATGTCTTGAATTTCGACCTCATTTGGAGAGAATATCGCCCTCTTGGGCTCTCCAGTATGGGTCATCTAATATACTGAAAGTAGATTAGCAGTGAGAGTGGGGACATAGAGTACATCCGAGAAGTATCCATGATCTAGTTTGATTCTTCCAATCCCCTCAGAGGAGACCTCAGAATCATTCCCCAACATAATGGATGGTCCAACAGTAGCTTTGAATCCAGTGAAGAGATTCTTGGAGGAAGACATATGCCTAGATGCTCCAGAATCTATGATGAAGGAGGATTGAGTTGATGCACCTGCCATGAGGGAATGGAATCTCTCTTTGTTCTCAGATCCAGATGATTCACTCTCTTTCTTTCTAGCACATTCAGGTACTGGAAGATTATTTTTTTCAAGAAGTGAAGCCATGAGATCTATGGTATTCTTCGTACAGGGTGATATCCTCGATTACAGTATGTGCACTCGGATTTTCCCTTCTGAGTGTGCTTGTCCTTCTTAGGATTCAAGGGTCCATCTGACTGTATGAGAGCCTCCTTCTGCTTTGTATCATTCAACTTTCTATCAGAATTTTTTTGGTTTCCTTTTCCATTCACTCTCCTTGACTCAATAACTGCAAGAGCTTAATCCAACTTGGCTTTTTATCACTCCCATGTGCACTAGCTTCTCCTCCTCAACAGTTAGAGATTGGATGAAGTCTTCAAGCGAAGGGAATTTCCATTTTGGAATCGAAAACTTTACTGACTGGAAGGTCGAAACAAACACTAAATAATCAGCTCCTAGCTTCGATGGGATGGAAAGGATGAGTTTTTTTTCTTCCTTCTCAATCCCATACCTCTTCAACTATGAAATCAAGTTCTTGAATTTGTTGAGAAACTTAGTGATAGTTTCGAAATTGCTTGGGCTCAAGGAGATGAGCTCATTTTCTAGTTTATGCCACTTCAAATCATCTTTCTGGACAAGGAGGGATTCGATCTTGTCCCAAACCTCCTTTGGAGTCTTCAAATAGATAACATGAAAGTGCAAATATTCATAAATGCTAAGTAGCAACAGTTCTACTGCTTCATCAAGCTTGTCTAAGTACTTGGATTTCTCTACTGCACCAGTGGGCTCAACTATAGATCCGTTCACTACTCTGGAAAGACTCTTCGACTTCAAGAATATGTCCATTTTAGCCTTCCATTTGAAGTATTTGAATGAGTTCAACTTGAGATCCATGATACTGAAGAATTTGAAGCTGAGAGAGGGTGATTCCTCCAAAACAAATGAGAATTATGAAAAGAATATCTGTTGCAATTCGAATTGAACACTGCCTTAGGACTCTGAGCACATGTGACTAACTTCACACCTGGCTAGACCTCACTGGATTGCTCCAGTGAATTCAAGGCAATAGAACCAGGATTTGCTATGGAAACTCAGAGGCTTCTGGTGCTCAATGAAAGATAGCTGCTCAAGGAATTGTTGTAACTGTTGCTGCTGCAATTCGAATAGATGATGTCAACTCTGATACCATGTGACATTTCAGAAGTAGGATCACTCATCAGTAGCAAACCTCACTAGAATTTACTCATGTAGTGCAGAAAGAAGAAGAAGAAATGTTGAATCAATAATCACTCATTATAAAGAAAATGGAGAAAAACTGTTGTATCATACATCAACTGTAAGCTGGCACTCTGTAAAATGAATAATAACTGAATACAATCAATGAGATTCGAATGCCACTAAGTTCATTCGAATTCTCCTCAAAGTGTGGCTTGGATAGCATTGGAGACATCATCCAAACCAGTGGCAGTGGTCATAAAGGTCAACTAGTCAGTCAAATGAGACTAATTGAGTGCATGGAAACTGATGTAGGGAAGGAGACTCCAATGTGGTTGCATAAGGAGCTGTCAGTAGTCAATAGAGCTCAAACTAGTCTTAGTAGGTGCCTATCTAAGTGCTTCAGTCAGTTAACTGATCAATCATCCCCTGAATCAAGGAACTGAGTCATCAACCAACTAAATAACTGAAGTAACTCCAAAATAGGTGGAATAAGGCACACATATTCTCCAGTGGTGAAAACAAGGGTGCATCAGCGGCTAGGAGGGCTAAAACTGAGCAGAAACGGGCTCTTGGGGGATGCAAAATAAGGACTAGGTGCTGGGAGACTACCATACTGATGATTGGGTGCATGCAGACATGCAAAATGTAAAAATGAGGGTGAGTGTTAGCACTCAAATTTTACCCTTTGGTTGTGGAAGGATAAACCTAAGGTAACTATTTCAAACCAACCTTTAGGAGGAAAATTAACCTTTTTCCTACCAGAGAGGGCTCTCTCAAAAATATATGAATGGATAAAGATATATAAAATAATTGGGATTTTCAAGAAATAAATATATGGTTGAAATACACACAAAGACCATTGGGCATGGAGTCAAAACTAGAAATTTTATGGACCAATAGATAAACAACAATAATGATTTTTACAGAGGAAAGATAGTCGTCACATTACAGTCAAAGTTTTTTGTAGGTGATAAAGAAAGAAAGATAAACATTCCTCCAACAATGGGCACCAATTTTTAGATGAATCCATTATCGATTTTGGAGATATAATGGATACTCAGACCCGATAAATCAAGGCATAAACATATGAATATTGACTTATTTAACTTTCATCCAAGCATAGAAGATATAACATAATGGAAAAGATAACAAAGAAGGGATACATAAACATAGGAGAAAAGAAAGTACAGACTGTAACTTCGATCAACACATGAATCTTTGTTCTGCAAAATGTGTTATTCTCTGCATGGCTTTTTCGTATTATAAAATAGAACAACTCGATACAAAAGTCTCTTGCTTTTCAAAAATTTCCAACCCTTTCAAAATGATTCTCATTGTCTTTTATACAAAATCTTTTTGAAGCAAAACCTAACTGCTTCTTTTAACTAAAATTTAAAATAAATTAACTAACTACCATATGTCACTTGAGTTTAAAGTTTATAAAAAAAATTACAAATTCTTTTCAAATAAAGTTCTTCAAAGTTTTCATTCTTCGTGAGAGCCAACGAATACTTTCAAGAACGAAGATTATATTTCATTCTTCCATATTTTTCGACGGTCGGCCATTGATCTGCTGTTATAAGATCATATCTTGTCATCTCTTTGACCGAGAACTTCATATCAATATGATCTGCATAGGAAATTTCTGGAATTCTTTCGCCGATGGAAACTAATTTATTCATTATTTCAAAATCCTCTTCAAGCTTTTCCATCAAAAATTTTCCTGTAAGAAGATGATTCAAATGCTGAAATTTTCCATGATCCATTCTTATATCAAATAACAATTTCTTATAATCATCCTGGGAAATCAACTCATTGTTTTCATCCCAGAATGTAGGCAAACCTTTTTCAACCAATTTGTCAAACTGTTTTTTAAACTCTGTCACTTGTCTCTTCATTGCTTCAGCTCTAGCTTCGAGTCTTTCAATATGTGCATACTTCCCTAGAATTCTCCTCGCCCAAGTAATGATGGCTATCCTGTTTTTAATGGGCATGGTCTTCAAATCTTCTTCTGTCAAACCATTTAGGAAATTGATTGTATTTTGTATTGTGTCTTTAGGCTTCTTATTCATACTCTCTCTCATTGCAGTACAACTTTCCAAAGATTCTTTAGCCACTTTCTCCTTTATCCTCATGAATTTCAAGTACGGCCTAAATTTTTCTACCTCTTTGATAATTAAATCCCACACCATGTGTTTGCAACCTTGCATAGCTGCCTGACCTGTCACTTGGTTTTGTTAGAAAAATAGGATCGCAAAGCCATAACAGTAAACAGAAATGCAAATATAATCACACATACACATTACAAGAGAGACATAGATATATCGTGGTTCACCCAACTTGGCCTATGTCCACACTGAAGTTGCTAGTCCTTATTATTATACCGTCCAGCAAAGTGAAGGGATACAACTTGCAGCACAACCGTTGCACTTCCTCTTCACTATCTCACAGTCTCTCTTCTTGATCTCGGATATCTTTACAATGCATAATACCTAATACATCAACCCTAGCCGTATTACAATGTCTTTCTTTTATAAGGGAAATACAATGGGAAAATACCACGAGATACCCAAAACCATGGGCCCAAAAATTGTTGGCGAAACAACCCAAAAATTTTCTTCGGGCGCTACGCCCCCGAACCCCCATTTCTTGGGGGCGTTGCCCCCAAACCCCCTTTCTCGGGGGCACTACCCCCCGAACCCCCGATGGGGGCCCGCTGGCCCCCACGCCCCCCAGCCGGGGGAGTGCAATCACTCCCCCAAACCCCTTGGGGATCGTGCCAGGATCATAACCAAACCTGGGGTATGGACATGGCTGAATAATAATATCTCTGAATCTGGAGATCAAGTTCCACAACCAACATGTTTTCCAATCTTTTGTTTGTTTCAATCAATTCTTTATACTTACCTTGCAGAGACTTTACTTCTTCATCTTTCTTTTCACTTTCTTCTTTTAATCTTTGGATTTCTTCTTTCAATTCTTTAATTTCAATATCCTTCAAACTCACCTAGGACATAGCCTGTATAAGGTTGTCTGCACTAGTTCCTTCTTCAACTTGACTAATACCTTTTTGTTGCTGAGCCAAATTTGATAATTTATTCTTCAAATCTTCGATTTGATTTTTTAAACTTATTTTCTCCTTCTCCCATACGGTCAACTCAGAGCCTTGAATAAGCTGAGTTTCTGGGATTTTTAATTTCTTTCTCAACTCTTGGATTATATTTTCTTTTTCTTTTAGCAAATTTTTTCCTGCATTCCCTCCAGTGCCACTTCCAACCAAATCAATTTGCAACTTCTTGATTTGTTGTTGACGAGCTTTATTTTCTACTTTTTCTTGTTTCAATTGATTGTTTAACTTATCTACCATTGTTTTCAATTTCTCAACCTCTAAGTTTGCTTCCAAAAAATCGGTATATATCACTGCCCCTGTCTGCCTGTGTAAAAGAATTTTGTCAGGCGCAGTAATTTTCTTCAAATTGAGTATCATTTCTGTAACCTTGTCACTTGATGAC
This sequence comes from Larix kaempferi, assembly GCA_027924585.1. Lineage (NCBI taxonomy): Eukaryota > Viridiplantae > Streptophyta > Pinopsida > Pinales > Pinaceae > Larix > Larix kaempferi. Next base: position 19,507,222 of record BSBM01000123.1, on the reverse strand, counting down.
ACTGCCAAATTAAAGTGTTTTCTTTGACATTTCGACTAGTAACCAAATTAACATCCAAATTTTCCAAGCCTCTAACTTTTGGAAATAATTTATAAGTGTGTTGAGATGAAGCCTACTTGTCTTGGTTGTATTTGCTATACATATCTCCTCTAGTTTGAAACTTACTAGCATCTCCTGCTTCCTTAGCCTCTTGAAATGTATATTCTTGTATTTGAACCTCTGGTGTTACATATTCATCTTTTCCTTTTCTTTCATCATCTGTAAGTAAAATCAAATCTTGTTGTTCTTCCAACTTAGGTCTTTTTGAATTTTCCAGCTCTTCATCTTCTAAATCAATTGCATCCTGTAAAAATCTTTCCCCCCCAATAACCATAGTGCTTGTTGAAATTTCTACTCCTCCTATACATTCTGTCAATATAAGCTCTCTTCCTTGGGGACTTGTAGTTGCTTCATATTCACTTTCATATTGTGACCAATTGGCCTTTCCGGACATCCCTTCCATCTCCTGGTGATTGAAAGCCTTATTCTGATTGCTCTGTCTCCTTTTCGAAATGATATGAAGGGGATCATAATCAATGACTACTTCCTTTTTGAAATCCATTTCTTCTAATAATTTTTCTATGTGTGAAATGGCATACTTGTTTTTTACAATAAATGGACCTATTGTAAAAGGGTATTTGATATCAGTAGCTTTCTTCAAAAACAAAAAATGATTATATTCCAGAATCAATTTATGTCTAAGAAACTCAAGAGCGAAGACTCTCAATGTCAAAAATGCTAGTAACCTATACGGTTGATGTTTGAAACCATACAACCTGAGAACACTATTATCCTTTGATAAAAACCAGTCTCCCACGGCCAAATCAATACTCAACTGAATAAAGGTCCTCATCTCGGGTAACACTCTAGGTATTTTTTCTCCGAAAATCATTCTATACATTTCTGATAGCATGTAGTTCATATAGTTAAACATGTTATCTTCCAAAGGGCTTGTAAAAATTATTTTCGAAAATTGTAGTTCTTCTCGACTGGAAAACATGACTACCTTCATCAGGTGCGACTGAAACCTAAAATGCCTCATCCTATGAAAATTCACCATCTGTAAGTGAATACTTTCAGCTAAAAACTCTTCAAATTTGAGACGTGGTGTTTGACTACTTTCAACTTCAGGTAAACTGGTACTCATTCTAAATAACAAACTCAACTGAAATTTGGTCACCCATCCGTCCGTATCAAAACCTAAAAACAAGGCCAATAAAGACAGAACAAGTTGAGTGTTCTTGCTAAAAAGACTGGCATCTATAGGATAGGGAGTCTCAATGATTTCCAAATCTAGTCCAAGGCAAGAAGTCATGAAAAAATTCTTATTCTCAGGGGATGACTGGCGATATAAATCTATGATTGACTTCTCAGAAAATCTTTCTGGTTCAGGCATTTGGGACGCATCTATTATAAGTGAGGGTTCTATCTGGCAAACTATTTTGGTTTTTTGGGCATTCATAACGGATCATTCAACTTCTGAGTAATTAGATGTGCACCAAGACACAAACTCTGGGAATGAAACAATTTGGTCAGGAAAAAATGATAGGAGGGACGACTGGTTGACTTTGTGCACATCCAAACCCCCCTCTTGCAAACTCTTCAGTTTAACCTTAATTTCTGCAACTGATAAGCTAATTGAGGTATCAAATATATCTATGTCTCTATCTTCCAAAGCATCCCTATCCTTAGCACCATTTACAGTCTGGATTGTTTCCATCTTTACCCCTTATAAACAAACTTAAAATATTATTAGTTTGGGTTACAAGGCCCTACCTATCACTGACAATCATGCACTTTGTCCTACTCTGTCGCTTTCTGGGGTGCCCACTCGTCTAGAACCTTCTAGCGCTGACAATGCAAAGACAAATGTCAACTTTTACGTGTTTCTTTGCTATATATTACCCATTTTCCTTATCCTTCAAGCATCTTTATGAGCGCTCATTTTCCTCGTCTGTGTATCTCTCGTGTGATGATCTGAACCGTTAGATCTAACCTCCTTTTAGTAGCTTGATTCTCTGTCGTTAGATCATTCCATCTAACTTCAAATCCCAACCGTTGAATTTTGGCGCCAATCCTGTGAAGAATGGTTTCGCTGCTTCCAAAAATGGTTTGCAATACCACTTTCCCCTCTTGCGAAAGATTTTGATGTCGCCGCACGTCCACTGGTTTCATTTTATCGCAACCACCATCTCCATCTATCGATCGGGCATGTTCACAATGCGGAACTTCTGGGATCGTCAATTTTTTATCTACCAACACATCAACGATGGAATATGCACCATGTTTAATCTTGCGTTTATTTATCCACTAACGAGCTTCTTCCATTAACCTTCATGCATCTTTTGAAATCATCACCGTCAATTTCTTTCGGGTGCAACTTGAACCATCGATTTTCCCAAACTTGCACTGTTTTTTAAGAATGCTTCTTTAGTCGTTGGATCATTCCTCCATTAATCTCAATCGTTGATTTCAACGTCACATCTCTCACCAAAATGGTTTCGTATCCCTCCAAAGTGGTTTCCCATACCACTTCTCTCATCTACGAAGCGCTGTATAGCCGCCACCTGTCCACCGGTTTTTTCATTCACAACCACTTGTAACCTCTTTCCTCCGTGCGTTTTGGTGATGCGAAGGAAATCGTGGACCATTGATTTCCTTCCAACATCCGATCAACGGTGTATCTTGCATGCTGGTTAACGGCTTCAATATTTGCTTTCAGACTATTGTTTTTAACATTTATTTTGCATCTCGATTGCTTATTTTTGCATTTTTCTTTGAAATTTCTTCTTGTTATCCACTTTGGCTCTTTTATCTCTTTTCATTTGTCCATATAACCATGGAAATAGGGACACATTTTTTAGGAACTTTCTCACCATATTTAAAAATTTCCAAGGCATCTCCCCACTATACACCATCATTTGGACTGTGAAAACTAGGTGTTAACAACTGGCTCCAACTGGGGATGCTATCCTCCCTATGAGGTAGCAAATAACTCCATAGACCAAGTGCCTTATCCATTAGTTGTATCCAATTTTAGAGTGAGAATTGCTCTGCAAACTGTGTAGCTGGAATCTTGCAATCAAATCAAAACAACACTTTTCTAAAAACAAATTGTACATTGCTGAAAAAGTATTATGAAGTAAAGAAATATATACACTTGTATGTACAAAAAAAATTCTCCTTATCTCTTTCTAGGAAAGATAGTGCTTGAGATGCCTCCCATTCACTGGTCCCCCTGTAAGAAACTCACCATTTTGGTCCTGAAGAATAAATGAATTTTCTCCCTGATAACCTGCTATTATATAAGGACCTTTCCACAAGTGTTCAAATTTACCATGCTTATTTTCTCTTCTAGCGTCCCATTTCAAAACCAAATCATCAATCTGAAAATCACTTTCCTTGATTTTCCTGTCGAAATTTTTCTTCATTTTTTTTTGATGAACCTGAGTTTTATTGTAAGTTCTTTCTCTTATTTCATGCAATTCTATCATCTGGTTTATCCTTCTTTGCATGTGATTGGGTTCTTCTGCAACTTCTTGTAACAACTTCATAACTGGCAATACCAAAGAAATAGGAAATACTACTTATGTGTTGTAAACTAACTGAAAAGGAGATGTACCAATGGCTCTCTTTGTGCTAATCCTGTCAGCCCACAATGCATACTAGAGTTTAGTATGCCATGCTATTTTATTCTCTTCCAACAACTTTTTTATAATCCTTACCAAACTCTTGTTTGAAGATTCTGCCAATTCATTACCTTGGGGATAGTATGCGATTGAATGATTCAAATGAATGTGGTATTTATGGCAGAAGTTAATCATCTTTCTTGATTTAAAAGATGGAGCATTGTCTGTTACTATTCTTTTCGGACAACCAAATCTTAAAAAAATATTTTCTTCCAAAAAATTAATAATCACCGTTTCAGTAGCATTTCTAGTTGGGATGGCTTCAATCCATTTTGTGAAATAGTCTGTTGCAGTTAGAATCCATTTGTGTTGTCCTAAAGAATTTGGATTGATTTCTCCAATGAAATCCAATCCCCATTGCTGGAAAGGTGCTTCCACTGAAATTGGTTTTAAAGGTAAAGGCATAAGTTCTCTTTTCACATCAAATATCCGACACTCATGACACTTTGATATTTCTTTATATACATCTGAAAAAATAGTTGGCCAATAAAAACATGCTCTTAGGATTTTATTGACTGTAGCCTTCCATGAGCGATGTCCTCCACACATTCCTTTATGAAATTCTCCCATGATAGGTTGTGCTTCATTTTCTAATAAACAATTCAACAAAATGCCACCAAGATCTTTCCAATACAAATATCCATTCAACACACAGAACTTTGCTGCTTTCAATTTTACTGATCTTGATCTAGTTTTATCCATTCCTGGAGGTGCTTGCAAATTTTGCAGAACATATATAATATCCACATACCATGGAGACAAAGAAAAATCCTCAACCACTTGAAATTCAGGGACTGTTCCTGTTGAAAGTTCTGAGATGAAGTTTATATCTAAAGAATCACAATTTGTCTCAGTCATGATTTTTGCTAGGCCTTTCCCTTTTATCAACTTTGTAGGCTTAATATCCAAATCATATTCTAACAAAACTGCAATCCACTTTTCTCTCTTTCCTTCAGGATCTAGCTGAGTAAGAATATATTTTACTGCTGCAAAAGGAACATATGCAATAGTATGTGAATGTAATATATAAACTCTGGAATCTTTCAATGCTTTCACCAATGCATAAGCCTATTTCTCCATTATATTATATTTCAGCTCTCCATCCCTTAAAATATTGCTAAAAAAGGAAATTGGTTGTTCCATACAATCTTGATTCTTTTGCAATAAAACTCTAGCCAAAGTATGTTGTGACGCATAAGAAAAAATAATAAAATCCTTTGAAAAATCATGACTGATTAAAACCGGAGCTTCAATTAAAGCTTTCTTAATATCATTGAAAGATTGTTTGGCTTCAAATGTCCATTTGATTTCATTATTTTTCCTTAGCATTTCAGAAATATTTTTCAAAATTTCAGCGAAACTTGGAACAAACCTTCTCAAGAAATTCACCCTACCAATAAAAGATTGTACCTCTTTTTTACTTCTAGGTATCCCAATCTTCTGTATTACTGATACTCTTTCTGGATCAATTTTGATGCCATCCTTTGATATGATATGCCCCAACAACTTTCCTTCCTCCATAGCAAAATGGTATTTCTTTGGGTTTAAAGAGATACCAAATTTTCTACATTTCTGAAAAACTGTTTCCAGATGTTTTAGATGATCTACAACAAATTTAGAACATATAGTTATGCCATCCATGTATACTACCACAAACTTATCCTTCTCTTCTGCAAACGCAATGTCCATGGCTCTTTGGAAAGTGGCTCCTGCATTCATTAACCCAAATGGCATTTTAGCATACATAAATGTTCCCCATGGAGTGGTAAAAGCTGTAATCTCCCAATCTTCTGGATGAACCTTAATCTGATTATATCCTGAGAATCCATCCAACATGGAAATTCTCTCTACTCCAACAATATTTTGCAAGATGTGGTCCATTTTGGGTAATGGATAATTATCTTTCAAAGATACTTTATTTAAATTTCTAAAATATACACACAACCTTATTTCTCCATTTTTCTTCCTCACAGGTACTAAATTTGCCACCCACCTGGAAAATATCAGAGACACAATAAGTTTGGCATGAAACAACTTCTTGACTTCTTTTTCGATTACTGGAAGCAGCTTAGGGTTTATTCTCCTTAACTTCTGTTTGAAAGGATTTTCATTTGGCTTGATAGGAATTGTATGTTGAATTATAGAAGTATCATACTCTTTTAAATCTTCATATCTCCAAGCAAAAACATCTGTAAATTCTTTCATCAATTCAACATACTTTCTTTCCTCTTCTTCTGGATTTTTTTTGGAAATCTTCACTATCTTAGGATTCTCTTTGGTTCCAATGTTACAATCTTTGATATCTCCATCTTTAGGTTCTACCTTTGGATTCTTGGCTACATCTGTCACGTCCCCACCTTGACCCTATTGCATTAAAATGTAAATGATGTAATATTGTTATAAAATCATGGTGAGGAGCTCAATTCCAAGGCCCTGCCATCAATTTATTGATGCATATGGTTTGCATACTAGTAATGCACATTGGAAATTCAAACATCATGTAAATATGCATTTTAATAAAATACCCACAACTATCTATGCAATGCAACAAGAGATGGGGGCATGATTTTACAAGGAATTGGGAGGGAAATATTCAAACCCTTGGAGCCAATCAGGTCAAGCCAAGTGTCAATGAGAGAACCAATCAAACCCTCAACTACCCATGTTGACTTTTGTACCCAATCATTGATTTCTCCCAAGAGTTGGTTGAGTTAGTTAATGCCTTGGGGAATGGGAGGTATGGCTGTCCAAATTAGGGTATGGGCAAGCCACCCTACATGGGAAATCGTGTTTTGCTTCTTCGGCAAGAAAAGAGCCATGAATTGCTCCCCAAGTCATTATCCATAAACCAATTTCTCTCCCTCAGGAGTGGAGAGCTACCTGGGTGTTTTTCTCAAGAGATTTCCTGTGTTTTTCTTCATCTTACAGGCTGGGAAGGGCGTTTTTGCTTTGGTGACCAATGGGGAAGAGAACAGATCGATTTGGGGTTTCAATGGGGCCGTTTTGGGCTATTTGAAATGCTCATAGCATGGGGGATAAATCAGAATGCTCCCTGGGGATGAATTTCCCTTCCCACAGTCTGATTTAGTGAGCCACGATTTGGAGATGAACCCATGGATCATGTTTTGTGAATCCCATTGTTAAATGTGTATCCCTTCCCAATGATTGTGTTTGTTGTGTGAGAAAAGAGTATGTTGGGGTATGGGTTATGGGTCTCCATTTTTTTGGCTTGAGCTTGAGAGAAAGCATCCAAGGTTCAAATGTAGCCTGATAAACCCAACTCTGGACTGGCTTGGCTCAGATGAAACGGTTAATTGGGATGTGCATGAGCTTGAATGTCCCCTTTTCCTTGTAAGAATCATGCCCAGCTCTGGGGTGGCAGTTGTGTTGAGAGATTGATGAACACAACTGGCCTATGGTTGGGTGGAACGTTGCAGCGACATAGCTAGTTGTTTGGGACAATTGCCCAATGAAGATAAGTGTTTTTTTGTCTATGTATTTACTTCTGCAATGTTTAATTAATGATTATTTTGATATGCTGGATGAGCATGAATTGTGTGTGGATGTTGTTTTAATTCCACTGTGCATAATTGATTTGTTTTACATCTGCACATTCATATTTTAATTATATGAATCTAACGAATGGGCTAAGATCATGTGAAAGCCCTGAATTTGGCATCATGTTCCCTGCCTTGCATTGGATAAATGGGTGGATACGTGACAGATGGTATCAGAGCTGCTGGTTGCAGCATTGGGCCTTCATAGGCTACCTATCACAGCTTGCAGAGGTATGTATGTTTCCTGCTCAACTGTGGTCATTAAGAAAATTTGAAAATTTGAAAAATTATCTAAGTGTTTATAGCGGAAAAGAACTCGTAAGTTTCCGCCGAAACAGTAGAAATAACTGGCGAGTTTGCGCCGAAATTGGCAGCAAGACTCGGCGAGTTCATCTGCAACGACGGAAGGAACTTGCGAGTGTCTACCGAAACTGTGGAAGAACTCAGCAAGTTGGCCCGAAGCTGCGGAAGGACTTGGCAAAGTTGTTCCGCAATGCGGCAGAAAGTCGATAAGTTCGGCGGAAAGATGGAAACTTTTCAGAAGCAAAAGCTGAGTTTCGATCGGAAGAACTCAGCGAGTTCGTCCGCAATGGCGGAAGAACTCAATGAGTTCGTCCGCAACAGTGGAGAAACTCAGTGAGTCCGTTCGCAACGGCAAGTTGCGCCGACAAAAAAAAAATTGCTGAAGTGCCCCGCGAAAAGAAGAAGAAATTTTTCTAAGTATTTTTCGGTGTCCAAGAGAAAATTTCGGAAGAACTTGGCGAGTTGCTCCGAAACAGCAGGAGAACTCGGCGAGTTGCTCCGAAACAGCGGGAGAACTCAGCAAGATGGCCCGAAACGGAAGACAGTCATTGAAAGTGTGAAATGCATTCTTGAGATGAGAAGCAGGAATTGCATAGAAGGTTGTGGAGAGTAATTGGCTGTAATATGAATTGTAGAAGAGCAATGGGAGCAGCAAGACAACGTTGATAAGAGGGAAACTTCTCACCTTAACTATTTATGTTATAGCATAGGAATTTCATGCTTGAAAAGTAGCAACTAAGAATGTTTTACATTTGTATTAAATTGCTACTTGGTGAGAAATGACAGCTAATGATTCCTTGCGTGCTTGGTAGGGAAACCAAGAAAATGATCAGCTATGACGTGGAGAAGGGACCCCATGTCATGCTTGGAAAGGGATAATTCCTTAACTCCACTATTGCTATTGTTTTTGTATTTTACAAGTTTTATATGCATAGAAGCTATGGCATAGGAATGTTGGAAATGCAAAAGGGATAAATAGATGGCATATTGCACAAGTGCATGTGAAAATGTTTTTGCATGTATATGATATTGCATATTGGTAAAAAAAGTGAGGATTTACATATGCAATAAGCCACTTAAGATCAAATGATGGTGGTTGCTAATAATTAGTTGTGCTCGCATTGGTTGTAGGACCAGAGACAACCGAAGCATGGCTAAGGATGTGGATGATGATTGTTGCATACAATCTCATGAAGAGAGGATGGTGCAACAAATCCATGATCATGATGTTGGCAAAAGGACTGAGTAGCCTTGGTAAGAGGCCGACTGATCAGGTAACATCAAGTGATATTAATAACAACCATGCAGGTAAGGGTTAATTGTGCTTAATTGCATGAATGTTGAAAGAGGATTTGGTGAGTCTCTTCAACTAAGCTTAAACTAAGGTGATTTGGTTCGCATTGAGTGCCTGAATGTGAATGCCAACCCACCAAGTATGGTGAGGTGTGGGTAGGTGAAGGCAGGGAGCCTTACACCCTATAGTTTCTAGAAACCTCAATGCATTCATATGAATTCATATCATGCCATTTGTGAATATTGGTTGTGAGTTTAACAACCAAAGCAACTGAGGACCTATGGACCTGTCATGGTAGTGCATGTTGTATGTAGTAATCATGGTTAGGCCATAGTATGTTTGAATGCATAGTATTCATGAAATCATGCAAGATGGCATTGAAGAGATGTGCATTGAAATATTCGGTAAATGTTGTAAATATGCATGCATGTGTAGGTGCACATGTTGAAATGCATTGTGTGAATGCATGGGTGTGACATATATATGTTTCAATGCAATTAGATAATAGATGAAATAGTGGACTATTGCTAATCCTGAGACCATTTCATAAGCTGCTATGAATGCAGGAGAAGGACTGCATGAAGAAGGTAGACATGTGATGGGATACCAGAGCACTCTGTTGGAAGGACAGAGCTGCATGGAATAAGAAGTAATGAGTATTTACAGTTATTTAAATTGCATGGATAGTGTGACTATGTCTTGCAATTTTATTGTGATAATGATGCATATATAGAAATGTATATATTTCATTGCATTTCAAATGTTAAACAGTTGAAGGTGTTTGAATTATTGAGTATTATAATTCTGAGATCACTTCAGTGACTGTTATGGCAATGAATGATTATGTGCATAGATACTCACAACGTGTTTGGCTGATTGAAGTTTCAGTTTTCAGGTTGAAAAGTCTTGCGTATGGCAATGAGGATAAGTCCATAGTAGAGACCGAAATCTACCATGTGCAGAAGCCAAAGGTTATGAGAAGGTTCTCATGGTTGTAATTTATGCATGAAACAAATCTGAAAATTGTCTGGTTTAAGTTTATGAGAATAGTCTCATAGTTGCAAATCTAATTTCTGTAGGAAAACAGATTTACAAATTTCAGATTTGAGAATTTGCTTATAATTGCTAATGATTGTTTGGCTTATATAGAATTGTGTCAGGAGGACATGTTGTAGGTGGATGTCCAGGTATGGTAGCAAGGGTGAAACCATAATGGACAGAGTGATACCACTTACAAGAGCCAAACAATATGAGGATAGCCTCATTGCTAAGCAAATCAATTTCTGTAGGAAACAGAATTGTAAATTCATGTTGAATTTAATTATTAATGTTATTGATTGGTTATGAAACAATCATATTTGAGGCTTATTGCTAAATGTTGATGACTGTTTGGCTATTTGATAAGTGTGCCAGGATGATGCATTGCAGGGAGACCATGTGTGATGGCCTGCAGAAGCCAAACTAGATGGGAAGGATCCCATGCTTTGGAAATGGGTTTCGGGTGAAACGCCATTGTAAACGTTGATAATGTCTCAGTCGAACTGCATGTTGGTAAAGCATGTGAGTGAGATAGTAAAATTATGCCAAGAAGGCATGTGTGGGTTAAGGAACGTGAAAATATTGGGGTGGCAACCCGAAGGACTGTTGACTCAGAGAAGGGAGCCCCCATTCTTCGCCAATAAAGAAAAGATACATCTGTAAAACGGATGAGTATTCTATAACCCCAGCTAAAGAATATGAATGTCGAGCTACTAGAGTTAACATGCAAAGCATGTTTTATTATTTCATTATTATTACAGACTGCTTGAGTATGATTAGGTCCTACATGGCTCACATCAGAAAGGGATGCATACCTTTCAGATGTTGGGTTATGATAAGGGTTTTCAATGTTGACTACACCCTAAGGGAATGGACGCATTCCTGGTGTTTCAATGCTTGATAGTGAATGTTATGAAATATGGTTACAATTTTAGAGCAGCAATATTGATGAGTCTGCTTATCCTTCTTGTGCTATCAGCTTACACAGATGCAATTTGATGTTGCACGTAAGAGGAAAACTGAAGAAAGGGTGCTCAAGAGGACTGTATGGGCAGTGGTAACCTTTCTACGCTCACACTAAAGGACACTAGAAGAGATGGATAGGCCCGAGGAGCTGTGTTGCAAAAAAGGGGTATCATCCTTGTGTAGTGTGAGTGGGTATTGTGGGGCCATGCTAGCCTGCAGTAAAGTGAGTCACCTATGGAGTTCCTGGAGGGAATCACTGGTTGCATAAGAGAAGGAGCCACGTAATCATGTTATGTTGTTCATATTGCCTGATAAACCCAGTCGATGTACTGGCTTGGAAATGGTTGTTGTATGCCTGACAAAACCAGTCGGTGTACTGGCTTGGCATTGGTTATTAAGGGTTGTTGAATGCCTGGCAAACCCAATCGGTGTACTGGCTTGGCATTGGTTATTTGGATGTTGTGGAGGTATTGGTGAAGGGTGTTATTTCCTAACAAACCCAGTTGGAGAACTAGCTTGGAAATGGTTGTCCTATGCTTGATAAACCCAGTCGGCATACTGGCTTAGCATACTGATTTTTGAAATGCTTGATAAACCCAGTTGGCGTACTGGCTTAACATACTGATCTTTGAAATGCTTGATAAACCCAGTCGTCGTACTGGCTTAGCATACCGATTTTTGAAATGCTTGATAAACCCAATCGGCGTACTGGCTTAGCATACTGATTTTTGGGATGCCTGATAAACCCAGTCGGCGCACTGGCTTGGCATTGCCTATTCGGATGATGTTGTGGAGCAACAAGTGTGCTGGCCAAGCATCCACCCCATAGGTGATCCAAGGCTTGTAAAGCAGAGAAGGAAACTTGTGGAGTAGCGAGGAAACGCACAATACAAATAAGTATTCATTTCAATTTATTTCTTGTTTGGAATAATGGATATTTTAGGTATAAGTCTTCTAACAGCTAAGCTGATACACTATTGTTTCCTTGTTGGAAACCTTGGCCATTGCAAGAAGCAAGGACCCTAAAAGAACTATAAATTCTTGGTAAAGCCAGAGAGTAACTAGTTGGGCGCTATAAAATTCTTGGTAAAGCCAAAGAGTAACTGGTTGGGCACTATAAAATTCTTGGTAAATTCAAAGAATAGTTGGTGGGAACATTAACCACTTGATGTTGTGGAGCAGCCGACATGCTGGCCAAACGTTCCCTAATTAATTGATAAAAACCAGTCGACGTACTGGCCTGGCATTTCCTATTTGAATGGTTGTGAAGTAGCCTACGTGCTGTCCCAACATTCATTATTGTATCCACGGGAAATCCAATCCTTGGAAAGCAAAGAAGGATCCTGTGGAATAAAGTGAAGACATCCGATACAGATAAGTATTTGGTTATCTTGCAACTTCTTGCTTATGAATATACGTGTGTATATTATTTGATTATGATTTTCTCAAACTCTTGTCTAGAGATAAACCCTATGAAAATACACTAAACATGTGAATTAATTCAATGTTTGAGTGTAGGTATTGCTAGAAGCAAGGACTATGAAAGCATATGGAGGATGCATGTGGACATATGACTGTCCTAAAGAGCTCAGTATGAGCAGTAATGAAAGATGGTGCTAGTGGAACTGTGTGGGTCCTAGTAGCCAAAGGTTCTGTAAGCAACAACAGGGAAGGGTTCCCTAGTTGAAAAGCATTAGACATACCTTAGACACTAAAATGTCATAGCCAAGAAATGGCACGCCAAGCATTCACATTGAAGTGAAAGAGGCTAAGGAGCACAGAACCACAAGTGATGGTGTACCTTCGGATTGGAACAAGAATAAGAGGGGGAAACTCTTACTCTTCTCTTTCCTTTTGACTGATGCATCTCAGAAACAAAATACTGTTGAGTGCATGTCATAAATGAAAACAAATTGTGTTTACTTGCTTGAAATGAATTGTGAATGCTGAAATGGTTATTTTCCAGTGAAAGGATGAACTTGAATGAGTTCATGTGTATATTGGGAAAGCATGAAATGTGTGGAAGTCTCATGAGTAAAGCATGGACATTCCATGTCAATTGGGCAAATAATTGACTAATATTAACATTGTGTTATGATTGTCCTAACATGAATTGCCATGATGAGTCTCACAGGTGAGAAATTGAAAGCCATTGATTACAGCTATTACTAGCCAAGTGTTGCTGGTGAGAAAAGAGAGAGCCATTTGTGCACCGTGATCATGGTAGCAGACCAGAGACTATTTGTTTTGAGATGGAAATATTCCTCAGATAGTTGCCAGGACAACAAGAAAGATGGCATCCATGAAATTATAGACTTGTAGATCAACTAGAAGGTGAATAAAGGGAAGGGATTGCTCTGGAGCAATGCCCACCTGTAGAGCTAGAAGACCAAAGCTAGCAGGAGAAACTTGTGGAAGCCAAAGGACTTGATCCTGAAAGTTCAAAGTAAAGAGATGAAACGCAGGACAGACCTGCCACCAGTTGTGAATTTTGAGGCATGTGTAAAGTGGATATATATTCTGAGGTATTGGAACACCGAGGATGGTGTTATTCCAAGGGGAGGGGAATGTCACGTCCCCACCTTGACCCTGTTGCATTAAAATGTAAATGATGTAATATTGTTATAAAATCATGGTGAGGAGCTCAAGGCCAAGGCCCCACCATCAATTTATTAATGCATATGGTTTGCGTGCTAGTAATGAACATTGGAAATTCAAACATCATGTAAATATGCATTTTAATAAAATACCCACAGCTAGCTATGCAATGCAACAAGAGATGGGGACATGAATTTATAAGGAATTGGGAGGGAAATATTCAAACCCTTGGAGCCAATCAGGTCAAGCCAAGTGTCAATGAGAGAACCAATCAAATCCTCAACTACCCATGTTGACTTTTGTACCCAATCATTGATTTCTCCCAAGAGTTGGTTGAGGTAGTTAATGCCTTGGGGAATGGGAGGTATGGCTGTCCAAATTCGGGTATGGGCAAGCCACCCTGCATGGGAAATCACGTTTTGCTTCCTAGGCAAGAAAAGAGCCATGAATTTCTCCCCAAGTCATTATCCATAAACCAATTTCTCTCCCTCAGGAGTGGAGAGCTACTTGGGCATTTTTCTCAAGAGATTTCCTGTGTTTTCCTTCATCTTACATGCTGGGAAGGGCGTTTTTGCTTTGGTGACCAATGGGGAAGAGAACAGATAGATTTGCGGTTTCAATGGGGCCATTTTTGGCCATTTGAAATGCTCATAGCATGGGGGAGAAATCGGATTGCTCCCTAGGAATGAATTTCCCTTCCCACAGTCTGATTTAGTGAGCCACGATTTGGAGATGAACCCATGGATCCTGTTTTGTGAATCCCATTGTTAAATGTGTATCCCTTCCCAATGATTGTGTTTGCTGTGTGAGAAAAGAGTATGTTGGGGTATGGGTTATGGGTCTCCATTGTTTTGGCTTGAGCTTGAGAGAAAGCATCCAAGGTTCAAATGTAGCCTGATAAACCTAGCTCTGGACTGGCTTGGCTCAGATGAAATGGTTAATTGGGCTGTGCATGAGCTTGAATGTCCCCTTTTCCTTGTAAAAATCATGCCCAGCTCGGGGGTGGCAGTTGTGTTGACAGATTTATGAACACAACTGGCCTATGGTTGGGTGGAACGTTGCAGCAACATAGCTAGTTGTTTGCGACAATGGCCCAATGAAGATAAGTGTTTTTTCTGTCTATGTATTTACTTCTGCAATGTTTAATTAATGATTATTTTGATATGCTGGATGAGCATGAATTGTGTGTGGATGTTGTTTTAATTCCACTGTGCATAATTGATTTGTTTTACATCTGCACATTCATATTATAATTATATGAATCTAACGAATGGGCTAAGATCATGTGAAAGCCCCGAATTTGGCATCATGTTCCTTGCCTTGCATTGGATAAATGGGTGGGTACGTGACAACATCATTCCTATCAAATAATATTTCTAGTGGAACAAGCCCTTTTGGGATGACATTATTTTTCAACTGAAGTATATCTTTACCTCCAATCTTTTCTTTAAATTTTTCTGGTTCTTCAGAAAATTCTTCCACATCAGGAAATGCTTCTGCATATTCAGTGTCAATAGATCTATAATTGAATTCATCCGTCATTTCTAGAAACCTTTTGATCTACTGATCATCTTCAAAGACTTGCCAGTGTCTTATATTATCAGGTATAGAAGGTCTATTCACAACTTCAATATCATATTTCGTTTTAGAAAAACTGGGATCTTTGAAAGCACCAGCAGTGGTATCCAAAGAATCTTCCACATAATTATGAACTCTAGGAATAACAATTATATCATGTTCATCAAAGAAATTTTCTAGCAAATCCCATACCTCATTTCTGTAAGATCTCATCTTCGGATGCTTTGTCTAATAAATGGCTTTCGCTTGATTTATCACCAATTCTGAATCTCCAAACACTTCAATCTTCTTTGCTTTCATATATTTCAACACATTTAACCCCAGAATCAGTGCTTCATACTCTGCAACATTATTTGTACATTCAAATGCCAGCTTGAAAGAATACATCAAAATTTATCAATCTGGAGTAATTATCCATACACCTGCACCAGCGCCTTCTTTACTCATTAATCCATCAAAATGCATAATCCAGGTCCCTTCTTTCCATACATTTTCTTTCAGTAGTTTCTCTTCTTCACTCGGTATACTATCTTCTTTTGGTTTAATCAAATCAATTTTTTCTTCAAATTGAATATCATTGTAGAAAATAGAAGATCCAAAATATGTGTCTACCACATATATAGAATGACTTCCAGGTTCATATTTATCACTTACCACATAATCAAGCCTTTTTTCAGTATATAATCTCTTGTGTACCCCAAGAACTGGAATAGTAGCAAATGACATGTCCATCTGCAAGGTTCCTTTGAGTTTTGATGCCCAAGATCTGGATAACAACATGCCAAACTTTGGTGGAATATCAACAACAACTACATCCATGACAACACCTTTTACTGGCATTTTAGTAATATTTACCACCAAATATTTGATTAATCCCAAACACTTTACCTTGTTTGAATCAAAAGAAAATAAATCCTTATATGGTCTTGTTATTTCCAAACCCAAACTTTCCACCACAGCTTTTGGCATCAGATTGCGCGAAGCTCCTGAATCAAGCATACAATTATGCAAAACTTTATCATGGACATTTATCAGATAGTATAATTTGTTTGGACAATACCTAAGTGTGCTCTTTATTTGAAGATGTAGTAGAATATGAATTTGGAGAAGTTATTGAACATAACCCACTGAGAAAAGTAAAATACAACGAAAGACGACATCTGAAAATGTTAATACAAATACCTTTTTTTATACCCAATTCATGATAGAAATTGTTCATAAATAGATCTTGTTGTACTGTATCCACAATAGAAATAACTATTCTATCTGGAGACCTGATCAATGAACGAAGAACTCTACCGCCTACGTACAACAAAAGAACTGTACCTCGAGAAGAGACCAATCTGGAAACTATGTGATCCCATAATTCTCGTGTCCTTTCTTTTGCACAAACATGGCTTCTCGAACTATCATTGTTAACCTTGGGAAAAGGTAAATCAATCATTAGTAGGCCCTCATCCTTCCAATCCATATCCATTTGAAAAGTAGACAAATTATCCTCATCCCTTCCAAGGCTCCAACACTGTATAATAGAGAATCCTATAAACAAGTCCTTGGATAAATCTCTATAAACTCCCTTGGTAGGATTTTGTGTTACCTTTTTTTTTTTCTTGCTAAAAAGTGTGAAATATTTAGAAATCATACAAGAGTTTTCCACACTAGCTTAAAAAATACAAGTACATGCCGCTTCATTTGATTATAAGTAGTACAACAATGCAAGCATATCTTGTTTTCTCCAAGGACTATCACAATTACACATATCAACAACAACAAATTCACAGCTGATTGCCACACAAAAAAATGCAATGGATCTTAGTGTGTTGACCAAAGATGCAGGATAACAACATTAACAAGCAAACTGTGAACTATCTTTGATGTCATCAATGGACATACCCATCCCCTCTTTATATATATATATATATATATATATATATATATATATATTTTCTCAGCATCATTTGGTAATTTGGTACCATTATCCTCTTTAGATTCTTTCTTTCTCCTTTTACTCGGATATTTTGCTTACTTTTCGGAGCATAAAATACTGCACAATTGTTGGAGATTATTTGGTGAAATTTTATAGATTTCAATGAAGTTATGGTCATTGATCATCTGTGATCGAATAGTTTGAACATCATGAACTTTGAAATATTCAACGATCGAATGCCTGGTTGACCTCTCGTCCTTGATTCGCTTGCAATATTGATATAAAGTCTCTCCACAAAAAATTTTGTCGACTGATGTGCTCATCCAAACCGATATGTTGATTATATTTTCTGCCACAACGGTTAATTCATCTTCATCAAGATCACGCAATGGTCTAAAAAAATTAAATCCATGATTCTTTATTTTATTTTGAACAAAATCAACCTGAGTGATGCTCTTAGGTGAGCATGGAAAGGAACCACTTTTGTAAAGCTCGAATATAGACATCCATTTGCTCCACAATCGATCTGATGTCAAAACAAGAGTTATCTTGTCTTTAAGGTTTTCCTTTGTTTGAACAACAAAGATATCCATACATTCACCTTGGAAATACCGCAAACATATAAAATTGAAGATAATATTTAATTTGCTAATTTCATAACATAAGCAGCAATCTAAAGACTTTGATTGATAAGACGAAAAATTCTATACCTGCCAAGCATCACTGGAAGCATTTCCCTTTCCCAGGCGGGATGGCCTACCGCAAGATATCCATTTCTCCCTCGCTTTTACAACTTGAGAAATGAATGGAGTGTCTACAAATTCCTTATTTGATCATTTTTTTTGTTTGCATAATTTGTTGATAATGTGTTGAGGAACATCTTTATGTAGAAGACGAGTTGTTCAATGTCGATACCTTGAATGGACCGATTGATATTTATCAATTTCAATGATTTTTTTCTGCGCAGAAATAGTATGCTTCCCATCCAATATATAAAAATTTACTGAAGGAAAATTAATTTCGTCTTCATTTCTAGGAATAATCCCAATGTGGTCTCCTTATTGAAAGGCAATAGAATAGCATTTCTCAATGTTGTTGTAAATGTTGAGAGAAGAGATATAACCATCTTTTCCACGACCTCCTCATCAACTTTTCGATATTGTAAATGCAGAGGCGCAACAACACATCGTGTTACGTCAATAGAAAAAACTTTCTCATTGAACAAAAAGTATTTGATCTACTCTTGTTGAACTTCTTTTGAACTTTCGAAGCTTTTAGTCACTTTCTGCATCATCGCTATAGAAGGACTTGATTTGAGTGGTTTGAACGAAGATTTGGTGACATCTTTTTTAATATGATGGAGAAATGTTCTTCTAAGGTAGATAAGAATATTTGCATGGCCTACTTTTGTCAACTTCTTTTCAATATTCATGTAATGCAATGGAGACGAAGTTTTCACAGCCAGGATTCTTTTCTTCCATACCGACAAAATTTATTTCTTCAAAGATGACGTGGTATTAATTCCAGACCAATTAGAAACATCATACGAGGGGAAAACCCACCCTTGCTTCGCATAGGAAAGCAGATCTAAATTGGGGCCACTTTTCATTAGATCTGGTCGAAAATTACAAACCATAAGATCAACCTGTAGAAGGAAACACCAATTTCTCTCGACCACTTCAACTTGAACACGCAATAAACAGTCAAAAATGGGATCCGCAGATGTCAATATTCCAGCTCGAGTTGGAGCTCCTTCCTCATACAAGCAGAATAGATATAAATCTGGGTACAAATTATCTGGTTCATCCATCTCAACATACCATCCATGCTTGAATAAACCAAGGTTGTGATCTTTTAACAAATCAAGGAATGAGGTTTCCTAGCATTGACTAAGGATCAACAACGCAAACATGGTTTATCTACAAAACAATAAATATTAAGTAGTTAATATAAGAATGCATACAATGTTTATAATTATAAATTAGTGTTTTAATATTAGATGTATACTTGCAAATTTTCATGATAATGATCAATGGATAAGGAACGAATTCTCTTTTTCAAAATCAATTGATTAATTAAGAACAAATATGCTAGCATTATCCATGGGAGATTGAATGCACATTTTATATAGTCATTTGAGATAGAATCGATCATAGAAGGGGCGACCGATCCTTCTTTTCGGAAGTCGAAAGTTGGAAGTCAAGATCAATATTGTTTCTATGTTATAACGTAGCCAATGTCCCGATCCCTGCTATTTACTGCGGAAGTTAGAATCCGGGAATTGCTATCCCAACCTTTGTAGATTAAATATTTTTACATTTATCTTGTAAATTAAGGGGCAACCGACCCTTCTTTTTCCCAGTATTATTTTCATAATATTTCTAGACTGCAAGAAGGGGCATCCAACTCTTCTCTGATTGTAGATAAGAGTTTGCAACTGATTGCGCAAACTAGTACTGTTACTCTTCTGAGATAATAAAAGAACAGTTCCTGTGGACGTAGCTCCCGCATGGGGTGAACCACGCAAATCAGTGTGTTTATGTTTATGAGTTTATGACATGTTTTGTATATGAGTTTATGTGCGTTTATGTATTTACTTTCATATGTATGTGAACGGTAACTGAACATTGAGTAATTGGAATACAAGTGTGTGAATGTGAAGAAGAAACACTTAGTATGATTAATGCATAGCTAACTGGTGAATACAGTAGAGATTCAATGTAGTTCCGTATACTGCAATAGCTGTGAAGTGCGAATTCATCTGTTATTCTATCCCATTAGTAGATGTTAAATAGAACATTAAGCGAGGTTGTTAACCACACCTACACATCGCCATGGTTATGGAATCTTGATTATGTAACCTACCATATTTGCTTCGAGTGAGACTTCAACCTGTTTAGAGGGTGATGCCGAAAGGGCTAGTGAAAGGGGTTTGGTTGTGTCTACATTTCTCTCATAAATTAAGGACTGGCCAACCCTTCTTGTGCTAAGTATTCTTCCAATGTTCCCCATTCTGCATATACATGAATTCACAGCCTAGCCTTCGTAGGTTGAATATTTTTACAATTCCCTCATAAATGAAGGGGCGACCGACACTTCTTGTAACTAGCATCTATCTTCAAAATAGTTCTAAACTGCAAGAAGGGTTGGTCTATCCTTATTGTGTTCACCATTCTGAATACAGGTGAATGGCTGGATATTGGTGTTCACAATTCTCTACTAAATGAAGGGGCGGTCGATCCTTCTTGTCCATATGGGGAAGCACACATAGAAAGCAAAGTTGTGAAGTAAAAGAAGGAAGTACTGATGCGAAGTTCAATTAGAAATAAGGGAAATGCGAAGTGAACCTCACCACTCACCTAACCGTTAGTGAAGCTAGAGAAAACTAACCATTACAGTTTTGATCGGAAAGTAGTCGTTATACAATACTTTTGAAACTAGATTTTTCTGCTTTTAATGCATATTTGTCCATTGAAGACACATTCAATGAAAGGAAAGGACCAATATCTAAGCAGTATTTGGCCAACAGACATAGCATTTAATGCTAATTTAGTCATTTTTTGGCACAACTTAGTGTCGCTGTTCCTACAAATAGTAAGGATTGCATAGTTACCAGTCTTTACTGTGACTTTAATTTTTACTGCATGTAATTTCTGAGCATTTACTAGTCAAGATCAAGATTAATCCGACAGTGTATGTATGAACAAGAGAGCTTAGAAGAGATATTAAGGGAATTCAAACATTTTAGTTTTGAAAGAATCATGAAGACGCCAAAAAAGAAAATAGTCCCAGAGAGAGTTGTAACCTCTATGGATTCACCGCGAAATGCACCAGAGCAGAAACAAAAATATAAGCGGAAGAATACTGAGCAAGAGAAGACAAAGGCTACAGAAATTCCAAAGGAGTATCCTCCAAAGTGACCTCGCAAGAGGCCGATGCTGATGGTACCCGAGTACATCCCTTTGAGAAAAGAGGATGCACCCATTGTGATACTCAAGAAGAATCCGCAATACAAGATCCCACTACCACCCGTGTTGAGTCATGTGCACGAAAAGGAGAATTTTCTAGGCAAGATTCCAGAATGAAATTTCGAAGATCATGACTTGCTACACGAGAGGAATTAACCACAATTTCAGCCAGACCAATACATGTGTAGGAGAGATGATGAAACCAGTAAGCAGCCAATAATCCATGTGCAATACTGGTTTGTGCCATTGCTTCCCTCGGGATTGTTGAATTTACTGCGAATTCTGCATTTTGGCAGAATCCTAGATCTCACAGCGCTTGTGAGAACATTGCTCTCTTGTACACACCAAAGTTACTTGTGGTCGAACTGCAAGATTGATATCAACATAGACCTGATCCATATCATCACACACCTAAGTAAAAGAGGCACTGACCCTGCAGAAGAATTCGTAGGCAAGAGAAAGGACAAAGAACTTGCACGAAGGATGAAGTGTGAATTCGGCTTGGTAAAAGGAACCCGTGGATATCAAACGAATCAAATCTAGTATTTCGCAATGAGGTTCACGGTTCAACTACTTGCAGAAAAGGTATTAAGGAAATGCCGACTGACTGAGGTGTCAGCCACTGCAATCTCCTTGGCTGTGAAGGCTAAGGATGGACTCCAATATAATTGGGCAACTTACCTTCTGAATGACTTCCTACATGATGTTGTGGATATGAAAGACAATGAACATCAAATGCATTATAGTTGGTTGTTAGTCTTGATCGCATTCGTAGGCTAAAAAGATCCTAAGTATCTACAAAACGTACCGGTGGCCGTTGGAGATTGTCGAGGACCCAAATATGCGAACATATGGGCCAATTTGAGGTCGTACAAACAAAGATTAAATAATGTGCAGTTGTATACATATTATGAGCAATTATGCAAAATTATCAACTGCACTTCGCATATTCTGAAGGCCATAACAACAACATATATTCGCAAGATGAGATTCAAAGCGGGCTTACACTTTATCTTCATACAACCTAGATAACCATCAAAAGCAGAATGGTATGAAGGCCTATACCAACTGGACGTGCAGAGAATTGATCTTATCATTGAAGATTGGCTGCACGAATGGAAAATGGATGCGCTAGACACAATCATTACTACATCCGAGGAAAACGGAAATAAAAATGACACCTAGGATCCAAAAAATGGACAGGAGAAGGAACAACAAGAAGTTGTTGATTTGCCAACAGGTGAGAAGAGGAAGAATCCAGACACAACTGTACCAGAAGTGTCAAAGAGGAATAAGCAGAAAGAAAATAAGACTCATCATCATGCAAAGCTGCATCATGATGATTGCTATTCCATCACAACACGATTCCATGATCATCTTGAAGAGACGCTTGCAGTAAAAGAAAGCAAGCAAGAGGAACTCCAAGCGAGCATGATAGAGAGCATCGCATAACTGAAGAGTATGGTGGAAAGAGTAGAACAATTCCAGAGAGACTTGGTAAGGGAATCTGACTCCGAAGACCGATCAGAGGAATCCAGCAGAATAAAAAGAAAAGCACCAGCATTGAAAATGAGCACCAGGTTAGTTCACATAGAGATGATGAACGTGATATTCCCATCGGATGAACTAACTGAAGGTGCAAAGAAGCTCACACATTTGGATATCAACGTGGAGATGTTTCCCATCAAAGAACTACATAATATGCATCTGCAGGTTGTGGAGGAAATTATAGATAGAGAGATGATCTCATACAACCAACATCTAAAGCTGGAAGATAGTTATAAGGAGTTGAAGAATGAATGCATGCTAAAGACAAATGAGAAAGAAAATGCTCATGAGAAGCAGAAAAAGTTAATGAAAACCGTAGCTAAAGTTTGTGCGAATATCCTAGACTACGAAGAGGAGCCTGAAATGGAAGTGACCATTCTTAAGATTGGTGCTGTCGTGGACAATCTCAAAGTGAAAATGGAAGATATGGATATTTCCTACAAAGAAAATATTGCTGACTTAGAGTATCGACAACAACCTGGCACTCCGGTAGAGGTAGAATTAGCAAGAGTCGAAGAGCTGAAAACATCAGCTGAGAACATCTCCGCAGAAGTTGTGAGGTGTCAAGTCTTGCTAGAAGAAGTCTCGAAGGTTTGGGATATACTGCAAGAGGATCCTAAATTACAGAAAATTCAGGATGAAACTCACAAGAGGTAGAAGGACCTTGATTCTATGAACACGGCCAGGAAGAATTTTCCTCTAAAGCAAAAGATCTAGAAGTTCACAGGAAAGAAAGAGATTCAGAATGAGCTGAAGCCACTAAGGGAAAAGGAAGTTGGAACTTCATCGAAGTTACAGTATATGCAAGAAGAAGCATTGGAACTCTCTAAAGAAATCGAGGAGAAATTGCAAGAAATACGCACGATAGAGACTACAGTAAATCGAGGAGAACCCATATCGGCGATGATGCTCAAAACGATCAAAGAATACGAGCAAAAGGATAAGGAAGCAATTGCAAAGTTAAGTGCAAATTTTCAGGAATTTGCTACGACGACGAACATCCCAAGTGATGCGCAGTCAAAGAATCCCAGTGTAAGTGACTCGGGGATGAGGCACAAGTAAGTGTTAAACGCCTATTGGGAGTGGCCCAAGTACAGGAAGTTTTGAAGGTGAGAATAGTTAGGCGAGGCACTATAGAATTCAGGGCTGCGATGTCCGAGAAAGCATCAGAGTCATAGTAAGCGGTGCCAAAGGGACAACAAAGTTAAAGCTTAGCGTGCTCAACAGGATAACCACAGGGTTTTGGGGTTTTGGGTACTATGGGGGTTGGCCCATAGTTATTGTAATATGTGACCTTCGAGCACATCTATATAAAAGGGTAATTTTCTATGACGAGGGGTTAGGTATTATAGGGTTTTGGGGATTTTGATGATTAGAAAGACCTTAGAAGAGAATAGTGATAATGAGAAAACAAAATCTACAGCTGAGTGTGTAAAGATACGATTGTAGATAAGAGTGTGCAACTAATTGCACAGATTGGTACTGTTATCCTTTAGAGATAATAAAAGAACAGTTCCTGTGGGTGGAGATCCCACCTGAGGTAAACCACAAAAATCAGTGTGTTTATGTGTATGAGTTTATGGCATGTTTTGTATATGATTTTATGTGTGTTTAAGTATTTATTTTCGTATGTATGTGAATGGTAATCGCACATTAAGTAATTGGAATACAAGTATGTGAATGTGAAGAAGAAACACTTAGTTTGATGAATTCGTAGCTAACTGGTGAATACAGTAGATATTTAGCATAGTTTTGTATACTGCGATAGCTGTGAAGTGAGAAGTCATCTATTATTCTATCCCATTAGTAGATGTTAAATAGAACGTTAAGAGATGTTGTTAACCACATATGTGCATCACCACGGTTACAGAAGCTCGATTATGTAACCCCCCATATTCACTATGGGTGAGACTTCAACCTCTTTACAAGGTGATGTCGAAGGGGCCAGTGAAAGGGGTTTTGTTGTGTTTACGGGTTGAGGTCAAAGATTTAAATTACATTAATCTGTTAGCAAGGTATATGGGTTATTGCATAATGGATTATAGGTTATGGGTTATTAGGATAGTTTGGTATGAATTAGGGGTTATGAGCCATAGGTTGGAAGTTAGGAGTTAGGTTAGGAGTTAAAGTGGTTAGGGGGTATGAGTTAATGCACTAGAAAATAGGGGTTATATATTAGTAGTTTATGCATGGGTGTTTCAAATATGGGTAGGGGGGATGAGACATTAGTCCTATGTGTGTTTTGAAAGGTACCAAATACATAACAATTATGATAAACACATTGTTTATGAGGCATTACCACATCAATCATTTTCGAATATAGAGGTTGGATTTGAAGGTTTGTGGTTTAAGGGTTTTATAATAATGAGGTTGGTTACAAATTATATGTTAATAGTGGTCAGTGAACAAATTGTTGGAATGAACTAGTATGGTTGATGATACCAAGATATATAGTATTTTTTTAATAAAAAAATTAGTTCTACCCCAACATAATCATCGTCATCATCATTATCATCACATCATCAACATCATCATCGTCAGCAACATCATCATCATCATCATCATCATCATCATTGTCGTCATCACTATCCATCATAAACAACAACATCATCATCGTCGTCATTATCATCGTCATCGTCATCATTATCATGATAATTGTTAGGGAGAAAAAATTCCTATGGCTTGGGGTAGACCACACTAGACAGATGAACTCAAGAAAAGAAACTCACTTCCCAACATATGCTATATAAATGTAAATGTAGATAAACAACATAGAGAGCCTACCTCAAGCCGGACGTTCGATGAAGAATTCCGTTGAGCTTTCAAATCACCACACTTGAACCTGTAGCTTAGTCTCAACAATAAACGCAAACAAGTGCATATGATGTATGAAAGATGTTAGCATATACAATAGCATAATCCATGATATATATATAAGCAAATGTACCCAATGATAATTAATGATCATTCACGATATAAATAGACAAAAAAATTAGTATTTCTATTAATATGAATGTATAAATTAAAAAGTTCAAATTCAACTACCTTATAGTACCCATACCACCTAACCTCATACCTTGTACCCCTAACCCCATCTCCTATTGAATCAAACATTATAACACCATAAATTATATATTATATATTTAAATATTTAAATAAATATAAATATAAAAATTAAAAATTAAAAATCAAAACATATAAAACTAATTTATATATATTATAATTATTAAAAATATTAATAATTATATAAATTAAAAAATAAAAACAAAAACAAAAAACAAACTATATAACAAACCAAACCAAACGCCCGACCTATTTCTCCATTAGCACGCCCGACCCGTGATCCCCTACACCGTCCTACTATGCTTGCAAGTCTGTTCACGAGTCCGGGAGAACTACATGAAATGTTGGTGCATTGAATTAGGGTCTTAGCACGATTCAACAACACCCAACTAGAGTTGAATCATTCTAGAAGCAATAGTGCATCATCAGTGGTCACCTTCAATTGCCACGTGAAATTTTTGCCGGTGTGCATTACAAAAATTAGCTATCAAACAAGTGGGGTTGCATTTTTGGATTGGGGTTTAAAAAACTAGCCATACTTTTGGTGTTTGAGTTGTTTATATTGAGCTTGTCATATATGCTCCAATTATTTGTATGGAATTGGCTATAAATAACACTAAAACATTAAAGATCCATAATCTCCTTGAGTCTTGTTGACTCTTTCTTACTCCCAACGTGTAAAATTAGAATATCATCAACAACAAAAAAGTAAACGTGTGAAGGTACAAGCATAACTAATTTTGATAACTTTAATGCTAGCTAGTCTAAGAGCCATTTGGGACACAAAACTTATAAGTGATTGAAGGTGGGTTCTAATGATAACTAAGTCACCAAATTGTCACATAGTGCAAAAAGTTCCCAATGGACTATGAAAAAACATTTATTGTGGCTAGGACTCACTCACAAAAAATTACTGAGGGCCTTTTCAAGCTTATAATAGGTCAACTTCTAAGGCACCCAATAAGGTAAATATTATACATGAGTTGTTTATATCACCTTAGAGTAGATTTAAAATTTATAAAACAAAGCTAAAGGGTTAGATTCATTTATCAATATTATTTTACACTTTTTTATGACAACTTAAAATAGGTCCCAAGTAAAAGGAAAACTCGTCATTTTAAGGAATATTTCATCTTGCTAGATCCATTTCCAATTTTGAGAGGCCACCCAATGAGGCATAGGGCACTAACTTTGTTTGTAACATTGTGTCTTGACCATCTAGATGTGTGATCTTGAGGCAACATAGAGACCATTAAAACACTTAGTGGTTTTAATCCAATATCTTTGGTCCTAAAGGATTATTAGGAATGGGTCATGAAAAAAATTTCCATTGACTTAATTACCCAACATAAGGACTAGGTAGAGAAATCCCTCGAATAAGCCCAAAATTAGCTTTGGAACATAGTAGGGACCCAAGATCTCTAGTGTCCAAGACATATAGGTCTAGGTCTAGGGACAAACTTACCCAATATTAGAACAAAATATCCCAACCTCATTGCATTTTATTTTGTTAGTAAATAGACATAGTGAGGCATATGAAAACATAGTTTCAACACTAGTAATAAAAGAGGGATAAAAACCCAAGGCTTTAAACATTTCTAGAGTGAAATGCCATTACACTCTACCATAATACTACACAAAGTAAATATCTATGAACATGGAACCAACATCATAATATCTATCCCATTCCATACCCTCCCAAACAAAAATAACATTATCCAAGGTATACTAGACATTAATGAAACCAGTTTATTTAGTGTGAATAACCTTAGAGAAAATATTCTTAATATCAAGGGAAAAAATATTTATCCATAGTTGATAGTGTTGAGTAGAGTAATGGGCCTCTAGTTTGTAATGGTATTTCAATCCCCAACCTATGACGTAAATTTTATCAAAACCTTATTAATCCTTACTCCCAAATAATATTTTCTAATAGCCTCTTGATATACATTGTCAAAATCATGATTTATACCATATTCTGATACAATTCCACTTATCTTACTTTAGTGGATCCAATTCTATTTCATTGGTGATTTTCAAATGGATAAACATAAATTTAATGATCAACAATGATGATTTTCTAATAATCTCTATCACTTCTTCTACAATCCTAGTGTCTTGATGGTGACCATGGAATAGTACTACATTTTGTTTTCATGAAAATCATGGATAAATATGTGTATATAGATTCTTTAAAAACCAACTTGGTGCTTGAATACTTTATCCATTTTGACCATGTGCACAACTCTCCGATGCATAATAGTTGTAAGCAATCCTTATAAGAGATCCCAATAATAGTTGTACACATTACTAGTTATCAAAGTCCCAAAAAGTGATGTAAGCAATCTTGGTCACCAAAATCCCAATAAGAAACCTAATCAATCCTTGTCATCAAAGACTACATGAATCAATCTTTAAATGTTAATTATAATTGTAATGGCACAATGCCCAAAGGGAAAACAACCCCAATACGTTATTGGATGATTACTACAAATATAGAAACATATAAATCTTTGTGAAGCTTGCATAATGGGCAAGCACATATATAAGTTTTTTTTACTAATAAGGTGTTCCATCTATTCCCTCTACAATTTTGTTGTGTAGAATTTCTCTCCATCTTCATGATACCACCTTAACTTTCACTTGGAATGTCCAAATTACATGGGATAACTAGTGAGATCTTCATCTTCTCAAACTCAAACTTAGATCTTCAATTATGTTCTTGTGGTTTCCTAAAGATGTTTCATCACAACCCTTATGACACTCACTAACTGTTTCTCTCATTTGATGGAGTGTTATAGTACGTACAACCAAACAAGTATTTGTCAGATCTATCTTCGTCAAGCGAGGGAATTTTAGGTAGAATAGATTAAAGTGAGACATCTAGTAGGTCTAACAAGAGAAGATCAAATAGAGGTGAAAAAATCAGAAGAAAATTCAATAGTCGCTTCGAATTTTTTCTTGCTAAAGGGGGGTCATGTTCTTATGGTGATGAGAGCATAGGCAACATCGAGGTTCCCTTGATGTACAAACATCTAGTGAAACGATGGGTACCCAAGGATCTTCCTCAAATAAACATTGATTTTTGTGTCGACGGAAGGATATACCACATTGCTCCATCGTCATTACATGGTTTGGGGCTATTTTCCATGGATGGCATAAAGGTTTGTGACGACAAATTAACTAAATTGATGGAGTATGTCAGACCCTGTTACAACTACACGGATTGGATATGGCTATTCCAATATACAAAAAGTATGCGAAGATATGGTGTAGCTGCAAATTATATACAACTAAAAGAAAAGGATCATAATAAAGGAGAATCAATGTATATTGACGGAAGGCCAAAAGCAACGAGGAATATTGCAAGGTTTATAAACAGTACATGACTCGCAACAACAAATAAGCAACCAAATTGCATATTTGAGGGGCGTGAAGGAAACTGTGTATTTGTATGTGCAATAAAATCAATAGCTGTAGGGAAAGAGTTGTTGATTGACTACAATTTGAATGGAATAGATATGAACGTTGTTATTATGGGGGTTGTACGTATACTATTTTACCCAACCTGTAAGAAATGACTCTTATATTTTATGATTATCATTTACTGTAATATGTTGTCATGCATATTGTCAGTTAACAAAACATTTGAATAATTCATGGTTCTTATATTGTGGCAGGGTGATCAAGGTCAAAGGACACTGGCCTCACAGCAGGTAAACATCAATGTAATTGTATGTAAATATAAGATGTTTTAGCTCTCTAATCTCCACTTCTATCCTCTCTTTCGTAATTATGTCATTTTTATACTCTCCCCTAAGGCCTTCCCACAAATCCTATGTATGTTGTGTGTCCTTCAATTATATCAATAATTTCAAAGTTTACCATTTTTCTTTAATTGTAATGTTGAAATAAATATCAAATATACCCCTCTATCCATTATGAATAGAATGATTTTGTGTCCTAAATCATCTATAAAGTAAAGTTTCTTTTTCTTACAGTAAAAAATTCTTTATGAGAATACTCTTTGCAAATAATACTCTTTTAATGCTTGTTTCTTTCCTCATAGTCTATTTTGTAAATTATTCTTAGTAATCTTATTATGTAGTATGTTTGCTTTCATGTTGATCAACAGCGTGACAAGGGGAAGGCACCATCCTCAAAGCAATCCACAGATGCTCCTAAGGAAGGGCTTAATGATGAAGCAATTTTTTTGTCCATGGACATGATGCAAATAATAAGAAAGCTTGTCATAAAATTAAACAAGGAATTCTCTTATTTAATTATGATTCAGCCACGGAAACAAGACATAAGTGACAGAATTAATACCATGGGGTGCCAAATTAAACACTATGGAGTAAGAAACATCTTTAATTATCCATTTATTTATTTATTATTTTAATTATCCCATCCTTTATAAAAAAATCTTTATTTTATAGGATTTTTTGCAGTATTATGATCCTCATGGTGCAACTATGGGGTCCGGCGTTGGTACCAGCATCATTGCTCTACCTGTGAATGACATGCTATTCTCTCAAACCAGTACACCCCCCAGGGTCCATGCCAGTATTACACCCCGGCCTAAACAACACATGCTAGGATGTGCAAAGGATGTTGTGGATGAAGAGCGTGATCACATCACAAAATTTGAAACAAGCTTTCCTAGATATTCACACGTCACTAGCACATGAACACTACCAGTTACATTTTTGGTATACGATGAGCACATTCCCATGAAATTAGAAAATATTATAATCATTTAAGAAGTCTTTTAAATATCATGTATAATCTAATTGAAATTTACGTATAATTAGAAATTATTTTAAACTAATGATAATATTGTTTTGCAGGAAACAATACATTTTATGGATGCATGCAAGACCTAACCTTGGAACACTTTGGGCCCACCATACGCACAAGGTGGAATTCCCAAATTTCCATGTTAAAGGATGAACTTATCAACAAGTTGGTTGGTATGTTCGGTGAGGGTACCTTTAACAAAACCAGAGTTTACTCAAAGGAAGGCTTCTATTTAAAATATATGTGTGATCAGTATAGGGTTCATCTACAAAATAACCTTAAGTATGAGTGCCCTCTAGTGATTCCAGAGAGCGAGTGGAAGACCCTTATGGAATATGCAAAGGATAAGACGCTCTGAAAAGAAGGGAAGATACCACCTAGATTAGGAAGGTATGAGACACTTATAATAATGTAATTATGATGATTTATCATCATTGTAACATCTAATTAAGTATTTGAATATTTTGAATATAGGCTCCCAAATACATCCAAAGCCACCAAGGCTAGAATAGATAAACATGGGAAGCATAAATTTGGCCCAGGTGGTTACTCAAAACTGGCCGCACGATTTGTAAGTATAAAAAAAATGATCTGCATCCAATTTAAAAATTGTTAACAATTTTAATTTAATATCGAAGAAGAAAAACAATTCATGTTCTTATGCAAAATTGTAGGGTGCACAATTCAATGAGGCTCCTACGGAGGAAGACCTCAAGCATGCTTACTATCATGGCTATCAAGCCTTGGTTGAACATAGGAGAAGCTTAGGGCAAACACATTCTTCCGGCACCCAACTTGACACTCAGGTAAATAAAATCAGCGAAGATTATTTATAATTTATTATTTGTACAATCTATTCGTTATTATTTTTGGCCATAAAGTAATGTGTTTGTTTCTTTTAAGCAAGAAACCAATGTAGATACAAATGTCCCAAGTAGTGGAACACATGAGCCCAGAGATAGTGGAGTGCCACTTGCAAATAGTGTTCAGCTCGGTACTAGAGGTATTTCATGTGTTATAAAAAAATTGCATTATGTTTTACAATTAAAAATATTTAATTCCAAATAGTGTATTAATTATAACCTTTTCTTGTTTCAACTCTAGAGCATGTAGAGGTGTTAGTTTTTACTTGTTTAGCATATAACATTAAACAATTTATCACTGAAAGAAATACAAGCACAACAAGAATACAATGAACACAATATTTCTCTCGAGGAAACCACAAGGGAGAAAACCCCGGAAAAATCTTCCTCAATATAGAAATCACAAAGTACAAAAGTAAACCCCAAGACAAAATCAACTACTCCTCCAGTTGTGTGAACTTCTCTCTCTCTCCTATGCGAACTTGTGTGAGTGAGATGAGTGATTACAAATGAGAGAGACATCCTCTATTTATATTATTTCGTTGGCATGAATTTTCCCCAACAGGGCCGACTTCTCCTAACTAACTGGGCCGACTTGTCAAATACCTAATATAAGAATCTCTTTTGGGTTCTTCTAGGCCGACACAAGACCTAGGGTTTAAATAGAATCTTTCAATGAGTCTTATAGTATTAATTACATCAATGACATCTCCGGAAGTAGGAATAAAATAATACAATAGACAAGTATCAAATAGAATATCTTATGCGGTTACATTCTTTTAACACTCCCTCTTAACTAGGAAGGTATTCTGCGGGTAACATCAACAACTGCACAACTGACTTGTGAATCTCTATATTTCGTAGGAATATTTTGGATCATCATATGTCTGGGGTATCATCTGTTGGAGTATCAACATCCTTTGTATCATCATCAACAACATCCTCTACTAGAACATCTTTTGTTGGATCAGCAACGTCGTCAGCTGGAACATCCTCATCAGCAACATCATCAGCTGGAACATCTTCTGTTGGATCAACAAAACTATTAGCTGGAACATCCTCATCAGCAACATCATCAGCTGGAACATCTTCTGTTGGATCAGCAACACCGTCATATGGAACATCCTCATCAACAACATCATCAGCTAGAACACTATCAGTCATCTAGTACTGATCTTTAGTCCCTAGGACTGGCATCAGTTCCTAAGAACTGGAACACTATCAGTTAGCCAGTACTAATCTTCAGCCCCAGGACTAGCATCAGTTCCTAAGAACTGGAACACTATCATTCATCCAGTACTAATCTTCATCCCCCAGGACTGGCATCAGTTCCTAAGAACTGGAACACTATCAGTCAGCCAGTACTGATATTCACCCCCCAGGAATGGCATCAGTTCCTAATAACTGGAGCACTATCAGTCATCCAGTACTGATATTCAGCCCCCAGGACTGGCATTAGTTCCTAAGAAATGGAACACTATCAGTCAACCAATAACTATATATATATATAGTTAGTCATAAACTCATAAAAATAACAATTCAAACAAATAACCAACATGAAAATAAGATCTGACAATGACTTAGATCTAATCCATAATAACAGATTTACATTATGTATATCAAGGTGGATCTAATCAACAATAACAGAAATTATACCATGAAAATTTAGGAGCCATAAATGATTAGATGACCTAGCAGCTACCATTACCTTGACAACTCCAATGTGTGCAACTGAAGGTGGTAGCTTCAATGTGTGCAACTGAAGGTAAGGGGATGACTCTCCACCCAACCAACCCCCAGCCAATGGTTGAGGCCCCCGAGCCCCCAACAATTAACCCTATGCCAGAGCTTTTTTGCTTTCCTCTTTCTTGGATCCTTCAGAGCTCTCCTTCCAAAATTCCAAAAGACAAAAAGATCCCTCTCTCCACTTATTCTCCTCCTTTTATCTCCCCCTTCTCTCATTTTCTTAATTTCTTATTTAATTTCTAT
Source organism: Larix kaempferi (assembly GCA_027924585.1). Classification (NCBI taxonomy): domain Eukaryota; kingdom Viridiplantae; phylum Streptophyta; class Pinopsida; order Pinales; family Pinaceae; genus Larix; species Larix kaempferi. The sequence goes on along the minus strand of BSBM01000123.1, from coordinate 19,474,002 downwards.
CTTTATGCAAAATTTGCTTTCCGTTACTTACTTTTCATGTTTCTTTTTATTATTTTACATTATATTATATTATATTAAATATTCCCTATATTCGTATATGAGGGTTGTTATAGTACTGATATTCATCCCCCAATACTGGCATCAGTTCCTAAGAACTGGAACACTATCATTCAGCCAGTACAGATCTTCAGTCCCCAGGACTAGCATCAGTTCCTAAGAACCAGAACACTATGAATCAGCCAGTACTGATCTTCAGTCCCTAGGACTGGAATCTATCCCCTAAGGACAAGAAATCTATCATTCTCTCTTTCGAGAGAGGTCCCTCTGGACCACACCAAGATTTTCTCAAAAGTATTCCTACTTTACACGATACAGAGGCTTAGTTATCATATCAGCAACTTGTTCCTCTGTAGGAACATACTTGACCTTTACAGCTACCTTCTACGCCATATCCTGGATATAGTGGAACTTGATCTCGATGTGCTTCGATCTATCATGGAACACAAGATTCTCTGCCATATTGATGCAACTTTGGTTTTCACAGAGTATCTCCGTAGCATCAATCTCTGCATCGAACAATCCTACCAACATCTTGGGAAGCCACACTGCTTCTCTACAAGTTGATCAAGCTGCTACATATTCATCTTCCGTTGTACTAAGTGAAACACATGGCTGCTTTCTACTGAGCCATGAGATCATACCTGATCCAAAACTAAAGCAACATCCTGAAGTGCTTTTCCTATCTTTGGCACTTCCAACCCAATATGAGTTTGTGTACCCATACAACCTGAACTCACAATCTGAAGCATATATGAGTCCATAATCGAATGTACCCTTTAAGTACCTCATCACATGTTTTGTTGCAATCAGGTGAACACTCCTGGGATCCACCATATACTGACTCAATGTGTTCACAGCAAAACATATATCTGGTCGAGTATTGGTCAAGTACATCAATGACCCGATAATCTGTCTATACATGGTGACAACTACTATCTCTGGTGAAGCATCATTCAAGATCTTCAAGTTTGTCACCATCGGAGTAGCCATGGCCTTACAATCCAACATCCCAAATATATTTAGGATCTCAACTGTGTATTTTCCTTGACTCAAGAAAATCTCATCTAGAAAATGCCATACTTCAAGACCTAGAAAGTAATGCATCATACCAAGGTCTTTCATCTCAAATTTTGTTGCAAGCCTTCTCTTACATTCAGTGATGGGCTTGTCTTCTCCTGTCAGGAACAAATCATATACATACAATAGTATTATCATAGGTTCATCATCCATAATCTTATAATAAAGATTAGAATCTGCTTTACTTTTGGTAAAGCCCAAACTCATTAGGAAGCTATCAATTCTTCCATACCATGTTCTGGGTGCCTTCTTCAACCCGTACAATGCTTTCTTGAGTCTGCATACATGTGAATTTCTATCTTTTGTTTCAAATCCTTATGGCTGCTCGATATATACTTCTTCTTCTATCTTCCCATTCACGAACGTCGTCTTTAAATCCATCTGATGTAACTTCCATTTCGTCTTGGCTTCCAAGGCAAGAATGGTTCTAATTGAAGTATATCTGGCCACGGGAGCAAAAGTCTCTTCATAATCAATTCCTTCCTTTTGTGAGAATCCTCATGCTAAAAATATTTCCTTGTACTTTTCAATGCTTCTGTCTGCTGAGTGTTTTGTTTTAAAGATCCATTTTGATGATACAACTTATTTATCCTTTGGTATTGGTGCCACATCCCAAACATCATTCTTGATGATGGATTGGTATTCTTCATTCATAGCATCCAACCATTCCTTATTTTTCACTGCATCTTCAAAACAAGTTGATTCCTCTTCAACAAGGTTACACATCAAGGCTACATAACTGGATTATGGCCATGGTCTCTTGCTCTCTCTACTGGTTCCTTCTGGGGAACCATACCTTCCTGCATATTGAATTACCAAGCTGGTCTTCTATTCCGATAAATATCCTCATGAGGTGTCTCCTTAGGTCTATGAGGTTCTGCCATGTCATGATCCTCTGGAATGGGATATTCTTCAATATTTATGTCTGGTACTTTGTTTGTTTCTGTAACTCTAGGAGCTTCCTGCTCCTCTTCATCCTCATGAGTCTTCTTGGACTTGTTGAAAGTTGTGTCTTCATCAAATGTAACATCCCACCTGAGCTTAATATGGTGGAATCCTGGGATGTAGATACAGTACGCCTTTGATTTCTCACTATATCCCACAAATATTCCCTTCTTCCCTGAAGGTTCCAATTTCGATCTTTTCTCCTTTGGAATGTGAATAAACACTGGACATCCAAATACCTTTAGATGACTAACTTCAGGCTTCATGCCAATGAACATCTCTTCTGGGGTCTTGTTGCGAAGAGCACCGTGAGAGATTTTGTTCTGTACATATACCGCGGTTATGGTTGCTTCTTCCCATAGAAGCATGGGTAATTCTTGATCATGGATCATAGCCTTCACTGCTTCTATGATCATTATATTCATCCTTTCAGCTACACCATTATGTTGTGGATTATAGGGAATAGTAAGCTCCCTCTTAATCCCTGCTTGTTTATAGAAATATTTGAAATCACCTGAAGTATATTCCCCTCCATTATTTGACCTTAGAATCTTTATCTTCTTCTTAGAGAGGTTTTCTACAAGAGCCCTGAACTCTTTAAATTTTTCAAAGACTTCATTCTTATTCTTCAGAAAATAAATCCATGTTTTGCGAGAGTAATCATAAATAAAAGAAGCATAGTATACATACCCACTTAGAGAAGTGGTGGACATAGGTCCACAGATATTTGAGTGAATAATATCCAGAATACCTTTCGCTTTTCTATCGCTACTTGGAAATGGGTTCTTTGTACTCTTCCCTTGATCAAATATTTTTCATACTCCTTCATGATCAACCTGGATTTATGGTAGTCTAGTCACCACCTTACTTACTATTGGTGAGGCTTTGTAGTGTACATGAGCTAGTCTTCTATGCCATAGATCAAAAGGGCTCATGGTACTAGTCATCAATGTTGTATCTACATGACCCTTCAGTTTGTAAAGTCGTCCTTCTTCTACTCCAATGACTACTACATCATCAATAGTCTTCCCCTTTGACAACATAAGAACTTCACCATCTATAAATGCAATTCGAAGACCTTTTTATCTAATGCAGAAATAGATAGAAGTTTCTTCTTCAAACTTGGTACATAAAGTACATCTTTCATATTCATGGAATTTCCAGAGTCCAATTTATAAGAGGCTTCTCTCATTCCTTTGATGGGGTATTGATAATCATTTCCAAGCTTTACCTTGTGTGGAGATTCCTTCTGAATAGGATGTGAGAGGGATTCTTTGTATCCCGTCATGTGCTTTGAATATCCATTATCTAGTAGCCAAGTATCACTCCCATGAGATACTAAACCAATGAGAGCTGATATTAGAACATATTCTTTATTGGAGTCTTCATCATCTCTAGTTTTGACTTCTTCATCATATTCACTATCTTCTGCTACATGAGCATGAAACCTCTTCTTCTGCTTCTTATGATGTCCATATTTGGATGGACAATTTCTTTCTATATGTCTTGTCTTGTGACAAGAGTAACATTCAACGGAGGATAGGTATTTCATGAACCTCTTGTTCTTTTGATATCCTTGAGATCTTTTGGGAGAGTGGGTACGTACATCACTCTTCCTTTTCCTTCCACCTTTGGTATGAGTTGCCAAAGCTTGTTCTTCATTGTCGTTTAGTTTATCCTCTCTCACCGCTATTCTCTCTTCCTCTTGCAGACACTCTTCCCATAGTTTTCTGAACTGGATTAATTTATTTCTAGTACAAATGCCACGAACAAATGGTTCCCAATCTATGGGAAGACCATTCAAAGTGGTCATCACAATTTCTGCATCCTATACCATGTCTCCAATAGCTTCTAGTTATTCTTTTATCTAGGACACTCTGGAGAAGTATGAGTGCATGGACTCAGACTTCAATTTCTTCACACCCTTGAGTTGATTCCTCAAGGTCATCTTCCTATTGATATTCTTTCCTTCAAATAGGATGGTCAAAGCATCAAACATTTCTTTTGGGGTCTTCTTGGAAGACACATGGGGGATTAAGTGATATTTGATGGAATCAGCAATGATCCTCTTTTCCTTGACCATATTCTTCTTATGCCTTGCTTTGGCTTCATCTCCCTCTGGTTCTGTAAGTCCTTCCTTTACATAGTCTTCTAGGTCATGTTCTTCAAGAATGAGCATAACTCTATAATTCCATGCCCTGAATTTATCATCTCCCTCAAGCTTCTCGTCAAGCTTGGTATTGATTGTCATCTTGATATAATGATTACTTCAAATGGAAATATAATAGATTTGAGACTTACCAGAAAAGTTGTTCTTCTAAAAGTTGCTTCTTCCTTGACCTAGGGTTTGTCAGAGAAACCCTAATTTTCCAACTTCGATATTTTGGAAATCTGTTTGGATGAGAAAATTCTCCTCCTCAAGGCAAGTTGAGAAAAGTACTCCTTCTCCCAATTCTGTGAGCAGATGATCCAAAAACGTGAAGCCCTAATTCTCTCGGGCTGTAGTGGGGGACCCAAAAATGAAAAGTCTCATAATTAAAATATGCTTCGACAAAAAGATGTGCCCTAGTGAGGCGAGTTAGATGCACTATATTTTTCAGTTGATCTGTGGAGGGGGCTCTTGAAACAAGAGCCCTAGTTTCTGCAATTATGGAGGCTGCACAATGTTTTCTTTCAGGCCAGCTCTGATACCATGTTAGTTTTTACTTGTTTAGCATATAACAACAAACAATTTATCACTGAAATAAATACAAGCACAACAAGAACACAATGAACACAATTTTTCTCTCGAGGAAACAACAAGGGAGAAAACCCCCGAAAAATCTTCCTCAATATAGAAATTAGAAAGTACAAAAGTAAACCCCAAGACAAAATCAGCTACTCCTCCACTTGTGTGAACTTCTCTCTCTCATATGCGAACTTGTGTGAGTGAGATGAGTGATTACAAATGGGAGAGACATCCTCTATTTATATTCTTCCGTTGGGGTGACTTTCCCCAACAAGGCCTACTTCTCCTAACTGACTGGGCCATCTTGTCAAATACATAATATAATAATCTCTTTTGGGTTCTTCTAGGCCAACACGAGACCTAGGGTTTACATTGACTCTTTCAATGACTCTTACATTATTAATTACATCAATGGCATCTCCCGAAGGAGGAATACAATAATACAATAGAAAAGTATCAAATAGAATATCTTCCGCAGTTACATTCTTTTAACAATAGGATGAGACCAAACAAGAAGAGGAATATATGGCCACGTCTGAAACTGCTTTGCTTGCCTCCACTACTAAAGTAGGTAAATAAAACTCTACTGCTCTTTTTATTAATAAAACACTTATAATAATAATAACTAAAAATATCAATTTAACATTTCTTTGTTATTGCAGTTGATGTCTACCCCCCTTGCAGCAGTGTCGACGTCTGAACGGGTTATCAGTAAGACATATAGATCCCAAAACCGCTAAAGGGGAAGAAGGCACATCTGACATCCTTCCTAATTTCCTAAAAAGGAAAAAGAGACTGAGAAATAAATGATGGTGCTTGTTATATAATTAGAACGATCCTGTTTCATATTATGTAAACATATTTTTTTATACAATTTATTTAGATGAAGTATTTTGTGTCTATGAATGAATGAATGTATGTTAATGTGTGTTTGCTATATGTTTCTTTATGTACAAAACCACAAATGTGTCTTTATGAACTTTTTTATTTTTCTAGTGTCTATGCATGAATTTTAATGTGTTTCTTTCAACTATTTTCTAGTGGATTGAGAAATAAATTATTGTACTTGTTATATAATTAGAACGATCTTGTTTCATATTATGTAAACATATTTTTTATGATCCAATTTATTGAGATGAATTATTTTGTGTCCATGAATGAATGAATGATTGAATGAATGAATGAATGTTAATATATTTTAATGCATGTTTGTTATTTGTTTCTTTATGTACAAAACCATAGATGTGTATTTAGGAACTTTTTGTTTTGCTAGTGTCTATGAATGAATCTTGATGTGTTGCTTTCAATTATTTTATAGTAGATAGATTGGGTATTGAGGAATTGAGAGTGATGTGAGGGGGAGGAGGGGACATGAGAGCTTCCACCTTCACGTGGTTGGCCCTGTTTAGTAGAGAATAAATTAAGATTTTGATAATATTGGAGCAAACCTCCCTCGATCCAATAGAGAAGCAACGAAGTCAATGTTGACTCCGTTAATGCTCCATCAAGTGGAGGGAGGTTTGCTCCAATATTAAACTACTCCAATAATTTATTCTCAGAACCGAGAGGAGCTCATCCAGGTTTTCATGCACTCAAGTCTTTTTAATTATTATTTAGTCATAAAAATGTTGTCAAATTATTTTATTATTTTGCTAACTCTTTAATTGTTGGTTAAGTTAGGAAAAAAATCACTGGAGGAGATCTATTGGAGCAACATTAAAGGAATATCATACAAGGAAAACCATCAAATATCCAAGTATTTGAGCTATCGGGACATCATAAACATGAGGAAACTCTATTCATTTTCATTTCTTATGTCCAATTTAATCTTTCAAGCATTCTTTGCATTAATTTCAAATTTGAACTTTTATATTGCAATTAAAATTAATATTTCATGAAATTTTATATGATAGATTTGTTGTAATCTATTTAATACAGGGAAGGGGGTGAATCAGTATTAGCGTAGTTGTGAACACTTTTTAACTTCTTAATTGATTATTCATAATCATTAATTATTCAACCACCATAAATAAAACATTCATCCACATATGGGAAATAACACAGAACACACAAAATTTTTACTGGAAAATCAAACGGGAGAAAACCACGGAATGCTCTTTTATAATAAAAAGATTACATTCGAGGAAGCACCAACTTCCTAATTTATCCAGCACAAATTGGAAGGAGGCACCAACCCCCTAGTTTTACAGGAACCGACTTGAAAGAAGCACCAAATCCCTCATTTACTAGCACCAACTGGAAGGAGGCTACTACCCCTTGATCCTTGTCCCGTCCTACTGCCCTGATATATAAAAATAAGATATTGTTTTGCTAAAATTCTTATCCATGCACATTTTTGATAAATTGTTGTTATTTATGTTGTGAACACCTTCTGTATGTTGTAATATTTATGTGTAATGTACCAACAATGGTTTCTTGGTACACTAACTCTAACTCCTACCAGACTCAGCTAAAAACAATGAATTCAAAGACTGTTTTACTGGAGATTGGAAAGATCATCACTATGGATGGAAGGAATAATTTGATGGATGATAGTACATTTGAAAAAATCATTGGAACCATTGATGGTTCGAAATTATCAAGGCTTTAATCTACTACAATTCTCCTGGGCACCCCAGCATATGCAAACTAGTACTTTAACTATACAAGGACTCAAAGCTATGGATGAAGGTTTATGAATCAAAGACTCTAATAAACATGAAATATCATTCAATTTACAGTCATAGTTCACTCCATAAAGTTTGAGTAATTTCTGAGAAAGATTCACAAAGATACAAGCAAAATGACATTTCAGGATTGCACAACTAGTTAATTTCATGAACTCCCAAACAGTCAATGAAGACTCACAAATTTCTTATCTCAGACATGGAATGTGTCATTTAACATATTAATTAACATCAGGAACAAAAATCAACTCATTTGGATATATTCTCATTCATTTATCAATTGTCTTCTAAAAACTAGTCAAATTCTAGGCAGATCTAGAAGGGGTGAAGAAAACTCAGAATATTTCAGACTTCTGCAATATGAAATGTTATGAATGATATTATATATTTATAATGACTGTAATTACATCATATATGATCCTATAGGCTTCTCAAAATATTAGAAAAACTCATCTCCTCTTCAACACAACAATCTAGCACTATAAATCAATAAGAAGCTCTTAGATTCGAACCATAGAATTAATGAATATTTTATGAAATTCGACCCAGACTTGGATCAGATATAGGAACTTAAATAAAACTCAATGATAATGGTTGAATACCATCATCCTCTCATAGGAAGCAGAGGCACATCACCCAACTTGGACTAGGGGCACATCACCCAAGTCTCTGAGGCACAATTTCTCTCATACCAATACTCAAACTAATAAAAGATTTGAAGGGGTGCACAATGGTTTATTTATAGAGAGAAGATGGCTTGAGGAGCATGTATCCTTAGCTAATGTTCCCTCCATTAGTCGATAAGGAAAGCTAGCTTTCCTACCTTTTCCTTTTTGCTTTGCTTTCCTCCTTTTCCCTTTTCTATTTGCTTTTCCACTTTCTGCTTTAGCTTTTTCTGTTTTTTTTTGGATTTTCTGATAAATCCTACTTTTCTGAACTTTTATGATTTATCATGCTTTCTACTTTTGTGTTTCTTTCTTCTTTATGCTGATTTTCTTGAGTTTTTGTTGATTTTCTGATTTGTTCCATCTTTCTTTCATTTTTCCTGATTTTCTAGATTTAGGTGCTTTCTCCTTCACTTCTTATCCAAGTCATATCCAAGTCAACCTCATCCACTAATGCACCCTAGTGGATCATTATCCTCATTTATTTATCATAAAATTATTAAATGCATAAAAATTAAATATTCCAAGAGCATAATAAACTTTGGATAAAAATTAATTCACACTCCTAATTAATTAAATGCTTGGAATTCAAAATTAACCCCATGATACTGAATTTGTCTCCTCAACCCAAGGGATTGGTTGGGTTAGGAACTTGATCCAATGTTCATTTTTGAGGGGACATGACAGTCGTCCCCACCCAATATTTCTTGTCCTCAAGCAATTTCAAACTAGGATGTTGTGAGATGTGTTCTCCTTCCCAAGTAGCATTCTCACTAGGCAGTCCTTCCCTTTGCACCAAAAATTCCTTAAGAATTATGCTCCTTAGATTATTCTCTTGAACCTTGGATTTTTGAAAGCCCGATGATGAAATCCATCGATACACTTTCCCATTTTTGTTCAGGAATAGGAAGTGGTTGTAAGATACCTTCCGGATGAGTATGCTCTACTTTATTTTGCTGACATGCCACACATGACCTGACATACTCCATCACCTCCTTCTTCAGCCCCTTCCATGTGAAACTTTCCTTCACTTTCATGTAAGCCTTCACAAACCTCGGATGACCTGCTAGAGGCACATCATGGGAAGCCTCAAGGATCTTCTTCTTTAGTATGGATTCTGGAACCAAAAATATCATATCCTTATAATAGATAATATCATTGAGAATATTGTAAGCATCATCATGAATTAATCCATCAAACAAATCACAAGAAAATTTGTTCTTTGTGTACTCTACCCCAAGCTGTACTTTCTAATCATCATGAAATTTGAGGAATGCAAGTGTTGGTTTTCTAGAAAGTGCATCAGCTACAATGTTCATCTTACCCTTCTTCTATTCAATATCAAATTCAAATGCTTGGGACTTACTTACCCACTTCTGTTGCCTATCATTCAGCTCCCTTTGGGTTAAGAAGTGCCGCAAACTGTTGTGATCAGTATTGATAATGAACTTACCCCCTACCAAATACTGTCTGAAATTGACTAGCGCATGCATGATGGCTAGCATCTCTTTGTCATAGACTGAATATAATATTTCATGGGGATGCAACTTTCTGCTCTCAAAGGCCAAGAGGTGCTTATTTTTCATTAAGTCTGCTCCAATTCCATTCCCTGCAACAACACACTCAAGAACAAAAGGTTGAGAAAAATATGGAAGTGCAAGAACAGGACAAATGCTTATTACCTCCTTCATTCTATTGAACACTTGCTCAGATTATTCTGACCAATGGAAAGCTCCTTTCTTAGTGAGGTCTGTCAAAGGAGATTTAAACTTGGAAAATCCTTTGACAAAATTCCGATAGTATGTACATAACCCAATAAAACCTCTCAGTTCAGTGAGATTTTTAGAACTTGGCCAATCTAGAATGGCTTGGATCTTTTCCATGTGAAATTTAACTCCATCTTGCCCAGTCACATGACCAAGGTACAAAATCTCAATCATTCCAAACTCACACTTGGTTAGCTTTTCATAGAAAGATTGATCTTCCAAGATTGTTAGTACAATATCCAAATGATGCAAATGCTCTTCCCAAGTTCTACTATAGATCAAAATATCATCAAAGAAAACAAGTACAAACTTACGGAGCTTCCTTCTAAACACTATGTTCATGGAAGATTGAAAAGTTGCAGGTACATTGGTTAGACCAAAAGGCATAACCAGAAACTCAAAGTTCCCATGGTGACACCAGAAAGCTGTCTTCTGGATGTCTTCTTCTCTGATGTTGATTTGATGGTAAAAATATCAAAGGTCAATCTTTGAAAAGTACTTGGCCCCATGGAGCTCATCCATAATCTCATCAATCCTTGGAATAGGATATATGTTCTTGATAGTCTTCTTTTTGAGAGCTCTATAGTCTATGCACATCCTCATGGTCCCATCTTTCTTCTTCACAAGGACTACCGATGAGGAAAAAGGACTTGAACTCGGTCTAATGAATCCAAATTCAAGTAGTTCCTTGATTGTTCGCTCTATCTCATCCTTAAATCTTTTTGTGTGCTTTTAGGGATGTAATTTGATGGGTGAGGTGCCTATCTCTAACTCAATCCTATGCTCCACTCCTCTATCAGGTGGCCTACCATGAGGAAGGTCCCCAAACACCTTCTTATGCTTTTGGAGCAACTTCTGAATGTCTTCTGGATATTGGGATACTTCCAATGATGTACCCTTTGTGGTGATTAGGTATTATGCATACCATTCAATTTGTCCATGCCTTAGTATGGATCTCATACTGTGTGCACTTACCACTTGTTTCAGATAGGTGTTGATCCCTCTCAACACTACCTCCTTTCCATCTTCTCCCTTGAAGATTACCTCAGGAACTTGGTATTCTATTGAATGCTTCCCAATGGAATACAACCATCGTACTCCTAAGACCATGTTAGTATCAGCCACATCCACAACATAAAAGTTATATGTAATGGTATGTTCTCCTATAGAAACTTACAATTTAGGAATCCATATACAACAGTTCATAGAATGATTACTTGGAATGATAACAGTGAAGCCTCCAAAATTTTCAGTGGGGAGCTTCCTCCTTTTAACCAGAGTTGAATCAATGAAGTTATGGGTTGCTCATCCATCCACTAACACAGTGACTGATTGTCCTTGAACCACTCCTTTGAATCTAAGTGTAGGGAAGTGAGGCACCCCTGAGAGTACTACAATCTTTCTCACCTTGGCAGTAGGTTCTTCTTCTGCAGTCTCATAGGACACTTCTACATCTATTGGGGCCTCTTCCTCAGCTTCACTCTCTGAGAAAACTTCAATGTAGTGTGCTTTTCCCTTAGCACGTCTATGTCCTGGAAACCATGGCTCCTAACAGGTGAAGCATAGCTTCCTTCTTCTCAATTGATATTGATCCTTAGAATAGTTATCCTTTCTAAAATTTCCAATAGGACTCTTCATGGGTGGCCTTTGATTCTTGAACTGAGTAGGACCAACAGTCCTAGGAGGAAATTTGGTCCTTGGAATAGAGTCTTGCAAGTCTCTGGTTTGACTTAGTGCATCTTACAAGGTATAGGGTCTGTAATCCTTCACCAAACCTTTCAAAGGTTCTGATAACCCTTCAATGAACAACAAGATTCATCTAGCTTCTGAAATATCAAAGACCATCACAACTAGTTTTTGAAACTCATAGATGTAGGCTTCGGGATTTCCAGTTTGCTTTACATGTTTTATTTCCCTGAAGGTGATCTCAGGATCTCTTCTTTCAAATATTTCATCCAACTTTCTTGTGAAATCTTCATAAGTGGTCACTTGATCATGCCCAAGAATTTTTAGGCCATGAAACCACCAGTCATTTGCTTCTCCATCTAAGTGTAGAGTAGCCATCTTGATGGCATCTCTCTCAGCGATAGGATTCAACTGAAATTATGTATGAAGCTTCTAAATCCAAGAGTTAGCAGTACATTTTTGTGAACCATCAAAATAACGTAAGCAAATCTTACCAATAGCATTTCTTAGATCATAGTTCTGATTTTGCATCCGGAAGCCTCCTCTTGGGTTAGTCTTGTATTGTAGATCACAAAAGTCTTTGAATGGTAAATCAATCATGCACTCTTCATTCAATGTAAGGTACTCAACATATTTTTCCTCCAATGAAGTAAGACCTCCATTTCGAAACTCAGGTTCCTCTCTTTGATATTCAATAAACTTGGGCATAGTAGGCCTGGAGTGAGATTGAGATTCCATCTTGAATTCATCAGGGTGATTGTGAGGCCCAATTCTTGAGAAAATATGGCCATTATTTATTTTCCTTTCACCATGTGGGGTACCATTGTTGCTCCCCTCTCCATTCTTGCTTCCTAGCTATTGAGCTCTCTGATCTCCTTCCCGGATTGAACAATATTGTGGGAGATGTCATGAAATACTTTCATCATGCCTTGAACAAAGAGTTTGAACTCCTCTTCGTCTTAATTGTGAGACATGTTTGACTCTCCTTATAGTTTCCCTTTAGTAGAATTTATCTCTTCTCCCTCTACTCCTTCTGACAAAGGATCCTTCTTCTTGGAATCTGGATATCTTTTTGGACTCATAGAAAGAAATTAATAGCAAGTTCAAAGGACCATGCTCTGATACCACTTTAATGTACCAACAAGGGCTGCTTGATACAATAACTCTAACTCCTACCAGACTCAGCTAAAAACAATGAATTCAAAGACTAGCTTTACTGGAGATTGGCAAGATCAACACTCTGGATGGAAGGAAGAATTTTATGTCTGATAGTACCTTTGCAAAAATCACTGGGACCATTTATGGTTCGAAATCAGCAAGGATGAAATATACTACAATGCTCTTGGGCACTCCAGCATATGCAAACTAGTACTTCAACTATACAAGGATTGGAAGCTATGGATGAAGGTTTCTGACTCAAGGAGGATAATAAACATGAAATATCAGTCAATTTAAAGTCATAGGTCTCTCCATAAATTTTTAGGAAGTTCTGAGAAAGGTTCATAAAGATATAAGCAAAATGACATTTTAGTATTGCACAACTAGTTAATTCCAAACATTCAATGAAGGCTCACAAATTTCTTATATCAGACATGGAATGGGTCATTTAACACCTTAATTAACATCAGGAACAAAAATCAACTCATTTGGATCTATTCTCATTCATTTATCAATTGTATTCTAAAAACTAGTCAAATTCTAGGAAAATCTAGAAGGGGTGAAGAAAACTCAGGATATTTCATAATTATGCAATATGAAATGTTATGAAGATATCAGATATTTATAATTACTGTAATTACATCATATATGAGCCAATAGGATTCTCAAAATATTACAAAAACTCCTCTCCTCTTCAACACAACAATCTAGCACTAGAAATCAATAAGAAGCTCTGAGATTCAAACCATAGACTCCATGAAGATTCTCTGAAATTCAACCTAGCCTTGGATCAGCTACGGGACCTGCAATAAAAATCAATTATAATGGTTGAATACCATCATCCTCTCACATGAAGTAGGGGCACATCACCCAGCTTGGACTAGGGGCACATCTCTCAAGTCTCTGTGGCACAATTGCTCTCATACCAATACTCAAACTGACAAAAGATGTGAAGGAGGTGCACAATGGTTTATTTATAGAGAGAGAATGACTTGAGGAGTAAGTATCCTTAGCTAATGCGCCCTCCATGAGTGGATAAAGAAAGCTAGCTTTCCTACCTTTTCCTTCTTGCTTTGCTTTCCTCCTTTTTCCTTTTTTGTTTGCTTTTCCACTTTCTGCTTTAGCTTTTTTCTGCCTTTTCTAGATTTTCTTATTTATCCTGCTTTTCTGAACTTTCCTGCTTTTCTGATTTATCCCACTTTCTGTTTTTGTGCTGCTTTCTGCTTTATGCTGCTTGTCCTGATGTTTTGTTGCTTTTCTGATTTGCTCCATCTTTTTTTCATTTTTCCTGATTTTCTATATTTAGGTGCTTTCTACTTAAGTTCTTCTCCAAGTCATCTCCAAGTCAACATCATCCACTAATGTGCCCTAGTGGAGCATTATCCTCATTTATTTATCATAAAATTATTAAATGCATAAAAATTAAATATTCCAAGTGCATAATAAACTTTGGATAAAAAATAATTCACACTCCTAATTAATTAAATGCTCGGAATTCAAAATTAACCCCATGATACTGAAGTTGTCTCCTCAACCCAAGGGATTGGTTGGGTTAGGAACTTGATCCAATGTTCATTGTTGAGGGGACATGACATGATGTCACTGTGTTGCATACATCACTTGGCTTCACACTTAACACTTTACTTCAACTGATGCCGCACTTCATAAACTGTGTTATACTTCAACAAATTCTGCAATGTGTGCCAAGGTTCAATATTCCCTTTTGTTACTGCACATCTACAATTTTCACTGATACTGTGCATCAACTAATAATCTGCTGTTATGACTTCGTGCACATGTATCAGATGGAACTACACACCTTCAGTGATATGTCTGTTATGTCTTGGTGCAACAACCTAAAGATAATATGCGGCCTTATGTGCATCAATGATTTGTCCTTTATGTTTAACGCACTTGCCTTATATCATCCTCATCATAATGCACTTCCTTCACTGTGCAACAATTATGTCTTAGCGCATCTAATGGACTTCCTTACTTCGCACACATCAACTCAGTCTTCATTCTTTGTGCATCAGATAAACTTCTTCACTATGCGCATCACAAGATATACTTCAAATATGTCTCTACACTTATATCTTAGATCATTTGTGATTTCCTACGTGATGTTTGTGATACTAGCATTCAGTCCTCACGCAATTGCGCATCTTCTGTAATTATGTCTTTATGTCTTCGTGCAACTGTCACATATTCACAGCATCATTCTGTGCACCGTCAACTATTTCATTCCTCTGCTTGTGTTCACTTGACTCTCTATTAGATCATCATGTTATGGTTTCACGATCCCTTGATTCCCCAAGCATAAGAATCCTGATAAATATGTATCTTCCAGCTTTCCACTTACAATCTCTTCATCATTGCTCTCAAGCTTACTTCAAATTTCCAACTTGCTTCGTATTTATACTTGTCCTGTGTGAATTGTATGTCCACAAGTTGGTTGTGGCATCATTTCTTATTTGCTTCACAGTGCATGATTCTACCACTTGTCATGTTCTACGCAGTTGAGGTGTCATCTCTTGTGGGTCTTGCGCATACATGGTCCTTTCCTTAGTGGGAATTTCACCTTTATAGTGTGCTCTTGTGCCCTTGATTTACCATTGCTTGTGGGACTTGCACACTAGACATCTTCAACCAGTATATACTTATTGGTACTTGTGCGAATTTCAACAACTGAAAGATTCTTTCGATTGGTGAGTCTTGCGTGCTTTCAGGATTTGCATAATTGATCAACCATTTCTTGTTCCAAGCTACTTTTTCACTCTCGAATCATATCCAATCAACTTTTTGTTTTTCTTGCGCATTCTCGAACTTTTGTCCAATCAACTCTTTGGCTTGCTTGCGCACTCCCGAAATTTTGTCCAACCAATTCTTTGGTTTTTACCCTGAAGGACTATGACTGGGTGGAATTGAGACCTACATGTACTGTATGTATTCCATATGTACTTCTTCAAGCTATATATGCTTGATGTACTTATGGATATACTTATTTAGATTGCATTCCATGTATTTCTTCAAACTTGCTTGCATATAGTTCTTCATGTTGGCATCCATATACTTCTTCATGTTGGAATCCATATACTTCTTCAAATATCTTTCATATACTTATTCAAAATTCCATGGGAATACTGAATCATCTTTGACATTAGTTGACATCAATGACAACCAAAGTTCAACAATATCCCCCTTTGGCATTGAGGTCAACACCTTATGAATTTGTGCATAATTATCTCCTGAATAGTGTATGCTTCATCTGTGCTTATCGCAGTACTCCCCCTTTGTTATTTGCCAGTTTGAACCTTTGACATCTGCACATTCTATTGGCAATTATTTTTCTGCTTTATGTTACTTCTACGCGGATCTCATGCTTCATGATCATTCTCATTGCATTGTTGCATGCTTCATGATTGGCTTCATGCTCTTTCTCCCCCTTTGACATCAATGGAAAATAAGTGTTATTACTACACAAATATTGGTTCTCCTTTCTTTTGTTTTATGCTGGCCTTCATTTACTTTCTTAGTGAGACAACTCCCCATATCTTCATGTTTCATTCTTTCACTGAATTTTCTTACGTTCTTGAATGAACTGCAATTTTAATCTTTTGCATAGTTGTCCTTATAGATGCAACTTTTCCTTTCATTTCATGTTCTTTGGCCATGATAGTTGCTTCCACTTTATCAGGAACTGATTCTAAATTTTATATGCAATCATCAATTGCTTCTTTGATTTCCCCTTGTAATTGTGGAAAGGATTATTTTATGTTGAAAGCTTCTTCCTGTAGGGGTTCAAGTCTATCAATTAACTTCCGTTGTTCTTCCTGAATCCTATTTACTTCTTGCTGCTTCTTCTTATACTCCTCCATCTTACTCATTTTCTAAATATCTAGTAAACAAGACAAACTATCACAGATATTTTGCTCTAATTCTTGTGCAACCTGTAATTTCTTGTCTACTTCCTTCAGCTGCTTGTCTTCAATCAAATTTGTCCATAGTTGAACAATTTCTTCATGCATCTCTATGCATTTCAAATCCATAGTCTCAATGTTCTTAATTGCAATATTTACTCTTTCCAATTTGTTTTCACGTTCTGCTCTAACTTCTGGAGGCATTCCTAGTGGTTGTTTTGGTGACAGTTCTTCAATTCTAGATTGTAGTCCTTGAATAATTTCACCTATCTTCACCAATTTTCTTTTTGGAGAAGTGTTTTCATCATTTTCAACCTCTGGAAGGGTATTGAATACTTCTTCCACTATCCTTTGTAGCTTTAAGGCATCTTGTTGTACTTTCTTCACTTCCTACTCCAGATAATTGCTTCTTGTGACTACTTCTTTTGCTTCCTTTTCCAAATCTGATGTCTTTAGCGCAGTCTTTTCTTTTTCTACCTTCAGCTTCAGACATTCATCTTGTAGAGATTCCCTCTCACTCTGGATTTTGTACCAATCAGTTGTAACAGCCTCATGTCTCCATTTGATTTCCTGAGCAATGGATATGTGTAGTGCATGTGACTCATCTAAAGGTAAATTCAACAAAATTATTTGTATATGACTTATCGCTTTCTGCATTTCCTGAGTGGGAAGCGTCAAGGATGCAGATGAAATATTCATTTTTTGATGCAGCGTTGTTTCCTTTGTCTATGCATCTAGGTGTGATTGTGAACTACCTGGATGTTCCTCTTCCTAAGCTACCTTGACATTGTTATTGTCTCCCCTAGTAGTCTGTATTAGCTTTTGATTTTGTACCTAGGAAAGTGTTCCCCTAGTGAAAATTATCCTAAGTCACAAAAGGGGATAATAACATGACCCTTGCATTAAATGACTTGAGATGAGCATTTAATTCCACTTTAGAGATTAAAGTGACTTTTTGATAAATTTAAGTAAAGTGAGTGAAATTAATTTTGGAGAGAATTAAATTATATTTTAATCCCATCCATCCATCTAAATCAATGTGGGCCCTTGGATTAGATGTCTCTTCACTCACCCCGGCATCCAAACAAAAAGGAAGGGAAAGGATTTTCACCATTCACTCTTTCATGAGATTTGAGAGAGATGAGAGAGATGAGAAAGCTGAGAGAAATTCAACTTCTTGAGAGGAGAAGAAGAAAATTTGCAAGAGGGAGGAGAAGTACAATGGCACGAATTTCAAGAATTCGTACAGCAGGTCCGTACAGCAATTCTGGGCACAATTTTTGAGGAGAAAATCAGTGACATGAATTTCCAGGCAGAGGCATGAATTTTGAGGTAGGTACAGAAAATAAATTCCGTACAGTCCATACAATCTGTATAGTCCGTACAGTGGCACAAAAATCAAGGTATGTGGTAAACACGATTTTCGAGGCAGGAAATTAATTTATGGGCATGAATTTTGAGGTTCGTACAGTCCGTACACTACTAGTTTGGCACAAATTCCAAGACATAATTTTTGGGTTTTGCTGTTGAGATAAGTTGGAATTCTGCTATTGCAATTTTTTATTTTGTTGAAGAAATAAAATAAAGAACTCTCTCTGAAAGGTTTTCCCCTTGTGGATTTTTCCTGGGCATTTGCCAAAAATTTGTGTCTTGAAAATTTCATGGTGTGCATTTATTATTAAATTTTATGCCATTAAAAGTGATGTTCAGTCTGTGTTTCTAAGTCTGAAAATGTTATATGAATTTTTCCATCTATAATGTAAACTAGGTTGGGCATTAAACTCTCTAATATTTTGAATTGAAACCGGGTTGGGTTGAACCTCAGAAAACTTTCATGGTGTCAGATCATGGGGGAAGAACGGTGAAGTGAAATTTTCATATTTACAGTTGGTCTTCTTTTGTCAATGAACAACACCTTGTTGAAGTTTGAACCAACATTGAAATGGCTACAGGACTTAGTTTGGAAGATAGGCTAGATGGAGCAGGGAATTTTGTTCCATGGGATAGTGCTTATTTTGGAGGAAAATGAACTTTGGAATGAAGTGGTAAATGGTACACAAGAAAATCCAATTCAAGTTCCCGCTTCCACGGATGCACAAGCACTAGCAGCTTTCAACAAAAAGGGCATTAAGGCTAGAAGGATTATTCTAGATGCAGTTAAGGACCATGTTATTCCACATATTACAGGCATAGACTATGCATTTAAAATGTGGGATGCTTTGACCAGTTTATACCAGAGCTCAAATGAGAACTGGAAGATGGTCTTGAGAGAGAAGTTGAAAAGTGTAAAAATGAAAAAAGCAGAGGGAGTAACATCCTACCTTACTAGGATATATCAGGTGAGAGATGAGCTTGCAATTGGGGAGGTTGTTTCTGGAAATGAGCTAGTGCGGACAACTGTGAAGGGTGTGACCAAACTGTGGGCTATTTTTGTGGAGGCTATAGTTGGCAGGGAGAACTTACCTTTCTAGGATCGACTCTAGGATGACTTTGTGCAGGAGGGGAACCAGATAGGTCTTGTGCAAGGGAGCTCTTCATATAGTAGGGAGGATGAAGAAAATGTGGCTTTGACTGCAAGAGGGAAGAAAAAGTCCAAGAAGGGTCCCGAGCATGGTGGGGCTAAGAAGCAACAACAGTAAGGTGGGTAGAAGAAGGATTTAAGCAAAGTCAAGTGTTTTGCTTGTCAAGGGTTTGGGCAATATTCCTAAGAGTGTCCAAATAAGAAGAAGAAGAAGCAATAGACAACAGCTTCAGCTGAGATCGAGGATTATGCAACTATGTTCGAGAGAGATTTTTCTCTCTGTGTTGGACATGTTGAGAGAGAGATATCTTCTATCATCACCAGCACTGATATAAAGATTGAGAGGGAGCATTCCTTGTTGACTGGCCAACCCATGGGTGCATTCATCACCAGCACCTGGTACATTGACAGTGGAGCCTCGAGCCACATGACAGGTGCTCGAGAGATGTTTTCGGAGGTTTCACAGGAAGACATAGATGTGGAGGTTGTGTTGGGGGATGAAACTATTGTCAGAGTTGTTATTCGTGGGACCGTTAAATTTCTGAGGGATTCCATAAGACCCATGACTTTGTTGGATGTGTTGTTTGTCCCTAGGCTGAAGAAGAACTTGGTATCAATTTCCACTATCGAGGACAGAGGAATTGGGGTTTATTTCCTGGATGGACATGTGTGTGTTTTCCCCAAGACTGCAGGACCATCTACCTCTTTTTTCATTGGAGTTAGATGTGAAGTTGTACTAGCTCTTGTTTCAGCCCCAGCATGATTTGGCACATAGTAGTAGCAGTGATATTTGTGAGCTTTGGAATCGAAGGATGGATCATCTGTATCATCTAGCTCTGAGATTGTTGAGGGACATGGTTATAGGTATGCCAGAGTTTAGCACGGAGCACAGTGATGTTTGCAGAGGGTGTGCTTTGGGAAATTACACCAATGTTGTTTTTCCTAGCAGTGACAGTAGGTCAACAGGAGTGCTTGATTTGATTCTTTCATATTTGTGTGGCTCTGTGTCATCTATTTCCTTGAGAGGTTTTGAGTACTATGTGAAATTCATCGATGACTATTCTAGGAAGACCTGGATCTGCTTCCTGAGGAGAAAGAAATATGATGAGGTCTTGTGGATTTTCCAAGAGTTTAAAGCTCTTGTGGAGAACCAGACTAGGAGGAGGATTCGAGCACTTATATCAGACAATGGGGGTGAATATACCTCCAAGGAGTTCGATGAGTTTTGCATACAGGAGGGCATACAGATATAGTTGACAGTACCATATACTTATGAGCAAAATGGAGTGGATAAAAGGAAGAACAAAGCTATTGTGGGAGCAGCAAGAGCCATGCTTCATGATTAGAGTCTTCCTTTATTCCTTTGGGCCAAGGCTTGTAGTACAGTTGTATACCTTTAGAACAAAAGTCCCCACCATGCCTTGGGAAGAAAGAATCTTGAGGAGATGTTCACAGGAAAGAACCCTGAGGTTGGTCATTTTTTCATATTTGGTTGCTTAACTTACTCTCATGTCCCTTCTGAGAAGAGGAAAAATTTGGAGCCCACCAAAGAGAAGGGTATCTTTGTGGGATATGATGAGAATTTGAAGGCCTTCTGCATTTATCTTCTTTCCTAGAGGAAGGTTGTTGTGAGGTGGGAAGTGAGATTTGAGGAGGAGCAAGCCTTCAAGAAGTCCAGAGAGTTGTAGCAGGAGGAGTCATATGTTTCCACACCTAGGGAAGTTATACAGGTACCAGTAGTTCAGAGTACAAGATCACAAGTTTCCGGAGTGACTGGGCCACAGATTATAGGAATAGGTTCTACAAGTTCAGTGGTTCATCCAGCAGGTATTTCATGGATAGGTTCTGGTTCTCAAGTCACATGTTCACCAGTTCCAGCTTCTGGATCACTAAGTTCACCAGTGGCTAGTTCACCAGCAACTGGTTCACATGTTTATGGGCCATCTACTTCTGGAAGTTATTCAGAGGATAAGAGACTAGTTTGGGAGCCACCTTCTGGGAAGAGGAATCCCAAGTGGCTTCGTGAAACCTTGAAGGAAGCATATTCTTTTGGTAATACCAAGGAACCAAATAGGACAGTTGTGATGCCAGACAGACTGGGTATGGCATTGGTTGCTAGTCTTCGTGATTCGGATCCTTCCACCTTTGAGGAGCCCTCTCAGCATCAGGTTTGGAGAGATGCCATGATGGAAGAGTACCATTCCATCATGAAGAATGATGTATGGGAGATTGTATTGAGACCAGAGGGGAAGTCTGTAGTGACTTCCAAGTGGATTTACAAGGTGAAGCGTGTTGCAGATGGCAGCGTGGAGAAGTTCAAAGCTTGATTTGTGGCACGGGGGTTTTCTCAGGTTGAGGGAGTTGACTATGATGAGACCTTTGCGCCAGTTTCCCGATATTTCTCTATTAGAGCAGTGATTTCCATAGCAGCAGAGATGGGTTGGAAGATCCACCTGATGGATGTGAAGACCGCATTTCTCAATGGTTTTCTACAAGAGGAGGTTTATTAGGAGTAGCCTCACGGATTTGAGATCCATGGGAGAGATTCTCATGTGTGCAGGCTGAAGAAGGCCTTGTATGGTTTGAATCAAGCTCCTCAAGCTTGGTATTCTACGATTGATGCTTACTTGATGTCGATGGGATTTTAGAAAAGTGAGGCTAATCCCAACCTTTACTACATTGTGGTTGGTGGTGATCCACTCATTCTTATATTATATGTTGATGATTTGTTTATCACAGGGGAGGAGTGCCTCATTGCAGCTTGCAAGAGAGATATTGCTTCAGAGTATGAGATGACCAATATTGGGTTGATGTATTATTATTTGGGGATGAAGGTTTGGCAAGAGCCTGGTCATATTTTCCTGGGACAAGGAAAGTATGCTGTAGATATTGTGAGGAGATTTTAGATGGAGGATTGTAAGCCGATGACCACACCGATGATCACCAACTGGAATAAGCTTCATGCTTCTGAGGGAGATTTGGTAGATCCCACTTTATATCGTCATATCATTGGTTCACTGATGTATCTGGTCAACGCCAAGCCATACTTGTGTTTTTCGATGAACACTCTCAGTCAGTTCATGGTGGAGCCTAGGAGAGTGCACTGGTTATCCGCGAAACATGTGTTGAGATACCTTGCAGGGACAGTGGATTATGGTTTGGACTACATGAGTTCAGGTGGAGTAATCTTGGTTGGATTCGCGGATTCAGATTCGGCAGGCAGTGTGATGGATCAGAAAATCACTTCTAGTTGTTGCTTCAGTTTGGGCTCGGCAGCAGTGTCGTGGTTCAGTCAGAAGAAATTTTTTATTGCTTTGAGTTCTGCTGAGGCTAAGTACATGCCAACCAGTCAGGCTAGTTGCGAGGCATTGTGGCTTCACAAATTATTGTTGTATTTATTTGATCAAGAGCTGAGGCCACGGTGATATACTGTGACAATCAGAGTTGCATCCATCTCTCTGAGAATCCAGTTTTCCATGATAGGTCAAAGCACATAGAGATCAGATACCATTTCATCTGAGACTATGTTTAGAGAGGAGTTGTGGAGTTACATTACTTTTCCACTGATGAGCAGGTAGCAGACATTCTGACAAAATCCTTGGGGCGGGGCAAGTTTGTCTTGTGGTTCGGAACACCTTCCTTGATAAGAGGGAGTGTTGATTTTGTACCTAGGAAAGTGTTCCCTAGTGAAACCTATCCTAAGTCACAAAAGGGAAAAATAATATGACCCTTTCATTAAATGACTTGAGATGAGCATTTAATTCCACTTTAGAGATTAAAGTGACTTTTTGATAAATTTATGTAAAGTGAGTGAAATTAATTTTGTAGAGAATTAAATTAGCTTTTAATCTCATCCATCCATCTAAATCAATGTGGGCCCTTGGATTAGATGTCTCTTCACTCACCCCAGCATCCAAACAAAAAGGCAAGGGAAAGCATTTTCACCATTCATTATTCCATGAGATTTGAGAGAGCTGAGAAAGTTGAGAGCAATTCGACTTCTTGAGAGGATAAGAAGAAAATTTGCAGGAGCGAGGAGAAGTACAGTGCCACGAATTTCAATAATTCATACAGCAGGTCCGTAAAGCAATTATGGGCACAATTTTTTAGGATAAAATCAGTGACATGAATTTCCAAGAAAAGGCACGAATTTCGAGGTAGGTACATAAAATAAATTTCATACAGTCCGTATAGTGGCATGAAAATCGAGGTCTGTGATAAACATGAATTTCGAGGTCCGTACATTATGTACGCTATTGGTTTGGCACAAATTCCAAGACAAAAATTTTGGGTTTTGCTGTTGAGAAAAGTTGGAACTCTGTTGTTGCAATTTTTTTTATTTTGCTGAAGAAATAAAATAAAGAACTCTCTCTGAAAGGTTTTCCCCTTGTGGGTTTTTCCTAGGCATTTGCCAAAAATTTCTGAGTCTTGGAAATTTCATGGTGTGCATTAACAGTGATGTTCACTCTGTGTTTCTAAGTCTAAAAATGTTATGTGAATTTTTCCAGCTCTAATGTAAACTGGGTTGGGCATTAAACTCTCTAATATTCTGACTTGAAATCAAGTTGGGTTGAACCTTAGAAACCTTTCATTTGTTGCTTTATTGCCGCAAACTCCTCTTCAATATTTAGTAGATTTTCTACCTATTGTGTTGCAAGTTCTTCGACCTCCTATTTTGTAACCATACTTTCTATGGCTTCTTCTATTTTATTTCTAATTTCTATGCCAATCCGTTCAATATCATCTTCAGATAGTGTTTGAACAAGAGTGGGCTTGGACGCTTTTATTTTCTTCTTTGCTGACCTTTCTGGATGAGTTGTTTCTTTTCTCTTCTCAGCAGGCATAGACTGTTGTGTAGGTTTAAGAGGGATCCCAGCATTGATAGTCTCCTCCTCTATGGGTGTTGGATTATTTGGTTGATTCCACTGCAACCTCTTCTTCTTTTGTTAGTGGAACCTTCCATTCTGCATTCCACTCTTGAACGATTTGTGCTATATCATTTTCGGTACATATAAACATGGTGGGAAACCACTCCTTCGTAGGGTCCTTTTTGGCCTGAATACAGGTATGATGCATCCCAATATTGAAATGCACAATCCCCTTGTATGCTTCAACTATGTGAGGAATCCTGCGTGGAGTCTCTCGTAAAATAAATCTGATATATTCAGTATACAAAGAAATTGAGATTGTTTTCATTATGTCTACATGCAATCTTAGAGAACCACATGTTCATATACCTTGCAGCCAAAAAGGGTCTCCTATTTCTACCAAATAATTGACTTCTCTTGGGTTCCTTACATTCAGTGAATTTAATGCATATCAATAACCAAGTGTAATGGAAGGGATTACATTTTTCTTGTGCTTCCAGGTAATCTTCAAGGAACTCATTCAACAAAAATGTTGACTAGTTCATTTGTACTCACTCCGCACACTTTTCTGCAGCTGCAATGATTGTTCCTAAGACCTGGTCCTGGTGACTCTTTCAAAATAGTTTGCATGCAAGCAGCTGAACAATGAATCTCATAGCGTCGTCCTTTATTTCCGCAACTCAGAAACCTCTGTTGGCTCGTTGAGTCCCATATTTTTCATCCATCTTCTTTCCAAGCAATTTTTCTTGTCTTCTGTCAAAAAGAATGCTTACATCTTATCCTGCGGCAGGAAATCTTGTGATTGGTTCTATCATCTTAGCATCAATGGAGATTATGTTTAACCATAGGTACCCACCATGCAATTGTGATAACAAGAATTTTGCACACATTTTTACATGTGGAGTTCTTCTGAAGTGAGGGACATCTAAAAGGATTTGTATTCCTGATTTTGACATTCCATTTGCCCATTCTTTGAGCTCCATTTCAGTCGATATCTTAAGATTTGGGCTCTCCTTCCTATCCATATACATGTCTCTGACCAGTTCAGGGAATTTTTCAGGGTCAATGACATCATAGTCTACAAATGTGAACTTGTACAGCTATCTGTGCAAGTTTTCTTCAACAATTACACCTTCAAATTCCTTTCGTTCCTGTAACAACGTATCTTCTACTTCGGGAATGGTAAGATATGGAGTGTCAAGTCTTCGAGATGGAATGCAGTCACAATAAACCCTTGCAGGATTTAATGAAGGCGCACCTTCGGTTTTTGCAAACATTTCCTGCACATTTAGTGATGGGTTCTTTGATTATCTCTAGATTCCAAGCTGCAATTTTTCACACACACTGTTCACTCTGTGGCTATTGTTATCAATAGACGTAGGAGTTCATACTAAGGATACCCATGGTTTATAAATTTTTGTCTTTCATCCTCTGTCATTAATGATTTCCATTTTCTGTGGATTTACCTAGATTTGGTCCATTTATCGAGAACCGAAAAGTTTCATTTTTTCTCAATATTTGAATTGATCTTATCCAAATTCACTTGACCACTTACCATCATTAAATGTTGTTGCGGTCCAAGAAATTATTACCACACGTGCCACTACTCCACTAGTCATCAATTCTCACCTTTTGACGCGGTTTATGTCGGCGCGCAAATATTTTATTGCGACAAGTTCAACTGTCTGTGAGTTAACCTCGTGTGAGAGTGGATATGGATTGGTCTCCCAAGCTCTCCACATTTTTATTTAGAGATTTGACAATGTCTAATCCATTGTTCACAGCCTTCCTTTTCCAAATCATCATACACTGTTATTTTCTTTGGTTTTCAAAAGTATTGCATTTGTTAATAGGTTGTGATTCCTCACATGTTTTCTTCTTTAAGTATTTAACAAATTTTCTTGACTTTCCAAGGTTCTAAGATTTGTGACCAATTTTTCTACACATGTAACAAATTCTATTGTTACATTGTTTTCCAACATGTCCACTCATTGTGCATTTGGGTGAATCCATGAAGATGGGTGTCTATTTCGTGAGAATCGGGTGCCCAAGAAACATAGCGGAAGCTATTCGGCCGAATAAATTATTTTGTTCGGCAGAATAACTATGGTTATTCGGTCGAATAATCTATACTTTATTCAGCCAAATAACTTTTAACGGTTCACCGTTAAAAATAACGGAGACCTCGAACTGCGTGCGACGTAGTGCCGACCGGGAAAATTGTTCGGCGTTTTTTTGTTTATTCGGCCGACTAATTATTCTGCATAAAAGCTCAGTTGTGGCCATCATTTTTCATTTTTTCGGCCTGCAACTACTGGACCCTTCCTGTTGTCCCCGCCTACAGCTACTGGACCTTGTGCTTGTTGTCCCCGCCTGCACGTTGACCCCATCCCTACCTGTTGGTGGACCCCGCCTATTGCTTGACCCCGATTTCCTTTCTTCCTCCTACTGCCTTTGGTGTGGAGATACGCCACCCTATGTTCCGCCAACCCTTTCTCCACCCTCTCAACATGGAGTGCAAAGTTGACAGTGTCCAATTTGCAGGTTGGCATTCAACGTGGAGTTGGACAGCGTCCAGTTTGCAGGTGATCTTCGTCAATTTCGGATTTTAGTTTTTTTTTGTTATTTTTGATATGTTAATCAGTGGTTTGATTGTTGGCAGGTTTTGGTTTCGGTTATTTGGTGTTCGACTTCATCGTTGGGCTTCGTTTGTTGGTGTTTGGCTTCGTCATTGGGCTTCGATCGTTGGTGTTCGACTTCGTTGTTAGTGTTCGGCTTCGTCGGTTCAATGCTCAATTGAAAAACAAACAGGTATGCAAAAACTCGATACATATTGAGATTCGACATTTTTAAAAACTTCATAATTAACTAAAAATAAAATAGATGTTCATTCTTGTTGTGGAGTAATTTATAGTTTGGCACTTGGTGCATATTGCAGAGTTCATCTCTGTTCATGAATAGAGATGAACTATGTTCATTGACAGAGTTCTCTGCTCATGAACAGAGATATTTACATCAATGGATTTTGTATCTAATGAAAGGTTGTGGGAGTGAGGGAAGTATAAACATTAAATTTGTTTTTTGAAGTAGAGTCCTACTAGTCTAGAAGTGGACCATTTTGAGCTATAAAACCTTGTTATTTAATATCATTTTTAAACAAAATTATTGTTTTCAAGCCAAAAAGATAGCTTGTATATAGTGGCCATAATTCCATGGAATGGACAGAGAGATACGGAAACAAAGTAGACTCATGAATAATTCAGATATTTTAAGAAAAGAGGAAATGCTAACGATTTAATTGAACTCTATTTAAATAACCAGAGATATTGCCTAAAGAATTATAATAAACATATTTTTGTTTGTTTACTTAAACCAATGAACCACTTTACCACGTTTATCTTATTAGACTTATCGTCAGTTTCATAAAGGTTTTTGTTAACCAATTTTGTTATTGTACGTGCTACTAAAGTTCAAAAAAATATGTTCATGAACATAGATTTTTGTCCATGAACATAGATTTATGTTCATGAACAAAGATCTCTGTTCATAATCTATGTTCATGAACATAGACAAATATGATTTAGATGAGAATAAAATTAGTTAATTTTTATATAAATTAGAAATCTATTTGAGTAACTTTTTTCTTTGTCTTACCTTACTGCATAGCTATCAAATTATATAATATATCCATGTTTATCATATCTTGCAAAAGATCTTCATTGGTTATATATTATTTATAATTAAGAAAAACAAAATTTATAATATAGCTTAGTCATTTTCCCATTTATTATAAACAAATCCAACAAAATCAAATTTCAAATAGAAATTTTCTAATTTTACAGAACTTTATTTCTAACAGAGATTAACTATGTTCATGAACATAGTTCATGAACTTTCCTTCCCTCTATGTTGTGGGCGACCTCAAAAATATAGAGTTACATTCCGCAACACCATTGTTACCATAATTCTTCTCGCTTTCTCAAAGCCTCTCAAAACATTCCACCATCTAATGTAGAAGCGTTACTGAGACTGTAACATACCCATAATACTAAGTGCTTGTGGAGCAACATGCTATAGAGACAAAAAATTCATATATTAAACATACCCAAAAATCTCACCTCTCCCATGGCTCTATTTACAAAATTCCAATGTAGACCATACCAACCCGACAATATATTTTTATATTATCAAGGTCAACAACTATTAAAGAATCCTAAATGTATACAACATGTACATAGGATTTTCCGATTCACCTAATACTAAGGTTTGGTCTACAATTAAATCTCAAAAGGGAGACAGTTAGATATCAATAGGGCAAATATATGTATATAAAAACATTTATACGTACATAAATTGAACCCAACAGAAAAATACAAGGACTTATACATCTTCTCTTTTAAAGAAGGACATAGTATATACATCCATATGAAAATGAACCATCGAGTCCTTTATAATGTATACTCCTTGACAAACAATGCAAAGGAATATTCATAAGGATATGAGCAACATAGATCTATTAAAGTATCCATCAATGTTTTCTTTTAACCGTGATCAGCTTAGTTTCTTTAGCATCCAGGTCTTAAAACCTTTATGCATTACCATTTCGTTAGCAGCTATCAAGTACTGAGCTCGTATCCATCAGAAAACAATCGTGCCAGGCAGAATTTTAAATTCGCCAAACAAACCAAAGATGGATCCTATCCATCCAGAGATTGGATCAACTGTAAAGCTTTTATCGAGGCTTAACACTCTACCACATTGTTTGCGCATTTAATTTGCAACCTAAAATAATGAGGATATACCTCTCTGGTGGGACTTTCTATCACATCCCCTCCCATCATTCTAGCGATATGGAGAGAATGTGATGCTAAAACTGGGCATCTAACCCCATGTTCATTAACAAAATTCATTGAAGATAAAAAGACATATGTAGATGTATAAATGTAAGAAACACAGCGGAATTAAATTCAACCACACACCTAGCATGCATTCAACATATTCATGATAGTCATCAAATAAAGACATTACAGAATTAACAAAAGGGAATACTTATCTTGAAACAAAGTATTCCTGAGCAACTGACTATGCAACTGCAACGTTCCACCCAACCATAGGCTAGCTGTGCTCGTCAATATCTCAACACAACTGCCACCCCCGAGCTGGGAATGATTTATATAAGGAAAAAGGGAACAACAAACTCTCACATAGCCAAATATACAGCAAAATCAGCCAAGCCAATCCACAGTTGGATTTATCAGGATGTTAAGGAAATGGAAGGGAACGAATTGCTAAACTAGTGAGCTCAACCACAGAGCTATGGATACTCTGCAATATCTATCTAGCTTGGTCCCCACAATACCTACACACCCAATGGAAGTATTCCCTTCACTTCTACACAGTCCCTCAGGACATACCTTTCATTCTAGTGTTCTTCAAGGTGTGAATAGAAGAGTATCCATCCCTTTTAATCTTTCTGTGAGGTCCCTCTCTTCACTAGGTTTATCAATCCAACTCTAATCCTCTTCCAATCCTAATTTCTTACTCACAAATTCAACTCAAAGAAAGGGTGCACACAACAACAAAAACCCAAGTGTTGGGCATGAAGAAAACATTTTGACTGTGGGATGCCCAGGATGGGGTTTCCATTAGTTTCAGAAATCGTGGCAACCAAAAACGAAATGTTAGATGGGGAATCAACCCTGGCAGAGGAAATCGATTTCAGAAAACGTTTATGGGCATTCAAGGGGCAGAAACAACCTCCATAAGCCCCCAAATCGTGACTCTCCACCTCCCAGCCACTGTGCAACACAAAAACGAGTTCCCAACTATGGAAAATGAAGGAAAATGATAGAAAACATGAAGGAAAATGCCCCAACTAGCTCAGACTGCGTGAGGGAGCAAATACCATGGGTGAAGAATGGCTTGGGCACAATTTTGTGGGTGTTTTCTTTCCCAAGAATCCAAAATATGATTTCCCAAATTGATGGCTTGCCCATACACAAAATTGGTTGCCATACCTCCCCATTCCCAAGGCATTAACTACCTCAACCAACTCTTGGAAGAATTAAATGATTAGGTGCATAAGTCAAAATGGGTAGTTGAGGGTTTATGGGTTCATTCATTGACATTTGGATTAACACCATTGGCTCAAGGGTTTGAATAATTTCCCTCCCTATTCCTTGTAAAATCATGCCCCCATCTCTTGTTGCATTGCATAGCTAGTTGTGGGTATTTCATTAAAATTCATATTTACATGATGTCTTAATTTATATTGTGCGTGGCTAGCAAGAGAACCATATGCATCGATTTTTAATTTCCGATACATGAAATTATAAATCGATGGTGGGGCCTTGGCCTTCAGATCCTCACCATGATTTAATAACGATATTTACATCATTTACAAATTTAATGCAATAGGGTCAAAATCGGGATATTACACTTTCTTAAATTACATAAACACCTAACCCAAAAAGGTACATGCTCTGTAAAAATCCATCCTATAGAATCCTTTTAAAGGAGGATCACCCTCGGGCAGGTTTGCTGCATGAATATCTTCCTTGCTCAAAATGCATAATTTTCCAATCCTGCATCAACAAAGTTCTCTAATTATTCAGGTTCTTTATTCTCAAAATAGACCAATCTTTGAACTTTGTTCATGAACAAAGTTCATCTCCTTTACTTCCACAATGGACATACTATTTACAACTTGGCAGTAGTTCAAATGTACTTCATCCATCAGCTCGTAGGTTGATTGTCTAGATTAATAATAAATAAAGTAGGTTAAATTAAATGTATTAAATAAAACCATTATAAAAAAGATTGAGACTAGTCATTTTCCAATATTTGAGATAATTGCATGAAAGTATATATATATATATGTAATTACGCTCTTCATTTATGTTATATCATTTTATTGCGTAATTACCTTTATGATAAGGCGAGCATGAGTTTCGACCACTTTTTAAGATATTTTCCTATAGAAACTTTTGTTCATTGATGGAGTTCATGAACAATAGTATAGAAAAATATAATTTAATTAAATTATTTTAGTAGTGTTAATATTCTTAATGTTATTATATTAGACTTGATAGAAAAATTGTTAAGGGCCTAAGCTAATGGTACTTCAATGAAGTGGTCCTTATCATATTAACACTGCTAATATAATTAAATTATTTTAGTAGTGTTAATATTCTTAATGTTATTATACTTAGATCCCCATTAAATCTAATAAGTGAGAAGGAAGAAAGACCACATTGGTGCACCTCTTTCTTCTTCACACTAACTTAGCCACTTTCAATTCACAAACTGTAAAATAGCTACTAAGTGTTGGCCCACCATAGGGTTGAACTTTATTAACACGACTATACTAATATAGGAAATAAAAGTAATGTACAGAAATAAAACATGTCGAATTTGAATATGTTATGAGTTGATAGTTGTGTAAATGCAGATATCATATCAAATGGAAAGAGAGGAGTCTATGAGGAAAAAGCATAGGAGGTCACCACGATCATCACGAATTGGTGTCTCAATTGATAATGAAAGGTTTCCGGATTCACCTAGGGATTCAAGTTTATTGTATACTTCACATTCATTTGATCATCATCGAGGCCAAAGGGGTATAGATGATTCCCCTGTATCTTTTATGGGAGAACGTCTATCTCGACCTTCTGTTGGTATGAACATTTATGTTTTAATACATGTATCAATTGTAATTTTGTGTGTGTTTAAAAAGTTTGTACATGTTTAATTTCAACTGTGTTTGTATTTGAAGCAGAGCAAGGTTCGGAAGAGGCTCATAACTCTACACAGAGGGACGACGTGTCGAGCAATGAGGACAGATGTTGAACCAGATGTGGGCGTAGAGCAAGGTTCGGAAGAGGCTCATAATTCTACACAAAGGGATGAAGGTTGAGCCAGGACAACATATGTTGAATTAGATGTGGGTTGTACATCCATAACAACTTATCCATTTGATTTACCCAAGGAGCTTCCATGGGAAAGTGGTGCTCAACAAACGACCCTTGAAAGTTGTAGATCCAACTATGACAAGTTGCAACATGATCTTTCTAGTTTGGATCTCCCTCCAGAGAGCAAACAAATTCTAAAGATTGTTTTGTGATCATTGCAAAAATTCATTGAGGCATATGAGGATCTCAGACCAACTACGAACGGTTTTGTTGACTTGATGCAGAGGCGAAGGTCACAAGTGATGGGTCCGGACAAGTGGGTTGTTGTGAAGGAGAGAGTGACCAAATAACAGAACAATTCAATGTTTTACTTCAAAGAAGGTCTAAAGCGAAAAATGTTGAAAGTGCAATATTTCAAGCACCCTAAACTTGCACATCTAATATATGATCGGTTCCTTGCAACCTATGGTCGGTTTCCATGGAACGATGAGGTTCCTAATTATTTCGCCAGATTTTTTATGCAGAGTTTTTTTAAATATGAAGCCAGACTATACCAATCTTCATTCTAACTTTTATGGAGTTGGAAAGGGGTGAATATACGATCGAAAAGGTGCTCTTAGAGATCCCACAACTCTTCGACCTCCACCCCAGATATCTCGCCCACTCAGGCTTGTGACATTAAAATCGGAGCCCACATCCCAACTTGGGACAACTGCAAGGGATTCTGTTGACGAAGGTTTAATGTCGGCATTTGTAGGAGTTGATGTGGGATTGGTTCGAGAGAGGGCTCAAGCTACTATTCGTCAAAAGTTTGTTTACAAAATGAATGATGAGGTAGATGGAATAAGCATTGAAGATCTTAGGGATTATGCTAAGGTTTGTCGTGATATAGCTTCGGATGTCCTATCCCATGAGACATCGAGTACAGGAGAGGTTTGTTGTTTATGTACCTACAATCTATTTAATTGTTTTATTCATTTTGAATTGAACTTTTTGAACTATATTATATCTATGACATTATTTATTTTTTTATGTATAGTAATAAATATATTATGTAAATGTTTATTGGTTGCAGTTTTCTAGAATGATGAATGAACATGATTTTCGACTCTCCACTAGTGAAAATGTAGAAGAGCATCTTAGAGAGGTATATTTATTATTTACATATTTATATTTATGTTTGAAAGATATTGTATGTATTTTTTGAATTTTAATTTATCTATGTAACTTATTGGTAATGTCACTTATACATGCAGGTTCATTTAGATTCGAACATTTTTTATGATTTTCCATCTCTTGTGAGCTCATGATTTTAATTTTTTTGTTTTGGTTTTTTTTTTGGTAATATAGCTATGAATCCTTCTATTAACCAGGAAAAAAAAGTACATAGAAATACATATGCGGGCTAAAGTCCATTCCCCTAATACCTACGGCTGATAGAAAACGAATTTTATGATCCTAATTGACAGAAACTACCCTGGAAGAAACATCCCAAACTTTAATTATATCAAGCTGGTCCATGAGGCACCCAACGTGGATCCTTTTTCTTTATTTGAACATCAATCCACCCAGCAAAATTGTCGGGATCAGATGAGATCGGAATTACAGTCAGTTGATGTGTCGAACAATCTTCTTTGTTCTGCTGAATGCTCATAACTGCCTCCTTGTCACCGTCAGAGTGATCAGATTCATGGGGTCATTTTTGGCCACCGATGCCCGAAGCAGAAGTATTGTATCTATCATTGCAATCGTCACCCACTGGAGCAGTGCTATGGGGTTCTCGATGTCCTGTCAAAGTTCGGAGTAGAATGCGGCTAAGACAAAGCAGGAGGGACGGGGTGATTTTGGGGCAACCAGTCTTCTTGTTTTGTCCGTCTTTGTTCCAACCTTGTGGTCATTTGTGGAAGGAAGAGACTGGGTCTATAGGGCATGCATCCTGGAGATTCCCAGGTTGTTGACAAGAACGACATCTGAACGTTGTGTGCTCAAATTTTAATACTTGCAAGTGGGGTTTGTCTTCGCCCCAGTCTATGAATATTTTTTCCAGCAGGCCTCTGCTAAAGTCTAGCTCCACACAAATTCGGGCATAAGACACTAGACCTTTTGACATTCGATATGTATCCATCTTTAGAAATATGTGTAACGTGTTCCCAACATAGGTTAGAGAACTCGGGAGCCAGAGATGTAGAGGGAGATTCAGTAGTCTTACCCAGATAGGCGTGACCATAGAAGGGGGTGACAAAGGATTACAACCCTGGAACCAACGTTCCACAAATAACCCTGATCCTCCCCAGAACCAAGGCCTGCATTCTATTATGCTGTTGCAGTCCTCCTGTGACTCGAACTGGGATATAAAATACCCTTTAGAGTAGAATAAAAGTTCCAAATTCATTTTCCAGGATTGATGTATCCAATCTTGCAAACTTTCGGCAGAGGCCCAAAAGCCATTAAATCTACAAATGAGGGTTGTTTGTCAAATTTTACTACCTATGCTTATGGCCTCCATACTCTCCAGCTTCACAGTGGTTCTTTCCTCTAAGTGTTCTACAATATAGGTTGAGCCTGATAACGCCTTCTGGCTTGAGCTCGCTCTCATTCCTTCGAATCCAGTTCTCTTCATTACTGCTTTGAAGGTTTGGTATTTGGGAAGATGTTTCGAGGAAGGAACCCTGTCCCCCCCCCGCAGAGGCCTAAAATGAGTCTTGTGGATCCCAATCCAGCGTTGAACTTTGAGCAGGAGATTGGAAACCGGGTCTGCTGTGTGTCTGCTGTGTGTAGGCAAGTACATTTTGTTGTCCCAGAAAGCAGCTTCACAAAAACTGGGCTCGCAGGTGATGGTTTGGCTGCTCCTCCCTTGGCGGCACAATGCATTGGTTGGTGGTCTTGTAAATGTCGGTCTCCACTGTATGTGCTCTGCGGCATAGTCGATGGGTCGAGGAGAGGGAGGCGACGGCCATTGCTAGGGTTCCCGGTGTGTGCAGAGTCAAAGCCGATAATAAAAAAATCATTTTGTAACATTCATTCAAGTTGCTACACTTGATCCAAGCAGTATCTTTTGTTTTGGTTTTAATTGAATTGCTTAATTTTAGTTTATTTTGCTTGCACAATGTTTTATTTATTAACAAAATTTAAATTTTATGGAACAAGAGAACATATGGAAATTGGTGGTGAGGATATAGGTTCTTTGATGGACATGGATATTGGCACTGAGGTAATTTTGTTAATAATTGAACTGTTCTTTGATATAAGTTTAATATTTTATTTTTTTTAATTTAGTTTAAAACTGTTTAAATAATTTCTGAGATTCATAATTTGTTTTTATACATGTTGCAGGTTGGGTCTCTTCGAGGCAAAGGGAAGACCCCAGTGGAGGATAGTGGTGGACTTTCATTTAGAGAATGATTTTTATTGCTCTTTTTTTGTTGATATATATTGTGTAGTTGATTTGGACATCGGGGAACTTTATTTTTGGATTATATATATGTACATTGAACTCACATGTTCAAAAACATTTTTTTTGGATTATATACATATACACTGAACTTACATATTCTGTGTTTGCTTTGAATGATCTAACCTTTTTTGGGGCTAATTATTTAGCATATTTTGTGTGGTAAATGCTTAGAATATGATCTTGTATGATGTTCATGAAAGTATGTATTATTAAATTTGTATGTACAAGTTACAATTTTCTTTCATAATGATAGTCAATTTTATATCTAGTGTAATGTTCAATTTTGAAATGGTTTTAAAAGATATTAGTACACATGTTTTAATGCTTAAAGTACTTTATTTTATGAATAATATAAATTCCATGTGTTATTGTTGTTGGAACCTGTTTAGATCACTGTGTGATGTAGACCAACAATATTTAGCTGATGTACCTTCTTTTCGTAATTTTCAGATTGCAAATTTTATGTAAAGTAGACATTAACTATTTGTTGTTTTAAATTAGTTCATAGAATATAGTGTTTTGCAGTTTGCACTCCTGAATCTTTCTTTATTGAGTTTCAGTATATGCTAGCCTTAAGTTTTGATAGATGAAATCTAAAGTTACAAGTTTTAAGACCTGCAGGATTTAATTCTTGAGTGTCTTAAGTTTTGATAGTTGCAATCTAAAGTTACAAGTTTTAAGACCTGCAGGATTTAATTCTTGAGTGCAGATTTGTAGTATTGAAAATTTTTTAGTGCATATATTTGAATTTATGAGTGCGAATGTAAAAATTTATGAGTGCAGATGTAAAAAAAAATGAAAATATTTTGAGTGTAGATGCAAAAAAAATTGAGTAAAGGTTTCAACCCTCTTGGTTGTCTTTTAATATATAATCTTGGTTTCAACTTATAACTTGAATTTCATATAAATAATAACTTGAATTTCATATAAATAATAACTTGAATCTTATATAAATGATTCATACTTTCAATTTTTAACTAATGATTCATATGTTCAATGTTCAAGTACACAACACTTTTGTAGTTGGTGAACTATAGATGCTGTTGAAATCATGGCAAATGGGGATTTAACGATTTTTTGTTTTTTAATCATAAGCAAGGATTTTAGGATTGTGAATCTTATGCTAAATTACAACAATGATTTTAGACAACAATTTGATGAATTTTTATCGATTTGTTGTAAATAATCATTGCTCTAATTTAGCATAAACTTTACAATCCTGTAGTCCTTGTTTGTGATTAAAAATCAAATGATCGTTATCTCCATTTGCCATGATTTCGGTTATGTGAACTTAACTAATTATGATCAATTTCATCATCATATAAAATCAAATATTCATATAATCTAGATCAAATGGAACTAAATTCTATATACACAAGTGATATTGTTAAGAATTCAAAATAAGATCTTCATATAATCTAGATCAAATAGAACTAAATTCTATTTACACAAGTGATATTATCCTTGTGCATGTATCATTTATTTAAAAACCATAGGTTAGCAAAGTTCCAAAAAAATCATCGATCATATTCATATGAATTGTTCATCCCACCACAAAGCCACTAATGGATCAACCCATTTAATGGATCAAGAATAATAATAATTTAAATACATTAGATAAACATGAAATTGATTCATCACACTCCAAATATTTTCACGAAATTACACATTAAAGACCACACATATTACCCTAAAATCCTTCAAATTCAATCAAGGTCAAATGGTTTTAACTATACAACCACATATCAAAATTGATAAGGATTCCAATTTAGGATTTTACTTCGCATAGTTAAATACCATAGATCCCTCAATATAATGGACTCAATTAACTTAATATAATACTTGTTAAATTATATTTGCATTCAACATTCCATAGCTGAAATATAACATTTTTCAACTTTTCCAAATTTTATTAAAGTTAACATTACCAAATAATTATCGAATCGATTTCAACATGCTAAAATACAATCATTTAAACTCTTATTCTAGTTTCCATTCAAGATCATAGTTAAAAACATAAATCAATTCATTTTCGATATAGTTAAAAACATTGCAATGGAATGTCGTCCTCAATTATTCGTTCATGGTCATATTTGGAGAGTTTGCATTTTCTAGTATTTAATTTTTTTTCGATGGAACTTGTACAAATTTTATTCAAGATGCACATACTAAATGACTATATTGACAACATATAACATCAGGTTCATAATTCTGAAAGTAGACATAATTTTCAGTCATATGGGTCTGCTGAAAAAAAATAAAAAATAACCTTTTAAAATGATGGATCCTCTCTCGTATGTAAATCCTTTGTCATCGTGGTCCTCCAATAACTTCATCTTTCCTTGAGTGCATCGTATCAAATAATATTTCATCTTTTCTTTGTTGTCTAAAGGTGCAATCATAGCAAAAAACATCTCCCGTGCAAATTACAATTGACGTCAGGGTTTTCAAATCAATTAAATTGACTATACACATAAGGTGATGGACAACAAAGAACAATCAACAAAGAAGTTGTAAGTTCATTACCTTCTCTAACAAGATCTGAAATTCTATCGCCATTAGATGATATTGCTATTTCTTCTGATACTAATTCTTCTAAGATTGCTAGTGGCATTTTTCCCTTTGGATTAATATTTGTGTGTTTCCAATGTTTTACGTAGTTGTTCGTTATGTTTTCACAAACTTCTGTAGATTCAACATTTTCAGTGCAAATATGACAAAAGCATGATTGCTTTCTACTGTCAAATGCAAACACATTTTGGAAGGATTTTGTTTGAATAGAGTGTAAATCTCTAGTCCCATGTATGGTGCTAGCCTCATATGGGATTGATCTATCTATATCTTGGATTCCAATAAGCCAAAAGAACCTACACAATATATGATAAATCACAAAGAACAACTTTTAATGTTAGTGTACATATACTTAAATGATAGACATGCAAATAACATTTTTTTAAATTAACAATTAATATAAATTTAAAAAATCGTGTACATACATGCGCACATCTTTTGATTGTTGATTATAATCATGACTTAGATGTAATTTACACCATTGGACAACCTCTGCAGCTAAATGAAATCGCGCAGAAGAATGGTTCATTTTCCATCTTCGAAGTGCTCTTTTTACGCATGCTCCTGCACCATCATGTTCACATTTTCCATGTCCAGTTTCAAAGAAATTCCAATGATGTTTAATGTTCGATGCTTTATGAAGTCGACATAACCAAAAAAATGATAGTGAAGATTTAAATTGACCTGCACATCCATCCGACCATATCCAATGTTCATTGAATTTAACTTCACATCTTTTTAATGAATCATAGAAAATATTTTCAATACAACGTTGAACAAAATGTGTATCGTGTGTACGATCATCGGTGATATAAAAGTGATATTCTTTAATCACATCTCGATTGTCTCACCGACTTTCAATGCCATCAACATCGTGATGAGAATGTCTATATAAAACATGGACAAATATTGAAACTTGGTCAGAATGATAGTATTCACTTTGTATCTCTTTTTGTGTAGCAAATGTGTAGTTTTCTGCAAAATCAACCACAGACAAAATTGTTCCGGGTGGAAAAATTTCACGAGACTGTTTGAATTGAAGGTCTTGCCATCGTGCTCTATGTGAATGCTTGGTGTATTTATAAATTTCACTTTCAAATTTCTTCAGAAAATATGTCACATATTTTATCTTCTCGCAAATCAATTCGTTTGGAATGTGCATCACTAGAACTTGTAGCATAATTGTTGTATTCATATCTTCTCCAATCAACGGTTACATTTGACAATGACTGATCATTATCAATAGGATATTTATTGCGAAATAAAACCAGATTTCCACAATGATGACCATGTTTTCCATTGACACATTTTTTATTGTAAAATAGTTCATCATGATCTCTCTCACATAGAATTTGAGATATGAATTCACATATTGTGGGCAGAGGTGGTGAATTTATCCAAAACATTTTACCAAATTCAAGAAAAGTGTCGTAATATAATTCAAATTGCACATGATAATGACAACAACATGTGTCACGTATAGCAATAGGTCTAACATACCATGGTTTTTGCTGTGCAAATGTAGCGATTGACATATTAATTCCATGATGATCATCCTTGAATTTATTGAACAATTGCACTTGTGTCATTTCCATTATATGTTTTGCATGGATTTCATATACATTTTGTGATACTCTTTGTCGTATCACATCCCTTGAATTTGGTGAAACTCGAGCATGTGCCAACCAATATTTATGTACAATATCTTTAACACCTTAACCCATTCTATCTTTGTAAGGTTGTCTACTAATAATTTCCCAATGAGCAAGTTCATCATTTTCATCTATTTGGATTCTGAATTTGTTATGTTTGTATAATGTCATTCTTGAGGTTCCTATTGTTTTTGCTAGTTGTGTTGTCAAACGATTTTGTATAGTACTAGCTGAAATAATTGCTGTCTAAATTGCTCTACATGCAGCTTTGGTATCTTTCTTCCTGGATTTTTCAAATTTTTTTATTGCATCACTTATATTTTCTATCACATTATGTTTCAATTTCGACTCTTTTGTCACCTTGTGAATACCCAATAATGATGTAGAGCCTTTTAACTTCTTTGACACTAATAAACATCTCAAAATTTGCGCTTGTCCTGCTATTGAATATTCTTTGAGAATATCATCATAAATTTGCATAGCACGATATCGTGCAACATGTATGGCTATTTTTTCTCCATATTTGTTGCTATCAATGTCTTCTAACATTTCATCATCAATGATGAAAGTACCTATACATCAAGTTAAATTTAATTTAACATATATCCAAAAATACAATTCATTATAAAAATGAATTTGAAAAATACATGATATATACATACCAGGTCCAATTTATGGATCTTGAACTTGATCTTCAATATTGACTTCATCAACATTAGCATGTAAATCCCTATTTACATCTTCAACAATGGTCTTTTCAACTTCAATTTGTTCTTCTTGTGCTCTATTTTCAATTTCCATTTCATCAACATTATCATGTAAATCTGTATTTATATCTTCAATAATTGTCTCTTCTATTTCTGGAACCCTTGGTTTTTTGGCTTAATATCTATGTTTTTCTCTTTCCCTATGAGCATCATCATCACATTTACGATCACTTTTGCTTTGGCGGTTTCTCTTACTGCCCATGATTTTTTATTCTGTAGAGGTTAAATTAAAGAATCATCAACTTATAGTAAAAAAATAAAAAATTTAAGATTTAAAAACAGTTACGAAATTTATAAAAACATGAACTGAAATTTACTTCACCTTATAAAAATCTTGTAAGAGTCATTTGAAGAAAAACTCCTTGGAAAGAAAATTCCTTTGAAAAAAACCCTTTGAAAAAACCCTTTGAAAAGAAATAAGAAATCTCCTTGCAAAGAAATAAAAAACTCATTGGAAATAAATCTCCTTTGGAGAAAAACTATTTGGAAAGAAATAAGAAATCATTGGCAAGAAATCTCCTTTAAAAAAACCCCTTGGAAAGAAATCTCATTTGCAAAAACCCCTTGGAAAAAAAACTTCTTTGAAAAAATACCTTGGAAAAAAAAACCCTAGGAAAAAACTTCTTGAAAAAAAACTCCTTTGAAAATACCCCTTAAAAAAAACTCCTTTGAAAAAACCCCTTGGAAAGAAATAAGAACTCCTTGAAAGAAATCTCCTTTGAAAAAAACCCTTCAAAAATATTTTATAGAGACATCTACAAAAAAAAAAGATGTGAAATAATGACTCCTTTAGTTTTATTTACACAATTATAAATAATCTAATTTTTTTTCCCATCGACGAAAAAAAATTTACGTTTTGTTTTCGGCCGAACAACCGTTGTTATTTTTAATGGTATGGTAACGGAAAATAATTATTCGGTCGAATACTACCAAAGACCTAAAAACTTCACAGTTTTCAGGTTTCTCTATTTTCGGAAACGAAAAACCATCCGTTACAGTGCAAATCGACTGTCGGACTTGATACCGTTAATTTAGTCATTGAATCTACTCTCTGTTGGAATAGATTTTGTTGTGTTTAGGTGAGATCTGATAATTGTAATTTTTTTTTGTGAACATATGTTAAGTTTGGTTTGATCACTTTCAGAATGAGGTGAAATGAAAAATTTATAACTTTAAAAATGCACCATAAAAAAAATTGAAAAAAATATGCTGCAGCTAATTGGAGTGTCTACTTCAAAAGGGTATTCTTAGATGTTTTAGATTTAGTGTAAATTGAGAGAAACGTCCCGTAAAAAAAACATGTTGAAAATCGACAACCTTTCCCCATTGATCGAATTCAAAAAAATATAATAATTAGTATATAGATCCATTGGCTACAAAATTATAGTCATGCAGTAGTACATTTTGTGTAGATTGTCGTAGCATATTTTGTTTTTGCAAAAACACAAGTTTAACAATGATTTTAGGCCCGTCAAAAAAATGACTATTTTTTAGTCCCTTCATTTTATAAGAACATACTATCAAACATTTTCCAAATTGACATATCAAATCTCAATAAAAAAATTTGAAAAAATTATGAATAGAAAGCTAACATAATTCTGTAAAAGTTTTATTTTTACTAAAAAGTGAAATTCTAAACAAAAATATCACTTTTGTTCGCCCAAAGTTGAAAGACATGAAAAATCAGATTTATTTTCTCATAAGACCCCCCAAAATAGACACCCATCTTCATGGATTCACCCATTTGAAATTTCCAATATTGAACACTTATGCGCATAGACACCTTTATTTGTGCAATCTTCCCTTGATCAATTTCTTTGCTATCATTTTTATAGCCTACACCATTTTTGTTAAACGGTGATCTATTTTTGCTTAGAATCTCATTCAATACTTCTATGCTTTTGACAATTTTTTCATTTGTCCTAAATTGATCTTGCATCCTTTCAACTTCCTTTTCTTTTTCTAGTAATTAGATCCTTTGTTCGTTAAGCATTCTTTCATACTCGGAATTCTTCTCTTTTAGAGAGATGGTCTCCAGATGTCTTGCTTGAAGTTGAATTTGATCATCACCTTGTTTTTTAAGTTTATCCTTCAGAGACATGACTTCTTTGATTTTTTATTCTTTCTCTTCTTTAGTATCTCCCAATTCTTTCCTTAGAAGTGTAATCTAATTTGACATCCGTTTATTCTCTATAACTGACTTCTTCAGTTTTCTTTCTAGAGTATCATTCCTCGATCTTTCATTTTACAGGTCTCATCCATTTCTTGTAACTAGCTGGTAAAGTATGCTGCCAATCCTTTTGATTCTTCTTCTTTCTTTTTCTTTTGTGTGTGAATAATATTCCTTGCTTCTGCAATAGAGAGATTTTCTAGGTCATCATTTTTTTGTAACCATGGTGCTTCCCTTTGAGCTTTAATTTCATTTATACCCATAACCACGCACTGATATATCTTCCAGATGTTAAGATGTTA
This sequence comes from Larix kaempferi, assembly GCA_027924585.1. Lineage (NCBI taxonomy): Eukaryota > Viridiplantae > Streptophyta > Pinopsida > Pinales > Pinaceae > Larix > Larix kaempferi. Next base: position 19,431,095 of record BSBM01000123.1, on the reverse strand, counting down.
CTGAAGACATCGGCTCTGATACCAATTGTTAGCATCTATTTAATACTGAGAGGGGGGGTGAACCAGTCTTAGCGCAACTATGAATAATTCTTAACTTCTTAACTAATTATTCTTAATCTTTAATTATGCATCCACCATAAATAAAACATTCATCAACATATGCGAAATAACACAAAACACATAATTTTTAGGTGGAAACCCAAATGGGAGAAAACCACAAAATGTTCTTTTATAATAAAAATATTACAATCGAGGAAGCACCAACTGGAAGGAGTCACCGACCCCTTGGTTTTATAGGAACCGACCTGAAGGAAGCACCAACTCCCTAATTTACCAGCACCAAATGGAAGGAGGCTACTACCCCTTGCTCCTTTCCCTGTCCTATCGCCTTGATATATAAAAATAAGATATTGCTTTGTTGAACTTCTGATCCACGCACACTTCTGATAAATTGTTGTTCTTTATTGTGTGCGCACCTTCTGTATGTTGTAATATTGTTGTCACCGTGTTGCATACATCACTTGACTTCACACTTAACACTTTACTTCAATTGTATTGCACTTCATAAACTATGTGCTACTTCAACTAATTCTGCAATCTACTCCAAGGTTCAATATTCCCTTCTATTACTACGCATCTGCAATTTACACTAATATTGCACATCAACTGATAATTTGTTGTTCTGACTTCGCGCACCTGTATCAGATGGAGTTGTGCACCTTCAGTGATATGTTTGTTCTATATTGGTGCAATAGCCTTCAGATAATACATGACCTTATGTGCATCATATGATTTGTCCTTTGTGTTTAACGCACTTGTCTCATGTCATCCTCATCATAATGCCCTTCCTTCACCGTGCATCAATTATGTCTTAGTGCATCTGATGGGATGTCTTACTTCACACACATCAACTCAGTCTCTGTGCATCAGATAAACTTCTTCACTACGTGCATCAAAAGATATACTTCAAATCTATCTCTGCGCTTCTGTCTTATATCATCTGTGACTATATGCACGATGTCTGCAATATTGTCATTCAGTCCTCACACAGTTGCGCATATTCTATAATTTTGTCTTTCTGTCTTCGTACATCTATCACAGATTCACAACATCATTCTGCACATCGTCAACTATTGCATTCCTCTGCTTGTGCACACTCGGAACTCTTCTAGATCACCATGTTCTAGTTCCACAAGCCCTTGATGCCCCAAGTATAAGAAGCTTGATAAATCTGTATCTTCCAACTTTCCACTTACAATCTCTTCATCCTTTATCTCAAGATTACTTCAAATCTCCAACTTGCTTCTTATTTATACTCGTCCTGTGTGGATTCTATGTCCACAAGTTGGTTGTGGCGTCATTTCTTCTTTGCTTCACATTTCATGCTTCCACCACTTGTCATGTTGTGCGTCAATGAGCTGTCATCTCTTGTAGGTATTGCACATACATGGTCCTTTCCTTAGTGGTACTTTCACCCTCGCGGTGTGGTCTTGCGCCCTTGATTTACCATTGCTTGTGGGACTTGCGAATTTGACATCTTCAACCGCTACATACTTCTTGGTACTTATGTGCGCTTCAACAACTGAAATCTTCTTCCGATTGGTGAGTCTTGCGCACTTTCAAGATTTGTATAAATGATCTACCATTTCTTGTTCCAAGTTGCATGCGCACTCCCGAACCTTGTCCAATCAACTTTCTGGTTTGCTTGCGCACTCCCGAATGTTTTTTAAATCAACTCTTTGGCTTGCTTGCACACTCTTGAACTTCTGTCCAACCAATTCTTTGGTTTTTACCCTAAAGGACTATGACTGGGTGGACTTGAGACCTACATGTACCACATGTACTGGATGTATTCCTTATGTACTTATTCAAACTAGATATGCTTGATGTACCTCTGGATATACTTCTTTAGAATGGATTCCGTGTATTTCTTCAAACTTGCTTGCATATACTTCTTCATGATGGCATCCATATACTTCTTCAAACTAGCATGGGAATACTAAATCATCTTTGACATTAGTTGACATCAATGACAACCAAATTTCAACAAGATTAACCCCACTCCCATTGCTCTTAAGGCTTAGCTATTGACTTCTAATAGGTTAGGTGATTTCCAAGCTATTGCAACCATTGCATAAATCCAAAAGATATTGCCAACTGTTTTGGGAGGTTCCCATTTTCTAAGGAGGTGTGGACTTTGGCTACTAGATACAACACCTTTTTATACATTTTTGCATCAGAAATCTACATATTTTGTGGCAAAAACTGTGAGATGAGGGTTTTTTTTGGAGGTTCACATTTGCTAATAAGGTCCAGACTTGGATAGTAGATACAACACTTTCTCCACATATATATACATCAAAACTCGAGGCGGATTTATAATAAACTTCTAGATGTTGTGCCTATAGCTAACTTGAATATATTAAAAAATTTCATATATTTAGGAAATTGGATGCCTTGGATTACTCTAAAGCAAATGTTGCAGCAACTATAGAAAAAATGAAATTTTTAATGAATTGCAAAATATTCTATTGGTCCTTGGAGTGGCAAATCTTCAACTTGGAAGATCATTTGATGAGCTAGTGGAAGAGGTGTAACATTGAAGATCGTTGATGATGTGGCAATTTACCTTGTGCACAGATCTGAAGGGTAGATATACTTGGGAGGAGGCACATTGTTACACATTTGAATATTTTCCCACATTTTCCTTCATGATCATCTGAACACTTGTTGAGATAACTTGGGAGGAGGCACATTGTTACACATCTGAGCAAGTACAGGACTTTTCCCACATTTGCCTTCATGACGTCTGAACACTTGTTGAGATACTTTTGGAGGCTTATTCCACACTAATTTCAGCAGTAAAATCAGCCCTAAATTAACGCAGTTTCTACATTGTTCTATACTGATGTCTGTGAGTGAACTAATATGTTGGTTTAACTATTATTTGTTAACGCCACTTTTGTTGTTAACTTGGCACAAGATGTTGTTGATCCAGGTAGAGATTAAATGCTTGCAAACTTTGTTGTTGGCAATCATGTTAAGTCCCAGCCTAAAGGTTCTAACACGAAGAAAACACCTGCACACCTTTCTGAGGATGAATCCTCCAATTTGAGCCATTCTTCTAATCCATAGGTTCAAACCACTTACCTTTGTTGTTGTTTTTCTATAGAAAAATTCTCTATAATTGTGAGTTCCCTAGCTAGTTTAATTCATTTATGTGCTAATATTGCTCTCAACATTTCATTTTCAAGTCGTGTCCCAAGATACATTAAGGAAGTACATTACTTATGTGAAACTTAATGTGTTCCCAACATTACGTGATGTGGATTTGGAAATGTATATGATCATTAATGGTTGTACATAACTTAGCTATGCATAAGGCTTGGCATTTAAATGATTTTATATATGATGTTGATTGCATGTATTGTAGGTAGATAATTTGATGTTGAGTTTAAGGACATACAAAGCATGTTAGGGTTATATCAAAGGTCCCACATAATGCAAAAGCAAGGAAATCATTAGAGTGATCAAGTAATCGAAGGAAAGATGTAGTGAGTGAAAAGAATGCATTTGTTGATGAAAAGTATGATTGGACCAATCAAAGGGAACATTATAGGAGTATGAAGGGAACATTATAGGAGTATGATTACTCAACCAATTAATTAAATTGAGAATATAGCAAACACCAAATTGGATGTATACAAGCATAGTTATAAAACAACCACTTCTCCTCATCACTATCATTATAATCTAGAATATAGATGTATATGATCATTGGTTTGTAGTGTGTGGTTGTAGGTAACTTAGTTATGCATAAGGATTGGGTATTTAAATGGTTATATATATGATATTGGTTGTAGGTAGATAGTCTAATTCCTAGTTTAAGGTCGTACAAGGAAAGTTAGAGTTATATCAAAGACCCCACACAATGAAAAAGCAAGGAAATCATCACATTGAACAAGCAATGGAAGGAAATATGCAATGACTTAAAATAATGCATTGATTTCAGGGAAAGTAGGCTTGGACCAATCAAAGCGAATGACTATAAGAGTATGATTACCCAACCCATTAATGAAATTTTATAATATAGAAAACACCAATTGGCTATCTACAAGCATAGTTATAAAAAAACTACTTCTCCTCATCACTATCATTATAATATAGAATACAAATGTATATGATCATTGGTTTATAGTTTGTTGTTGTAGGTAACTTAGTTATGCATAAGGCTTGGGCATTTAAATGGTTATATATTTGATGTTAGTTGCAGGTGGATAGTTTAATGTTGAGTTTAAGGGCATACAAAGTGCAAGTTAGGGCTATATCAAAGGTCCCACACAATGCAAAAGCAATGAAATCATTATAGTGATCAAGTAGTCGAGGGAAATATCTAGTGAGTTAAAGAATGCATTGGTTGAGGGAAAGTACACTTGGACCAATCAAAGGGAAGCACTATATGAGTATGATTAATTGACCAATTAGTTAAATTGAGAGTATAACAAACAACGAATTAGATGTATACAAGCACAGTTATAAACAACCACTTCTCCTCATCATTATCATTATAATCTATAATAAATATGTATATGATCATTGGTTTATAGCGTGTGGTTGTAGGTAACTTAGCTATGCATAAGGATTGGGAATTTAAATGGTTATATATTTGATGTTGGTTGCAGTAGATAGTCTAATGTTGAGTTTAAGGTCATACAAAGCAAGCTAGGGCTATATCAAAGGTCCCACACAATGCAAAATAAATGAAATCATTATAGTGATCAAGCAATTAAAGGAATGATGTGGTGAGTTAAAAGAATGTATTGGTTGAGGGAAAGTAGGCTTGGACCAATGAAAAGGAAGCATTGTAGGAGTATGATTACTCAACCAATTAAATAAATTGATAATATAGCAAACACCAAATTGGTGGTATAACATAATTAAATTGAGAATATAGCAAACACCAAATTGGTTGTATAACATGTACATACTAAGATTCATGTACTTCTTGCTTGACTAGTTTCAGAGAGGAATCTCCACAACAATCCTCTTGTTTCCTTCAACCAACAATATCGTGATCTCCATATCATCCTAACAATAATTCTCAAATCTACCCAAAGAGAATTATGTTTCCTCCTAGGTACCCATACACAATGGTGGGGGAGCATCTTCCTTATCAACTTGTTTTACTTTCCCATTTAAACCATTTAGGTTGAATACACCCATTTCCTTAGTTGACTCCTTCATTGTCTCCATTTGTCCACTCATAATAGAATTGTCCTGCTCCTCCAAGTAAGCATACATTGCTTTGGCACCAACATTGTTGTTTTATAAAGGAAAGGTCACGGCCCCTTCCTCAAAGTTGCCTAGTCTCCTCATGCCATTCAACAAGTTCTTCAAGGTATCAATAATCTGGTGCCTCCATGCCCAGTAACCCACTTCTTAGATAGTAAACTTTCTAAAATAGCCTCGATGTGGAGAAGAGGATGGCTATCGTGGACTATTGCCATTGCAAGTTTTGTCCACCTGATAAAACAAGCTTCCTCCTCTATCCAACCTCTCACTAAATTGAGCACCTTTGCTAGCACCCTAAGCTCTATTACCTACTCCTCGACAACAAACCACCTACGGCATCTAACAATGAAAGGAAGATGGCAAGTGGTTTCCAAGGCCATCACCAACAATTGCATCAATAAACTGTCTAGAACCCATTATGGACTTTGGCCTAGAAAATTTTTGTTCCAACACCTTCACTAAACTATTATCCAATAAGGCTTGCACATAACTCCCTCCTAAATATCCATGTATTGATCCTCCATCAAATCCAAAATATCCATGTCCTCCATTGCAATGTCGCACAACACCTTGAACCATGCTCAAGGAAATCATCATATTGATCATTTATTTCTACATCCATATTGTAGTAATGATGCATAAATATTGCACTAGAAAGATGGCCAAATCGTCTGAGTGAGGTGTGGCCATTGCCCTATCCTTTCCCATTAACATGTTCCTATCCTTCTGCCATGAATGCTCATAAACTTGTTGTTAAGGAATCCAAATCCTCCATTATTGTCTTGAAATATCATTACACTTGGTCTGCTCCTAACGTTGTTGACTTCATCATCAAAGTCAATTGCACTTAGACTTCTTCCAATTCTTCCAACTTCGTCTTCAAAGGAAAATCAATGGAAAAATGGTTTTGGTAATAATGAAAACAATCAACAACCTTACCTTTGGAGTTTAGACAATTCCGGTTGCTACCTTGTTATGATGTTTCCATCATCATGGGCATCTTTCCTCCTAAACAATCCCATCTTAGCTGCAAATTTATCATAGCTTACAACATCTATGCCGAGGATTCAACTCATGCCTTGGACCGTTGGGCATCTCAATGTACTCTTGGAACAACAATCCAAACCCTGTCATCGCAACTTCCACCCTTGTCTTCACATACTATTATTTTGCATAATCCATGCTACACATTGCCATGGCCAAAGAATCTGCCTAAATCTTCAAGACTCAGTTATGTCATCTATGCTTTCAAGTCCATAGCACCAAGCACATATTCGAAGAATTCTTCCTTCACACAAAGTTCTACTGCAACTATGCGACTACTACAATTTAGTGCATTTGTCTTTCAAAAACAACTCAAAGGAAAGTCTTATATTAATTTCACTTGGTCTACACACTCCTAAAAACACGAAGAAGTCTCACCAATTTTGTGTCGATTGATTTGTCCAAGCTACCTACTACACCAAGCCACAAATTTGTTCGATCCGGTGTTCAAGTCACTCTAGGATCGTCTACCAGACTCATCCCCAAACTTTTTGTTATGCCCAAGCCTGTCAAGATGTCACCAATTACTTAGAATACTAATAATTAGGATTAAATGTTGGACAAGGACTTGATTAAATTGCAATCTCTTTGTGGGTGCAACCAACGATTCATGGTATATGGAAATTAGCATTATATCTAATGATTAATTATCCCAACAAAAAGGGAAAATGGGAGATTAAGTTATGAATGCCAACATGGTTCAATTAGAGGTGATTCGATGCCACAATGTGTTGTAGCATGTAGTTTTAAACCACATGAAATCGTGCACCAAATTGAATCAACTACACAATGATATAATTTTAGAGTACAAGAAATCACACCAAATTGAATCACAAAATATGATAGGGATATTATAGGGGATATTGTGATACCCTCCAGAATTTTATATATATATATATATATATATATATATATATAGATAGATAGATATATTATAGTCAATATACAGTCAGATATCTAATACCTTTTTCTCCGGGCTATATGATGCAACAACCATCAAAACTATGAAATAGTCATCGATTACACTATACAATAGTCAGATAACCAACGTCCAGGGTTAGACTATTGGCGACAGTTATCTGACGAAAACATCGTCGGACCTATGACATTTCAATCGGTTAGACGATGAGGGGTTGACAAGCCATGTCTCGGTTATCCAATGCTTATGTGTCGGACAAAGACACACCTTCGTTGCTTTCTTTGTTTTTTGTGGTGGCCGGTTAAACGACGTTATGCTCGTCGATTATCCAACGCTAATATATTCATCGGAGATCCTCCGAAATTGCACAGACGGTTTTGGCATGCCGATTGTGTCAGATATCCATTAATTTGTCGTCAGATAGCTAACGAAGGGCCTTTGGATTTTGGTCCACAAGAGTTAGTGTAGGGGCACCACACTTGTTGTAATAAACCTAATTGGTTATTACAAATGTATTTATTATTAGATTAGGATAATTAATTATTAATTATTAAATGACATGTCTATTGATAAATAGACATGTCTATTCCAGTTAGGCCATATTTAATATCGGCCATTCCTATTGTAAAGGCATCAATTCAATTATAAAAATATATACATTATCAAATATGATAATTATGCAAAGATGATTCTTTACACTTGTGCTAGAGGAGAGTTGGAAAAAAGAGAGTGAGGGTGTTATTTTGGTGACATTGGGAAACCCCTCATGGTTCCTTTAAATTCTTCTTGTGTTTTAGATCTTTTATACCACTTGAAATGCAGGTTTGGAAAGTAACATTTTGGTGTTATATTTCCAGGGATAAAGTACATTTCCTAGAGATTCAATATATAAGGTACATTAATTAATGAGGGTCTATATTTGAAGATCATATTCTCATCTAGTGGCTCCAATATGATGTTTGTTAACAGTTTTTGTTATCATTTTTTTTGTTATCCAAAAAATCCTATTATGGAAATTTTTGTTTTCGATTTTTTTATGTTTCTATCAATGTATGCTTTCGACAATTTTTTTTCCAAATACTTATCATTTTTGAAATTTTACTTTTTCTGGAAATGAGACTTCGGTGGGCTATAAATTTACCATAAGACTTCTATAGCTTAATGGAAGAACTACAAAACATAAAATTCTAAAGACAAACAAGCATTTAGGGGCAGAACTATGTTTTCCTATGTTGCATATATGAATCATCTTAGGCTATGGACAATGATGATGATCAAGATGACAATCAGGATGATGATTATGATCATGATCATGATCATGATAATGATAATGATGATGATGTTGCTGATGATGATGACAATGACGAAGATGATGACGACAATGATTATGATGATGAAGAGGATGGTGGTGATGATGATGACGATGACGATGGTGATGACAATGATGATAATGATGATGACGATGATGATGATGAATATGTTCATCACGACATAGATGAGAAATAAGATGATTATAACAACGACAAGGATAATGATGAAAAAGATGACAATGATGATGATGTAGATGATACGATGATGATGATGATAATGAGGATAATGATGATGATGATGATAATGAGGATAATGATGATGATGACGACAATGATGAAGATGATGATGATGATGACAATGATAAAGACAACGATGATGATGATGATGACGGAACGACCATGGTGATGATGATGATGATGATGTTGATGATGATGATGATAACAATGATTAAGATGATGATGATGACAACAATGATGATGATGACATCAATGATGATGATGACGACGACGACGATGATGATGATGATGATGATGTCGATGATGATGATGACGCGGAGGATGGTGATGATGATCATGACAATGACGATGATGATGATGATGATGATAATGATGATGACAATGTTCATCATGACATTGGTGAGGAATAAGATGACAATGAAAATGACAAAGATGACGATGACGATGATGACGACGATGATGATGATGATGATTTCCTTGAGTCTTGAAACCCTCCCATACTGTTAAGGCATGCGCCTAATCTTACCATGTCAAATTTCAATGCATACAAGCATAATTTGAAGAAATTTCAACGTTGGCCTCATTCACTGCTCATAGTGCAAAGTCGATGGATGACATTGGTGATGGGCATGTCTGAAGTTCCATGACATTTCGAAAGAGTTCCAACAAAGATTCTATAAATGGGAATGACAAATGATGACAATGAGACGTGTGCGATGAACGTTGATAGAAACGGGGACGATGATGGTATAACCTGAATGAGCTCTTCTTCGTTTCCAGAATAATTTATTCTCTATTGAACAAGGCCAACCACGTGACGGTGGAATAAACAACATTTAACATACAACATAGAAAATGGAATAGAGACGAAAACAATTCCCCAAAACCCAATTTGACATAATAAACATTTAACATACAACATAGAAAATGGAATAGAGATGAAAACACATAATTAACCCATATAAGTAAAATATTTAAACAGAATAAATTATAGAAAATGTATAATTACTACGTACCTCGTATATTCGAACATTTCATTATCATTAATCATCTTCTTCATCCAAATCAACATATGACGTATCATTTGGTTCAGAATCGATGATGAAAGGATTAGCCATATCAGCATCGTCATCAATGTACTCATTTTCAATCATATTATCATCGTCATCAAAAACATTGTCTCCCACATTTGGTTCAACTTGTTCAAGTTCTTCATCTAACACATTTGTTACATCATGCTCCTCTACATCATCTTCTTCTTCAATATCAATGTCTTCCTATAGATGATATTTTACAGGCCTTCCTCTTAGATCATATCTAACAACATATGACCAACCTACCTTACCTATAACCTCTGAGTAAAAGACCTATTCGCATTGGCTTGGAAGAACATAGGGCTTTGCTCCGGGCTCAACATTCGTTGTATTAACCATGGAGAATCCATTATTATGTTCAATAACGTTTTTCTCAAGATCACTTTCATTCATTTGTAATCTGAACCATTTGACGTCGAACAAAACTAATTTGAAGAATCTAAAGTCACACTCAAGTATACCATCCAAATACCCATATTATTTATTTTTCAGATAATTATGGATGTATGTCACTCCTAGAGGAAACATTAATGACCTGGAAGACTACAATTATCCCACAATAAGAAGTCTTCCTCTTTTCATCCAACTTTTTAATGCGGAATTTATGGCCATTACACCACATAGTCATGCTATGTTTCAACTGTAATATGCTAGACACGTAAAAATGCATTGTCAATCAATAAACATATTTATATAACTTCGAAAGTAACCAAAGAAAAGAAACACACCAAACACATTAATATGATAAAACAAAACTTAATATTCTTGCATGTTTATCTTTCAAACCACATGCTAAATTAATTTATCTATGCGTAAGATTGGTATCTTGATCAAGATGAGCTCTTTTAACCAACATAGACACCCCTTTCCATGATAACCTTCCATAATGTTGTGTACATTTTTCAATCCATACCTTCATCCAATCAATATTATTTGCAATGTATAAATGTAGTGCATCTCACTGTCGGCCAACTGTATGAAAAAAAATAGCTATGTACCATGGTAAAAATAATCATTGATGAAATAATAAAAATTAAATAAGTACAATATACACATAAACCAAAAGACAAAGGTATTATAAATCTCCACCATCTAATTACCTTTCACTTTAGTCATTCTACATTTCCCCAATAGGTGCTCCCCTTGAAATTTCTTGATGAAGTTCACATCTCAAATGCAATCCACTTACATATTTGATGCTAATATAGAAATATATTGAATAATATACACCATGGATTGATATATCATATATCACTTCGTCATAGAACCCTCAGGATGTGATCTTTGTCTACCAAAGCCTTCAATAATTTCAAGTGCCTCTCCACCATCCACTTTCACTCTGTGTATACAAATCCACACATTACATTGATTTTGTGTGTACAGGTCCATCCCTATTGGCCTAGAGACATCATACATAGTGATGCCAACACATAACTGTACTAGCTCATCGATAAGAGGCTCGATATATACATTCATATCTTTAACTTGGTACTTACCTAGTTTTTTGAAAATACATGTAATTACTACCATATGTATATATAAGAAAATAAATAAATATAACATATTGTGAAACAAATAAGGGAAATGAAATGTTACGTTCAAAAAAATATTGTAAACAAATCCCTCGAACAATCATTGCCAACATTATGTGCTCCCTCTTTATCAACATCCAAGGAAAAATGTTATTGTTGATAACAAAAATTGGACACACTGAGTAAATAGACCTGAGCTCGCCAAATGGATTGGCATTGTTAGCTGCCAATGAAAGCCTAACATTATGAGGTTCTTTGAAAACTGACCATTTTTCATCGATGCTTCTAAATGCATAACCATCTACATGCATTCAATGAACATCATCTCCACTTCTATTATGTGCATGGTAATCCATAAATTGTGTTATGCTTTTGCACCTAAACAGTCACTGCAAACATGGAATTATGGGAATGTGATGAAGAACCTTGCGAGGCGCCTTTTTGTTAGTTGATCAGTTCGATATCTACTAATATGACATTGCGGGCATTCTATTTCTGACATATATTTTCCATAATATATAATATGATCATTAGGAAATGCATCAATAGCTTGATATTCCATCCCAATAACTTTCATAATGGGAAAGAAATCGTTGGATGTGAGAGGCAATATATTTGACTCTAGTAACATAAATTGACCTAACAATCTACAACATAAAAAATAACTAGTTAATGTAAAGAACATTAATTGTACTAAATGTTGGATTCTTATTTACATTACATTAATTAACACAAAATAGAGGAAAAAAATAAAAATTGGTAACAATGTGATGAAACATACCTTAGGATCTATGTCATACAATTGTTTGGCAAGCCATTTGAAACTTTAAGCTCACCAACAATAATGTAGCGGAGAGAAGATTTGCTTTTGAGCCTTCATAAAGTGGTTGTCTTGCCTTTTCAAGTAGAGGCATATCATGATAGTTGCCATGACCTGTTCGAGCGAACGTCTCTTGAATCAATTTATTTGTATCTTCTTCAATTATGTTATTATTATCATCCTCTTCCATAGGATCATTAACTTGATCTTCAAAATTCACTCCATGTTCAACTTGTACAACATTATATCTACTAGTGCTTGGTGCATTCTCCAATGCCGAACACCTAGGAGGACTTGTCTTTATAATTACAAACAATCACACAAAGTTAGTGTACATAAAAAATATTCAAACGATATATTTTTTTTACAAATATGATCAATATAAAGACACATAATGAATATATATAGCTTACCAAGGGATGGTATTCATTCCCCCCCCTTCAACATGTCCATGTTTCCTACATTGTTTTTCAGTTGTTTTTATCGAAATTCTTCTGAGAGAGAAGCCCCTGCATTGAGTGCAAGGGCAATAACATTTGTTATCACCCCTTTCCCTGAAATCCTCCCACAACCTATCAAGAATCCTTTGATTTTCTTTAGGACTAATGTTATCTAACATTCTTCCCTACTAGAATAGAGTGATGACTATCATATAAAATGAAGTGGCGATGTAGATCTATTACTAATTTATAATCTAATTGAAAGATAAAAGAAATTTGTTTTATGTTTGAAAAAAAAGACTTTATAACCTTTATGAACTATCGCAATTATAGAAAAATTGTCTAAACGTCTATTCCATATCAAATATTTATAAATTTTGTGACTGTCGGACTTTCAACGATCATTGACAAAGTCAACATTGACTTTTTCAACATTGACCAATCAACATCAACCGTTGCAATGGATGAACGGTCATGTCCACAATCATCGAAAGACCGACAGTTTGTGCTAAACCATCAATGGTCCAACGTTTAAGAGCATCCACCGAAAGAGCGATGGCCATATGGCGGAAGACCGATGGCTTATGAGCAGCCGTTGGAAGACCAACAAACATGGGTTGATTTTTAAAAACATACACAAAAATTAGATATTTAATTTGTATTTTTCAACAATTTGTTCATACTGTAAGATAATTTCATCGAATTTTGAGCTTAAATGTGCTAGTGATCCCATATACAATTCTCAATTAAAAAACAGTGCTCACATTATCATCCTCCTCACTACCATGTTCTTCATTGCATGAGCTAAAGAAAGCATTGGTAGTTGCTTCATCCTCCAAGAGTTTCTCCATAAAATCTATCCCTTTCAACTCTTCAAAATTTTCATCTTGTTCGTAAATTTGAAAAGAAAAATCACCATAATTTACCAAACCCTCGTCCTCTTAGGAATCCATGATGATGACCACTAGAATGTCCTCCTGCAAGTGTACGTCGTCATCACAAAATGTTTCTTCTAGATCAAGATGGAATGCATAGTATTCAATGGATTCTTCTCCATCAAGCTCTTCATGAGGCGCTACAGTAGGATATTCAAGAACTTCCTCACACTTCTCCTCACCCATATCTAAAATCTCATGTACAAGTGGATCATTATATGAAAGTGAAAGTTGGTCATCCAAGCGACCCTCATGAAACTCTTTTCCAAGATCCTTTTGGTGTGGTTCACCATATTTCCTTTCATAAACTTAGCAAGGCCCTTCAATGCTTCCAACTTTTCTTATATTTTAGCCAAGAGAGCTTCCAAATGGTTAATTTGATATATGAGCATTATGTTAATTTATCCAGAGATCACTACTCCCTCTGGATGCCCTGAGAACTCGAGCGGTTTGAGTCTCTATAAATCAATAATACAATAATGACTTAAGATACAAACACAACAGTTCTCTTAACACTTCAACAATAAAGCACAACAATCACACAACTCATGATGTACCCTGGAAACCCCAAACGAAGAAAACCAGCTATCTATGGGGCTTTCTTCTATCTCGAGCCCAGAGCAAAGTAAGTAGAATACAAGTACATACAAGATACCTTAGAAGGAACAACCAAACATGACGGGGTCAAAACCCTAGATCTGCATGCAACAAGTTGATGCATGCACAGAGGAAATGTGCCCTATCTGTCAACTGGATCTGGATCAGTACTTCCTCTCGCACAGCACTGCTCTGATCTACTCAGCCAAAGAAGAAGGCCAACTTCTAGATCTGATGAATGTGCCCCTCCTCTGCATGGAAAAGTGTGCCCTCCCTCAAGATGCCAGATGCTCGTACGGAATCAGATATCAACAGATCTGAGCTCTGATCGGCATAGTCCTTCCTCAAACATTGAGGCAAGGATACTCCAAAAGTCTCAGCTGCTCAATCGGTCAATCGGATCTAGAACGAGCTCTTCTCTCCTCTGGTAATGCACCCCTCTCCTCTGGAAGTCGTCCTCCTCAATATCTGCAGAAACCACAATAATGAACTCTCTCTGTCCTCAGTAACTAGGAACCAAGTGCCTCTAATCAAGTGAGGTCAGATCCGGCTCAGATCACCTCACTCTCCCGACTACAGAAGCTCCTCTCTCTCTCAGAAAGTCTCCCTCTGCATGCACAATGTGCCCTCCTCACTCTGACTGATCTCTCTCTGATAAGCCAACTGAGTAACCTCTTCTGGGGACCTCCTGCCTCCTTATAACATCTCACTGATCAATTAGGTTTACCAAAAACCTAATATCATGCAAAACTCATGCATGCATGAGGCAAAACACCCTGGAAGGTCTGCATGCATCCACTATTGGATTCATGCCACTTAGTAGAGTGCATCTCACCCTCTACTCCATCCTGATGCCTATACTGCTGATGTACCTCCATGCAAGGCATCTGAATCATGGAGGACATCCCGAGATACCACTATCTCTAAGACTACCTCTTATCGAGGGAAGTCCATCCACTGATGTCGGGATGCAACAAGTCCCCTATGTTGACACTGGCCCAACTGTCATGTATGTCACTACTGCCCTCTGACCTGTAGTACCCTAATCAAACTCCATCAATGTGGCTTCGGAAGAAGCCCCCTGATCAATCACTGACTCTGTCACTGAACTCGAATTCAGACTCCCTCTGAATCTCTGTTGTAACCAATCACTCAATCTGCCATCAAGCGGGTCTACTGCCCTGTACGTGATCTCTCTTTGTCTCTAAGTTGACTCAGCTCGCTCCTGAGTTAAGTCCATCTCAATCATCTCATACCAACTCAATCTTCGACCGGTACCTGTATGAGCATCATGCTCATCCATATGATCTGAGTCCAAAGACTCACTCCCCTGTGTCTCATCAACACCATGAGCATCTTGCTCATCCATCGGGTAAAAGGAATCACTCCTTTGATTCTCATCATCATGGTGAGCATCTCGCTCACCCATCTGTTGAAAGGACTCACTCCTCCTAGCACCATCCCTGTTGTGAGCATCTTGCTCTCTATCCTTTGGCTCTGAAGAAGATGCACTCACCCAACCTGATGTGCCAAATATGGGTTGTCCCCGAACCAAGTACTCACCGTCGATCCTATGACCCATCAATACTGGATCAACTCCCTCTGGAACACCACTGAGTAACCAGCAGCACCCAATGCTACTACTGAGAGTATACTCCCTCTTAGTCTTGGAATGAACAGTACTCCTGATACCTCCAGGAGTTCTCCAAAGTCGAGTAGAAAACGAACTCTACCCACTCATGTGACCATGTGATCAGTCCCCTGCACATCTTGAATCATCTACATAGGTGTGTGCTCAAGAATGAGGAATGTCTCTTGCATCCCGGTCATATGAATGCAATGTTTGCAATCAATCATCCACCTCTCAGTCTTCATGCACATGCACATGGATATCTCATGCACATTCAGCATGCATATCTCACGCACATGCATCATGCAAGACCTCATGCACATGCATATCTCATGCACATATCTGTAGTAACAATCCCTCTTAGCAAGGAAGGTACTTCTGGAGAAGCATCCACCAAGATCAAACACATCATATGCTGTTGCAGCTACTCCCTCTGAATTGGAAGGCTTCGTGGATGCATCTGTTGCACTTTGATATGCAGATATGCGCTCTTCCTCTATCAGTGTCATCTTGAGAGAAGCAACATGCTCTCCCTCTGTCACTGATACTGAAACTGTATCCAAAGTCTCCTTGGACCCACATATCGGCTTGCCCAACAACCTGTACAACTGACCTTGTCTAATGCCATGCCTCACTGCTGCATCCAAGGTCACTTTGTTGCATCCAAGGTCACTCCCTCTGAACATAGAATCTGATGTCCATCCAGGAACACAATACTATATCCCTCATCCTCCAAAGTTGATACTGAGGATAAATATGTCTACTCTAGTACATGCATCCCTCCTACCATCCTCAGTAGACCTTCTGACTCTGGTTGGAACATCATCGAACCAACTCTCCTCACTACTAACCTCTCATAGCAATCTAAGTCTGTCTCCGAAATATTAAGGAACACTTCTTGTGTTCCCATCATATAGCTAGATGCATAATTGTACAAAGACCTAAAGCCATGACTATGTAAATCTGATAACACTACTGATACAAAATCTCTTAATCAAAACCAACCTGTAGGTATGTGCCTTAGTGAACAAGCCAACCCACTCTTTCTCTGATCGCTCTCCCAAATTTGATCTATGTTCTCACAAATCTAGTAGATTCGGTATCTATCCTAACAGATCTTATGTCTGCACTCACAAATCTAATAGATGCACTCACAGATCTGAACTCTGCTCTTCAGATATGATATATCTGCCACACATCTGGACTTTGCTCATGCCAGATTTGATAGATCTATCTCTGATCTATCCACCAAAATCACAAATCTGATAGATCTGGCCTCTACAACCACAGATCTGAGCTCCACTCTTCAGATCCAGTAGATATGGTCTCTATCTTCACTAATCTACTAGATCTATCTCATATCTAGACTCCATCTTCTCAGATCTATTAGATCTGACCTCCTACTAAGTTTATCACACAGATCTTGTGTAAAGCTCGCAGATCTGAGTGTGATTGTTCTCCCTGACCCTTACCAAGGCTCTGATACCATGTTAATTTATCCAGAGATCACTACTCCCTTTGGATGCCCTAATAACTCAAGCAATTTGAGTCTCTATAAATAAAAAATGCAATAATGACTAGAGATACAAACACAACAGTTCTCTTAACACTTCAACAATAAAGCACAAAAATCACACAACTCAGGATGTACCCTAGAAACCCCAAATGGGGAAAACCAGCTATCTGTGGGGATTTATTCTATCTCGAACCCAGAGCAAAGTAAGTAGAATACAAATACATACAAGATACCTCAGAAGGAACAACCAAACCTGACAAGGTCAAAACCCTAGATCTGCATGCAACAAGCTTATGCATGCACAGAGGAAATGTGCCCTAAGTGTCAACTGGATCTGGATTTGTCAACAGGTTACTATATGTCAGTCAGAACATTGTTTTGATCTACTCAGGCAAAGAAGAAGGCCAACTGCTAGATCTGATGAATGTGCCCCTCCTCTGCATGCAAAAGTGCGGCCTCCGTCAAGATGCCAGATGCTCATACGGAATCAAATCTCAACGGATATGAGCTCTGATCATCACAGTCCTTCCTCAAACATTGAGGCAAGGATACTCTGAAAGTATCGACTGCTCAATCGGTCAATCGGATCCAGAACGAGCTCCTCTCTCCTCTGGTAATGCACCCCTCTCTCCTCTAGAAGTCGCCCTCCTCAATCTCTGCAGAAACCACACTCATGAACTCTCTCGGTCCTCAGTAACTGGGAACCAAGTGCCTCCAATCAAGTGAAGTCTGATCCAGCTCAGATTACCTCACTCTCCCTACTACAGAAGCTCCTCTCTCTCTCAAAAAGTCGTCCTCTGCATGTACAATGCACCCTCCTCACTCTAACTAATCTCTCTCTGATAAGCCAACTGAGTAACCTCTTATGGGGACCTCCTTCCTCCTTGTATCATCTCACTGATCAATTAGGTTTACCAAAAACCTAATATCAGTGCATGCAAAAGGTAACTTTTGCATGCATTTTTAACCGACAGTTGTACATGCATGAGGAAAAACACCCGGGAAGATCCACATGCATCCATTGTTGGATTCATGCCATTGAGTAGAGTGCATCTCACCCTCTACTCCATCCTGATGCCTATACTGTTGATGTACCTCCATGCAAGGCATCTGAATTATGGAGGACATCCCGAGATACCACTATCTCTAACACATTAGATCTCATACCTCTTTTTCTTCTCATGGTAAGTATCAGATGTAGCATGGACATCATGAAAGTCTTCAACGTGATCTTCTTCATAACAAGGATCTAAACAAGAGAACTATTTTATTTAGACTTGCTAATGAAGATATTTCCTTTCCACCAAGACTTTCGAACCATATTTATGCATTATCTTCCAAGGTACATACAAGCATTCTCATTATGGCATGTTCCTAAACATAATCAAGATCTAAAATATATTTCATTAAGGATGTAATATGTAGTGTAGATGAATCAATATATCCATGAAATTTCCTAATGTGCTCATCTCAATATGGCACTGAGCGTTGATTCTGAAATGCCATGATCCTTGAGAGACCAAATGGAGCATGCCACTTGGCCTCCAACAAAGGCAATACCATGTTTCTTCACTTCAAAACTTCAATATGAATAACTAATATCAAATTTTTAAAACATATTACAATCAAACTTTATTTCAATATCAGTGGAGTCGCCAAGTGAGTTCTTCAAATGCCTTCAACCCTATTGGATGTCCTCACCTCTACAGACAAAAAGCCTCTTTAAAGGATTATGGAATAAGGCTTTGTTCCTTCATGGAGTAGTAAGATGAGAAAAGATCTTCAAAAAAATCCCTCCTCAAATCATTGTATCCAATCTACTAAATCTCTAAAATGGGACTTTCTACACAACAATAGCGTCAATTGTAACCTCTAAAACCTACACTTCAAATGTTACAAAGTCTCTTAACCAAGTGCAACCCTAGAGGAATTCACAAAGGTTGCCAATTGTCACCACAACTCTTCATCTCTCTTTAGATTAGTGCTTTTCCAACATAAGGAGGCAAGCCCTAGAAAAAATTGTTTTAAGATTTTCATTAGAATAAAAGTGGTGGTAGGATCCACCAAGACCAATGACTATCCAATTGGGTCAAGGAGTCAATATCATAGAACAAGAGGGTTTGAATATGCCAAAAAATATGTAATTAAAATATCATTGATGTGCCATAATTAGTCCAAACCATATTTTTAAATTATGCAAGAGTAAATGAGAGCCCTTAGTCAAGATGCACCATCATAATCATGACATTACATCCAACAATAGCATGCAACAAATAAATAAATAAAGCAACATCCATAATATGAAACCCTAGATGAAGTAGACAAAATAGGACAACCTTCTTATTGGATGAACAACCAGCAATACATCGTTTCTTCAAATCTAATTTTACAAAAAGATCAAGACTAATAGGTCTCATCAACCTTCCTCCTTAGCTAGGGAAGCACACACAAATGGAGTAAAATAGCCCAAACCAAAAAAGCTATAGTAGTAAAATCCTTCAAAATATCAAGGTTGCACCAAGGACTACGGAGGGTTTAACAACCTCAATCCTAATCTCTTATTTTGTAACAAACTCGCCCTTCTCAAAAAGAAATTCAACAATAAACCCACTGCAATTCTTGCAAAGAGACTTAGCGTCCATGAAAAAGAATAAAGAGATGATAAAACCTCAAATTAAACAAGTCTTTCTCCAATCCTCCCAAAGATATTCAACTAAGGTTGTTGGGAAACTCCCAATCTTCCAAACATGCCTCTAGCAAATGAAATTCTCTTTTGTTTATAGGCTTCTACCTCGAACAATCTCTAATTATGCACTAATCATGGTGCTCCTCAATAAGGCCCCTTTAGGGTTTGATCGATCTTCAACATGCCATGCATAGGCTCATTATGCTAGGATGCACCTCCTAAGATTTCTCTAAACCCTAATGCAACCCTTTGTTGTCCTCAAGAACACTCTAACAATAATGAGTTTATTCCTTCATTGAAATTTGACTCAACTATTTTTCTTCATTGGGTCAAGGTTAACCTCTTCATAACTTATGTTTATTAAATAACTTTTTTTTTTCATTTGGAGCCCCTCCTACAAGGGTTGACCTCATCGGCATCAAATACAACATCAAAATGTATACTTCCAAGTGAGTTTGGCCTTCGTTTTGCTTAAGCACTCCTCCATTAAGGTCATTCATTGACTCCTTTCATGGCTACAATAGCAATGAAGCATATGCAATGCCCCCAATGGACATTCTTTGACCAGAGTTATTGTGCCACATGGCACCATTTCAAGCAAGGAATTACTCCATTAGCTATTTTCATTGTCAAATGCCTTGCTATGGACTTTATCCAATGTAGGATGTTTTGTTCTTTTGGGTTGTCTTGCCATATGTCATGCCTTAGCCACCTCTTGAAGTTGGGGGTTCATTTTCTAAAGATTGTTTCATTTATCCATGGGTCATGGGTCTCAGCTTCAACCTTGTTTTTGTCTCCAGAGGTTGAATGGTGCTTCGGCAAGATGGAACTTGGTGCATGGCCTCCTAAACTCCCACAACCCAAAACCACCACTAAAATCCAAAGCTCTCTTGTTGTGCTTAATTAAAGAGGAAAGCTCATAAAATTGTGAAATGACTCCTACATTTTCAGGAGGTAACAGGTTGAAACCAATAATAAACCTAAAAGAGATTTAATAAAGATTCAAAAGAATAACTCTCCACTCATTTAGTGTGATGTATTCATGATAGGCTTTCCACTAACTAAACCACAATCTCTCTTTAACTAAGCTGTAATGTATTTATAATAGGCTTTCCACTAACTAATCTACTATCTCTCTTTAACTAAGTCAATTTATTCTACTGGTATGTGGACATGGAGAAACTTGACTTTTATAGGAATAAAAGTTAAAAAAACTTATACGAACTCCACAAATCATGACACATTTTCAATATTCATTATCAATAAATCATACTTTAACTACTACATATTCTCTATACTTATAACTTGATATGATGAATGTTCTTTTGGGGTTAACAAGGAGTCAAATGACAAATCATGGCATCATGTCAACTGTGTTACATACATTATCATTGTTTAATATGTTTCTTGCAAGACATGCTATTATATATTTCCCTGAAATTCTATAACAGCATTCATCATTACACGCTTTTGTTATAGAGATGCTAAATAAGCATAGATTTACCATCCCTCTTAATATCCTCTTCCCACATATATTTGAACTACCTAACTTCAGCACCTTGAAATAAATGCAAATATAGTGCAATACTCTTAACTTAAGCATGCCAACAACGCATTAATACCAATATTGTGAATGTGAGAAGCATTTTTTCAACTATTTTGCAATGTCACTAAAGAATAGAAGTACACATCTTTCGAGCATCTCTAACACATGGATTCTTCCCTCAACTTTATTCAACCTCTCCAGTTTTCCCCAACAAATTATCTTTGCAGCATTATATACGTGTATGCCAAAACTAGGTATATCCTAGCATTTTCTTTATATGACTGAACACAATAGAAATCAAGTTTAGTTTTCACACCATTTAAAGTATACATCAGACTATCAATTTGTTCAAGCATTTTCTTACATTTTATGGTGATCACTTCATCACCATTTTCAAGGCTTTCATAGCAAAATCTCAAATGGAAAGCTCTAATCCTCAATAGTTGATGCTCAAAGATTGCAGAGATAATCGTTGGTCTTCAGTCATAATTACTGTTTTCAAACAGATGGAGGAAACAGCTTTCTTCGTAACCCTTTTCTCGCGCTATTAAACTTCATTCTATGTAGCCTTTTAACTCTTCATCAACCTCTATCATTGTCAATATCCTTGGGCACCTCTATAATATTATCAGATTTTTTAATAATACTTAGAACTGTCAAACTAAGAATTTGACGAATGGATAATATCTTGATTTACTTAATCAACTGAGGCAGGCTTAATTAGTTAACCAAACACACTCAAGCACACCCTACATGAAAATATTTTGAGATTTGAACATAAAGCAATCTTCAAAACATTCCATGAACAAATCAGGTAATAGAAATTTATGATTAATATTAATCAAATGAATAAATTTAAATAGTTTTGTTGACATTTAATCCAATCAAGAGGAATCTAAAATGTCCACTGGAATAACATCGCTTAATCGCATGTGTATTTGATAAGCCCATTATAGATTGGTAGCTTTGGTCTGCAGAAAAGTTTGCAAAGCGTGGTAGTATTTTGACACTTGAATTTCCGTTGTCCTTAAAAAGACTATAAGGCAGGTTGCAAATTTTCGATGAGTTGAGGTCACTAATCCATATTCAGGCAGATGCACTACGTGCACCTCACGGAAGCATCTTAATTAACATTGAGATTTTTTATAACAATGTTTGCATCAATCTTCTTGTACCAAGAGAATCTCTAAAAAAATTAATTGAGAAAAAGTTTTGACAATAAAGACCACAATCAGATTCTCTTGAATTTCCTTAAGTCATTAAAAGGCTTCCCAGGCAGGATGCAAATTTTGGATGGGCTATGATGTCACTAGCCCATATTCATGAAGTGCAAATTGTGCATACCACAGAAACATCTTAAATAACATCAGTATTATTTTATAATGGTGTTGAGTCAATCTTCGTATACCATGAGAATCTCTTAAAATAACAATCCAGAGATGGAGTTTTGACAATACACAGCAAAATTAGATTATCCTCATCACTGACCTAACATTTTGCATTGAGCTATGCAGAAAGATGTAACCAAATAAACCATCAAAATAGAAACCGGAAACAAAATATAAGCATTTTTTCCAGGGAAACCCAATGGATTTTTTCCCACACTCATGGATGGCATCACTTGTAAACCCACTGGCATAGATTAGTGTGCATAACCTAGGGGAATTCAAAGCAGGTACCCACTGGCATGGAATTAGATAAATGCCCAGCAACATTGGCGACAACTGGTTGAGCTAACCCCCAATGCCAAAACATAAGCATGTTGTCATCAGTAAGGGATTTTTTTTAGGACTGCCTAGCATCTATGTCAATGCAAAACATGTTCCAAGAATATGGAAAGCAGATACAGTTGAGCAAGATTGTAAGCAATACAGTTGTCTAGATTGCATAAGAAAATTTAGCATCTGTAGCTTAACCATTTCTCACAAACATGTATAAATCCAAACATTCATTCAAATTTAAACTCAACAGTAATGAAGGCACCGGCAAACAGCATTACCAATGGGTCATGAACTTGAAGCATTAAAAATTTAGGCAAATAAGCAGCATTGGTGGTTTAGAAATATACAAGTGTAATATGATTTCATGTTATAATGAAAGTAATGAAATGCATGGACCTTCTGCCAACTCTACTAACTAATTTGTACCAAGAATTCTGTGGAGTTTGGTGGAATTTTTCCCTTAAATTTCCCTAAAGTTTTTGTAATAACCTTGATACCTACTATACAGTAGTAATACAGAGATCCTACCATTCTGCTACCTTAAACACAAGTCCGGATCATCATCATCTTCAAGTTCCTGTTCATTAGCTTGTTTTAATCTCTTTCCCTCCCTTGGAGTAGCCCGTCCTTTCTTTTGTTTGCCCCTGGGAATCAATAGAAAAGATTAATTATGCAATCACCTTTTATTCAAAATAGCATGCAAGGAATTAAACTACATCCACCTGCACTAAAACTACTCTGCACTGAAACCATCCCAAAAAATATAATGTTCTAGCAAAACCTTCATGCATTTATATGAAATTTAACAAGTCCCTACTCAGGAGTCTAGATGACTTTAAATTACAATACCATTTCCCCAGATTAAACAGATCAATTGCAAAAATAGGTGTAAATTTACATACACCATGCAATTATTGCATTATTTTCATCATCGGGAACTTTCTAGATTTCAAAAGTGACTTTACAATGTATTCACTCACAGATTAGGGACAAGGGAAAACTTAAAAAGAAAGATATTGACAGTTAGTCTCTCATCCAAAAAATGCCATTATGCTTTCATTCTTATATTATGTTACAGTGTCACCCATATATTTATTTTGTTTCATAATAGAAGCTCATTAAGCATATGACCCAAAAAAAAATTTACCTCAAAAGAACTTTGCCATTAAGGTGGTACATCCCCAGACATATCTCCTATACATGACTTTATCATTTGACCAACTTGACAATTACACCAAACCCACAGTCAATTTTAAGATATTGCTCACCAAGGATCGGAGACAAGGGAACGTGTTCCAAGGAGAGCTCAAGAAACCCCACAAAATATAAGGGCTGGCATGGTGCAGGACATGGGGGAACCCAGAAATTGTTAAAATATTACTATTTTTTATTCATGACTTGTGATTAATCAGCAGTAAACAAAATGTCACATCCAATCATCCAATTTGAATCTCAAATACATAAATACAGACATCCATACATCATACAATAACACATCCACAGAATACAATGTGACATGCTATAAAAGTTTTAAATGACAACATTTTCTATTTATAGTATTTTTTACATAGATGCCAAAATTATCAATATCATACAATAATGTTTAAAAAAATGGGGAGCAAGGAAGAAGCCAGGCTCAAGTACTAAATGACTATGCCCCGTAGTTCCATGCAGTGCAACAATTCTTATGTGTTATGAAGCACACCACCATCATTGTCACTTTCTATCTCTCTCCTCAAAGATGCTCTATGGTACCCTAACCAATCCCTTCTTCGAATTTGCACCCTCATCTATCTACAAGGCCTCCTGTAGATCGACATCCCATTGTATTGCTGACCTCATCAAATACTCTAGTGTCTTTAGATATTTAAGACTTAAGGCGCCACAAACTACAACCAACTTCTCCAGTGCTAGAGGAATTTATTTTCCTCTTAATATAGTGGATCAAGCTAGACTATAAATGAACCAATTCCTCTCAGCTGCACAGGAATTAGTCATCTACCATAGTGGTAGAACAAGCTGACAAAGCTTCAAAGCCCAATCTCAATGCATCCTCCACTACCCAGTCAGGTTTTGCTGAGTTATGGTAAGTCAATCCACCCTCACACTCATAGTGTGTTGTGTTGAAGGGGGCACTAAGTTCTGCAAATGAAAGAAATTGTTGTCAAAGTATATCCTACCATCTTCCACTATGAACATCTTGGCAATAGCAACTTTAAACCCTTCCACCTCTCAATCATCAATAGGAGGCACTTCCCAAATCTCTCGACATACTATTTAAGATTAAGTTCATAGGCAATGTTCGATGGTGTCCCACCTATTTTGAATGATGGATCAAAAGTAATCTATGTAGAAGTGTACTGACAAATCCCTCTCACAAACGACGGCTCTAACTCGACCCAACATGTGGTGAAAGGTCTCATAAATCTCTCCAAGGCATGGAGAATTTAATTAAAGAAAGTAGCTAGCATATTTGGCCTCTATGAACATATGGAATTCCTTCTTGGCATAAGCCTTGTACATAGCTAAGGAAGTATTGCAATTGTAGATAAGCATATACACATCTCTAGTTGGTTTAACCAAATTCGGTATCCATGATATCCCACCAATGCCCTTAAATGCATGAACACAACATGGGGGCCAATAAATATGCTTGTACCTACTGTAAATCAATAACCCCATAGAGCAACAAACATGAGCAGCATTAGTGATTACATGCGCCAAGTTTGTGGTGAACCTACATGCACCACTTAGCTCTCAACTAGGGATAGTCAATTGCAACCCAAAATATCAAAAGAACTAACAATATGCACAACCATAATATGAGATTCAAAACACACATGCAAATATAGAACACAAGAATGCAAGGGAAATTGCATTTGATTGCCAAGCCATATTTGAGAGAGGGGATTCCTCACACCACTTCAAGGGGGTTTCTTCTAATATACAATGCCAAGCATCACTATACAAATCAATGATCCGTATGATGAGTGCCCTCCTTATTTATAGGTTTATAAGCCTAATCCTAATCATATCGTTAGCCTTAATTAATGTCTTTGGCCTCAATGCATAATTAGCACACACCACACCTACCAAGTCAACCTTATTTAATGTTTATGGCCTCGTTACATAATTAGCACACACCTACACTTGATTGACACACAATTGGTCTCATTAGTCTTGTAGGCCTAATAACCCCCCTGTTGCCCCCAACCTCACCCTAATGTGAGGGTGGAGATGTTGGAGAATATTTCTCCACTATCCCCCTTTGACCCCAACTCTCAAATGCAGGGAGGTGAGGGGAGGGAGATATTGGAGAAATATTAATATAGGATTTCTCCAACATCTCTTCGCCACCTACCCCCAAAAATATTAACATAAGACTTATCTTTCCATATATCTTTCCCACCAAGTGTGGGCGTGACCCTCTAGCTTCAATGAGGCAAATGATATCTTCTACTCTTCTCCTATGCTCTAGACACTGAAGGAAATTTAACTTTTGCAACCATTGATTAAACTTCACAGCATCAATCTCACTTTGAAAAGGCTTGATGTCCACTTTTGCTTCCACTTTAAACAAAGGTTGGGAAGAAGTAATGCTAGAACTTGGCCTCTCCTTCTCCAACACCTTCTTTAGCTCTTTAGGGTTTCCTATTAGAGCCAACATCTACGTTAGAGCTACCAATCTCCTTGAATGATACAAACTTGCTTTCTAGAGCCACATTTAATATCGCCAAATTGTGAGATATGTTGGAGACTTGTGCCTCTAGTGCTACGTGAAATGTTAAAATGAAGAAGAAAGCTTAACATATCTAATCTGTTGTTTTGCCTCAACTTCAAGTGAACGGTACATTTTTAGAATGTGGTCTATCGACAAATAGTGAGGTGATCACGCTTGTATTAATGTGGAGAACCGGGTTCAAATCTATTAAATTAATGTAACTTCAAAGAATATTCTACTTGTACTTTATTATTGTAACTCCGTCGGGGATGTTTTACCTCCGTTCGGAGATGTCATTATTATATTTGGTCATGTAAAAGTCAAGTAAAAGGTAAAGTATAAATAGAGAGTGAGTTCCTCTCATTTGTACCATCACTCACTTGTGCAATTCGCATTAGAGGAGAGAGAGATATCTGTGAAGGAGGAGGATTGGCTTGGGTCTAGAGTTTGGATTTATCTCTCTTATTTGTGAAACCTATTTTGGGCATTGTACTTTGATCATCTATATTGAGGAAGTTCTTGCTGGGTTTTCTTCCCCTTGAGGATTTCCTAGGGTATATTGTTTTGTGCTTTGTGATTGTGTATCTTTCAGAGATCCTTATTATGTTGCTATTGTGAATAATGTATTGAATGCTAATCAAGTTGAAATTTAGTTTATAGTAGCATATAATCTTAACATGGTATCATAGCTAGCCTGAAAAGAGCAACTTTCACAAGGTAAAACTCTCTCTCTCCGAAGTGAAAAATTAGGGCTTCTCACAGAAGTGGAATTTTTTAGTGCAATTGTCATAAGGAAATGTGCCTCTCCAAGATCGAAATTTTGGTACCAAGTTTGAAGTTTTTCAGTGGGTGAAACTCCCAGAAAGTCAAACCCTAGTTTGACTCTAGACCAGAAAAACTAGAGAAAGCCAGAAACTGTAGACCAGAATTTCGCAAGTCAATTTTCAAGGGTGAAATTTTGGAATCTTCAGAAACCAAGTGTACCAACATACTCACCCCAGTTAAGCACATATTTTGGTGAGTTCAGTTTTTTATTTTGAGAAATTTTAATTTTTGGTTATTCTCTACTCTCCGGGATAAGATGGCCCCAAGCACTAAGCTTGATGACAAGTTGGAAGGCATAGAGAACTTCCATGCTTGGAAGTATGGGATTGGACTCATTCTGGAAGAGAATGATCTTTCAAAGTTTATTAAAGAGGTTGTACTAGAACCCGCAGAAGTTGAAACCAAGGAAAAGCACAAGAAGGATATCATTGGAGCCAAGAGGATCATAGCAGATTCCATCAAGGATCATTTGATTCCACAAGTGTCCTCCAAGAAAACCCCAAAGGAGATGTTTGATGCCCTATCAAGAATGTATGAAGGGAGAAAAATAAATCGAAAGATGAATTTGAGAACCCAACTCAAAAGCACGAAGATGAATCCAGGTAAATCTATCCAAGATTACTTTACTAGGGTTTCTCAATTCAAAGAACAACTAGAAGCAATTGGAGACAAGCTTGACGAAGATGAACTTGTGATGACTGCTCTCAATGGTCTCTCTAGACCTTAGGACTCCTTTATCCAGACTATGTGTGCAAGAAAGGAGAGTCTACTATTTGAAGTAGTATGGGAAGAATGTGTCCAAGAGGAGGCTAGAGTGGCAAATCGAGAAGCACTACTCAGAGATGACGATCAAGCTCTAGCTACCCATACTAAGAGAGGAAAGGGAAAGCCTCATTTCAAGAAGGAAAACCATAAGGAGTTTCATGCTCCTGAGAAGTTTAAAAAGTATAAGAAGGGAAACCCCAAGCGAAGAGACTTCTCTTCTTATCAATGTTTCCGATGTGATAAGATGGGACATATTGCCAAAGATTGTCTAGAGAGAAAACAAGAATATAAGAAGAAGAGCAAAAAAAAGACATCATACTCATTTTGTCGAAGATGAAGAAGAAGAAGATGAAGAAGAAGAAGAAGAAGAAGGACCTCCCAGGAAGCTACCAAAGAAAGAAATCAAAGATTATGTTTTGTAATAGTGGTGCTTCAAAGCACTCTCTCAAGCTTGATCCAGGAACTCTGATGATGGAGTAGAGTTCACCATCAGGCATTCCAGTAATCCTTGCAAGGAGACTAGGATCAAAAGAGATCCTACCAAACAAACAAAGATAAGTATTTGAATTGCCATTTCATCAAATTGTTTAAATGATCGTGTCCAGTTGTGTACACATTTATTTAGGATGTGTGTTATGCATGTTAGAATGTTTGCAGTGATAGCATGTGATGGGTAAGTAGCCTATGGTGTTATACAACATTCCATTGCTACTTATCTAGAGTGAAACCTCTTTGCTGACATATTAGGAGCAGTGCACGCTCTTAATAATGTTATGGTAGAGATGGAAGGCATCTAGAAAGTTACCATATGAATGTAGGATGTGGATGAATGTTGTGTTAGCATTATGACAGTGTGACATATGTTTTATGCATATGTTTTGGAAACTATGAAATGTTTCTAACCATGCTACTAAATTTGACTTGTAGGAAGTATCATACACGATCACCTACAAATGAAGAATGATGAGACTTGTTCCATAGAACAAGTGACGATGATTCAACTATAAACAAAACTTATAAAATCAAGCAGAGGAAGTCGACTATGACGAGATGTTGCTCTAGTAGCCAGACTCATGGTGTAATCAAAGTAGAAGAAGATATCAAACAACCTCGAGGACTCAAAGAACCACATGTATGCAGATTGAAGAAGACTTTGTATGGGCTCAAAAGCCACCCATGGATAGAATGATGAGATCAAGGAGTGATGAGACATCAACCTTTTCTACAAGGTTGAAGATGAGAAGCTCATAGATGGGTGCAAGAGAGAACTTGCAACAGAGTTCAAGATCTTGGTATCTAGTGACTTACAAAAGATGAAATAAATGGATATACAAGATAGAAGTATTGTGGCTCGTGGATTCTCTCAAAAGGAAGGAATCATGAAGAGACATTTGCTCCCATAGCAAGGTACACTTCCATTAGAACCATCATGGCATTTGCAGCCACGATGAAGTGGAAGTTACACCAGATGGATGTGAAAACAGCTTTCCTGAATGGTGTCATTGAAGAAGAAGTGTACATAGAACAACCACAAGGTTTTGAGGTTGAAGACAAAGAAACGCATGTCTGCAAACTGAAGAAGGCTCTGTATGGGTTGAAGCAAGCTCCAAGAGCTTGGTATGGAAGAACTGATAGTTTTCTGACGAGCTTGGGCTTTACCAAGAGTAAAGTTGATCCTAACCTTTACTTCAAGGTTATGGATGATGAACCAGTCATATTATTGCTATATGTGGATGACTTGTTGCTGACAGGTAATGAGAAGCAAATCTCAGAGTGAAAGAAGAAGCTCGTTGCAGAATTCGAGATGAAAGACCTTGGCTTAATGCATTATTTTCTAGGTCTCGAGGTATGGCAGAGCCCAAAGGGAATCTTCCTTAACCAAGGGAAGTATGCAATAGAAATCTTGAAAAGGTTTGATATGTTGGAGTGTAAAGCCATGGACACACCCATGGATACAAATTTGAAGTTACTATCTGATGCTTCGTCAGAATTGGTGGATATGACTCTATACAGGCAGATTATTGGGTCATTGATGTATCTGACGAATACCAGGGCAGATATATACTTTTTTGTGAGCACCTTGAGTCAATATCTGGTTGAGCCCAGACGTGTTCACCTTGTAGCTGCAAAGCATGTGATGAGATACCTAAATGGTACAATAGACTATGGTCTCAGTTATACTAGAGATCATGACTTCAAACTGTTCGGTTACACAGTTTCGGAATGGGCAAAAAGTGTCTCAGACAGGAAAAGCACTTCAAGCGGATGTTACAGTCTGGGGTCAACCATAATCTCATGGCTAAGAAGGAAGCAATCCAATGTTGCTCTCAACATTGCAAAAGCAAAGTATATTGCAGCCTGTTCTGCTAGTTGTGAAGCTATATGGCTTCGGAAGTTGTTATCGGGTCTATTGATCTGGAGTTGGATACCACAGTGATTCTATGTGATAACCAGAGTTGTATAAAGATGACAAAGAACCTTGTGTTCCATGATAAGTCAAAGCACATAGAAATACGGTATTTCTACATCTGTGATATGGTGCAGAAGGGAGCTATAAAGCTCCAACATGTGAACACGAATGATTAGGCTACAGATGTGTTGACTGAGCCTATGTCTCGTGTGAAGTTTGAGCACTTCCGTGACAAGCTTGGTGTAGTCCATAAGGACTTCCCTCGAAAGGGGGAGTAGTGCTGATGATACTGAGTTGTGATGGGATTGATCATCCCTAGACAGTGATCCCATAATTCTGAAAGGAAGGATAGTCTTAAATGTTGATCCTGAGTTGCGATAGGATTGATCATCCCTAGACAGTGATCCCGTAATTCCAAAAGGAAGGATACTCTTAAATGTTGACCCTGAGTTGTGATAGGATTGATCATCCCTAGACAGTGATCCTGTAATTCCGAAAGGCAGGATAGTCTTAAATGTTGATCCTGAGTTGTGATGGGATTGATCATCGCTAGACAGTGATCCCATAATTCTGAAAGGAAGGATAGTCTTAAATGTTGATCCTTAGACTAAATCCCTAGTTCCGAAAGGAAGGATTGTCTAAGATATGAGTGTTGGACTTAATCCCTGGTTCCGAAAGGAAGGATTGTCCATGATCCCTAGTTCCGAAAGGAAGGATCACCAGTGTTGTTGGACTAAATCCCGAGTTCCAAAAGGAAGGATTGTCATGATCCCTAGTTCCGAAAGGAAGGATTGTCATGATCCCTAGTTCCAAAAGGAAGGATCACCAGTGTTGTTGGACTGGATCCCTGGTTCCGAAAGGAAGGATTGTCCATGATCCCTAGTTCCAAAAGGAAGGATCATCAGTGTTGTTGATTGAATCCATGGTTCCGAAAGGAAGGATTTTCCATGATCCCTAGTTCCAAAAGGAAGGATCATTAGTGTTGTTGGACTGAATCCATGGTTCTGAAAGGAAGGATTTCCCATGATCCTAGTTCCGAAAGGAAGGATCACCAAAGTTGTTGGACTAAATCCCGAGTTCCGAAAGGAAGGATTGTCCATGATCCCAGTTCCGAAAGGAAGGATCAGCAGAGTTGTTGGACTGAATCCCGAGTTCCGAAAGGAAGGATTGTCCAGGATCCCTAGTTCCGAAAGGAAGGATCATGTGTATTGCAGGTGATGATGCTCCTAATGATATTCTAGTACTGTAGATGAGGATGCTCCAGTGCTACAGATGATGATGTTCCAAGATGCTCGAGTGCTGCAGATAATGACGTTACAGTACTGTAGATGAGGATACTCCAGTGCTGCAGATGATGATGTTCCAATGCTAAAGATGAGGATGCTCCAGTGTTGAAGATGAGGATGCTCCAGTGCTGTAGAAGATGATGCTCCAGTGCTGTAGAAGATGATGCTCCAATGCTAAAGATGAGGATGCTACATTACTGAATATGATGATACTTCAGCTCTATATTGAAGATGATGATGTTGAAGAACTTCCAATGATTTATAGATGTATCAACCAATGTTCTAGATGATGTTGTTGATGATGGCCCTCCTCCCTCCGATGATGTTGTGTAGAGTTACACATGCAAATGTTGTTGTCAGTAGAATACCCTTCTTATTAAGGGGGAGTGTTAAATTAATGTAATTTCAAAGAATGTTCTACTTGTACTTTATTATTGTAACTCCGTCAGGAATGTTTTACCTCCGTTCGGAGATGTCATTATTATATTTGGTCATGTAAAAGTCAAGTAAAAAGTAAAGTATAAATAGAGAGTGAGTTCCTCTCATCTGTACCATCACTCACTTGTGCAATTCGTATTAAAGGCGAGAGAGAGATATCTGCGAAGGAGGACGAGGATTGGCTTGGGTCTAGAGTTTGGATTTGTCTCTCTTATTTGTGAGACCTATTTTGGGCATTGTACTTTGATCATCTATATTGAGGAAGTTCTTTCTGGGTTTTCTTCCCATTGAGGATTTCCCAGGGTATATTGTTTTGTGCTTTGTGATTGTGTATCTTTTAGAGATCCTTATCATGCTGCTATTGTGAATAATGTATTGAATGCTAATCAAGTTGAAACTTAGTTTATAGTAGCATATAATCTTAACAAAATCCCTGAATGGGTATGATTGTAAATATGGCCCCTATAAATATAAGAAGTATTTCTCAAAATTAAAAAAAAGGTCATGATAGATGAATTCCACGATGAACACCACCGACACCAGGGTACATAGGGGCTTGGTGCTCTTGATCAAATGTAAATCCCATACCCTCATACATGATAGAATCTATTCCTGAAATGTTGCAATACTACCAACCCTGAAACATTGAAATTCCGAAAAAACTATTAAACCTTTTGAATTATGGATGGGATATGAAATTCTATTTTTTGCATATGAAGTTTGATAAGGTTGGAACCACTCTCAAACACCTTGGAACTATTAATGGTAATACTAAAAATTTAAGTAGAAGGGTAGAAAAAGGAAAGATAAAGGGGAACATCAACTTTTACTTTGAGACTATAATATTACCATATATGGTTGAGTTTTCCTTTCTTTTCCTTTTATCCTTCTGTCTTTCTCGAAAGAGCGCGATGGTGGGTCCACGAGTTGGGGACCAATTCAAATAGAAACCGACCCAAAGCATCTTAGTCAGGGAAAAAGTGGTCAACCACTTCAAGGTCCTCAAGGTGTGTTCTAGTCCAGTCTACCAATCCCTATAACATTGAAACCACTAACAAAATCCATGATATGCTCTCCCATGGCATAATTATCTAGTATCTAGTACCTACAATTGGGTTTTAAACTTTTACATGTATTAAAACCACCCACAAAATACATGGAGATGCTCTCACTTGCTTTCTATTTTTGGGTTTACTAGTACAGCAAAGTATGCATCCTCCAAGGAATTGAGCTACATCTTGCATTCTAGCCCAATGCACACACCTCTACAAGTTGGTTACCGTTTTCCCAAAACCAAAATGACTTGCAACTTTGGAGATGTCATCCTCTCTTATAAGTTGTGTTCTCTCACCTTTAGGCACACGTAGCTTATCTAGCTTGTAGAGCAACCCATCTTAGAGATAGTAGTCAACCTTGTTATCACCTTCCTCTTCACAAACTTGGCCTTCTAAATATTGAATATCTCCTTGAAGTCCTCATCTTCTACATACTCATCTATGCATTATGGATGAAAGGCTCTGTTATCACACAACTTGTAGTTGTCTCTAAAGGTATCCTATCCAGGACGGTAGAGGTGTAGACAACCAAAGAGGTGACCCGAGAGATGCCATGGTTCCCAATGCAAGTTGGGTGTCACGTAACCGAGGCACTCTTCACTTTAGATCAAGCCTAAGCAAGACCAAGGGGGAGACCCTAGCTTAGCCAATGAAGGCTAGCGAACTCAATCTAGACCTCCTAGGGAAATGTGATGATGAAAGAGTAGGAGACCAAGATGAAACAAGATCTAGATCTAAGATGATAAGTGGACCCAAGATGGTTAGGGCTTGGTTGAAGAGGCTTAAGGAAAGAACAAATGTTCAACCAAGTGTGAGATAAGGTCACTTATGGATTAGGAATAGTAGATCTAGATAGATCTAATGCCAAGAAAAGGTACCCAAGTGGGGCCCACCCTTAAAAAGTGGAAAATGGTCCAAATGGGGCCCACAAGGTCAAAATCAAAACAAAATGGCATTAGGGGGTATGCTATGACATGGATCTATGGATTTCAGAAAGAATGAGCAATACCCACGTGTGGGATCTAGCAAATGGCCACTTACCCAAGGAGTGCGACTTCCTCAAGAGAGGACTAGTTCCTTAGATCGGGGGGCAAATGGAGTTGGATGTCCACCAAACTTTAGATCAGGATAGTTATTATGATTTTTAAGGTGGGTTTTAATTATTAATCCCAAATGATTGCTAGATCTCCATAGATTTGAAAAATAAAAAAATGCTAGGGTTTTGACTTTAGGGTTTTATTGACCAATGGATAAAAATGGATGGAACTAGATACATACCTTGTAGAACATACCTCAAAAGCTTGTGGCCACTTTGCAAATTGATAATTTCCCCCCTACGTGTATATTCAAGAGTGAGATCCAAAGCTCCAAGTGAAATCGTCCTCCTTCCATGTTGACCAATTCGCCCTCCTCCTGCAAGAAAAGATCTAGATGAGTATCAATCTAGCAAAAAAATGGCAACAATGATGAAAAGATGAAAGAGAAAGCATCAACGATATCACTAAGATACAATAATGATACTCCCTGAGACAAAAGGCCAAATCAAGGCAAGATATGGGGTTTCCCCACATAGCCTCCCTCAAAATCATCCTCCTCTTCACCAATTCGGCCTCCCTGTAGAAAAGACGTTTGAAACCCCAAGATCCACAAATGATACACAAAGAAAAGATTGTATATTCAACTTGCAAAAGAATCTATCAAGACAAGAGAAGAAGATCCACAAAATAGTATTTTTATTCCAAGTTTGAAGAGCTCCAAAGGTGCCTTTACAATGAGGGGGTCTCTTCCTTAAATAGGATGAGGGAGACCAAAACCCTAAACCACTTTTGAAAACTAGTGGTTGAGATCAAAAGATACAACAATATAATCAACGACTAAGATGAGTCGGTACAAGATATGACAAGGATCGCTCACTAAAGGGAGGACGTACATGACTAAGACGCCCTAGGGGAGATGGCGCACAACATAAGGGTGACTAAAATACAAGTGTGCCGCATAAGATGACTAGGACAAGTGACTAGGAGCATATGGTGGGGCTAGGAGGTATTATTCACCTTCACTAGCATCACCCCATGGCACAATAATATAACATGAGACACAATGACATGTCCAAGTACACAAATGATCAAATCCTGGCCCCCTCAACTAAGAGAAGAATACATCAAATCACATCCTGCTGACTGTGTGGACCCCATTGACTGCTGCAAACTAATCTGGAAGGAGTGGGATACACCATAGATGACCTCAGAGCAGACCTCATGCCAAAACCTTGCCTCAAATGCCCAAATTGAATTCCTTTATGACCTTTTTATTTCATTTTTAATCCTCCTGAAAAACCATCAAACTGCCCATAGCTCACTGTTAGGTGCTTGTGCTGTGAAACTGATTGTACCATCACGTCCGGAAGGGGGGTAATATGGTAAAAACAAGTGGTTGGACCACCCCCTTCCTTTGTAGCTCCCTACGAAACGACTAGCCTCCAATGCTCTAGTTGGACAGGCCATATCAGCATGGCCAAACTGGTCAACAAGTGGAAGACTACTCAAAACATGCCCCTGAGTGCCAGAAACAGAAAGATAAGTGTCTCAATGGATCCAGAAGACTCAAATCCACTAGAGATGAGTACTCATACACCTCATGGCAACCTGTAAGATCATCTGTAGGGTCCACCATACCCGGACAAGTGAAAATATGATGATCTGGAAATAATAATAATCATGAAAAACTGCATCAATCATCATCTGAAATCTATGTTCATCATATGGAATCATCAAGAGGTATACACAAGACCATAGATCAACATCATATAATAAAACTGGTACATCTCATCATGGATCCCAAGGTTGACCTTGGTCAAACTAAATTTGACCGGTCAAACTGATCAAAATATAACCCTAGCTAAATAAGCCATGTTGTTGCAAGTGCAAATGGTTAAGACATGCTCTCTAAATCATTTTCATAGCAAGACTCTAGAGTATTAAGCCTCATTTCACTGGCAGTTAATAAATAATAATAGGTTAGTTAAATAACTTACTTTCAAAAAGAATCTCAAGAATATACTTGTTTGTAAACATGATTAAATTGCTAACAAAGGGTGAAGGCTAAGGATGCAAGGCTAGGATGAATAGGGATGACTTGACTGACTTGACTGACTTGACACTGTGATACTTTGGGTGAGGGACATGGTGTTACACACTTAAGCACGTGTTGGACAAGGAGTACACAAGGAATGGCAGTGTCTCACAAATGGATGAGTTGTTCAGTGAAGTGCTTATTCAACCTTAGACACTTAGAATTAGGTGTCAGGCTAACTGTAACTTGAGGTTCTAGGGGACACTTAGAATTAGCTGTCCCTTGCTCCATCTCATATCATAACCCGCAGGTTCAATGAGGAAAGTTTCACATAAGGTCAACAATGTTTAGATTTGGCATACATTTAACCACTACTTTTTAGGACCTTTCATTTCACAAAATTACATGGCCAGCAATCTTTCGATTTAGCATACATTTATCCATAGCTTTTTAGGCCTAATATGACCCCTCTAGGATTTTGCATGTGCATATAAGCAAAACTAATCGCAGCTTTCATCCGGGGTGCATTTACATTTCACAGCATTGAATTTCATTTCCATTTCATAGCCCTTTTCATTGGGATTTACAAGATATAACAATAATTTCCATATGTAGTACAATTTGCTTCAAGTTTTAGTCAACACAACTCAAGCAACTAGGGAGACTTCTGTAATCAAAACCACACATCAGGGAAACCAACTAGAGTGATAAAGGCATAGAATCCAACTCACCAAAGGTAAGTTTTGTTGCCAACTTAGAGTCGAGACACAAAATAAATATGGATGCATGTCCAACACAAAGGCAGGAGCGGGGAGGTCCTCCATATCACAAGTCAAGGTGTAAGTCAGGGTGAAGATCAATAAATGGGGAAGGACAAATGGATGGATGGAGACAAGTAGAAATGGTGCCTAGGCTAGCAAGTCAAAATAGACAATAAATGATCATGTTCACATTCATAGGAAGGTAAAGACCAACAAGTATAAAGCAAGAGTTTCCAAATGTCAGTAATACAATCATGCATACAATCCATAACAACCAATTTCATTTTAATATTAATACATTTCCATATCATAATTACTATATACCAAGTCAACGCTATCAAAATGACCTAAACAGCAAGGTAATAACATCAATACACATCATATATATACTGGGTCACATATCAACATCTGAAATCTGAACCAACTACAACCACTAAGAACATTGCATCTTAAACAATGAACACTGCCATGTATCCGTATGGAACAAAACGTCATATCGATCATCAAATCTGAGGTCTCAAGGCTCTGCCTTGGCATAAGGTCTACTAACTGTCTGATATAAAGATGCTCTGATGTGTGAGTGATCATAAATAATGTTGCTCAGCATAGTTGATCTCACTGAATAAGTGTAAAGGAAAAGCTCAGAAAGTGCATATATCTGCTCTACCAACCTGGTAGCCTAGCTACTATGTATGTGATAGCAGGCTCCATGTGCATAACAATACTCAAATCTATGACCTTCGACATGGATGGCCTTGACAGCATGTCTACTAGCTTGTTAGTACTACCCTTCTAATACTTAATGATGAGATGAAATTGCAACAAAAAATCCCATCCACATGTAGTGTATTTCTTGGTGAAGCTTACTTTGGGACTACAAATATTGCACACTTTAGTCATTGATGTGGATGAAGGTATCCTTTCCCATCAATTAATGCTTCCATTTCTTAACAGCTTGCACCAAAGCATAGTGATCCTTGGCATATGTGGGGTGGTTTGGGACTACTTCACGAAACAAATCAAAATGATAGCAAACCAACATGCCTCCTTACATCAAGACTACCCCTATAGCATACACACTTGCATCCGTCTCCACTTTGAAGAACTTCTGCAAATTCGGTAATGTGAGAATTAATGCTTGATTAATCTTTCATTTTAGTCTTCAAAGGCCTTTTGTTGATTCTTTCCCCACTAGAGACTCTTTTTATCGGTTGTTATGGCATGGAGTGGCACAACCATAGCTAAAAAGGATGCTATGAACTCCCAAAGTTATTGTGTTGCCTCCATCTTCACAAGGTCAATCTTGAGTCCCACTCCTCGAATCGTGTACCCCAAGTACACCAATCGTCGAGCAAGCTCACATTTCTTAAGGTTTGCCAACATCTACTATTTTTTTCCGAGTCTTTAACACCTGCATGAGATGTGAAATATGCTCTTCCCAGATAGAGCTAAAAATTAATATATCATCTAAGTCACTATTACAAATGACTCTAGAAAAGGACATGATACATCATTCATCAAATGTATAAATGTAATTAGTGTGTTACATAAATGAAAAGGCATAACCAACCACTCATATAAACCTTACCTCATCTTCAAGGCAATCTTCTGGGTGTCTTCTTCTCTAACTCTCAATGGTATCTCGATTTGAGATCCAATTTGGTGAACTACTTGGCATTTTGCAGTTGTTAAAAAACTTTGAAACCCTAAACCATGCGAGAGTTAGACAAAATAACACAATATTATATGATAAGTAATTGATGCACGTATTACAATGGAGTTCACCTCCTTATAGACTAATATTCATTGAGCAAGTTCCTTCCACTTATAAATGTGGGATAAACTGCTTTACACATAAAGTGAATGCTAGCCCAACCTCAGTCAAAGTGGCTTTATTACATAATAAGCCTTATATTGTAACACCCCCTCTTAAGGCTTAGAATATTGAAGAAAAAGCATACTAAAGATAAAACACACTGACTGAAAACTAAAACATCAAAACCAAAAACATTCTTCATAAGCTTCTTCTTTAAAAACAATTCCTGAATCGGGTAGCTCTCCATCAAGCTGCCTCATACCCCTTGTAAAGGTGTAGTTCCCAAGTTAAATTCCCAAGTTCTCGAATTGACCTCCCTGAACTCTCAAATTATGGATCTCTTTAATTAAATTACAACACAGCAATCCACATGCATGTCTCATAACCTCATGAAGAATAATTCTGGAGATCCAAAAACTCCTAAACTAACTAGGCAACCATCCATGTTGAGTTGTATCTACATATGATCCCATCCTACCTTCAAAGTGAGGACTTCTTAAAATGCATAGATGACCCTTTCTTTAGTAAGACCATCACCACTCTCGGCATCTGGTGGTTCTTCAATAACGGTTGCATTAGCTGAATATGATTTGGCCCTGACTTTACCCCTAAGGATAGCATTGGCTCGAAATTTGCATTTCTAAGTTGTATGACCTATCTTCTTGCAGTAGTAGCATCCCATCTCCCCCTTGTCTTTGGTTGGTCTACTCTAATTCTGTCTTGAGTAAAATGCCCTCTCATGTGGAGGAGCACCTTTGGTCTCTCCTACAGTGGTTCTCTTTTAGTTTTCTTTTGCTTAAAGAGTATCAATCATATCCTCTAGGGTTTGAGAAGGTAATTGACTCAGAGTAAAGATTACATTGTTGCATTGAAAAGGCGAACTATTTAGCAGAATGGCCTTAGCATCTTCTTCCTCTACTATCGCTTTGACTTCAACTAACTGTCTGATGACAAATCTCAAATTATTTATGTAGCTCGACACAGTGATCTAGGAAAACACCTTGAATCTAAATAGTTGCAGTTTCAAAGAAAACTTTGCATTAATTGCTTGTGCTCCAAAAGGCTTGTTCAAATTGTCCAAGATTACCTTGGATGATTTTTCTAGGTCTATATGATGCAATTCAGAATCTGATAGAGCAAGGCCAATAATGGCTTTAGTTTTATCATCTTTGCTTTCCCATTCCAATAGTTTATTTGGATCTACTAATGGTGTCTCAGTTCCTTTTACAATTCCCCATAAGTTTTTATTCATCAACTACATCTGTATTTTCACTTTCCACATATGGAAATTGAAGCCAAAATATTTCTCCAATGGCATTTCCATTGATTTATAATCAGATCTACTCACACATATACTATTTTTCCACAAGTTGGTTAAATGCAATGAGAATAATGCAAGAAATACTTCAATCTACCACTAGGTTTGTCAAGGATGTTGACAACCTAGAAGTTATTCCTAAGAACATAACATGCACACTAAAAATTTGCTAGAGGGATCAAGATATAGCAATACATCCATATGATCGGCTAAAACAAAAAAACAAAAAAAATAGCAGCAAGAACATGTAGCATGCAAATCCGATTTTACAAGTTGTACAGCAGCATTCGAACTGTGTTACTGTACTATAGTCAAATTAGAACTCTATTGCAACAAAAAATCATAAGGCAACTAAGAATTTCCATGCAGAAGCCGCTCCAATTCATACAGCAGCAGCTCTAGTGTTAGATTTGAACAACGTATGGCAACTTCATCAAATCGTACAGACCGTGTCATATTTGTATGACATACTGCGGCTTCATCAGATCATACCACTGCCAAAAAAATGTACGGAACATGTACTACTTTTAATTTATAAACCGTATGGTTGTTGCAAATGCAATGTATAGTGGCTGTAGAAAACATATAGTATGAACAATGCATGTACAACTGACTGTGGCATGACGGCTCACATAAATTCATGGATCGGTCTTGACACAATCAACGGCTCTGACAAGTGGCATCAATCCCATAAGCCTAATCACCCCTTTCTAAATCTCCAGATCATCATGTGATGCAAGATAAGAGCATACTTAGCGGAATAGTCCTATGTGCTCTCTCACTTCGATACCATGTTACAAAACCTTGAAACCCTAAACTATGCAAGAGATAGACAAAATAACACAATATTATATGATGAGTAATCAGTGCACGCATTACGATGAAGTTCACCTCCTTATATACTAATATTCACTGAGCAAATTATTTCCACTTGTGAATGTGTGATAAATTGTTTTACACTTAAAGTGAATATTAGCCAAACAGTCAACCTAAAGTCAAAGTGACTTTATTACATAATAAGCCTTATATTCTAACAGCAGTGAGCAGAGGGCACTTATCCTTGACTGAGATCTTGTTTAGATCTTTGTAGTCAATACACATTCGCCAATTCCGATACTTCTTGGGTGCTATAATAGTAGGTGACCACAAGGTGAGGTACGTGGTCAAATTATTCCCTGTTTCAACAATCATTGATATTATTTCTTCACTTAATATGCTTCCAATATGCAATATTTGTACAATCCTCTATTTGTCACCAAAGAGTTGAGAAAAAGTGGAATCTCATGCTCCACTTCCCTTTAGGCTCCCGGAAAACTTCTCTTTACACCTACAAAAGATTCTCCAACTAGTATTTCTGCAATAATCTTCTCAATGTCTCATCTACATCTACGCTACTCTCTACATGGTTACCTAAATCCATACCTAGCATGTTCTTCTTCTTTCCCTCCTTTGGTTCTTTGAATTCAACTCGAGATGTAGTTTCCAACACTTATCTCCAGTATGACCATCAATGTTACAATGGATACATTGGTTGCTTCAATCCTTGCACTAATGTGTAGTGACGGCAATCTTCTTACCCTTTCCTGTCCACTTCTTATATCTTTTGCAATGGATACATTGGTTGCCTCAATCCTTGCACTGATGTGTAGTGATTGTTAAGATATTTCAATACTCCATCCTTGTCCTACCTAGCATTATTTATTTTTCCTAGTTGTTGATGATGTCATTTGCCCCCTAGTGGTGTGCAAATGTCATCCAGGATCCATCTACCACCTTCTGAGCCCTACATGCATATTTTCGGACCACTTCGGTCAGTTCCCTATTTTATAGGAACCTACTGAATGTTCCAGTGCAGTCCACCTAAGTTAGCTGACTCTTGTGGGGGGTTAGAGCTCTGGATGCCACTGATTGTGGCCTCATGCGCCCTTTTCTGACTAGCATGCATGACAAACTCACTATTGAGCCCTCCTTAGTTAACTGATTATGTCTTCAGTTAGCTGATTTTAGGTTCAATTCAGTTGAGTTTGAGCCTTCCAGAGCACTCCAGTGGTGATAATACCTATGCTAGACCAACTGAGGTTTGAATTCTCCTGTGTGATTCGAATTCTCTCCATTGTATCATCATTGTTTATTATACTGATTATTGGAACATGTGACATTCTTCTGCTCCTATCTGAGTTCTGCTGCATAATTATTCTTCTGCTCTTTCTTACTGTAGTTTTCACTCTTATTCAACTTTTCTGCTCATTCTTTCTTTGTGAGGTATCCTCAACTCTTAGATCTGTTGTGACATAGAATTTCACATGGTGTCATATCCATTTGAGTGAATAGCTTGAGCAGCTGCTTTCGGTAGTGCACCACAAGCCTCTGGATTTCCACAGCAAATCCTAGTGCCATTGCATTGAATTCATTGGAGAAATCCAATGAGGTCTAGCCAGGTGTGAAGGATCCAGATAAAAGTGCCTATTGTCCTAAAGCAATGCTCAGTAGTAGTCTACCTCCATTATTGAGAGTTTTTTGCAGGTTATTCAAAGTTTTTTGAGTGTTGCAGCAGTTGCAACAGTTTTCTGCAGTTGCAGTAGTTTTGTTGCAGAAGCAGCAGTTTTCACCTTGTATTCGATCCAGCAGTTGTAATCGACAATTCGAACTCTCCTCTCTCTCCCAGGATCCTGACACCCTTCAATTACCTTGATTAGAGGGTTGATATGCAGATGGTATTGCGCAACAAATAATCACTGTATAGGGTGACAATGGGGAAGGATCCCGAACCAACATCAGTTGTGGAGAAAATCAAGTATCTGAATAGATTGGATGAAGCATTTGGTTTCATGTGTATTCATATTTCCATAGATCTACTCTTCCACATCGAAGGATTGAAGACTCCAAGAGAGTTATGGTTGAAGTTAGAGACCCTCTTCGGCAAACAAGATGAGCTAAGAGGCCATATTCTAGAAAATGAGTTGATTGCTCCTCAACCAAGCAATTTCAAGACCATTTAGCAATTCTTTTCAAAATTCAAATCTATGGTTTTGCAATGCAAGCAGTGTGGCATTGAGAAGAAGGATGAGCAATTGGTGCTATCCATTCTGAGCAAGCTAGGTCCTGAGTTCTCCATCTTTGTCTTTACCTTCCATTATGGGCGAATGTCAATCCCTTGTTGGAAGATTCCCTCCTTAGATGTTTTCACTAAATCTCTCATCCAAGAACAAGATAAGTTGATCCAAATGGGCGCCTTGAAGGCCTCCAAAGATCAAGTTCTTATGGCTGGAGAAGCAAAAAGTGTGAATGGGAAGGGTAACCACAAGGGCAAGGATAAGAGGCCATCTGAACCCAAACAGAATGCCAAGTCAAGTCCATCAGAAGGAGCCTTCAGCTCTAAGAAGGACAAACAGAAGGGATTTGAGAGATCCAAGTGTTCCTATTGCAAGAAAGGAAACCACCCAGAGAGATCTTGCATGCAGAAGAAGATAAATCAAATGACCAAGCTTCTTGAACGGCACAACATTTCCCTCCCAAAAGGTGCAAGAGAGACTGATTCTGGAAGTGATTCTGATGGTCATGAGAGA
This sequence comes from Larix kaempferi, assembly GCA_027924585.1. Lineage (NCBI taxonomy): Eukaryota > Viridiplantae > Streptophyta > Pinopsida > Pinales > Pinaceae > Larix > Larix kaempferi. The sequence continues at coordinate 19,386,743 of BSBM01000123.1, read as the reverse complement.
TGCCATGCATTGAAGGCTGGATTTTCAAAATCACAAGCCCTCCTCATAGATTCAAGAGCCTCCAACCACATGGTTTCCTCTAGATAATCATTTTCTTCTTTAGATCTCAAAGATGGTCCAATTATTCACATGGGAGACAACTCTCAAATCTTTGCTGAAGGGAAGGGCACAGTACATATGGAGCATGGGAAGTTCAAAAATGTTCTATTTGTGCCTTCTTTGTCAGCAAATTTGTTGTCTGTATATCAGATGACTCACACAGGTTCACCGAAGAAAGTGGTCTTTGGTCCTGACACAGTTGAGATTGCAGGGATCTCTACTGGGAAGATTATAGTGAAAGGGTTTACAAACCATGCTTCCAAGGCATATGAATTCTCACATTTTTTGCCATACTCTCTGCCTACCCCATCGGAATTTGATGAAGATCAGAGTGATATCTCTTCTAATGAAGATGAGGATCAAGATCTTGATGTTGAGAATAAAGTTCAAGGAGATTCAGATTCAAATCCAGATCCAACACATGCTCCCAATCCATGGCCAAGGCCAATATGGGCTCACAAAGTCCTTGTAGCTGCTAGGAACACAGTTGGGGATCCATCTTACCATAGAATCACCAGATCTCACTATCATGCAAAACTTGCACTATGTCATGCAGATCCACTTCTCTCAGAGAAGTGCTACATGATGGTGGGGTTTGATCCACAATCTCTTGGAGAGACTTGCCATGGGGGATCTACAACCAAGCAACAATCTCGGTTATCTGACAAAAGGTACTCAAAGCTTCATGATTTGGACCACAATGAGCCATTTGCTCCAGTAGCAAGAAGGGTTCCTGAAAAACTTGTTTTGGAAAATACAACTTCTACACAGTGGGAGGTACATCAGAAATCCAAATCCAGATCCAGATCTAGCACCTGCATTGCTATCCTACAGAGGAGCAACTTGCCAATATTTTTGCAAAGGCTTTCACTAAGGAAAGTTTTTTCCTTCTCTGCTTAGTATGAAGGTTCTTTGAGTTCTCTACTGTTGTTCTTTTGAGGGGGGTATTTTTCCCATGAGGTTTTTCCCCATTTCCTCAGTACATGGACAATTCTTTTTTTATCATTTATTTGATTGTATGGGTGACCTTTGGTCTTAGTAACCAGGGCCCAGGATGCAAAAGTATGGAGTAAGGGGAGGTGTTAGGATATTTCAATACTCCATCATTGTCCTACCTAGCATTATTTATTTTTCCTAGTTGTTGATGATGTCATTTTCCCCCTAGTGGTTTGCAGATGTCATCCAGGATCCATTTACCACCTTCTGAGCCCTGCATGCATCATTTTAGGACCACTTCATTCAGTTCCCTAGTTTATAGGAACCTACTGAGTGTTCCAGTGCAGTCCACCTGTGTTAGCTAACTCTTCTGGGGGGTTAGAGCTCTGGATGCCACTGATTGTGGCCTCATGCGCCCTTTTCTGACTGGAATGCATGATAAACTCACTATTGCGCCCCCCTTAGTCAGTTAACTAATTATGTCTTCAGTTAGCTGAGTTTAGGTTCAGTTCAGTTGAGTTTGAGCCTTCTGAAGCACTCCAGTGGTGATAATCCCTATACTAGACCAACTGAGATTCGAATTCTCCTGTGTGGTTCGAATCCTCTCGAGTGTATCATCATTGTTTATTATACTGATTATTGGAACATGTGACATTCTTCTGCTCCTATCTGAGTTCTGCTGCATAATTATTCTTCTGCTTTTTTTTACTGCAGTTTTCACTCTTATTCAACTTTTATGCTCATTCTTTCTTGTGAGGTATCCTCAGCTCTTAGATCTGCTGTGACATAGAATTTCACAGCGATGGCAAATTTCTTACCCTTTCCTGTCCACTTCTCATATCTTCTTGGAACCACTTGGTTGTCCTTTCTTTTTGTCCATCTCCAGATATTGTGCTTCAACACAGCTTCATCAATCATCTTAGGTTTTAAGAGCATTGCTTGCCCCTTAGATAGCTATGTAGACCACCCAAATACTTGAGGACTACATCTTGGTTCTCCAACAAAATAGTCTATTTTCTAAACTCAATGATGTACTCTTGCACACTATGCCTTTATTTTGCCAACAGTAGCACCAACAAACCCATTTGTCCTCTTCATACCCAAAAGATAAAACTAGGACTTAATGAGAGTTTTAAACACCTACCAATTGGTTATCAAACTAAAAAAATGTTTCTGAAATTAAGATGATAACTATGCAAGGCAATCCGGAAGAAAAAGCAACACTATGCATAAAAGAATCAACATAGATTGATATTGTGTATAATCTTCATTGAAAAGACAAGCAACTGGTTCTCTTGTAGAGACCTTAATTGCTCTAAAAGACATCAAGTTGTTGACCATTCCACTTTCATGAAAATATTAGTGTGTCTGAAGATGATCTGTGAACTGCCTTGGATGTTCCAAAGGACAATTCATCACAAGAGATCTTAATAAAGCTACTGCAGATACAGCGAATGTTAGAGTTTGTAGCTCAGGCAGGTACTTCTACATTGGCTTGGTGTCTAGCATGTACAAGTGTTCGAGACAAGGAAATCCCTAGACAGACTTTGTAATTGTGTAAAAGGTCAATTGTATTGGGTGGTTGTATTAACCCATGGTATTGGAGGGCCCATGGTATTTGCATAAAGTGAATGTTATAAAAAAGTCTATGGAGAGTTGTAAAGATGATGTCATTGTCATTGTGTGTGAGGTCATTGATAGTGAGTGATCAGTGAGTGATCAGATCTAAGAGAAGGATTCTCTCAGAGGCTTTGGAGTGAGTGATTCATTCAAGCTAGGGTTTATCATATTGCTGAAGGTTTGGTCACAATTGCAGCAGGGGTGAGTCCAGTCTGATCCGGTGTGTTATATCCAGAAACCTGAAACTGTAAGTGTTGTTATAAATCTGCAATAAAAGACAAACTGTTTGCTGGTTTTTCCCAGGGATTGGAGTTTCCAGGATAAAATATCTTGTGCAAACTGCATATGGTTATTTGATCTTTCCGCTGTGCATTTGTTAAATTCCAGTGTATTTACGTTTGTTAATTTTCGGATCTGCAGTAACAATTTCTGTGTGTAGAAAGAAGTCTAAAGTGAATAATTAACAGAAGTATAAATCAGATCTGGAATTGGTGAAAACTGAAAAATTAACAGCAAAGCTATACTCCACTGCACAATGATTTCTTATGAATAAGCTATAATATTAAAAATTTAAAAGCATACCGCTCACATCATTAAAACCAAGGAATATGAAAAAAAACTACAGCAGTCAAATCACACCACAAAAAAACGATGGACACCAGATTTACCCTGGAGAAACCTGTGAAGGAGAAACTCCAGCAGAAAATAAAGCATTGTGTCTCTTCAGATTTACAATGTAATATTAAATATACAATGAAATATCAACTCACTATGGAGTAATAGACACTCATCTGATACAAACTACTACAAGGTCTCTTTCTTCCTCTGTTCTGCTCTGATATCTCACTCCTTTGCAAGTTTGCACTGCTCAGCTATGGAACAGAAAAGTACTGTCGTAGGAACAAAACGCCTTTCTCTCTCGCCATCTATAGTTATAACACTTCCTCTTGGTCATTAGGGTTAGCATTATGGTTTTTGCATTCCCCAACTTCAGATTAGAGTGAGAATTTTGGAGCCCCTGTAGAATCTTCTTGAAAGACCATACATGACTAGCTCCAAACGTGTGATTATCAAGAGCTAATGTGGCTTCCACATGGCACTACAGTGATCAACGCAACAGTCAACTTGAAAAGAGCATAACTTTCTCATATGGATTGCTTTGCCAGTTTGCCATCACTTTGAATTGTTTCATAACTTGCAAGGTTGACATGATATTTTGGAACTGGATTAAAGTTGAATAGTGCCTTCTCTTCATTGCTCCAATGCATCGGGGAAGTTTGTTTGGGGACAAGTGGATAATTCAACAGGCTGATAGGATTATGTGGGATATGACTGGATTAACTGGCATTTCCTTGTGGAATCGCCACTTTCATGCAACTTTTCAAGAGGCAAGTGCACCATTCAATCTGGCAGAAGTTTTTGCATTCAGATCAGATTTGGCTATCCAGCTTATAGCCAAAATGGTCATTTTTTAGAAAGGCATATTCTTCCAGTTGGCACCATGGAAGATATGTTATCTCTTGTTGCTTATGTAGATAAGGGGATCTGGTGGGACCAATCTCCAGCAGCTACATATGTAACTTTTGATGTACATGCAAATTGATTTTTAATGTAATATATGATGCATTTTCACCCAAAAGCAGCATTCACGTAACTGTCAGAGGAATCGTACTAGTCTGAATCATATCATAGTAGAATATCATAATGTATACAGTCCATTTAAACATAATATATAATCACATGGGAGGCCATCATTATAGAATATGAAAAATAAATAATTTGACTGTATGATGCTTTACTGGTTCAAGAAACAGGAAAAAGAATACATATTGATATTTACTGATCATTACTTAATAATAAATATAGCCTGTAAATAGCAATAAGATTACGTACTGTCCATTTGCAGGCATACCAGTGGCCTTCGAACGTCCTGGACCAGTGTCCATCCTTCCATCTGAAAATACATAGACATTGACATTAAGTTGTTTTTCACACACACTAGCATTTGTAATTCTAAACGTTACCCTTTATCCAAAGACATGGATATCACAAATATGCGGAACATTTGAACAATTGCATCATAAAATTCTCAAAAATCAACTGTTACTTTCCAAAAATGACCAGGTGATTATAGATCAAAATCCACAGAAGCAAATTGAAATAAGCAATCTTCTTCAGAGAATTAGATGATAAATGCCCTATTGACTTCTATAATAATTCCCTGAAGTACGATTCCCTACAAAGCACTATTTTTTTACCTTTACCCAATACCTCAACTTTTAACGAGATCCCTGTTTATCACATGTTTCTATTAGTGTTGTAAATCCATGAAATAGAACCATAAAGGGATCCCAAATAACTGACTTAATAATGCTTATTCAACTTAAAAAATTCACATACAAAGTTATTCCTTAAAAAGATGAAAGAAATTAAAGATTGGCAAAGAATAATGTGTAAGTGAAGGCTTCAGACAGAAGGTCTTAAAACAGTTCATCAGCACTACCTTAACATGAGAGAGTTTCATAACTTGCCATTTCAAATCCTACACAACCCTGATCACAGATTCCTTTGAATACCCCTCCTCTCCTTGCAATGTTGTACACATCCTCTCTATACAACCCTGTTTGAGTCTTCAGACATCTTTGTTGATGCAAGTTCAATATCTTTTGTAGAGTAAACAGGCTGAGACTAATGTTGTTGATTCATCTAGTTCACAAATCCTCTCAGGTCTACAAGGGGTTCAAAACAGGCTGATCTTGTTTGCACCTCATTCCTCAGTGTTTGTTGTCTAAAACTACCTCAATCACAATTTTCCTTAATTCCACCATATGTTCCAGCTCCATTCTACACCCTAGCCAAATCCTGTCTGACATGGATCCAAACTGGATCTGGGTTAGAAACACCTCAGATATGACCTGAATCTGTATCTGTCCATATCTGCTCGGGATTCGGCAATGGATATGAGCTAAATCTGTGTCGGTTTTGTTGTTGCCTGGAAACACACCTGGAGGGGAACACGGCAGAAATCTTCAAGCCGCTCGGTGTGGCCTTGGGGGCAAGTCAGAGTCAAGTGCTGTCACCTGATAACTCAACTCCTCCATCTAGGCTCACACCTAGCGAAGCCAAAGGGAGTGGTCCCTAAAAAATAAAAGAACCTACGATGTTTAATCTACGAAAAGAAAACAACAAAACTAGGAGTTAAATTGATGAAAAGGTTACTGAAACAAAGACTTCTGCAATGAATTAAACAACGGCATGCAAGATAAAAGCATTCACGACATTGTAGATTTGATTTAAATAAAAGATATTGCGTATTCACCAGTGCCGAGAAGTAAAAATTGATGCTGCAATGTCAGGAATGTGTTGCAGTTGTCTTGTTGTCAGTTTGAATTATTAATGCATGGATTATGGGAGTGGGTTTATTGTTGGTTTGGCCCAAATAAACTTAACTCCTTGAACTGAGTGCTAAAGCAGCTTTACCAAGTGTCCAACGGGGCGAGGCATAACCAGCTTAAAGCAGCCCCCTGACTCTGTGGTGTTCACCCATTGCAACCTCCAGAGTTCTCAAAGATTAGTTTGTTTGGATCGTCCCATTAATCTAATGCTTGTCTCCCTTTCTGAATTGACCAACTAGTCGGACTAAGCCACAGTGGCTTAGAACATACGGGGAAAATAAGCGTGCGTTTGTTTTAAAAGAAAAAACTTGATGTTTTCTATCTTTTTTACTAACGGCAAAGAGTCTTTCAGAACACTGCTTTATTGGGCAAGTCTTTACACAATGTCGTAATCGGGAGAGCAATGCCAAAGTTATTGAAACAAGATTAAAACAAATTGTCGTGCATGTGTGGTAAAGTGTAAAAAGAGAAAAATGCTAAAGCTTGAAATGTGAGGTCCTGAGTGAGTCAATGGCCCAACAATTGGATTGGACCATGATGGTTAATTTTACTTCTGTTGGCCCATGGGGGTAGAGCGATTGGTAATGAGTAAATAAGATAAGAAAGTTGTAAATGGAAGGTCACAAGTACAAATCCTCATTGGTATTAACTTACAAAAAAAAATTTACTTCTTTTGATTTTATTATAAATAAAATAAGCAAATCTAAACTAAAAACCACATCATAAAATGAGTCGACACATATCCCCCCAGGGGGGATGGGGTGCAGGCACTGGGTAGCCCGCTTGCTCTCTTGTATTCTTCTTGTTACAATAGCTTAGAAGGGATTCCTTTAATCCTTTATAGATTAGGATCTGCTACCTTCTGAGTTGCACTTCAGTTGGACTTCAGAGAGCCGCCAATGTTGTACAATTACTTGTGCTTATCAAAGATCAAAAGTTCCAAATTTGGCCTTTCAAGGCCTCCCTTTTTTTAATTTTGTAATGCATGACCACGCCCCACGGGGTTTGTAATAAAGTGTGCTAGCATGATGGTCTTTGAATGACTCGGTTCCCTAGGACTTGACAACCAATGAAGGTATTCCAAGAAGTTTTTTCCCTTGTCAATTATGCTTTTCCTTTAGCCGACTATAATTGATGAGTTTTTCTCCTACACCTCCAAAGCTGGAATGCCCAAATTGGCGCTTAGGCCTTGGGGGGTTATTAGAGTCCATTTTATAACATATATAAACATGCTAGACACTATAATAAAGTCGTATGGTCATGTACTAGGTCCCTCAGGAGTTTGAGTCAATTCCAAGAAAAATAATTTTTTCCACAAAATTAGGCCATTTTTAATGGTTTAAATAGAAAATTTCAAATGGTGATAAAAGAGTGATCCGGAGGCGGAATTTGGTGCAGGGATGCTCGTTTTCACGCTCATAGCATCCTCTTTACCCTGGTACCTAGTCTTCCTATGTTTAGGGCAATTAAATCGTCCCGTGGAGCAATTTTTCTTATGAAGGCTACAAAATAGCATTTTAATGCTAATGGTGCTACAAATTGCACCAAAATCAAAAAATAAAATATATAAAAAAGGTATTTAGCACATGCCAAATGACTTGGCATTATATCACACATGGTGGGCGACTAGTTTAAGAGATTAAACCTTATGTTATAAAGTCAAAATAGTGATGGGTGAATATATCTAAAGTCTTAAAGGTTTAAAAGATGCGCTCCTCCTCATGTGAGCGTCATCTCCACATGGTCGTGTTAGATTTGTGTGATGAAAACAAGGTAGGGGTGCGCCTACCTCTCTTGAGGTGGCGCAACCCCATTCATGTGGCTTCCAAGTCAAACTAAGCATGGAACTCCCCATCACATGTGCACCCACTCTTGGATTAGCGCCCTTCTCCCTTATGGGCCGCTCCTTCCACATGTCACGTGATTGTTGGAGTGTGATAACTCCAAGGAGAGGTCGCCTACCTCACGAGGAGGTGGCACATCCTCTTTTGTTTGGTGTTCAATCAATGCTAAACCAATGTAGCCAACTCAGCGTTAACACTCCTTTGATTGATTCGCCCCCTCTGCATGTAATTTGCTATATAAATCGGCCTTTGGTCCATTGTTCAGCATCAAAAGGTCGAACATCTGTTTGCAATGGTAATATTTTTGTACTGAGTTAATAAGAAGGCTTTGGAGGCTACTCTGGGGTTGTCTCCGGTGTTGTCTCCAGTGTTGGATTGTTCTATTCTTTGCTCCTTATGAGGTAAATCTGTATCATCATAGCATGCTAGTAATTGTTGGATTTATTTGTCTTTGAAGGGAAAGTATTTTTCATAAGAATAGTAAGTGGTGCTTTATAGACTATTTGCTATTGTGAATAACATTAGAATGCTAAAGGTAGAAAAAATTCTTGTTTGAATCTATCATCTCTCACGTTTTGTTTTAATTATTCATACAAGTGCTTTTAATCCCTTTGCTAGTGGTGTTTTGATCTTACAGGTTGCTTAAGCTGGACGAGTGGATGAACATGTTAGATCTTCCTTTCCTCCAGCAAACTTAAACAAAGAGGTCAATTCCACTAGTGCATCAGAAAGCAGACTCCATAGCCCATCTTCAGAGCTCAACCCCCTTGGGTTCACAACTTCTCGATCCTACTTCTCATATATATTCTGGTTACTGGTTCTATTTCCCATTCAGATCTAGATTCAAAGTTCATTTTTAAATAGATCCAAATGTTTGCAATCTAAAAATCGTTAAGGCTTCATCTTATTTTTAGATCTAGGTTTGCATTTTCTCAAAGTTTCAAAGTGTAGATCTAAAAAAGTAAATTTGAGAAAATTTAAGTGCTTTCCAAGGATACATCTAGCATTTTTAGGGCTTATAAATTTGGCTTGCTACTTGAAAGAGGGCAGCCAAAGATCCTAGCAAGGCAAGCTTTCTAGCTTGTCTTACTAGTTCATTTTTAATCTTTTGTTTCATCATTTCAAAAAGTAATTTTTAATATAGTTTGCATTTAGAAGTAAGGTTAGTTTAGAGTTTTTTTTAGGCATTTTTATTAACTTTATAGCTCGTTGGTTTTATTTGCATGCATATCAGATTTCAAATTAACAGTTTAATTAAAATCAATTAGAGACATAAAAATTACCCAAAAAAGCTAGTTTTTTGCCAATGTTGAAAAAGTCGGCATCGGCAAAAAGTCGGCAAGGGTCCAAAATACAACATCTCGGCAACATCGGCGAAAAAATCGGGAAAAATCGGCAAAAGTCGGCAAACATTAAAAAATACAAAATACATTCATTTTTTTCAGAATTTTAAACATATAACGCAACAATAACATCAGATAAACACATTGGAACATAAATATAGAGAAAGCGCTAATATATAGATGTAGTGGATGCAAATAACTCGAAGCGGTTTGATTTCAATGACTCGGACTGCTAAAAAATACATAAAATTTTACAATTTTAATGAAAAAAATATATATTAAAGATTCCAATCTATGATTCCAAACCATTAGAGACAAAATATTATCAAAATGGCACCAAGTGCAATACATATCTAAATCAAAATTGAAAAAACATAATCATCAAAATCATTGTCTATGTTGAGATCATATTCATCAATAGCACCATGTTCCCCCACCTCTAGGCTCTAGACCTTGCCTCTACCTCCAATCTCGAAGTTGATCCTCCAAGGACATCAATTAACACCCTACAATTTTGATGAAACTTCTTAATCCAAGCGTTAAAATAAGGTAGAAAGAGCTTCCCATGCTTAATAAGTGATTTTGCTTCACTAAAGGGTACATTTTTTATTAAGGTCATGACAGAGGAATTCAATCAACTTCATTAATCAGACATTGACACCACCAACATCAAGGTACATAGAGAGTTTGATTTTCTTCATTAAATTCTAATCCCTTACCCACATACATGATAGAATCCACTAGAAACATTGGAATCCTAAAATCCTGAAAACCATTAAGTCTGTTGAATTCTGAATGGGATCTAAAATTCTACTTTTTGCATATGAAGTCCGATGAGGTTGGAACCACTCTCAAACATCCTGAAACAATTAATGGCAATGTTAAAAATTTAAGTAAAAGGATGGAAAATGAAAGATAAAGAGAATGTCACTTGTACAAAACTCATCAAATTTATAAAAAAAACTCGAGTTTTTAAAACTGTGAAAAATCCTCTATGATTTTTTCCAAAACGTCGCGCGCTTTTTCCCAAAAAGTTGCGATTTTTAAGAAAAAGTCGCGATTTTTCCTCACCAAAAAATCGGCTAGAGGAAAAACTCGCAATCTTTTTGCTTTTTCCCCAAAAAATCAGCGACTTTTTCAACACTGTTTTTTGCATACTAGTTCAACAAGATTTCATTTTGGCAATTTTTAGCATTGTCAAAACACTCTTAAAGTGTTTTGATTGTCTTTTCTAACCAACATTTGCTTGCTGTTCTGATTTATTTGTTTAACAGCTTGGAGCTAAAAAACTCATAAGATTAGCATTTGGAAGCTTTCTGAACCATCCTAAGAACCAACATTAAAGCACTATCTTTTCTGCTTCTCAAGACTATTGTAAACTGACTTGTTCCCTACTGATAAAGACGAAGCAGTATTCTTTTAAGTTTTAATTTGTAAATCATAAAATAAAAAGAGCTCAACAGGAAATTCCAGCACCTGGCCCCAATCCCCCCAGGGCGGATTCGCATATTTTTACTTTTTTTTATTTTTTTCATTTTCTTTTTAAGTTTCTTGTTTAGATTAGTTTTTCTTTAAAGCATTAGTAATTAAATAACTTCACAATGCACACAAAGCGTCCTCAAAGGACTTACAAACAATTGTTCAATCTCTTTTCATGCTTTGTGCTACAACTACTTTTGTTCTTAAATTTAACCTTAAAATTTATCCCTTGCTCTACCAAAGTACTCCATCACTTTGTGGTGTGAAGAAAAGATACTCTTGGGTTTTAGCTTAGCTAATCATCCACTTTCAACATCTAATAAAACAAACCAACACTTGAAATCCGAAGTATGCTCTTGACCGCTGTAGCTTAGACTGAACAGATTGGCTCAATCAGAAAAGGACGTAAAGTAATTAGTTTTAATAGGAAAAACCAAACTAATTTACCTTTGCGGATTCGGGAGGTTGCATGGGTGTACGCTGTAAGGTCAGCGGGCTACTTTAAGAAGGTTCATCCTCGCCTGGTTGGACACTAGGTTAAACCACTATAGCACTCAATTCAAGAAGTTAGATTTGGTTGGGCCAAACCAAGAATTTTATCCATTCCTTTAATACTCATCTAATAATTTTAAAATAAACCAACAAGCCTCTTGCAATACTTTCACAACCCTACACAGCAGCAATCGCACTCATTCTCGGCACTGGTCATTTATTTATGATTAAAAAATATATATATATCTACAAAATATATATATATATATATATATATTATTAATGAGCAAAATTCAAAAATGAATTATGGTCAAATTTTGCTGGGAAAAAGTCATTTGTTTTTGGACAAACTGAAACTGAAGAATATCAAGACCAGTGGCTAAAACTTAGCTTAAAAACTCCACAAAGTTTAAGACCGGAGGTGGAAGGTATGTTTAAAAATATCCAAAACTTTCATTTATTTTAATGAAGAAATAATACATAGAGGGATCATCTCCGACTAAACACAATACTGATAAAATGCAGATACAACATACTAGTGTACACTCCCGATGATTTTTTTTTTAGTGTTTGATATGGCATAAAGGCTTAATATATAAAATTTATTCCCGAGTCTAGACTTTGACCAATTAAAAAGAATAATGGTAAGAGTGGGCTTCAACCTACTTTGATTGCTTTGATTGATGACTGGTCCACAAGGGAAGACTATGATGGTCAGAGTGTGAGTATTTGGCGACAGGTTTAAGCAATTATTAATCAATGGGCAAAAATGGGGTTACGATTTTGACAACATTTCAAGTTGATGGTAGTGGGAGAATATATGGTTACAACAACAGCATGAATGATGTTCTAGCCAGGTTTTTTTCTTAAACAAATATTCGCATCAACAAAAATTCATGTGTTGTGAAGATATATGCCACATAACAAAGCCAAAAAGTCACCTACATCTACCACTAGATGTAAGTTGAATATATATTTTGTTTTGGGTACGTTAATCATAATTTATGAAATTTATGGGAACTTATTGAAATCTATAATCATTTAAGCTTAATGTACAAAGTAAAATAAAACATAAATTAATTTAAAATATTATTTTATAATATTGCATATTTTAATTAATTAATTTTAAATAATTCGTATAAAAATGTTAAAAATTACATATATTTATTTCTCCTAAAATGGTACATTTTAAAATGTACTTCAAAAAATTATAGCATGCCAATACAATATTGAATGTAAAAAATTTATTTCAACTTCATTAAAAATAAAATAGTCACATCACCCTTTTTGTTTTTCTTTGCTTTTCTCTTTTTTCAAACTCAATACAATATTTTATTCTAAAACCTATTTATTTTTTTTAATAGCATCCACTTGCTACATATGAGCGAATGGAGCTCACCTGTGGCTTTTGAGCAAAGCTAAACTATTAACTTTTTAAAAAAGAATATTAACCAAGCTTTATGCCTTTTGCACATGAGCGAATGGAGCTTACCTTTGGCTTTTGAGCAAAGCGAAACTATTAACCTTTTTAAAAAGAATATTAACCAAGCTTTATTATTTATTTTTTTCGGTAATCAGGCCAAACCGTTGATTACCGTGGAGCGCTCAATGATATCTAGTCATTTGGGCCAGATGTGGCCATTGAATTGAAAAGCAATCGTTATGATAAAAAAAATATTTGTATACTCTGTATTTGGTAAAAGACGAGATATATCCTGCAACATAGTAATAAATACCATAGTCTTATAGAATAGGTTTTAGGATAATTTCAGATTTAATCAATGTATTTTATAGTATATTGTTATTTAGTGTATATTGTTTTCTTCTCATAAGTGAATGAATAAAAGATGAAAACAATCGAGTCTCAATCTATGTTAATTATTCGAATAAAAGATGAAAACAATTGAGTCTCAATCCATGTTAATTATTGCTGTTGGGTGCATGTGGAGCAATCAGCCACACAAATTACAGCTTGCATGTAAAATGGATCTTGTGGATAGTGCAGACACTTTTAAAATTAAAGCAGGCTCCAGAGGCTTGGTTCATAAAGACTGATCCATGGCTACTTAGGTGTAAAAAGAAAGAGCAATATTTTGGAGTTGAAATCAACTTCTGCATCCGCTGTATGTTGGCAGAAATTTTCGTTATTCAATGATCTATCTTTCAATTTGTATTTTTTTTAAATGATGTTTTTCATTATTCAAATTTTCTGGTTGTGGAAATGAATTCAGCCAATTTTCTGTTTGTGGAAATGAATTTTCAGCCTGATCATAGACCTTTCCCAATGTTTTGCTTCATTGTTGGCTTGGCACTTTTTTTAAGAGTTGAAAAGAATAATTACAAAGATTTAATTCATCTCTTGGTGGGCGTTACACTTTATTTTGACAGCACACCATCATCATGACACAACGCACCCCCACATCATTCTATACATCAGAAATGCTCCCTGCTCGAAAACACAGTCCAAGCTCTCAGCTCAAAAACAGATTGATTTTGGAGAAAACATAATTTCTAATCACATCTGATCTACCCGGCCTAACTTCGAGGCTCCTCGGGATTCTTCTATGAATCAAGCAAAAGCAAAAGCATATGTATTTGCTGACATGCAAATTAAATTGTGATGACATGTAAATTAGATTGTGTGTGAAGCTGCCCGCCCAATTGTTTCTTCCAATAATCAGAATTGTTTCTTTCAACAATCTGATCACCATCGGAAGCATTTGCAATTAATTAATAAAATGAATCTTCGCACTTGCAGTCAGCTGGCAGAGGTTACCATGAACCTCTACAAAGAATGCATGCGATAAAAGAAATTGCACGAGCTTTCTACAAAGACAGCGAAGATCGAAGGTTTACAGATGCCACGACCAAGAAGAAAGGTTTCAACATTGGAGGATTTCAATCAAACTATTTCTGAATGCTTCTTTATGATATAGAATAAGAATATTTGCACTAGCTGTGACTCTACTTCAGATGGTCGTGATAGGGAATTTTGCAGATGGCTACCCTATAGTTGAAGCAATGTTGTCGATTAAATGAATTTTATAAAAATGAAGCAGCAAAAGGGTCTATACATCCGATCGAATGCATAATAAAGCCCTAGCTGGATCAACTAAAAATATTCAATAAAACGATGGTAGCTGAGCATAAAATGTCTAATCGCAGTGTGACAGAATTTGGTAAGAACTTGTGTCGAGGAATTTCCTTTTGGGGACAAGTAAAACCCTACCTCAGAAAACAGAGCCAGCGAGTGTGAGAAAGGTTAGATAGCCCATATATAGCAGCTGGGTATTCGATGATGTCCATTAATGGCGGTTGGGGACTAAACCGCTCTTTGTTCATACGGTGGATGAGCCCTTGATGAAAAAAGCCATAGTGAAAAGAGAGACAGAAAGCACACGACGCGTTTATGAGTGAAGTAGTAGCTTTGCACTATGGCATTGAAGCTGTTCATGTGCATTCGGGGCTACCACGGTGGCATCTATAGCAGCCACAACATTGATCATCCACTCCCTTACAATTCTAATTTTGATTTCTCAAGAAACCGATAAGTGGAAGAAGGGCATAATCATTTCATTTACCACCGGTAAATAATCAGAGTTAACCATTTCTGCTAGACTGAAAGAATTGCCGATTAATTCTAAGTTATTGTCGTTTAAAAATAAGGGCTAGCATTCGTTCCCTGTTTGCTGGCATTCGGAATTGAAAGGAGGTCAAGCCCACCACCTACAGGATTTAAGAGTAAACAGTTTGTCTGCCAAACAACAAGTATGGTTTTCAACAGTGGAAATAGCCCTGTTAATGGAAAGAAGACCTAAGGAAAATTACTGAACCTATCTAGTAACGAAAAACTGTGAACAGTGGAATCACTAGGACTGGCTTACCTAGTTATGCAAGTATACATATAAGCATCATGCCTTCCTTCTTTATGTTTTTTTGGGGGTTCGCTACGTAGAGTGAGTGTGGTGGTTGCTCTGATACCAAATGTAATATCCCAAATTGCTAATGAAATAAATCCTAATTGCTAATAGAAGACTAAATTCTGATTGAAGAGGGAAAATAATAAATCGGTACAGTTAATTTATAAATTAATGTTCACGGCAAAATAGTTTCGAGGATAACACAGGTAAATTTTGTAACCCAAATTATGAATCTAATTTCAAAATAATCAAAATAGGAAGAGGAGGAGGACATACCTATTAGAACTCGTACTTACAAATATACCGTAGAAGCACATAGGTCCCTCTGTTAGAACTCATACTTACAAATATACCATAGAAGCACATAGGCCACCCCGGCTGTCAGCAACTGGGAAACTGTTGGAAGAAATTGTCATTGATGTCAAACAGGGTGTCATTAATGTCAAAAGGGTGAAGAGATCTGTGGTGTTGCCATTCGTGTCAAGGTGATAATGATGATGTGGTTGTAGTAGAGATAGATTGTTTGGGAATGTTTGATGAAGCCTTGAAGCCCCTAGAGAAGACCCTAATGATCCTAAGGAAGCCCTTGAAGAAGAAGCTTTGTCACAAGTGTACAGAACTCCAAAGCAGTCCCCTTATGGCATTGCGGTTGCGCATGGCCCTCACGAGAAGACACTTTGAGTTGTACACAAGTGGTGCAAATCGCCTAGAGAAGCTCCTATTGACCATTATGATGTGCAGTGTAAAGGAGTCCCTAAAGTGTCATGAAGAAGTGTGAAGAATTTCCTTAAGAAATGATGTTGGGTCCACATCACCACGATAATGGGTCAGGTGACCATGATGGTGGGTCACCTAACCATGATGATGAGAAGCATAAGGAAGTCCCTAAAGTTTCCTTGAAGCAATGTCGGAAAGAATTGGGAAGAAAGCCCTAAAATAGTGGTGTTGGGTCCACATGACCATGTGGTTGGGGTCAAATAACCCATGTTGGAAAAGGCCCTAGAGAGCCCCTAAGGTTGATGTAAAGAATTTTGGGATGAATTGTGAAAGATCTCCCAAAATAATGATGATGGGTCCACACAACCTTGAAAGTAGAGGTGATTGTATCCACAGGACCAGAAGGATTGGTCCATATGACCATGAGAAGTATCCCCTGAAGTAATAAGGATTGGTACACAAGACAATGTTGAAATAAAAGGTGAAGAAACCCTGAAACAATGGTGTTTGGTCCTCTTGCCCATGAATTTGGGGTTACATGACCCATGGTGGAGAAGGTTCTAAAGAGTCCCCAAAGTTGGTCCAAAGCAGGTTGGTGTGAAGCATGAAATATCCCCAAAATAATGATGTTTGGTCCACATGACCTTGAAAGTTGTGGTATTGTTATCACAATCATAGTATCCGGGGCTACCATGTCTTCAGACCAGATTCCAGTACTTTTTTGAGCCAGTTCTTTACTATGAGATGCTTGATATCGACAGTTGATGAGCAGTTATGATGACAGTGCCTAGAGTTATGCAACAGCAGTGTTCCAGTGACAGTTGATGGTTTATACAGGTATATGATCCAGCAAGTATATGGTTGTGCATTGGATATCTTTTGTGTGCTCTTTTACTTATCTTGGTAGCTTAACTGGGTATTTAGTGGTCATGATCTAGCGATATATTATGTGGTTATTGATTGACTGTTTAGAGTAGAAGTGATTCGATTGCTTAGAATTGGAAATTCTTGTGTATACTCGTTGGTCTCACCCTCTTAGTAGTATGGACTTGGTCATTCCCACCATTTATGGCTTGCTAGTTATGGCATCACTTGTCACTTTCCTCGTCCATCCGTTATCACCCATTCTTGGTTGTGACCCGACTATCACTTCAACCTATGATATTGAGGACTTCCCCACTCATGCCTCTATGTTGGATAGACTCCATGTTATTATGTGTCTCGGCTCTGAGTTGTGCAACAGAACTTTCCGAAGCCTTGATCCTTTTGGTCCAAGAGAACCCACTGGTGTTGGTTCTTGAGCTAAGGTGAGTTGGTTTCTGAAGCCTTGACCTCTCTGGTCGATTGCCCCCAATGTTTGGTCCTAATTGTGGATGATTCCCCCTAGTTGCCTAAGGTGTGTCAGCCAAGACTTGAAGCAAATTATTCTATCATCATTACATGCATTATGTGATTCATTGTTATATATTCTTAAATGCAAGCCCATAATAAATATAAAGTAAAATTGTGCTTTTAAGCACAATGAAGAGGGCTATGAAATGAAATGTAAGGCAACCTGGATGAAAGTTGCAAGTAGTTGTGCTTCTAAGCACATGCAAAATCTAAGGGTCATACGGCCTAAAAAGCAGTGGTTAAATGTATGCTAAATCTAAAGGTTGTCGGTCGTGCTATCCGAAATATAATGATTAATTCCTCACGGAGTCTACGGGTTAGGATGTGAGATGGAGTAAGGGACAACTAATTCTAAGTGTCCCCTACGACCTCAAGTTACGGTTAATTGTGCACCTAGTCACGGTGGTTCTAGAAAAAATCATCACAGAGCTGGTTTTGAGGTTGGATGTGAGTTGTAGACATTTGTTAAAGTTGAATGGGCACTCCTCTATTATTTCATTTGTGTCCCCTACGACCTCAAGTTACGGTTAATTGTGCACCTAGTCACAGTGGTTCTAGAAAAAATCATCACAGAGCTGGTTTTGAGGTTGGATGTGAGTTGTAGACATTTGTTAAAGTTGAATGGGCACAAGTTATTTCATTTGTGAAACACTGCCATTCCTTGTGTGTTTTTTGTTCAACATATGCATAGGTGGTTTTCCATTTCCCTTTATCGAAAGTGTCACAGTGTTGAAGTTGTAAAGTCATCCCCTTTCCCTAGCCTTGTCTTTTTCACCTTCACCCATTTCTAGAAAAATAGTCATGTCCATAAAATGAGTATACACTTGAGGGTCTTTGTCTTCGTAATGGATTGCTTTAACCAAGACTTATATTTGATGTTTTATTTGCTTAATCGCCAGTAGAATGCCACTTTATGTTTTAGTTTTGCTATTCAAATATTTAAAGGAGCATATCTTATCCATTTTCACTTGCAGCATCAGTCAATTTGAGCCTGGGTCATTATTTTGATCAGATTTGACCTGGTCAACCCAGTTTGACCAAGTCAACCGCAGGATCCGAGATGAGTTGGACCTATGATGTTCGAGATTGATTATTTGTGGTCTTATGGTGCCCATTTGATGGTTCCATGCATCAGACACAGGTTTCATGTGATGGTTTGATGGATTTTTATTATTATTATTATTTACAGACCATTATTTTTATTGTTCTGGCATAGTTGAGCTTACAGATGACTATCCAGGTGGTCACATGATGTATGAATACTCATCCTTACTAGATTTGGACCTTCTGAGTTGATTGGTAGACTCAGATATCAGTTTCAGGAACTTGTAGATGAGGTTATGGTCAGTTTATCACTTTATTGCATATTTGCCATATAAAATGGCATGTCAACACATTTTGAGATTATTTTGGTTCTTGGGGCACTAGAGAGGGAGTATGGGGCCCAGCCACTCGTTATTACCATATTACCATGCTCCCAGACATTTTGGTGCAATCAAATTGGTGCTCGGGGCACTTGGCAAAGAGTTACAGGCATTTTATTATTTTACAGGTGATATTCCAGCAATAAAAAATTTAAAAATGGAAGAAATGGTCACTGAGGAAATCAATTTGGGAAAATGAGGCAAGGAAATAGCATGAGGTTTGGTCAGAGAATTATTGTGATGCATCCCACACCTTCCGGCACAGTCTACAGCTTCAATGTGGTCCACATTGTCCTTCGGGTTATTATTTGGGGGTTTTTATTATATTATTGGGACAAAATGTCCTATTGATTTTTATCACTTTATGATGTATGTGTTATTTGATGTAGTTGGGGCATTAGTCTAGTGAAGATAGTATCTCCAAGACCCCCCCAACAAAATGTTATGTTGTGTTTCCTAGTCATGTTGTGTCACACATCCCCCCTATTGAAATAGTGTAACTTCGAAGAATATTCTATTGTATTTTATTATTGTAATTTATTCAGAGATGTTTTATTCCTCTGTCGAAATGTCATTATTGTATTTGATTATGTAAAGTCATTGAGGTAAATCCTCCCTTGTAAGTTGGGACAATAGATCCCCTTTGAGTCAATTGTACTGGGGTGTTTAAGTCCCCTAGAGAAGTCGGCCCAGTCAGCATTAGGTTAAGTTGTTAGGGGTCGACGTAGTTAGGGAAAAAGTCAAGTGGAAGATAAAATATAAATAGAAGTGATGTGCTCCTCATTTGGACACACACTCACTTGTACAATTCGCATAGGAGAAAGAGAGAGATATTTGAGAAGGAGAAGGAGCACTTGTTTGGAGATTTTATCTTTGTACTTTTTGGTCATCTATATTGAGGAAATTTTGTTGGATTTTCTACCCCTAGAGGGTTTCCTAGGATAAATCTGTGTCTATCTTGTAATTGTGTTTCTTTTAGTGATCCTGCTTATGCTCTTGTTGTGAATTTGATTAAAACTTAACATGGTATCAGAGCTAGCTTGAATAGGATAGCTTTCACAAGGTAAAACTCTCTCTCTTCTTCCTCCGTCAAGAAATTAGGGTTTCTGTCAAAATTGGAATTTTTGAAATCTGATTGCATAGAAAGATGCATCTCTCCAAAAACAAAATTTAGAGCCCTGGATCGAATTTTTTGAGTGGGTAGATCTCCGAGAAAGTCAAACCCTAGTTTGACTCTGGACCAGAAAAACCAGAAAACCAGTGAACCAGAAAACTGTTGCAGGTCCGAAATTCGCAAGTCAAGTTTGAGAGGTGAAAAGTTGAAATCTCCAAAAACCAAGTGTACCAATCAACTCGCTTCAGTCAAGCACATCTCCTGGTAAGGTCAGTTTTGCATTTTGAGAATTTTCATTTTTTGGTGATCTCCTAGATAAGATGTCCCCAAGCACTAAGCTTGAGGATAAGCTAGAAGGCATAGAGAATTTCCGAGCATGGAAATATAGGATTGGCCTCATTCTTGAAGAGAATGATCTTGCCAACTGCATCAAGGATGAAGTTGCAGAACCTGTAGAAGATGAAGCTAAGGAGAAGCACAAGAAGGACCTGATTAGGGCAAAGAGAATCATTGTTGATTCTATCAAAGACCACTTGATTCCTCAATTGTCATCCAAGAAGACCCCAAAGGAGATGTATGATGCCCTATCCAGGATGTATGAAAGGAAGAACATGAATAGGAAGATGAATTTGAGAGCTCAATTGAAGAGTACCAAGATGAGCCAAGGAGAATCCATCCAAGACTACTTCACAAAGGTCTCCCAGTTCAAGGAGCAACTAGAAGACATTGGAGACTCCCTTGATGAAGATGAGCTAGTAATCACTGCTCTCAATGGGCTCACTAGACCTTGGAATTCATTCATCCAGACTATGTGTGCCAGAAAGGAAAGCATGAAGTTTGACATTGTATGGGAAGATTGCATCCAAGAAGAGCTGGAGACTCCCTTGATAAAGATGAGCTAGTAATGACTGCTCTCAATGGTCTCACTAGACCTTGGGATTCATTCATCCAGACTATGTGTGCCAGAAAGGAAAGCATGAAGTTCGACATTGTATGGGAAGCTTGCATCCAAGAAGAGGCTACAGTAGCCAATAGAGAAGCTCTACTTAAAGAAGATGATCAAGCCCTAGCCACCCATACCAAGAAAAGAAGAAGTCAATCTAACTTCAAGAAGGAAGACCACAATGAGTCTCATTCTCCCAAAAGATTTCAAAGGACAAGAGAAAACACTCCATGGAAAGACCACTCCAAATTTCAATGTTTCCATTGTGACAAGATAGGACATATTGCCAAAAATTGTCCATTGAAGAGACAAGAATGCAAGAAGAGGACCAACCACAAAAGACATCATGCACATCTAGCTGAAAATGATGATGAAGAAGAAGAGGAAGAAGGACCTCGAAGAAAACAAGCAAAAGAAGAAGACACAGACGAGTATGTATTATTCTCTGCACTCTCTCAGTCTGTGACACCTGGAGAAGATACATGGCTTATTGATAGTGATGCTTCAAAGCACATGACGGGACAAAAGAAAACTCTGTCAAAACTTGAAGAGAACTCTCCTCATAAGGTATTATTAGGAGATGACTATCAATATCCTATCAAAGGAATTGATGAAGCAAGCTACAAGCTTGATTCTGGAACCCCCATGAAGATGAAGGAAGTATTATATGTACCAGGTTTGAAGAAGAATTTACTTTCTATCTCAGCATTATATAAGAAAGGATATAGGGTTGCATTCATAGATGGACAAGTACTTATGTGGCCCAAAGGAAAATCAATTGAAGATGCAGTTGTCATTGGTGAAGAAGAAGGAGGCTTATATAAACTCAAGGGACATTCAGAAACAGCCCTTGTTCATGAGACCACTAGCCCAAGTGAACTATGGCATAGGAGGCTTCCTCACATCAACTATAAAGCACTACCCTATGTGAGCAAAGTAGTGACGGGATTACCAGAATTGAAGATTGATCATGAAGGCATTTGCAAAGGATGTGCAAAAGGAAAGAATATCAAGAATCCATTTCCAAAGAGTGAGACAAAGACTAGAGGTACGTTAGAATTAATTCATTCAGATGTATGTGGTCCAATGCCCTCCACATCTTTAAGTGGTTATGAATATTATGTTACATTTATTGATGACCATTCAAGAAAGACATGGATATATTTCTTGAAAGCAAAGGATGAAGTATTTGGAAAATTCAAGGAATTCAAAGCCTTGATAGAGAATCATTCAGCAAGAAGAATCAAGACACTCATAACAGACAATGGTGGAGAATATACTTCAAAAGATTTTGAAGCCTTCTGTAAAGAAGCTGGAATCAAGAGGGAACTAACTACTCCCTACAATCCTCAACAAAAGGGTGTTGTGGAAGGAAAGAATAGGACCATTATGGAAGCAGTGAAGACAATGATACATGATCAAGATCTTCCAATGCATCTATGGGTTGAAGCAGCAAGGACGGCAGTTTATGTACAAAATAGATTATCCCACAGTGCCCTTAGATTCAAGACTTCAGAAGAAATGTTCACTGGAAAGAAGCCTGAAGTAAGCCACCTCAAGATATTTGGTTGCCCAGTATATGTTCACATACCAAAAGAAAAGAGAACCAAGTTGGACCCTTCCAGAAAGAAGGGAATTTTTGTTGGATACTGTGAAGTCTCCAAAGCCATCACATGGAGATCAGTAGAGATGTAACATTTGATGAAGAAGCAGCTCTCAAGAGATCCAGAAAATGCCAATGTGAAGAAGTATATGAAGAAGATGTACCTCCCAGAAATGCAGAAGTTGCGCCCTCCCCCGAAGATGAAACACCAAAAGACCATGATATGCTAGAACCTCATGAACCTCCCACTATGGATATATCACGAAAGAGAAAGCCTGCTTGGGAAAGAGAAATTATACAAGAAGCAGAAAAGTATGGAGCTCCAGAAGGCCCCACAAGAGCAAGCAAGAAACCAAAGCCATTTTCCAGTTATGTGGCTTTGATGTGTGATCTTGTAGATCAAGAACCTACCAGTTATGAAGAAGTTATACAGAAGCAAGAATGGGTAGAAGCAATGACGAAAGAATACCAATCAATAATGAAGAATGATGTTTGGGATATAGTTCCCAAACCAGAAGGAAAAAGTGTGGTATCTTCCAAATGGATCTACAAGATAAAGCATGCAGCTGATGGAAGTATTGAGAAATACAAAGCAAGGTTTGTGGCTAGAGGATTCTCTCAAAAAGAGAGAATTGATTATGAAGAGACATTTGCGCCAGTAGCAAGGTACACTTCCATTAGAACCATCATGGCACTTGCATCCATGATGAAGTGGAGTTTACACCAGATGGATGTGAAGACAGCTTTCCTGAATGGTGTGATTGAGGAAGAAGTGTACATAGAACAGCCACAGTGATTTGAACTTGAAGACAGACGGACTCACGTATGCAAGTTGAAGAAGGTTCTGTATGGATTAAAGCAAGCTCCTAGAGCTTGGTACGGAAGGATAGATAGCTTTTTGATGAGCTTGGGCTTTACCAAAAGTAAAGCTGACCCTAACCTTTACTTAAGGTTATGGATGATGAACCTGTCATACTATTGTTCTATGTGGATGATTTATTTCTGACAGGAAATGAGAAACAGATTGTAGAGTGTAAGAAGAAGCTTGCTGAAGAATTTGAGATGACAGACCTTGGATTGATGCACTATTTTCTAAGTCTGGAAGTATGGCAGAGTCCAGAAGGAATCTTTCTCAACCAGGGAAAGTATGTTGTGGAAATCCTAAAAAGATTTGATATGTTGGAATGTAAAGCCATGGCCACACCCATGGATACCAAACTGAAGTTGTTAGCTGATGAATCGTCAGAGATAGTAGATGTGACTCAGTACAGACAAATTATTGGGTCGTTGATGTATCTGACGAATACCAGGCCAGATATATGCTTTGTTGTGAACACCCTAAGTCAGTATCTAGTTGAGCCTAGACGTGTTCACCTGATAGCTGCAAAGCATGTGATGAGGTACCTGAAAGGTACGATAGACTTTGGTATATACTATCTTGGAGATCATGACTACAGATTGTATGGTTATACAGATGCAGATTGGGATGGAAGTGTCCTCAGACAGGAAGAGCACCTCAGGTGGATGTTATTGTCTGGGATCTGCCATGATCTCCTGGTTTAGCAGGAAGCAGTCCAATGTTTCTCTCAACACAGCTGAAGCAGAGTATATAGCAGCTTGTTCTGCTAGTTGTGAAGCCATATGGCTTCGAAAGTTGATGTCAGGACTATTTGACCTGGACTTGGATACCACTATGATTCTATGTGACAACCAGAGTTGTATAAAGATGACGGAGAACCCAGTGTTCCATGACAAGTCAAAGCACATAGAAATCCGGTATTTTTATATACGAGATATCGTACAGAAGGGAGCTATAAAGCTCCAGTATGTGAGCACTAATGAGCAAGTTGCTGATGTGTTGACTAAGCCTCTAACTCTAGTGAAGTTTGAGTACTTTCGTGACAAGCTTGGTGTGGTTCAATAGGACATTCCTCGAAAGGGGGAGCGGTGATGATGATGTTGCAATGCGATTGTATTATCCCTAAACCTGAGTCTTAAAGTGATCCGCAGACTTTTGTCTCCGTGATGTAGATGATGATGATGTTGCAATGGGATTGTATCATCCCTGGACATGAGTACTAAAGTGATCCGCAGAATTTTGTCTCCGTGATGTAGATGATGATGATGTTGCAGTGGGATTGTATCATCCCTGGACTTCAATCCAGAACTGATCCGGAGACTTCTGTCCTCAAGAATCTGGTGGGATTGTATCATCCCTGGACTTCAGTCCAGAACTGATCCGGAGACTTTTGTCCTCGAGAATGTGGTGGGATTGTATCATCCCTGGACTTCAGTCCAGAATTGATCCAGAGACTTTCGTCTTCGAGAATGTGGATAGGATTGCATCATCCTTGGACTTATGTCCTAAAGTGAGAGGGATTGATCATCTCGTAATTGGATCATGTTTGTTGCAGGTTATATTGCTGCAAATGATGTTGTTGATCGAAAGATCAAGATGATGTTGTTGTTGATCAAAAAATCAAGATGACGTTGTTGATCGAAAGATCAAGATTATGTTGCCTACGCTGCAGGGAATCGCTCTAGAACCCTCCGCTTCGCTCCCAATTCGCGATCCCGGAGGAATTGATGAGGAATCGATTCCAGAATCGCGATTCCTCATCGATTCCTCCCGGGATCGATTTCCCAATTCGCTATTCCTTGGAGAAAAAAATGCTCCATGGAATTTTAGGAATCGATCCTGAATCGATGCTTCCAGATCGATTCCTGAGCGATCCCGGGCAAAAAAATCGCTCCGAAAACACTTCCTGAGAGATTCCGCAATTTTTTTATTTTTTTTCGGGATTCGTTAGGGTTAATTTGGGCAAATAAAATCTATTGGACTCCATTTGGACTCATTCTATGCCCTCAGTGGTAAACAGTTTGATGTGCCCCCCATGGTAAACAGTTTAAAACTTTGATGTGCCCCAGGATGGCGAAGAGTAGTTTTAGAGATGATAAATGCATTTTCTGCCCCAAGATGAAGCTGTCAAATGCATTCTTTGGGAGTGTCGATTTTCTTGTCAATGTTGGAAATTAGCACAGCAGAGGTTCTTTGAAAAGATCTGGGGTACCATTCATTGGAGAGCAGCTGTTCTTGAGGACTAACTATTTCATCAGTCACCTTATCAAGGTGTTATCACATCTATGTTAGCTGGAGCTACCATACTGCAGACTGTGCGGCCGAGGACCGCACAGTACTTTTTTTTCCCAGATCAGAGATCAGCCGCCTTCAGATGAGGCACTTTTGTTTAGATTGCCCCTAGCAAACATATCAGAGGGGACAGACAGATGTACAGTGTTGCACACATTGTCACTTACCATCTACCACAGGGTCACCTCTTCATTGCCAGGCTTTGATACAAGCCCATTTGAGACAGTTGCCTAGTCTTGTTTTGATCGAGACTATCACAGTATATTATTGGTTTATTATGATTGCCCGGATTCAGTAGAGATCCAGCTCAGAGATGGCTTCAGTAGCAATAGGTATATGGTGCAACAGGTATTGCATTTGATGATTATTGCTCATGATTTAGATTAGACTTCTTTATATTTGTTAGTGCACTAACTTTGCATGAGATGATATGTTTGGTGATCTAGCTATTATATGATGTGATTGGGCCCTTGATGATGTCAATCCACCCCTCCTGTTAGACTTATGTATATGCACGCTGGGTCATGTCCCCTACACTTGGCATAGACTTGGTCACTTAGCCCCTCTCGGTAGCTAACTTTAGCTCCACTCTCACTTTCGCCATCCATCCGATTCATCCATGATACTTGTTCCTGACTTGGATTCTGATTTGTGATCCCGAGGACCCCTTCCCCACTGATCTCTGAGTTTGCCATGACTCCCCGTGTATTGTGCCTCGGCTCTTTAGTGTGTGAGATACACTTTTAGACCTAGGATTTGCTCCTGTCGGTTGCCCCCGATGTTGCAGTGCAGTTAGGATTGTGTAGCCTCACCGGGTGTTCCCCATTGGTCGTCGAAGCATGTATTGCTCACCCCCATTACCTTTGCAGTATGAGCACCATGTTTATATCTTTTGAAATATGTATGTAGCCCAAGAGGGCCTTGATGTAAATGAAGAAATGAAGAAATGTAAATCAAGCCAAAAAGGGCTATTATGTTGTAAATGTAAAATCTAGCCAAAAAAGGGCTAGGTATGAAACTCATTGTAAAATCCATACAATGTGTTTATAAACACACATGGACACAGGTCAGCTATATATGTCAGCATTTGTAGTGGTTATTTCTCACTTAGTCCTGCAAGGAGGTGAGAGGGAGCAAGGTACAAGCTCAAGATTGTCCCCTAGAGTCTCAAGTTACGGTTTGCCAGACACCCAATTTGGCGGCTCTAGAAAAGAACCTCACAGAGTCTTTGGGCACGCATGTGAGTTGTGAGATACTTGTTAGATGACCAGTGGTGGTTTCCCTGCACTATACCCATTTGCGAGGCACCGCCCTTCCCCGTGTTCTGTCATGGCATACTTATCTCAGTGGGCCCCGCTTTCCCGAGTTGTCCAAAGGGTCACATGATCTTCATCCTTGTCTTCCCGTTGTCCTTCGCCTTGATTATCCACATCACCTGAAGTCAGCAAAGTGGTCAATTCTATAAGATGTGCATGGCATTTGTCTTTTGGAGGTAGTGGGCCCACCTCATCAGGGCCTTGTATTGTCTCGGGATTTAATGTTTTTTTTATCACCATGTTATCATTATATTGCTTAGCAATGTACTAACTTGTATAATTGAGCCTTGTCACTTCATGTTTGCACACAGGTATTCAGCTAGCACTATTGTTGACCAGTTTTGACTTGGTCAAACTGAGTTGACTAGGCCAAAAATGGGCCCGAAAAAATGTTGCAACCGGAATTTCGATTTCAGTCAATTATTATCTACCAGGGTCCCATATGAGCATGCAGGTGTCAGAATTGCAAAAGATTGAAGCATTTGAGAAATTTTTAATTATTATTGGTCAATTTTGACTTGTTTTAATTAAAAATTGCGGATTTTGAGCAAATAATGCCTAAGTGATGGATCGGGGTCGTTCAAGTGGCCATTCCTACTACTTTTGGGGTCCACGATCACATTACAGCAGACGGTTCGGTAATCCGGGCAATAAAAGTGGGTCAAAAGCCCAAATTTCATCTTCAGCCATATAAACTAGCAAAATTACATGGAAAATTAAAATGTGACTAAGGCAACTATAGGCAAATGGCAAAATCAATGGATGGCAAATGAAAAGGTAAATCCTAAGGTAAATTCGTAATGTATGACATTGTATTTGAGCATTGTGGGGCCTTCCATTTGACAGCTCATTCTAGAGGTCGAATTGGCCCATTGGGGGCATTTTTCTCCACCTTGGGGATTTGATTTGCATGTTGTATATGGTGTGGAGCCATGATGTATTGGCTAGGGGGCTAAAACCTCATATAGACACCCCCTAGCACCCCCTTGATGTTTTGTATGGGCCCTACGAGGCACCCCCACTCCGCTTGTGCGCTCCATGGGCAATTCGCACCCCCTCTAGGAGACATCTCCACCATTCAATTTTGTGGATTGGGGAGATGATCTCAACCCTCCATTTTGGGGGGAAACTTGTTGTGAGGAGTGGCCTTTCTCTATAAGAGAAGGCAATCCCTCCATTTGTACTTCTTCTTGGCACTCTAGAGACTTGACATTGAGATTATAGAGAGACGTTTTTACTGAGTTACTTGTGATTGTGGAGTGGGATTCTTCTTGTGTTGATTGAGATCAAATTTCTGATGCATTGCTGAGTTGTTTGTGACATTCCTATCCTATCCTTGAGCAGTTCGATTTGCAAGTGAAGCTGGCCACTGGAGGAAAATGCAGCTCTTGAGATAGCGTCTCCTTGCTAGTGTTTCTCTTCGGGTTCTTCAACAGGGAAGTGAATTCGCTTTCATTATCATTTGCTTTCCTCATTATTTGTCATTTCATTTGTTGGTTTATTGCTCTTTGCCATAGAAACTGACTTCATCTTCTCTTTGGCGGGTACAAGAAAAACGCACTGGCTCACTGGCTGCTCCAAAAAAAATCAAAGGGAGAACACACTTCAGCTCAACACTTGATCTTCAGCGTTTGTCTTCAGCACAGGGATATCTTCATCTTCATTATCCAGGTACGGGATTTCTGCTTGTTTCTCATAATCTTTCTTTCATTGTTAATGCTAAGCTGCAACCATAAATAAAAAAACCCTAAAAATTAATTACTTAATTTCCAACCATATAAACTCCTTTTATATTGCAAACACGCATTTTATTTGAGCCTAATAGCCTAAATCTTAAGTTTCATTAATTTCCGACTCCATTAACCCATACTTTAGGCACTGGTCTACCTGGCAAAAAGGCCCCACCTAGGGCGTTTTTCTCTCTTGCTGGTTTGGGTCACTTTGGGGTTCTGGGTACTCTTGATTCTTGTTTAGAGCGTCATTTTACCTCGGGGAATCAAGTTTCATTAGCTAGAAGTGATTAAAAACCTTAATTCTATGCTGCCCTAGGTCTACCAGCTCTAGAAACAATCTCTCCCTTGCGCAGATTCTCATTTAATAATCACTTCTTGCATTTTTTGTTGCCTTAGTTACTTTCAGCCATCTAATCTACTACTTTCATCATAATCTATTGCTAGTCACACTTCATCTACTCGCTTGTTTCATTCGTGTGTCCAATCTGTGGCTGAAACTAGACTTATGAGCCCTTCTACACTCATTCCTTGTTTTTTATCTCTCATCTTTTTGGGTTTGGGTGTGTTTTTGTCTCTCGACCATCACTGGTTGAGCAGGGTCTCCCCCTTGACTTGGATTTCACGCTTTGTCTAAAGTGACTGTAACCTTGTCCGGTGTGACTTCTGTCCCTTGGACAGAGGACCTGGCTGCTGTTGGTGACACCTTCCTAGTTGCTCATCCTCTATCGTCCCTATTGGGATATCCCTCTTTAGCAACTAGAGTTTGTGTGATAACACAAGGCTTATGGCATTGTATCCATATTGTTGTTATGTTCTCTTTATGGAAATTGTGTTGTAAGTGTGTTTTTGAGGACTCTAGTGGCACTGTTCTGCCTTTCAAGGGCTGTGGATGGATGAGCTTTGTGCCCAACTCAAGGGTGAAGGGTTTTTGCTCATTAGAGATGAAAAAAGTGAATTGGTAAGTCCATATTCAGAATTTATTGTAGCTGTAACTGCAATAAGATAGCTGCTACAATGTCTGTATATTCTTATCTTTTCTTGCACAGATTTTGTTCTCCTTGTACATAACTGTTTTATGAGTAAAATAAGAAGTATATTTGAAAAAAAATACTTTTACAAGAGTTTCAAAAATGTCTATCCCATTGTTTGTCAAAACCCTGGCCTTGGGTTTACCTTCACATCATATATCAGACAATGACATTATAGAAATTGGACGAATAAATAAGGAAAATTTGGCAGTACACTGGTAAAGGGGCCTTTTCAGAAGCACCTTTGCAATATCAATAAAGTTCATATTCTATTCAGAAGGGATAAAATTATAAAATAGAAACCGTCTGCATGTTAATTTTAATCAAATTCTAATTAATACAGTTTGGTTATATGAGAAAAATGGTATTGACATATGAGGGTCAAATACATGCAGCATTGTCTTAAAGTCGATGCCATTGTTAAAATACAAGTTATGACGTTTTATCACATATAAAAACCTTGATACAAGAACATGTAAACAATTATACTGCTTAATTAAATTTAAATTGTATTAAAAAAAACAAAAATAACATAATTCTCATCTCTTTCAACTTAACGCTCCATTTGGTCACTGCGTTAATGTTGGTCCTCGAGAATCATCAAATGTTAAGTTCAGATAAAAAAATAAAATAAAAATAACATTTACAGTAAAAGAGTCATGTATTGGAGAAACTGCATTAAAGAATTAAGAACCAATATTTGGATCCAACTTATACTCAGATAGTTCTAAGTTTGATCTTGTCACTGAAAGGACAAGTCAAACTGGTTAAACCATATAGGTACCTTGAGAGAGAGAGAAGGTTCCGGTAAAAAATAAATAGACCTCAAGTTCTTCAATCAAAAAGCAAAAGCAAATGACAGGAGTAAAAGAAAATACACACGTGCTGCAGACTTCGAAAGACAAGCACATAAGCAATCACCCACACATAAGAATTCACACAAAGATCAATAAAGATCAGACTGTAAGAACTCACTCACCTACAGATCTCACACAGAGATCAAGCACAAAAAGAGCCAAAGACAGGTCAAAGAAAGAAACCCGCAGAAATAAGAAGTAAAACCCGTGAGGGAGCTGGCCATGGAGAGAGTGAGGCTAACTGTGAGAGAGTAAACCGTGAACAGAGATCCGAGCAGTAAAACTCATGCAGCTAGCTCCAAGCAAGAAGAAAAAAAAACGTGGAACAGCATAAATGGGAGGTAAACTCGTGAGAGAGATCAACACATGAGAAAGAGGAAAAACACAGTCATCATGGTGAAGAGATCAACCTCATGAGACAGGTCTGAGAAAGAGAAAACTGCAAAGATAATCGTGAAGGTATCAACCACGTGAGACAGATCTGCGAAAGAGAAAACCGCAGAGATAATCATGAAGGTATCAACCACGTGAGACAGATTGTGAACCCGTGAAGCAGATCAGCGTGAGATAGAAAAAAAATAAAGTGTGCGGACTTGTGAAAACCGTAGAGGAGCAGACCAAAAAAAAAAAAAAATTTACCCGAGCAAAAATAAAACATGAAGAGTGATCCGTAAGATTCTAAAAGCATACGGTTGAGAGATACTTATATATATACTGAGTTAAAACTTAGATTAAAATTAGGGACAATATAAATAATAATAAAATCAAAAAGATAAAGTAACAATGGTCCAAGGTATAATAATAAAAAAAGAAAATTTAGGATAAGGCTAAATGGTCCAATAAAACTTTATTAATAAAATCATAAATATTTTATTAATAAAATCATAAATATTTTATTAATAAGACTAAAAATAATATTTAATGAATTTATCATAAAGTGAAAGTCCAAAGGTCCAATATGAAGTAAGTGGACCAAAAACATAAGTGGGTCAAGGGCTCTTTAACAAAACATAAGGTAATTATAATAATACATGGTCCAAAGGTCTTTAATAAACCCATAGGTAAAAATGCTCTATAAAGTAGGAGTCATCATAATCAAAGGTGCACACAAGTGAGGGTGCTAGGACCAAGTAAGAATAGGACCATGAGTCAACAACCACAAAATCAAAGTGGACAAGCAATCAAATAGGACCAACAGGACCAAAGACTTTTCTCTCTCTTAAGATACATATATATATTTTCATCACTGTATAAGGGAGAAGATCCAAACGGATGGTACAATCCTTTTGTCCTTAATACTGCTACTAAGAGTTAGATACTAGGGACATCGTCAAGGGGTGGCCAGTCCCTTGAGAAGCAACCTAGCAATAACCGATTAGGAGAGGGGACAACAATATCTTCCATTCTCAATGAATGGCTTTCAGCTCAAGGCTGAACCTCAGTCCTAGACTGGGACATGTTGATCAACCATCTGGTCCATGACCAGGATCTCCATTCTCCCAGAGAATGGTCCTCAGCCTCAAGCTGAGCATTCAGTCCTAGGCTGAATGTTGATCAACCATCTGCAGGACCTAGGAAGTCTCTGTCTCAACCTGCAGGATCTGCTTGGTCATCATGACCAAGAAACCGTCTGGTTCTGGACCAGAATACCCTAGAGACAAATAGGGGCCCTAGCAACATGCTAGAGACTTTGCCATGGCATCAACCTGCTTGGTCCTCGACCAAGAACCCCAAGAGACAACTAGGGGCCCTAGGGTACCTTCTAGGGTCTTACTCATTACTCTGCCTGGTTAACTTGACCAGGAACCCTAATTAACTGACTAGGGTACCATTCTCTCTGAGAATGGGTCTCGCAGCTGCACTAAAAATTAACAGCCATCAGCTACACATTTGTACTTCCCTTACAAAAATTCAACTTATGTTACAAAAAATCAATCATAGAGTTTGTTTGATAAAGTAAATCTTAACAATAACTTAATATCTTTGCAAGTTTGATATTGGATTTAAAGACATCACTTGCAAATGGTCATTGCCATAGTTTGTCAATCGAGAAAATCTTCTGAGATGTCTTAGATGATTGATGTTATATCAATGTGTACTAAATGGTTATATGAATATCTATGTTTTCATGTTTTCTATAGCTAATTTGGCATAATACATGTTTTTTTTAATATATATGCATCAAAATATATTAAAATATATATTATATAAAAAACGCTCCCAAAATGGAAGCTTTTGAAAATTTCGCTTTTCGCTCCCGCTCCCAAAACGGAAGCTTTTGAAAATTTCGCTTTTCGCTCCCACTCCCCGCTCCCAACAACGTAGGATGTTGCTGCTGATCGAAAGATCAAGATGATGTTGCTAATCGAGAGATCAAGTGTTGTTGTAGACAATTGAGTGATCGAGTGCTGCAGAAGATGAAGACTTAGTGCTGTAGAAGATGATACTCCAGTACTGAAGATGTTGAAGATATTGAAGATGTTCCGGTTGCTGATGTTGTTGAAGAAAACTTCCAATGATTTATAGATGTATCACCTTGATATTGATGATGCTCTCTCTCTTTGATCCTATAGTTGATGTTGATGTTTTCAGTAGAATACCCTTCTCGTTAAGGGGGAATGTTGAAATATTGTAACTTCAAAGAATATTCTATTGTATTTTATTATTGTAATTTATTCTGAGATGTTTTATTCCTCTGTCGGGATGTCATTATTGTATTTGATTATGTAAAGTCATTGAGGTAAATCCTCCCTTGTAAGTCGGGACAATAGATCTCATTTGAGTCAATTGAAATGGGGTGTTTAAGTCCCCTAGAGAAGTCGGCCCAGTCAACATTAGGTTAAGTTGTTAGGGGCCGACCTAGTTAGGGAAAAAGTCAAGTGAAAGATAAAGTATAAATAGAAGTGATGTGCTTCTCATTTGGACACACACTCACTTGTGCAATTCGCACAGGAGAAAGAGAGAGATATCTGCGAAGGAGAAGGAGCACTTGTTTGGGGATTTTATCTTTGTACTTTTTGGTCATCTATATTGAGGAAGTTTTGCTGGGTTTTCTACCCCTAGAGGGTTTCCCAGGATAAATCTATGTTTATCTTGTGATTGTGTTTCTTTCAGTGATCCTGCTTATGCTCTTGTTGTGAATTTGATTAAAACTTAACACCCCCTAGGGCGTCATTGAGGAAACACGTCCCCCTCTCTTAGAGTGATCCATGTATTATTGCTTCGGCTCATCTTAGTCGTTGATTATCATTGTTGTTTCTTATGATCTCAATCACTCATTCAAAAAGTTGTTAGGGTTTTGGTCTCTCTCGTTCCTATTTAAAGAAGAGACCCCCCTCATTATAAAGGGACATTGGCTATTGGAATTTTCATAATAGAAAGAATATTTGCAGAGACTCTTGGATTTTCTTTGTAGGATGTTCTTAGATGGTGATTGGAAAGTCTATTTCTCTTAGCATTTGAGAATTTGTTGTGGATCCAAAATATTTTCGTGGAGACAATGTTTAATTGCAGGAGGGCAACTTCACTTGGGCGATTTTGCAGGGACTTCCTCAACTCGTTCTTTTGAAGCGGCTAATATCAAGGGGTTTTCAATAGTATCTTTGATCTTTGATTTCCATTTGATATGTCTCATGCTTCTACAGTCATTTTCTCTTGATGCATCAAATCTAACTTCAGTAGTTTGCTTGTGCAGGAGAGGAGGGCACACTTGCTTCCTTGGGTAAATCATTTTCACTTGGATACTCAGCCAAATCACCTCAAATTGATCGGGAAGGGATAGATCATCACCCTCAAGGCATCTACAAGATTTTATGGGTAAGATCTAGACTTAATTTTCTTATTTGAAATTCTAAACCATTGGCCACTTTATTTTACTGTTCAAACCCTAAGCATAAAATTTATAAATATTCTCTAGGCTTTGTTATTGTAAATTTCCTTAAAATCCACACTAGAGTTAATGTATGCCAGATTAATTAATTAAATCCAATTACCACAATTAACCACACATGGATTTCTTCACTATGCAGCGGAAAATAAATACTGAAAGAAATATAGTATCAACACATCAATGGAGACAACACAAATCTTTTTGGGTATATACCACCGAACAAAACCCAAGATGGGAAAACTGGTGCAGCAGTCTGAGAAGAAATTTTATTATGAAGATATGAAGCAAATACAATTCATAAAATTGATTTAGCCAGCCTGGCAAAATCAAACCTTTGCAATTCACTGAGAAGAACCCACAGACCTGTACGGCCTGCCCACGTAGCTGTACGACCCTGTTGCAGTTCGTACGGAATCCGTACGGCTTCCACGTCAGCTATACGGACTAATTTTGTACAGCCTCGGCTCACACGTGCGGCCCCTCTACGATCTATTGTACGGCCATGTTGTTGTATGACCTTGCTCGATTTGTACGGCTTCCCTCTCTCTGCAAATCGTACGGCCCTCTCTCTCTACCTGAATGCTCTGTCGATCTCTGAAAGATTGCTCCTCTGTCTTCTTCTCCGCAAACTTCTCTCTCAAACTTCTTTGTCTCTCTTTTCTCAATGTGTGTCCTCTCCACCAAATTGATCCTCCTTTTAACTCAATGGCCAAGCGAAAAACCTAACATCTCACTATAGATCTATGGATGAGATCCTCTAGTAAGATCAATGGTCAAGATTAGATTATCCATCACTTTAAATTATTTTCACTTGCACTTTATAAAAGTGACTCCAAAAAGTCAATTAATAATTAGATCACTTTATGTGCTTTTCCTAAGTCTAAACTTTGGAAAAGACATCAAATACATTTGGCTTCCTGATTTAAGTCTTCTTGCATGCAAGGACACATGCAAAGCAAGAAGACCTTCCTTGTTGCCACTTTCTAACACTCCTCCTCAATGAGGAAGGGATTCGGTAGCAACCCCAACTTGTCTCTGAACTTCACAAACTTGAGTTTGCAAAGTGCCTTGGTGAATATGTCTGCCACCTGCTCATCTGTCTGAATGTACTCCAACTGAATGGTTCCTCTCTGAACACAATCTCTAAGGAAGTGAGACCGGATGTCAATGTGTTTACTCCTATCATGAAAAACTGGATTCTCAGAAAGGTTGATACCACTCTGATTATCACATTAAACTATAGTAGTCTCCTCCAACTCACTCTTAAACAATCCTGAGAGCAACTTCCTCAATCACATCCCCTCGCATGCTGCCATGTACTCAACCTCTGCTGAGCTCAATGCAACTGACTTCTGCTTCCTGCTGAACCAAGAGACAATCCTTGATTCTATGCTGAAGAAGCAACCCGAAGTGCTCTTCCGATCCTCTACACATCTTACCCAGTCAGCATCTGTGAAACCTGCCAACTATATACTCCCACTACGCTCATAAACCAATCCATACTCCATTGTGCCTCTGATGTAGCGAAGTATGTGCTTCGCAGTTGTCCAATGTACTCTTCGAGGGTTCACCATGAACTGACTCAAAGATTTAATTGCAAAACTAAGTTAACTGCAAAACTAATGTCTGGTTGAGTGTTGACCAGATACATAAGCGACCCGATAAGCTGCCTATACAGTGTAGGATCAAACTCCTCTGATCCCGATACATCAATCTTCCTCCAGTTGGTAACTAGAGGTGTAGCCATAGATCTACAGTCCTCCATCCTGAATCTCCTCAAGATCTCTACTGCATAGTTCCCCTGTCCAATGAAGAAGCACCCATCTCTCTGCCAAACCTCCAGACCTAGGAAGTAATGCATCAACCCAAGGTCTTTCATCTCAAACTCCACTGCAAGATTGGACTTGCAGTCCCCGATCAGCCTCCCATCTCCTATAAGGAAGAGATCATCCACATATAGTACCAGTATGAGAGGTACCTCACCTGACAAGAAGTATAGGTTATGGTCTGCCTCACTCCACTGGAAACCCATCTCTCGTAGATAGTTGTCAATCCTCGAGTACCATGCTCGAGGTGCCTGCTTGAGCCCATAAAGAGCTCTCTGCAATCTGCACACATGCGACTCCCTGCTCTTTACCTCAAACCCCTCTGGCTGCTCAATATACACCTCTTCCTCAATAACTCCGTTGAGGAAGGCAGTCTTCACATCCATCTGATGAACGCGCCAACCCATCTCTGCTGCCAATGATAGGATAGTCTGAATAGAAGAATACCTAGCAACAGGGGCGAAGGTTTCCTCATAGTCAATACCTTGCTTCTGTGAATACCCCTTAGCCACGAAGCGTGCCTTGTACTTTTCCACACTTCCACCTGTTGCATGCTTTACCTTGTAGATTCATCTGGATCCCACCACCTTTTTACCTTCTGGCCTCAGCACAACCTCCCATACCTGGTTCTTCATGATTGAGTCATACTCCTCAACCATGGCCTCTTGCCACACATCATGTTGTGCAGCCTCCTCAAAACTAGAAGGTTCAGAGTCAATCAACTCTGCCGTCAGTGCCATATAGCTCAGTCTATCTGGTGGTTTGCTCCACCTCATGGAGCTCTGTGGAAGACTCACCTGCCTGGAATCCTGAACAGTGGACCTATACCACCTAGGTAGTGGCCTAGTGTCTACCTGCTACGGCTATTGGATATCCTCCTCCTGTTGCTGCTCATCCTCTACATCAATGATAGGAGGATCCTATCTGTTGGTACCAGAATCTGCCCCATCAAAAATTTTAGTTTCCGACAGCGCGCATGTAAAAAGCAACCCTGATTTTCGCTGTCAGAAGATCTATAACCAATAATATTATTGTCAAATCCTTGAGCTTTTCGTGTCAACCTGCTCAGTTTCTTATTGCCCCTATTGCCCCAACCTCCATCCAAGTCATTTGGTAATGAATGTCTTTGGCCTTATTTTCCTTGCTTGCTTAGAAAGTCACCATTGATATTCTTATCCTATGTGCATTAGAGTTTTTAATAATTATTATTATTTTAAAAACAAGATCTGTTATCTTTTTTATAAAATAATATTTTTTATTAAAAATAAAGTTAAAGTCATTCGCTTTTCCCAAACTTATGCATTCTAAATATCACGTGGCTTCGTTTTTAAAAGGGAGATAAGTATTATTTTGCAAAAAGTGGTTCTTTTGAAGAACCATATCCACGTTAAGCTTTAAGCCCAGCCTTAAATCATATTGCCAACTCTCCAAGAGTTACATCAAGCACCATATGCCAAGCTCACACACTACAAGTCGATGAGCTATGAAACCAATGCCGCATATAAACTTTAAAGTCTAAAACACTATTTTTCTTTGGTGGTGTGGGATAAAGTCCCATTCAAATCAAAAATAAAATGATCGGCAGTTGATTGGGATTACAGATGTTCAAGAGGTGACTCAAAGATGAACAAGTAGTTAAGTTATGAAAAATCTCACTCCAGATGCTAGTGAGGTGTTCACTCCAAGCTTGTAGGTGTTAGATATTGTGTATCCGAAAGTACATCCAAATGCATACATGGAGAGTGCCCAGAGCATTCACGGGTTTCAAAGTAAGAATCTTACACATCCAAAATCAAAGAGAGCATTCATAACAAGAGTAAACAGGTAACTAGTTATGCACTATGCGTCATATGCCAATGGGGAGAAGTTAAAATTGAAGTGTGTGCCAACATAGAATCCCAGGTCAAGTATTGACAACAAATTATACAGTTGTTCAAAGGCAATCCTAGGCTTATCTATATGGCACATCTTCGAAAAGCATTATGGTTATGGTCAATGAAGTATTTGAAGCATCATTAAAATGTTAATTCATTAATATGCTATGTTTTCCATATGGCATGTTTGCGTTGATCGGGCTTGATCGTATTGGTTGTGAAATCTGCATGTCATTATACTCTTAATCTCCAGCATCGAAAAGTCCATATGTATTTCAAAATTGAATCATGGATCTTATTGTCACCTTCATTGGCTAAGATTAGTGTGCTAGAAATTCAGAGATTTTGACACGGATGATATCTTTGTATGCTTCGCTTCTTGTAGCAAAGATTACAGTTGTGGATACGAAATGTTGGCAAAAGAAAGATCTGGCAGAGACTTATAATCACTTCCAGATTTTTAGCCATTGGTTAAGCAATCGATCCACACTTCATTAAAGAGGCAGAGGAATAGTGGTAGAGTATCAGATACAAAGGATTAGATCAACTTCTTCAGGCATTCAATAGTTCCTGATTTGAAGAGGATAGATTCGGCATTTCAAAGAAGTAAGGCAACTAGCCTTACAAGTGGACATACTTCATTAAAGAGGCAGAGGAATAGTGGTAGAGTATCAGATACAAAGGATTAGATCAACTTCTTCAGGCATTCAGTTCCTGATTCTTGGACTTGACAAATGTCAAAGGTTTTATCCCACAGGCACAACAATCAACATCGTTTCCAGGAGAAGGATCAGCAGGTCAAAGATCAGTGGCAGATATCAAGGAAAACTGACCTAATTTCTGGCATTGATTCGAGAATTTGTTCCACAAGATTGTTTTGTTTTAAATTTGAAAATTTTGAATGTAAAGGGAGGAAGTTCCAGCCGAGAAGTTGGAGAGAGTTGTAGGAGGCAGAGCCTTAAGTGTTTTGTAAGCCCAAGAGGCAATCATTTTTGTAAATTTTGAATCGGAGAATTCCCATGGCTTCATGTTGCCTCATCGTCAAGTTCCTGTCTACAGCAGTCTGATTTATATCTCTGATGGAAAAGAGTTTTCAATGGTGATGATGTCATTGTTAATGACCTTGTTTTCCTCATTCAGCTGTAGATTTTGAAAGTTGTTTACATATTGTATTATGGATATCTTTTTGGATTCCTTAAAGTTGATGCACAGTTTTGACATTTTGGATTCTTCTTCATGTCTCCCAATCGACATCACTGGATTCATCTGTTTTGATGACCAATTTGATATTCATATTTTTAGACATCTGTGCTTTGACTAAAGAGACTCCATGCCCAATGGACTATTTTTCTGAACTTTAAAATTTATTATAATCAAGCTTGCTGCCCTCTCCCTTTCTCATCCAGCCTTGCTGATCTATTTACCACCCTCAAATTCAATCATCATTTCAGATGCCTAAGCTTTGTGCTTTAGCAATCAAAGTACAGATTTTAGGACAAACACTATCCACCTGACTCCCTCTGACTACCAGAACCTGTGTTCTGTGTTTGTACCTGTAACTCCTCCAACTTGACTCCCGAGTCCTCAACTGGTTGTTCCTGTGCTGGTAAGTCCATAGATCTTCTCAAGGCTCTGTCCTCATCAAACTGGACATCCCTGCTCACAATGATCCTCTTGCAAGCTGGGACATATACTCTATAAGCCTTGGAAGTCTCACTATAACCAACTAGAAGTCTCACTATAACCAACTGGAAGCCCCTTCTCTCCAGAAGGATCCAGCTTCTTCCTAGTGTCAGCATGAATGTGACAACAACAGATACTCCCAAATATGCGTAAGTGACTCGCATCTGGTCTAGTACCTGTGAATATCTCCTCAGGTGTCTTCCTCCCCAATGCTGTGTGGGAACACCTATTCTAGACATATATTGCAGTCCGAAATGCCTCGGCCCATAGGAATAGTGGTAATCCCTGATCAAATAGCATGGCCTTGGTTGCACTCACCAATGTCCTGTTCTTCCTCTCTGCCACTCCATTTTGCTACGGGGTGTGAGGAACAGTGTGTTCCTTCTTGATCCCCTCCGATGCACAGTACTCCATGAACTCTCTATTGGTGTACTCACCACCGTTGTCAATCCTCAAGATCTAAATCTTCCTCCCTGTCTAGTTCTCCACGAGAGTCTTAAACTCTCGGAAACGCTTGAAGACCTCTGACTTAGCCTTCAGGAAATAGATCCAGGTCTTCCTGCAATAGTCATCAATGAAAATGACACAATAACTGTAGCCACTGAAAGAGTGGTCACTCATCGGTTCGCATACATCCGAATGCACCAAGTCTAAGGCCCCCTCAAACTTGTGCTCACTATGTGGGAAAGGTCTCCTGATGTTCTTCCCCAACGCACAACCCTTGTAGTGGTTGTGCTTCTCCTCCTGTACTGAAGGAACTTTGATAACTGCCTGTCTCAAATGCCTCAGTGCACCATGATGTAAGTGTGCCATCCTCCTATGCCATAACTCACCATCACTACTGTTGCTACTGACCAGAGCCTTTGCAGGCTCAAACTGTAGTCTGTAAACCTTCCGACTCCGAACCCCAATCATCCTATCCAATCTCTGATCTGACCCATGTGGCCTGATATATACTTTCCTGTCCCGGAAAGTCACTAGAAAACCCTTTTCTTCTAGTGTGGAAACTGTTATGAGATTCTTCGTCATCCCTGGGACATATAACACATCAGCAAAGCTGATAGGCTTTCCAGACTCCCTCTGAAACAAAACAGTACCAACACCCTGCGCCTGATACCGCGCATCATCTCCTAACTCAATATGGAGATTTACTCCACCCTCCTGCAAGCTCTTGAAGAACGATCTATGTCCTGTCATGTGACAAGATGCATCGCTCTCCACATACGAAATGTTGTTGCCGATGGAGCTTTCCATGCAAGCTATCAAGCAAAAGTCCTCGTCAAAACTCTTGCTGAAGTCATCCACCTTTGTTGAACTTGCCATCTATGTGTTGTTCTTCTTCTTTCTCTCTGGGCACTGGGAAGCAAAGTGTCCATGCTTGTGGCATATGAAGCACTTGACTTTTGACATGTCCAAGTTCTTTTTACCACCTTTCTTCTTCTTTGCCTTCTCCTTGCCTTTGCTCGCTAGGGCTAGAGCCTCTTCATCCACGATCTGTGGGGCACCGCTGGATGAACCTGAACCTTGACCCATACGGGTCTCTTCCTGCGCAAAGTCATCCCACAATCTCTACCAGTCAGGGAGCTTCTCCCTAGCCACCGCGCCTTTAACAAAGACATCCCATGGCTTAGAAAAGCCATTGAGAGCTATACGAACTAGCTCCTCATCCTCAGTCTTAAAGCCCACTGCTCCGAGCTCATCTCTGATCTGTGTGAGCCTTGTAAGATAAGGCACCACTCCTTCACCCTTGGCCATCCTGGTAATACGGAATCTCTCTTGCAGCACCATCTTCCGGTTTTTGTTCTTGCTTTGGTAAAGACTTTCCAAAGCCTTCCACATCTCTAATGCAGTCTTCTTCCCAGACAGGTGAGGGACTATATGGTCCTTCACCCCATCCAAGATGATCAACATCGCTCTGGAATCTATCTTCTTCCACTTTGCCAACTTGCCGGATCAGTGGGAGCAACCTTCTGGTCATCAATGTGCTCATCAGCATCAATAACATCCAGGATCCTGGTGAACCTCTCTTTCCAAGTAGGAAAGTTGTGTGCCCCCTGGAGTCTATCCTCAACTCTCAACTATACGGCCATAATGAATAGTACCTGTAAACCCTAGGATAGATGTGCCCCTGATCTATCCAACCAACTGTTGCTTTCTCTCGGTCTGCTCAGAAGAGCTCTGATACCATGTAAATTTCCTTAAAATCCACACTAGAGTTAATGTATGTCAGATTAATTAATTAAACCCAATTGCAACAGTTAACCACACATGGATTTCTTCACTATGCAGCGGAAAATAAATACTGAAAGAAATATAGTATCAACACATCAATGGAGACAACACAAATCTTTTTGGGTATAAACCCCCAGACAAAACCCAAGTTGGGAAAACTGGTGCAGTAGTCTGAGAAGAAATCTTATTATGAAGATATGAAGCAAATACAATTCAGAAAATCGATTTAGCCAGCCTAGCAAAATCAGACCTCTGCAATTCACTGAAAAAGAACCCACAAAATTGTACGGCCTGCCCATGCAGTTGTACGGCCCTGCTGTAGTTCGTACAGCTTCCACGTCAGTTGTACGGACTGATTCCGTATGGCTTCAGCTCACACGTGTAGCCCCTCTGCGATCTGCTGTATGACATTGCTCGATCTGTACGGCCTCCCTCTCTCTGCAAATCATACGGCCCTCTCTCTCTGCCTAAATGCTCTATCGATCTCTGAAAGATTGCTCCTTCGTCTTCTTCTCCGCAAACTTCTCTCTCAAACTTCGTTGTCTCTCTTTTCTCAATGTGTGTCCTCTACACCAAATTGATCCTCCTTTTAACTCAATGGCCAAGCGAAAAACCTAACATCTCACTATAGATCTATGGATGAGATCCTTCGGTTCGATCAATGGCCAAGATTAGATTAGCCATCACTTAAATTATTTTCACTTGCACTTTATAAAAGTGACTCCAAAAAGTCAATTAATAATTAGATCACTTAATATGCTTTTACTAAGTCTAAACTTTGGAAAAGATACCAAATACATTTGGCTTCCTAATTCAA
Organism: Larix kaempferi; assembly: GCA_027924585.1. Lineage (NCBI taxonomy): Eukaryota > Viridiplantae > Streptophyta > Pinopsida > Pinales > Pinaceae > Larix > Larix kaempferi. The sequence goes on along the minus strand of BSBM01000123.1, from coordinate 19,344,016 downwards.
GTCTTCTTACATGCAAGGGCACATGCAAAGCAAGAAGACCTTCCTTGTTGCCACTTTCTAACAGTTATTTGGTTTTTCGGGAAACAATTTCTAGGTTTGCATCCTTAGTCCTAGCCTCAAGTGGGTCCTCAAGGGTGTCTTGCTCTGTGCACTCCTTCTACCCATTTCCCTAGGCACTAATCTCTCCATGCTTGCACCCTCCTTGTTTGCTTGTCTTCCGAATGATCAAAACTTTGTCTTTTGAGCTTGTGGCCTTTGATACTATCAGATCTATTGTCAAGCTCTACTAGGAAGCCTCAAACTTGACAGATCTACTCTTTGGGACCATTTCCCCTATTCTAATTACATGTTTCCCAAGGCGGTTGATTTCGACCATCTACCCTTGCATCTAAATCCTAGATCCTTCTCTAATCTATAAATCATTGTGTCTAATATATTTAAAGTCAAATCTCAGCCATCTTAAGCCTCAACAGTGATTTTATCCCTTAGATCTAGGGTTCTTCACCCATTACCTTATGTACCCTATTTTCATAGCTTGATCTGGTAATTGGGTTAGATCTCTCTTATCGAGAGTAGATCAGGGTCTCCTCCTTTGTTATCTAGGGCTTGGATAGCAAGAAGCGAAGAGTGCCTCGGTTGGCGTGACAACCAATACATCTTGGGGATCGAGGCCCTCTTAGGTCACCTCTTTAGTTGCCCATCACCTCTACCATCCTGTATATGATCATCATTAGGCATTAGGGGAAACTACAAGTTGCGTGATAACAGGTACGTTGGCCCATTGCTCCACATGAAGTAGCAAGGAACCCCACAAGGTAATGGTGTATCCACCAAGTATGATGATGTGGACAAGCACTAAGGCCCCTTTGAGAAGATATGGAGTGACATTGAATTTTTGGCATGAAGTGTCCTAATGGATCCTTGAAGTGGGGTACTAACCCTTGAGACACCCTTAAAATTTGGAGATCCACAAATTAAGGATGAGTTTAAGGAAACCCTAAAAGAAGCTTCTAGGCATGATGAAGTGTATAAATAGAAGATCAAACTTTTCATTTTATCATCAATCCAAGTCTCTCTTTGCTAATGTGCACCTCTTGGAGAAAAGTCGGAAACTTTGTAGAGGAGAAATTTTTTGGTTGAGGAGATTCACTAAAATTGGCATAACTTTCTCATACGATATCGGAATTACAAAATTCTTGGCTCGTTGGAAAGCTTGTTGCGAGGGCTATGTGATGACATGATCTAGAGTTTCTTTTGGTTTGTCTATTATTTCTTCATCTTGTGATCTTGGCAAAGGTATGGTTCGTGCTTGTTGGTTTCTCTTGTGATCGCATATGTCTCTCATGGATAGAGTTCATGTTTGATCTTGGTATGGTATGTGAAGTCATTGAATATGTTATGGAGGCTATGATGATGGTTATCTTGGCATAGATCTTTATGTTATCTTGTCATATATCTTGATGTTAACTTGACATAGATCTTGATGTTATCTTGTCATATATCTTGATGTTATCTTGGCATAGATCTTGATAGTTATCTTTGGATAGATCATGGCATACCTTGTAGGATCTATGGCTTGATTCGATGTAAAAGATTAAATATGGAAATGAAATCTTTGGATGATTGCTTCTAGGCATTATTGAGAATTGGACTTGATGCATACACAAGCTTGATATAGTGATAGAGACAAGAACAATGATACAGGTGCAAATTGACAGAGTGAGTGATACAAGTACTGGTTGTGACAGTGATACAGTGACAGTGGCAAATTGATCTTCTTATTCATATCAAGGTGGAAGGATGGGGCAAGGATAGGGCGTTGTAGCTTCCTTCCAGTCGGTGTTGGTAAATCAGGGAGTTGGAGCTTCCTTCAGCTTGGAGCCTGTAAATCAGGGGGTTGGAGCCTCCTTCCAGTCGATGCTGGTAAATTAGGGATTTGGAGCTTCCTTCAGGTTGGAGCCTATAAATCAAGGGGTTGGAGCCTCCTTCCAGTTGATGCTGGTAAATCAAGGAGTTGGAGCTTCCTTCAGGTTGGTGCCTGTAAATCAAGGGGTTGGTGCCTTCTTCCAGTCGGTGTTAGATAATCCTAGAAGTTGGTGCTTCCTATGAATGTAATCTTATTATTATATAAGAAAAACATGCTGTGGTTTTCTCCCGTTTGGGTTTCCACGTTAAATCTCTTGTGCACTGTGTATGGTTTATGTGATAATGAATGACATTGTTAATGGTTAATGTTTACATGATATAATTAATGTTTGAAATGGTAAAAAGTGCTCAATACTGATTCACCCCCCCCTCTCAGTATTTCCAACAGAAACCACGTATGGGGGACCGCTCTCCTCCCAACCAACCCCTCAATCATAGACTGAGAGCCCCCGAGCCCTCACTCAGCAATACCAAGCCAACCAACACTACCGTAACCAGGATCCTACCCTCATCCTCCAAACCTCCATCTCCACCTCGCCCATAGAACCCTCTCAAAAATATATAACAAGGCTAACTCAAACCAAAACCACCCCAAACAAAGAGCATGAAAAGACCCCCTCCAAAAAGACCCCTCAATCAGCCCCCAATTCCCCTATTTATACAGAATTTTCCAATTTTAATTAATTAGAATGAATTATGCATGAGTGCTAAATGGCCTTCATGCACATTACTTTTTCTAATCATATTTAATTATCTTAACTAAGTTTTATTTGTTAATTCAACTTTATTATAAAAAAAATTCTTATTTCTTATTTTAAATAATATATACTCCATTAATATTTCCTTATTAGCTAATCTAGGTTTAATAATACTGAACTAATCTTCATTAATTTTGGGTTGATAGTAGTTACAATTTGTCAAGGAAGTTGCATGCAATATTTGGGGGTTAATGCACATTGTAGGAAAAAATCCTTTTGCTTGTTATGTTTCTGTAATCAGTTTGATTTATAAGCATTTTTATATTTATTTAGAAATCTTTACTGCATATAATGCTTTCTAGAGATTAGGTATCCCCACCTTGATATATTAATGTATGTTGATTTCTCATTGAGAACTTTTAGTCATTTGTGCATGTCAAAATAATATCTTCTCAGAATCATTATAGCAGCAATAAGGATGTAGTTCCATTCCCTGCCACTACTGAATAAATAAATAAAAGTTTCTTGACTCACCATCACGCCCAACCACATGTTCATCAACCTGCATTAAACATCCCCACATAAGCATGCCCCATTTTGAAATTGAAAAAAATACTATTACTTAATATTGTCCGATAGAGAAAGAAAACATGAACAAAAAAACATATTTCATAAAAGAGAATCAGTTCTAGTACTTGCCCATAAAAGCTCTACATTGAGCAAAAGCAAAATACTATATCCCAAAATACATTCCTTTGAGAAAAAACAGCCTTAATAGCCAACTAGTCAATTGATATGATTATGACAAAGATTACAGTGATGCCACCTAGTTTACTTAATTGTCCTCCAAGCAACTGTCAGGTTAAGACTTAACCCCGCTACCTGGAAGTCAATAACACATGACTCATCTAATCTACCATCAATGAATTTGTTCAAACTAAAACGCTTACTAACCCATAGTAATAGAGGCAGCCAAGAGATATGATTAACATTCAAAAATGACAAGTAATCAACAAGACAAGTTAAATACCAAGGGTTATTCATCAGTTTATAGTGCCTAAAACACCTCCACCTTGCATCGACATGTAAATGGAAGTTCATAAAACATTTTTTTGAACTAAAGCTCCTTTAAACTCTATTAATATGTAATATGTGCAGGGCTTCAATACAAAAACACGGGCCAGAAGCACAACCTCCATAATCATAGCCAAAACTCAAAAGACATGGGTTGGTTTAAGCCAAAACACCCATTATCATCAAGAATAACAAATGGAATGAACAAAAGTTCAGTTACTAAAAAATATCCAGCATAAGAAGGACAGACAACAATAATCCATATAGGACAAGTAATAAATAATTGAATAAGAATATGATAGAATCAATAAGTTGATGATACAATGCCCTGTAACGATGTGTACTTATATGCATTGACTAGTCCCCATGTTTGAACAATCATGCCCTTAAGATAGGTCATGTTCCTTAGTTAGGATATGAAACTTCATTTATTATTATTACGTTCATTACATTGCATATCCCTTTAAGCATGCTTTCTCCTCAAATCATTTTGTGGAAAAGACTCTCTCTCTTATTCTGGCTCATAATGCCTTCTCATAATTCTTTGTTCTTGTAGCTATGATGGTTGACAATACAAGATGATATGATCTTCTAAGTGTTGAATTGTCAAATTGTGAAGGGTTCTACCCACCCTAACTCAATCCTCTATAGGACTATGCATTTATAGGGTTCTTATAAAGAACCTAATGTATTGTGATTCCCAGGATGAATTCTACTTTGAAACCCAATTGTATTGGCATTCATATTCTTCAAAATATAGGTCAACTATTTTTGTTCAGAAAAATGTTGATATACTGATTGGTTAAGTATCAATTATTGTGATTAGGATGTCGATAAGATGTCATTGACTCATTCTAGCATAATATTTCCTTATCATACTTGTAGTGTTTTCCTGATTCACTTTTGGTATTATATTTTCTTCATACACCTGCTTCGCTTTGTCGATCACTAAATTTCTATTAGTAAGTACACTTGGAATTTCCATGTTTGTACTTCGACATCTAAAAATAATGTTACTTCAATTGGATTTGCATCGTTTTGAGTTTTGATGTTGATTGGATCTATACTAGTTCCTTTCTCCATGATTTGGATTTTCACATCTTAAGACTTTTCTAGTTCCATAGGTTCAGTCATTGTTTCTTTATTTCTTTATTAATTGATGCGTCTTTCTTGGTAAATCCCTCTAACTTGTTCTGTAGCGACTTCTTATCATTCTTTGGCTTCTTAATTTGTGTAAGTAAGCTTTGATTATGATCGCTCAAGCATGCAAGTTCTTCATTATGTTATGACTTGTCAACCTTATTTTAAAGGCCTTGATTCTCTAGGTTCTCATCTTTTAACCCTTTGAATTGTTCAAACAACCTCTCATTAAGGTTCCTTAAGTGAGCATTTTCTTCATATTTTTTTTATCAACTCTTACTAAGTTTCTCCTTGAAATCTTCATTCTCCTATTCTAACTTCTAATTGCACTATTTCATATCTTTTGACTTCTTGATTTTTGCGAGTAATTTTTTACTATGATCCTTTAGGCAAGAAATTTCCTCATTTTTTCTCATAATCTCTTTTTTATCTCATAATCCCTCATCTACTTCTAATAATTCATCATTAAAATATATTCTCAAGACCTTTATATTTTTCTTGTTTCGCCAATTCATCCTCTAATTTTTAATCTGTCACTGCATTTGCACGTCACTTTGATAATCCATTAGAATAAAAACTATGTAACAATATGGGCAAACGCCATTTTGAATTTTTAAGGAACTTAAAAATTCGCACTCGTTTGCACAGAAAGGATATTTTGCCAAAAAGGTAGAATTATCTATGGAAATCATCGTTTATAGCTTTACTTATTTCTTGATTTATTTCTTCGATAACAATTGACTACACTAAATGCAAAAGAGCCAAAATAATAAGTATATGATGGTCTTTTGGAACTTTTTTATCCCCCTTGATAACTTTTGAGTTATGATTAAATAACCCCTTTAATAACTTTTGAGTTGTGATTCTCACTTTACTTCAAATACCTTTTTCATGAAGCAATTTTATAAGAATATACTTTGCCTTAACCACATATATAAGAACGTACACAGATATATATATATATATGATAGATTTTCCAGAGGTCACTACTCACTTTGGAAATCTCAATCCCAGCTTGGCCTCAATTCACAATAAGCCTCATCATAACAAACCCAACTTCTCTAAGCTTGAGAAGGAATAATAAATGCAATATACTTATAGAATAAAGCAAAATGGAATCTATCAAACTACTCAAAACTGCAGCAATCACACAATGGACAATAATATATCCTGGATAACCCCAATGGGGAAAACCAGCTACTAAGGGTGTTCTTCAATCTCAAGCCAAAAGAGTAGTACAATCAGAAATATATGGCAAAAGAAACCTGAAGGACAAGCCCTAAATTTGCATGTTGCTGCCACTGTTGCTCTGAGGACTTGTGCCCTCTGCTCTGTACTGTCTGATCTATGATCTCTGATCTCAGCTTCAACCAATCTCTAGAAGAAGGACTCTCACTGAATCTGCTCTGATCTGCTCAACTACTGAATAAATGCTGCAACCTCAAACTCTGAACTTTGAAGTGCGCCCCTGCTCTGGAAGTGCGCCCCCACTTCTCTGGAAGTGCGCCCCTCTCTGGATCTCCATCAATATCTGAAGAGATCTAATTAGATCCTCCTCAATCACTAAAGAAGGATCCTTTGCTTCTCTCAGCCCTCCTGGCCTCCAGAAGTGCGCCCCCACTGACAAGTGCACCCCTCTATCCTCAAGAAGTGCGCCCCTCTCCTCTGTGAATTCGCCCTAGCTCAATCACTTAGCTCCCTCTGTGCAGATGGACTCACTACACAATTAAATGGCTCCTCAGTGCCTCAGATTAAGTGACCTTTCATCTCTCTCAGATCCTCCCATTCTCTCCTCCAGAAGATGTGCCCCCTCCTCTCAAGAATGCGCCCCCTACATGCACAAAGTGGCCCTCACTCTAAATCTCCTCACTCTCTGAAGAAAATACAGAGTAACCCTTTCTAGTTGCCCCTTGCCTCCTTATATCCCCTCACTAACTTATTAGGGTTTCCAAAAGCCTAATATGAGTGCATGCAAAAATCCCGCTTTTGCATGCTTTTTACTTAAAAATCTTGCATGCAAACTATTGCATGCGTAAGGAAGATGACACTGAAATCTCTGCATGCATCCACCACTAGATCCATGACACCTGGTAGAGTGCATCTCACCCTCCACCCTCCCCTAATGACTATACTAAAAATGTACCTCCATGCTAGGCATTTGAACATGAAGGACATCCTGAGATACACCTATCTCTAACACTCCCTCTTATCGAAGGAAGTCCTGTAAATGCCTGGATCAATCACATCCCCTGCCGCTGCAATTGCTAACTCTGAACTAGCTTCCACTGCTGCACTCTGATCTGATAACCCATGATCTACCTCCATCGATGTCATCTCGAGAGAAGCCTCTCGCTCTCTCTCTCTACCTCTGACACTAAACCCTATTCCAGACTCCCTCTGAAACACTACTCAAAGCTCCCTTTGAAGTTGATCAACAGTGGATCCACTAGCCTGTACCTGACCCTCCTGCTCCGAGATCTCTCATCTTGCTCTTGATCCTGATCCAGCTCAGTCATCTCATACCAGCTCAAACTCCGGTTAGTACCGGTATGAGCCTCTCGCTCATCCCTCTTATATGAGGACTGACTCCTTAGTGCCTCATCAGTCCTGGGATCATCTCGCTCTCTGTCCATCTCAAACTCTAAAGAAGACTTTGAAATTCACCCCGATGTACCTAAAGTAGGCTAGCCCCAGACCACATACTGCATACCAATCTGATGACACATAAACACAGGATCAGCGGAATCTCCTCCCACTGGATAAACAAATATGTGCTCCCTCTGAGACAAGATAGCACATCCTACCTCCTCCAAGACCGACACTGAAAGTCGGTTCACTCTTAGTCCAGGAATGAAAAGTACTCCTGATACCTCCAAGAGTTCTCCAAACTAGAGTAGAAACCGTACACATCCCAACCCTCTGATCACTTGCACTGACCCCTCAACATCTCGTACTGGTTGATCTGGAATAATATCAAGTGTGAGTAATGCCTCTCGCATTCCTGTCATATGGATATAGTATCTACTATCAACCATCTACCTCTCATCAACCTCAATCTCAAGTTGACTACTATCCTGGCCCAATACGAAAGAAGCAAGTGAGAACTCTCTATCAAACCTGCCAATAAACTCATCCACCTCCTCGACAACTGCTACCTGTTCATCCTTCTCCCTCTTGCCCTTCTTATTGTGAGGGCACTGACCTGCATAGTGACCATACTCATTACATGTGAAACATCTGACCTTACTCAGGTCTTTCTTCTGGTCCCCTCTCTTGAATCTCCGCTTTCCCTTCGCTACAAGAGCCACATCCTCCTCATTAGGGAGAGTAGAAGAGCTACCTAGGATATATCCTCCCCGAGTCTCTTCCTGTGTGAAATCATCCCACAAACGATCCCACTTAGGGAGATTCTCTCTAGCCATGATGGACTCTACAAACACTGCCCATGGCTTGGTAACTCCATTCAAGGCTTACAGCACAAGCTCTCCATCATCAACCTTCTCCCCCACTGCCCCCAACTCGTCTCTTACATGTGTAATGTGAGTAAGATAAGTGGCCATCCTCTCAGTCTTCATCATCTTTATGCTCTTTAGTTTTTCTCTGACTCCTGAGTACCATCTTCATATTCACATTGGAGCTCTAGTACAAATTGGCCAAGGCGTCCCACATCTCATACACGTTATCCTTACCAATGATGTGTGGGATCACATGATCCTTGATTGCATCAAGGAGGATCCTCTGAGATTTAATGTTCTTCTTGTCATAGGCTACTTTTGCAATAGAATCTGACGGCACTGTAACTGGTTTTGTGGCTGTACTCTCCACAATATCCCACAGTTCACTTTCCTTCAAAAGCAAAACAATCCTTGCCTTCCATGCACTGAAGTTCAAGGCCCCATCCAACCTATCCTCAACCCTCAAACTAGTAGCCATACTCCCTAATCAACTAAGAACTAAAACAAGAATATCTCGGAGACCAAGAACCTCTCTCAGTCACAGATATGGCCTCTACATTCACAGATCTAATAGATCTATCTCAGATCTACCCTCTCTCCTCACAAATCTAATAGATCTGATATGACTGTGCACATATATGATGCCTCCTCTCCAGATATGAACCCTACTCTTCAAATATGAGTCCTGATCTCACACATCTGATCAGTGTGCCCTTCCAGATCTGAATACTCATAGATCTGGTATGTGGTTGCCTGGATCTTTAACAAGGATTTGATACCATCAAAAAATTTCTAGAGGTCACTACTCGCTCTGGAAATCTCAATCCCAACTTGGCCATAATTCACAGTAAGCCTCATGCATAACAAACCCAACTTCTCTAAGCCTGAGAAAGAATAATCAATGCAATATACTTATAGAATAAAGCACAATGGAATCTATCAAACTACTTAAAACTGCAACAATCACACAATGGACAACAATAAATCCTGGAAAACCCCAATGGGGAAAAACCAACTACTGAAGGCTTTCTTCAATCTCAATCCAGAGCAAATAAATAGTACAATCAGAAATATATGGCTAAAGAAACTTGAAGGGACAATCCCTAGATCTGTATGCAGCTACAACTGCTTCTCTGAGGAATTGTGCCCTCTGCTCTGTACTGTCTGATCTCTTATCTCATCTTCAACCAATCTCTGGAAGGACTCTCACTTACTCTACTTTGATCTGCTCAACTACTGAAGAAATGTTGCAACCTCAAACTCTAAAGTGCGCCCCTACTCCGGAAGTACGCCCCCACTACTCTAAAAGTGCACCCCTCTCTGGATCTCTGATAATCTCTGAAGAGATCTGATTAGATCCTCCTCAATCACTGAAGAAGGATCCTCTGCTTCTCTCAACCTTCCTGGCCTCAAGAAGTGCGCCCCCACTGACAAGTGCGCCTCTCTCTCCTCGGGAAGTGTGCCCCTCTCCTCTATGAATTCACCCTAGATCAATCACTAAGATCCCTCTGTGCAAATGGACTCACTACACAGTCAAATGGCTCCTTGGTGCCTCAGATTAAGTGACCTCTGATCTCTCTCAGATCCAGCCACTCTCTCCTCTAGAAGATGCACCCCTCCTCTCAAGAATATGCCCCCCTACATACACAAAGTCGCCCTCACTCTTACTCTCCTCACTCTCTGAAGAAAATATTGAGTAACCCTTTCCAGTTGCCCCATGCCTCCTTATATCACGTCATTAACTGATTAGGGTTTCCAAAACCCTAATATGAGTGCATGCAAAAATCTCGCTTTTGCATGCTTTTTAATTAAAAATCTTGCATGCATAAGGCAAATGACACTGAAATCTCTGGATGCATCCACCGCGAGATCCATGACACCTGGTAGGGTGCATCTCACCCTCTACCGTCCCTTGATGCCTATATTGAAAATGTACCTCCATGCTAGCCATCTGAACATGATGGACATCCCGAGATATACCTATCTCTAACAATATAATGTTATGCACCAAATTCCCAAAATAGCATAAAATTAGAAAGACGGAGTAACCCAACACCTTGAGAATGAAATATAGAGATGAATAAGAAGCCTCTTCAAAGGGTCAACCTCCTTTCATAATGTATAAAACACACAAGACAAGATGACATGATATCTAAACTAGGTCTCCTTGGTACATATAGGAAAGGTTACAATTAAGGTCCTAGCCGACCAAATAATTACAATTAAGGTCCTAGCAAACCAATAAAGACAATACCAATATAATAATAGAAATGTAACGTCGCAATATCTAGGGATTAACATGCCCCTCCCCTTCAAACAAGTGTTGTCCTCAACACTTGATTAGTTATGGATGTTTCTACATGAAGAACTTATCTTCCCATGCCACCCTTATATTGACAAGTTCTTCCACTTGATGGTGTACTCAATAATTGCTTGATTCGTGTTTCAAGGATTGTTTCAAGTTCTAGTATGACTTTCCCTTCTTCATCAATCTCTGGTAAAATAGTTTGAACTGGGAACTTGTCTCCAATAGCCTTTTTTGGCATGAAACATGGTAGACTGGATGTACACGTGAAGATGGAGGCAACTCCAATTTGTAAACCATACTTCCAATACTTTGAAACACCTTATAGGGACCATAATACTTGGGTGCTACTTTGTTGTCCTTTTGTTGCTTCAGAGACATTTGTTTGTGTGATTGTAACCTCAAAAATACCCAATCCCCCACTTCAAATTTCCTTTCACTACGGTTTGATCTACGTGTTGTTTCATCATATTCTGTGCTATAGCCAAGTTGTCTTTCAATAATTGGAGAACCTCTTGTTGGTGCTCTATGTGGTCCTCCACTGCTTGAACCCTAGCTTTCTCTTTCAAGGATGATGTAATGGATGGCGGATGATAGCCATAAAGTGCCATAAACGAGGACATTTTTTATTCAGTATGGAATGACGTGTTGTACTGCCATTCTGCCAAGGGCAACCACTTGAGGCAATAAGTGTTTATTGTATATCTCTTTTCACTCTAATAAGGCACTAGTCTACTAACAGTGGGAAGGTCTTGTAGGAAGAGTTGTTATCCTATTGTACATCTTACAGGTCTATTCTTACCTAGTTTGGGAAGCCTCCCGTGGCCCAAGGAGCAGGCCTAAAACGAGGGGAGATAGCATTGTGGTGGCATTGTGTGCGTCTCCTAAATAGTTTCCAATCTTTAGCACCAGTCATAGTTGCCTAATTGAGAGGGTGCTAGATTTTGAGATAACAGTGCGCATTCTTGGAGGCCCCTTGATTGCTTTATAGGGATAATCCAATCCATATTACTTGGAGTTATTCACTTCGAAGTTGGAGTATTTTTGAGGTTCTATCCAAGGCAATTTAGCCTATTATTGATTGTACTCTAGATTTGGATCTTTATTTTTATCCATCTCTATTCTTACACTTCTTTGTTCTCTATGAACCATTGTACAGGCAACGGAGGAAAACACCGATGCTTTCTTCTTTCTCTCCTTGCTTCATATTTCTCCTGGAAAGTTGTGATTGAGAGCTAGCAGTAAAGTGCGAAAGCTGGTTGAATGACTTCATAGTGATCCTTGTGATTGTTTCCTATCTTGTGTGATGTGGAGAAGTTGAAGAGTACAAGCTTCCCCAAGATCTTTGAGATTGATTGGTGTGTTCCTAGTATCCTACTTGTCTAGGAACTTGTTATCTCTACAAACCTTAGAAATAAATATCGATCAGTGATTCTTTTTGTGACTGTCACTTGTTCAAATTGTGTACAGAATTCTATAGTACGCATACTCTTTACCTGTTTGTATTGTATGCTTAACAGGAAATCAAGTAGTAGGAATCAAATCTCTTACATTTGTTTTTCTTCATTCACTTTTTCAATTCCATATAAGGCCCAGTGAATTTACCTGGTTACTTTAATTATTTAAAACAAACTTATTCTTTTTGTGACTATCACTTGTTCAAATTGTGTAAGGAATTCTATAGTACGCATACTCTTTACCTGTTTGTACTGATGCTTAAGAGGAAATCAAGTATTAGGAATCAAATCTCTTACATTTGTTTTCTTCATTCACTTTTGCAACTCCATATAAGGCCCAGTGAATTTACCTGGTTACTTTAATTATTTAAAACAAACTTATTCATTTTTTCTTGATTTTCATGCATTCTTAAGCAGATAGATAGTACAGATTAGTTTACTTTCGTTTCTTTTCTTTAGTTTACTTTCGTTTCTTTTCTTTAGTTTCCTATCCAAAAAGAGCAAGCTTAATTTGCTGGCTTTTGACATGTACCACAGAAACAGGGCAAAGTTATACCTATTTATCAATTTGAGTGCATGGGAAAACATCTAAATACAAAAACAGCATTTAATTAGCAATTTGAGATTTCATGTATAAAACAAGATGAACAGCTTGCTGTTTCATTTCAGTTGTACACAGTAACAAATAGTTTTCAGCTTGGTTTTGCATTGGTTTGCATCCCCAGCTTTATTTGGTATTTTTTCTGAATTGTTTTCTGTGTGTTTTAGCAATTTTGGCGTGATTGCTGCTTGTCCACACCATTTACTCACAGATTTTACACATTACAGCAACTTATTTCATCAATTTGAAGTATTACTTATCATCATTGATTTGCAGTTAACACCTTCGATTACTTAGCCATACCCCCTTGAAGTTAGCATGCACTAACTTCGAAGGGAGAGGAATCAAGCGATGTGACAGTGGGTTGTTTCCTGCAGTTATCTGGACTCCACTTACTTTCTGCAGGGCAGGGATTTCCAGATGATCACAGGTCCCTTCAATTATTTTACTCGTACACCACAATTTCTCAAACCTGGCTTTTGAAAAGGTATATGACACTTTTGATAAGTAGCAATTTACTTTTCTCGGAAACCAATATGCTAAAGCATATAAATTCTAATCATATTTGATTTTGTATAGACAATTGTGTCTCTTACAAGAGCAAATCATAAGACTAATCTATGCTTCCCATCAATAATGATGAGACTTGGTCTAGTGAACAAGTATTATATTTATATTTTGCACTTTATTCTTATCTCCTTTGGATGACTTAATCTAAAATGATCACTCATCCACACTTTGTTGTATTTTATTGGAGACATGGTCCATTATGATCTTGTACTCTAAAGATAGTAATACAGTTCCAGCAATCTTCTCTCATACTTGCATACTTGCTTTCTTGTGTTTTCCTTGTGTGCGAATATCTTCCTTCTATTGTTGGTGTTGTGCACATATCAGCTGGTATTAGAGCCTAATGAAGGCCTTTGGATCTACTTGCCTCAAGGGTTCCATCTCTTACCCTTAATCTAACATCATTCGAATTTGTGCAATTGAGGCCCTAGATCAAGTCTCCTTGAGGATTTCTACCTCTACTAGATCTATTCCATCCAACAAGCTTCAGATTTGTGGAATTCTTTTGCAGACTTGGCACTATTTCTTTTCTCTTGGGTAAAAAAAATCACAACTATAATATCCTTCTATTGGTGTGGTCAATTACAGTCAAACCAATGCCATCAAATGCAGAATTTTGGTTCCATTACCAAATTGGGGTCAAAATAGTCATTATGTGTAGTATTATGAGAGTTATGCCCTCAAGACATTGGCCTTTGATATCTATTAGAAGTTAGAACCCTATCTTGCAACGCAGTTTTCTCTTTATCTAGGAACCAAATTGAAGTCACACCAGTACAATAAGCATAGTTTTAAAAATCGGAATCGGAATCGGAATCAATCGAGGGTCAACCCGGACTCGAACTCGGAATCGGTCATGAATTGGTCATGACTTGGCCGATTTGAATTTAATGACTCGGTTTACTCAAAAATACATAAAATATTTAAATTTTAAAGCAAATGAATCAGTAATGACTTGGACTCGGAATCGGTAATGAATTGGTCATGACTCGGCCAATCTGACCGGTTCAGTACCGACTCGGCCGATTCAGACACCGATTCGGCCGGACCGAACCAGTCACCCGAACTGATTTAAGGGCCGGTTTGGATCAGTTTAGCTTCTGCTCAGTCAAATCGGCCGATTATGATTCCGATAAGACCGATTTTTAAAACTATGACTATAAGAAGAAAATTTTTGACATCACTTGCAAATTGGTGTCGTAATAGTGATTCTTAAAAATGTTGAGAGAAGTTACGACAATTTCAAGTTTTGTCTTTGTTCAACCCTCTACTGCGTGGGAGCGCCCCCTACCCCCTCGTTCCCGCTCCCGAAGCTCGCTTCCTTCGGAAGCTCGCTCCCAAAATGATCCCAAGGCGCTCCTTAGGCTCTCCCTACCTCTCCTATACTAAAAGCTCCTTTACTAGGTTAATCATCTGATGACAATGTTATGGTACCTCCCTTCTTTTCCAAGCTCCTATAAAATTTGTTATGGTTGATCATTTGATGATAATGTTATAAGTTATAACTACTAGATGATTGATGTTATATGGTTTAATCCATGTTTTCTATAACTAATTGAACATCCTACATGTTTTTTAAATATAAATCCATCAAAATTTATTAAAATATATACTATATAAAAAACGCTCCCAAAACAGGGGCTTTTGAAAATTTCGCTTTTCACTCCGCTCCCGCTCCCCGCTTCCCACTCCCACTCCGCGCTCCCAACAGCATAGGACTTCAACCTCACAACCCTTGCAGAAAAGGGAGATCCACTAAATGTAAGTTTCTCTTATTTTTTACAACCATAAGATCTACATTCTTTTCTTCATGGCAGATTGACAACAACAGAATCAGATTTTTTTGCAAGCTCTGGCACAACAACAACAAGGGATCACACAGCAGCAACAACAATTTCATATCCACATGTCAGAAACCATGATGGCCATGTTCAAGAATCAAGACCTGCAACGAGTTCTCCAACCATCATTGGTCTACAATCAATAGGTCTTTAGACTTTACCCCTATGACATTTTCTGCAATGTCCACACCTCTTGCCTTTGTTAATGATCATCACCATGCCCAGCATCATGCCTCTCATTTGAGTCTCCTCTAGCCAACACCAGCATGCCCAACACATCAAATGAGCCATAGCAAGCACAACTAGAATTTGTTCATGTACCTTATCTTTCCTAAGAACAAAATTCATTGTTTGTTCTTCACATTGCCAACACAGCTACCCAACCTTGGACTTCTACAGCTCCACTACATGGTACACCAATGGTGTTAGAAACACATTCTGAATTCACCTCTGCACCATCGACACTCTAGTCTTCATGACATCAATGGACCTGCCTCTTATCTTCCAATTGGAGTTGTTCTCAGAAATTTCTACCCATCCACAGTGTTTCATCCAGCTCATAGGATCCTCCAACCTAACCAGTGAGGACACGGAATACCACCCAATCCTTCTTATCACCATCCTTCTTCGGACAAAGATATAATTCACTTCTTGTTACCATGCATTACAACTATAAAGTAGAATGCACTTCGTCATCTTATGCACTATACTACTTGTACAGTTACCTTTGTTCCTCCTACATCAGTGCTCATTCTTAGTTTTCAACATGCTTCTTCAAGTTTTGCTTTTCAACAGGGAGGACCTCCACCAACATTCATTCACGGACCTCTTCTCTTCAACAAGGATTCTGCCACTAGTTCCAGCACTCTCTTTTCAGCAGGGACATGGGTCTATCTAAACCCCAACTACACCAGACCCACAAATTATTTCATCCTTTGTTGGAATGGTTGTACCCCAGCTACAACAGAAATCAAGGACAATTTCTCTCAGCAAACAGAAAATGAAGAGATTTAGTCTAGTGAACATGTGTGAGCATGTATTATATCTGTACTTTCCTATTTTGCACTTTGTACTTGTCTCTTTTGGGTGACTTAATCTAAATTGATCACTCACCCACTTAATTTTATTTTATTGGAGACATGGTCAACTTTGATCGCTCCCTTACAATTGTACTCTGTTTATAGTCATACAAATGAGTGTACAGCATGTGTACAGAGACAACAATCTTCTCTCATACTTTCATACTTCTCTCTTGTTTTTTCTTGTGTGTATCTTTCTTCTATTGTTGGTGTTGTGCTCATATCAAATAAGCTATTCTACTTGTCTATAGTGTTCACCCCATATTTAGATTGTAGGCCATTCAGTTTTTTCCGTTAGGAAAGGACCAAAAGAATTACAAGTATTTAGGCAGAATTTACCTTCATCCATAATTGAAAAACAAACATTAAACATATAACTTAATTCAAAATAGGGAATATGCTTGTGTTCAATGGTTCACCCTTGGAGGTTTGTTTCACCAGTGCAAGCAGGCCACTTGTCATGCCCAAACTCTTTGGGCCAGTCGTAATGCTTCTCTTTGAACTTAAAAGGAATCACTTTCAAAAAATAGAGAATTATAACATATCCCAGGCATTCAACCTTGCCAACTACAACCCATGAATAAGGTGAGAATGCATATGCCATGTAATGTCTCTAAGGTGCAAATAGATATATTACCACTGCAAATGCTGACAAAATCTAAAATGAGAGCAGAAAAGAAACCCAAACAGCCTAAATAAAAAGGAAATATTTTACATGTAATGTGCATTAATGAGAAAAAGAGGGGTCGGGGCACCTGCACACCCAATGGTGGAGTGCACCAGTGAATCCAAACTGTTGGAGGAAAGAACTTCTCCAAAACAGAACTGAAAGAGTAACATAATGTGATTGATTGATGGATAGATTGATTACAAGAGGGGGGGAACCCTTATTTAGATAGATTGAGGACCTAACTTACGGCACAAGCTGCCTTTATTAAGTAATTAGGCCTTTATTAATACTAATCACTCTATTTTAGCCTTATTTAACATAATCGGCCTTGGAGAATGAGAAAACAAAAATCCTATGGATCTGCTCACTGTGCATTTCTTTTCAATATTGGGTGAGCTGCTTGCTGGTTCTTTTTCTTTCTTAATGGCTATTTTTCTGTTGATGGCTGTTGATGGCAGCCTAGGCACTCAATGTTTGGCTCCAATACAGTTATGGGAATGCTGTAGCAGCGTAGCTGCTGTGATTACCCAGGATTTCAAAGAACATTCTTTTTTACTCTGCATAATATGCTGATATGCTAGTTGATGTTACTAAAAGCTGGAACTGTTCTCAAAGATTGCTATTTTTTATCCTTGCACAGATATATCTATGCTATCTTGCTGATGTAAATGCAGGAACAGTCTTTGAAGACTGCTATTTTTTATCCTTAGACGGATATATTTTTAAAATGATGATGTAATTATTAGGACTGTTATGTTTTTTGGCTCATTATGGAGGATGTCTATCCCCAGTTTTTTGAGATCCAGTATGTGAAGGATATAGGACAGTCTTTTGAATGTTTTACATTGAGGATCATTACACTGATACATCAAGCAATGCCAATGGTGTCTACAGAATGTATATCCGTTCTTTTATGGAATAGAATATACGATTCTTTTTCGAGAAAAAATAAATTTTATACAGACACACACACACACCATGAAGCACACATTAATCACAAAAAATGGTTGGTGGCACCTGGATATAAATGGTGGACTGTACCTACAAATCTGGATTTTGCATAAAGAACTCCAAAATAGTATTGAAGAAGTTATATGATGTGATTGATCGATAGCTACAATGATTACAAGTGGGGCAAAGTGCTTATTAAATATTTATATAAAGAGAGTGAAGATCAAAATAACAGTATAAATATAAGATACATCAACCATATAAGCATTGACAGAAGGCTTGGAGCCACCTGCAATTCAGTCTTGTTGAAGAAAGAACTCCAAAATCATATTCTAAGAGTAACAGGATTTTGTTACCTCCCAGACCTGCACTCAATGATAATTATGTCCCTGAACAAAATGGAACCTAGAGACACTTCAGAAGGTCACCAGTTGTCACCACAGCAACTCTTCCTCTCACTTTAGGCTGGCTCTCCTCCAGAACAAGAGGAGAAACTCTAGAAAACGTGTTTATGATATTCTAAGGGATGGTGGATTGCCGAGACTAATGCCTATCCAATTGGTGGAGTTACGATCAACAATCAAGAGGGTTTGAACTTATACCAGCATAGATCCATCTTAAACCCGGATCTATCAAGCACTGAGAGGGATCCAATTTATTGAGGTCTAAATATTTTTGATCTTAAATTTTTTACACATTAATAAAAAAATTACAATTCAAGATATTCTTTAAGCCGACATCATTTGCACTTTATTTCCTTTTTTATGGGAATGTCACGCTACATAACCTTACACAACGTTACGCGTTACAACATCTCCCCCATACTGGGCTGTAGAGCACCTCGCTACTCTCGGTGCAATGAATGAAGGCATAGGCTAGGCTGTTATAAACATGATATAACGAACCAAGTGGATTTTCTTCTATATGCCAAAGATTAAAGGAGGACCCTTCCAAATATGCTCCTCGCAACAAGTACAAAATCAGCCAAGTAATAATAACCATGAATCACTAAAGAACATGTTATCACATACATTGTAGCTGGAGCTACCATGATGCAGACCTGATTTTTTTCCAATCCATTGAGCTAGTCCTGTGGTTGAGATGAGCCTATTTTTCAGCGGTGATGTATATTTTCCGAGCCAGCAGTAGCAGATGCCCCCACCCATTGAGATGATTCTAGTGTAGTCATGGTTCATACAGTGCAGAGCAGTTAACCAGTGATGATATCATTTTCCCATGGTCAGTTGCAGATGTTCTAGAGGCAGGTATATGGTTGAGCAGAGGTATACATATTCTGCATTTAGATGTTTCAGTTGCTCTATAGTTTATGTTAGTTACTGTGACTATGCATGTTTACCGACAGTGGCATTTTGAGCTTCATGGTTTGAAACCTGTGTCATGAGTGGTTAGAGAGTCCCTAGTGTAAGGTCATTACATATGCTTGCTAGTATTTCCTACCTTACATGGACTTAGCCTTACCTTTGCTTTGATGGCATCACCTTTCATGTTCTCCATCTATTCGTCTCTTCCATTATCTAGTTTGATCTCGACTTGTACTTTGACTAGTGATATCGAGGACTCCCCCCACTTAGACCTCTTTGTTAGAGGCAATGTTTACCTTGTGTCTCGACGCTGGAGTGTGTGGCCTATGTCACCGGGTGTTATCTTTTAGTCCTCGAAAGCAAGTATTTCTATATAAGCATCAGATCGCATAAATATTATATCTAAATGGATGCAAAAAGTCAACCTAAAACAATGTTGCTAAACACTAAAGCAAATAAATAAAATGTCTTTCATAGCTTGTCAGTTGCCAAGGGACGAGCACTCATCCTTTGTGTGATGTAAGGCCGTTTACCTCTACAAGGCAACAAGGTGGTAACTCCATCACACCTATGGCCGGTGGCGGCCAATGGTGGTAAGACCGAGTCATTATCTGAGGCACGCAAGGCTATTCAGGGCACCTGCCCTTGGAGGATGGCTAGTGAAAGATGATTAAATATGAAATGTTAAATGTAAATGTGAAAAGTGAAAGTGCAAAGCTGACAATAAATTAAATGCAAAAGGTTGCTTGTCTAGAGTCTACTGGAAGCATTCCAAGCACTCTACCCATTTGTGAGGCACCACCATTCCTTGAGTGTTTTCTATCCGGCATATGTCTAAGTGGTTTCCCTTTTCCCTCGTGTCTGAGAGATTACAGTGTCAAAGTTACAAGTCCTTCCCTGTTATCCTAGCCTTGTTGTTCCACTTCACCCATCCTAGCAGTTTGTCTAAGTCTATGAGCGAGCATATGTAGGGAGCTTCATGAAAGACTTAATGGTTTCTCTCACACAGGTATATTTTATTGATTATATGGCCACTGTTATGTATTTCATGTTTTAGTTTAGTTACTAACATAAACTTGTGAGCATTATTCATCTAACATGTATGCAGGATCTTCTAGATTATTGCTCTACCTTCAATTTGGGTACTTTGACTTGGTCAACATGTTTCCCAAGGTAGTGACTACAGTGTTCGAGATTGCTTACTTATCCTCCAGATGTACCCAGTACACCATTTCCATGCTCAGTTTTCAGTTTGAGGCCATTCTACAGCAGTTACAGTGATTATTATTATTTTTATGGCCATTTTTATTATACTGGATATGGTGTTGGGTTTCAAATGCATATTTTGATGGATATATGGAGTATGTGTAGTCACTATTAACAGATTTCATGCCTCTGATTCACTTGGTGCACTCTTATGATGATTTTGGGCAAAGGAAGTGGACCTAATGATGATTTTATTCTCCAACATGATGTACCGGCAGTTTTTATTCATAAAAATGACCATAGCTTTCACTAGGAAAATCGATTTGGCTAATGTGGGTAAGGAAATGGCATGGGGATGATTGATGATGATGTGTAATGGCTCTAGATGCATGTTACATGGATTTGCTTCATCCGGGTTGATCTCCACATGATGCTATCTTGTCCTAGAGAGGACGTCTTCTCCCCTTGGGGTGCACTTCATAGTTGATCATTTGTATTTATCATATCATTATGTTGTATCTTTGTAAAAGGTTGAGTCGTAGGGTGATTTATGCCCCTAGTGACCCCTTTATGATGTTATCCCATGTTATATCATGATGTTATGTTGTATTGGCCCCTCCTAGGGCGTTATTGGGCAAAAGTGTGCCCCTCCTTTATGACTTAGTCATTGATCCATGTAATGAAAAAATAAAAAGATCTCCATCGTTGATGATCTACATTGGTTAGGGTTTTGGTCTCTCTCGGATCTATTTAAGAGAGAGGACTACCTCATTGTAAATGGACTTTTGGCTCTGGATTTCTGGAATAAAGAAATATTTTGTGATCAAATACTTGTGCTCTTGTGGTTGGATGTGAAATTTAGTGATTGAATACTAGCTTTCTCTTGCATTGAAAGATCTTTGTAGTAGCTGTCGTATATTTTGGATCCATCTTTTTTATTGCAACAAGGAGGTCGATTTGAAGAGGGGCCCACTTGTAGAGGGAGTTCACCTTACTTCTCTCTCTCGGATCGGTGTTCAAATAGAGAGTAGATTTGTCTTATGACCATTTACTTACTCATTATTTATCTCTTGTTGTTTATCATCCATCTTGTCTTGCATTATTGATTGATTTTTCCTCGGTTGTGCAGGATAGAAGGGACGCACTTGGCTCCTTGGGCACTATCTTGGACATGGGTACTCAAAGTCTTCACTTGATCTTGTTGGAGCTAGTCTTCACCATGCGGCATGCATCTACAAACACCAAGTAAATGATTGCAAGTGTTTATCTTTCATTTTATTGATCTATCCATTAGTCTTAGCTTAGATCTACACTCAAACCCTAACTCCGCAACTTCAAAAAATTCTCTAGGTCACATAACTTAAAATTTTGGCAAATCCTTTCTAGGTTTTTATCTTTAGGCTTAGCCCAAGGTGGGTTCCCTAGAGCGTCACACTTGGATAACTCCATCAACCCGTTTCCCAAGGCACTGATCTTCATGCTATTCGCCCTCCTTGGTTTTGTCATCTTTTTGGTTGATCTATGATCCAATCTATGCTTGTGTGCATTGACATTGTCATATCTATCATCATGCCATATCACATAGGTACCAGAGAGCCCTAATCTCCTCTAGATCTACTACTTTGGTTATTTTATCAAGATCTAAGTCAATTCCCCCAAGGAAGTAGGATTTGATCATTTGTGCTAGCACCTAGATCCTAGATCTTTATCTAAACTCCTAAGTCACTTTAATTTAACACATTGGGTTGACATTTCATTAATCTTAAGCCTCTCAATCCAAGCATAACCCCCATAGTGACTCCATCCCATAGATCTAGGGTTTTATCTACCTTTCACCTTACGTACTCTATCCATTAGTTTGATCTGGTGATTTGGTTTGGATCTATCTTGATAGTTTAGATCAGGGTCTCCCCCTTTGCTACCTTGGGCTTTGGTGGCATAAAGCGAAGAGTGCCTCAATTGGCATGACAAGCGATCCATCTGAGGATCGAGGCCCTCTTAGGTCACCTCTTTAGTTGCCTGGCTCCTCTACCATCCTAGATAGGATCATCCTTTAGGGGCAACTACAAGTTGTGTGATAACAGGACAATCACAAATGAAATCATAAATGAAGTAGACACATGTAGGAATCCCTCCTTATAAAATGGTCATCCAACAATACATTTCTCTTCAAGGTATAATTTCACTCGAGATCAAAAGAGCCTAGACGTGCCACATTTAAACTTAAAACCCTGGCTAGGGCAGCACTCAAAATCCTAACCAAGGCATTCCACTAGCAAATATCTATCAAATAATCCCAATGATTACACCAAGACAAATGAAGGGTTTCACCTCAACCCTAACATCCTCTTATTGGAGAAAAAATGCCCTTCTACAAAGTTTATTCCAGCGGATTTGTACTAGTAATTTCCAGCCATCAAATCAACCCAATAAAATGGAAAAAAGATGAAGAACCTCACACTAAATGCCCGTTGATTTCTTCCTCCAAATAGATCTTCAACTAAGCTTGGAGGGGATCCCCCACAACTCCAATCATGCCTCTAGCAAATAAATGTGTCCTCTATTTATACCTTTCTCATTCATAATTAGGGCTTCATCCACATAGAGTTTAAAGATGTGAAAATATATTTTAAACCATAGAAAAGATCTTCCTACCTAGGGCACACCTCCATAGGCCATCTTTATGGTGATTTATTGCCTCTTAAGCCCTGGCGCTCCCCTTAGAAGGCTCTCCAAACCCTAGCACCCCTATTCTTTGAGTGATAATGATGTTTGATAGAGTCTTTGTCTAGCTTATAGGTCAAATATTAACTTGGACCTCTCTCGTTTTGCCTAGGTCCCCTTTCCAAATGTCATCATTCCACTTTCTTAGATTATACTTAACTCTTTGTTCAGGGTCTTATACCATGTCAACCATGCCACATGGTGCTTCCTCATGCAAAGGACTTTCCTTCAAATATGTAGAAAATGCCTCGAACCAAGTGAACTTGCCCCAAATGTCTCAATGGTGAAACATGCCTCCAACTATGTGGAATGCACCCCGGATACTGTGTAATGTCCGATAAAGTCACTTTATCATGCTTGTAAATCCCTTTTGCAAAAAACATCCCACTTGCAAGGGGTAGATTCATGATCAAGCAGCCCCAATGTTCCCTTGAAGTGGAATGTTTGTCATCAAGAGATCTAATTTGACCAAAACAGTGCTCCAAACTAGGGCATTCCTCCATCTTCACTTCCCTTTGCCATCTACCCATGTTCCATGCATCCTTTTAGATAGCGTATTTGCTCTCCTTCATGCTTTTGACCTCCATGTTTAGGGTGTTCCAATTTTGTGGCTTCCTTGCTGCGCATGTCATTCATCAATGCAATCTAGAAAAGCCTCCATCAAGATGTAACTGCCATTGAGCTCCAAGAGTCTTCTGTTGTGCTCAGTGAGAGAAGAAATGCCCTTGAAAATGCAAAATGAGCCATGCATTTCACAGGGAGCAACAGATTTGATTGATAGACAAGTAGAATGATTACAGGAGAAGGGAAAACCTCTATGTACATGACGAGAGAGAAATAAAAAGAGAGAGAGTGAAGCCCAAACTTAATGCCTAAGCTACCTTTATAGGGTAATAAGTCCCTTTGATTAGGCCTTATATAATGATATAACAAAATAAGCTAAGGACCTAGAACCATAACTTTATCATCTTATGCCACAAAATTATGAGCATAGAGGCAAAATAACTCATTTAAATACAGTTTTTATAACAAAAATGTTGTGTTTAGGCACACAACATGCCCTACTCCAGTCTAGGCAAAGAGATCCATTTTCTTAATACATGTCAAGCTATTCACTAAGATAGTATTGGAAAATAAATGAGCAAAAGGTTAAGGATATTCCTGCTAGACTATGATACAAATATCTTAGGAATGCATCGCCAAGCTCATACATACTTACATTTTCTTTATATTCAAAGAGACAGAAAAAATAAACCCAAAAATAGATACATATGCTGAACAATAAAACACACAAACTCTTCCAACTGCAGACTGAGAGGGACAAAGGATATTACAGCTGGAGATGTAACTGATGATAATGAGAAAAGTCTGTCTTCAGGCTGAAATTTCCTCGACCGCCTTAGGCTGAAAAAAATTTAAAAGGTCATAATCTGCATATAACCAAAATAAAGGAAAAAAAGAAAACGTATTGCAGCACAGATTCAATCCCAAAAATGGTTTTCATATATGAATTTGTTGGTCAGGAAGAATTGAATTACATTAACAAATAATTACAGATGAATACAGAAGAACATGCATTTTTCTGTCAAGACTCAAGTTCCTGGGCAATTATCTTACATAAGGCTGGATGTTGTTGTTCATCCTCGCAAGATAGTTGTTACAACAAAACCTAGCACCCACGAGATGTAAAGTCCCAAGCACCAAGGTGTTAGCCTTGTGTAACTCAGGAAGGCCACCCATTGTCACCTCAGTGTCTCTTCTTCTCACTTTAGGTGAGCTCTTCTCCAACACAAGGGAGGTATCCTTAGGTAGGATTGGTAAGGCCATCGAGTGGGGGCTAAAGGTGGTGTTTGAGGAGTAAGCCTTAACAAAAGAAGGTTGTAGTACAATGGAAATGGAAATGGAAAAGGATTGTGGAAAGAAAGGAAAGGAAGAAGTGAACAAGGAAATGGGATGATGTGATACTAGTGCCTCTCAACCTACTAGGCTAATGGAGTCATGAAATAATTGAATAAATGAAGGAAATAGTGTGTCACAATCAACTACGTTATAGTAGGCAACATGGTAGAGAAAGCTAGTATGCAACATTCAACCATATAACAGATGAAATAACTAATTGATACATTCATCATAGAGGTGTGTACTTCAGGTAAAAAGGAACCAGTTTGATGCACTTTTACCCCCAAGTGTTTACTGAAAATAAGCTAAAGAATAAAATATTCAAGGACTAAGGGTGCCACTCATCAATAGAAATGTGAAGGTGTTATTTTATGGCTGAAATGTACATCCAAATCTGCAACTTAATTGATATAAAAATGGAAAACAAGAGCAGAAATAAAATAGCAAATAAACAAGAGGGAGAACATCCTCACATTGCTTATTCCTAAGTGAATATTGGGTTCATTATTAAACACAAAAGTATGATGACAAGAAGATTGTACAAAGTGGATCAATGCATCATTCACCTTCAAGGCTGATGTTCAAGAGATCTCTACATCCATCATCTCCAAGCTTTACAATCTCCTATCTCAACCTCATACTCCAAATCACCTCTCACCCAATTACCACTACAAATGAAAATGCAGAGAACACTTCTTTTTATAGAGTGAGTTAACTCTCTCTTACAACAAATATGTTATTTGCTAACTATCCCCAAGAAAAGTCAAAGAAATGATAAAATATTGGAGTTAGTTAGGTCTTATCTCTTCACATTAGACAAGTCAAGTTGGTGTCCACTCTTTCCAAAAGAGGTTACCCCACGTGAAAATATCAAGAAATCTGTAAGATAAGGCTCCATAAACGAGGCACATCATAAAAATAGGCATAGTTGACAAGTCAACATTCTAAAATGTCCAAAACTAGTGTGCCCTCCAAGATGCATGCATGCAAAATATAATAAAATACTCTTTGACATAGGAGTGTGCTCAATGGTCCACATAGAAGAAGCCAAGGTAACCTCCACCATGTGAAAACACCTAAGGTTTTGACCAAGTGTCAAAGATGACAACTACGGCAAGGGCACCCTCATAACAAACACTTCAACGTATTCTCCAATACATAACCACCCTCTAACAACGTGCAAGGAAGGAGTCAACAATAATATAATAATCAATGCTCAACTAACTCCACAGGTGTGCCCTAGGGAAGTGTGCCAACCCCCAACAAATGATAAAATAATCTCCACCATGCCATAGATCCATGTGCTGCCCAACCAACTCAATGTTGATGTTTTGTAGCTTGGACAGGTATTTCCATGGGGTGGGTGTCTTACCCCAACTAACTCCATAGGTGTGCCCTAGAGAAGTGTGCCAACCCCCAACAAATGATAAAATAATCTCCACCATGCCATAGATCCATGTGCTGCCCAACCAACTCAATGTTGATGTTTTGTAGCTTGGACAGGTATTTCCATGGGTTGGGTGTCTTACCCATGGGAATCATCCCCATGACCTCTCATGCACTTAAACAATTCACTTTAATTAAAGGATTTATTAAAGTGAATGCCCTTTTATAATTAGATTGGATTAATTTGGAGAAAAGCCTAAGTTTTGGAGCTTTAGTGATTTAAATTAATCAAATGAATCTTAGCCCTCGATCTTAGGTGGATGAGATCTAATCTTGGCCATTGAAGTTAGGGTTTTAGTTCAACCCAAAAGTATAAAAGGGAGCTAAGGGAAGAGGAGAAAGACACAAGAGAGAGACTCAAGCATTGAGAGAAAATTAGGAGAAGGAATTTCTGGTTTTCAGTCTCTTGGGCAAGGGTGAAGGACTTTCATCCAAGGAGGGAAGAAGAAGAAGGAATTTTTTATTTCCATCCCAAGGAGAAAAGAGGGCAGCAATCTAGGAGCAGCAGGCATCCGTACCAGCAGGGCAGAGGTGCAGATGAACAGGAGAAACAGGGCAAAAAAAATTTGCAGGGTCAGCTGTATGGATTTCGTACAGATCCGTACAACCATACTAACAGAAAAGTATAGGCAATAAAAAAATTTAAAAAATCTTGGGTTTTTTGTGATCTCTGGGCAAAATTTCAGCTGATTTTGGTCATCTGAAGGGTAGACTTTGCTAGCTTTGTTGTGTAATTTTCAGAGCAATTTTCCCAGGAAGGGAGCCCTTGTAAGCTTGGATTATTATTTAATGAAAAGCTAATTTTGAAGGGCAAAAATCTGTTTGTATTTTATGTGATCTATTTCCTAGTTTGCTTCTATTGTTTTGTTTACTGTTGATAGATTTCAAAAAGTGTAAAATAATCAGTGGGATGAAATTAATTTTAGGCAAGGAAATACACTACGAGTTATTTTATCTAGTGCTGAAATTAAAAAAATCAACATGGTATCAGAGTAGAGATTCTGAGAGGGAGAAAATATGAAGTTTATTGCAGGAGATCTAACAGATCTGAGTGACCAGCAAGCAGATCTAGTTCAGATCTGGGGTTTACTGCAGTAAATCTTGGTGGGTGCTTGAAGGACAAAGCACATAGCAGTTGTTTGTGGCAGATCCAAAAATGGCAACGACCAGTCTCAAGTTTGAAGACAGGTTAGATGGGGCATCTAATTTTCTTGCATGGAAGACAAGAGTAGTTTTTTGTTGAAGGAGCATGAACTTTGGGGATTGTGGATAATGCAGTTACCAAACCCACAGATCCAGCTGATTTGGAAGCCTAAGAGAAAAAGGAGATCAAGGCCCAAAGAGTGATCCTAGATGTTGTGAAGGATCAATTGATTCCTCATGTAGCTGAGAAGACAACAACCCTTGGTATGTACAAAACTCTGACAGATCTATTTCAGAGTGACAACATAAATAGGAAGTTGATCTTGAGAAGCAAGCTCAAAGATGTCCAGATGTCAAAGACGGATAATGTTACCAATTACCTCATGAGGATAACCCAGATTCTTGATCAACTTGAAGTTGTTGGGGAGACGATTCTTGATGCAGAACTTGTGAATGTGGCACTGAATGGATTTCCTAAGCCTTGGGAGCCATTTGTCAAGGGAGTTGTAGCTCGGGAAAATCTTCCAGATTGGCAGAGGCTTTGGGATGATTGCATCTAGGAAGAGACTCTGGAGGAGTCTAAAGCATGCAAGCAAGAACGTGAGGAGGAGGAGAACTTGGCTCTTGTCAGCAAACTATGAAAGAGCAAAGGACAAGGTTCCAAGGGTAATAGTGAGGGAGCATCCTCACAGTGAGGGAAGAAAGACTTGAGTAAAATCAAGTGCTTTATTTACCACAAGAATGGGCACTATGAATCTCAATGTCCAGAGAAGAAGGGGCAAGAGAAGAAGCAGATAGCAGCATCAACAGAGATGCAGATGGGTAATTTTGTAGCGAAGTTTGAAAAGGAATTCTCACTAGTCTCCTACCTTACCACCAGTACCAACAAAAGGAGTGCTTGGTACTTGGATACTGGTGCAACGCACCACATGATCGAGGCATGGGAGCTTTTTAGCAGTCTGACGGAGAAGGACTCAGAGACCCATGTGGAGCTTGGTGATGATGCCAAGTATCCAGTGAAGGGGGTGGGAACTATTTGGTTCCAACTTAAGTCGGGAGGTTTGTAAGAAGCCCAGGAGGTGCTTTGGGTGCCAAAGCTAAAGAAGAATTTGCTCTCACTATTAGTTTTGGAGGACAAGGGTTTTGCCATCATAATCAAGAAAGGGTAAGTACTCATACATCCAGAGGGAGCTAGCCCAAACACCACGGTGAGCATTGGGGTTAGAGAGGGAAACCTATATAGGTTGAAGGGAAAACCTATAGGTGGATCCAAGGAGATCGTGGATCATGGATCAATGCCAGTGGCAAAGGACAAGGAGCAAAAGGCTCTGAAGGGTGAGAAGAGTTCATAGATTTCTAGTGTGAGGAGTCAACCTTCAGATGGGAAGAGGGGGTTAACCCCTCCTAGTTCTGTCAAGAAACCTACTTGGTATGTGATGACATTAAAGGATGCTCAGGAGCAAGTTGAGGCTCCTAGGAGCACAGTTCAAGAGAGCAGGGCTCCGAAGATTCATATGGCACTCATGTCTATCGTCATTGTTGACGAGCCTTCCAAGTTTGAGGAAGCAACAGATCAGCGAGTATGGCAGGATACTATGGTGCAGGATGATTGTAATGTCCTCTTCTGCTTAAGCATTTAGGACCATCCCGCTGACCTATTTGATTCCCATAGGTTCGAACGGGCACCGACAGTTAGGGAATCAGCTGAGGATTGATGCCATATAAGAAGATCTAGGGCATTGATATTATATCATCATTAGGTAGACAGGGGCCATCTGAGCCAAAGGCCACCTGCATGCATGACATCTGAGCATTATTTCATGATGCATGCACCTGATTGAGTCTCCAGGCACCAGCATGCAAGTCAACTACAAATTAGAAGGTAAAGTGACCTAATTAGGTTATTTGCAGTTGAGAGTTATAAAAGAAAGGTAAAGTGAATGGAGAAACACACTTATATGATTATTGATTTGAGGATTCGAATTGGAGAACTCAGCGAGCTAAGTTGGGGTTGAGTGCATGCTCAGCTAACTGGTGTATTTCGACAGCGAAATCTATCTGCCCTAGTTCATCATCAGGTTGGATCATCCAGATTCAACATTGTTCATCATCAAGTATTATCATCATTCGGATTCGGCAGAGTTCTCTTTATATATTATACTATGGGCTTGCTCTCCCTTGCATGGGCGCATTGTCCATATAGCCACTTATTCGTATTACAGTCTACAGGGGTCCATTTCTTTGCATGCAGCTCTCATCCTTCACAGAGCAACACCATTACCGTTCCCCTGGAAGAAGGGTCTCTCAGCTTGAGTTCCGAGCTATATATCAACACTTATCATTCTTGAAGGACGTTTGCATGCCCTGGGGTGAATTCCTCAAGAGATCTTCACGTTTTAGGCCTTTGAGCCATCAGAGTTTATGCATGCTGCTTCCATCTTCTCCAGAAGGGCACTATAACCCTACTACACCTTGTCTGGGCATCCATCAGTCAAGCATTAATTATTGAGGAGCAATTATAGCCTGGAGGAGGGTGCACTTATCTCTTGGAGGACGATTTGAATTATCTCCCTATTCATCCAGCATAACTCTTGCATGCGGGAATCATCCTCATCAACATCAGCAGATCTACACATTGGTATGTACATGCATTAATTCTTCCTACTTTCTAGCATTTCAGTATTATCAAGGTTACAGATCTGCATGCAAATGCATGCATGCAGAGATCAGGGTTTACTTTCATATTCTATTGAGACATAAGCCTACTAGCCATCCACAGTACAACAAAAAAGAAAAAAAATATCAGTTTGGGATATTACAATGATGTACAAGATATTGTACAAGGATTGGAGAAAGAACCAGTTCCAAGTGGCTTTTTCAAAAATACCTTCCTCGCTAAGAGGGAGTGTTGACATTTTCCAGCTTGGATAGGTATCTCCATGGGGTGGATGTCTTACGGTTACCCATGGGAATCGTCTCCATGACCTCTCTGGCACTTAAAAAATTCACTTTAATTAATGGACTTGTTAAAATGAATGCCCTTTTATAATTAATTAGGGTTAATTTGGAGAAAATCCTAAGTTTTGGGGCTTTAGTGATTTAAGTTAATCAAATGAATCTTAGCCCTTGATCTCAAGTGGATGATATCTAATCTTGGCCATTGACGTTAGGGTTTTGGTTCAACCCAAAAGTATAAAAGGGAGCTGAGAGGAGAGGAGAAAGACACAAGAGAGAGACTCAAGCATTGAGTGAAAATTGTTAGAGTTTGCACTTTAATTCAATTATGTTAGATATTTAATCTGAAAGATAGACAAGCATAGCAATACACAAGGACACAAGAAATTTCCTCGGGGAAACCATAAAGGAGAAAACCCCACAACTTCTTCAATAATAGATTCGTCACTTAGTACAATATCAAACCAAGATAGCAAACCCAAAAATAAGATGACTTATGCAGCTTCCTTCTTCTTCCCCAGTGAACTTGTCTTTTCTCCTCCTTGGTGCGAACTTGCTTCAGTGAGAGTGATGTCCAAATGAGAGAGGGTGCCTCTCTATTTATACTTTATGTGTGACTGACCTAATTCCTCAATGGGGCCAACTTCCTTAACTGACTGGGCCGACCTATCCTAGGGAGACTCAAAAATACATTTTACATTTATCTTTTGCGAAACTATTGCCCCGACTTACGATGGAGGTTTTACCTCGATATTCTTACATAACCAAATAAAATAATGACATCCCCGAACAGAGGAAAAACATCTTCGACGGAGGTACAATAAAAGTACAATAATAATATACAAAAGAATATCTTTCAAAGTTACATTTACAACAACACTCCCTCTTAACTAGGAAGGTATTCTCTCAACACAATCATCATCACAGCTGGACACAAACTCTGGACAACGTCATCATTACTGGATCATCATCATCGCTGGAACATCATCAATGTTGGATCATCATCATCACTGGATCATCATCATTGCTGCTGCAGCAATCCTCACTTCGCTGATCATTGACTAGTGACATTTATCGAATCTACCTGTCATGAGAAGTTTTACAGAGGCAGCCCTTTTTCATGTTGGATGTCGGCCTAGCTCTCATCTAGGACTTCATCATCTCTACGAGCAAGCCATCAAGTAGGTACATCCCAGGACCACATATTACATTGCCACTGCAATCACTTGTGTCTCCGACTATCATCTCATCGTATCCGGATCATCTCATCATCTCATGTGGAGAACAGCCCGAGTGCATATATCATGTCCACCAGATAACCTGTGTCTTCCACCCAGTGGATATAGCCCAGGAACATCTGCGTCTTCCACCTAGTGGATACAGCCCAGATGTATTATGTCTCTCTCTCAGTCAACCTGCGTCTTCCACCCAGTGGATACAGCCCAGGAACATCTGCGTCTTCCACCCAGTGGATACAGCCCAGGAACATCTGCGTCTTCCACCCCGTGGATATAGCCTAGATGTATTACGACTCTCTCGGTCAACCTCCGTCTTCAAACATGTGGATACAGCCCAGGAGCATCCCAGATGCATTACGTCCTTTCGGACCACCTTTCATCTTCCACCATGTAAGATACAGCCCAGGTGCATCCCAGATGCTTTATGACTAGTGGACCACCAGTGTCTTCAAGCCTAAGTTGCCAAGGTACTCGGGTATTGGGACGGGTATGGGTACGGGTACGCCACTTTTTGAAATAGGGTACTTGGGTAGGTCGAGGTACTGTAGACATATATATATATATAGGGTACTCGGGTACTGGGACGGGTATGGGTACGGGTACGCCACTTTTTGAAATAGGGTACTTGGGTAGGTCGGGGTACTGTAGACAAATATATATATATATATATATATATATATATATATATATATATATATATATATATAATTTTCAAGTTTAAATTATAATTAATAATTATATTAATATATTTATTATTAAGTTAATAAGTTTTCATCCTCATCGGTGTCATCCCCAATAGCATGAGCTGGAGGCCTTGAGATTTCCTTCCCTGCTTTACCCTCAGCCCTAAGTTGCTCCTTTTGTACAATAGGGGGTCTTAAGGGATCCTCCGGATCTCCAGTACAAGCTTCAACACCCATCCTTGGAATATTCATGAAATGGGCTTTCACTCTAATATAGGTCCCTTTCCACTCAGCCTTGCAAAGTTTGCATTTTATTAAGGTTGTCCCCCCTGAAGACTTTTCTGGTTTTTTCATCTCCACATGCTTCCATAGTGGATATTGTGGATTACCTGAAGATGGTGGATAATGTCGATTACCTGAAATTGACAGTGGACAGCTGAAAATTAGCATGAAATTCAGAAATTGTCACTCTTTTAATTTTATTTATACAATTACAGAATTAGCATGGTTTTATAATTTAATAAATTTATTGTTTGGAATCTGGATATTTGGCTAAAAATTTAAAATAAAATCTCAGAGATTAATGATTATTATAATTTTAAATTTATAACTAAAAATTAAAATTTAATAATTATAACTTTTAAGTTTTGTTCTAATTCTGCAAAGTTGCAAACGTTGCTGATACAGTTGCTGCGATAGTGGCCTTTGCATTAACTTTCTGAGTCTAATTTTTTTATTATGTTTATAAAATCAACATGCTATTGCAGGTTTATTGTTTTTCAGATTTCCATTGATACCTATGTGTTACTAACTTACTACTTACTACAATATTTCTGATTTGTAGACTGTGACAGTGGGACCATGCTCAATATTTGTGATTGCACAGTTCATAAATGGTTATTGGCATACCAATTGGTTGAAACTTCAAACTTCAAACTTGATAATCCTGTTTCTTGTTAAGTCCATGAATTTCAAATTCGTTTTTAATATAACTAACAGCAAATATAAATTTATAATTAATAAATTATAATTATTAATAAGAAAACTAAAAATCTAAAAATGAAACAGAAAAATTGAAAATGGATAGCGGCCAACCTCCAAACTCTACAACGACCTCGACCTCCAAACTCGACAGCGCAGACCTCCAAACTCAACAGCGCAGACCTCCAGCGGCCTTGACCTCCAAACTCAACAGCGTAGATGGATAGAGGCCTCGACCTTCCAAACTCGACAGCAGCCTCCAAAATGACAGCGGCAGCAATGTCCAAACTGAACTAGCCGATGGACACACAGCACTAGCAGACAGAAAATCATTTATAAATTAAAAGGTCCAAACTTACCAGTGGAAGGAGGCTATTTGTGAGCTTCATTTTAGGTTTGTGGTTATGTGCCCCACCCCTACTCACCTCAAAACTGAAATAAAGCGCATTTTCCAAGTCCGCGGGGTAGGTTTCAAGGCCGGAAGTACCCGCGGAGTACCCAAACTCGCGGTACGCGGCATTTTTTGAAGCACCAGTACCCTAGTTTCATTAACCAAGTACCGGGTACTTGGGTGAAGTACTGGGTACTTCCACGATACTCCCAGAGGTACCCGATACGGCGGTACAAGTACCCGGTACTGGTACGAGTGCCCAACCCCCGGTACAGGTACCCTGGCAACTTAGCTTCAAACATGTGGATACAGCCCAGGAGCATCCCAAATGCATTACGTCCTTTCGAACCACCTACATCTTCCACCATGTAAGATACATCCCTGGATCACCTACGTCTTCCGACCATGTCACATCACTCCCTCTTTCGAGGAACATCGATTTGGATAACACCAAGCTTCTCTTTGAAGTACTCGAACTTCACCCTTGCTAATGGCTTGGTCAACACATCGGTTGTCTGCTCGTCTGTCACCACATACTGGAGCTTCACTGCTCCTCTCTGCACCATATCCCGAATATAGTGGTACTTGATCTCAATATGCTTCGACTTGTCATGGAACACCGGGTTCTCGGACAACTTCACACAACTTTGGTTGTCACAAAAGATACAAGTCACCTCTAGCTCGAGATCAAACAAATCTGACAGTAGCTTCCGAAGCCATACTGCCTCACAACTAGCCGAACAAGTTGCAACATACTCTGCTTCGACTGTACTCAGTGCCACACATGATTGCTTCCTACTAAACCAAGAGATCATACCGGATCCCAAACTTAAGCAGAATCCCGAAGTGCTCTTCCTATCTGTGGCACTGCCTGCCCAATCTGAATCAACATAACCATGCAGGTTAATCTTATGATTCGTCGCATATTTGAGTCGATACTCAATTGTACCCTTCAGGTACCTCAATATATGTTTTGCAACAGTCAAGTGAACATGTCTCGGATCTGTCAGGAACTGGCTCAGGGTGTTCACAGCAAAACATATGTCTGGTCTCGTGTTCGTTAAGTACATTAACAAACCAATCATTTGCCTGTACATCGTGGCATCGACTATCTCTGAAGAAGCATCACATAGTAGCTTCAAGTTCGATGCCATTGGTGTGCCCATGCCTTGCAGTCCATCATTCCGAACCTCTTCAGAATCTCCATTGCATACTTTCCTTAACCAAGGAAAATTCCATCTGGACTCTACCACACCTCCATACCTAAGAAGTAGTGCATCATTCCCAAGTCCTTCATCTCGAACTCTGCGGCAAGCTTCTTCTTTGTTCCCGAATAGTAGAATCATAGGTTTTCCTTCCTCGACCTTGTAGTAAAGGTTGGAGTCCACTTTACTCTTGGTAAAGCCCACACTCGTCAGAAACCATCTATCCTGCCATACCATGTCCTCGGTACCTGTCTCAAACTATACCACATATACTTCCTCTTCATGAGGGGAGACATCCGAATCACTCTAAGCATATCCCTGGGATACTGGGGCAAACACCTTTGCCACGAATAGGGGCTAAGTGATAATGTCTCTCCTTCTGTGTTGTAGTCACTCCCTCTGAAGTAGAGCTTTCCCACTCCCTTTGTAATTGAGCACTATCCTCCCTCTGCATCTTGTACTAACTGCATCAGGACATTCTGCACTGGAGTGACTGGTAGCATTCTCTTCTGATGACCTTTTGTGTATCCATCTATGTCATCTCTCTAGATCACTAGATACCAAGATCTCAAACTCTGTTGCAAGTTCTCTCTTGCACTCATCTATGAGCTTCTCATCTTCAACCTTGTAGTAAAGGTTGATCTCTCATCACTCTAGGTGATCCTCGATCTCATCATGCTATCCCATGGGTTCCTTTTGAGCCCATACAAAGTCTTCTTCAATCTGCACACATGTGGTTCTCTGTAGATAGTCCTGAGTCGTAAAGGTTGCTCGATATCTTCTTCTACTTCAATGACACCATCTATCTAATGTAATATCCACCACTGAGGAAGAGTGCCTGGCCACTAGGGCAACATCTCGTCATAGTCAACTCCCTCTTTCTAAGAGAACCCTCGCTTTGTACATCTGTAGTATGCTTTATTTCACAAATCTTCTTGAATGTTATAGCTGAACCATCGTCACTTGTTCTTCGGAACAAGTCTCAATATTATTCTCTTGTAGGTGATGGTAAACGATCTTTTCTACAAGTCAAATTCAGTTGCGTGGTTAGAAACATTTCATAATTTTCAGAACAAATTCTTATGCATAAAGACATAAGTCACACAGTCATGCAACTATCTTAGCCAATGCTTCTACACAACATTCATCCATATCTCGTATTCATACGGTAACTTTCTAGATGCCTTCCATCTCTACCAGAACATTATTAAGAGTGAGCACTACTCCCAACATGTCAGCAAAGAGGTTTCATTCTAGATAAGTAGCAATGGAATGTTGTACAGTACCATAGGCCACTTACCCATCACATGTATATTAGTAGTATACTGTTCATCAATGCAATCACTCTAACATGCGTAATACACTTCCTGAATCTAGGAATATAAATATGTACACAACTGGACAATACAGAAAATGACAATTCAAATACTTATCTTTGTTTGGTTGTTGGGTGGA
This sequence comes from Larix kaempferi, assembly GCA_027924585.1. Lineage (NCBI taxonomy): Eukaryota > Viridiplantae > Streptophyta > Pinopsida > Pinales > Pinaceae > Larix > Larix kaempferi. The sequence continues at coordinate 19,307,601 of BSBM01000123.1, read as the reverse complement.
CTCCCTCTTGATCTTTGCTTCCTTGCAGGAACTACTAGAGTCTCTAACAATGTGTTATACTTCATTGTCTGATTCTGAGGACCTGTGCCTTATGATCGTAAATGTTGAGCAAGTATTCTACACCATAGACCACTTGTTCTTTGTACTGGAGTAGACTCTGTGTGTACCTTCTTCTGCATCTTAAACGATGTTGAAATGGATGAGAGGTTCTTCCATAGAGAATTGATCTTTATTTGTTTTCCGGAGTCCAAATTTGAAGGAACTTCTACTCCTTTCATGTAATATTGAAAGTCATCTCTAGCTTCATCTTATGAGGTGGAACCTTCTAAATGAACCCTTGTAACTGGTTACCTTCATTTATTACAATACATATTCTTCATCGCTTGAAGAATCTTCTTTTGTTCTTTTGTTTGCGGGTTCTTCACCTTCTGCAATATGTGCATGATGCCTCTTCTTGTTGATTCTCCTGAGAATCCTTGGTTTCTGGGATAATTTCTTGAATAATGTCTGTTCTCATCACATGTGAAGCACCTAATACTGGAGAGGTCTCTTCTAAATCCATGATTCCTATGGGATCTTTTTGACTTCTTGTGATGGTGATCCTCCCTCTTGTTTTGATTCTTCTTAGTATGAGCAGTTAGGGCTTGGTCATCATTAGCTCCCATCTTTTCTTCTCTTGCTACTAATCGAGCTTATTCTTGGGTGCATTCTTCCCATAATCTTATGAATGTGATTAGCTGCTTCCTGGCACATATTCCTTGAATGAATGAGTCCCATGATCTTGGGAGACCATTCAAGATAGTCATCACAATTTCTCCTTCTTCAACATTGTCTTCAATTGCTTCAAGTTGTTCCTTGATCTGAGAGACTCTTGTGAAGTAAGATGTAATAGTTTCTGAGTGTTGAATCTTCACATTCTTGAGTTGGTTCCTTAGAGTCATCTTCCGAGTGATGTTCTTCCCTTCATATAGCTTTGTCAAGGCATCAAACATCTTCTTAGGAGTCTTCAAGGATGATACATGAGGGATGAGGTGATCTTTGATGGATTCTGCAATGATCCTTTTGGCTTTGATCGTGTTCTTCTTTTGAATTGCTTCTTACCCCTCTGGTGCTAGAACCTCCTCATTGACATATTTGTCCAAGTCATTCTCTTCTAGGACAAGAGAAATTCTATACTTCCATGCCTGGAAGTTATCAACTCCTTCAAGCTTATCCTCAAGCTTGGTATGATTTGTCATTTTGATATGAGAACCTCAAATGGAAATAGCAAGGAATTAGACCTTACCAATTTGAGATGCCCAACCTGGTTTTGGAGCTGGCTGACCTAGGGTTTGATAGAGAAACCTTAATTTTCCAAACTTGGAATCTTGAACTTCTGCTTGGATAGAAAGATGCGCCTCCTCAAGGCGAGTTGTCCAATGTACTCCTTTTCCCGGATTGGTGGATGGAAGCTCCAAAAACTTGATGCCCTAGTTTCTCCCAGCCCTAGTGACTGGGTCAAAAATGAAACTTCTCCAAACTGAAATCTGCTTCCACCAAAAGATGCGCCTCCTTGAGGCGAGTTAGCCTAGCCCTCTTTTCTTGATGATCTATGGAGAGAAGACCTTGAAATAGGAAGCCCTAGTCTCCTGTTGCTGCACAGTGCCTTCTTTCAAAGTGGCCCTGATACCATGTTAGAGTTTGCACTTAAATTCAATTATGTTAGATATTTAATCTGAAAGATAGACAAGCACAGCAATACACAAGAACACAAGAAATTTCCTCGGGGAAACCCTAAAGGAGAAAACCCCGCAACTTCTTCAGTAATAGATTCGTCACTTAGTACAATATCAAACCAAGATAGCAAACCCAAAAATAAGATGACTTCTGCAGCTTCCTTCTTCTTCCCCAGTGAACTTGTCTTTTCTCCTCCTTGGTGCGAACTTGCTTCAGTGAGAGTGATGTCCAAATGAGAGAGGGTGCCTCTCTATTTATACTTTATGTGTGACTGACCTAATTCCTCAATAGGGCCGACTTTCTTAACTGACTGGGCCGACCTGTCCTAGGGAGACTCAAAAATACATTTTACATTTATCTTTTGGGGAACTATTGCCCCGACTTACAATGGAGGTTTTACCTAGATATTCTTACATAACCAAATACAATAATGACATCCCTGAACGGAGGAAAAACATCTCCGACGGAGGCACAATAAAAGTACAATAATAATATAATAATAATATACAAAAGAATATCTTCCGAAGTTACATTTACAACAACAAAAATTAGGAGAACGAATTTCTGGTTTTCAGTCTCTTGGGCAAGGGTGAAGGACTTTCATCCAAGAAGGGAAGAAGGACTTTCTGATTTTCAGGCCAAGGAGAAAAGAGGACAGCAATAGGCAACAAGCAACCGTACCAACAGGGCAGAGGTGCAGCTGAACAAGAGAAACAGGACAGAAAATGTTTACAGGGTCAGTTGTACTAATTTCGTACAATCGTACGGAACAGTCCATATGGATCTGCACAGCCGTACGAACATGTCAGTACAGTACCATACTATATGGATCTATACAGTTCATTCAGTCATACGGACAAAAAAGTACAGGCAACAGAAAAATAAAAAAATTCTAGGTTTTTCTGGGTACAGCCGTATGAACAGAAAAGTACAGGCAACAGAAAATAAAAATTTTCTGGATTTTTCTAGATTTTTCATGGAGATCTCTGGGCAAAATTTCATCTGATTTTGGTCATCTAAAGGGCAGATTTTGCCAAGTTTGTTGTGTAATTTTCAGGGCCATTTTCCCAGGAAGGGAGCCCTTGTAAGCTTGGATTATTATTTAATGAAAAGCTGATTTTGAAGGGCAAAAATCTGTTTGTATTTTATGTGATCTGTTTCCTAGTTTACTTCCGTTGTTTTGTTTATTGTTGATAGATTTCAGAAAGTGTAAAATAATCAATGGGTTGAAATTAATTCTAAGCAAAGAAATACACTAGGAGTTATTTTATCTAGTGTTGAAATCTCGAAAACAACTCTCAAAGACCAAGGGGATGGCCCCTCGACTCAGGCAAAATAATGATAAAATAATGGTGATCCACCTCAACAGGTGTGCCAAAGAAGGGGTTCAATCCATCATAGTGTTGTACCATAAAGTTTTTCTCCCTAGAAAATCCCCACCATGATTGATACCAACATAATAACCAAATATAATCTCTACCTAGGTTTGAGCCTAGGGCACACCAACATCAAAGGGTAATACATCAATATACAACCTCAAAAACATAAGAAATACACATCAAGTAGGGTACTAACATCATCAAAAATACATCCCCCCTAGGTGATGTCTAGAAATGTTACAATGTTAAGTTATATCACCTAGGGAAATCCCACCAGGGCAAAGTGTATCACTACACCACATCAACAACATAAGAAAAGGGGACATGAGAAAGGTGTTAACTTCATCTAGCATCAAGTATGTCCCCACCACACATTCAATCAAAGCATAGCATGTAGAAAAAACCCTCCTAGTGACACCATCAATATCATAGCACCTTCATACATAATCAGTTGGAAGCATCCATAGTGATTCCATACATCAAGAGAATGAAGCAAATGCATGAAGGTAGCATCAAACCACAAGATGAGCCATCCAACATGACCATCCACCATAGAGAAGTGAATCTCCTCCACCAAAGATCTCCATCTAATACTCCATCATGAAGAAGAAAAGAAGCCCCATGGAGATGTATGCCCCCAAATCCATACAATGCTCCAAAGGTACCAGCTGAAAACCCCCACAATGTGATGAAAATCACTATGTGAAACCTCATAGAATATGAGGTGTAACAATGGTAATAGCCCAAACGAGATATATTGTGAGCGAGGACTAGGTCACTTTGACAGCAAATTTAGGATGCCATGTTACATTATAGAGTTAAATAAGACTTTTCACAAGTATTAGGATAATGAAAAACTGTGCAAGGGCTGTGAGAATGAATTAGATATACATTGAGAAATCAAGCCAGGATAGCATTGCTACTTACACCTCAAAATTCATTATTTAGTCTTGAAAATAGGTTATTTACAGTATTACTCCAATTGACCTGTTAGTGCAAAAATGATCACAGTATCGCTTATGGGTGATTTAGTACCTAAAAATTTAAAAAACAACAATGGAGAAAAACCAAAACAATGAATGCTCTCTTTCATCTCCGTGTTAGACATATCAAGATCTTACTAAAGGAGTCTATCTTTTCCTAAAAGAACTGCATAATAAGCCCATAAGAAGCTTTTATAACCATTGGCATGAACTTCCAATGAACACAGAATAGTCGGATTGCAAGAGAGCTTGCAAGTAGGTTGAGAATCTGAGATCTAATTTTTCCAAATGTGAACAAGTAGGTTGCCTAGAACATCTATTCTAGCACTTCTGGAAAAAAAATTATGGTACGAGAGAGGTAGATAAAGACAACACCCTTGCCACCAACATTTTAAATTAGTAAAATAGTGATGGCGTAGGGATAGAATCTGTGATTATAAAAAGACAAGCATGTATAATGAGAGGTCATCCTGGCCTAGCCAGAACTTTCTGAGCCAGTGTGTAAACAAATGACCTCAATTGTTTTCAAGACCACATAAGCAAACCAAAGACAAAAACACATATACTGGACATGTAACTAAGCAGAAAATGTTATGAGTTTCACATACTGGAAAACAAATCATAGATTTTTAACAGATCAAAGAAGATGGTAGCTTGACTTCATAAAGTATCCTCAGAATACAAAAAATACTTACTTGGCAGTATTTCTGGTAGATGAAAGAAACCCTTCAAAACCCCTCAAAACATTTCCACATTGACTTGAATCATGCAAGTAACTTGTCTCTAAATCATAAACCTGGAAAAAGATGAAAATGATTATCAGAATATCTAAAATTCCAGAGAATTAGCAGTCGCTATCAATAAATAAGCCCAATTTCCAATAACAATTAGATTAGCCCCACCTTGTCATCTTAGGGGCATAGATTTCCCAATTCTATCTAAAGCATCCTCCATAGAAGTCATTGCTTGCAAACATGGTTATCTAATTGAGAGACCAGTGGTTGGATGGCATGGGGATAGGATCTTTGATTAGGAGAGACCATTGGTTTCTATGATTTGGTTCAAGAGGATCTTCTAAAGGTGATTGAAGAAGTTAAAAGAAAAGCAGGATGCTTGGGAGTTTCAACTCTACTTGTATTGTGCTCAAGCCGAAGAAGGAAAACCCTATATCTCTACTTTTATTCCAGGCCTATATCTCTTTGTAACTGTATATATAAAATTATAGCAAAGGCTATGGCAGTAAAACTCAAAGAAATCCTTTCAGAAAAGTAGTGATTTCATTAGTACAGTTCAGCTTTCTGGAAGGAAGGCAAATTCATGAGGCAATACTAAATAGGTACAGCACAGGAAGGTCTTCATTATATAAAGAAAAAAAGAAGAAGTCAGCAATGGTTATAAAACTGGACCTGTGAAAGGCCAATGACAGAACTAACTGGTTGTATTTGAGATTAATCCTGATTCATGTAAGTTTTAATCTCTCTACTGTAAATTGGATCATAGGATGTGTATATTCTGTGAATTTTGTTATTCTGATTAATGGGGCAGCTTCAGAATTTTTCAAGTCAAACAAAGGCCTAAGACAGGGATGCTCTTTATCCCCCATTGTACTGATTCTGGATATTAGTTAATTCTGGAAATAAGTAAAGGTGAACGCATGGAGGCATCCTCGCTGGCTGCTATAAAATTGTTGTGCACCTCAAATCTTCCTTTATTGCTGCGCCATCTCTCTGACTTGCTATGCCTTCTACTGGAATGCACCATCACTGTGGCGAACCAGGATCAGGAACAACCATAGTAAAATCTAACAAAATTAAGCATGAAGTGTTTAGTAAATTCAGTGAATTCAAAGTCTCGGTTGAAAATAAAAAATAGAAGAGGATCAAGGTGCTTCGGTCTTGTTGCACTTGCCCCATATATTGTATCTGTCCCTACACTAGTGATTTTCATCACAAATGCTTGTTGACAAGTTGATGCAGCTACAAGCTGTCTTGGGTGCTTAATGGTGGAGTTATGCTTCATCATCTGATGATTCCCTAATTGGTGATTGGTTGATGGATCATCATGGTATATTGGTGATAGTAGCTATTGGATATGATTTCTACATGGTGTCTTGATCTTGATATGTTCCCCTCTTGACAAATTGGCATGCTTGGAATATCTTGCTTAGCATTTATCTAACAATTAGTGCTTTCATGGGAGGGGAATGCATCAACTTAGGGTCTCCCTAAGTTTTAAAAGGTATTAATAATTGCTCTTTGATGAAGTATTGCCAATGGGATGATTATTGATGTGGTTATGGACCTCCTGACTAAAAAGCTCTAGGAATGATGATGCACTTCACTCATATGTCTTTAGCTCATGACACATTGATCATCTTTTCATGGAGCGCCCTAGCATTGATGGTTTGATTTAGCATTTCAATGACATGGCCACCATTTTTTATGGGGAGCTTGGCTTTTGTGGATGACTTGATGATATGTGGAGCCATTCCATTGGAGCGCCCTAGCTCATGTGGCATGGTTTACAATTGGGAATGATTCATTATTGGGTTTCTATGGAGCCCCCTTCCCTTTAGTGCACATTATGAGGTATAACACGCATTTTTATGGGAGTGCCCTTGCTTCTTGGCACTTGGATGGCATCTTGACATAGTTGGTTATTATTGCTAGTTAAATGTTTCCCTTGATCTTCTCTCTTCGCACACATTTTGATGCATGGATACTTTATTACTTGAAGAAGGGGTCATCCCCCTCCTTCATGAGGTTGGTTGAGTGTTGAGGGGACTTTGTTCTTGGATTTATGCTTCTATATTGATTGGTGGACTCCTTATTCCATGAATCTATCCTTGATGAGGTGGTACGTTGACGTCCTAGTACCTTCTATTGTTGGCACGTGGACATCATCTTGAGCCTTTTGGAGGGCAATCTTAGCTTTGGGAGCAGTTATCGTTTGACAGAGTGCCTAGAATTGTGCCAACTCCACGCCATAAGATATAGAGTGGCCATGGGATTTCTGAAAAGTGGTTATAATAGAAAATCTGATAAAGATTGAGGAAGTTGGCAATTTCGAAATTGTCATTTAAAGAGCCACTTGGAAGGTGCATTTTCACTTGGAGAGCCATGCGTCCCTATTTCTTGAAGACGTCCCACTTTTGGGAGCCATTTTACACATGATTGATGGGATGTTTCCCTTGGAGGATATTTTTGCATAACCACCACATTATGTTATTCATTGTTGACTTCACAACATGAGTTGGTTATGTGCTTGCATTATTTTATTGTATTGCTTGGAGTAAAAAGTGGATCTTAACCATTTTATTCTATTATTAGAGAGTTTGTTGAGAAAATTGTGGATCTAGGAGAAAGAATTATTATTTTATTGTAAAGGAAGTTGAGCTAACTCTATATAAAGAGTAGCCCTTCCTCATTTATTCCCATTGTGTATTGGGGGAGAAATCCCTTAGAGCTTAGTTGAATATCTCTTGGTTTCTCATGGATGGTTGATCAAATCGCTTCATTGGATGGTTTTGTGTTGCTCACGTTTCATTTATGCATGGACTCTTCAAATGCTAATGGTCTTGAGAACTAATGGATTTAAGTCTTTTCTCTTTCATGTGGTGGTTGTCAATTGGAAGTGTTAAGTATGGTATGTCTCTCATTTTCTTGGTTATATACTCTCTTATCCCTTGCATCACAAGTATTCCTTCAAGACTATGTGTAAACATCCTCACTAGGGTTTTCCTTTAGCTATATTTTTGAAGTTGGTGAAGCAATTAAAGAGTGACTAGGGTTTGCAACTTGCTGCCCTGACACTCTCTCAAAATTCTCAATTGGTTGAGTTATTTATAGATGACTTTGAGAAGGATGATCTAAAAGAAAAACCCTTGGAGTATAAGGAATTTATAAATTTCTTTGAACCTACATTTGATAATGATAAAGGAGCCCAAGGGTATGTTGTTATGAATGAACATTTTCAGGATTTTGATCATGGTTTGGGTAGAGATTATTGGAAATTCTTTAGAGATCCCATCTATGACACAACTAATAAGGAAGTGCAAATTTTGAAGCCTTTGGACAAGCTAATATGGAAGAGGCAACTTCAAAAAAAAATCCTCATCGTTTTCAGCTATGTTTGGGTACTAATAATGCAGATTTAGGGCAGTTTTGAGCTCTCCTTCTAGGGTGAATTTGGAGCAGCAATTGCAGGGTTGTTTCCAACCATATCCATCACTCTAATGCAATTTTTCTCATGAATTGGGGTTGTTTTGTGATAATATTTATGCATAAAATTTTCAACCACAAAACCCCTTATTTTCTTATATATTTATGAGTAAAAAATCAGCAAATAAACATTTTTGGGGGCTGGAAATAATGTATTGCAGGAAGGTTTTTGTCGCATAATTTTCCATCCATCTTTTCCTTCAATGTTTTGGGAGTCTGCATGTGATTTTTCAGCTGGAAATGTTTATCTAAGTGCTGAAAATTGTATAGTACAACAGGGTCTAAATTGCAGAAATTTCCAACCACCTTTTTCTTCAAGTTTTTCTCATCTTATGCATGGGTTTTCAGATGGAAATTGCAATGTTGATGCTGAAATTTGTACGGGGCAGCAAGCATTTCAGTTTGAATTATGTTGCAGAAATTTTTCAGCCATCAAAAAGAAGCTTTTGAGCCTTAAATTTGGGGCTGAAAAATATTTCTAAGGCTGGAATTTTATATCATATCTCATGTACATCTTGTTTGGAGGACGACTTCAAAGATTCAGATTTGTAGAGCACCCTAAGCCATGGTTGCTTGAAGAGAGTGATGATAATTATGAGGGGTTGATTTATGACATTTTCAACAATGATTATATTTATGTTAATCCTATTCAAGCCTGGATAGAGGAGTCTTGTATTGGTGCATGCCCCTCTTAGCATGATGCTGAAGTTCTTGGCCATCTTCATGAGCACATTGCAGATTTCAGTCTTTATATCATTAAGTTTCCAGCATTAATCTACTTGACTTTTGATGAAGTCTTGTTTTGGAAGATGACCAAACACAAGCGAATAATTCATGGCATTGATAAGATACTCAAGTGGCTGCATTGGATTTATGATTTTACCTAGCATGTTCATTTTCACATGTTAGGTAGATAGGTAAGAGAAAGAAAAAGCTCTTCCATGGGCATTATAGTAGATGCATTTGATTTTATGAACTCTTTGGCATTGATGGCTTGCACCTTATTTATAAAGCCACTTATAAAAATAAAAATTTTAAAAAAACATGTAAAAGAACTTATTAGATGAGATGTGGTGTCTAGGGATGTTGAGGTTATCCATCCCGCCACATAGGTTTTGGTTTTAGTGGTAATTGCTAACATGTACAACTAGAGATTCTAAGATTCTCATGCACTCTCATAGAGTTAATGTCCCCAAGTTGAAGCCAGATGCTACCCCGTGTTGAAATAATATGCAGCTTCGGAAGATATTCTTATCAAGCCAAAACCCTAAAAAGAAATCATGCAAAAGTATACTTGCAATGTTGGCTTAGAAGATTCCAGAAATAATAAATAAAGCAATATTATATAGACAAGTCGGCCCCAATCAGCTAGTGAAGTCGGCCCCATAAAGAAAAGTCATCCAGAAATCAAGTATAAATAGAGGCAACGCCTACCTCATTTGGACACACCACTCAAGCAAGCAAGTTAGCTCAAGACAGAGAGATTGGTGCGTAAGGGGGATAGGGAAGCTGGAAGAAGACTTATATCTCGATGTTAATGTATTTGTAACTTCGGAAGATATTCACTTGTATATTTTATATTGTATTCATATGTTATTGTACTTCCGACGGAGAGGTTTTATTCCTCCGATCGGGAAAGTTATTATTGTATTTGAAAGGGTTATTAGACTCCCCTAGAGGAGTCGGCCAACCCTGAGTTAAGTGGTAATGGGTTATTAGACTCTCCTAGGAGAAGTCGACCCAATTAGGGTAAAAGTCAAGTGAAAGTAAAGTATAAGTAGAGAGGTTGCTCCTCTCTATTTACACATTCACTCACTCACTCAATTCGCATTAGTGAGAGAGAGGAGAAGTTCGCACAAGTGGAGAAGAGAGAAGCTGTTGAAGACCATCTCTATTTTGGGGTTTACTTTTCTTCTATTGTATTGTTGCTCATTCTATCTCTAAGGAAGTTGTTGGGTTTTCTCCTTTTATGGTTTCCCCGAGGAAAATCTTTGTGTCTCTTGTGTTTATGTTGTGCTTGTTATTCTCTTAAATAAGATCCTAGATCATATTGAATTAAATTGTGAAAAACTAACATGGTATCAGAGCTAACCTGAGAAGAAGACAGTGTGCAACTGCGAAAGCTAGGGCTTCTTAATTTTTGGGTCTCTTTCCACAGATCATCAAGGGCAGGAGGATAGGCTATCTCTCCTAAGGAAGGCACATCTTTCTGTCGAAACAGAAATTGATTCTGAGCATTTTCAATTTTCGGCCTGTCACTGCTACGGGAAATTAGGGCTTTTGACAGAAGTGGAATTTTGGAGTGCTCTCGGCACAGGATTGTTCTCCTCATCAAAATCGAAATTTAGAGACCAAGATCGAAGTTTTTGGTTGGGTAGAACCCCGGGATACATCAAACCCTAGTTTGACTTTTGGACCAAAAAAACTAGAAAACTAGAAAGGACCAGAAACTGCAGATCCGAACTTCGCAAGTCACTTTTGAGGGGTCAATTTTTGGAATTTTCAAAATCCAAGTGTACAAGCTTGCTTGTCTCAGCAAGGCGCATCTTTCTATCCAGACAAAAGTTTGAAATTCCAAGTTTGGATTTTTAGGGTTTCTTTGTCAAACCCTAGCCAGCTCCAGATCCAGTTTCAGCAAATCAAGTGGTAAGACCTAAATCTTTTCTATTTCAATTTGAAGTACTCATTAAAGATGTCTCACCACACCAAGCTTGAGGATAAGCTTGAAGGGGTTGATAACTTCCGAGCATGGAAGTATAGGATTGGGCTTGTCCTAGAAGAGAATGAATTGGCCACCTATGTGAATGAAGAGGTTCCAGTTCCAGAGGGAGATGAGGCTAAGGCCTTACATAAGAAGAACTTGGTGAAGGCCAAGAGGATTATTGCAGATTCTATCAAGGACCATCTCATACCTCATGTGTCATCTCTAAAGACACCCAAGGAGATGTTTGATTCCTTGACCAAGCTATTTGAAGGAAAAAATATAAATCGGAAGATGACGTTGCGGAACCAGTTGAAGAATGTGAAGATACAAAATGCAGAGACCATGCAGTCCTACTTTACAAGGGTCTCTCAGATAAAAGAACAACTTGAAGCTGTGGGAGAAGACATAGAAAATGGAGAAATAGTGATGACCACCTTGAATGGTCTCCCCAGGTCATGGGATTCCTTCATCCAAGGAATCTGTGCAAGAAGAAAGTTGATCACCTTCAATAGGTTGTGGGAGGAGTGCTCACAGGAAGAAACTCGAATTGTAGCTCGAGAAGAAAATATGGGTAATGAAGACCAGGCTCTCACAGCACACACCAGGAAGAACAACAACAAGAGGGAGCATCCTCATCACAAGAAGGGTAAACACCATCACCAGAATCGGAGGGAGAACTTTAGAGGATCCAAGAGAGATCTTTCTCACATTCAATGTTATACTTGTGATGAGAAGGGAAACTATTCCAGAGATTGTCCCAGGAACAAAAGTAGCTCCCACAAGAAGAACAACAACAAGAAAAGACATCATGCTCACACTGCAAAGGATGATGAACCTCCAAGGAAGAGAGCCAGAGAAGAGAGTGAAGATTCTTCAAGTGATGCAGAATATGTATTGTAATGAAGGTAACCAGCTACATGGGTTTATTCAGAAGGTTTCACCTCATAAGGTAAAGCTAGAGATGACTTTTAGTATTACATGAAAAGAGTAGAAGAAGCTACTGCAAACTTGGACTCCGGAAAAAAAATAAAGATCAATAATCTATGGAAGAACCTCTCATCCATTTTGAGAATTGGTTAAGGTACACACTATTAGACACTCCAGTAGTTCCTGCAAGGAAGCAAAGATTGAGAGGGAGTCCACCCAACAACCAAACAAAGATAAGTATTTGAATTGTCATTTCTTGTATATATGATTACTAAATAATGTTGTTCAGTCATGTACATACTTATGTTCCTAGATTTAGGATGTATATTATGCATGTTAGAAAAGTTGCATTAATGAACAAGATACTACTAATATGCAAGTAATGGGTAAGTGGCCTATGGTACTGTACAACACTCCATTGCTACTTATCTAGATTGAAACCTCTTTGTTGACATGTTGGAGTAGTGCACACTCTTAACAATGTTCTGGTAGAGATGGAAGGCATCTAGAAAGTTACGGGATATGGATAAATGTTGTATTGAAGCACTGGCTAAGATAATTGCGTGACTATATGACCTATATCTTTATGTGTAAGAATTTGTTCTGAAAACTATGAGATGTTTCTAATCATGCAATTGAACTTGACTTGTAGGAAAGATCGTATACCATCACCTACAAGAGAGACTTGTTTCGAAGAACAAGCGACGAAGAATCAACATACATCAGAAAACTACCTATTGAAGATATTGAAGAACCTAAAGTTCCCAGGATCAGAAATACAGTAATGGAAGAAGCGATTCCAGAAGAATATGAAGAACGCAAGATAGAAGACCCACAGGAACCTGTAGATCCACCACGTGAGAAGAATTCTCACAAGAGGAAACCAGCATGGGTACGAGAAGCAATTCAAGATGCAGAGAGATATGGTGCTCCAGAAGGAATACATACAGAAAGCAAGAGACCGAGACCATTATCCAGTTATGTAGCCCTGCTGTGTGACATCATTGACAAAGAACCTTCCAACTATGAGGAAGCAGCTGAGAAGAAAGAATGGAAGGATGCCATTATCGAGGAGTTCCAGTCGACCATGAAGAATGATGTCTGGGATGTGGTCCCGAAACCAGTAGGGAAGTCTGTTGTGCCTTCCAAGTGGATCTACAAGATCGAGCATGCTGCAGATGGCAGCACAAAGAAACGCGAGGCAAGATTTGTGGCACGTGGCTTCTCCCAGAAAGAAGGGATAGACTATGAGGAGACATTTGCACCTGTAGCCAGATACACTTCCATCAGATCAGTACTTGCTCTGGTTGCAGTGATGAACTGGAAGGTACACCAGATGGATATCAAGACAGCGTTCTTGAATGGTGTAGTAGAAGAGGAAGAGTATGTGGAGCAGCCACTCGAATTTGAGACACATGACAGGGAGACTCGTGTGCAAATTGAAGAAAGCCTTGTATGGATTAAAAAAAGGCACCCAAGACGTAGTACGGCAGAATAGACAGCTTCCTGACTAGTTTGAGCTTTACCAAGAGTAAAGCGGATTCCAACCTTTACTACAAGGTTGAGGAAGGGAACCCAGTGATACTCCTACTATATGTAGATGACCATTTTGTGACAGGTGAGGATGGGTTGATTGTTGACACAAAGAGGAAGCTTGCTGTCGAGCTCGAGATGGACTTGGGTATGATGCACTATTTTCTAGGTATGGAGGTGTGGCAGAGTACAGATGGAATATTCCTTGGACAAGGGAAGTATGCAGTAGAGATCCTGAAGAGGTTCGAGATGATGGACTGCAAGGCCATGGCCATACCTATGGCATCGAACCTGAAGCTATTGAGTGATGCTTCATCAGAGTCGGTTGATGCCACAATGTATCGTCGGATGATTGGATCCTTGATGTACCTAAAGAATATGAGAGCAAATATTTGCTTTGTTGTGAACACATTGAGCTAGTTCCTGACGGATCCGAGAAATGTTCACTTCATTGCTGCAAAGCATATTCTGAGGTACCTGAAGGGTACGGTTGATTATGCGCTCAAGTATGATGCGAATCAGAAGATTAACCTGGAGGGTTATGTTGATTCTGATTGGACAGGAAAGGCCATTGATAGGAAGAGCACTTCGGGGTGCTGCTTCAGTATGGGATCAGGTGTGATCTCTTGGTTTAGCAGGAAAAAGTCCTGCGTGGCACTGAGTACAGCCGAAGCATAGTATGTCGCAGCTTGTTCGGCTAGTTGTGAGGCAGTGTGGCTAAGGAAGCTACTGTCTGATTTGTTTGATCTCCAGTTGGACGCAACTTGTATATATTGCGACAACCAGAGTTGTGTGAATTTGTCTGAGAACCCGGTGTTCCATGACAAGTCGAAGCACATTGAGATCAAGTATCACTATATTAGGGATATGGTGCAAAGAGGAGCAGTGAAGCTCCAGTATGTTGCAACAAACGAGCAGATAGCCGATGTGTTGACCAAGCCGCTAGCCAGAGTGAAGTTTGAATACTTCAAAGAGAAGCTTTGTGTACTTCAGATCGAGGTTCCTTCCAAGGGGAAGTGATGAGTCCGAAAGACACAGATGCACATGAGCCATTCTCACATGGTGGTAGGAAAGTCCTCCCATGGTGCAGATATAAGGGTTGGGGCCAGTCCAGCATGGTGGTAGGAAAGTCCTCCCATGGCCGTTGACATAAGTGCCGGAGCCTTTCCCGAATGGTGGTAGGAAAGTCCTCCCATGTCGGTTGATGTAAGTGTTGTGTCTCACATGCTGGTAGGAAAGTCCTCGCATGTTGGTAGACTAGGTCTCGTATGGTGGTAAGAAAGTCCTCCCATACTGAAGACATTATAATGTGCATCTGGGTTGTGCTCCGTGTGACGATGAGATGATCTGAAGATGATGAGGTGACAGTAGGGTACACAAGTTTTGCAGAGGCATATAATCAGTCCTAGGATGCTCTTTCAGGTTTTGCAGAGGAATATAATCAGTCCTGGGAGATCCTGCAGGTTTTGCAGAGGCATATAATCAGTCCTGGCCCCTGGGATGCTCCTTCAGGTTTTGCAGTGGCATATAATCAGTCCTGGGAGATCTTGCAGGTTTTGCAGTGGCATATAATAAGTCCTGAGATGTACCTACTTGATGGCTTGCTCGCAGAGATGATGAAGACCTACATGGAGGCTAGGCCTACATCCAGCATGAAAAAGGGCTGGCTCTGTAGAACTTCCTATGACGAGTAGATTGGAGATTGATGGTCAAGATAGCAGTAGCAGTGATGATGATGATCCAGTGACGAACACTTGTGCTGATGAACTATGTCAAGAGAATACCTTCCTAGTTAAGAGGGAGTGTTAATGTATTTGTAACTTTGAAAGATATTCACTTGTATATTTTATATTGTATTCATATGTTATTGTACTTCCGACGGAGAGGTTTTATTCCTCCGATCAAGAAAGTTATTATTGTATTTGAAAGGGTTATTAGACTCCCCTAGAGGAGTCGGCCCTGAGTTAAGTGGTAATGGGTTATTAGACTCTCCTAAGAGAAGTCGGCCTAGTTAGGGTAAAAGTCAAGTGAAAGTAAAGTATAAATAGAGAGGGTGCTCCTCTCTATTTTACACATTCACTCACTCACTCAATTTGCATTAGTGAGAGAGAGGAGAAGTTCGCACAAGTGGAGAAGAGAGAAGTTGCTGAAGACCATCTCTATTTTGGGGTTTACTTTTCTTCTATTGTATTGTTGCTCATTCTATCTCTGAGGAAGTTGTGGGGTTTTCTCCTTTATGGTTTCCCTGAGGAAAATCTTTGTGTCTCTTGTGTTTATGCTGTGCTTGTTACTCTCTCAGATAAGACCCTAGATCATATTGAATTAAATTGTGAAAAACTAACACTCGGGTTTATCTTATCTTATCTTTGTATCTTCTATTCTTGAGGCATCTTTGTATGAGAGACCTTTAGCTCTTCGTTGTATTGACATTGTACTTTGTTGACGAATCTATACTGAGAAGTTCTATTGGGTTTTCCTCGTGAAAGGGTTTTCCCAAGATAAATCTTTGTGTCTATTGTTGAATGCATTTCTTTCAGTGATCCTTATCCAGGCAATGTGATAAACTGAATAAAAGTCTAATATAATTGCTCTTAAGTAAAATTCTAACATGGTTTTTGAGTAGGACTGAAAGAAAGCATTGCGACAATTGCGAAAGTTGGAAACTAGGGTTTCCATCCACAGATCAAGCTCGATCTTAGAATTCTTGAACTTACCCTAGGAGGGTGCACCTATCTATGGAGTCAGATCTCAGATCCAAGAATTTTCAGTTTTGACCTAAATTCTACAGAAACTGCAGAAATTAGGGTTTCCAGTTTTTGCCTATTCTGTCCATGAATCTAAGTGAAAAGGAGGTTTGCTCAACTCAACTTCGGAAGGCGCATCTTTCCAGTGGATCAAATTCTCCATTGAAGAACTCTAAATTTTGAACCTCCTCCTGCCAGGGTTTCCAGAACCAGAATTGGCAATATGACAAACAACACCAAGCTTGATGAGAAGCTTGAAGGGGCTGATAACTTCAGAACATGGAAGTATAGAATGATCCTCATCCTGAAAGAAAATGACTTGGAAAAGTATGTTGAAGAAGAGGTTGCAGAGCCAGAGGGAGATGAGGCTAAGACAAGGCACAAGAAGAACTTTGTTAGGGCAAAGAGGATCATTGTTGATTTTATCAAGGATCACTTGATCCCTCATGTCTCATCAACGAAGACTCCGAAGTAAGTGTTTGATGCATTATCCAGTTTGTTTGAAGGCAAGAACATTAACCGAAAGATGACCCTGAGAACTCAACTCAAGAATGTGAAGATGCAGGAAGCAAAATCCATTCAATCCTACTTCACAAGGGTAACTCAGATCAAGGAATAGCTTGAAACTATTGGAG
The DNA here is from genome assembly GCA_027924585.1 of Larix kaempferi. Lineage (NCBI taxonomy): Eukaryota > Viridiplantae > Streptophyta > Pinopsida > Pinales > Pinaceae > Larix > Larix kaempferi. The sequence goes on along the minus strand of BSBM01000123.1, from coordinate 19,290,760 downwards.
ACATGGTTGAGGAAGCAGAACTAATGATGACTACTTTGAATGGCCTTCCAAGGTCATGGGAATCTTTTATCCAAGGAATATGTTCTAGAAGGAAGTTAACGAAGTTCAGTAGACTATGGGAAGAATGTACTCAAGAAGAAGCTAGATGGTAGCAAGAGAAGAAAAGTTGCGTAATGATGAAGATCAAGCACTAGCCGCACACACAAAGAAAGAAAAGAACAGAAAAGAAGTTTATCCTTCAAAGAAGTCTCAAAAGGCTCAAAGGGATTACTCAAACTTCAAATGCTACAGCTACCACATATTGCAAGAAATTGTCCTCAAGTAAAAGATCAAATCAAAAGAAGAAAAATACATCATGCTCATACCGTAGAAGATGATGAACCTGTTCAAAAGAAAACAAGAAAAGATGATTCAAGTGAAGAATATGTATTGATATCAGCTCTTACAGGAACAGTCACTCATGGAAGTGACACATGGCTTGTTGATAGTGGTGCTTCTAAGCACATGACTGGTTACAAGGATTCTCTCACAAGTTTGATTCAGAAGGATTCTCCTCATAAAGTGAAGCTTGGAGATGATTATCAGTATCCTATTAAAGGAGTAGGAGAAGCCTCCTACAGGTTGGATTCCGGAAAACCTATGAAGATGAAGGATGTGTTATATGTACTTGGTTTGAAGATGAATCTTCTATCCATTTCAGCATTGGATAAGAAAGGATTCAGAGTTGCCTTCGTGGATGGAGAAGTTCTCATGTGGCCAAAAGGAAAGACCATTGATGATGCAGTTGTGATTGGTATTGAAGAAGGAGGACTATACAAGTTGAAGGGACACTCAGATTCACCTCTAGCACATAGTATCGTGAACCCAAGTGAACTATGGCATAGAATGATAGAAGACTTGCTCACTTAAACTACAAAGCATTGCCAATCGTGAGCAAGGTGGTAACAGGTTTTCCAAATATCCAGGTAGATCATGATGGTGTTTGCAAAGGATTTGCACAAGGAAAGAATGTGAAGGACCCATTTCCAAGCAGTGATAGCAAAGCCAAAGAAATCTTGGACATCGTACATTCAGACGTATGTGGACCTATGTCAGCTACTTCATTAGGTAGGTATGTATATTATGTTTCTTTTATTGATGATTATTCTCGTAAAACTTGGATTTATTTCTTAAAAGCTAAAAATGAAGTGTTTAGCAAGTTCAAAGAATTCAAGGCTCTTGTGGAAAATCTTTCTGAAAGGAAGATAAAGATCTTGAGGTCAGACAATGGAGGAGAGTTTACATCACATGACTTCAAAGCTTTTTGTAGTGAAGTTGGGATTAAGAGGGAGCTCACTACTCCCTACAATCCGCAATAGAATGGTGTAGCAAAAAGAAAGAACCGGACGATAATGGACGCAGTGAAGGCTATGATTCATGATCAAGACTTACCGATGCATTTGTGGGTAGAAGCAGCCAGGACTGCTGTATATGTACAAAATAGAATTTCTCACAGTGCACTTGGGAACAAGACACCATAAGAAATGTTTACAGGAGAAAAGCCAGAGGTCAACCACTTGAATATATTTGGTTGTCCACTGTATGTGCATGTTCCCAAGGAGAAAAGATCGAAGTTGGATCCTTCCGGCAAGAAGGGTATATTTGTTGGATATAGTGAGACATCGAAGGCATACAGAGTCTACATCCCTCGTTACATACAGATTGAGATTAGCAGAGATGTTACCTTCGATGAAGATGCAGCTTTCAACAAATCCAAACAAAATCATTCAGATGAGGTCCATGATGAGGAGCCCGAAGCTCCTAGAGTTGCAAAAACAAACAGAAGTGATGAGGTTACACCAGAAGAGTATGTACCGCAGGATCATGACATGACAGAACCGTGGAGACCTATAGAGCCACCTCGAGAGATGATTACACATAAGAGGAGACCAGCTTGGGCTCGTGAGATTATTCAGGATGCTAAGAAATATGGTGCTCCAGAAGGAACTTTCAGAGAAAGCAAGAAACCGAGACCATATTCCAGCTATGTGGCATTATTATGTGATATCATTGATGAAGAGCCTACCTATTATGAAGAGGCTGCAGAGAAGAAAGTATGGAAGGATGCCATGATTGAAGAATACCAGTCCATTATAAAGAATGATGTTTGGGATGTGGTTCTAAGGCCGAAAGATAAGTCAGTGGTATCTTCAAAGCGGATCTTCAAGACGAAGCATTCAACAGATGGTTGTATCGAGAAGTATAAGGCAAGATTTGTGGCACGTGGTTTCTCCCAAAAAGAAGTAATAGATTACGAGGAGACTTTTGCTCCAGTAGCAAGATACACTTCGATTAGAGCTATACTTGCTATAGCTGCAAAAATGAAATGGAAGGTACACTAGATGGACGTGAAGACAGTTTTTCTGAATGGTGTAGTGGAAGAGGAAGTGTATGTGGAGCAGCCACAAGGATTCGAGACACATGACAAACAGACACGTGTGCAAATTAAAGAAGGCCTTGTATGGTTTGAAACAAGCACCTAGGGCATGGTACAGAAAAATTGACAGCTTTCTGATGAGCTTGGGCTTTACCAAGAGTAAAGCATATTCCAACCGTTACTACAAGGTTGTGAATGGTGGACCAGTGATACTATTGTTATATGTGGATGACCTGTTTCTAATAGGGGACGAGAAGCTCATCATTGAATGTAAGAGGAAGTTTGCTACAGAGTTCGAGATTAAAGACTTGGGTATGATGCACTATTTCTTGGGTCTAGAGGTATGCCAGAAACCGAATAAGATTTTCCTCAACCAAGGAAAATATGCTATGGAAATCCTGAAGAGGTTTGGAATAATGGATTGTAGAAGCCATGCCTACACCGATGGTGACAAACATGAACTCGTTGAGTGATATTTCATCGGAGATAGTGGATGCCACCATGTATAGACAAATGATTGGTTTGTTGATGTACTTGACGAACACAAGGCCAGATATATGCTTTGCAGTGAACACTTTGAGTCAGTACATGGTTGAGTCGAGATGTGTTAACTTGATTGCGGCAAAGCATGTGATGAGGTACCTAAAAGGTATAGTTGACTATGGACTCAGATATGTTTCAGATTGTGAGATAAGTCTGCAAGGATATACTGATTCAGATTGGGCCGATAGTGTCACGGATCGGAAGAGTACATCAGGATGTTGCTTCAGTCTAGGTCAGCTATGATTTCGTGGCTCAGCAGGAAGTAGACTAGTGTGGCACTCAGTACGGCCGAGGCAGAGTATATTGCAGCATGTTCAGCGAGTAGCGAAGCTGTGTGGCTTGGAAAGTTGCTTGCAGGGTTGTCTGATCTCGACTTAGATGTGACTTGTATCTTTTGTGACAACCAGAGTTGCATAAAGTTGTCAAAGAACCCTGTGTTTCATGACAAGTCCAAGCACGTCGAGATCAAGTACCATTACATTCGTGACATGGTACAGAAGGGAGTTGTGAAGCTCTAGTATGTTGTAGCGGACGAGGAGATAGCCAATGTGTTGACCAAGCCTCTGTCAAGGGTAAAGTTTGAATACTTCAAGGACAAGCTTGGAGTGGTCCAAATGGACTTCCCTAGTGAAAGGGAGTGATGAGTTACATATGCGATTTCAGGAGGCAGTAGCACACTAAGTGTGGCAGCAGCAGGTAGTAATTCATGGACTAGTTTCCTAGATTCTATGTGAGCTAGGAAAAGTCACATAATGACAAAAGGTCCGACGGGACGCCAAGACCCATAAGGTCCGAAAGGATGATGAGGTTGCAACCACTAGTGAGATGCTATGCTGAGATCCTGAATGCATGATGTAATCAAAGGGTTTACTAGAACAGAACTTCTAGTGAGAGAAAGATTTGTGAAAGGTCAACAAGTAAATGGTCAAGTACAAGTCAGCAGAAGCAGTGTTGAAGATTATGTCAAAAGAATACCTTCCTTGCTGAGAGGGATTGTTGAAATAATATGCAGCTTCGAAAGATATTCTTATCAAGCCAAAACCCTAAGAAGAAACCATGCTAAGGTATACTTGCAATGTCGGCTCAGAAGATTCCAGAAATAATAAATAAAGCAATATTATATAGACAAGTCGGCCCCAGTCAGCTAGTGAATTCGACCCCATAAGGAAAAGTAATCCAAAAATAAAGTATAAATAGAGGCAACGCCTACCTCATTTGGACACACTACTCAAGCAAGCAAGTTAGCTCAAGACAAAGAGATTGGTGCACAAGGGAGGAAGGGAAGCTAGAAGAAGACTTATATCTCGGGTTTATATTATCTTATCTTTGTATCTTCTATTCTTGAGGCATCTTTGTATGAGAGAGCTTTAGCTCTTCACTATATTGACATTGTACTTTTGATGAATCTATACTAAGAAGTTCTGTTGGGTTTTTCCCGTGAAAGGGTTTTCCTAGGATAAATCTTTGTGTATATTGTTGAATGTATTTTCTTTCAGTGATCCTTATGCAAGCAATATGATAAATTGAATAAAAGTCTAATATAATTGCTCTTAAGTAAAATTCTAACACTCTATATATTGTATGTGGCCCTACATGTGATTTTCACCACAAGTGCTTGTTGACAAGTTGATGCAGCCATAGGTTATCTTGGGTGCTTGACATTGGAATTATGCTTCATATTGTGGTGATGCCCTAGTTAGTGATTGGTTGATGGATCCTCATGGTATATTGGTTATAGTAGCTATTGGATATGATTTCTACATGGTGTCTTCATCTTAATATGCTCCCCTCTTAATGATATTGGCATGCTTGGAATACCTTGCTTAGCATTTATCTAACACTTGGTGCTTTCACGGGAGGTAAACCCATCAACTTAGGGTCTCCCTAAGTTTTAAAAGGTGTTCATAATTGCTCTTTGATCAAGTATTGCCAATGGGATGATTATTGATGTGGTTATAGACCTCCTACCTAGAACGCTCTAGGGGATGATGATACACTTCACTCATATGTCTTTTGCCCACTACACATTGATCACCTTTTCATGGAATGCCCTAGCATTGATGGTTTGATTTGGCATTTTGAGGAAATGGACACCATTTTTTATGGAGCACTTGGCTTTTGCAGAAGACTTGATGATATGTGGAGCCATTCCATTGGAGTTCCCTAGCTCATGTGACACCGTTTACATTTGGGGATGATTCATTGTTGGTTTTCTATGGAGCGGCCTTCCCTTTAGCACACAATACGAGGTATAACACACATTTTTATGGGAGCACCCTTGCTTCTTGGCACTTGGATGGCATCTTGACACAGTTGGTTATCATTGCTAGTAGAATGCTCCCCTTGATCTTCTCCCTTGGCACACATTTTGATGTATGGTTATACTTTATTGCTTGAAGAAGGGGTTGTCCCCTTCCTTCATGAAGTTGGTTGAGTATTATGGAGACTTTGTTCTTGGATTTATGCTTCTATCTTGATTGGTGGACTCCTTACTCCATGGATATATCCTTGATGAGGTGGTACATTGGATATTGACCCTTTGTAGGTGATGCCCTACTATAGTTGGCATGTGGACATCATCTTGAGCCTTTTGGAGGGTCGATTTAGCTTTGGGAGTAGTATCTTTTAAGTTTCGATAGAGTACCTAGAATTGTGTAAGCTCAATGCCATTAGATGCAGAGTGGTCATGGGATTTCTGAAATGTGGTTATAATAGAATATCCAATAAATATTAAATATTGAGGAAGTTGGCAATTTCAAAACTGTCGTTTAAAGAGTTGCATCACATTTTTTCCACACATGCCACTTGGAAGGTGTGTTTTCACTTGGAGAGCAACGCATCCCTATTTCTTGGAGACGTCCCACTTTTGGGAGCTATTTGACACATGATTGATGGGATGTTTCCCTTAGAGGATACTTTTGCATAACCACCTCACTATTTTATTCATTGTTGACTACACAACATGAATTAGTTATGTGCTTGCATTATTTTATTGTATCGCTTGGAAAAAAAAAGTGGAATTTAACCACTTCATTCTATTATTGGAGAGTTTGTCTAGAAAATTGTGGATCTAGGAGAGAGAATTATTATTTTATTGTAAAGGAAATTGAACCAACTCCTTATATAAAGAATAGCCCTTCCTCGTTCATTCTCATGGTCGATTGGGAGAGAAATCCCTTAGAGCTTAGTTGAATATCTCTCAGTTTCATGGATGGTTTATCAAAGCACTTCATTGGATGGTTTAGTGTTGCTCATATTGCATTAATGGATGGTTTCACTTAGCTTTTTAGGCGTGGCTAGGGTTTATTTAGGGGATTAAAACACTCATTCACTCCATTTGCACCCATTCCATTTCTCATTTCACTCCTCTTTGCTAAGGTTTTGAGTGGGTTTACTAGTTTTTTGTGAACAAATTTGTGAGAGTTTGGAAGAAAGATTAAAGGGAAGATTGAAGGATGTTATTTGTGAGAGCTTGGAAGGGAAATTGAAGGGGAGATTGAAGGTTGTTATTTGTGAGAGCTTGGAAGGGAGATTGAAGGTTGCCATAGAGACATTCAACCACCATTGGAGAGCTAAAGAGGTAGGCTCTAAATCCCCTTCTTTGTTTGTTTAAAAAAAAAATCCACTATGTTAAAATTTTAAATCTTGAATGTTCTCTTCTACTACTCTTTCCCATTTCTCCTTCTCTGTAATTCTATTGCAAGCAACAAGTTATTCTCATCTTGAGTCAAGAAGCATGATGGGTATTTAGTTTTTGTTTTTGGTTCCATTTCTTATTATGATAGTGGTGTTGGGAAAGCGATATACTAGTGATGAGGAGGAAGAAGTAGGGAGTGGCACATATAGTGGAGAGGAGGAAGGAGGGAGTGGCACATATATTGGAGAGGAGGAAGAAGGGGAAGGGGATGATGATAATGAAGTTGAGAGTGATGAGAGACAAACAAAAAGATACAACACCTTTGTGGAAATATGTGGCAAGGCTTGGGGGAGGGAAAGGGGGTGGAACCACAAAGTTTATATGCCCCCAATGTACTAAAACTTACATAGGTTCATATACCTGTGTGAGAAAGCATCTGTGTGGGATTATGCCATGGGATGAAGGTAAGACTATTGGAGTCAAAACCTATGACAAAGTGACAGGGAAAGAGAGAAACAAATACAAGCAAGAAGAAGAGGCTACTCAAAACAATCAAAGAAATCAAGGGTCAAATCTATGGCCTCACATAGAATGTTTGGTAGTCGATCATCATCCCCCCATAGTAGTGGATTCTCCCCTATGCGAAAAAGATTATCAAATTTCCTTAACCAAGGTTGCAGGGATGATGTGGATTCAAAAATTTGTAGGTTTCTCTATGCATGTGGTGTACCTGTTATCACACCATAGTAGCAGGGCTGCTATGCTTGCTTAGCAGATATCTGCACATTCCAGAGCTTCCATTATTCAGAGCTTGGCTATGATGACTGTATATTTTGAGATCACTCATGATCAGAGCAGTGCATTATTCAGACTTATGTTAGACCTTGTGTCAAGGATGAGCCTTGAGAGTTCAGATTTGATGACCGATGTGACCCTTTATCCCATACAGTTTCAGTTCAGTGCTTAGAGATGTATTGCAGCAGTGTTTCAGATGATATATGATGATTACTACTGTGATGATGTTATATGACCTATGGATGTTTCATCATTGACTGTGGATTATTATCTTGTTGATTTAGTCATGTTCACAGCATCTGCTTGGTATATTATTCTTAATGTGGCAAACTGTTTAAAATGAACTCTAAATTATAAAATGGACATTTACTTGCACTTTAGGTTGTTTGACAAAACTCATTGGTTTACCACCTTACATAGATATGGTCTTTCCTAACACCAGTTGTCTGCTAGTTTAGGCTCCATACTCATTTGACTCCATCCATACATGACTTTCCTTATTTTGACTTTAAACCTTGACCTGTCTTATTTGACTTTCTGATACTGAGGACTTCCCCATTTTCTACCTCTGTGTTTGGACCGCATCTATTCAGTGTCTCGACTCTAAGTTGGTGACAAAACTTACCTTTGGTGAGTTGGATTGTAGGCCTAAATCATTCTGGTCGATTGTCCCGGTGTTTGGCATTGGCTCGAACTCCCCCTAGTCACTTGAGATGTTGTTGGCTAAAACTGAAAGCTCATGTACTACTTATGGAAACTTGTAAATTCGCCCATGGAAACTAAAAAGCGCAAGAGCGATGAACTGCTAAAAATACTCCTCGAAGAAGAGTATAAAAAGGTCCAAAAAAGCAATGGTTCTTAAAAGCTATATCTAAACAATTGTTGACCTTATATGTATATGAAAACATGCCCTGGATGCAAGTTACAACTAGTTGTGCTTATCAGCACACCTGAGATCCGAAGGGTTATGTAGGCCAAAAAGGCCATGAAATGAAATTGAATGATCCTAATAAACCTGGATCAACTTGATGTAGACATGATGCCTAAGTTGAATAAGCACTCTCTAAACAACTTATCCATTTGTGAGGCACAGCCATCCCTCGTGTTATTTTGTCCAGCACAGAGTTTGTAGCTTTCCCCCTTCTCCCAGTCCAAAGTATTTTTGAGTTGAGTTAGACAAGTCAACCCCTTGGCCCAACCTTGTTCCTAGCCTTCATCCTTCACTAGCAGTTTGACCATATCCAATGGGTGAGTTTGTCATTTAAACTATTGTGCAAGTAATTTCAAATAACAAAGGAAATATGCTAACTTGATTAATGCCACTGAATGGATGTTATACTTTGAGCTAAGCTGTGAGAATGATTAGAGGAACATGTCTTAGTCTACTGATATGATTTATCCTTGGTTATATATGGACCTAGTCAAACCTAGTTTGACTATGGTCATCTCTTGGGATCCGTGATGATGTGGGCCACATATGCTTATAGATGATGATTGATGGACCCACATACTCTTGATGATGATGCCATATGATGGATATAGGATGCAGATGATGATGGATGCAGTTCAGCAGTTTTATTTATTACTTCAAATCATCAGATTATACACTGTCCATATATGGTGGACCCTACAGCTGGCCCATTAGGGCAACCCATGGTGTATGAGTACACATTCCTAGTGGATTTGGGTCTTCTGGATCCAATGAGACATTTATCTTTCAGTTCCGGGCACTTCTGACAGTGATTGATGCAGTTTTACACTTGTTGACCAGATTTGGGGCTGATTTCCCAGCCCGAGCAGCAGGGACCATGAGAGGCCAGTTCACCTAGGGCGCTGTATGAGGAGGGGGTGGTCCAGCCACTTGTTATTACCATTTACCCCCTTCTGGAGAGCCTGGTGGGCTCAGTTGGACAGCGCAAAAGCCCTAGGAGGCAGTTTTGGCACTTTCACAGTTACCGAGGCAGTTAAAAAATGGGATAAAGTGGTCACTGAGGAATTCGATTTGGGCAATTGAGGCAAGGTTTTGGCACTTGGTTTTCACAGAGGTCTTCCAGGGTGATCCCACTATCTTCCAGCCAGTTTTCACCATGTGGGTAGGCCCACAGGGATCACAGGAGGTCTTTTACTGCTTGTTTGTCACAGATTTTGAGGACAGATTGGGTCATTTATATTATCTTGGACATATTTTATTATTTTATTGTGCCTTGGGGATGGGCTAGTAAGGATTGATGCCTCCTAGCCCCACCATGTGCTCTCTATGTCATGTCCTAGTCATTATGAGGTGGATTTTGGTACTTTTACCCCCTCTAGTGGATGACGTCACCCTCCATGATTATTTTTAGACTATGACGTCATCACTTTATGAGTGATCCATGTGTTATGTTATTATGGTTCATCTTAGCCATTGATTGTATGATGAGATCTTTTAATCTCAACCACTCATTTGATGTAGTATTGTAAAGTGGTATAGGGTTTTGGTCTTTATTATCCTATATAAGGAGGAGACCCCCTATTGTATAGCTCACCTTTGCAGCTCTAGAATATTGGAATAGAACACTTCTTTGTGGAGCATATCTCTCTTGTCTTGTGGATTCTCTTGCATCTTGAGTATACAGTATCTCTTCTATGTATCATTGTGGGTTTTGGTTCTACAACTAGTTGTCTTGCAGGGAAGTCGAATTGGTGGAGAGGAGGGTGATTTCTTGAGGGTTATTGTTGGAGGGATCCACATATTCTCTCTTGGGTTGGTCTTATGACAGGGAGTATCATTATTGTATCTTCGTGACATAGTTGATGCTTTCTATTACATATTTCTATCATTTTCATAATCATCTTACTTGACTTGTTTCCTTTGATCTTGTCTTGTAGGAGGAGGACAATTTGGCTTCTTGAGGAGGACGATTTGGCTTGGAGAATCAAAATTGCACTCTTGAATATACACATAGGAGAATGCTATCAATTTGCAAGGTGGCCATAAGAAATTGAGGTAAGATCTACAAGGTATGTGTCTCTTTCCATCCATTCTCTCTTCATTGGTCACAAACCCTAATTAATCAAAACCCCAAATTTTGGTTTTTCTTAGATCTACTTAGATCTAGCCTTGCTTTTGAAAAGATCTTAAGAACCCACCTCTATAGCATCCACCCCTAGTTGGATCTATAGTTTGGTCGTGATTGGGTTAAAATTTACACACTTTTCAAGGCAATATAGCTCTCTTGAGGCAAATCGCACTTCCTTGGGAGAGGCTTGTTTGGTTAGATCTAGCATATGGGTAGGTGAGATCCCATTTGATTTGCAATCTACATACTTGATAACCTACCCCTAGACTCTTACTTTGGTGATTTCTAGCTTGTGGGCATCATTCCACATTTCAAGGGATTAAAACCCCATTTTTTACTACTTGGCACCTTAAAACTCAGATCTAGTAAGATCTAACCCTTGGATTGTCTTGATTTTCTAGATCCACATAGATCATTGCCTAAACTACTTGGATCTACAATTTGGTGGCCATTGGACTTGTTTTGACACACCTTTTAGCCCTCCTTGAGCAAAGTCGCACTTCCTTGGGTGATTGAGTTTGCCCACTTTGAGGATGTGGGTAGTTGAGATTTTTGTGGATTTGGAAAGAGCATAATTTAAAACCTACATCTAGTGTGTCATTTTGTGACGATCTGCCTTGGGGGTAGCATTCCTTGTTGCAAGGGATTGTGGTCCACTTAGGGTCATATCATGAAATATTAGATCTATAAAGATTCAACCATTATATCTCAATTAGCCCACTTGATTTGCCTACTTGGTGTCCCGATCTACACTTTGACATATCTTTTGACTCCATTAACCCATCCAACAAGGCACTAGTCCTCCTTAGGCAAGTCGCACTCCTTGGGAATTGTGTCAAACCTTAGATCCCATATGTGGGTATTCCTAGTTTCAACTTAGATCCATAGATCTACTCATTACATATCCTCTAGTACCAATTGCATCCCTTAATTTCACCTTGTGGGTCCCAATTGAACCATTCACATATCCCAAGAAAGTAGGTCCCACTTGTGTAATACATGGTACTAGATGTTGTCTTTTTAGCTCATCAAATGGCCTAAATCATACATTGGTTGAAACACTAATCATCTCTCAAACCATCATCAACCATACTTTAACTTCTAGGTCCACTTAACCTTGCATTGGTTTATGTAACTCATCATTTACTTATCCCTAGGAACCTTTGTTTGGGTCCAATCATCTTTGATTGGTAATAGGGTCTCCCCCTAGGTCTTGATTCATCTAGATCTAAAGTGAAGAGTGCCTCAGTTGACGTGACTCCCACCTTGCATTGGGAACCGTGGCATCTCTTGGGTCACCTCTTTAGTTGTCCATCTCCTCTACCGTCCCGGATGGTATACCACTAGGGGCAACTACAAGTTGTGTGATAACAGTACCATTCAATATTCTTCACTCACCCTATTGGCATGAAATGGTACAAGGCTACAAGCCATCAATGGTGCCCCTAAAGGATACAAGAGCCCTAGGTATGACGAAGCTAGAACCACGGGACTTGACAAGGAAAGAGGCAAAGTCAATAATGCTCTTGGAAAGCTTACAAATGATTGGACCAATTATGCGGGGTATCCATTGTATCTGATGGTTGGACAAATGTTAAATGCAAGCCATTGATAAATTTTCTTGGTGTGTCTGCTAGTGGTGCGGTCTTCCTTTCAGCCCATGACTACTCATATCGCTACAAGACTGGTATTAATATTGCCCAACCTTTACTTAAAACTATTCAAGCAATTGGGCCATACAATGTCATTCAAGTTATCACTGATAATGCTGATAATTGTAAGGCAATAAGAGCAATCGTTGAGGATATGTACCCTAACATATTTTGGTTAGGGTGTTTGATTCACACATTGACCCTTTGATGCATGATATTGTTAAGATGAGGGACCCTACTTATAGATGGATTGGTGCCTTGTAAAAGAGAGGAAAGAAAATGATAAAATTTATTACGAATCATAGCATGGCCCACCAAATTTTTCGCAATCACTCTTGGTTGGAGCTATTGAAGATTGCAAAGACTAGATTTGCTAGCTACTACCTCACGTTCAAGCAGCTTTTGAAGGTAAAAGAGGCACTGGTCAGTATGGTCTCAAGTGATTCATGGCAAGATTTGAAAGGCAGAGTTGGAAGCACATCTAATAGACATGACTTTCAAGAGCTGGAGGACATTGTTCTTGATGGTCAGTATTGGGCACATGTTCTGCAATTCACCAAGCTCGTTTATAGTATGATTCAGTTTGCAGATGCAGATCAGCCGATGATTAGGATAGTCTATAAGCAAATGGATAGCATGCTTGGCCAAATCAAAGACATTGTTGAGTGAAAAGATGCAATGTTGTATGATCATATTCTTTAACATGTGGTCAAAAGGTGGGATGATCTAAATGTTCCACTCCCTACCCTTGCACATGTCCTTACACAAAATATTATTCTCCCTCTTGGTCGGCCCAACCAACACCTAGGCGTGGATTTAGGAGAAAACCACACACATATCCAGAGGTGCAAAATGGGTATATGCTTGCATTAGACAAGTTGGTCCCTGATGTTGAGGAGTGTGCTCAAGTACGAAGTGAATTGAGCAAATACATCAGTGAACATAGAGTCTTTGGTAACCCGCATGCAACCAAAGATCAAGATAGGTTGAGTTCTATAGAATGGTGGAACATGCATGGCTCCTCTACCACATATTTGCATAAATTGGCAATGAGGGTGCTTTCACAGGTTGTTAACGCTTCTTCTGTAGAGAGGTGTTGGAGCACCTACAACTTCATCTGCAACGTGAAGAGAAACAGCTTGAATGTAGATCGGGCAGAAAGCTTGGTTTATGTGCACTACAACTTGAGGTTGTTGTCCCATTATTGTGATGCGGCCAAGAATGATATAACATATTTGACTTGGGACAACAATTTAAAGGAGGCTAATTTGGAGGATGGAGCCATAACATTAGAGCGCTTGGAGGTTGAACTATTGGGTGATCATGATGGTGATCAAATTCATACAACAGAGATGCCACCCCCAACCACCAACAGGTTTCTAGATGTAGGAGCTTTGTCTTAATCTTCACAACGCCCAGCAATCCTTGGGGGCCATGCAACTACTTCTCATGTTCCACAAACACTTCCAGTTGCTCCTACTCCTATTCCTAAATCACAAGAAAAGAAAATGGAAGTTTCTCGTGGCAAGAGGAAAGCTTAGTAGAAAGTACTTTGTATTTAATATTTATTATGGCCTATTTTGTAAACATTATATAAGTTTAAGTTTTAACTTTGAACTTTGAAGTTTGAACCTACCTTTGAAGTTTAAATTGTTGATTGCATCTTGCAGCTCTTTGGTAATGATTATGTTGCTCTATTTCATTCCATGGTTGATGTTATCTATTAAAGTTTGTTGATGTCAAATATTATATGTTGAAACTTGAAGGTTGATGTTGTTGATGATTGATCATTTGATAACAATGTAATAAGTTATTGATCATTTGATGACAATGTAATAAGTTATAGCTACTAGATGGTTGATGTTATATGTGTACTAAATGGTTACATATATGTTTTCATGTTTTGTACAGCGAATTTGGCATTCTGCATGGTTTTTTAATATGTATGCATCACAATATATTAAAATATGTATTATATATAAAACACTCCCAAAACGGCAGCATTTGAAAATTTTGCTTTTTGCTCCCACTCCCCTCTCCCAACAGCCTTGGAGAGTAAACCTCTAAGGAGTTTGATGTTTTTAGCAAGGAAGAAAGGATTTAGAGAGAAGTTACAGTCCCATGCAACCCACGACACGATGGGGTTGTCAAACTTAACACTGAGACAAAAAAGGCCATGAATCATAACCTCATCCATGTGTCTTTGGGCAAAAGCATGCAATATTGTTGTCCACATCTTGAATCGATGTCCACAAAAGATTCTAAAGGACAAAACAAGAAAGGCTATGTTACCGAAAATGGTTGGTCGACCTCCCTAAAACGTCGTTCCACATTTCTGAAACGAAAACGGATTCGAAACGGCACTGATACGGGCTGATACGGATCCGACATGGCTGATACAAATCCAATGAGTTGGGTACGGATCCACCAGTTTTCAGATACGGATCGGCCGCCAGGGAAACGGATCAACGAAATCGTGATACGTTTCAGGCATTCCATCCTCTATTTCCAAACTTTGATTCGATTTTCTGTTGACGTAGAAACCCTAGTGTGGCCCCGGTACATCGTATTAGAGGTTTCACGACTATTCATTGTGCAGTGTGAAGTCCGTCGCTCAGTCACGAATCGCTGTGAGATCGTGTGGGCCGTCAAGTATCAACAATCACCGACGGTTGAAGTTGTTGGCTCCCTCATCCCAAGCTTTTTCTTCTGCGAATCCAAGGTCTGTTCTTCTTAGCGGTTGAACTGAAACTCCTTGGCTCCCTCATCGTTGACGGTAATCTCATCACCGATTATAATCTCAGTTGAACACAGCACTGGAAACAAGAATTATTCCCTAGCCTTTTATAGAGGTAAGATGCACTACTAGCGGTAGAAATTAACCAACATAGGGCTCCAGCAAACTCATTGTCAGTGTCTAAACAATCAAACAATTAAGCCCCGAGTTCCACCCAAAGATCCCAACATACCAAAAGTAATAATTTGGGTAGTGAATTGGAGGTATAACTCGATAGGAATTGTTAGGAATTTGTATTTAAGCAAATGAAGATGCATATAGGGTTAATTTGAAGTTGCATATTGCCTTAGCATTAATTTTCTTAATTTATTAATTTAAATATATATATATATATATTCAATTTGAGTATTTTTACAAAAATATTATCAAACATTTAATAGTTGTCATTTTAAATGTTAATATAATTAGCTAAATTTCTATATTTTAAGAGAAAATGAATCCTTAAAAATTTCCTTAATATGACTTTTCAATTGCAATACCAATGGCTAGTCTATGGGTGAAATGTTTATTGCAAACAAAGATTTTGGAAACTCACTTCAAGAATGACAACAATAACCATCAACACTTCCTTCAAACCATGGATTCTTCTAGCTTTTAGATGATATGGAACAACCCATCCATTGTGGCCATCATAATAAAGAGAGTAGAGAAAATGAATCCTTAAAAATTTCCTTAATATGACTTTTCAATTGCAATACCAATGGCTAGTCTATGGGTGAAATGCTTATTGCAAACAAAGATTTTGGAAACTCACTCCAAGAATGACAACAATAACCATCAACACTTCCTTCAAACCATGGATTCTTCTAGCTTTTAGATGATATGGAACAACCCATCCATTGTGGCCATCATAATAAAGAGAGTAGAGACAATGAATCCTTAAAAATTTCCTTAATATGACTTTTCAATTGCAATACCAATGGCTAGTCTATGGGTGAAATGCTTATTGCAAACAAAGATTTTGGAAACTCACTCCAAGAATGACAACAATAACCATCAACACTTCCTTCAAACCATGGATTCTTCTAGCTTTTAGATGATATGGAACAACCCATCCATTGTGGCCATCATAACAGAGAGAGTACACAAGTTTTTTCATTTATATTGAACTTTATACACAGGAATTCATCAAACAAACTATTAAAATAGTAATTTCAATTACCTGTGAATTACCGCCAAAGTGAATTACCTGTGATGGGGAGTGTGTAATGTCTCTCAACAGTTCAATCAACACATTCAAAATTCAAATAAACACAATGGACAATAGAGAATGCCTTGGAGAAACCCAAAGAACCCTTTCTCTATCTCTCTGCATGGGTCTAAGACTCTAAACTTTAAATTTTATACTAGATATAAAGTTATTGTGACATAATTTTAAAATTATCTATATATTCTTAGATATTTGATACATCTCATACATGAAACATCCATAGATTATATATATGTGTCGTTTTTTGTTTCCTTGCCGTATCATATCCAGATTTTTTGACAATTTGTCGTATCTGTGTCCCCCCCCGTATCCATATCCATTTCAATGTTGTTGTCGTCGGTCAGCACACCTTGTTAACGCAACAGAAAATCTATGTTGTTACTCGGTGTGCCCTTGGGGGCAAGTCTTGAGTCAAGGCTGCCACCTGATCTTGACTCCTCCGTTTAGGCAAAACTCCCAACGAAGCCAAGGGGGGTAGTCCTTGAGGAAAGTTTCTAAGGTCTTTACAAATTCCGATGAAATGGTTAAAGGTGTTTATGTTTTTAGGATTTTTTAAGTTTTGATTACAAGGGTTCCAAAATACACTCGCACAAATGAATTAAAGCCTGCTTTCACCAGCAAAATTAATATGACTACCAAATAGATGCACGATATTGATATGATATTAAGCAAATGAAAATTGTATGATAACCAGTGCCTTATGGGGTCAAAAATATCAAATAGTAGAGCTGCTGAAAAGGGAAAATGTAGTGCAAATGTCTCTTGGTTACTTTTAAATTATTATGGTTTGAATCTTGTTAAGGAGAAAAGGGGGGACTCCTGAGATACCGTGAGGTACAGGGAGGAATGTCCAAAAATTAGGATTCGGTGGCTCCTCACGAGAACATGTGGGTTGGAATGGAGTCTCGAAGGCGGTGTTCAACACTATACCAAACGAGGCTATAGCCTAACTGTGCCTTGAGGTCGCCTCCCAATTGGTCCCGCGTCCTCTGAAGAATTTCCCCACACAAAAATTAATCAAAGTGTCGGATTTTCACTTATGTTAAAGGGTGGTTGATTTTATTAAGTGAATATTAAATTAGATGTGAAAAAATTAATAAGCAATTATCACCATTTCTGGTTTCCCACAGGCCCAGGCAAAGTGCCCGCAAGGGGAAAGAGCATAATCCGGCTCTAACTAAATGTAAATTCCGGTTTATGAACAATTGTATTGTGGAACAAATGCTTAATAAAGTAAATTGCAAAAAATGGAAAGATATGGCTCACCAAGTTTATGCGTCACTTTCTGATCAACCACCACTAATCGGCGATGCCTTTAGGTGGTGGTGAGAGCATACTTCGTAGCGACGAAACTGACTTTATTTCTACTTTACACTTGCAAAAGTTAAATGAAAAAATAAAAATTATGAAAATGATTGTTAAAGTATACACCCTGCAGTTAAATTGTGTGTGTGTGATAGTTGTGTTTGTTAGAAAATTTACACACGAAATTGACACAAGTACAAATCCCCTCTGGGAGGATGGGATGTGGGCGTTGGGTATCCCACTGCTCTCGTTTAAATTTTACAAATAAAAATGAAAAAAAAGAGATGCTCCTTAGTCCATTTTACTTGGATCTAAGGGCTTACAGTGATATACAAATAAAATACAATGAAATGGGTGTCCACCGGAGTGTTTTTTGCACTTTTTGGTGGTCTTGGTCACTCCAACCCTTCACTTTTAAAGCGCAGACCTGCTAAATTCCAGCGAGCTAAAAGTGTTAGAATTTGATGGGAAAGATGAAACAAAAATAATAATAAATTGAAAATATTTGTGCTTAGAAAAATTGGAAAAAATTGCTAAGTGTAAGTACAAATTTCTAGCTTAGATCTAGTGAAAGATAATGTTTTTTATAATACTTAGATCTAACTAATTAAAAAAAATCTTTAAGAACTATAGATCTAGAGAATAAGCATGAAGCAAAGTGGATCTACTTCTTAAGAAAATTTGTAAAGCAAAAAACTGAAAGAACAAGATTTTGTTTGAGAAGATGGATGAAACTCTTCAAGCCCAAGCTCGATCTCTTGCGTTGGCCTTGGAAAATCCCTGAAAAACAAATATTAGCTTCAAAAATATGTGCCGAAGAGAGGAGAAGAGACAACCGAGTTATAATCCCCCTTCAAGCTTGTGATCTGCACAACTAAGAAAAAAAACTTGTACAAGATGAGTTAGATCTAGTGTGTTTGAAGAAGAAAAATAGAAAGAGCATAAATACAACTGAGTATAGTTAGCTACTCCCTAATCTTTCAAAATCAAAACAACAAGTAAGCAAATCAACAGCTGTGAATGCCTACTCTAAGAACTACTAAGCTAGATCTACCAACAAAATGAAACAAGAAATGCTTCATTGACAAGATATCACCTCATGAAAGAACAAGCATCACATAAGCACAACCATGAACCTCCAAAGTCTTCAACTTGCATTAATCAAATAGGATCAATAGTACAATGGGCTGAGGTTCTATGCATCCATTTCAAATGGAGGAGCAAAGTCTGCCTTATATAGCCACAGAGGAAGAAGGGGTGCATTCAAGAGGAGGGGGTCCAAGTGTTGATCCAAATCCAATCACAATCCCATGATTCGAGTGATGGAGGATGAGAGGGCAGCCATATGGGAGAGGTGCCCCTCTCTAAACTTTGGAAACTCCTCCCACTAAACATAAGCTTCCACGTAAGAGGAATCCGCCCACACGTGAAGGATGGCACATCCTCTAATTTGTTTTTTATTTCATTCATAACTTTAGAATATGTGCTTGATCCATCATTTGGTTGGTGTGAGGTGGCTGCCACCTCATGAGAGGGGCGTCCCTCTCACCTTGAAGCCATCGCCCAAACTTTACAAGCTTGCATGGGGAAGCCGCCCACATGAAGAGGGGAGCGCACTCTAGCTTTGACACACTCAATCGCTCATGTTTTGACTTTATAAAACATGTGCTATCCACTTAACTTAGTCACCTCTCTTAATAAACTATTAAGCCACACTTTTCCCATAATTTTTTAAGCAATTTCTGTCACTTAGTGCAATTTGGGCTTTCTTAGCATTAAAGGGGCATTTTGTCGCATCTTTAATGAATAATGCTCCCAGAGGCGACGTAATCGCCCGAAATATGGAGAAAGTGGGTCATAAGGGTAAAGAGGATGCTCTAAGTGTCAAAACGAGCATCCCTTCGCCAAATTCTGCCTACGGACCACTCTTTTATTACAATTTGAATTTTTTCATTTAAACCATTAAAAAATGGTCTAATTTACGGATAAAAAAAAAAAAATATATATATATATATATATATATATATATATATATATATATATATATATATATATATATATATATATATATATATATATTTTTGTCGGAATGAACTCAAACTCCTAGGGGACCTAGTGCAGGTCCATACGACTTATTACTGATGACTACCATGTAAAAAATACATAGACACATAGACTTTAATAACCTCCCTAAGATCAACCACCATGGAAAATACTCCAGCTTTGGAAGTATGAGTGAAAAACTCATGAATTATACGCCATTGAAGCGCAACACATAATTCCTAAGGAAAAAACACTCTAGAGTATCCCCTTCATGGCAAACCCTAAGGTAGGCCAAGTCTTTTACAAAAGTATCATGCTTAGACCAACTTATTACAATTTTCCCGCAGGGGTCTGGACATGCAAAATTTACAAAGGGCCAAAAAAATTTGGCCTGATGGATCTCGGAACACTGATGATGAACAATTTGATTGTTCAAGTCTTCAACGGTTCACTCGGAATCCACTAAGTGCAATTTAGTGGATAACAAGTGCAACTTAGAAGAAAGGAGATTTTCACTAGTGAGAAGCCACAGTTATCTTATTTCCATGTATTTTATTGTCCAATTTATATTCATATTCCTAATGAGAAAAAGACTCATTTTCAACCTCGGAGTGTCAAGGGGACCTTTGTTGGATATAATAAGACTTCAAAGGGTAACAAATCTACATCCAAGCATAACAGAAGACAATGTAAAGCAGGGATGTGAAGTTTGATGAGGATGGGTGGTCCTCAAGGTCACAGGAGGCTCCTACAGTGATTGAAGAAGTTGAAAAACCTGTTGCTCTCGATTCAAATCAGAAATTAAAAAAAAAAACAGATACAGATCTTCTACATTCCAACCAAGGAAAAGAGGCCTCGCTACCTTCAAGTTCAGTTAGAAAGACAAGATGGCATACCCAAACACTGCAAGACGCACAGGAATGAACTGGAGCACCGAAATCTACATTTCGAGTGAATCATCCACCTAAGAAGTCTTGTATTTATATTGCATCAATGACTTCTATTCTTGAAACAGAACTTTCCATCTTTGAGGAGACTGCTATGGAGAAGGTATGGTGTGATGCCACAATAGAGTGAAATGAACAAAGTTCATTTACTAACAAATATCCAACATAAGAAAGACAATAGACAGAAATCCATATAGGACAAGTAATAAACAAATAATTCAATAAGATAGATGATAGAATTATGTGTTCACAATGTGACAATATACTTGTACACATTGACTGTAACCATGGTATATAGGTCATATCCCTTAGTTAGGATATGTCACAATATTTATTATTATTATTATTATTATTTATTGATGTTTATTTATATATTTATGTTCATTACAGAGAGGTGTGCACTCCATCCTCAGGAAAGATGTTTGGAAGATAGTTCCAAGACCAACCAAGAAATCAGTGATTGATTCCAAATGGTTGTACCAGTGTTACAAATATTGTGTCGGCGAATATATCGCCGAGGGTCCAGAAACAAAATATCGGATTTATCGGGGAAAATGTCGGCAAATATCGGCAATATATCGGCGAAATTAAAAAATACAAAAATATTAATTTTTTGACTCAACCAATATTTTTCTAATATTTCCCGATTTTTGCCGATATTTCTCGATTTTTTTCCGATATTTGCCGATATTTTCAAATGGTGATATTTTTGCCGATATTATCGCCGAGCTGGAAACATCGCGATATATCGCGATGTTGGCGATATATCGCCGATATTTGTAACACTGGGTTGTACAAGATCAAGCATGCAATTGGTGGGAGCATTGAAAAGTACAAGGTCGAGTTTGTTGCAGAGGATTCTCTTAGAAAGAAGGAATTGACTATGATTAGACTTTTTCTCTAGTTCCCAGGTATATCTCTATCAAAACCATCACATCTTTAGCATCTTGCCTTAGTTGGTCTTTATATCAACCGGATGTAAAGACAACATTGTTGAATGGGGTGATTGAGGAAGAGCTATATATAAATACTAAGAGTTTTGAGATCCATGGGCAAGAGAACCATGTTTGCAGGTTGAAGAAAGCCCTTTTATGGACTGAAGCAAGCACCACGGGCATGTTACTCTAGGATCAATGAGTATTTACTAAAGTTCAGCATTTCCAAGACAGGCAAACTCTCACTCCCTCTTTTATCTGATAAATCTACTTTGCTTGTCTTGGTCCTATAAGTAGATGACCTTATCTTTATAAGAAACTTCAACCAATTCATTTTGTGGTGTAAGAAGAAATTGACCAATGAGTTTGACATGTAGGACATTGGTATGTTGCATTGTTTTTTGGGACTAAGGTTTGGCAAGTTGCAGGTGAAGTCTTCCTTGGACAAGGGAAATATACTATGGAAATTCTAAAAAGATTGGAAATGTTGGACAACAAACCCATGTCTACCCTTATTGTTCTGAATCGAAAGTCAACTTGTGCTGAGGATTCAAACTTGGTTGATCCTACACTATATAAGGAGTTGACCAGGCCTCTAATGTACCTTGGGAACAGCAAGCCAAATACTTTCTATGCAGTTAATGCATTGAATCCATTCATCGTTGAACCTCAACAATCTATTGGAAAGCTAATAAGCATGTTCTTAAATAGTTAAAAGGCACAATTCATTATGGCATGTAGTGTGCATGAGATGCAGAGTTGTTATTCCATGGATTTGTTGATTGAGATTGGGTAGGAGATGCAGGGACACAGAAGAGAACTTTCATCTAAAGTTTTAGTTTGGGCACAGGGATGATTTCTTGGTTCAGCAAGAAGCAACCCACAATTGCACTTACTTCACCACAAACAAAGTATATGGCAGCAGCTTTAGCTAGTTGTGAAGCTATTTGGCTTCGCAATTTGGTAGCACAATTGGCTAATGAGAAGTTGGAGCCCATCGTTATTTATTGTGATAATCAAAGCTGCATCAGGCTCTCTGAAAATCTAGTCCTCCATGATCGCTCCAAGCACATTGATATCCAGTATCATTTCCAAAGAGACAAGAGTACAAAAGGCAGCAGTGGTCCTAGATTACATTCCTACAAATTCACAAGTGGTCACCAATCTAAGGAAGCACCTAACAAAGGGTAAGTTCAAGATGTTGTGATAAAAGCCTGGTTTGGTGGTAAACACGTTCATTGCAAACAGGAAGTGTTGGTTTTTCTACTGCCATAAACCTATTCTCCATAAACCATCAGTTTTTGTCATTTCCTATTTAGGGATTTTCTATTTTTAGCAATTCTATTCATAGACTAGAGTTTAGTGGTTGACTAGTGATTAATCATTAGTGAGTTATTCGCATTCAAATAACAAGTTGAGTGTCTAGAATGTGTTGGCATGTGTTCACCACATAGATGAGTGTGTTTCGCATGTGTTTGGCATGTGTTGGCATGTGGCCACTGTTAAAGTTAGTGCAACTGCGAGACCCATTCTCAGAGAGGATGGTACCCTAGTCAGTTAACTAGGGTTGTTGGTCAAGTTAACCAGGTAGAGTAAAGAGTAAGACCCTAGAAGGTACCCTAGGGCCCCCAGCTGTCTCCTGGGGTTCTTGGTCGGGGACCAAGCAAGTTGATGCCATGGCAAAGTCCCTAGCATGTGGCTAGGGCCCCTATTTGTCTCTAGGGTATTCTGGTCAAGGACCAAATAGTTTCTTGGTCACGAGGACCAAGCAGGTCGTACAGGTTGAGACAGAGACCTCCTGGTCTAGGATCAGGCAGATTCTTGGTCACGAGGACCAAGTAGTTCCTGCAGGTACATACCTGGTCAGTTAACCAGGTGGATCTTGGTCAATGGACCAAGATGATGATGTGTGATGACCTCCTCTCCTAGATGGTTGAGCTAGATGGTCTTCTCAAGGGACTGGCCACCCCTTGATGGAGTCACTAGCAGTTGGCCTCACGAGCAATCTGGAGGACCACAAGATCACATCATCCAGTGTGGACCTTCCTTATACAATGCTGATGAACTTTCAAGTAGAGTATGGAACACTTGTACATTTGAGAGAGAGATGATTGGTTGTACCCCACCATGGTTGATTCATATTTGGTCTTGTTGATTATTGGTCTTGTGGTACCTTGTCTTATTCACCACTTTGAGTTATGGTTAGTAGGGTCATCCACCCACCTAGAGTTGTTTTTTTTGTACCACCTTGATGTTTTCGTCTTATGGGTATTAGGGTTGAGTGCCCACCTTTGTGGTACACCCCTTGGTCCTAGGGTTATGGGTCATGTACCCATTATTGTTTTTATGTTTTTGACTTGTACCATATTATTGGTCTTTGTACCCTTAACCATGACCTTGTACCCACCTAAAGACACCTTAACTATATTCTATATTATTAAGTGATTTTTATTAATTGGTGTCTTAACTCCTACTTGTTGGTACACTCCTAATTCAATGGAACCCTAATAAAAAGATTAAAATCGTGACCCTTCTAGAAGTCATATAGATCTATATATTGAAGCCCTTCCTCTCTCATTTGGACATCATCTGATCTTTATCATACCTCGATCTTTATCATACCTCAACTGTGTACTATCTAACGACAAGGGTTTAAGGGATATTTTTTGTTGTTCATTCACCTGCCAGTTCAGATCGCACCTCTGTTGGAGTTCATCGCATCGTTCTGTCTGATTAAAGTTTATGTTGAATTTTTAATGTCGATCCTAACCAAACCGTCAACCTTGGTAGTAATGTTTTAGCACCCGTGAGCCTTGTTGAGGAAGGCCGCACTCTACTGCTGGTCTATCTGTCCAAACCGTGGTCTGATCTTCTAAGTGTCTGCCTGCTATAACCTTGTCTGGGCTTTGATCTGCTTCTGTGAGGTTTGATCTGCTGATGTAGTAACCGATCTGCTCTCTTGTGATTTGATTAAGACTCGACCTGCTGCCTTGTGGTTTATTTGAGACTTGATCTGCTGTTTGAGTTCAGCTTGGAGTCCGATTTGAGTATTAAGGGAACTGATCTGCTGTTGCATGCTTGATTGAGGTCTGATCTATTGTTTGGGGAGGCCATGACCCTAGATCTGCCTATTGGTTGTCTTTTAATGGAGGTCATGAGGTCTTAGGGTATGCTGGTGGCACAATTGAGTAGGCTACGAGGCCTTAGGGTTTGGCGTACACTACTGTATGCTTACCTGTAGAGGTCGTGAGCCTCTTTGGCCTTAATCTGCTTGTTAACTCTTTATTTGTGTGGGCTTCAGCTTGTATGCACAGCTTGGACTGAGTTCTCAAATTTTTTGTTGATGCTGAGTCTCTTTTTTGCCCAGGTCTAATTGTTAAGACTTACCTATGGTTCAGATTGTTGACAGATCTATTTGTTTGTAATTGACCTTGATCACCTATGATCAGATCCAGTGTACTGAGAGTTACTTGTGGTCACTTCTCTTGCGCTAAGATTTTGTTGAGATCATAATTATTGTGACCTTGTTGACCTCTGCTATGATTAAAACTGTAACTGTAATTTTTAACTGTCATCCACTACTATTGCCTTGAACCTATCATCTCTATCTCTCTGGTTTGTACTTACCCTCTAGCAGGGTCAGCTGGTTCCTAGTGTTTGACTGGCCTCCGAGAGACTCAGCTCATTCTGAAAGTTATTTCTTCTGAGTATAAAATAGGAAGGGTCCCACACTCCAGTTAAGTATCCTAAACTTGTCTCCTTTATTTATGATTAATACTATGTTAGTTATAATACTGTTAGTAATTACATGTTACTAAAGATTACTTTAAAACTGTGACCCAATTGGTAGTGTTAAAAGTGAAAGAGATGAAAATTATGTTTTAAATTATACAGTCTAATTGTTGTGCTTAGTTATTGTTGTATTATTTTTCTTCAGTATAAATTTGTTATGTTGAATTTTTGCATTAAAGCATATAAGATTTGATTTTTTTCCTGCATCAAACCCTAACCCTAACCAAAACTTAACATGGAATCAGAGCTTAGGCCTTGTAGCTAACTCTGTTTTGCAGGCTAACAAAATCTACATAGATCCTAAGGTATGGGTTTGTGTCCTAATCAACTTAACTACAGGTTTACAGGTATACTTGGCAAGTTGATTGTAAGGGTTTGAGATGGCTTCTAACTTAGTGAAGGAAGAAGATAGGCTTGAAGGAGCCTCAAACTTCAATGCTTGGAAGGTTAGGGTCTTGAATATTCTGGAGGAGAATGACTTGGATGATTTGGTTACTAGAGTTGTGGAAGAGCCCACACCAGCCCAAGGAAGAGAAGCATTTAAGAAAAAGCAAGCCAAAGCAAAGAGGGTCATCTTTGACTCAGTTAAAGATAATTTGATGCCTGTGATAGCTCCTCTAAGGGCAGCTAAGGAATGCTTTGATGCCCTAGCAAATCTCTATGAGAAGAAGGCACATACTCAGAAGAAGGTTTTGAAGAAGCAACTCCGTTCATTGAAGATGGAGGAGAAGGAATCAGTTGCCTCCTTTTTAAACATTGCTCAGACTCATGGCAATTGGAGTTGAAGTAGATGGTGATGATCTTGTGCAAATAGCAGTAGATGGTCTTCCTACGTCTTGGGAGACATTTCTTGCAACAATGAATGGAAGAGAAATACAACCAAGTTTTGATAGGTTGTGGCATGATTGCCTAGAAGAAGAAGGCAGAACCCAGAGTAGATATGGGCCTCCGCTAAAAAGAATCATGATCTTGCTGCCAAGACAAAGAAAGGAAGAAACTTCCCTCGACACCAGAACAAAGGTAAGGGACCTCAAGGTAAGCACTTTCATAAGTCAAAAGTAAGATGTTATAATTGTAGCAAGCTTGGTCATTATGCAAAAGACTATAAGAATCCTCCTAACAAGAAATGGCATAAAGGGAAGTATCATGCTTCAGCTGCTACAAAAGAAGAAGAGCCTCAGCAAAAGAAATCTAAGACTGAGACCAAAGAGAAAGATCAAAGAGAATTCATCTTGGTTTCAATGCTCTCAGGATTCATCTCCAACTCATCATACTCCTGGTGGATTGATAGTGGGGCCACCAAGCATATGACTGGATTCAAAAAGGCTCTTGTGGGTTACAAGGCCAAGAAATTCAATGTGAAAGTGGAGATGGGAAATAGAAGTACCTTTGCAATAAAAGGAGTTGGTTCAACTGCCTTAAAGCTTGATTCGGGTACGTTGATTCATGTTGAGGAAATTTTGTATGTTCCTAGTTTAAAGAAGAATGTTCTTTCAGTGGCAATTTTAGAAGACAAGGGGTTCTCTGTAGCCTTCTCAGAAGAAAAGGTACTAGTGTGGACTAAAGGTGGAAATATGAACTCCGTTATTGAGATTGGTGTCCGTGAGGGTGACCTTTATAAGGTATCAAGACATGTTGTGAAAGCTCTAATAAATAACCCCTGTCAAGTTTCAGAGATCAAGAGGGAGCCAACTGTGCTCCTCAATCCCCAACAGAATGGGATTGCAGAAAAGAAAAGCGGAGATGTGTCTTCCAGTGACTTAGATATGGAAGCCTATTAGACATCTTGTTCAAAGAAACAGAGGGAGAAGGCCAAGAAGCCTTCAGTTGATCTCATTGAGGAGCCTATTGAGAGGTTTCAAGGGTGTTCCAGTGAGAGCCATGTCACTGATTCAGGATCATCCACTGATGTGGAGATAGCCAAACATCAGGTTTGGAAAGATGCTATCCAATTGATAATGGATAATGATATGTGGAAAGTGATTCTCAGACAACAAGAGAAGTCAACTGTAACTTCCAAGTGGATCTATAAGATCAAGGTACTTGCTAACATTCAGAGCTCTTTGAAGCTCTTAGAAAATCCTGTATTCTATGACAGGTCGAGACACATCGAGAGAGTTTCACCATGACAAGGACATGGTGCAATTGTCAGCAAAATAGTTTACAAATGTGTTGACTAAGCCTTTGTCCTCGACACGCTTAGTGTTGCTAAGAGGGAGTGTTAAAGTTAGTGCAGCTGCGAAACCCATTCTCAGAGAGGACGGTACCCTACTCAGTTAACTAGGGTTCCTGGTCAAGTTAACCGGGCAGAGTAAAGAGTAAGACCCTAGAAGGTACCCTAGGGCCCCCAGCTGTCTCGTGGGGTTCTTGGTCGGGGACCAACTAGGTTGATGTTATGGCAAAGTCCCTAGCATGTGGCTAGGGCCCCTATTTGTCTCTAGGGTATTTCGGTCAGGGACCAAACAGTTTCTTGGTCACGAGTACCAAACAGATCCTGCAAGTTGAGACAGATACCTCTTGGTCTGGGACCAGGCAGATTCTTGGTCAGGAGGACCAAGTAGTTCCTGCAGGTACATACCTGGTCAGTTAACCAAGTGGATCTTGGTCAATGGACCAAGATGATGATGTGTGATGACCTCCTCTCCTAGATGGTCGAGCTAGATGGTCTTCTCAAGGGGCTAGCCACCCCTTGATGGAGTCATTAGCACTTGACCTCAGGAGCAATCTGGAGGACCACAGGATCACATCATCCAGTGTGGACCTTCCTTATACAATGATGATGAACTTTCAAGTAGAGTATGGAACACTTGTACATTTGAGAAAGAGATGATAGGTTGTACCCCACCTTGGTTGATTCATATTTGGTCTTGTTGATTATTGATCTTGTGGTACCTTGTCTTATTCACCACTTTGACTTATGGTTAGTAGGGTCATCCACCCCCCTTGAGTTGTTTTGTTTTGTACCACCTTGATGTTTTAATCTTATGGGTATTAGGGTTGTGTGCCCACCTTGATGTTTTAATCTTATGGGTATTAGGGTTGTGTGCCCACCTTTGTGGTACACCCCTTGGTCCTAGGGTTATGGGTCATGTACCCATTATTGTTTTTATGTTTTTGACTTGTACCATATTATTGGTCTTTGTACCCTTAACCATGACCTTGTACCCACCTAAAGACACCTTAACTATATTCTATATTATTAAGTGATTTTTATTAATTGGTGTGTTAACCCCTACTTGTTGGTACACTCCTAATTCAATGGAACCCTAATAAAAAGATTAAAATCGTGACCCTTCTAGAAGTCATATAGATCTATATATTGAAGCCCTTCCTCTCTCATTTGGACATCATTTCATCTTTATCATACCTCAGCTCTGTACTATCTAACGTCAAGGGTTTAAGGGATATTTTCTGCTGTTCGTTCACCTGCCAGTTCAGATTGCACCTCTGTTGGAGTTCATCACATCGTTGTGGCTGATTAAAGTTTACGTTGAGTTTTTCATGCTGATCCTAACCAAGCCGTCAGCCTTGATAGTAATGTTTTAGCACCCATGAGCCTTGTTGAGAAAGGCCGCACTCTACTGCTGGTCTATCTGTCCAAACCATGGTCTGATCTTCTAAGTGCCTGCCTGCTATAACCTTGTCTGAGCTTCGATCTGCTTCTGTGAGGTTTGATCTGCTGATGTAGTAACCGATCTGCTCTATTGTGATTTGATTAAGACTCGACCTGCTGCCTTGTGGTTTATTTGAGACTCGATCTGCTGTTTGAGTTCTGCTTGGAGTCCGATCTGAGTATTAACTTATTAAGGGAACCGATCTGCTGTTGCATGCTTGATTGAGGTCTGATCTATTGTTTGGGGAGGCCGTGACCCTAGATATGCCTATTGGTTGTCTTTTAATGGAGGCCGTGAGGTCCTAGGGTATGTTGATGGCACAATTGAGTAGGCCGTGAGGCCTTAGCGTTTGACTTAGCCTACTGTATGCTTACCTGTAGAGGCCGTGAGCCTCTTTGGCCTTAATCTACTTGTTAACTGTTTATTTGTGTGGGCTTCAGCTTGTATGCACAGCTTGGACTGAGTTATCAAATTTTTTGTTGATGCTGAGTATTATTTTTGCCCGGATCTAATTGTTAAGACTTACCTATGGTTAAGATTGTTGACAGATCTATTTGTTTGTAATTGACCCTGATCACTGATCAGATCTGGTGTACTGAAAGTTACTTGTGGTCACTTCTCTTGTGCTGATATTTTGTTGAGATCATAATTATTGTGACCTTGTTGACCTCTGCTATGATTAAGACTGTAACTATAATTTTTGACTGTCATCCACTACTGTTGCCTTGAACCTATCATCTCTCTCTCTGGTTTGTACTTACCCTCTAGCAGGATCAGCTGGTTCCCAGTGTTTGACTGGCCTCTGAGAGGCTCAGCTCATTCTGAAAGTTATCTCTTCTAAATATAAAATAGGAAGGGTCCCACACTCCAGGTAAGTATCCTAAACTTGTCTCCTTTATTTATGATTAATACTATGTTAGTTATAATACTGTTAGTAATTACATGTTACTGAAGATTACTTTAACACTGACCCAATTGGTAGTGTTAAAAGTGAAAGAGATGAAAATTATGTTTTAAATTATACAATCCGATTGCTGTGCTTAGTTACTGCTGTATTATTTTTCTTCAGTATAAATTTGTTATGTTGAATTTTTGCATTAAAGTATATAAGATTTTTTTTTTCCTGCATCAAACCCTAACCCTAACCAAAATTTAACAGCCACCGCCACCACATGAAGGAGTGTGCTTAGCATGTGTTGGCATTTGTCTACCTATTCTTGGCACATGTGGGGCAAATTACTTGAGTAGTTACATAGAGGAGTGTGCTTGGAGTGTGTTAGCATGTGGCCACCACATGGAGGAGTGTGCTTGGCCTGTGTTGGCATGTGTCAACCTATTCTTGGAACATGTGAGGCAGATTACTTGAGGAGTTACATAGAGAGAGTGTGCTTGGCCTGTGTTGGTGTGTGGCCACCACATGGAGGAGTTTGCTTGCCATGTGTTGGGATTTGTCTACCTATTCTTCGCTTATGGGTACATTACTTAGGGAGTTACACTTCTTTATTCTTGGATATTTTTGCATGCATGAACCCCTCCCTTAATCTATTAAAAGAGGTGGAGGACACATTAGCAAACAAGTAGTCATTGTAAAAATTCTTTCAGTGTTAATGAGAAGTTATGTGATTTCGCTGATTTTGATTTGCAGATATTATATTTCTCAGATCTACACTCCGTCAGTTCCTGGATTGATCTGAAATTCTGATATGCAGTGTCTACAATCCTGATGTATACTCCTATGCTTTTAGTTCTCAAAAATCTGATGTTTTAATTGATGTTTTCAGTTTCAGCTGTAGAGTAAAACTTTTGGATATAGACCTGCTATCGTGAATTAGGAAATTTAACAAAATAATGTACTAAAATAGTCTACTCATAACAAATGATTTCATGGATGAGACACTTTTGTAAGACAACTTTTATAAATAATGAAGCCCTGTCAATCAAGTCTAGCCCAAGTGGTTGTGGGATGGAATGTTATCTTCCCCACCCAGGTGCTATTCCAGTAAGTGAAATGATGAGATCATAATGAGTATATTGTTGTATTGGCTTCAAGACCTATTGTTGACGTGACCTTGTGCCTTGAAGAATCTAGGGTTCTATGGGTACCATCGTCGAAATGAGGGGAAGTCCCTAGGAGGTTTTCCCCGGGAAACTTGCTTGGAAGAATAAAAAATAAAAATAAGATAATGATGACTTAAGGCTCTAATTTGGTTAGATTTTGATGTTTTTCACCTTAGGGGAGCTTTGCATAAAAATTCTATGTAATTTAAGAAGGCTCTTAACATTTCCATACTAAGATAAACACACTGTCTAAGGTTTCCCTTGTGTCATTTTTCAATTTGGCATTTCATTTATAGAATAAACGTAGTAATCTTAGAACTCTTGAGTCTTTTCTTTACAGCAAAAGGAAAATTTTGCGATCTTTCACATTTCAAGATTCTTAATGTTCACAAGCTTTTAGTGAGATCATTGGTTGTGGCAAATTTCTACTTAGAGACAATTTCCATACATAACTTTTTGACACCAATGTAAAAAACATTGAATTTTTAAGGGTCCAAGCTTTAGGGTTCAACCATTGGCCATACAAAGTGGGAATGCATTAGAGTGTAAACAACATTGCTTTGACAAATTATACATAAAGAGGGCAGGGACTAGTCCCATAATGCATTGTTTAGAAATAGATTAAAGCATCTCCATTGTTGTAGGGAATAATTTTATAGTCCTGTCCTACCTAGATAGGTTACAATCTATGGCACAAGCAATCTTAGGACAATTGCAATGAACATAAATATATAAATACTAATAGACATTGATAAATAATAATAACAATAATACTAAATGAAGTGACACATCCTAACCAAGGGATATGACATAACCAAGGGACATGGCCTATCTTAGTATCTACCATAGTGACCAGTCAATGTGTATAAGTATACAGTCACATGGCATTGTTGCGTCGAGAGGCGCTTTCTACAGCCCAGTATGAGGGAGAAGAATAATTCCATGCTCAATGTGGAGCTAACACGTGGCACTTTAATAAAATAATAAAATATCAAGTAAACAAAAAATTTATAATGTCAGCCCTAACCTAACTTTCAAAACCAAAGATAGATAGATAGATAGATAGATAGATAGATATAAGTTGCTAAGTTGCACGAAACGTGGAAACGTGTACAAGTTTCAGAAATGGGAACGCTTGGAAACGTGACCCTCCCAAAATTGGTACGTCGGGGGAAACGCGATATATATATTTATATATATAGTTTTTTTAATAACACATTATCTCACAATAAAATAAGAATGAGAAGTTAATTTGAAAGTAGGTTTAAAAACGATTTCAAGGTAAATTTGTTTTCATTTTCCATAACCTTGGGGTTTTTTAGATTTCCTATGGGTCCCAAGCCGCTCATGGACCCTTGGAGGTTTCCGAGATCTGAGTTTCCGCAAGTTTCCAGTACCGGTATGTGGGCATTTTAGGAGTTTCGTGCAACATATATATATATATATATATATATATTCCAATTAACTAAAATTAAAAGAATTAACTGGAATATATGCGTACTACGTAGATCTAAGTTATTAGTGAAATAAGATTTTTGAGACAATATGTCAATTCAAAAGCCATTTGATTCCTTTACTCTGTTTGGCTACCACTTTAAAAGATAATGTGAATGGTTACCATTTCAAAGGATAATGTGAAAGGGTAAAATTTATTATAATTAAATACCAACGTAGATCCATCTTAACTTCAGATCTATTATGTGCTAAGAGGGATTAAATCCCTTGAGGTGCAAACATTTCCTCAAGTTTTTTCACTCTAAAAATGGTCTACACCTCTAGGGATTTGATCCCTCTCAATGCATAATAGATCCAGAATTAAGATAGATCTACGTTGGTAAACATATCATTGTATCATCTATCTTATTCCATTATTTATTTATTACTTGTCATATATGGATTTTTGTCCATTGTCCTTCTTGTGTTGGATATTTGTAAGCAAATGAACTTTGTACATTTCAATAATTAGCCAACTTATCTTATTGTTCTTCTCGAAGACTAGCAAGCAAAACCTCAAGACAAATACCTATAAGCTCTTTGGTCTTCTTGAAGATTAGAATGTGAAAAAAAAATTACTAGTATTCAAATATTTCCACTCTGCCCAAAACTAACAGTATATCTACAAAACCATTTGCCATATATAAATTCCTTGTAGATAGCCCCCAGGGGTAGCTCGATTAGTAGATGTTCTTGTGCAAAAGTTCATGAAGGTATCGGGATCAAATCTCATTGAGTCCCTTGGGGTTACCAGCTTGTATTTCAGTTGGCGGTTACTACCATCATTCATCCAAAACACCAGGGAAGATGGGGGGAATTTGCCGAGGCTGGCAAGGCACCAACGTCCTCAATTGGAACGCCAAATACATTAGTGAGTGAGGGACTATATTTCTCTGGAAAATAAATTCCCTGTAGATGCCCCCAATATCCATCTAAGGAGTTAACTTTAAATGCTTGAGATGATATCTACCAAGAGTGAATTCTCACTACTACATGGAAATGTACAAACTGTAACTTCCAAGGTTGGGTATTACAAGTTGGTGGTTTTATGCTGAAAATATTTTATGTATTTCAAAAGGGTTCTATTACTCCTCCAAACTACATTCAATAATACTAGAGATTTTCTCTAGGATAAACTTGAAATTTGCTCACACCCTTTAATAGCCAAGGACTAAGGCAAAGTATCATACTCTTCTAGAACAATACATCTGCAAAATTTAGTCATCTGATATCCAAATAAAGGATCTATTCACTTTCAAATGTACAATCATTATGATGGTTAACGATGGTTGAGAACAAGTATCAGTGCAATCTCACTTACTAGTTGTCCATGTGTAAGGTCCATGTATTTTACCTATCATTGTTAGATGTTAGATAGTCGACCACAGAAACATCCAAGGGACAAATGGATGTAATATATTGAAAAATAGTTCCTTCTCAAACTTGGATGATACTCAAAGGTCTACAAGATGTTACATATCAACTACACTAAACTACAAACCCCAAGATTTTACATATCAACCACAGTAAACAACAAAACCCAATCTTGTATAGTAGTAGTTCTTTACTAAGATCTCATTGTCAATTTTTCCACTCCTTCAGAAGAGTGTCAGCCATTGATGACAAAAGAGCATCTTACCACTCGTCATAGAGGGAGTTTACCGTTACCACCTAGAGTAATGTTGCAGACTCCGCTGTAAATTGTACCTTCATCGAATGACTTCCTTTGATAGATCCTAGGTGACAATGCAGTATCCAATGTAGACAGAACGCTCCTTGATTACTCGCAATTATGCAATGCTTTGTTTCTTGGCTGCTTTTGCTTGTATTGATCCATGACTATAGCACAACTTATCAAATATTTTTTGTTGCTTTTTAGACTTGTATTGATGATGCCAACATACTTCACCATTAGTGTATTTTATCCATTGTGATTTTTGAATTCATTGACTACATCTGATCATCTTACAAAGCTACAAGATCATTATATCTCGTTCTTTCTTGCAGGGAAACTCACTTACTCAGGTATATTTGTAATCTGGCAATTTCTTTGGAGATTAAGAGAATTGCTTCCTATTTATTAATGGAGATGGTTAATTCATTCCCTTCACTGTGCTGAACATTTTTTGTTTTATACAGCACGGACACACATTGACTACCTCTATGATATTAATATAATAATTCTTCCATTCTTTCTATCTTTCTACAGAGAGTCTTTGTTTGTGCTCCGGATACAGGGATACCTTCCCGCAAAAGTAATATGTCTTGAGACTTCGCTCAAATTCCACTCAGCATACCAGCTAACATGCCGGGTGGGGGTGATGTATGAAAATTCGAAATCTATGTTATATTTTTCATTATTTTAACTTCAAAGAACCCGTGCTATGTCTGTAAATATGAAAGAATGCTATGTTGCTCAGTATCATGTAGACCCATTTTTGAAGTTTAGACCCCAGTTTGGGTTGTCTGCTTGGGTACAACGGTAGGGATTTTCAAATTATGATCGCCGGCCTGCAATTTGTCAGTCGTTTTACTTCAAACAGCCCATGCTATGTCTGTAAATATCAAAGAAGCCTATGTCGATGAGTGTCCTATACATCTACCTTCGAAGTTTAGACCACATTTTGGGTTGTGTGCTTGGGTGCTGCAAATTGTGATACCACCCAGCAATTTTTTTCCATAGAAACCACCGAATTTTTCCGCAAAGCGGAGCCTGAACTCCTGAGGCGTTTCGCTGTAGGGATTCTCTCAGGTAAAGCCCATAAGGAATGGGCTAAAAATCGAACGAGCAACTATTACAACTAAATATGTAACGATGCCCCACTGCCCTAATTAGTCAAAAACTCTAACTTTGATCCAAAAACCCTATAACCCTGGTTGGACAAACCTACACAGAGCCAGCTATCACGAGAATTGAAACATATTTGCAAAGCCTGATAAAGATAATCCTATAACAATCAGATTTATGTAAGTTCATTTGCTAATAACAAATCATTACTTGCTTCTCGACAAGTCGGAGCTCTTCTTGCAATCTCTCTCGCTTGGTGACCAGAGCAGCAAGCGCGGCCTGGGGATTCGACGTCACTCTTTGCCCTGACATATTTCCAAATTCTTCCGTTTGGTAAAGTGGAGGAAATACTTGAATGAATTAATAATAAGCATCAATCTCACCATAAATTTACCTTCTGCTTCCATTTTCAACTTAAACATTCCACCAAACCCGCCAATGAGTCAGAAAGTCCGGCTGACATCAATAAATCTTTTGCAAAAAGTTAATGTCCAAAGTCACGCTTCTCCACCTACAGTTAGCAACAGCTTAGCTCTCCTCAGCACGCGATTCGTAACCAATTTGAAGTCTCACTGTGTTCATATGCAAGTATATCCTGTACAATTTATCCAAAATGTCATGTCCTTTCCTCGTGGTTTAGTTCGCAGTTAATCACATTCTCATTTATATCGTTAATAATTTAAAATTTTAATAGGAAAAAGTTGAAGTAGGATTTACTATTTTTGTGTTGTTGATATATTTAAGTATGGAGTGTTTGTGTAATTAAACATATAATATATCATTTATGGGATTATTTTATATGTCATTATGATGTATAGTTTATGAGTATAGTTTTAATTAAACAATTTTTTTTTGTTTTTAATAGTTTATTTAACACTCATTGCATTAAGTGATGTTTATATAGAATAATAAAATACAATATTATAATTTAGATCTATCTTAAAGACTAATTTGGGTGATTAGAGAGATCAAATTTATGGAAATGCAAACATATCCTTAATTTTTTGTATTTTTAGATATTTGATCCATCCATGTTTAAGATGGATCTATATTAATAATTCATTATGATGGAGATGTATAATGGAATGTTGAAAAAGTCCCAAGGGTTAGCTCAAGTGATCACGAGCCAAACATGATCTCTACCACAAAGTTGGGAGGTCACAAATTTGACTCTCTTGACCCGCTCGAGGTTAGGCCCCATTTACCATCCATGGATCAT
This sequence comes from Larix kaempferi, assembly GCA_027924585.1. NCBI lineage: Eukaryota > Viridiplantae > Streptophyta > Pinopsida > Pinales > Pinaceae > Larix > Larix kaempferi. Next base: position 19,254,456 of record BSBM01000123.1, on the reverse strand, counting down.
GGAGAAGTACTCTTAAGGATTTTCCATGAGGTTTTAATAACATTTGAGTTGGATATAGCCAACTCAAATGCTATATATATTTTCCAAATGGAAAATATCAATCTTTCTTGTAAGAGTGATCATGAACTGTCAAAATAAGGACTTACATCAAATGTTATATATATAGTCAATTGGGTTTAGCCTGAGTGGTTGTGAGATGGAGTGCATCCTTCCCACCCAGGTTATATTCTCATAAATAACATGTTTAACTCATAATAAGTATATTGTTATAATGGCTTTATGCCCTATTGTTGACATGGCCTTGTGCTGTGAAGAATCTAGAGTTTATCCTGGGTACCATCCTTGAAATGAGGGGAAGTATCTGAACCTAAGAAATATATATATAACATAGGAGATGGGATGGAAGGGTTTACTATAGGAATCGTAGTTGAAGACAAAGAGCTTGTCGACTACAGTGCCAATCTGGCTAAGGATCTAGTTGTCTTTGGGGATTATGTCCCTTAGGCGAGGGGTGGAGAGTTTGGTCTCCTCACATAGTAAATATTCCTAAGACTTGCAAGGGGGTGAACTCATGGATAAGAAATTGGCGATCCTATTGAAGGCGGGTGCTTCCATTTTGACATATCGACGAGTAGTATTAAAGAATCTTCAATATGTGAGGCCAAAGAATGTACTTCAAAGTCTAATATGGATTTTTACACAGGACATATTGATGTATGTTCAACTTGTCAAGCAGATAGCCTTGATGCATGTTTTAACTCTCCATCCTTTTTGGATTCAGAGAATGTCATTTCACGTGTGGATCTTACATCAAGAGAGGACCGCGGATCGGCGAATTCGAGGGATATTGAGGGTTCTGATGGTGCCTCTACTACTTTCAAAGGAAAGGGTTTGTTAGGAAGGGGTTAGATATTGGTTGCCTCCCCGGTATTAATTGTGAAGGTGCAAGGGGGATCTGGACTTGAGCATTGTTAGGGAAAGGAGGCTTCACAAGGTCATTAAGAAACAGGATGATCGAGTAAAGATGTGTGGGGGGGAGAGGACATAAGAGTTTCGCGTATCATGGAGCTTTGGGGGAAAACCCCGGTCGGTCACTTTTTTGGTCATTACATCTCAGCACATAATCTGAATGAGTGGGTGCCGCAAGTCTAGAGCCCAATTTTGGGCTATGGACTATGCTTCAATCTTATTTCCAAGGGTTGGATGAGTTTCCATATCCGATATGAGAAAGATGTGAAGATTGTTTTGGTAGGGATCTGGTTTTGGGGTTCGACATTCCCTTCTCTAAAGCCTTGGCATCCACTGTTCTATCCTCAATTAGAGCGATCCCATAGAATCCCAATCTAGGGTAAGTTTTCAGGTCTACCTCTAGAGTTTTGGAATGGATCTTTTTTATAAGAATTGGGAAACCTGGTGGGGAAATCCATAAAGCTGGACAACTCCTTCTTAACGAATTGTTTGTGGATTGTTCCTCATGTACTTGTGGATATTGACATTAGGGATGGACTATTGGATTCCTTAAAGATTGAGGCAGGCAATATTGGGTATCTACATATTATATTCTATCAAAACATTCCCTTCAGATGCTCACGATGCCATCTTTACGGGTATTTAGTTGTTGGTTGCACATTTCCTTTCCAAAATAATGGAAAAGGAAAGACTCTCCTCCAGTTGATTTATCGAAGAATTTAGAAGTGATGAATGTGTTTCCAGGAGGGGTTACTCAGGTGTCACCTCGTAAGCCTCAAGCGAGAGGTTGTTTGGATTTTTTCGTTAAACTAGATAAGGGGTCAGATGATAATGCTCCTACTACTCAGGAGGACATCATAGTGGAGGTTTCTTGTGCACCTATGGTAGGTTCATTGGTGGAGACTGGTTTTGTAACCTAGACTCAGAAACTTGAGGACATTCCTCCTGATGGTACAATGGAGTGTTCTCTTCCTACAAATCCTGTGGATTCTATTATCAACTCTCCTAGTAAGTCTAAGGCTGACCTTGTTTGTGCTTGTATTGATTTGACAGGGGGGATGTGGTTTGGCCTACTTTTGTGGAAGTTTTTTCATTAAACAAAAATAACTAGAAACACAAAGTTGTTGAGGCCTCTTCTCTTCCCCATATCTCTATTCCATTATGTGGCACTATCAGTATTGATTATGGCAATATCATTGACAGTGAGGTTGGGAGAGTATGTCAAAATCCTTGTGGCATTACGCATATCATGGATCATAGGGGAGAGAGGCGATATGGATTGATGTTGAAGACCTCGAAATTGGATGGTGGTGGTGCTTAGTCTGGTGGTTTAGGGGAAGAAAAAAACAAGGTTTTGATCCTTGGACTAGTGGGGAAGAAGTATTTATTCACTATGCTCATGAACAAGATGTTATCAAGGTTCAATGGCGAAAACAAGCTCTTATTACCAGGGTTCTTAGAGAATTGCAACCCCTTAATAGGGTGCCTTAATGATGGTCCTCTCACTAAATATCTATGGGATGGGTAGGCAAGCCTTGGTGATCCGAAATGGATCAATATGTAATTTGTCATCTATTTTGGTGCTTTCTAGGTGGAAATATTGGATGAATTGGCTTGTAGGGCCCATTTTAGGGGCAGGTCTTACTTTGCAGATGTGGGGTCGGATATGGTTTGAAACGCTCAATAGCCCTTTTGAGGGATAAAACAACATTTTTGGGGTCCAAACCATACATAGGACCAAGGTTCCATATTATAAACATCAATACCTTTCCAACATTACAAGAATCGCCTCAATCGGGGTATGTATGAGGAAGTTATGCCTCCCACAGGTTGGATTATCCATTTGACCACCATGGTACCCATGGTAGCTCTCATTACCCATGTATGTGGAGCTAGTCACGTCTGGACTTTCAATAACATTCTAGTGGGTCTAAAACCCTAACCCTAATCAGGAGTTGAGGCATACAAAAAAAAAAACTAAAACTAACCCTAGACGACTATTGGGATATGTTAAATACGGAGTGTTTGGAGGAGAAGGGGTTCCATTCTTATGATGTTATTGTATTCTTCCATAGCTGAGAAACAATAAGGGAGTGAATATTAGAGAATAACAGAGTAAGTAGGAGATCATGTAGTATCCATGCAAGACACGATGCCATAAGTAACTCCATAGAGAGTACCACTTTCTTTGTATTTGCATTGCATATTGGAGAAGAAAATAGCAATGCATAATCCTCACTTCTTGCTAGTTTTTTCCCCATAGTGGGTTTTCCCAAGGTATATGTTGTGTTATTTGTGTGGATGTGTTATTTTTCTCTAGTTATTTTCCTTCAAGTTCTAGTTTATTTAGCATTCTATGTAATTAAGCTAACACAATGAATTAAGTTGTAAGATATATTGTGATGAATTGTTCTAGTGGAATATCCAAGACAGTTTATGGATCACTTTGTAGGTTAGTTGAGAAGGAGTGTCCAGTGAAGAAAAATGACATAAGCATGAAAAATTCTCATTCACACATTCTGTCAAACACTTTGAACATCTAGGGTTTTAATTAAAGATTTACTCACAATACTTTAAAAATAAAACCATCGAGTCAAAAGCTCTTCAATACTGAAAATTAAGCAAGCACATAGAACACGAGTATTTTTGGTCAATCTAGACCGGGAAAACCCCCAATCTGGGGAAAACACTAAGAGGAAAATTTCTCATTAAGAAGAGTATACTCAGAAATTCCATTACAATGAAATTTATCTTTTAACCCTCACTGACAAAATTTTACAAAAACAGAACAACAGCAGTTCTACCTCAAAATCTGTGCCAAAGAGAAATTATACGTTCTGTTATATGGTTGTCCACACGTGTTGTACGGTACTGTATGGACTACTCAATGTCTGCGTCGATTTTTGAGCCCACGCGTGCCTAAAATCATTGGTGTACGATCTGCATTTAATGCACAACCAATTTTCTTGGGATTCGAGCCCACACATGTGACTATTTTGTACTGTTGTATGGCCTGCTACAGGTTTCCTACGGATGTGTGTTGTTGTTTCTCCATAGAAATCGATCTGCATTTAATGCACAACCATCTTTCTTGGGATTCGAGCCCACATGTGTGACTGTTCTGTACTGTTGTATGGCCTGCTATAGGTTGCCTACGGATGCATGCTATTGTTTCTCCTTAGAAATCGTGCCCTTTCTGCCTTGGGAACTCTTCTTCTCCGTTCACTTCCCCTCTTTCTCTCTTTGATGGTGAGTGTATCTTCCTTGCCCCTTTTCTCATTGTTTTATATTTTATCTTTTGTAACTACCTTGCTAACTACCCAATCTAGGGTTGAGATCAAATTACAAAATCAAGGGTCTAAATTAAATGCTCTCACTTTTTAATAATTAAATCACTAATTATTAAATATGTCACTTAAGTGAGACCCAAACTCATAAAGTACAAACATTGTAACTTTATTTATATAAAAGCCACTTTTTACATAAATACACAAGGAACAAAGCCTTCAAGTCCCCCTCATCACACCCACACCAAAAATATGAAGGAGGACCTTCAGAGCTATCTTTTCAATAGTCCCTCCTAACGAGGGAGGTCCTTCTGGCACCATCAGAATCTCCACCTCTGATTCCTGATGCAGCTCCCTCCTGCTTTGGATTGCCTCTCGGAGACAAGTGCCCGCTCCTAAACTGGAACTCTGGCTCTTGAGACTCTATCTAAGCCTCATCAACCTACTCATCACCATCACCATTAGACTGGCCGAGTCTTTTACCAGTGCTTCGGAGAGATCCACTCTCCTCATCCGAAGAAATGTAAATAACATGCCGATCATATGCATCTCCTGTCCCATCCTTTAACTCTGGCTCAGATAACCATCCACCTGTCCCTGGACTTACAACATATCCTCTCATAACGTATAATATGTCCATGTGATCACCAAGAAGGATTGTGGTCCTAACTTGTTCCTCCATCCGATAAAGGAAAACATGACCAGACATGATCAACAACCCATAGCCATCATCCTCAAAAGATGATGTTGAGAGTTTACTAACCCTCATCCCAGGAACAGAAAGAACTCCATGTATCTCTAGGACCTCCCCAAGGTCCAGTTGGAACCGAATTGTTCCAACTCCTCGGATAGCTAGCTGTGGACTGTCAATATCTATCTGAATATAATGTCCTGGTCCCAACTCTGTGATGATCTAGAATACATCATATAATCCAATCATATGTCTGGTTGACCCACTCTCAACAATTCAAACATGCTAAAAAAATTGAGCTCCCCACACTAGATTTAATAGAAACTAGATAAAACCCATGCTCAAACGGTGTTGCAAACTCATCTAGTACAGATGTTGCAGTATCTTTCTTTGTCTTTCCCTTCTTCTTCTCAAGACATTTAGAGGCAAAGTGTCCCAACTGACCACACTAAAAGCACCTAATCTGAATCAAATATTTCTTCTTGTTGTTCTTTGACTCGGTTGCAAGTGCCCCATCTTGCTCAAAATATTCACTAACTTGACCAAACTAAGACCCCTCTTGGATCTCCTCCTGGGTAAAGTTATCCCATAATATGAACCAACTGGGAAGCTTCTCTCTGCCCACAATACACTTTACAAAGACATCACACTTCTTGGCGAAGCCCTTCAGGACTATCCTTACCAATTCAGAATCGGGGACAATCCCTCCTACTGCTGCCAACTTGTCCTTCACCTGTGCAACACGAGTCAAGAAGGAGGCTACACTTTCATCTTTAGTCATTTTTATACTGTGTAGCTTGTCTCTAAGTGCCATCTTGTGGTTCTCATTTTTAGCTTCAAACAAATGGTTCAAAGTGTCCCACATCTCCTTAGTTGTTTTCTTCTCTGCTAAATTTGGAATGAGATTGTCTTTAACCCCATTCACGATGACTCTCTGATCCCTAGCTTCAAGAGCTTCATGCTCATCGAGCTCATCCTTGTCTATTGGCTTGGTCACGGTACTATTTGCAAACCTCCAAATTTTCCATTCTTTCAATAATGCGGTTATTCTTACCTTCCATGGTATATAGTTGGATACACCGTCCAACCTATCCTCAAACTGTACACTCATCATTGGAAAATCACCTACAACCAGAACAACTTAAAGACAACCACAACACTTTCTTTTGCACTACTGTGAAACACTTGCTTGCTTCCTACTTCAGTATCGCTCTAATACCATGAAGAAAAATGACATAAGCATGAAAAATTCTCATTCACACATTCTGTCAAACACTTTGAACATCTAGCTGGGTTGGCAGGTGCGGGGGGATTTCTTCTGGACTCCAATGGAAACAAGTTGACTGACTACGCTTGGGGGATTGGAAGACAAACAAACAATGCTGCAGAGTGGTTGGCCTTACTCAAAGGCATTGATATTGCTAAGGAAATCACATTCAGGACCTTGTAGCCATTGGAGACTCCCTTCTTGTGATTCAAGAAGCAAGGGCCTTAGCTAATAAGGTCCATAAGCCATCCTCCAAGTATCACTATCATTTCGTCCACAAGATCAAGGATCTAAATTCTATATCTCTCTACCACATTCTAAGGAACAATAACAATCAAGCTAACACCATGGAAAATGTAGGAGCAGGGTTAAACTGCGGTATTATGGTTAGAAATGGACAAACCATTGCAAATACTTGGGTCCCTTAAGGTTTTCGATCACCCTAGATATTCCAACATCCACACCCTTCAGCTAACTTGCCAGAGTCTCATTGGACCATCTATGGCCTCCACAATTGTTTGGATGAATTTAATAAGGGTCATGATCAAGATCTCTCCTCAATCCCGTCTTCCGTTCCCAAGGCACAAGCGACAATGCCTTCTAGCTGGCCCCTACTGTCTCGCATGCGAGAATTTATTGTGTGTAGGTGGCAGGGATCCCTGCGCCTATTTCAAGACCATGGACGACGACATTTCTCATTCAGTCCTTCTCTACATTCTCAGGATTTCCAAGAGTTTTTGGTACAGGCATTTCGAATTTAGGTGCAGCATGGATTGTGGAGGTAATGGTGGAAACTCTGGGCTCTGCCTCTCGGCACTGCAATGCCGTTAGTGTAAGACTCACATTCAGGTAAATTCTGATGGTTATGGTCTAAAGTGTTACCTCTCTGCCCTTGAGGTGGTGCAGGGGAACGGGCATAGTGAGAAAGACGCGCAAGGTTCCCTTGCCAATAAAATGAAGCATGTCCGTCGTGGGAAACCTATAATCTTGGAGCTCGGTAGAGGGTGGCTGCAACAGGACGCGGGACAGGGGATTGGGAACCTCGCCAACGATGCTCAACATGGTTATGAGCTCGGTTTTGGGAAAAACAGTCGCCCCTCTGATATTGGTTCCTATCCAAACTTTGGTGCTCCTCTGCAACATGGTTCTCTGCAGCAATTACGCAGCAGCAACGGGGAAACCGACACTAGCAAACTCTGGAATCTGGTTGAAGAAATGGTGGGCATCGTGAATCTGGACTCACCTCAAGGACCGGAAAGTCCTCCCCCTGGCGTGTTGTCTCATCTGCAAGACATTGAATCTCAGATATGCTGGTTGAGAGGCGAAAATAAAGATCTGAAAAAGGCTCTCTCTCACCTTGCCACCCTTGTTGAAATTTCTATTTATGATGCTAGACACTCTAACAACAATATGAAGGAACAGTTTGATATTTTGGTTAGCAAAATGGAGTCCATGCACACCTGCCTTAGGATTGTCGAAGTCAAGGTAGACTGTATTAGAACCAGCAAGAGCAACAATCCTTTTGTGATCCTGGGTATGGATGATAATGAGAATTTGGCTGCAGGTAGCAAGAAAAAAACTCGACGCTCAGCAGACAAATGAGCATTGTAATTTCTATGTTTTTGTTTATCTTTATTATGTAATCGGCAGCTATATCAGACTGTCTTCTTTCCTTGTTCGGTTAGTTACTTCACTGAATTGTAAAGACTGGTTATGAGGTGTCTACTTCCCTCTTTTTTGTTGGGTACAGTCTTCCCAATTTTTGTAACTGTCCTACCTTTTTTAATATAATGCTTCTTACCCGGTTCTGTAAAAAAAAAACACTTTGAACATCTAGGGTTTTAATTAAAGACTTACTCACAATACTTTAAAAATAAAACCACCAAGTCAAAGGCTCTTCAATACTGAAAATTAAGCAAGCACATAGAACACAGGTATTTTTGGTCAATCTAGACCGGGCAAAACCCTAAGAGGAAATTTTTTCATTAAGAAGAGTATACTTAGAAATTCCATTACAATGAAATTTATCTTTTAACCCTCACTGACAAAATTTCACAAAAACGGAACAACAACAGTTCTACCTCAAAATTTGTGCCAAAGAGAAGTTGTACGACTATCCACATGTGTTGTACAATATTGTATGACCTGCTCAATCTCTGCTTCGATTTTCAAGACCACACGTGCTTGGAATCATTGTTGTATGGTCTACATTTAATGCACAACCAACTTTCTTGGGATTCGAGCCCACATGTGTGACTGTTATGTACTGTTATACGACCTACTACAGGATTCCTAGTGATGCATGATGTTGTTTCTCCTTGGAAATCGTGCCCTTTCTGCCTTGGGAACTCTTCTTCTTCTTTCACTTCTCCTCTTTCTCTCTTTGATGATGAGTGTATCTTCTTTTCCCCTTTTCTAATTGTTTTATACTTTATCTTTTGTAACTACCTTGCTAACTACCCAATCTAGGGTTGAGATCAAATTACAAAATCAAGGGTCTAAATTAAATGCTCTCACTTTTTAATAATTAAATTACTAATTATTAAATATGTAACTTAAGTGAGACCCAAACTCATAAAGTACTAAACATTATAACATTATTTATATAAAAGTCACTTTTTACATAAATACATAAGGAACAAAGCCTTCAAGTCTCCCTCATCACACCCACACCAAAAATATGAGGGAGGACCTTTAGAGTTATCTTTTCTACATCCAGAGGTAATATTATTACAAAAGATAATCGGGGTTGGGGATACTCATGTTGTCGATCTTATGAAGCTTATAAAGTCGTGGGATTTTTTAGTTGTGGATTCAGTGGGTTTGTCTATGGGGCTTATTATAGTATGTAATTCCTCATTAACTTTATCCAACTCATTCTATTTTTGTTAAAGTCTTCGCATTGACTTCTGAAGTAAATTCCTAGGTATCTCTCTTCAGATTATGAATGTGTACGAATCTTATGGGGATAAGAAAATATTATAGGTAAGTTTTTTCTCCACGTAGGTTGTTTGCGATGGGAATATTATCACTGATGGGGACCTCAACTTTACTCTAAACAAGAGGGAGGTTTGGGGTGATTATGTTAGGGTTGATCATCTTTTTGACTTTTTTATCCATAATATAGAATAGATTGGGCTGGTGGATGTGGAACCAGTCATCCCCACTCCCATGTAAATGAATAACCGCAAGGGCAATGATAGTGTGTCCAAAAGATTGGACCAGTTTCTTCTTTTGGATTATTTTTTGTAGGTGGTCGATAGGTGTTGATCGTGGGTGGAGCTAATTGGTATTTTGGATCACTGCCGTATCTTATTATAGGTGGAACATCAAGAACATAAATCGTGTGGCCCTTTCAAATTTAATTGCACATGGCTTAATGATAGTTTCTTTCGAGGACTGGTCATAAATAATTGGAAATGTTATGGTGGCAGTCTCAACCTTTCGGTTGCTAAAAAAAACTTTATCGCTAAAATTGATCAAAGAGAAAGTTATGTCATGGGTTGTTGTTAGGAGGAAGTCCTAGATTTCTTCCTTATTGGAGGTTGAGAGTACTATCAAAGACCTTTTTAATCGAACATTTAAAGAACCTTCAATGAGGAGGAGCTTTTGAATTAAAAACCTTGGAATCCAAGAAGAAAAAACTCCTTCTTGTTCGGTACGTTGAGTGGAGGCTAAAGAGTAGGGATACCTATCTTGAACTTGGTGATGAGATCACCAAATTTTTTCATCATTTTGATTCTCGTCGTAGAAATGTGAATATTATTTGGGATCTTCAGGATGAGGAGGGTCATTCGGTCAAAGTCTTTAGAGACTTGGCTTCTCTAGGAGTCAACTATTTCAAACAAATTTTCTAGGAACCCACAAGAGCTAATATAGCTTAGAATATAAAACTTTTTGGTTGCGTTCCACAGCTGGTCATTGATGAAGATAATCATGTTTTTTTGGAGGAGATCACTAAAGATGAGCTTCTTAATGTTATGCCTACTTTTTAGAGGGACAAAAATCCTAGGCTTAATGGTTGGATCATTGAATTCTTCTTGGACTTCTTTGAACTACTTGGGGATGATTTGCTTCAAGTCACATAAGAAGTAATGAAATATGAGAAAGCCTCAGGATCCTTTAATTCCAAATTCATCACCGTTATTCCAAAACAAACAAAGCCACCACTTTTGGGGAATAGTGTTCCATTTCTTATGTAACTGTGTGTATAAAATTCTCTAAAAAAATATTGTTTTAAACCTTAAAAGGACTTTTTCTAGTGTTATCTCTACAGAACAATTTGGCTTCTTGGAGGGGCATTATATCCATGAGGCAATTGGGTTGTCCTAGGAGGCCCTTAACTCCATTAAAGAATCAAAGCTTTCGATTGTCGTGTTGAACCTAGACCTCTCAAAAGCTTATGATCGGTGCAACTAGTTATATCTCATATTATTATTAATACATATTGGCTTTAGTGCCTAGGTGGTTAATTGGATCATGGGTTGCATTGTTTCAGTTTCTTATGCAGTTCTAATGAATAGTGTTGCTTCCCCTTTTTAAGACACCATGTGGTGTAAGGCAGGGTTGTCCACTCTCACCTTATTCTTATTGGTCGCATAAGGATTGAGCAAACCATTCATGCAACTAAGAGGGAGAGGAGGATCAAAGGTATAAATGTGGGAGGTATAGAGCATCTCACTCATATACTTTTTGTTGACAATATTTTATTATTTTCTCATGGAACTATGGAAGAGATTAGTGTTTTACAAGTGTTGATTCTTCTTTTTTATAAATCTATTGGGATGGTTGTAAATCTTTTAAATTCCTCCATTAATTTTATTAGTTTAAATGATCACCTAATTGGTAGGATTAAACGACTATTTGAGTTCATGGTTGTTAAATTGTTAGAGGGTATGAAATATCTTGGTTTTTGTTTTAAACCTAAAGGCTATGGAAAGAGAGATTGGGGGTGGCTTATGAATGAAGTTGAAAAAAGGATCCATTTCTAGTGTCATCATTGATTATCTTGGGGTGGTTGATTGATTAGATTATTAAGTTCGTCTTGGAAGCTATTATGATATATTGGTGTTTTATTGCTCATATACCTAAAGGTGTCCTAGAACAAGTTTGAAGAACTTGTTTTGATTACCTTTGGAAAGGGAAGGAAGGAAGTTTTGGATTGAACTTGGCTCGGTGGCAACTACTAGCCCAACTAAACATTTGGGAGGTGGGGGCATGAAGCACTTAGTTCCTTTTAGTTAAGCATTGGACGCTAAAACCCTTTGGAACCTTATAACAAAATATGGTTTGTGGAAGTGGGTTATGGTGCAAAAGTATATGGCCCTAAATTCTTTCCTAGATTGTATTAGACATCCCATTACATCATTTAAGAAATATTATAATCACTTGAAGGCATTGGTCAATGCCTTCCCTCTTATTGGTACCATCTAGCTTGGCATGTTGGCAGAGGTTCATTAGTTAAAATTGGGAGGATGCTATTGTGGGTTGCAGCAACATCTTGTTGCTAGATGATTTATTGGAGGGCCTAAATCATCAAGGTATTCTAACTATTAATCGAGTGATGGATGAGGCTAACATGACCATTTGTCAATAAGGATGGCTAAGTTCGGATCAATTGGGTTTTCATGATGTTCGGGTAGCTCAATGGACTCTTTATAACAATGAACTAAGGAATGGTCATGTTATGTTGTGGGATGATCCTGACGAGCTGGTATGGAATAAGAATATGTTGGGGGGAACATATACAAACAAATTGGGATATAAAGTTCTAATTGAAGGGGAGGTTTATGATCAGAGATAGTGGTGGTATTCATTGTGAAGGATCATTGCTCCAATAAAAACTAAATTGCTCTTGTGGCTAGCAAGAATGGATAAAATCCTAACTTGAGATTATCTTCAAAAAATGGGGCATGGTATTTACTCTCTCTGTTGGAGTGTAAATGAAACTGTCACTCATCTTTTCATGTATTGTCCTTATACTTTACAATTATGAAAAGATCTCGAGAGGTGGTTGGACATAATAAATGTATGTCAAGGTGGCACAATTGAGGAAGGGTTGTGTCCCATAGTTTCAATGTTGAGAATTAAAGGCATTTTGCACAATACCTTTTCTTATATGTTGGGGGTTTGGCTGGCAAACAACTCTTGTTTATTTGTAGGACATTCTCTCCAAAATTTCTAGGTATCCACCTCCATTATTTCTCTTGCTCAATTTTACAAATATGGGGATACATCCAATAAGAATCGGGTGGTCGGGGAGTTGGTTCTTGGCAAATATCAACTTTGGGCCTTCTTTGATCGAGTGTGTCAGGGGGAGACTCACGTTGGGGGTATAGGAGGAGTTTTATACTTTCATGAGCATCATTATATTCATTGTGTAGAGTTGTTGGTGCTTCGTGCATTAATGAGACTTGCAATTAAGAGGAATGTCCTACAACTGCATGTGTTTGGTGATTCCTTATTTGTGATTAAATGGATGACCATTTGATAGAGGATTCATGATATCATATACAATCATTAGCACATGAAATAAATAATATATCTGGACAAATCATAGAGCTAATGACTCCATTGGTGTTCTAATGGGTATACATTTCAGAAGATTGATGGAGACCTTGTGTTCATATTAATAGAATTTTCGACATTTCGAGCTGAATAGCGCAACCCATCTTCAGGAGGAGATACCAAAGAATCCCACAAACTCACTGACCCAAAACTTGCTTCATTATATTAAATTCAATTCGATTTTTTAAATTCTTGAGGTTATCCAAGAAAACTAAATGTCGATTTGTTAAAGGGGGGTCTAAATAAAAAAATGAATAATTCCTTTTTAAGTATAATTATAACCTATTTAAATTATTAATGAATTAAATTCAGTTATTAAAGAGAAAATTAATTTCCAAGGCTAGAACATTAGTGAAGGGAAAACATTAATTAAGCTAAATTATTAATGTGATATATTTTTCTAAGCCTGGATTTCTATAAAACTTATTAACAAATCTTCTTAATCTTTTAAATTTTTATAATTTTTAAAATTAACAAAGATAGAGGAGAAAGTTTTTTTGGTGAGTTTTGATATCGTACCTTTATAAACCAAAATTCCCGTAGATGAAGCAACAAAAGTCATAAGAGAACTCATGGACAATGAAATAACTCCCCTGGTGGAAGCGTGTTTGAAGACAACTTACTTTAGTTTTCGCGGGGACATATATGAGCAAACGAATGGTGTGGTGATGGGTTCCCCGCTCTCCCCCGTTGTAGACAACATTCACATGGAGAAATTTGAAGAAAAGGCTATCAACACGTCTGAAATTGAACCTGAGAAATGGAAAAGATATGTGGACGACACACAATTCATTTTGCCACATGGTAATGATAGGATAAAAGACTTTTTGGATCACATGGATAGTTAGTCAAATGACATACAATTTACAATGGAGGTGGAACATAATAGAAAAATTCCTTTTTTGGATGTCCTTCTCACCAAGAATTTGGACAAATCATTTTCACACCAAGTATATCGAAAGAAGACACACATGGATAAGTACATTCAAGTATACTCTCATCATCACCCAACTCAGAAGATATGCATTATAAACATGTTAGCGATTAGAGCTAAACGAATCTCTGACGCAACTCATTTAGATTAAGAACTCGATCATTTGGTAGATGTTTTCAAGAGTATTGGCTATAAAGAAAGACAAATCCGGAAGACCATTAAAAAATATCAAGAAAGAAGATAGATTAAAGAGAAAGATGACAACATTCAAAAAACAATTAGCTTACCATATATCCAAGGAACCACTGATAGAATAGCAAACATCTTATGTAAGAAACATATTAGGGTTGCTTTCTCTTTGGCAAACACTCTAAGAAGGTTGTTGTATCACACGAAAGATTGGATGGACCCGAGAAACAACAAGGGGGTTTATTCAGTTCCATGTGATTGTAGTAAAGTATACATTGGAGAGATGGGTCGCTCAGTCCACACAAGACTTAAATAGCATGTTGTAGACATCATCCATGGAAGAAGAAAACGTCGGCACTAGCAGAACACTCTATGTCCTCCAAACATCATATTTGTATTGAGAAAGTAGAGGTTACTGCCTACATCGATCACTACACGAAGAGATGAGTATGTGAGGATATATAGATAGAGAAACACCCAAATAATCTAAATTGCAACGACGACTAAAACTTAATCAGATTTTGGGATCCGATCATCAACCAGATTAAGGAACATTAAATTAATTTAAAATTAATCAACTTTCCCAATTTTAATTAAGAAAGACTAATGACATTAGGTTATTAATAAAACAATAAAATTAATTTATCACGTTAATATTTAAATTAATTAACTTTCCCCTCATTAAAAATATAATTATATTTAAGTTCTCCCTAACATTTAGAATTAAGTAATTACCTCCTATCGTATATTTTTTTATCCCTTTAAAAATTCTAAAAGATTAAGAAGATTTTTTAATAAGTTTTTTTTAAACGAAAACAATTACTTTGTATTGATATTAGAAAAAAGGATATGGTCTAGCCGTGCATCCTGTAAGTACATTAGCTTACTACTAGTTGTGATAACTGTACATATATTTACAATCTTCAAAAGAGATATTTCATACCATTTGTTTGTTGCTATCATGATTTTATTTTCTCGAGCTAAATGGTTGGAGTACAACCTACAAAATTTGCCTAAAAGTAAAATGCATTTACAAAATGTAACAAAACTTTCAAAAAAAGGAGAGCTTGACCTTTACAGGCCTTCTTTCATCCCTTCATCTGGAATATCATGATGCACGTCTTCAACTGGATGATCTACCTCAATGGTCGATTCTGTCTACTTATGCTTTTCCTCTAGTGGAATTTCAAAGGCTGCACTGTTTGAAATTGTTGGATCTTCTCCAAGTTTTGGTGTTTCATTCATATTCTGATTCTGCACATGTCTCTTCCTATCTCCGATTTACTTTTCATGGGCCAGAATTGCCTTTGCGATTATCAATTTCAACCTTTGCCATAAAAAGCTTTACTGTCAGATGAAGTATATGTTCACTCAGAATTTTGAATTGGTTATGAGAAATGGAAATATTTCTACTCATATTTCCCTCTCTTGATTCCTCTTCTCCAACTTATGAATAGCTTGGATCATTGCTTTTGTCCTTCACCATACTTGCCTTCCAACTCCCTAATCACAATATTCCTTTGCTCATTTGGATTTGCCACAGTACACCAACTTGATCTACTCTTTCCCAAATCCAGGTAACTACTAGAATGCAAATCATAAGAACTAAGATGATATACTATAGTGAGGTCGAACCTTATCCTCCCATCTGTACAAAGCTAATACCATTGTTTACCTAGATTAATCTCCAGAATCAAGGTATAACCCTGAGGTCTAATACACCTGATAATGCATGTCTTACTCTTAGTGATACCAACAACAATACAACCAACCAAACTAGAACAAAGAGTATTGCAAACAACAAGAAAATCAATCTTTCCCAAAGTCAAACATTTGATAGATTATGAATTACAATAGTTGAGATATGCTACAACAAATTCAATATTGATGCAATTGGTACTTTCTGGATGATATTTGTTATGATTATCCTTTATCCTTGCTAGGGGATGAATTATGCACTTAATCAGAGTGCTTACCTCCAAATTGCAGTGAATTTCAATATAGTCCCTAAAACTGGTTGCTAACTTCAAATCGATCTGAATGGCTCTAATGGTTACTTTCCCACTTTGGTTTTCCAACGTAGCGACATGGAGAATTGCCACCGAAACAGAGCTACATATTATCGAGCACCGCTTCAAACCATGTTTCTTATGTCGAACCTCACCAATCTAGCAAGCTATAGGGTAATAAGTAATCGATGAACTCTCCTCTGGCATGTTGAATAAATCCACCATCCGCAATCTACTGAATCAATGATAACGAACCTCAATTCTATATATGCTAGAACTTTCCAGATATTTTCTCGATTAATACTTCCATCTCCCTCATTTTTCTCGGATAGATGATGTTGTTTCTCATAATTACCATGCAATGTTTTAGGTTCAAACTACACAGGGGAGCCATTAAAGCAAAATTGTTCTCATGAGACAGACCTCGCTCCAACCAATTCGCAATTAAGATCATTAAAACTTCAGACCTTGAAGGCTTGAATGAATCCGCTTGCACACACAATATCTGCCACAGGTACTATAACTTCTTCCTATACATTTCATTAACAGTAATTGCCAGTAACAAAATGTGATTCCTGACATCCATGATAATGATGTTAGGGAATATATTGATATTTAA
Source organism: Larix kaempferi (assembly GCA_027924585.1). Taxonomy (NCBI): domain Eukaryota; kingdom Viridiplantae; phylum Streptophyta; class Pinopsida; order Pinales; family Pinaceae; genus Larix; species Larix kaempferi. The sequence continues at coordinate 19,237,924 of BSBM01000123.1, read as the reverse complement.
TTTCTCCCCCATGAGTTTTCGATATACCTTGTTCTAGATTACAGGCTATATTTTCTTGTCTATCAACTTGGATGTTCAATTCTCTTTGCACATGGAAATGATACAAACTATCAAATTATGTCACCAATAGATGAATTATTCTCATAGTTCGACTTATGACTCCTTTTGGTGAAGTTTTGGAAGCCAAATGTCGAATCATTATCAACGAATCCCCAACTACAACAATTTTTTTGATATTCCATTGTAAAGCTTGAAGAAGACCTTGCCATAGAGACAAAGATTTTGCTTGGTTGTTAGATGCCACTCCTAATCCCCAAGAATAGGTTCTCCTTGAATTTCCTCCGGGGTTAAAGAGCACCCCCCCACCTGCCAACCCCGTTTTGTTAATATGTTTCGTAGAAATATAGGCTTAGAAATATATATCACATTAATCATTTAGCTTAATTAATTTTTTCCCATGACTAATGTTCTAGCCTTGGAAATTAATGTTCTCTTTAATAATTGAATTTAATTCATTAATAATTTGAATAGGTTATAATTATCCTTAAAAAGCAATTATTCATTTTTTATTATTTAAATCCCCCTTTAAAAAACCAACATTTAGTTATCTTGGATAACCTCAAGAAGTTAATATTGTATTGAAATTAATATTAATGAAGCAAGTTTTGGGTTAGTGATTTTGTGGGATTCTTCGGTATCTCCTCCTGAAGATGGGTTCCACTATTTAGCTCGAAACGTCGAGAATTCAACAAAAAATTCCCTTGTTGTCCATTGAAGTCCAGAGAATCCAAATAAGAACCGCATCAAATGTTGAAAACCCGAATGAGGACTATAATCATGCAATGAAATGTATATATGGGTTGATAGAGACAGTATCGTCCTTAGCCTCTTCTATTAAACCTCTTGTTATTGCATGGAATAAGGGGGAATTTATTGATTCATATGAGGTAAGCTAAGTTTCATTCCCCCACAATCATTTCTTCACTTGAATTTTTAATTTGTTGATGTTTTGATTCCATTTCCCTTCACTCACGAAGCCTCTTTTTTTAATGGTAATACATGTCAATCATAGGAAGACACATTAAATCTGGATGGTGCAAGAACGGTGAAAATCTCAAAAAAGAGTCATGAAGTTTCAACCCCTCGTGTTATAAAATCGCGTGCACCGAAACATGTAGAGGTATGGTCCTTATAACAACATCGGTATTTTAGAAGAGGGAATTCTCAATGTTATCTTCACCATATAGTTTGTAAATTGCATTATTCCCTACATGACTTTATTGAATGGTTTTTGTGAATATATTGTGCTTATTCCCAACATGACTTTATTTTCCATCTCCTCTATCATAAACATTAATTTGTTTTGGAATATACTCCATTTCATTGTGTGTTATTCCCAACATGACTTTATTTTGGCTCTATCAGAGCCCATTAGGTAGCCTATAGGCCCCTATAGACAACCTACAAGCTTGTGAGGGAATATTTTAGCCTACAGGCATTTAAGCTGCTTACAGGTCTGTAGGTTGATTCATAGGCCTGTAGGTTGAGATGAATCAACCTATAGGCCCTTGTAGGAAGCCTACGGGCTTGTAAGGGAGTTAGTATCCAGTATTTCCTGTTGATTTAAGAATGACTAATTTTTCCTAATTCAATATCTCCGCCAACAAGTTAAAGCAATTATAGAGGGGGGAGGGGTTTGCTATAGAGTAGGCCTTGTGTTGGAAAATAAAATGGCATTGGAATTGCACAAAAAACCCTCAAATTTACAAAGGAAACGAACTAAGAACACTCACCAAAGGATTCAACATCAACAAATTAAGACTCCAAGCAATAACTTGTAGCGATCCAAAGTTCCAAATTTCACTTAACGAGGAGGCTTAACCATTGGTTATCTCGGTTTCCCTCTGAAGATTTATGTTTATATATTTAGTTACTTACCATAGTAGGTTTAGAACTGTTTTTTTATATCTGGTTTCAAGGGGTGATCAACTAATGCATGCCAAATTCTATTAGAATATTGTTTATGTTTTTTTTTTTAATTTCAGGCATGCTCAATCATGCTACATTTTTAGCCTTTTTGTTTGAATCTAGAAATGAGGTTTCCACTTGAAAATGAAATGATATTTTTACTTGAAAATGAAACGAGGTTTTCACTAGTTTTGAAATCCACGATTAACCCTAAAGAAATTAATATTCAATAATAGATTTCCAACCTTAGGAAATTCCATACTACATCAACTATCAATGGATTCTCCTAGTATTAACTGGACCTAATATTTACAGGATCAATGTGAATGTGTCCTTGGCCTATCAAGTGTCCCAAGAATGGGATTTCAATCTTTAAATAGGATCTGCATTGGTTTTGATCAAGATATGTGAATAAGACCCACTCACGGTATGTGCTACTGTTAATGATAATTATGCATGCTAGTTCAATGTGACATGTTTGGAGTTTCCTTTTGACTATTAGTTTTTCATCATTTAATTCAATAGATCTAGGATCTTAACTGAAAGAACAACATGTACAACATATCAAGCATAGGAGACAAGAGACAAGAGACACAAAACATTTCACCGGGGAAAACCAAGAAGGTGAAAAACCCCACAACTTCCTCAGAGATAGAATAAGCATCAATACAAGGATCACCATGATCAAACCCAAGAGATAGATATATTCAGCAACATGATCCTCCTCCACTTGTGCGCATCCTCCTCTTCTCTCACTAATGCGAAGTGAGTGAATAATAGAATGTGTAAAATGAGAGAGACACACTCTCTATTTATACACTAACTTTCACTTGACCTTTACTCAACTAGGACGGCCTCAACTTAACCACTTAACATAATGCTGACTGGGCCGACCCCTACTAGGGTGGTCTAATAACCCTTTGACCCACATGACTCATACAGGGCCAACCCCATCAAGGTGGTCTAATAACCCATTAAGTATAAGTTACAACACTTACAATATAACTTGCGACACATGCAAGTAGACATGATGACACTTCCAATCGGAGGAATAATACATATCCGTTGGGGATACAATAAAGTACAAATGTAATACATAGAAGAATATCTTCCGAAGTTACAAATACATCAACACTCCCTCTTAACTAGGAAGGTATTCTCTTAGACACAAGTCATCAATACATATAGGCACAAGTCTTCAATTATGGAGCTGGATCATCATCACTGGATCACGGAGCATCATCATCATCATCAATGCTGCTTCTATCTCAATCAATCTCCAATCTATTTGTCATAGGAAGTTCTACAGAGCCAACCCTTTTTCATGCTGGATCTAGGCCTAGCCTCCATGTAGGTCTTCATCATCTCTGCGAGCAAGCCATCAAGTAGGTACACCTCAGGACTGATTATACTGCCTCTACAAAACCTGCAAGATCTCCCAGGACTGATTACATTGCCTCTGTAAAACCTGCAAGAGCATCTCAGGACTGATTATATGCCTTTGCAAAACCTGTGTACCATACTTTCACCTCATCGTCTTCAGATCACCTCATAGTCCATGGAGCACAACCCAGATGCACATCACACAACACTTACATTCATTGGCATGGGAAGACACACTTCAACCATCCGTGAAAGGCTCAACACTTATATCTATGCCATGGGAAGACACACTTAAACCATGCAAGAATGGCATCGCACTTATATCCATAGCCATGGGAAGACACACTTCAACCATGCTAGGAATGGCACAGCACTTATATCGCAGCCATGGGAAGACACACTTCAACCATGCTCGAATGGAACAACTCTTACATCAACGACCATGGGAAGACACACTTCAACCATGTCGGAATGGCCACAGCCCTTATATCTGCACCATGGGAGGACACACCTACCACCATGTGAGAATGGCTCATGTGTATCTGTGTCTCCGGACTCATCACTTCCCCTTGGAAGGAATCTCGATTTAAAGTACACCAAGCCTCTCTCTAAAGTACTCAAATTTCACTCTGGCCAGTGGCTTGGTCAACACATTGGCTATCTGCTCGTCCGTCGCAACATACAGGAGCTTCACTGCTCCTCTCTACACTATATCCCTGATATAGTGATATTTGATCTCTATGTGCTTCGACCTGTCATGGAACACTGGGTTCTCAGACAGCTTCACACAACTCTGGTTGTCACAAAAGATACCAGTAACATCCAACGAGAGATAAAATAACTCAGACAGTAGCTTCCTAATCCATACTGCCTCACAACTGGCTGAACAAGCTGCAACATACTCTGCTTCGGCTGTACTCAGTGCTACGCAGGACTGCTTCCTGCTAAACCAAGAGATCACACTTGATCCCATACTGAAGGAACACCCCGAAGTGCTCTTCCTATCTGCAGCACTGCCTTCCCAATCTGAGTCAACATAACCCTCCAGGTTAAACTTTTGATTTGCATCATACTTGAGCCCATAATCAACCATACCCTTCAGGTACCTCAGAATATGCTTTACAGCAATCAGGTGAACATGTTTAGGATCCATCAGGAACTGGCTCAAGGTGTTCACCATAAAGCAAATATCTGGTCTCGTGTTCGTCAGGTACATCAAGGACCCAATCATCTGACGAAACATCGTGGCATCAACCGGATCAGATGAAGCATCACACAATAGCTTCAGGTTCGATGCCATAGGTGTGGCCATGGCCTTGCAGTCCATCATCTCGAACCGCTTCAGGATCTCTACGACATACTTCCCTTGTCCAAAGAAGATTCCATCTGTACTTTGTCACACCTCCATACCTAGAAAGTAATGCATCATACCCAATTCCTAGGAGCTTGCTTCAAGCCATACAAGGCTTTCTTCAATCTGCACACATATGACTCCCTGTCATGTGTCTCAAGACTGAGTGGCTGCTCCACATACACTTCCTCTTCGACTACACCATATCCATCTAGTGTATCTTCCACTTCATCACTGCAGCCAGAGAAAGTACTGTTCTGATGGAAGTGTATCTGGTTACAGGTGCAAAAGTCTCTTCATAATCTATCCCTCTTTTTGGGAGAAGCCATGAGCTACAAACCTCGCCTTGTATTTCTCTATGCTACCATCTGCAGCATGCTTGATCTTATAGATCCACTTGGAAGTCACAACAAACTTCCCTTCAGGTCTTGGGACCACATCCCAAACATCATTCTCCATGATCGACTGGTATTCCTTGATCATGGCATTCTTCCATTACTGCATCCCGAATCCTGGGAACTTCAGATTCTTCAATATCTTCAATAGGTAGTTTTCTTGAACTTCGTTGCTGGAACAAATGTTGTAGTCCTTCTTTTGCAGGTGATTGTACACGATATTTCATACAAGTCAAATTCAATTGCATGATTAGAAACTTCTCATAGTTTTTCAAAAACACATTCTTATGCATAAAGACATATGTCATACAGTCATGCAATTATCTTAGCCAATGCTTCAATACAACATTTATCCATACCCCATAACTTTCTAGATGTCGTCCATCTCTACCAGAACATTGTTAAGAGTTTGCACTACTCCCAACATGTCAGCAAAGAGGTTTCATTCTAGATAAGTAGCAATGGAATGTTGTACAGTGCCATAGGCCACTTACCCATCATATGCATATTAGTAGTATACTGTTCATTAATGCAATTATTCTAATATGCATAATACACAAACTAAGTCTATGAACATAAGTATATACATCATTGAACAACGTCATTTAAGTAATCATATATACAGGAAATAACAATTCAAATACTTATCTTTGTTTAGTTGTAGGGTGGACTCCCTCTTGATCTTTGCTTCCTGGAGTTCTCCCTCTAGATCTTTGCTTCCTTGCAGGAACTTTTGGAGTGTGCTCCCTCTTGATCTTTTCTTCCTGGATTACCTGTCCTTGAACTTATATCCATCCTGGACCACTATGCATGCTTAAGTGTGCACTAGTGTCATCCTCAAGATCTCATATATAATCATACATGCATTAGTATAATCTCAATACTATCAAAACATTATGATCCTAAATAAACTTAACATGTATGGTCATGATTATTTCACACATAGGTAATTTATCACAAGCATTAGTATTCAAGGTTTCAGGGAGGACTTCTATTACTTATGCATATTCTTATTGACCATAGGACTCTTCTGGTTAGTCATATCATCAATCAAAGTAAGAAACATAATATGCATAAATTGTTGATTACTTAAACTTCTAACTTCAAGAATAATCATTCATACAAAAGTATAAGATCCTAACACAAGGTAGGATTCTAACTTGATATAGGAAAAACATACCTGGTTATCATGTTTGCTAGTTATGTCTAACATACCCAAATAATGTCTTCTTGTTCTCTTCAATGACTTGTGCTAGTAACCTGCATATCTCATAAGTTAACCATTGTAGAACCAAGTTATACATACCTCATAAGTAGAGCTTCTATGTGATCCCTGAGTCTTTGTCTTCATGTCACCATGGTCATATGTTCTTGATCTAGAACTTGATTTGTACTTTCTTGATGTTATCGGACAACATCAACCTCATACAACACCAAAGTGCATTAGTACAATAATAAGTATCATAACCCTAATCAATGAATGTCTTCTATCATTCACATGCATTCATACTTTTACTAGGGTGATGAGACAAGTCTAAGATTAATCAAGATTGTACTAACCTCAATAATATGAAGACAAACATATCATAAACTCAATCATGAACAAATTTCAAAACATACCTGTATCTCTTCAAGCCATACCTGTCGGGATTGCTTATATCCTTCTCATGTAAAGCCTCAGCCTCATCTCCCTCTGGAATTGGAACTTCTTCACTTATGCAGGTGTCCAATTCATTCTTTTCTAGGATTAACCCAATCCACTTTGATTTGTTTGAAACTGGATCTGGAGCTGGATTAGGGTTTGTCAGAGAAACCCTAAAAATTCAAACTTTGAATTTCAAACTTCTGAATGGATGGAAAGATGTGGCTTGTTGAGCTGATCAAGCTGGTATACTTCAATTTTGAAAAATGCAAAATTTGACCCTTCAAAATTGCCTTTGAAACTTTCGGATTCACTTGATAGGACCCCAAACTAGGGTTTGATAAAGCCCACCCTTCTGCCCAACCAAAAGGTTTGATCCAAAGCTCTAAACTTCGATTTTTCTGAGGAGCTTCTAGCCGTGGTCACGGACTTAAAAAATTCCAACTTTTGTAGAAGCCCTAATTTTTGATCTTTCCGATCAAAATCCCAAACTAGGGTTTGATCAAGCCCGGCCTTCTGCCCAACCAAAAAATTCGATCTTGGTCTCTAAATTTCGATTTTGATGAGGAGCATTTAGCTGTGGACTCCGATTCCAAGAATTCCAACTTTCTCCGAAGCCCTAAATTCCCGCAGCAGTGACAAGCCAAGAATGATCAAGATACATGAATAAGACCCACTCATGGTATGTGCTACTGTTAAGGATAATTATGCATGCTAGTTCAATGTGACATGTTTGGAGTTTCCTTTTGACTGTTAGTTTTTCATCATTTAATTCAATAGATCTAGGATCTCAGCTGAAAGAACAACATGTACGACATATCAAGCATGAGACAAGAGACAAGAGACACAAAACATTTCACCGGGGAAAACCAAGAAGGTGAAAAACCCCTCAACTTCCTCAGAGATAGAATAAGCATCAATACAAGGATCACCATGATCAAACCCAAGAGATAGATATATTCAGCAGCATGCTCCTCCTCCACTTGTGTGCATCCTCCTCTTCTCTCACTAATGCGAAGTGAGTGAATAATAGAATGTGTAAAATGAGAGAGACACACTCTCTATTTATACACTAACTTTCACTTGACCTTTACTCAACTAGGTTGGCCTCAACTTAACCACTTAACATAATGCTGACTGGGCCGACCCCTACTAGGGTGGTCTAATAACCCTTTGACCCACATGACTCATATAGGGCCGACCCCATCAAGGTGGCCTAATAACCCATCAAGTATAAGTTACAACACTTACAATATAACCTGCGACACATGCAAGTACACATGACAACACTTCCAATCGGAGGAATAATACATCTTCATTGGGGATACAATAAAGTACAAATGTAATACACAGAAGAATATCTTCTGAAGTTACAAATACATCAACATTGACCACCTATTCATGGAGGTGAATCCATTATAGGTTTGAGATGATATGTCCAACATTGATAAAAAAATTGTTAAGGGCTATCCTTCACATTTTTATGATGGAAAGGTAAAGGGATTTTTTAGAATTGGAATCCACTCTTGCATGGTGCAGTTTGTTGTGTCAATTGTGTGAGAAATCCATGTATATATGGAGAATGTTTGATTGATATAATATGGTATTCATGGTAATTTTGGTACATGGTTTTCATGAGAGGAAGACCCTAGTGGTCAAGTGGAGATAAATTTTATTTTGTAGAGCATGGATGTCATGTTTATTATGCATAAGAGGTCGTGCGAAAGTTGTTTTGAATATAATTGTTGGATTTTACATGACGTGCATGGATCTTGGTGATTTTCCATGAGAGTGGACCTTGTGACCTTGTGGAATATATTATACATTGGAGAGTTGTACAAGGTTGATGCATGATACCAACATATAATTTTTTTCCTTAAGATGAATCACAAAGATTGAAGAAAGTTGATGGTCTCTTGACACTCAGATGGTATAGATGAACAATCAAATGAGAACATAAATTCCTTGAACCATGTGTTTTATGGTTGTATGTGTTCATGTTGAGAGCATAATTAGATCGTTAGATCTACTGCTTCTTCTGCGTGTTGGTGATGGTGGTGGTTTAAATGTATTGGAAACCTTGGTAATGTTGAGAGTCTCTCTTTGCGATTTGTAAGTCTTGGATACATTGAAATTAACACATATTGAGCCTACAACTTCAATAATATGAGAATGCATGACTTAACCTACAAGCCCCTGTAGGAAATTGTAGGTAACCTACATGCTTGTGAAGGAATACCTCAGCCTATAGGCCTGTAGTTTGAGTCATAGACCTGTAGGAATCCTATAGGCCTGTGAGGGAATTGGTATCCAATTACATTTGTTGATTTAAAAATGCCTTTGTTTTCTAATTCAATATCTTCGTCTGCAAGTTAAAGCAATTATAGAGGGGGAGGGGTCTGCCACAGGGTAGGCCTTTTGTTGGAAATAATCACAAACTAGATAAGTGTAGAGACCTCGAATACCAACACCATTTTTATTTGCAATATCATTGATATAGATCCCAAATAATGTTGAATAGAGAAAATAGACCTATATGAATCCAATAGTGTTTTTGATATAGCCCAAAGGAACATGTGGCATTTGAAAACAATCTATCACTACGTCATAAAGTCTCTTGTTAGCAATGATGAGTGCTTTAGATATATCAATGTCACCAAGTCTCTCAAACAACATATGGTTAAGTACATAATAAATAAACTTCTTAAATTACACATAGTGACAATAGACCTTAGAACATCCTTGTCAAGCCTACTCAATGATAGCTTGAATAGTACAGATGTGACCAATAGTCTATTAATAGTTCTTGAAGTCTGCTTGAACTTTGGCATCAAATCCACCTTTTCCTAGCAAGTAATGTCTCCAAACTTGTAAGCAATGCATATTGATGATCATCTCTTTCTTGTGCATATGGAATCTTTTGTCATGATCTTGCAACTTCATACTCTCGAAATCCATTAGATGACCTTCTTCTATCAAACATCCACTTGTGGAATAGTCCAAAGAATATGTTTGAAATCTAAAATCTACCCAAATTTTGGAAATTTCAACATAGGTTCTATCACAAGTCCAAGCTCCAGCTTGTAGAATTCTTCATGACATCATTGATAGAACACTTCCATGACATGTCCTTCAACAAATGCTCACTAGTTTTGAAATCCATGATTAACAGTCAACAAATTAATATTCAATAGTAGTTTTCCAACCTTAGGAAACTCCATACAGCATGATCTATCAATGGATTCTCCTAGTATTAAATGGACCTAATCTTCACATGATTGATGTGAATGTACCCTTGGCCTATCAAGTCCCAAGAATAGCATTTCAATCTTCAAATAGGATTTGCATTGGTCTTGATCAAGATATGTGAATACGACCCACTCATGGTTTGTGCTACTCTTAATGATATTTATGCATGTTAGTTCAATGTGGTCTATGCTACTGTGAACCTTGTAGGTTGAGTGATAGGATTGTAGGCTAAGATGACTCATCCTATAGGCTTGTGAGGGAGTTGGTATCTAATACTTCCTATTGATTTAAGAATGCCTATTTTTTTCCTAATTCAATATCTTCATCTACAAGTTAAAGCAACTATTGAGGGGGAGGGGTCTGCCACATGGTAGGCCTTGTCATATTATTGTTTTTTCTATCTAAATTGGTCTAGTTCATGGGTTTGATTATCATGATTTCTTTTATTACAAAAATCTTTTAGATCCTTTCAAGATCGGGAATCGATCACGGAGATGGAGGCATAGGCGAGAGGAATTATTTCATTAACATATATAGGGAAATATAAACAATCCTATAATAACAAGCCCCCTCGTACAATTTTTTGAAACTTGTGGATATATATTCCAAGTAGTAAAGGGCATAGTGCACATTATTTTCCAAGAATGATGTTGTTTTCTGTATTACAATAATGCCTTGGTACAATGTAAATTATATCACCAATCATGGATGAAAATCTAAAACAATAGTATGTGCCCCTAAACCATGATTGATGATATGTTTTGCAAATGAACACTCATATCTCGATTATTTTACAACTGGAAAATAAAACTTGCAAGTATGCTAGGGAAATTCTTAAGGGTGCTCTGTTGTATACTATAAACTTTGATTCTGACCAGTACTCCAACTTTGTATTAAAATGTCCTAGAAAATAGAAACCCCATTACAACTATAAACTTTGATTTGCAATGTAGTTGGTTGTTAAATTAATTTCATGTCTTTGAAGAAATAAAATGTTTGGTTATTTTTCCATAAGCTAATGGATAAAATTCATTCCTAGTGAGATATATTAATGTGCACATCTTGTTTACATATTTCATTGTTTGTTATGTGAAGAAAAATCTCATTTATAGTGTTCACTTGCAAGGATATGGTGGGTTTGTAATTTGAAGAGTAATATTCGATTTGTGCATGATGAAATCACATGCAGAACATTAAAAAAAAAGAAGTCATCACGAAAAATCTCAAAGATGGCAACATTGATGCTGAACACGTCCAATCATTGCCAAATTCTAGTATTTCAAATATTGACTCGGCGAGTGCATCTGATGCAGGAGCATCGGGGCCTAGGCAGATCAGTGGAAGTTGATCGACGTAAGGGAGCCGACCAGAGGGAGTGCTGACGACCGCCAGTGCATGAAGCAGATTGACTCGTCGAAGTCAATAAGTCGAGCAGAAGCTGTCAAAGCAGTCGACAGGAGTGAAGAAGTCGAGAGTCGACATATCAGTGTTGACAGACGACAGTCGATAGTTGACTCATAGATGTCGATAGTCAACAAGTTGCCGCAAAATTGTGGAAGGGTCGACATGTTGTCGAAGCGCGACATCGACAAGTTTTGGGCATGAGCCAAACGAGGGGGAAGGGGCGGACTAGCGAAGCCTAAGCACAGAGTGAAAGCCGATAGGAAAGTCGAAGTTGACGGAGGACAGTATGGCCGACGGGATGGTTTACTGTAGCTTGTCAAAGGGAGCGTAGAAGTAAAGGATAGTACTTAGCAACAGTTCGGAGTTGCTGAGGAAGTTAATAGCAGTTATTGCAGGTGGGTGAATATATGACATATGTCGTCACAAGCAGAGGTTGTGCAGCATGAGAGGGACGCTGACAGTTGCAGGTCTGTAGGATCATGGAAGGATCGACTAACAGAGGATGCGTGTCTTGGGAAAAGCAGCAACAACAGAGTAGAAGACCAGGGAGTTTGGATTTGAGAATCTACATGCTGTAGAGGAGTCGAAACCTAGACATCGAAGAGATGAGCAAGTCGACGAGAGGGAAGAATCGACATCCAACAGCAGTGGAGATGTAAAGAAGAAAAGTCGGGCCATGACAACTAGCAAGACACTAGTTCTGGACGACAGATGCGACAAACAAGAGTCGGCACAACGGAAGGTGATCTTTCGGACGAAGGTGCGAATTGGAGAATGGCGTTGCAAGACAATAGTTGATGGTGGAAGCACTGAGAATCTTGTGTCGACAGAGGTGATTGAGAAGGCAAAATTGAGATGTCAAGAACATCCACACCCTTACAAGATCTCATGGTTGCAGAAAGGACACCATGTGAAGGTGACTAGACAGTGCTTGATTAACTTCAAGGTTGGGAAGTTAAAAGATAGTGTATTGTGCAACGTAATCCCAATGGATGCGTGCCATTTGTTGTTAGGAAGACCATGGCAATATGATCGGAAAGTGATCTATGATGGTCGAGCCAACACAGTCACAGTGTGGAAAAATGGCGTGAAAAGGACTCTTAAGCCGAAACCGGAGGAGCAAGTCGACTGTAAGCAGGGCGAGAGTAACTTTTGGGAGAAGTGCGTGCTGATGTGTTTAGCGAAAGAATTCCTTGCGGAGGAGGAAAAGCAGTTGGGGTGTTATGCTATCATTTCGAAGGGACCATTGGTCAAGAAGGCGACAATGGAGGAGAAGATTCCGGTCGAATTCGGAAGGATGCTCGAAGAGTTTCGCAGCATAGTGGTCGATGAGACACTAACGGGATTGTCACCGACGAGGAGCATATCCCATCAGATCGACTTGATTCCAGGGTCGAGTCTGCCAAATAAAGCACCGCATAGGATGAGTCTGACAGAAGTTCAGGAATTCAATCGACAGGTCCAGGCGTTGTTGGACAGAGGGTTGATCAGAGAGAGTTTGAGTCCGTGCGCGGTACCAGCAGTATTAGTGCCGAAGAAAGGTGGAGAATGGAGGATGTGTATAGACTCCAGAGCTATCAACAAGACACCAACAAGATCACGATCAAGTATCAGTTTCCGTTGCCGAGGATGGACAACTTGATAGATTGTTTGAGTGGAGCGAAGTACTTCACAAAGATAGACTTGAAGAGCGGTTATCACCAGATTCGGGTTAGAGAAGGAGACAAATGGAAGACATCATTCAAGATGAAGGAAGGGCTATATGAGTGGTTGGTCATGCTGTTTGGATTGACTAATGCACCCAGTACATTCATGCGATTGATGAATGAAGTATTGAAATCATTCTTGGGAAAGTTTGTCATAGTCTATTTAGACGACATTCTGATTTTCAGTCGAACCATGGCAAAACACTTGGGGCACATTCGACAGGTATTGCAGAGGTTGCAGGAAGAGAAGCTGATGGTGAACCTACAAAAGTGTTTCTTCATGAAGGAAGAACTGGTATACTTGGGATTCGTAATCTCGGGTAAAGGGTTGGTGATGTACCCAGAAAAGGTGAAGGAAATATTGGATTGGCCTAAACTAATAAGTGCGACTGGAGTAAGGAGTTTCCATGGACTTGCCACTTTCTACAGGAAGTTCATCAGGGAATTTAGTCGGATTTGCGCACCATTGACAGAGTGCATGCGCAAATGAGAGTTTAAGTGGATAGAAGCATCCCAGCGAGCTTTCAACAAGTTGAAGGAAAAGGTCACTAAGAGCCCAGTGTTGGCGCTCCCAAATTTTGACAAAGTTTTCCAGGTCGATTGCAACGCAAGTGGAATCGCAATTGGAGCAATGTTGAGCCAGGAGGGCCGACCAATTGCATTCTTCAGCGAGAAGTTGGATGACGCGAAGTGAAAATATTCGGTCTATGACTAGGAATTCTATGCTATTGTCCAAGCATTAAAGAAGTGGAGGCATTATTTGTTGCCTAAGGAATTTTTGTTGTACACAGATCACCAAGCAGTGAGGTATCTGAATACTCAGTCGAAGTTAAATCAGCGACACATGAAATGGGTTGAATTCCTACAGGGATATACGTTCATGTTGCGACACATGTTGGGCAAGTCGAATAAGGTTGCTGACGCGCTGAGTAGAAGAGTTGCATTGCTGAACACGGCGACAGTTCAGGAAACATGGATAGAGTCGGTGAAGACAGAGTATGCTACCGACGAGGATTTTGCGAAAGCATGGGGAGCTTGTCATGAACCGTGGAGTGTCGACAGGACTCCATACTTGGATTATTTCATCCAAGAGGGATACCTATTCAAGGGACGACAGTTGTGTATTCCTAGAGGATCAATGCGAGAGAACCTAATTCGAGAGTTGCATAGTGGCGGATTAGCAGGCCATTTTGGCATCGACAAGACTAAGGCATTGGTCGAAGAAAAGTATTATTGGCCAGGAATGGCGACAGATGTTGGAAAGTGGGTTTGACATTGTAGAGTTTTCCAGTTGGGAAAATGAAGAAGTCAGAACACGAGGTTGTATACACCGTTTCTGGTACCAAATACCCCATGGGAGCACCTGAGCATGGATTTTGTGCTAGGATTGCCAAAGACACAGCAGGGAAGTGACTCAATATTTGTTGTAGTCGACAGATTTTCAAAAATGGCACACTTTATTCCGTGTTGGAAGACAAGTGACGCCACACGTATTGTTGTACTATTCTTCAAAGAAGTAGTCAAATTGCATGGGTTATCGAAGAGTATCACATCGGATAGAGATACCAAGTTTATGGGGCATTTCTGGAGAACCCTATGGAAGAAATTGGACACGAAGTTGCAGTTTAGCTCAGCGTATCATCCGCAGATAGATGGACAGACCGAGGTGGTGAACAGAAGTTTGGGAAACCTTCTAAGATGTTTAACGATCGATAGACCCAAGCAGTGGGAGAATGTGTTGGCGCAAGCAGAATTCGCTTACAACAATTCTGTGAATCGGTCGACAGGTTTGAGCCCATTCTAGATTGTTCAAGGAAGAATCCCACATGGAGTAGTGGATTTGGTCGAGTTGCCGACAGAAACCAGGAAAAGCGCGGATGCAGAATCATTTCCAGAAAAGAGCAACGTGGCATATAAGTTGAGAGCCGACAGGAAGAAGAGACTACAGTCGTTTAACGAAGGAGACTTGGTCTATGCACATTTGCAAAAAGAGAGATTTCCGACAGGGACTTATAACAAGTTGAAGCTGAAGAAGATTGGACCATGTAAGATCTTGAGGAAGATTTCAGACAACGCTTATGTGTTGGAGATGCTGAATGACTTGAGCATTTCACCAACGTTTAATGTCTCAGATCTATACAAGTTAGAAGAAGGTTCAAGCAGCGGAAGTGCAGAAGTGTCGAACATCGACTGGGAAGCGCAGATTCTAGATCGGCACAAGGAGGAAATCGCAGAAGTAATAGAGGAACACGAAGTCCGGCGTAGGCGCAGTTCGCGAAGGAAAGAATACTTGGTGCGATGGAAGGATGATGAGTTGCAGGAGGCGACATGGATTTTCGAAGAAGAGTTCAGGAGACTGACGGAGCAGTCGAGTTCTTTTTCACCTGGGGAGTTTGATGCAGGAGTATCGAGGCCTAGGCAGATCAGTCGAAGTTGATCGACGTAAGGGTGCCGACCAGAGGGAGTGCCAACGACCACTGGTGCGTGAAGCAGATTGACTCGTCGAAGTCAATAAGTCGAGCAGAAGCTGTCGAAGCAGTCGACAGGAGTGAAGACGTCGAGAGTCGACATAGTCGACTCATAGATGTCGATAGGCGACAAATTTCTGCAGAATCGTGGAAGGGACAACATGTTGTCGAAGCGCGAAATCGACAGGTTTTGGGCATGAGCCAAGCGAGGAGGAAGGGGCGGATTGGCGAAGCCTAAGCGCAGAGTGAAAGCCGACAGGAAAGTTGAAGCTAATGGAGGACAGTATGGCCGATGGGATGGTTTACTGTAGCTTGTCAGAGGGAGCGTAGAAGTAAAGGATAGTACTTAGCAACAGTTCGGAGTTGCTGAGGAAGTTAATAGCAGTTATTGCAGGTGGGTGAAGATATGACGTATGTCGTCACAAGCAGAGGCTGTGTAGCATGATAGGGACGCTGACAGTTGCAGGTGTGCAGGATCATGGAAGGATCGACTGACAGTGTTTTTTACAATGCCCATTAATATTGCCAAAAGGACATGAAGTTATGCTCCAGGAAGGTGATAAAGTTAAAGTATTAGATTTGTATGATGGTGCTATTGTCGGGTTTGGATGAATTCACTCACTTTCTATAATCCATGGAGTGACACCCGGTATTGAATATGCTAACATCAATATTATTAAGGTCACAAGTAACATCCCCCTTCAATATGAAGATAAGCTAGATGGATGTAGCCATTTGAAGGAGAAGGAAGGAAGTTTCACTTAGTGGCCATTGAAATATTTGTAAAAGTCATTTATGTAGATGATTTTCATGTACTTGTCACAAAGCTTGATGTAGTTGAGAGTATCGAGACTATTTTTGTCATGGACCAGTACTGGATTTTTGTCGTGCACTAGTACTGGATCAGTGATCATCATGTACTGTTAGTGGATATTTTAGTTGGAAACTGAAATATATTGTAGTAGTTGAATTTTATATAATATTTACGTGGTTCAAATTATATATGTTTGTACTTGATATTATTTAGTGTTATTAATTAATGTGACTTTTTATGTTTATATAAATTTAATCTTTTTCCAGTACCATTGATTCACATGTGTGATGCAACTTAGTTGATTAATATAATGCAAGTTTATTCATTGCATATATGAAATTTTTATTTATTGTTTAAGTATATAATTTTATATATAATTTGTTTAATTGATATTAGATCAACCTTACATATTGTATGACATTTAAAAAATTATTCACATTATATTAATTTATATTAAATAATAATGATGAACAAAAACAAAACAAATATAAAAATACTAAATTACTAATAAATACAATGATTATGAAGCTACTAAACCATAGATAAATATTATAATGTCTATGCAATCACTAGTAATAATAAATATGATAAATATGAAACAACTAAATTAGTAATAAAATATATAACAATAATAATTATATATACTACTATTATTTTAGTCATGTTATAAGGAGCTAGGAATATACTACTTGCCTTTGCCTAGTGATTTATAATGTGACTAAATATATGAGTAAAAATGAAAAAAAATAATGATCAAATAAACTAATAAATATGCTACAAGATGACACTAATTAATGACTCATTAAACTAGTAAATATATTACAAAATGGACAATCAATGACTAATTAAACTAGTAAATGTACTACAAAATGGTGACAATTAATGACCAACTAAACGAGTAAATATATTACAAGATGATGAATCAAGTCAACCAATTAATGACTAAGCGAGATACTACTAAAAGTTAGTCATGTTATAAGGGATTGGGATTATACTACCATTAGTCGCTTCCTAAAAAATAATAGCTTATATACATGTTTTGGTTGTTTTTTTGTGATAACAAATTGGCCATTTTGTACTTGTGTTTCAATGAGATCCGGAATAGGTTTTCCACCCCAAGAGAGAATGTTTCCAGATTACTTGGGGTGATAAATTCTTCCATCATAGTCCATTTCCTTTTCCCTTTTCTACTGAGATTGATGTATGTTTTGGGATGACCAAGTCTTCCATTTAGTGATTCATAAAACTATCAGGATTTTCAGTTTTTTTTTTCTTCTATGATTGACTCTAAAGCTTTACTACTTCTATGAGATCCTTATTGTTGAGCAACATTGTGTTTGTCAATATCATTTTTTCTTTTCTTTTCTTTTTTTCCTATCACTTTTAAGTTATTCTTCCTATTCTACCTTTTTCCTTTGTATTTCCTCAAAAGATTCCTTTTGTTCATGTTATGCTATCAACCTCTATTTTTCTTCTTCAAGTCTATGTTCTTCAACTTTTTTTTCATTTGCTCATCCTCCATTAATTTACTTTTGATTTATTTAGCTTCTTGCATTGTAGCTTGATCATTTTTCTGATTTGGGGTTTTGTTCTTTTACCTTCAACCTATTTAGGCCTTCTTCCCAGGTACCAACATTTTCGTAAAGAGTTTCATCTTCCCATTCTTCATGAGGATAAGGCCAAGACATAGCTAGCATACTACAATGCTTTGAGATTAAATCTCGAGGATCATGTCTCATGAATTGGCCTTGTGGGAATCTTTATTCAAGCATGGCATTAACTTCTTGCTTAGCAGTTTTAGAGTTGCATATGCCATAATGCCCAATGTACAAATTATAGGGAATACAACTTTTCTTTTTCTCTTTTAACAAAGTAGCATTGAAACCATGTAGGATGGTTTGATAAACAATCTCTCCAATAACCAACTTGTCTGGGACATATTTGGGTAACAAGCAAGGAGGATCTATCGTCCCAAAGATTCTTAAATATGTAATATTCTTATAAATACCAATGCCCAATATTTCTTAATTACATCTTTGCTTCTTCAATCAATCTAGGGCATTTTTTACTAGAAATTAACCTATATAAAGGGCATAGAAATGATCACATGTCAATGCATAGTTCCTTCTATACTTATTTTCTAATAGGTTTTGACAATATGTATGGATTGGAATTCCAACTACATTCTGATTCCACCCTAATATTGGGAGATAATTATTTACACATATAATATCTAGCAAACATGATGCCATGTAAAAAGTAGGAAATGGTTTAGAATTGGGACTCTTGGAATTTTCTGTGGATTTATGTAATGTAAAGGATAAAATATTTGCCCAATTGAAAATTGAGCCCATTATAACCACAATGCGGATGATGGGAACCTAAGTATCCTTAAAATATATATAATTAGGATGTCCTTACAATCTATACATCATGGCCATAATATATATGTATGGGTATCATAAGTTTATGATTAGATACATGCCATCATTCTTTGCAAAGAACCTTGATCCTTCTATCCACCAACCCGTTAAAATTTTCTTTACATCATACTCCTTGTGGAACTATTCTACTCAGTTGGTCATTAAATAAGCTTTTGGTTTAGCCTAGCTTCTAGTTTTATAAGTCCACTTGCATGATCTCTTGTATCTTTCCGACGTAACCTAGCTTCTCATCTATTATGTTCTGATCACGATGGCTAGCACAACTAGATTGGTCGAACTTGACCTCCACTACATAGTTAAATGTGACATGTCCATCATCGGTATCCCAGAGTGAAAATGATGCCCATATGCCCACATAGATGGGAACAAATGCACCTTATAAAAAATGCGAAGAATGGACATTGTCATATGTTTAGTAAGCCGAGCATTAATAAAAACATAACACATGTTATAATTAAAACATGCATTATAAAATAAACAATGTACATGGATAGATTATTACAAAGTTGTTGCACCCAGTCCCTATGTTTAGTGCATCTTCTCCACCAAGTGGGTAATGACCGGATGCGCCATATTTCCCTCTAATCTGGTCAGCCACCCAACTATTGGGACATATTGTTGGCATATTTTCTTTTAAATGATCAAGATAAGGGATGATTCTATCATTCAACCATTTGATTTCTTTCATGTCACTGTCTCATTTCCTTCTCTTCTCTTCATACAACA
Organism: Larix kaempferi; assembly: GCA_027924585.1. Taxonomy (NCBI): domain Eukaryota; kingdom Viridiplantae; phylum Streptophyta; class Pinopsida; order Pinales; family Pinaceae; genus Larix; species Larix kaempferi. The sequence goes on along the minus strand of BSBM01000123.1, from coordinate 19,218,374 downwards.
TGACCCATGGTTGCATTGCCTCTGCATTGTAAAGCACAAATTCATTGATGGCATCAATTTATGCATTCACTAATGTATTCATGAAATGAAAATGATTAGTATGAGATCAAAAATATATTATCAATTTCATTGTAAACTGTTACTTTGTAGAAAATTGACAAAATCATAGAAAATTTTAGGGGCAAAATTTCGCCCATGGGCAAAAATAGAGGGTTCTAAATTTTTATTGGATGAATATTTTCTGTTGCAGTGGTTTCTTATCATAAGTTCGACCACAATTTATTTAAAACAAGTTATATATAAAAAGTTATCCAACGCGTATATTTATTAGGGGAGGGAAAAAGTTGGTCTTCGCCCCATAAAATTTGAGTTGTAGCCGTTAATTCGCCCCCAATTTCCAGGAAATTTGAGCTAAGTTTTTAATTCACCCCTAATTTCTAGGAATGAAGATTTCTTTGTATGATTTTTCCCTTTCAATTTGGTATGAATTGAGATTTCATCTTCCATTAGCCCCAATTTCATGGAATGGGGATATTTTTATATATATATATTGTCCTTATTTTATAAAAAGGAGGCTATAGGAGGTTATGCTGGAACAATTGGACTCCTATATATAAAGAGTAGGGACCTAAGATTTTTCCCATTTCTGCATCTACCTATGCTCATCATAGAATGAGTTGTATGTCCGTCTCAAAGCAATGGAATTAGAATTTTGAAGTCAACATTGAACAATATACCTAATGCCATGGTACTTCCAAACCATTGTTTCCATTCTTTTGGTTTAGGTTTTTAGTTAATTCCTTTAACTTCTTCTGATGCAATTTCAGAGATCCTATTCAAAGATCCTATTGTTGTTATTGACGCAATTCCACAAACGAAACTAATTTGATTGGAATTAACTTGTTACAAAAGAAGTTTTCTGTTGTTATTGACGCAATTCCACAAACGAAACTAATTTGATTAGAATTAACATGTTACAAAAGAAGTTTTCTAGTAAATAATACCTTATTATGGCAATACATGGTTGTTGCGATGTTCTCTAGTCAATGTTTCACTCAGTTACTAAAATTCCTCTATTGAAGGACTAACACATGGGTAACACAAGCTTTGAGGGACACCATTTTGATGAATTACCTTGTCCTTATTACAACAGTACATGGTTGTTGTGTTGTTTCATAGTCAAATTTTCGCTCTAAATCTCCACTTGAAAATAAAAATTTGGTTTTAGTTGGGTTTATAAAATTGGTTTTAATTAAGGTTATAAAATGTATTTTTCATTAATAACATAAACAATATTTACATTAAAACAAAGTTTTTAATTTCGTAAGCTTTCCCATCTCAATTTAAAAGGTAAACAAAGAATGAATCGACAATTAGATTCGTTGGTCTTTGATAGAGTTGACAATTAAATTTGCATAGGATTTCAAAATTATTATCATAGATTGTGATTTTTGTGGAAGGAATCGACTCAATTTGTGTTGTAGTTGTTATCTTTAACACTATATCAATTTAATATCTAAATTAATTTGGAAGTGAAAGTATTCTTTTTAAAGAAATCTTGTATCATAAAAGTGAAAGTATTTTTTTTAAAAGAAATCTTATATCATAAAAGATTATGATTGAGGTTCTTAATAATGTTGGAAAACATTTCAACTTTATAAGTATATAAATTATTTAAGTTAAATTTTTTTATATTGTTTATTTTTTCTAAAAGAAAAAGAGTCTCTTGCTATTCATTCGTGAATCAAAGAAACTACATATTTGTCTCATATTTTAAAGACATTACATTCACACTAGGTCCTCAAAACGATAAACCAGCTGCTGGCCTATATACCAAAAAGTGAGAAATTCATAACTTTCTCCAAAAAGAAAACCAGCTACAGAAATTGATCTATACTGAAAATTGAATAGATATTCAGTCTACAACCAAAACTACACATGCTCATGGGTCAATACATTTTCAGATATCTCCAGAAAACAATTATATGAACCCCATTATCAACAGTCTTTGTCTCGAGAGCATAGTAAACAAAAACAAAAAACAAAATGGAAAGCACATATTTGTAAATGATAAACAACTTTTCCTCCAAAAGCTGATTCCGATAGTAATGTCGAGTAACAGCCCTGCCCACATCCAATGTAAGACCCTTCTTAGAGAGTTGGTCTGCCCTTCGATTGAAGATCTTGCTCACATGACAGAAAGATGTAGTTGTAAATCATGAAAGAAGTGTCAAAATCTTCGTTTTCCAGGCTGAGAGGGCAAGAACTTGTAACTTGTGTTTCATTAATTCCCAATCAATAATAGCACTTGAATCCCCAAACAAGTCAATTCTTTTGATCCCCAAGGAATGTGCTAGGAAGAGTAAGCCCCACAATGCAATGAGCTCGAATCTTGTATTATTCCCCATATCACATCCAAAATGTAATTCCACCCACTGATCCGTGTCAAGTTTCAAGTGGCAGCCTGCACCGCACCGCCCCATATGAGCCGCCCCATTGAAATTACCCACGGGGTTAGTGGATCCAATCACTGGGGCATTCGGGAGACTAATCTTCAAAGGAGTAGTCTTCCACACCATTTTAGTCATAAAACATTTGATGAAAGCCACCGAATTTATAAATGAGTATGACTTGTGATCAAAGAGGATTGAATTCCGAAGCCTCCAGATGCCCCATATAAAACTGACTGGAAATGCCATTGCTTATTTATAATTGCCAAACCAACCTTCCAAGCATTCAGATAATGTGTTCCCATGCCACGGTCCCTGATGACCAAATACCAGAGAGACCTTCTCCCATAATTGGAGAGTGAAAGAACATGTCGCAAATAGATGATCACAGGTCTCATCTACATGAAGGCACAGGTAATACACCGAAGGCCCACATCCCCCATGCATTTTGTATCTATCACCAGTATAAATCTTATAACTTAAAGCAAGCCACAAAAATAACTTTAACTTACCAGGAATCCCCCATTGCCAGATTTTAGTGCTCCACCAGGCTTTTGCTAGTAGCACGGCCTCTCAAGCCAGCGCCATATAAGCCTGTGCAGCATTTACAGTGCCATCCCCATTCCCGTAATCCCAACATAGGGAATCAAGTTCGTTCGAGAGGAAGATACCAGCACGCCACAGACCTGTAACATACTTATCCCATTCGACAACCACATTCCCACGTAGACGTAAATCCGAGGCACATAGCCAATCACCATCACAATATATGTCAGGTTGTATCTTTTTAATCTGGTTCAAAAATTGTAACCCCATGCCTCTTACAGCCAAACATGTTTCCACTGATAAGCAAGATTCCGGATGACCAAGTATTTTATCCCTACCAATGCGAATCTGACACCCATTGCCCACTTGCCAGAATAATCAGCGTTGAAGATAGGGAAGCATAGCCACCAACCCAGCCCAGATGACCGAGGAATTCCTTTTCAGAAATTTACCAGTACGCAGCCAACCAGTAATCGTTTCAGGGTTAATATATTTGTCCCTAATCAATACACCCCACAATCCCCCATCGGTAATACCACGCCATAATGACTTCAAATGTAAAGCATTGTGAACCCAATACATATTACGAATACCCCAGCCTCCATCAACCGTAGGTCTGGAAATGATCTCCCACGATGCTAAGTGGCAACCTTGGTATAGTGACTTGCCCTTCCAAAGAAAATTGAATAAGAGTTTCTGGATCATATGGAGACTAGACATAGGAACATGTGCCATACTGAACCAAAAGATTGGCAAATTTGCCAGAACAGAGTTTAGTAGTACCAATCTGCCACCCAAAGAAAGCTTCCTATTTTGCCAACAAAGTATCCTGCACTCCACCTTTTGGACGATCCACAACCAGTCATTGACCAAATAAGTATTTGGTTTCAAAAAATAACCCAGATATGTCAAACCTTGACTAATATCATGGATGTCCAGAGGAAAAATAGAACTCATGGTTTGCCTTAAATCATCCTGCAAATTTAAAGCATACAAACAAGATTTCACATAGCTGATCTGCATCCCAACCGCAATGCAGAAGGTGTCCAAAATGAACTTGAAGTGTAACCAATCCTGTACTTTTCCAAGCCCAAAGATGAGAATATCATCGACAAAAAGCAAGTGTGTAATAATCAGACGTGGAGAGACTCGAACACCACTGATCAAACCCTCATCCCTAGCCTGATGAATAAGTCTACTAAGAACATCAATGACTAGAATGAACAAGAGAGGGGACCCCGAGTAGCCTGAAAGAATGCAGTTGGACATCCATGGACGAGTATGGCAAAGTTGGCATATTAAAAATTCTTATATTGTAATATGCAAGGACAACATAATCAATTATATAAAGAATTATTGGAATAATGATTCATTTGTAATGTTCTAGATTTGGTTATTGTTAGTTTGTTATATTTTGAAGGTATAATTTGAGATAGGAAGATATTGATTGAGTGAATTGTGGAGAGATTGTTGAGTGATTTTAAGAGAAGATTGATTTCAGCATCAACTTTAGTGCATGTATAAATATTGGTGTTTGCATTATTTTCCAATCTATGTCTTGCTCGATTATTGCTAAGTTCCTTTGAAAGGGCATGTGAGGTTGTGACGAACACATCTATAGAGGAAGAAAATAGTGTTGAAGAAGGAAACAATGATTGAGCCAGTGCGCCTGAGCTGAGCTCTGTAAGGTGTCTATTTATTGGTAATGCATTAGAATTTATGTATTCATTGATTTATATATTTCTTCCAGGAGTTACCCAAGTAAGTTATATGTTTTCAATCGCGTGTAAAATCTTTGTTTGCAAAATTGCGAGTTAAATTGTGAGTTTCTCCATCGAGGAAGGGCGTTTTTGTTTCTTTCTTGAGTTGCTGGTTTATTGTCTTCATCAAGTTGCCTCGTGGAAGTGCAAATTCGTGCTGCTGTGTTGCTTCTGAAGCAGATCCAAGAACTGAAATTTAAAAGACAAAGTTTGCAGCATCAAATTCGTGAAAAAAGATTCAGAATCATTTTTGAAACTTTTGGTTATAAGTCACCTTGAATTTGATTGAGAAGAAGCTGCATGTAAGAGCGATTTGGAGAGCTGCTGTGTTTGAAAAGTTGCGGACGACCTGTAGAAGATTAGCTATTTTAATATTTAAATCTGTGTTTTGGACATTCATTGGAGGATAACTTTTAAACTTTTGGGCACTTTCTTTGAAAATTGAGTGAGGAGCTATGTTATTATTATACCTGCCGAGCGGCAGTGCACAATCGATATGCCTTGACTAGTAATTAGTTAAATTGACTCTGAATTAGTTTCCCATTTTATTTTGCATTTTAAACCAACTTTTTACATACATGATTTTTTATGTAGTTCTATTATCCTAAGTTTGGAAAATCTCAACTTCCACGCTATTGGCTAATATGTTGGGAGTGTTATTGCCGAGTCGTCGGCGGAATGTTGGGTGCGTGAGCCCAGCATTGAATTAGGATTGAACATAGTTATCCATGCACCTCGTTACCCCTGCCCAACATTGAATTGAGCATTGAACATCGGTATCCATGCACCTAGTTATCTCTGCACTTCTTTACTGGCCCATCACCGCCTTCATGCACCGCCTAAGCTCCTTTGCTGGCTATCACCGCCTTCATGCACTGCCTAAGCTCCTGCACCGCTCTCACCCAATACTGATTTGGTTGTAGTGTCAATAATTGACATTGAATGCCATTGCCTACAACACCTCCATGGCCCATCCCACCGCCTCGACCTCCTCTGCTTTACTCCACCGCCAACCGCCTCTGTTTTACTAGACACATTTGCCTTGTAATTATCTACACGGGAGTTAAATTGAAGTTTATATTTAACACAGAAAATTTCACAAAAGCATCTTGACCACCTGGACATGGAACTAGTGCTATGGCATATGGGTATGGAAAAGGAAGGCCTAGACGAGGTTGTGCGCTTACATTTGCAACAGGATCATCGGTTAAGGCTTGCGGATAAACTATTTGCTTGGATGCCTGTTTCGCTATTTTGCTTGCTTTCCTGCAGTGAAAGCAGAAATAGTTTACATGGAACGCACCGCCTTTGTGACCGTCTATGCACTGTTTCGTGCTTCAATTCCCTCCATGTCTAAGTTGGATCGGGACTGAAGCCTACCGATATCATTTTCTTATCCTTCTTCTCGTTGAAGCCTACCAAGGCACCATTGTTACACTCCTTCAAACAATTTCAACAACAAGGGAACATAATTGAGTCCCTGCACAACAGGCAGGAAAAAGATCGAGTCACTGCACAACAGGTGCTACCCCCTTCTTCTTTTTTAAGGATCAAGGAATTTCTTGCTCTACATAACAAGGTCAGAATTTTAGCATTCTTTGTTTACAATAACCATAAGTATCCAGATTCATTCAATCACATATCTCATATTCATAAATGAAAAATATAACCCTATATTTCAAGCACCGACTTGAAACTGAAAGTGTAATAACAGAAGGTTGAAAGTGTAATTCCAGTCGATAAGGTATCTGTAGTTTCAGACATCTCGTTAGTTCACGCCTGCCCCCGACCTTCGACATAAGAAGTACTATCTAGTGGCTCACCAATCCAAGCTTTTCGTTGCATTCTCCAAACGTCCAACCAGTCCAGTTTCATTTTCCAGGTGGAGTAAGTGCCCACCTAACCCATAGATTGAAGGATGCGGTTCTTAAGGTCTCTCCCATCTAGCAGGCTTTCCAAGAAGCCAGCTTCTCTAAAACATCTCTTTTATAGAATAGAAACTCATTCCAGTTTGAGAAGCGTCAGGCTTCAAGGTCGAAAGGGAGTGTTGTTCATCCAAAATAACCAATTTCTGCAGCTGTAATATTAGCTATATAGCTTATTAATTTAAACTTTGCTAGACTGGTATATTCAACCTAATCTGCAAGTAACTTAAAATAAAATAGCATATTCATGTCTAACCATTTTTTTAGGTACCTAATATTGATATTTCTAGCCTTTACTCTCTGGTTTTGTCGAAGATACTTCCCAGCTTTTTCTAATTACAGCTTCAGTCCTCACAAAGAATGACCTGCAAAACAACGAGCATTCAAATCCTGTTAGATGCCAAGCACAAGACATTATTTAAAGCATGCCAGGAGCAAATAGAGGTGTATAAATAAATCCACAACGGCTTAAGCAGTTTCATTGTTGATTATTGAAATAATGATCAAAATAAACCTCGCCAAAGCCCTCATACGAATCCTCCATGTTTCGACTGCACTGTTGAAAGCAAGTACCAACGAAACATATAGATCATAACAATACAGGTGATCTTTGAAAGATTGTTGTACTAGCTGTAAGGCGAAATAGGGTTTTGGGAAATAACAGACAGAAGCTCAGTTTGCACCGTTGAATTGCACTAACACCTCCGTCAATAAATATTTTTTTAAATAACATATTGACACCATTTTGGCACATTTAGCAGAAATATTTATGGAAAAAAATGCTAATGCTATTCACTGAGATATTATCAGTTGGTACACGAGCACCTATTTGTATGCTAGATCTACAAACAAATGGCTAAACTAAAAAGCATGAATAGAAAACAGTATAAATTTGCAGCACTCTAAAATTCTAAATAACATTTGTTTATGAACTCAAAACAGAAACTCACATTGCTTCCTTACATAGATTGACAGGCGGAATGCAGGGTACTTCCTCACGGTACTACGAATCCAGTCTTTTGGAGCAGTTCTTGTCAGTTTGAGTGGTTCTCATCACGGTAGCTATGGGAAGAGGTTTCTCATGCTCTCCGCGGTATGGCTCTGGCATGTCACGGAGTGTCACTTGTTGCATGTCACTTGCAGCCTCTTCTTGCCAACTGCCTAGCTAATGTCCTTGGTGAGTGGCCTACGATTCATGGGGTAAAGCAACGTGGCAAATCCAGGTTCTGGTAATTACAACATTTTGCATTTGTGTTGGGATTCTGATAATTATAACATATTGGATTTGTGTTTGGGTCCGGTCCAACCTAAATGTCTTGGTCGTTGACAGTTTGTAAATAATAAGAAGTCGAAGAGCTCTTGGATATAAGTTTTTCAATAAATTAGAGGTAAGCCTCTCGACTTAGCCAATTGTCAACCCACTATTTCAGAACAATATCACTATATGAACGCAAGACTTCATAAGATTGCACATTTTGTAGAAATAATGACACAAAACCATGTCCACCACTAGGTCTACAAGTCTGTGTTGTATTGTATACCCTTGGATGGCTCAACGTCAATTCTATTTTAAGTTTTAATATTGAATATTTGGTTTTATATTTGTTTGACATATAATAGCGCAAAGGCATCTCCAGTATGGTGGACAAGCCCTGAGTTAAAGCTTACGATTGCTTACCGGGCATTTTATTTTAGGCTTTGATAATAATAGGTAATATCAAACCTTACATTTTAAAAGAATGGTCGTAGCCATTCAAAAACATTTTGATTTTTTGTTCCCGTTTCTGTGTTGTGTACTTTTTTCCAATTTATAAAACCCATCTGCATTTTAGTATTTAAGCATTAAAAATAAGAAAGTTCCATGGTCATCACACGTGCATAAGATTGTTTGAACCAGATTTTCCTCTATGCACCAACAACACCTGTGTATTGTAATCTCTGTACGCCATAAAGTTTTACCACTACAAATTTTTTTCTATCGTGTTGTCTTCTCTTTGTTATCGTGCAATAACCCCCTCGGTATATGTGAGCATTGTTAGCAAATACAAAGACAAAAAATATTTGCATGTGCTGTCGCCAATGCATTTTTTCCATAGCAAACAAAATCTTAAAAAAAAATCAGTTTACAAGAAAATTTAACTAAGGCGGCATTGGTGCCATGCGCATATGCTAAGTTGCAAGGTGGACGACGAATGGTGCATATGCTTAGGATTGGCCATGAATATCGAATTCAAATTTCTTTTGCACGTTAATTATTAATTTCTGTGTACTTATGGTGGTAGAATTTTATAATGGCTCTGCTACTTTGCTACTTTATAATGATACAATTCTTTTTTTTTATAATATCTATTGCATTTAAAATGTTTTCTAAATAGAACTATAAGAATAACAATGGAAATCGTACTGGGGAGCTGATGCAGAATCACTCCCAATTTCGTGTATATATAATTCCATGAATGCTTATTTTGAAACAATTGACTACAATCTATGTTTAATAAGAAATATATATAACTAATTTTTAAGTTATTCATGAAACTTGTAACTTAATCATCTCAATTCATTTAGATTTATTAATTTTTAAGTTATTCATCAAATTTGTAACTTAATCATCCCAATTCATTTGGACTGGTTAATTCAATAACTCAGTATTAATAATTAATAATATTGTTCTATTTTTAAACATTATATATATATAATGTTTAAAAATAGAACAGTATTATTTTTTTTTTAACAGAAACGGAAAAAGATAAATATATAAAAGCGGCTGTGCACAGCCATTCAATACAATCTACATAAGCCAGCAGACCTGCGCTCAACAGAGGGGCTGCAAAGAAGGATTATCCACTGAGTTTTACTGGCTACATCAAAAAGAGGCTGTTCAAAGCTTTTGAAGCTGAGGGTGTAAACCCTTACAAACTGATTACAAAGGAAAAGACAGAAAAACATTAACACTGCTGAGAAAAAACTAAGGAATGCCTCTTAGTTGAAAAACAGATGCTTCCTTCATTGGAGTCCCGACTTCATCCTGAGCTACATGGACATGGCTACTTTGATTCATGAGGCTGAACTTCTGAGGATCCCATTGCGTCCTATCACCCCTAATCAGTGAGTGAATTGTGGCTGCTATCAATACGTGATTCATGACTGCTAATCTGCAACGGAGTGTAGACAGTGTCTTCCATCTTTTTAACCACCTTAGCGTTTTCAATATTGCCCATTATCCCTGCGATGCCACCATGCTGAGCCATATCACCATCTTCAGCCTTCCAGGAGATACGAGCTATATGAGCCTGCGTAGTGGGAAGAGCAGGCCCCGAGCACTTCTTCAATCCTTTTCTGCCACCGGCCGAAGTTCCCCCGTCTCCCTCAATCCACCCTGCGCACCTGCAAACAACGATCTTACTGATTTCCCATCTGCCGAGGGAGTCTGAGCTTGGCGAGACAGCTATAGAATAATAGCACGGGCCTGCCCTTGGACTTGAATAACTCCCTTCTCTCACGCCTGAGATAATCTGCAGAGGACGCAAGGCATCTAAAGATCCAGAACCGGGGAATGATAATAGATGACAGCAAAGGCTCCACTCGGCACCAAGAGAAGTAGTGACAGGACAGAGCATTTAAGGGATAAATTTGAGAGTTGGCCGATTTCCATCCTGGCTGTAATATCCTTGCGAGAGAGAGACCCCTCTATTTGCCAGACTATCGGCCGCTGTGTTTTTGTGCCTTAGGATATGATATGCTTCATAGCCGCTAGACATGAGAAGCTTGGCCTTTTCATAGAGACGCCGGCATTTGACAGCTCCCTCATTGTAACCATTAATTAATTTGTATATGACATGCCTAGAATCCCCAATGATCAAGGCTTTTCGAATTTTCTTGTCTTTGAGAATATGAAGACTCTGAATAAGCGCCATCCATTCCGCTTCATTGTTGGATCTAATGCCAAGCCCCCAAGCGAAAGTATGTTCCACATGTCCTCCTGGATTCAGGAGAATCCCCCCGGCACCTGCCTCCCCAGGATTGCCTTTCGAGGCCCCGTCAAAGAAAATAGCAAAGGAATTTTTCCCCTGGAGCCAGGACTTAAATTCAAGAGATGTGAGCCGGATCTCCCAGGAGAGGGGCTTAAAGCTTTTGGACTGAAGGGAACTGCTTTCTTTCAAGAAGTTTTTGCTCCAAGTGGAATATGGCTCGGGGATGGACTCCTGAATCGGGAAGCCTATATTGTCAGAGGCAAAATTTTCGACTATCATCCCTATGGTTTTAGCAGCTATGATGGAGGGAGTGGCTTTTTGATCCTTGAAAATGGCATGATTCCTTGCTAGCCAGAGTTGCCAGCAGAGATTCTTAGGAATAGAAGACCACAGGCGACTTAGGATAGGTTTATTCCTTAGCGATCCTGGAAATTGTTTGGTCCATTCCTTAAAAAACTGATAGGCCGTGTCAGGAAGAACATGAGCATAATCCAGTGGGAGGACGATTTTCCAAACTGAAAGAGAGACTTCACAATGGAAAAAAATGTGGCAGGAGGTCTCTTCAGCAGCATTACACATAGCACATCGGGAAGGGCCTAGGATTCCCCTTTTCCTTAAATTTTCTGCTGTAAGCAGCTTGTTATGCAGAAGAAGCCAAGTAAAATTATTTACCTTAGGGATACTATTGGAGTGCCAAACCTGCTTCCATATCCTTTCCGCCGAAGTAGCTTCCCTACTTATCTTCTTGTAACCCTCTTTAACATTATATTGTCCAGTTCCTCCCCAGCCGAGCCGATCTGAACTGGAAAGGCTCGATGGAGTCAAGCCATGAAGGGAAGAGAAGAGAGCAAGAGAGGCATTTGCCAAATGCGCTGGAGGAGAGAGATGAGTCCAGCCTGACCAGCGACCTTTAGAATCCCAACGGGAAAGATCAAATAGAGAGATGATACCTTGGCTTCTCGCCCAGTCAGACAGAGAGACCAATTCTGGAATAGAGAGGCGAGGCTGCTGTCCTAGAATGCTGCTTGTCCAAACATTGATTTTCTTTCCATTCCCTGGGATCCAGTAGCAGTTCTCAGAAATAATGTGGGCGGAAGCTTTGCACATCTGCCAGAGGGGGGTACCTTTTCCTGTCCAAACTCTGTCCAGCAGTTTTGATCTAGGCTTTTTGATATATTTTTTCCTGATAACTTCCTTCCACCATTCTTTTTTCCCCGTAACTAACCTCCATACCAGTTTGGCTCCTAATGCTTTACACACTAGCTCAGGATCTCTGATGCCTAACTCGCCTTGTAGCTTAGGCTGCTTGACCGTTTCCCATTTGACCAAGTGGAACTTCTTAGTCTGAGATTTTCCCCCCTGCCATAAAAATTTCCGGATTTCTTTGCAGATGTTGAGGATGACCTTCTTGGGAGTGAGGATCATCGAGCTTAAGTAAATGGGGTAGGAGGAGAGGATGGACTTTATTAGAATGGTCTTACCAGCTAAATTCAGCCATTTCGATCCCAAGGAGTGGATTTTATCTTTGATTTTTTGAACAACTGGGTTCCACATTGAGGAGGTCATGGATTTCTTCACCACCGGGACGCCCAAATAAATGAAGTGAGTCCAACTGTGGTTGGCTTTAATTTGTAGTATTTGAGAGATGCTGCTCAGGGTAGCTGTTGGACAGTTCCAACCATAGATTTGACACTTATCCAGATTTACAGCACTGCCTGAGGAATGGAGGAAGATGTCCAAGGGCCTGAGAAAATTCCTAGCTATTTGAAGGGAGGCTATGCCGAGAAAGATAGTGTCATCCGCAAAAAGGGCGTGGTTAATGGGAGGGACTGAGCCTCGATAGGAAAGGCCTGGAAGGAAACCTTCAGCTTGGAGTCTATTTAATCTTCTGCTTAGGGAGTCAGCCACCAAAATGTATAGAAAAGGGGAAAGAGGGCAACCTTGCCTAACTCCCCTAGATGCTTTGAAAAACTCTGAGGGTCGCCCATTGATAAGGGGGGCTATCCAGGGAGAAGTTATGCAGGCTTGAATTTGGGAAATAAAGCCAGGGGGGAAACCAAAGCTCTTAAGAACCTTAATGATAAAGGAGTGTCTCAGCCTATCAAAGGCATTAGCAAGGTCCAATTTTATAGCCATCCCAGGCTCACCCCTTTTTGTACTGGAGTGGATAGCTTCTTGTACCAACAGGATATTGTCACTAATTTGTCTTCCAGACAGAAAGCCACCTTGGTTCGGGGAGATGAGCGAGGGGATGATTTTTTTCAGCCTCAGAGACAATACCTTGGAGAAGATCTTATAGGATGCGTTACAAAGTGAGATTGGTCGAAATTTCTTGATGGAGGAGGGGTTGGTCACCTTGGGAATCAGGGCCAGAAAGGTGGAATTGGTGGCACCCCCCATATTCCCATTAGCCATCCAAGAAATGAGGCGCATCAAATCCTTCTTGATAAGAGTCCAAAAGGTTCTGTAAAAGCAAATAGGGAACCCATCTGGTCCTGGGGACTTGTCCGGGTGGAGACTCCAGATGTCTTTCTTTATCTCTTCCTCTGATATGGGGGATTCAAGCCTGCTTTTGTCCTCCGAGCTAAGCAAGGCAGGGATATCCGATACCATTTCCTCCAAAAGACGTTGAGAAGCAGGTTCTTCATCGTTATAAAGATGCTCAAAGAAAGATCTTACCTCAGAACTTACTGCCGCTTGCCCTTGGATGACGGAGCCGTCTTCCTTCTTTAAATCTCGAATTGTATTCCATCTCTGCCTGTCCCTGCATTGATTTTGAAAGAACTTCGTATTTTGATCTCCTCCTTTGAGCCAAAGGACGCGCGAGCGAAGTCTCCATCCCTCCTCCTCGGCCCTTAGTATTTTTTGAAGTTTTGTCTCCAGATCGATTTCCTTGAGGAGGTGTTCTTTAAATATCAAGCTGGTTTCCATTTCGACTTGAAGAGATTCCATGTCCTTTAATATATTTTTCTTTTGCTCTATTGGCTCTTGGTATTGAGTTTTTGCCCAATGTTTGAGGGCGGTCTTTACACGTTTTAACTTCTGTTCCCAAGAATAGGCAGGTGTGCCAGGGATATAGCACCGCCAAGTTCCAGATATGATTTCCCTGGCCTCAATTGAATCCAACCAAAGTCGATTGAATCTGAAAGGGAGGGGCCCCAGGTTTTCCGCCGGCGGGAAGAAGAGGCAGACAGGTTTGTGATCCGACACTGCAGAGCACAAGAGCTTGACTTCAGGCTGCTGATCCAGAAGATGAGTGCTAACAAGAAAGCGATCTAGGCGTGCTGCTATGTATCCTAGTCCAATTCTCTTATTACTCCAAGTGAAGGTGCCATTTTTGGGTTTGACATCAGAGAGAGCCCACTGAGAAATAAGATCTTCCAATCTTTCCCCATAGGGGTCCCTGACCTTTGTTCCGCCTCTGCGCTCATCTGCTGAGATAGTGACGTTGAAGTCTCCTGCTATATAGCAAGGATCCATCTTCTTATCGTCACATTGTGCTTCCAGCGATGACCAAAAATTATCCTTTTGTGAATTCAGGGTTGGGCCGTAAACATTTCCTATCCAGAAATTTTTTTTAGTTTCCCTGATTTCTAACTTTAAAAAAATCCAGTTCCTATTTTCAATAGTAGATTTCAACTCAAACTTATCTGTGCTCCACCAACATAAAAGCCCTCCAGAAGCACCGCTGGCACTAACAGCAAGGCCTTCACCATTTTTCCAAATGCTTTTGAGAAGTGCGATACTTTCCTCTGCTGATTTTTTAGTCTCCTGAATAAGGAGGATTGAGGCAGCTTCCATTGTTTTAAATCTTCTGATAACTTCAAGCTTCTGCGGTCCGCCCAAACCTCTGCAATTCCAGGAGATTACTTTCATTATTTTCGCTGTTGCTTAAGGGCCTTCTCTCTCTCTTTTCTCTCTTCTTCCGCTGTAAGGAGGTATTTGCTTGCATTCGAAGATTTGACGAGGAAATCAAGATTAGCTTGCTTTCCCGCCGCTTTTTCCCTTGCTGCCTCCTGTTCTCTAATGGTTTTATTAGATTTTCTTCCCTTCTTGGAGAGGGGTTCTTGCTCCTCCATGGAGGTGTCTGTAGTTTCCTCGGTGTTCGCTCTTGCTCTTGCTCGTGTGATAGATCCTTCAGAGGCAGTTGCTTTATCACTTTTTTCCCCAGAGTTTCCAAAGCCCTCTTCCTGAGTTTTCCTTTCCTGATTCGGCGGATCTTCAGGGCCGTCTTCCCGACCTTCCTGCTCCTTTGATGTTGGAATGACAATCTGAGGTTCTGAGCTCTGCTGATGTTCCATTTCATGATTTTCATCTTGATTTTCTGCCTCTTGAGTCTCTTCCTCCAAAACCTCGAACTTATTTCCGGGGGGGCTCTTTGACGAGGGGGCCTGCTGCTTTGAAGGTTTGGCAGTCTTTTTCCCATTTGCCACGTTCCATCCTTCGCCTGGAGGGCTATCCAAGATGGGTTTTTCAGGCTTCTTTGGACATGATTTGGCAAAGTGGCCATATTCATGGCAATACTTACACTTAAATGGGATTTGCTCATAGTCAACAGATTGAAGGTGATTCCACCCGTCAATGGAGAGCATGATTGACTCCGGGAGGCCCTTCTCCAGATCGACTTCGACACAGATTCGAGCGCAAGAAAACATAGGGGCTTTTGGCTCAGATTTATCCACGTACTTCCCTAGGGTATTCCCTATTGCTCGGAAGTCCTCATCATTCCAACAGTGCAGTGGGAGATGGGGAAGCTTAACCCACACAGGTACAGCTTTTGGAATATCCTTTTCAGGGTTAAAAGACAGATCCCATTTGTTCAGATACATACCTCTTGGGCCCATGAAGTAAGGCCCGCTCCTGAAAATAAGGTCTCGATCCTCCTTCTTTTCAAAGATGAAAGTAAAATAACCTTTTCCACAAAAAATTTGCTGAACTTCTCCCTGGATAAGGGTTCTCCAGTTCTTATTAAGCCATACTTCCACAGAGCGCGGGGAGGGCCAAAGGCCGGTGAACAAGCCAATGAGCCCCTTTTCTGAGAGAGCGACAACTTTCCTCTTTGATGCAGCAGAACAGAGCTTCACCTCAGGGACCTCCGAGCGCTTAACAAATTTTGAAGAAGGGGCTACGGCGGCTGGAACAGTGGGGAGGGCAGCCACGAAAGAGTTAAATCTTTCCTCCACAGAGGAAGGATCCGGAGGATCCATGGCAGGGCGCAAGGCCCTCACGGCTAGAGCGCAGGCAATGGACGAGAGCTTCAGGCGCAGCAAAACCTAGCAGCGCACGGTTAATATAAGAGATTTTTTTAGAACAGTATTATTAATTATTAATACCGAGTTATTGAATTAACCAGTCCAAATGAATTTATATATATATATAATGTTTAAAAATAGAACAGTATTATTAATTATTAATACTGAGTTATTGAATTAACCAGTCCAAATGAATTGGGATGATTAAGTTACAAATTTGATGAATAACTTAAAAATTAATAAGTCTAAATGAATTGAGAGGATTAAGTTACAAGTTTCATGAATAACTTAAAAAGTAGTTATATATATTTCTTATTAAGCATAGATTGTAGTCAATTGTTTCAAAATAAGCATTCATGGAATTATTGATTAAATAGTCATATCAATTTATTTTAATGCTTTATGAATAACTAATATATGTTTTCATTATTAACACTGGAATTATTTATTAAATAGTCATATAAATTTATTTTAATGCTTTATGAATAACTAATATATGTTTTTATTAAAAAATGATATATTGGGATAGGAGTGATGGCTGGGCGATGGCAGACTAGGGTTTATGCTGGTTCTTCTCAGGTCGTGGTTTGTTGGACGCTCGGTGGCCATCCGGTTTAGAGGCTGACTGCCATTTCATATCGCCGTAGTGAATTCAGCTGGTAACCGTTGATACTTACCACACGGCTTGGGATTACAACCATGATAACGACGGGGTTACTCTTTGGCGGTCACGGGTAAGGTCCACTGTAACTCCTGCCGTTTAATACTTTATTGTTTGGCGATTTGGTCTACTAGCCAGTGCGTTCAAGTGCTGGATTCCGTCCTGGGTGATATACTGTGGTGAGCCGTGGTTACTGGTAAAGGGGGGTTTTGATGCCGTGACCTCTGGAGCTAATACAACAACGGATTTACGGGGTGTGGACCACCGATATAACAGTTTATTGTATTTTCTGGACCGGTTACCCGAGTTTTTTGGCATTGTTTTAACATTATTGTCAGGGTGTTGCTGTTAAACGGTGGTTTAGCTCCGAGAATCTGGGTCCTATGACATTTGGGATGCCGGAATGGAAGGTAACAGGCCGGAACCCGGATTACCGACAGATAATAACCTGAATGTGTCGGATTTCATGATAGAAGAAGCCGGGTTGTTCAAACTGGACTCATTCTTCAAGAATCAGCTGAATGGGAAAAGGGCAATAAACCCTACCCGCCGACAAGTGGCGCCACATGCTAAAACACACAAGGGACACCTGGCATTCGAAAAGACACCTGGGGAAGCCTCGGGCTCAGACCCTTCCGTGGGCAGTGCTAGGGTTCTTCCGGGTCAAGACAACAGTGAGCGAAATGGGTCGTCGTCGCATGCGGCTCGAAGACTGTGTGGTAAATATTTCAGCAGACCGGGAGAGGCTTGGTTGACGGTCGACCGGGATATTGGGTTAGAAGAAATTGTGGACTTTAATATGACAGCGCTGGTGGGTAAATTCTCGTACCACGCCATGAACCGGAGGAATATTGTCAAATGAGTGGAGGAGATGTGGAATCCCATATTGAAATACACTCCACAGATTTTTGCTTTGGCATGTGGATGGTATGGGTTCAAATTCAAGCAGGAGGCGCACGCTACTAGTATTCTGGATGGATTGTGGCTATACGGCACGAGGAGCTTAATGCTCCAGAAATGGCAGACGGATTTTGATCCAGAATCGGCTTCGGTTCGTCTTAGACATATGTGGGTTCTACTACCTGGTCTTCCACTGGCACTGTGGAACCGTGGGGCTTTTGAAGCCATTGGAAATCATCTTAGACGGTTCCTGCATGTTGAGGAGGAACACCTTAATGGATTTGATCGGCGTATGGGGCGGATGTTGGTTGAGGTGGATGTCTCTTTGGGACTTATTGATGTTCTGCACATTAACTGGCGTGGTCGTCAGCTGGCACAGGTCATTGACTACTGGGGCATTCCTTTTCGTTGCTCGAACTGTAAAGTGGTGGGGCACTTGTGGCGACAATGCAAGGCTCCGGCTTCTTTAGGGCGCCTAAAAGATGGGGGTCCGTTTTGGTCGTCGGATGATGGCAGCGACCTTGAGATGGATGCGACGGGCTCTCTTGATGGCTTCTCCAACCGGCTTGCACCTGACTCGGCTTTGTTCCGTAAGTTGGAATTACAGGATCCTAAGTTTTTTCATTCACTAAATGAACTGGATATTTCTTTTATAAATGCACTAGATTTAAACAATGGTAATAATGGTAATTACATGATTCGACGACACAACTTGGCTTCAAACTCCTCTGGGACTGAACATAAATCAAATGAAACTTCTGATAATGATGACCCTATATCTGAAACGGAGCTGTTTGAGAGAATGAAAAACCTCTGCCCTGTGGATACCTCACCTATTATCTCTGCTACTCCCAGTCCTCCTGCTTCTGTTGACCCGAGGGTTATTGTATCCAGCGATTCTGAGCTACCCTTCCTTGCCCCAGATGCCAAGAAGGGTCCTGGCATGAATGAATATGACAATGAGGCTGGGGGGATGGGGACCTGTGAATTGATCCCTGTAAAAAAGCCGGTGACTGATTGTCAAAATGATGGACCCATAATATCTCCAGAACCGGATGGACATATACTTCACATTCCATCATATTCGGATATGGTGAAGAAGACACCCATACCTACATTTTACAGAAACAGGGAGGTGAACATTAATGAGACAATTGGTGGAGACTTGGAGGGATTTTTGGGTCTGAAGAATACTAACCCGGACGGGGTGGTTAACAAGGCTACCTCCGCACTCATTCCTGTAACAACTGGAGACATTTGTGTTCAAAAGGGGGCACATAGGGGTGGTCTGGCTCAGGACTTCTCTCCTTTGAAAACAAGAAGTGCCAGGAAAAACAAGAAGGTCACTCTGGGGGGGGACAGAGGATGACCTGAAAAAGGTGGGCTCTCCCAAATCGTCTGATACCCGGGCTCTTAGAGGAATGAAAGCCCTTGCAAGGGTTCGGAAATGATATTTTTCTCTCTGAATATCCGGGGGGTGGGGGGCCTTCCCAAACAATTGGCCCTCAAATGTGTGTTACAAATTGTCAAACCGGATTTGGTACTTCTACAGGAAACTATGGTAAGTGGGGAAAAGGCTCGCATCTTTTTTAATAAAGTTAACCTGGGATGGATGTGTTGCTCTGTGGATGCTGCTGGCCTCTCTGGTGGTCTCCTAGCGGCATGGAACCCGCTAGTTTTGAGACTTATTCCATCAAACATATCTATGGGTATCTTGTTGTCTGGAAGCATTAGGGGATCGGAGAAGAACCTTAATATTATAAATTGTTATGGGCCTTATTGTAACCGAGAGACTTTCTGGGACATGGCCGTCTCGGATCATCTGCTGGAACTGGAGAACTTAATTATTGCTGGGGACCTCAACTTCACGTGGGGGGATGAGGAGTTTTGGGGAGGTTTGGCCAGGCGGGATCCCCTGGGCCCCTATTTCTCTAATTTATTCATGAAACAATCCTTAATCGATGTTGCCCCGCGGCCGATGGCACCTACTTGGTCAAATGGCAGGAAGGGGGAAAATATGATACAGAAACGCATAGACCGATTCCTAATATCGGAATCGCTTCTGACTAGCTTTCAGAATTATAGGTCCTGGATTCATCAAATTAAAATCAGTGATCACCTTCCTATTATTCTTCAATTTGATGACGAGCCCTATCATAAATCCTTCCCTTTCAAATTCAACTCCACGTGGCTTTCTGATGCTGAATACACTACGGGGGTGAGAACTAAGTGGCTACAGATGGATGTTTCCGGGGAGAAGGGATGATTTAAGAACCCCCCCAAAATTTATATGTATAAAAAATGGGCGAATCTCCCCAATATATAGGAAAACTTGAAGGCGATTTTATCAATAATATAATATGTATATATAATTTTTTGGCGAATCTTTCATTTCATTATATAAAGTTGTAAAATCTTAGCGAATCTTTCACTAAATTATAAGATATTGTAAAATCTGGGCGAATATTTCACTTAATTATAAAAAATCGTAAAAACTTGGCGAATCTTTCACTGATTTATAAAATATAGTAAAAATTTGGCGAATCTTTTTCCAATAAGATTCAAGTTTTTGATTATGTAAATTACTAAGGTAGTGCAACATAATAACATACACCGGAGATGAACTCTGGACTCTCTCGACTCCTAGACTCTCAAATGAACAAGTGTATGATCACTCACAACTAGAAGGTGTCGACGAAACACAACTACACTAACTAGATTCGGGGCAAGTAGGGACTCTACTTGTTATCTTGTCCCTTAATGGTCCAATGGACATGTGGGGTCATAAATCTTGACATGCCATCAAATTGATAGAATTAAGTGAATATCCTAATAGCGGGCCACTTCCTTTATATAGAGAGATAGTTATTGGACCAATTCCAAGCTTCCAACCAATATTCTCACCAAAATTTCTTCTCTTTGGTGTCGAATGGTAGGAGAGTTGCATATTTGTCAGTGAATACTTAAAATGGCTCAATTCACTCAAATTTTCCTCGGCAAGTGATAACTTCACCCATCACTACTTTAAAATGTCCCAACACCATAAAAACATCCATAAATTGATAAATAAAAACCCCATGCACTTCTAAATTCACCCAGTGACTAAATAATGCCCCATGCACTTCTAAATTCACCCAGTGATGAGAAAAACACCCCAAACACTTCAATACTTTCCTCGGGCACTTCAAAATTATCCCAAAGATGATAAAAATTCCCTAAGCACTTCAATATTTTGCTAGGCACTTCTAAATTCTCCCAAGGATGATAAAAACTCCCCATGCACTTCAATATTTTCCCCAAGCACTTCAAAATTCCAAAATTCCCTCAAGGCACTTCAATACTTACCCCATGCACTTCTAAATTGACCCAATGATGATAGAAACGCACCATGTACTTCAATACTTTCCTCATCCACTTCAAAATTCTCCCAATGATGATAAAAACACCCAGACACTTCAATATTTTCCCCAGGCACTTCAAAATTCTCCAAGCAAAGATAAAGACACCCCCATCCACTTCCATGATTTCCTAGGCACTTCATTACTTGCCCTAGACACTTCAAAATTCATCCAATGATGATAAATATGCCCTATGCACTTCAATACTTTCCTTAGGAAAGGGAGAAAAACACCCGACAATGATATAATCACCCAGGAAATCACAAACATGCCTCAATCCACACAAATTTGCCCATCACTATTTTAAAACGTTCCAACACTATAAAAGCATTCATACATTGATCAATAACAAACCCAAGCACTTCTAAATTCACGCAGTGAGGAGAAAAATGACCCATGCACTTCTAAATTCACCCGGTGATGAGAAAAATGCCCCATGCACTTCAAAATAACCCAGTGATAAGAAAAACGCCCCAGGCACTTCAATACTTGCCCCGGGCACGTCAATTTTTTGAAAGATGATAAAATTGCCCTAAGAACTTCAATATTTTCCGAGGCACTTCTAAATTCTCCCAAGGATGATAAAAAGTCCCCATGCACTTCAATATTTTCCCAAAGCACTTCAAAATTCCCCCAAGTCACTTCAATACTTGCCACATGCACTTCTAAATTGACCCAATGATGATAGAAACACCTCATGCACTTCTAAATTCACCCAGTGATGAGAAAAATGCCCCATGCACTTCAAAATTCACCCATTGACAAGAAAAAACACCCCATGCACTTCAAAATTCACCCATTGACAAGAAAAACGCCCCAAGCACTTCAATACTTGCCTTAGGCACTTCAAAATTCTCCGAAATATGATTAAAATTCCCTAAGCACTTCAATATTTTCCGAGGCACTTCTAAATTCTCCCAAGGATGATAAAACTCCCCATGTACTTCAATATTTTCCCCAAGCACTTCAAAATTCCCCCCAGGCACTTCAATACTTTCCCCATGTACTTCTAAATTGACCCAATGATGATAGAAACGCCCCATGCACTTCAATTCCTGGCCCGACCACTTCAAAATTCTCCCAACGATGATAAAAACGCCCAGACACTTCAATATTTTCCCCAGGCACTTCAAAATTCTCATAACGAAGATAAAAACGCCCCCGTCCACTTCCATATTTGCGCAGGCACTTCATTAATTTCCCTAGACACTTCAAAATTCATCCAATGTTGATAAAGATGCCCTAGGAACTTCAATACTTGCCCTAGGTAAGGTAGAAAAACACGCGACAATGATATAATCACCCAGGCAATCACAAAAATGCCCCAGTACACACAAATTTGCCTCAGCATGTGATAACTTTGGCCATCACTGTTTTAAAATGTCCCAACACTATAAAAGCATCCTTTCATTAATCAACAACAACCACATGCACTTCAAAATTCACCCATTGACAAACAAAAACACCCCATGCACTTCAAAATTCACCCATTGACAAGAAAAACGCCCCAGGCACTTTAATACTTGCCTTGGGCACTTCAAAATTCTCCGAAAGATGATAAAAATGCCCTAAGCACTTCAATATTTTCCCCAAGCACTTCAAAATCCCCCCCAAGCACTTCAATACTTGCCCCGTGCACTTCTAAATTGACCCAATGATGATAGAAACATCACATGCACTTCAATACTTGTCTCGACCACTTAAAGATTCTCCCAACGATGATAAAAACGTCTATACACTTCAATATTTCCCCAGGCACTTGAAAATTTTCGCAACGAAGATAAAAACGCCCCCGTATGAAAATTGTCCTTGTATGAGGTCTCTTAATTGAATATTTCTGATACAATTCTTGTTTATTCGGTTGAGACTTCTTAGACTTTCCATTACTAGGCTTGCTGCTAGAGGGATCTTCTTTCTCTGAATTTGTAGGTTTAAATGTAGATTCAAAGATAGGTTTAGATGATTTTATTTCAACCTCTGGCTCCAAATTTTATGTTTCTCTTCTTCTTTTTTTGTTATAAACCTTCTTAATTTCAAATGTCACTTTTTCCTTTCAAGAACTGATTCATGTTTCTTCGAAGAAGAGTCTTTAAGTTCAACTTCAATTCCTTCATTTTTTGCTCTAGTAATTCTAATAGTAGTATGTTCTTCTTGTTGTTTACTAGGGAAAATTTCTTCTATTGTTTTAGATGTCTTAAAAGTAGAAGAATCTATCCTTCTTTTAGGAGATTTACTATTTTCAATTTTAAGGTCAGACCAAAACAAAAACAAAAATCCATGATCTATAAATTTTATTCAGTTCTTCAACTATCAATAGCTTAATCGGAGATTGACGAAAAACACTATGCTGAGACTTCTTTAGATGGGACTGAACCTTAGTAGACATCTTAGTTAATCTTTTTAGGAGAAAATAAGGCAAATTCATCCTTCTATCCCCATTCAAATGCAACAGGAACCTCATGTGATGTTGAAAGGTGAAGGAAAACCTACCTTCGTAGGTTATGTAGCATTGCACCACCTTAAGAAGCTCACTCCATTCTTCCTTGATCCAAATACTGGGAATTCCTTTGCACAAATCAGGATTTTGATGCTCTTGTTTTAGGAACTAGTTGATTTTTGCCATTGGAACGTTGCTATTCATGAACCAACACTCCCCGTCCATGGGAAATTTTCCTATTGCCGTAATAGATGCTTCTGTAACCCGAAGAGTCAAGCCACCAATTTCTGCTTGATTCCAATTAAATATCTCTGCAAACAAGCGAGCTACGCCTTCGTGATTCCCTTGCATCCTTTCACAAAACTCAAGCCACCCAGTTTCTTTAAATTTATCTCTACAAGCAAGATGTTCTTCAAGCAATTTTCCTCCTTCAGGTTCAATATGGACATCATGCCCCCCTTTTCGTGAGGCCATCTCTCTTTTGCAACAGACTTAGGGTTTTTTGTCCATTCAAAGTTAAATCCGGCTATGTGTCCTCTCTCAATGATTAAATGAGAAAGATTTAACTTTTAAAACAAATATACAACAAACCTTTACATTTCGAACAAGAAACATATGGTATCAATTCATTAACAATATCATCATGAAATAATTCAGGGCATATTTTGAAATGACCTGTAGAGTAAGAAATTTGGAATGATAGAGCATGTCTTCAGTAATCATGAAACAATCTACCAACTTGGTATGAAAAATTCATAATTTCTTCATTCATTTCACTTGATCGAGCACTCTTGACATGAAAGGAACTAAGTTGTGATTTTGAAGTTGACAAGCCCTCCTTTGATAGTTGGTAGTGTTTAAATGGAGCAACAAAGGAATTTTGCTACCAAAATATTTGGTTCTGTTTCTTCAATAATATGGGTTAGAGTTGCTACCGAATACTCAAGCTTTGAAAATGAATCAAATCATATTTAGGCAGTGAACTCAGAGAATTATAGAAGATCAAACCATAAACATACCATATGAAAGAGCTCTTCCATCCAAACTCAAGTGTTTTATTGCTAAAGCAATGGCCAGCATTCAACCAGTGGAAGTACCACATATAAGGTCAAAGATTTCATGAATATGCTTCCCAGTGCCTAGTTCTATCTTCCACAACATATGTACCATAGCTAGACCTTTCATACCATCTCCATCCATTGAAAATATATGCAAACCTTGCTTTCCAATATCTCTCCCTTTTATTGCTTGTTCTAGATACTCATTCTTTGCTAAAAACACTTTGAGTCTCAATAAGTAGCTCTCTCATTTCCATCTCTAGCATAAGTAAATTCCTAATATATCATATAAGAAAATTTCAGTACAAACCCAGTATAGTTAAATCACGTGAACAACTTTAGATTTACAAGATGTAGGTCCAGCAGTCAGATGGATGAGAAGTTCACGCAAGCTTCCAAATGCAACTAAAGTGTGACAATTCTCCCATCATAATACTAAATTTCCAATAGCCAGTAGCGCTAATTGTTGAACTTGGTTACAGACTGTCATTTCATGAATATCTAGAATTGGATGTGTTAAAATACTCGAAAACATGTCAAATACAAGGTAGGATTTTTGTGAAATATCACCTTCACTTCTTTGTGTGCACACAACAACTTTAATGATTTCATGACTTCCTTGGTGAGCATTTTTTATGCCACTGCATCAGAAGCAAATGATAGATTGACTACAAGTTGCAATATTGAAACGAGTTCTTCTAGAAAATATGACTTTAAAATAGATTCCATAGGCTGCATTATGTCAATTTTCATTAAGAACATTGCCAAAGAAGTATCTGATGCCAAACATGAAAGAGATGAGCAAGCATACTCCACCTGCAGAGACAATTTAATTTGAGTTAGGTTAAATGTTTCCCATAACCATAAACCTATCATCAAAACAATAATAAAAATCCATTTCAAACATATTTCAGTTCAAATTATTTATCTTTTAATATTTTAATATTTTTAGTTGATGGATTATTTTAGCTTAAAATAATGTTCAATGATGCAGTGGCATATTTTAGTGTCTTTTAATATTTTAATATTTTTATCTTAAATTTTTTATACATCAAGAAAAAAATCTACACCTCAAAATTGTTTATCATTCTTAGTGCTTGAGAGATATGAGTTTAATATGGATCTATGTTGGTGATAAAAAATTTCAGGAGCCATATAAATAATATCTACATACCACATGGCAGTTCTCATTACTCATCATGCTTATAAGTTTCCAAATGCCATTCTCATCTCTACTACTTGTAGTACAATTGTTGTTATCTTCGGTGATTTTGGCCAATGTAGATGCAAGAAGAAGATGATGGCATGATGAGAATCGAAAAACAAGGGAAAAGAAGGCACATAGCTTGTGTCTTGATGGAACAAACTATGGGATGTTCTATGTCTACAACCACAATCACTGATGTTACTTAATGCCTTATGTGAAACAAAATAATACAAAACCTTTCGGTCTAATATATTTATTTTTTCTTATGATTTTACTTCTATTTCAACATTCAAGGATGATAAATATTGATCACCTTCAATTCAAACATCAGCTAGTGATAGTTCCAAAGATTGGACGATGGTAATATTTCAGGAAAGAACTCAAGAAGATTCCCAAATAGACATAGTATTCATAATTCTGCCATGGCCCTGAAATTATGCACAAAAAAGAGCACTTCACTGATTCTACAGGTATTTAAACTGAAAACATACATCATAATATAGACTTGGTACAAGATGTTCCATAATAGCACCTATGGTATCACTGTAGTCCAATAACCATTCATTTCCAGCCTCAACCATGAGTGTGTAAGGGGTCATGAATCAGTCCTAAGTTCCTTCAACACATTTTCAAAATTGCTAGAAATGATCCTTACGTGTTTGTATAGGATGATACAAGTTAATGTTGACTGTGGACGAGGATGAACCCATTCCAATGTTGATTTCCTTTTGAAAATAATGGATGGATCTGATTCCCTACAATTGTCTCCAACAAGACATTGTATCCTATGTCTTCATGGATCTCTATCCCAACCATCAACCCATGCTTATTGCAAAAGTTCAAAATTGACTAGCAAATTTTGGTGGTAACAGTGAATTTGGTGAGTTTGTTGGGTGAGTTGCTAGTGAGTACTTGTTTCAAGACTAACTTGACAAGACTCACGAGTCTTTTCCAATTGGTGCTTCACTGGTTTTGATAGGATTGTAGTTTCCACTATGAAGATATATGTGAGGCATGTCTAAATCTATAGATACTGAAAGTTTGAATGTAGTAGTACCAAAGGGACATGTAGAAATTTGCTATCCATAGTGTTTTTCTTTTGACCACAAGGAATAAAATATTATGGTAGTTGATTGGGGTCCAGATTGGAGACATAATGCTTTATTGATGAAAGACAAGAAGTTGAGAATTTATCATCAAATTTTTAGAAAGAGTTCCATTTACAGCTTACAACTCCAAACAATTAGTGCCAACCTAGTCTCTAAAATACACAGTGATTTCATAAAATGGGTCCTAAGGTTTTAAGTTAGAAGAGATACCAAGTATGGAAACATTGGTATCTTTGGAGGAGTTGTAGACAGACAAATTAGTCAATAAGGTGGCTACAAATAGACTGCATAATTATTGGAATGCAGAGCTATAGGTTGTTGAGTTTACGTATTGGCCTTTCAGTTGCTTGCACTAACTAGATTCTCTCGGTTCAATGGAAGGATAATCCATTTCCAAAATTGTTCATTACAAAATAAAACATGCTTTGTATTTGGCTCAAGCAGGCACCTTGAGCATGGTACTTGAGGATTGACATCTATCTACGAGAGATGGGGTTCCAACGGAGTGAGGCAGACCATAACTTGTACATCTTGGCAGGTGAGGTACCTCTCATACCGGTTCTATATGTGGATGATCTCTTTCTTACAGGAGATGAGAGGCTAATTGGCCTCCATTGTTAAATTAGTTCTGTCTAGTACACCCAGAACGTCCAACTCAGTTTTAGACTTAACATTTAGTAAACTGATTACATTATGGGCAATCTCTGGCTTCTTATCCAGTTAATTGGTTATTGTTTTATAATCTAGAAAGGTAGTCCTTGCCAGTTCTTGCTCATTCTGTAATAGTACCAATTGATTCCAATTCTTAGTAATATCCACAGTGATGTCATCCCATACTATATGTTTGGTCCCTTTCAGTGCATGTTTTCCTACATATCTCTTATCAAACTTATAAAGCTCTACTTTTAATTTAATCTTAGTCTATTGTAGCTCTTGTACTATCTCATTCCTTACTCTAATTTTTATTTTTTGCATCATGATTCCAATCATGACCTGCCAAATTTTGGCATTCCTCCACTTCATTTCCTTGATCTAATTCAATAGAACAATATGTGCACTTCTCAACACAAACATGGTTACTCACACAAGAGTAATCAGAGGAATGGCATTTCTCTAGAACACATCGCCAAAAACATACAAAACACTTACAATCACATACAGAAAGTCCCTGTTCTGTTTCATTTCATGGCTCATCTTATTTGTTACAGTTTGCTGATGACAAATGTTATATGTTGAAACTTGATGGTTGATCATTTGATTACAAAGTTATAAGTGTTAGATGATTGGTGTTATATATGTACTAAATAGATGATGCTTTAATGATTATCAGTAATCCAGTGGTTGAATCTATGTTTTCATGTTTTCTAAAACTAATTTGACATTCTACATGGTTTTTTTAGCATATATACATCAAGGCTGTGATAGATGCCTTCTTGATTCTAACTCCGTTAATGTCCTCAATTGTGTAGCAGCAAACCTCAGATCAATCCTGAGCTATGTCCAACTCCAAATACCACTTCAAATTGGTGCAAGGAACTCATTCAATAGGAATGAGATACATAACAAGTGGATTGGCCCTACTGGATCCATTCAAAACAACTCCACAAAATCATGCAATGGGATTGGTACCTACAGTAAGGTCTCTTTCTTGATTTGGATGGTTGTTTTATAGAGAAAAAACTCACTTTCAAATCCAGAACTGAATTTCAAGCCTCTTATTGATGGCTAGAACTATGAGGCTACCAAGGGATGAAACCATGCTCAGAAACTTGTTTTTCTTAACTGTTGTCTCAAACCAGACCCACCTATATGAAGATTTGGGGCTACAACTTCTACATAACTCCCCATATTCAAGATGGTTGCGCCTATAAGAAAAAGAATGACCTCAGAATTATAAATTAGGGTTGCCTTCATGCCCCTTTGACTGTCAAACAGGGTTGTTTGTTCCCATATTTGTCAAAACCATACCCATATTTGTTGTTGTTGCTGCTATACTTGACCACAATCGGCTCAGAATACTCAGGTTTAGCACAAAATAGACTGTTGTTACAGTATACCTTCTCCATAAATGGTGTACAGGGTTGTAGCTTGCGGTTTTGAGGTCCCAAAGTGCCTAAGAGTGCCTAGGAACCTCCCAGATCTGAGAATTGGAGGTGTTTGATACTGTTTGACGTGGAAAAGAGCTCAGAATTGTTTCTTAGTCCCCTTTGCATCAGCATTTTCGTGATATTTGCAACACTAATCCAAATATATACAAACAAATTTGCAACACTAATAAAAGCCTAAAGTTCATCCAGGACAACAAATTTTCATTTAATCAGTGGCAATCTATGTCTACTTCTGTATCCATTCTAATCAATTTGAATACTTCTTATACCCCCTAACAATGCTTCTTATACTTCTTATACCCTACCATTTTCCGCATTAAGCTACCAATGAAGTTAGTTTCTACATATAATTACAACATTCATTTGCATTAATAGCAAGGAACGTACATGCATAAATGATTAGATTATTATTGTTATTGATATGTCCCTTCCTACTATACCATTGCAATTTAAGCTATCAGTGAAATATTGTCACTGTTTGTATCAATAAAATTATGTGTGTAAACCTAAAACACTAGAGCAAGAGCCTTAAGGCCTTAGTTTGAGTAGCCAACAATGACAAATACCAACAATTTCTTTCTATTTTAATAACAAAATGACAACAATCCCAACAAGACATATCAATATTGATGCGAGTTACTTTGTTGCATCGAAAGAAACGGGGTACTCTATAGCTAAAGTATGGGGAGATCTTCAACCATGTAGCCATCTACTAAGTTGTGCATGTAATGCTTGGAGAAACAGAAAAGGACAAATAGAGAAATTTATATATATTTCAAAGCCTTGCACCCTTTGCTACCCATTCCAATATACATGTCTACAATTTTTTTAAGATTGTAAAATTTTGTACTTGGAGAGATTGCACTAAATGACCTAACCACAAGAGTGTTGGTCCTTAGGTTGATCTTACTCAAGTCTAAAGAAAGATGTGAAGAATTTAGTTTAGCATCAAAGAGCCATGGATATCTTAAAATTACAGATTTCTACAACCAATAGTCCATGTCATTATGGGCTTTATTTTTCTAGGCAAGAAATATTCCTATATTATTCCCAAGATCACAATTATTGAATTATGTGTTGTGAATACAATTGGACAGACAAATCTTGGGTTATATTTGTTTAAAGAGTAAAAGTGCTCCAAAATTGCATCAAAAGATGCAAGCTAGGTGCACATAAGAGGTTCTATCATTTCAATACCAACCTAAATGAAATACAACTACAACTTTCCACCTTTGGAAGGAAAATATGTGCTCTATAAGCCACTGCCTTGTGTGAATATGTTCATCACAGGGATTTAGGTTGCCATTGTGATTAGTTCTAAGCTATGATCTATGTAATTATATTATCAACATCATTATTTATGTCAACATTCTAGGGGTGTGCAACTCAAGTGACAATCTCACCATCAACCAGACGGTGC
Organism: Larix kaempferi; assembly: GCA_027924585.1. Taxonomy (NCBI): domain Eukaryota; kingdom Viridiplantae; phylum Streptophyta; class Pinopsida; order Pinales; family Pinaceae; genus Larix; species Larix kaempferi. The sequence continues at coordinate 19,188,172 of BSBM01000123.1, read as the reverse complement.
AGATTTTTTAGGGTTAACTTTTCTACATATTTCTTGTCCTGGTGTTATTTCAGATTGGCCAGAATGACAATCCTCTATTTAAAAACGATATAACCTAGTAATATCTTCATGTATAAGAAGTTTCAAGACCAGGCAATCTCCTCATAACATCATCCACATGAACACCTTGCTCTATTGCTCTGTCACATCAAAATTCATAAGCATCCATGAATAAACATTGCCAGTTTTCCAGAAAATCCAAGAGCATCGTATTTATATAATATATATAAGCTTGTGGGTTTCAGAAATATCACATAAGAACATACTGGCTTCATCAATGATTGGCTAGTCAAGAAATAGTTCTTATCCATCAAGAAGATTAGCTAGATTCACTGACAATGCAATGAAAATTTATCCAACCACATCAAATCAATAGATATCTCAATTTCCCTTTGGTATTGGTGTCTGGTCGATGAAAACTTATCCAACCACATCAATTCAATAGATATCTCAATATCCCCTTTGGTATTGGTGTCTCATCAGCTAAGCAGTGAAGAAGCGTATTGAAAAAAAATTAAAGGCAAACTATAGCATTGGATCCATCAAGATCTACCTTTGGCAGGGTACACTGCCATCCTGGGTAGAATGTTTATGAGTTCGTCATATTTACTACTATTTCTGCACTTTTCCTTCAATAAATAGGATATACTGCAAAGGTTTTTATGGGGAAAACAGGGAATGAAGAAAGGCCTAACACTACTTGCTTAAGAAATTTTTACTATTTCCAAAGATTGACAAAGCCTAGGGTTGACGACTTTCTGCTATCAATGAATGGTCTTGAAAACAAAGTGGATTGGAAGAGCCACATTAAGATGCCAGTTAGTAGATTTTTTATTAGACACCAATTAGAAAGAACCTGATATCTCAAGAATTACAGCACCTCTTGGACTCTTCAATGTTGTGATTAGAGATACTTGTTTCAAGATAGATGGTTCATCAACACTAAAGAGGATCTAGATTGCCAAAAGAGGCTTTCATACTTGGGATACACAATGGATTCTCACTCCCATAAAGGACTAGATTGTAGAACAATAACTGATCTCAGTGCTTTTGAATTGCTGAAAAAATGTGTTTTTTCTCGAAACTTGCAGTTGCATAACATTCCTGCAACTCAATATTAGGCCCTATATAAAAGGACTGCACTGGAATTGTGGTAGGCCTATATGATTTAGGTACTGTAACATGAGAAAACTATGTCTATTTGACCAACCATCTCAAATGTTGAAAGAATAAATATCAAATAGGAAATAAGTGCTTTAGGACATAGTACGATGGTTTAAGGTTGCAAGCCTAGAATTCAAGGATTGATCCCATTCAATAGTCTGCTCAAATAGACTTTGTAGTGTCTGCCCAAAGTAGGAGATGGTGAAGCATATGTTTTAGACCTACTGTTTGTTTTGTACTTTTTATAAGTGGATTGGAATTTGGACTAATATATTGCTTGGCAGTTGGCAGAGATCTTTGGAACATGATATGCCTTGTGGCATTTCTTTCTTGTGGATGAAAGAGTAGGTGCAGGGAAATGTTCCATATGGAACGTAGAAAATCCAATTTAAGGTAATTTTGGGCCTCTAAAGCTGAGTTTGCAAATCAGATTTTGAATAGACTTAATATCATCAAGAAAAATGTGGATTCCCTAGATCTGGAAGCTAAAGATGAGATATTATTGTTTCTAGCCTATGTAACAATTTCTTTCTATTCCCATTTAATCATGCAAAATACTTGAACAATTCCTCTCAGTTACATGAAACACTTATGGACTTCTCAAAAACATATTACTTCCATTCTGTCATTTACTCTTGATGGAATCATTCAGGTGTTCACAAAACAACGTCAAGATACTTCAAATTGATATCATATTCTTCTATTTCTAATAGCTTTTGTGGAAATAGTGGGAAACACAGAAATACCTCAATTGATATCATATTCCTCTATTTCTAATACCTTCTGTGGAAATAGTGGGAAACACAGAAATCTCACCATCTCAGCAGGCAAATTGAGATCAAATGACTTGTAGCTGGGCCAAAATCCAGTAGTCAAGACTGTTACACTCAATTCTACTCCATCAATTCTACTCCAGGATGTGCATGCACATTATCATCAAGATATTTTTGAAATTTTGGTTGGTTCTCTCGTGCCAAAGTCAAATCAGTAATCTGAGAAGAAATATATGGATTAGAACAACACAAATCAAAGAGCTTTAAATTATTTGAGGGTTTTAAATTATAAATACACAAGCTGTAAGCATTAGACAGACTTTAAAAAAAAAGTCACATTTTGCGTACCATTCCCTCCATCTTTGAAGTAAATTGGCCTCCACATTCTTGCTTCAATTTCGTTAAGATACTCCATTCATGTTCATCATTTGCAGTTTTATCAAATATAAGCCGACGTGCCAGTTTTTTCCTACAATGTTCAAATACAGTGTACCTTGTTCACTCAAGAGTCAATACTATTTGTCCATCAAAGGTTGTTAGCCAACCTTAGCTAGTACACATTTGAAATATCACAGGAAAAATAACAAATAATCTGCAATCTATTCCTCAAATTCTCTCACAAAAAAGGTTAATGCAACTCAAATTTACTCGCATAGTAAACAAAACAGAAAAAGCTAAAAAAATTGGAAGCTTTCCATTCAATAGTTTTCTTTAAATGCTCAGCAAAAGCTAGAGAAGATCTTACTTATTAAGACATATATCTGATTTATTCAGGAAATAAATTTTGAAGAGGAAGATATGGAGAAACCTACCTATAAAATTCTGAAAATAGATCTTTATCACCGATGTATGCAAAAAGATTTACCACCTGCAGTATTTATGAATAATGATATCAGCACTCAAGTAAACTAGGTAATTTTATAATTGCAGTAATCCCAAATGAAATGCAGGAGCCACCTTCTCAAGTGTCTCTTCAATATCTTCATCACTTAATTTTTCACTGCTACCCTTTTTCAATAGGTTGTCACAAAAAGTAGCCAATAACTCTGCACTTGTGTTTCCTGCTACTCCTCTGTTGCAAAATACCTCGAATGCTTCTTTTAAGGCCTGAAAAAGATCATAAAATGAAATAAATCTTATATACAGAACATCTGTAAAAAATATTCTTAAGGAATAAAAAACATAGAGAATGAGAGTGAATGAATATATGCAAGTAAACCTTGTCGAAAAGAGAATGGTTCGCAAAGCATGTGCTGACATACTGTAAGTACTTGTCATGCAATCCAATAGCTTCCCACACAAATGACTGCAAAAACAAATAGAGATATTGGAAGAGTAAAATTATAGAACTGACAAATGGACTCAAAACTAATATTTACCAGGAAACACTGCTAGTTTTTCTTTGAATTGAAGCTGAGTAGATTATTTCTCAAGACAATCAAATTTAAGATAATGCTCATTGGATGTGAGATGATTTGAAGCAACGAACATTTTGTATAAAGATGACAAATACACACTGGAATCAAAGGCTTCAATGCCACTAATTTAGAAATTTCTGGAGTTTATTCATTTTCATCCCACAAAGACCAGAGTTAAATGGTTATTCCGTGGGGTTTTAGTCTATCACATGGGCGATTATGTAAAGGTACCGACAAAGGAACAGGTGAGATTCAACACATCATATTATCAATCCAATTTTAATCTTAAACAACTAAAACTGGAAATAGAACCCTTTAAAGTTTAGATTGCCAGAATATAAAGAACTAAAACTGGAAATAGAACCCTTTAAAGTTTAGATTGCCAGAATATAAAGAACTAAAACTGGAAAATTTCAGTTGGGGCGATTTGAAAATTTGAAATGAGATTTTCATAAAAAAATCTCAACGCTGGGCCGCCATTTCTGAAAATGTGGGGCGAGCCAACTGCTCATGGGCATCATCACCAAAATATTCGAACCAACTTACCAACTCAGAACTGATTGCGGCCTCGCTTGCTGGCTGGGCGAACCAACGGTTCGCGGCCTCCATTACCCTAAATGGTGGGCGAACCAACTCTTTTGGGCATCCATTCCCCGAATTTCTGGACGAATTCACCATTTTGAGATTAGTTCACTGGGCTACATAAATTTTTCCTCTTTCGCGACATTGGCTATTCGATTTCTTTTGACTATGGGTTAAATAAATATGGGGCTAATATGTTAAATTTAAAAAAACTCATTTCATATTAAAAATTCGCCTAGGGTTTCTTGGTGACCCCTATAATTTCGCCCATGGGCTATAATTCGCCCCTAAAATTTTCCCTGCCGGGGAGAGATCTGCTATGGACAAGCTGGCGGTGAAACTCAAGGCAATCAAAGACTATACCATATTGTGGGAAAAAAACAAAAAAGCCATGATGGGTAGAGAACTTGCTGAGATAGAAAAGGAAGTGGAATCTCTGATGCAATGAGATGTGGGTACTGGACTTAGTACTATGGAAATTTCGAAGCTCTCTTCAATGGAGTGTCGAAAAATGAAAATACTTCTGATGCAGGAGGAATCATGGAGGTTGAAGAGTAGAGCTATTTGGCTCAAGGTGGGGGATCTGAATACAAAATTTTCCATCAATTTGCAGACTCCTGTAGGATGCAGAATTCCATCTGGGACTTGAATGATCACATGGGCCGGAGGATCAGGGGGGAGGAGGAATTGATGAGTGAGACTGTTCATCACTTCCAAGAATACAATTGTGACCCGAAAAATACAACTCTCGCTGAACAGTTTAAGCTTATTATGGAATACCCACGGATTTTTAATGAGGAGGAGGGGGATAGTATTTATCTGGATGTTTCTCTGGGAGAAGTGGAAAACACCTTGCGAGGATTTGCTAAAGATAAATCTCCTGGACCGGATGGGTGGTCGGTGGAGCTATTCATCCATTTCTTTGATATTATGGGGGAAGATCTCCGGTCAGCTGTGGATGAATCTCGGAAATTAGGCACTATCTCTGGGGCATTAAACTCTACTTACCTGGCACTCATTCCGAAGACATCCCATCCGAATAACTATGATGAATTCAGGCCGATTGCTTTATGCAATCTGGTCTACAAGATTATTTCCAAGATCATTGCTGATAGGATCAAACCTATGCTCTCAAGACACATTTCCATGGAACAGTATGGGTTTCTTCGCGGAAGACAGATTCATGATGCTGTGGGAGTGTCTCAGGAAATCTTTCATACAATTAAACAGAAGAGAATTGAAGCACTCATTCTACAACTGGATCTGGTGAAAGCATATGATAAGGTGGATTGGAATTTCCTGAGACTTATTCTTATCCAAATCGGTCTACCATGGAAGGTGATGAAATGGATTATGGCTTGCATATCCTCGGTTAATTATGCTGTTTTGATTAATGGACATCCTACGGTATTTTTTAAGGCATCTCGGGGCCTTAGATAGGGTTGTCCTCTATCACCACTTCTGTTTCTGTTGGTCATTGAAGGTTTGAGTCTATCAATAAATAAGGCTCGTCGAGAGGGGCGGATTGCTGGCATTAAAATTACAAGGGAGATTTTTGTTACACATTCACTGTTTGTGGATGATGTTATTCTTTTTGGTAAGGGTATTCTTGCTGAATGGATACAATACAAGAAAATACTCGACCTTTTCTGCTTGGTTATTGGTATGATTATCAGTTATATTAAATCTTTTTTCTTGAAACATTCGTTGGTGGTTGATGAGGAACAGTTGATAAGCAATATTTTGCCATTAACTTTCAAGGAGCTCGATGCTGGAACAAAATATCTTGGCTTCTTCATTAAGCCAACTAAATACCTGATAAATGATTGGTCTTGGCTTGTTAGACGGTTTGAAATGCGGATTAGTCACTGGAGCTTTCGTCATTTATCCATGGGGGGTAGGCTTACTTTGGTAAAAGCCGTATTATAGAATTTAGGTGTTTATTGGTTCTCTCTATGTAAAATCCCTCGAACCATCCTATGCTTAATAAGACAGAAGTGTTTCAGCTTCTTGTGGTTGGGTGGGGGTGTTCAGGAGAAATTTCATCTCATGAAATGGAAAGTTTTGGCTCGACCATGGAAATTGGGGGGTTGGAATATTAAGGATCTGGAAATATTTGTTATGGCTCTGCACGCAAAAAGTCTCTGGCGTGCACTCTTTGATAACTCAATTTGGGGAAGGATTATCAGAGCCAAATACATAAAAGGAATTACTGTGAAAAACTGGTTGCAGCTGACCCAACCAGCTACATTGGGTGTGTCTAATATTTGGAACGGATTGAGAGGATCCTATAGGGTAATAACACATTGGATTGCTTGGCTGCCGGGCAATGGACGTGACATTAAACTGGGGCTGGATCCGATTGTGGGGGGACCTATGGGACATTTTCTATCGCTGGAACTGAGGACTCATCTCCATGCTAATGGTTTCTATACTCTGGCACATGCGGCTGGTAGGATTGTGGATGGGCGGTCTCTTTGGATTTTGGCCACTCAGCTGGGCTTATCGGGTACCTTGGGGATTGAATGGGAAGAGTATATCAGGCCGATATATCAATCTAATATAAAGCTGTCTAATGGTGAGGACAAATTAGTTTGGACGTGGGATGTGGCTGGAGGGAATGTATCAGCAAAATTGGCATACGATGCAATGTTTGCTGAGACACTGACTGTGGTTCGTTGGTGGGATAAAGCTATTTGGAAACTTGTCTTACCCCTCAAGATAAAATGTTTTGTCTGGCTTGCGTTGTGTAACAAGATTCTAACCTCGGACAATCTTTGTCGTCGTGGGTTCTATGGCCCGGGATGGTGCTCCCTATGTTGCTCACAGGAGGAAACAGTAGACCACCTATTCTCTTCCTGTCAGTTCATACGGGACCTCTCGGATCTAATTGCATACAAAGCTGGTGTGCAATTTAGTTGGAACCACAGTTCACTAGGTGAATGCCTCGATACTTGGTCCCGTGTATCTTCTGGGTGTACTGAGCTCCCATATTATATGATCTGGGAGGTATGGAAAGCTTGAAACCTGTATATCTTTGAAAACAGGATTCCTTTTAGGGATGGGATATGCTTCAAATCAATTGCAGCGCACAAAGAATTTATCTTTGTTCATGGAGCTGTTGGGGGCAGAGATAGACTGAATGTGAAACACCGACATGCCCCTCCTGTGCTGATTTTTCCTTGTGGATTCTTTGATGGGGCTGCTGCGGGTCGGAATGGGGGGGGTGGAGCGGGCGCTACACTTCACATTTCCAATGATGTCTCCATACATATATGGCTAAATCTGGGTAATGGAACCAATACTAGGAGTGAGTTATGTGCCCTTTGGCTCTTATTGTTCTGGGCTCGGTTGAGGAAGATCTCCTCTCTTGTTGTTTTTGGTGATTCATTATCCATTATCTCTTGGGCTAGAGGCAAGACAACACTCAATGTACTGCTTCTTTCACACTGGATGGATGCGGCTCAGAAGCTTATCAGAGATTTTGAACATGTATTCAGGGAGGTTAATATGGTGGCGGATATGTTATCTAAGCGGGCTCTTAACTCTCAGGTTGGGGTCATCATGTGGCAGGAATGGTGGGAGGATATACTTTTCACCCATGGCTCTTATCATTTACATTGGGCATGATATTTCTTATATTTATATTATTCACTTTTTGTTTGTGCTTTCCAGATTTATGCGGACCGATATACTTATATGTTTGTTAGTTCTATGTCCAGATCCTTGATAGGCACTGGTTCCAACTACTTGTTGGAAGTTTTTGTATACTTACCATTTGCGGCATTTTTGTTAGACTCCTATGGAGGCTATTCGGTATTTATAGCCTTGATGGATCCTTTATTTGATGTATTTGGATGACTGTATATGAGACCTTCTATATATTTATGCTTTGGATACATTTGTGCTGGCGACATTTGGTACTGTTCCTTATACTGGATGGAATCCTGTATTGTCTTGTGGACATATGGCTCTTTTTATCGGTCATCTCTGTTGTAGTTGACAACATTTCTGTCACTTTGATAGCCTTTCCCCTGATCCTCTATATGACAGGGTTTGAGAGTTCTTGTATGTTTCTGACAGCTGGTTTTATTTACTATTTCGTATATTAATAGTAAGTTGAATTTTTCTATGAAAAAAAATATATGTTTTCATTATTAACACTGGAATTATTACTCCTTGGAAAAACACTGGAATTATTTATTAAATAGTCATATCAGTTTATTATAAATAACTAATATATGGTTGCATTATTAACACCGTAAATTTTGATCAAAATTTGTCATTGCAAATTTGCAATAACATACCTTTCGCCCACCATACTTTTTCTCAACCATTGACTTCTTTTATTAAAAGCTACGCGGCAGGTATCCGCTACCACGTAGCCTTGTTACTTCAGAATTGGAATACGAAAGAGCTTTTTTAAGTATGTTGTATCTTTTTTAAAAGTTTAGATATGAGAGAGTTGTAAAAGAAAAAGCTTTCAATGCTTGATATGTTGATATGTTGTACAAGGTAGAAGGGTTTAAAATTTGTAATGTGTAGATAGTGAGACATTTATCATATTACCCTTCACCTCATTTTGGAAGTTAATTGGTTGTAATTGAGTAAGTGTTGCATTCAACTTGTACTCAACATTTAATAAAAGATATATGTTTTTGTGGTGGTTGAGTTTCATTTAAGGGACATTGTGTTCTTGTCTTGGGTTGAAAAAAAGGAAATTGTGTTAGTGTTCGAGTTCTTTCTTTTCTTTGCTCATTTTCTTTTAAATCAACATAGATCCATCTTAAACCCGTATTTATTAAGCACTGAGAGGGATCTAATTTCTTGAGGTGTATTTCTTTTTTTAAATTTAAAGTCAAGAAATTTGATCTCTCTTGATTGATAGATTAGGGTTTAAGTTTTAAGTTTTTATTTTATAAATGAACATCTATTTTTTTAATTATTTTGTTAGTAACAAACATTACATCACAAACATTACAACATCTCCCCCATACTTCCTTTACTTTACTTTACTTCTTTTTACTTTACTTTACTTACTTCTTTTTACACGCAATCACTTTTTACGTTTTATTAGATGTAACGCTACATCACACACGTTAGAAGATCTCCCCCATACTGGGCTGTAGAGCACCTCATTTCACTTGGTGCAATGACGATAAGCAATATTGTACTCCCTAAATTAAGTTGCACAAATTACTTCTATTGAAGAAAAAGAATGCAACCTATATTCATGACTAAAGATTTGTGGGAACTTGTAATTGATGGGTATAATCTTTCTTCTAATGAAGCATATAAAGCATTGGATAGTTATGGAAATAATGTTTTTAAGGAGCTAATAAGGAGAGGTAATGAAGCACTTTTACTCATAGGTAGTGTAGTTGACGAAGCTATTTTTCCAAGAATCAATGCAGGCACATCATTGAAACAAGCATGGGTTATTTTAAAGAACACTTATGAAGGTGGAGTAGAATCAATATTGCAAACATTAAGGAGTAAATTTGACAATGGCAAGATGCATAGTAATGAATATGTGAATGATTATATCACAACAATGTAGGATCTTGTTAATAAGATGGGGTCATTGGGAGAAGATGTCTTGGAAAGAAGATTGATTTTGAAGATTTTACTTGGTCTTGTGCCAAAGTATCAAGTGATTGCCACTATTGTTCTTGTTTCCAAAGATTTAAATACAATGAGTCTTGATGAATTGAGTGGTTACTTGTTGATGGTTGAAGAAAACACTAGAAAGGAACAAATGGAGCATGCTTTTCCCACCGGATATAGAGGAAGAGGAGGGAACAAAGGACAGTATCACAATCAATGCAATTCAAATAAAAATCGATTTAATTTCAATAATTCTCAAGGGATTGCATCCACTCCAAGAGGTAGAGGAAGAAGTCCAAATAAGTTTTCCAAACGAAGAAGCAATGAAGGATATCGTGGAAGAGGAAGAGGGAGAGATGGATCTAAAGATAGATAAAGTGTAGAGCATTATTATTGCCATCGATTTGGTCATTATGCAAGTGCATGCAAAACCAAATTGCATGATTTGGAAAATAAGGGAGTTGACACTTTGGCAAATAAGGGAGTCAACACTTTGGCAAATAAGGGTTCCAACACTGACGTTGAAGAAACCAGAGATGAGAATTTATTTATTTCAAGTTTATTGATACACAATGAAGAAAGTGATGCATGGTATATTGATTCGGGATGTTCAACACATATGTCATCTCGGGAGGAGTTGTTCAGAAAGATTGATGGCAATTATTCACGTAAAGTGATATTTGGTGATGATAGTGGTTAAGGGAAAAGGTACAATGGAAATCCCAGCATTTGATGGAAAGAAGAAGTTGATGTATGATACATTGTTTACACTAGCATTGACAAAGAATATACTTTATGTTGGACAGATGATGGAGCAAAAATACAAGTTAGTTTTTTTATAACAAATAATGCTTAATCATGGGTAAGCTCAACAAAAATGCATTTGTGGTGAGAGGATAAATGACCTCATACATGATTTTGAAACTAAGTTTTGCCTCAAGTGAGTCGCAAAGTTTGAAGGCTACGAAAGCAGTGAATGGTAAGCTTTGGCATTTGAGAATGGGACATCTAAATTTCAAAAATTTGATCTTGATGAGAAGACTAATATGGTGAATGGTCTTCCATATCTTGAAGTTGATAGTGAGACATGTGAATGATGCATACTTGGGAAACAACACAAGGAAAGTTCCTCAAACAGATATTGGAAAGACAAAGATTGTCTTGCATTGGTACATTCAAATCTATGTCGTCCTATGGATACTTTGTTATTTCGAAATGGAAGGTACTTTCTAACATTCATTGATGATTATTCTAAGAAAACTTGGGTATATTTTTTGCACAAAGAGTCATAAGTGTTTGTACATTTTGTTCAGTTCAAGGAGATGGTTGAAAAGCAAAATGGATTGAAGATTCTCACCCTTAGATCGGATTATGGGGGAGAATATAAATCTAATGAGTTCATGACTTTTTGCAAGATGAATGGCATAAGGAAAGAATTTACAAATTCATGTGTTGCAGAAAAGGGAGAATAGAACCATTGTTGAGATGGAAAAAAGTATGTTGAAAACTAAGTAACTTAGTAATGAATTATGGGTTGAAGCAGTTCATACAACAATCTACACTTTGAACATGTGTCATGAAAAAGTAGTTTTGGATTTGACTCCAGAGGAAGCATGGTCAGGCTACAAAGCTAGTGTTGCACACATGAAATTTTTTGGATGCACTACATATGCACATGTTCCTAAGGAAAAAATGAACAAATTGGATGATAAAAGTGTTAAATGTATTTTCATTAGCACAAATACAAGAAGTTATAGGTTGTTTGATCCCCAAGAGAAGAAAATTATAATAAGTAGAGATATTGTGTTTGATGAGTAGGGACATTATCAACCATAAGATGTTCAAAGAAAGGATGAAGTTGTTATTGGTGGCGAGTCTCATTTTCCAATAACTAAAGCAAATGAAAGCAAGAAGAAGCCTAAGTGGTTTATCAGAGGAGAGGAAATTTAGACAACAATAGGTTAGATAAAGAATTTGAAAGGAGAATCACTAGATCACATAGCAATGCAAATTTTGCTATTATGAGCCAAGTAATGAAGATGCATGAAACCGAATACTCATCTCGGCATGAACTTGCTAGTTCTTTCTCTAAATAGGTTGTCATTTATAGATTCATTTAATCAAACACCTACAAAGAATAACGAATGCCTCTTTTCTTTTTGAATGTGAGAGAATGTGAGAGATTTGGGCACTTTGATGGCTTACACATATGCTATTGTCTATCCTATGTTAAAAATGTACCAATTAATATTTACTCATTCAACATGTGTGTCAACGCAAGAAAGAAGAATTCAAATGACTTTCATTGTTGAGTCCCTTGTAGCCCTAGACCTATGATTTTTATTGTAATAATCAAAAGGTATCTTACAAGCTTCTTAATCTTTAAGTCTTAGTTTACATGGAAAAAACATCTCTACATTTATAAAACCGTTGTACCTTACATGCATATATAAGTCATGCAAAACAACCTTCCAAATAAACTTCGTTGTATTCTTAAGAATGCTATGGATGTAATTTTTTTATCAATTGAAATGTTGAACATTAAGGTGGCTTTATGCTGATTATCACCCCTTTTAAATCAAATCGACACACATAAATCTATTGCAAACTTCACAAGAATAGTAATAGGTTTGCTTTCCTTGTTAGTAACATAGTGAAACTTTGACTACTAAACAAAGCAACAAGCATGTACTACTGTAATAAGAAAAAGGGATTGATTATCATAAAACTTCTTTGCATTGAGAGAAAATTTATACATCCTAGTAGGGGGATGTGTAATTCCTTATGTGCTCAACCTACAATTGGCATGCGTCACTTTAAAAAAATAAAATAACAAATACAATGTTGATTCTAATTAAAATTTAAAACCAAATACAAACACATATATAGTATTAATAAAATCAATTATGAATGGTGAATACATATTGTGTAACTATATGAGATATGTCGAAGATTTGTTGAAGGTTATAAGCTATCTACAACTGAAAATTGTTTGCAATATGTAAAATATTAGAAGAATCCATAAGTATAATAGTTAGACAACTCCTAGACTTTACCGCCAGTCATTGTTTTTCTATTTTGTCATTCACATCTTGCAATACACCAAGATTCATTGTTTTTTATCAAGACTGTTATTTCAGGTGTTGATTCAAACAACTAGATTCTTTCTAGCTATATTCTATTATTGAAGGGGATGGTTAGCTCTCACATAATTTGTGAAAAATGATTGTATACCAAGCATAGTCAGCTAAATGAGTTTCACACTTTCATCGAGTGCTCAATTGTATATTGCAAACATTTATGAAATCATCTCTACATTTTATCTATAAGGAGGTTTGAACTCAGTAGAATATAAGTAGTTGTTGATGAGTAAAGTTAAGAAATTAGCTTAGATTTTGTTTACAATGTGTACTAGTGCCAGAGTACATGGAAAATCCAAAGTGGATAAAAAATAATCCAGAAAGTTTTATCAAGACAATTTTCAACCAATTTGCTAAGACTTTACAAGGTTTTATAGTTCAATAAAAGATTCGCCAAGATTTTACAATATTTTATAATTATGTGAATACTTTCCAAGACTTTTACTTGAATTTATAATTCCATGAATGATTTGCCACCATTTTACAAGATTTTATAATTATGTGAAAGATTCACTAATATTTTAGAAGATTATATATTTATGTGAAAGATTCTCCAAAAAATATATTTACATATTATATTATTGATAAAATAGCCTTCACAGTTTCCCATGTATCATCTCCTTCATAAGACTTGCATACTTCTAGGAGATAGGGGGTGAGGATAGGATAGAAGAAAGAGACCACATCGGAGGGAACTCGCCCTCCCGAGGGACTACAAAGGCCCATACCTGTAGACACAATACTCAAATTGGATGAGGTGCATATAATCTCAAATATATAGACGAGGTGGGCATACCCATGCTCATGTCAATGGATCAACATAAAGTGGGATCTAGACCAAGAGGGGCATGATCAATACATGAATAACTACTAGATACAATACATCATGACGGTCAAATAAGGGACCCAATATGAATACATAATGAGGGTCAATGATGGACTCAATATGAAGATACAATGGATACATAATCATGGTCCAACCATGGTTGGTCAAAAGAACACATGTCTAAACAATGAAATCCCAAAGGAATGCAGAATCTCAATAACCGATGCCTTGTTGAAACTAAAGGGGCCCAAGATATGGAAGGAGGATATAGGAAATTCACTCTTCACAGGTGACTCAAACAATTGAATATATACATCAAATAGGTCCAAGGAACTGTAACTAGATACCATAGGAAGCGTATGACTATAGAGCTTCCAAACACTGTCGCCAATGCAACCCAAATTCCACAAGAAACATATGAATGAAGGGCTTCTGAGGAGACTCACAAAATAACTAGAGTCAAGGATATCCAGGATATTCAACTAACCAAATGAGAGAACCATCAACCTATACGATTCTCAATGGTGCGATGATGAGTTGAAGTCGAGCAAGTGAGAAACAACCAATCTAATGGGCATTGAGGTCTCCCCTCGATCGGTCAAATGGAATTCATTAATAATGGTTATGGGGCCAAGGTACAAGATGCCTCTAGATTTATCCTATGGAATGGATGTGTTGATGTCGATAGAGGGAGACTCGCTACCAACAAGGCAATGATGTTTCCTTGAAGGAAGCGTGAAGGATACGACTAAGGAATGAATAAAGATAAATGAGGGACTGCGACATCAAAGGGGGGGGGATGAGGGTGAAGGAGTGGGGGAATCAAACTTGCTTTGTTCAGAGCATGAAGGCATGGCTGGCCTGGAAGCATGTGTAAAACTCATGATGATATCAGGGGAGAGGCACAACTAGGATACCATGGGGCATAACTGCAATGGGGAGACTCATGGAGGGGAAATAGGGGGGTACTGATGTCGTTGCTAAGGGAGAATGGATTTAGTATGAATCCATGGGTGACTCATCGCATAATTCCATGAAAAAAGGTGACCAGGGATGCTGCCACATAATGAGATGATATACAATCTGCAGGAGTGTTGAGGAGCATTGTTTTGACTGGTAGAGAGAGTTAGAAATAGAAATCAAATGTGTCAGCTTCCCAAATGTGTGGACACCTAAGAAAAGGGGGTGTTGAAAAACACCATTATGTAATGGTTACCTAGGTGGGTGGCCACCTAGGAGAGACAAGTAAGGCATGCAAGGAGATAAGTGTCCAATGAATGACGAAATGAATTAATGAATGGATGATAACAGATGGAACTGATGGGGGGTAGGACACTAACAAAAATATCCTTAAGGTATAATGAATGGTGGAGAATAATGTAACTTTTGTAGTATGGATGGAGTGGTGGGATCATGACTATGAAACATGAAACATCAGAATCCCATAAAGGCAACAAGTATGGGAGTCCAGGAATAGGCCAATGAGCCATGATGACAAAGTAACATGCAGTTGAGTGCAATATCACAAACTAGATGGACTCCCAATCCTACATAAAGAATAATGACATGGATGTCGAATGGAAAGGGGTACTACATGATGGCACCCATGTGAGGGAGGCTCTACTATCGAGTAAGGGAAAATGCAAGTGGTTGGGATGGGCCACTTACCGAGACAGAGGGGGTCCTACAAGCATAAGAGGGATAAAAAAGGTTGATGCATATGAAGTTCTGCGGAGGGGAAGTACCTATATACCAATTTGAGAAAATATACTTGTAGGGAGTGGTTGCATGCATAAATAAAAGGACCCTGTCGCAACCTAATCCTGTACACATGGAAACAATACCCAAGTGTAAAAGTGCATCTAGAAATGAAACCAAATGTACAATTAGCATATAACATAGGAAATTGAGCTAAGTTACATGTATGCATGCAAAACGAGGAGGACAAAGATGTCCCCAAAAAATACCTTGATCATGGAAAATGGATCTCATAATGAAGAAGAGCATGAAATCACAATTCCAATAGTGGAAATGACATAGCAACCGGATGACGTATGAGGCCGTACTGCCCAGAAGAAGAATGAGTCTCAAATGAGCTTAAATAGGGGTGGGCACACCAAACTAAGTGTCATTTTCATTGTTCACCATTGGAGGAGTGTGGAGAGTGCGGAACTTTAAAACTAATTTCTCTTGATTTGTCCATCAAATTTGGATTCCATGACTTGCAGTTTAGTGGTCACACATTTCTCTTCATTTATGTTTGTTTACTTTTATGTTTTAGGCTTCAAGGGGTCCTAGGCAAACCCCTTGAGGGATTTAAGGTCATGTCATGATTTTCGAAGGGAAATCAACAACGCAGGTCACGTGATTTCCCTCAATATGCGTGACTAGGTCGCACCTATTTGAGGAACAAGTGGAACCTAAGGCTGCATCTGGAAAGAGAAAAGTAACAACTTGGATCGCTGATTTCTCCTGACTAGGTGTGACCTAGGTTACAACTTTTGCTAAAAAAATCTCCTGACCTTAGTCAAAATTTGGTTTTTAACTGTCGAATTACCTTGACAGATGGTGGAATGTAGGATGTGCGTCAAGTAGAGAGAGATAGGGATGTTGCAGATATGATGAGATATATTTGACATGATCAGCCTGTGTGGGATAGACTTGTACTATATGGGTTACTCAAGTTACTTTAGAACCCACTAATGAGGTCAACAAGATTGTTGTTGACTAAGGTCATCGAGTACTCGGACCTAGATACCAAGGCCTTCATCATACAAGGCGATTGAATTGAGCTCACCCTCCAGAATGTCTACTTTATGACATGAATTCCTTTACTAGGATTCATATGTGATACATAGTTGGTTCATCCACGAGATGTGGATATGGAGGATATCATGGCTTATCACTACGTGGATGGCATGCAACTACATAAATCCTCCATATTGCTGGTAGACATAGAGAGCATGGAGACACAAGATGTGATAGCGTGTGTTGTACAAGTGTTGCGGTTGAGAGGGACCCATAATATATCTGGTGGTCAGATGCTCGTTGTGGACTAGGTGTTGACTGGGACTTACTTTGGGTGGGCCCAACTATTCTTGACAACGATTTGACGTTAGCCGAACAACTGTAGTTAGTATGGTGGTGAATTTGGGTTTTCCACTTCCATCTGTGCATTCTTTCTTGAGAGAGTGTCGATACTTCGCCCACACATCGCAATCCAATATGGCAGGTTGATGGAGCCCAGGATGCATCGATGAGGTGAGATGATGGTGTGAGGAGGAGGAGGTGTCGTGGGAAACGTCTTTGGTTAAGGATTCTTCGCACAATGACAATAGATCTCGATAGTCATAGAGGACTACTCATATGTAGGGATGGACTTCAACGGTGACCCAGAGCTACCACGACCTCCTGGCCAAGCTTGGGGGGCCAACAATATGTATGATTGATGCATTATGATTATATATGTGTTTGTAGTACTAGTGTTGATGGTAGCTAGATTTTATTATGTGATCATGGTACTTATGACTTGTCATATGTGTGTGCAGATGTGGGTCTAATACCCCCAACCAATTTTTAAAGACGACACGGTAGGTTCAAGGTGGTCGATCCTGCCCCCCGAGCATAGTGTGGGAGATAGAGTGTCAAGGCCATCCTAGAGGGACTTCATTGAGACATTGAATGACTACTTAAGGGAGTATAAAATGATGGGTGGAAGCACCTAGATGATGAGCTCATCATTGTGTGATACCAAGCATCCCATGAGTGGCACCCAACGATGCATCGAATAACGGTGACCGCCTAGGGGATTTTAGACCTGATGCATAGAAATGTTCCACCTATAGGGGATGACAATGATGATGACGAGGGGTTTGAGGGCTCATAAGAATGCTCTGATGACTAGTAGGAAAATTGTAGGGCTTCCCCCCTTGTTATGGGCATGTGATTTTTTGACCGATGTATCACTTTTTTGGAGCTATTGGGTCTTCTTGCTCTAAACACTCACTATATTTTAGACATATCCTTACACACACACACATAGAGATGCACGTGCATGCAAAATTTTATTTACATAATCCTTTTATTATGATGATGACGGCGATGTGAGATGCAATAGTTATGTATATATGGATGCACAATGATGATGACTGCATATGTATGGTTTATTTCTTTTCTATTGATCATTAATATGCCAATCTAGAATGTCATTTCCATATGGTCAACCACACTATTGAGACTCCTAAGAACTTGGATGAATGTAATGGATTCAAACTATCTAACCAATTGTCTAGTGCGTAGGAAATTTCTAAAAAGGCAAGGATCTCGTACCCGATAACAATTATTCAACTGTGCGGCAAGAAATTGGGATTCTAGATAAACAAAAAGGTGACGAATGTGCATATGGAGAGCATTGGACAAAAGGCCAATCATGACATTGTATTTTTCCTGGTTATTGGTGGCCTCAACAATACACACACCACTGATATGGATCAAGTCATGCGATGGGGAATAGAGGACCCCAACAACCAAGGAGAGATTTAGATAGTATCTACTTGGGATGTTGGTGTAACCGGCGTAAAATATAGGATGATTCATCTGGTAAGACCAAAGAAACAACTATGAGGCTCACGTCAAAAGGAAAATGAAAGAAAAACTATGATACAACAAATAAGAGTTGGGTTAGTTTTACGCATAGAATTTCTTGAGGTACAACCCATTGCGATGGTTCCTCAAAAGTTGCCCATCCAAATTGGTGAGGAGGTATGCCCCTTTGTCAAGGTAGTGTTTCATGACAAAGGGTCCTTGCCACATGGATTCAAACTTTCTTTTACCAAGTTTAACATGGGCTTGGTAGTAGACAACAACGAGGTCATATTCTTGGAATGTGCATGGGTGGATGTGGGAGTTGTAATGTGCTTTCGAATGTTGTTTGGTGGTTTTGATAGTTTGGAATGCTACACGACGATCCTCATCTGCTAGTTCTAGAGTGACCAAGTATTGTTCCAAAGTGGAGGTCTCTAGCAAAATTTTGATGGCAAGGTGCAATGTAGGAATTTGGCACTCGAAAGGGAGAATGGACTCCACCCCATGATCTAGATGGAATGAAGTAAACCAAGTCGTGGTTTTGGTTGATGTTCAATATGCCTAGAGGGTTGAAAAAATCATATGCTTCCAATAGGACTTATGCTTATCCACCATCTGTTGGAGCATGGTATTGAGGACTTTATTGATGGCCTAAACTTGACCACTACCTTAAGGGTAATAGGCAGAGGAAAACAGGTGCTCAAATGTCAAAAGGCGCTCAAGTTATTTCCAGATGGTCTACTCAAAGTGAGAACCATGGTTAGACACCAATTGGAAAGGGACGCCAAATTGAGTGATAACGTGGCTGAAAAAGATACACACCACAGTGGACCTAGTACAATTCAATGTCGGCATGGCTTCAACCCATTTGGTGAAATAGTCGACAGCCACAACGATGTACTTATGGCGATCGACTGACGTAGGGTTGCATTCCATAAAGTCAATGGCCCACTTGCAAAAGAGACCAATTGTAATGACGAGATGTAACAACACAGGATGGGTTCTCACCTTAGGAGACAAAAGTTGGAAATTACGACAATGTTTGATTGCTGCAATGCAATCAAAGAAAAGGGTTCGACAAAAATAACTGACAAAGATGATCCTTTGGGAAGTAGTCATTCCTAAGAGATGGCCCAGTAATTTAAGACACATTCGGCCTCATAATGTGTGAGACATCATTATAAGATTTTGTCAATGCCTTGTTGATATAAAAAATCACCGATAAGTAGGTACCGGCGAGGTTGGTGATGGATACGACGACGATCATCGTGGTTGAGGTGAGGACCGAATTTCCACGTGTAAGTAAACAAGGATGTCCCCATACTGAGGATCATTGGAAGAGATAGTGAACAAATGTTCGTCTGGAAAGTGACCAGTGATAGGGGATGGGGTAGAAGTATATGGTAAATCGATGATGAGCTTTGCCAAATCAAAAGCCTTTGTACTCTTGGGGGTCACAAAATTGAGGTGATATTTTTGAAGGATAGCAATCCACTTGGAAACTTTACCTTGGATAAGGCATCGATTCAAGAGATAAAGAATAGGGTTCAAGTTTGAGATGATTTTAGTCCTACTGACGAGTATGTGATGGCAGAGCTTCTAGATAGAAAAAACAATGACTATGGCTAGCTTCTCCTCATGAGGGCATGAGAGAGGTGGAACAGACAAGTTATTTCTCATGTAATAGATGTCATTCTCTTGACGAGCAGTATCCTCTTGGACGAGCACTCTAGCAATGACATAATCAGATGCCGAGATGTAAAGGAGGAAGTAATTTGTAAATTCCAGAGGGAAAATAAAGGGGGCGGAAGTAAGCTCTTGTTTCAAGGATTCAAAAGAAGCTTGTGCTTGTTTGTCCCAAATGAAAGGAATATTGGAACGAAGCAAACACATGAATCCATGAACAATTGCGGCATAATTTGGTATAAAGTGATGCAAGAAGTTTGCCTTTCGTTGAAGACTTTGCCATTGGTGCAAGGTCTTAGGAGGGGGAAGGTAAATGATGGATTGAACCTTCAAAGGATCAATGATGATCCCTTTTTGGGAAATGACGAATCCCAACAATCTACTGACAAGACTGCAAAATACACACTTGAGGGGGTTCAAGCAGATGTTATATTTATGACATCGAAGGAACACTTGACAAAGCTCCTCAAGAATCATGTTGCAAGTGTTTCTTGGAGTGTGTTGTGAGGTCGTCCAAGTATGTGAGGATAATATGGACCATGCCATAAAAACAATACAACATGGCATGCTAAAAAGTGGCTCCCATGTTCTTGAGCCCAAAGGGCATAAGTTAGTAAGCGAAGGTTCCCCACGGATTGGTGTAGGCAATTTTATATTGGTCCCATTGGTGGATTTGAATTTGGTTATACCCCAAGTATCCATCCATAAAGGAAAGAACATCGTGCCCAACGTATGCATCGATAACCTAGTCAATGAAGGGGGTGGGATAATTCTTTGGGACATGCTTGATTAAGATCCCAGAAGTTAGTACAAACACATATGGTGCCCTAATTTTTGTTGGCTGGAACGGGATTCGATACCATGTGGTGTATGCAATCGAATAAATGAATCCGTATTTACACAACTTATCGATCTTGGATTTAACGACCATCGCTTTGGAGGGGATTTTGATGTACCAGAGCGACATTAGGAGATGTTTCAATATGGTGCTCAATAATGCTGAGGTTGAGTCAGGGAATTTCAGCATAGGACCAAGCAAAAACATCATGGAACTCTTGAAAGAGAGACTTATAGGAGGCAATATCTTCAGTAGTACAAGAAGCAACTAAGAG
Source organism: Larix kaempferi (assembly GCA_027924585.1). NCBI lineage: Eukaryota > Viridiplantae > Streptophyta > Pinopsida > Pinales > Pinaceae > Larix > Larix kaempferi. Next base: position 19,167,241 of record BSBM01000123.1, on the reverse strand, counting down.
AATGTTCTTGGTGATACCTGGTTTGATCAAAATGTCCACCTGAATGGTGGGAAAGATATTGGCCATATTACCTTCTTCATAGGTTTCCAACAATGAGATTGGATTTTTGAACCAATCAATCTTACCATGAGGGATAAAATATATCAACTCAATGGAGAATTGATCAGAAGACAGAGAAGGAAGAGTTTCTATGGAATGAAATATGCACGATGGTGCATGTCATTCCAAGGAAATTTTGGTTTTGTAAGTGTTATACCTCAAAGTTACACTTCGAGCTATAATGTTGCATCTTTGTACCATGTGACCTAGCGACATTTCTCCATAATGAATGTTAGGTGTCGTCGGTAACCTCCTTGGTCTCATCTGGACACCTTGGAGACAAATCCACCCCTTGTTGGCCGATACATAACCTACTAGGCCAAATGTCACCCTTGTTTGACTTTGTTTACCTTGATTTTCGTGCCCTGCACATCTACCAGCCCGCAAAAACCTCACATTTTCGCGCTCTGCATAACTATTGCCCCGCGAAAATCATCAAATTTTCATGTTATGCTCAGTGTTTGGGGCACGAAAATCTTAATTTATCCCTTGGCCTTGGATCTTGGATCTATACCTTCCGAGAGATTACCTTGGGATTGACACCCTTGATTCGATCTCAACCTCCTCTCTCTGTTTAGCTTGGCTGATCCACTAAACCCTCACTTGATCCATCTTCCTCTCCTTATGGTTAACTCCTCAAGTGCTATAAAGGAGAGGCCATTCATGATCCATGGGGGGAACTACTGGGGGGTATCCAACCTATGATCTTAAGAGATTTGCAGAGATAGTAAGAGGGAGGAAGTCTTGGAGTTGGAGCTGGCTTGGACATCAAGCAACCCTATGTAAGTGTTTTCAAGCTTCTTATTAATGATAACTTGTCTTGTTTCCCATTTCATGTGTGTTATGTTTGAATTATTAGCATGAAATGTATCTAGTAGGATTTGGATCTAACTTGTACATTCAAGGTGTTTGGGAGATTGTGTGTTTGTTTCTTGTTTGATCTTGACATGTTCTACTTGGGAGCTTCGGGATCAAAGTTGGAAGTGGGTCTAACGTCTGATCAAAAGGTAAGTTACATCTTTCTATCACTACCAAGTGCATTTAATCTTGTGTATGAGTTTAATTCAGGATTCAAGGTTGCATTTGTTTCTTAATTGTCTTAGGTTAGAGCTAGTAAATCCTAGTCTAGCCTAAGAGAACCTCTCCTTATCCGTAGGAAGAAAGTTCTATAACAGTAAGGGCTTCGAGAATTTCTTCATCGCTTCAAAAGGATCAAATAGATAGATTAGAGGGATCTGTGTCTGTCGACACAATTGTAGTGGTATGGGACTATGACAATGAATTCTTGCTAGTGGATGATATTTAGTAATTTTGGTCGTCCCATCATAGGATGATGCAGGAGGGTGCACTTCCTTGATAGTGGTGACTTGGGACTTAAGTGAGAGTCGACACAAATCGACCAAGATGGACCAAAATCAAGAAATGATTAGTACAATGATGCAAATAGTGGCCATAAAGTCAAGGCAATCTGCATTGGTGGTTGGTGCACAAATCCTTGTTGCATTTTTTGGGAGGGTCGATGATGTGGAAAATTGGGGTGTTATTGTCAATCTTCTCCTTTGTGGCTTCAAGATGAGTGTGCAAGATAGGAAACTCCAAACACTGATGGTTGTCATGCCCAAGAAATTACACACAACACATGGCTTAGGTGCTTTTGTTGTGGCAGTGGGAGGAGGGTTTACAGCTGGATTTAGAGTAGGTTGTGGTGCCACATTTTTGGCTTTTCCACCAATCATGTTTTTGGTAGAAGGTTGGGTGGTAGGCGTGGTTTCCTTCGAAACAAGTTATGGTGCCACATTTTTGGCTTTTCCACCAACCTTATTTTTGGTAGAAGGTTGGGTGGCAGGCAGGGTTTCTTTCATAACAGGTTGTGGTGCCACATTTTTGGCTTTTCCACCAACCTTCTTTTTGGTAGAAGGTTGGGTGGTAGGCATGGTTTCCTTCGTAACCCCCCATGAGGTGGGTTGTTATAAGTACTAATAGCTTGCACAAGAATCAAGGCAATATGTGGTGCCGTAAGGGGGTTTGGTGGAGTAAGGTACCAAACAAGAAGGCGTAACGTCCAACCCAAAAGGTTGAGCATAACCATGATAGGAGTAATCACTATTCTATAAGACGAAAATAGAAACAAGATTTGATGAATATGAATTCCCCCCCACATATTCCCTAGAAACTAGTTGGGAGAGGGTGTAGGTAGCGGTTAAGCGGTAGAGTTCTTAGAGGAGATAGTGCACAACTTTGATATCTCCACCTTGGATGGTGGGGGGGGTAGGGCCTGGAAAGATCCCACTAGAGAAGCATATTGGAAAATGATTGGAATGACACTCATGAATGAGGGAATGTAAATACTTCTTAAGATATTGTCAACTGTAGGTAAGACATGATTCGGACAAGCCATCCCCTTGGGATCATAGTAGGTCAGTTGATCAAGCTTTACAATCTTCCCTTCATGGGGGAACATCATAACTTTGAACACAATGGAGGCAACCGCTTGCATATAATACATTTAGCTACACCCAAGGAGGATGTTTGTAATCGCATTAACAAACTCAATGTCAATTAAGAATGTTCTCACAACCAACTAGATGGGGAAATTTTGTAGAAGACCCTACAATTTAGCAGCATGACCATCGTATGCGCGCAACGTCACGAGAGACGACACAATTTCAAGAGAAATTCTCTTCTTCCAAATGTGGGTAGACATGACATAGGTGGAGGCACCTTCATCGATAATGCAATGATGAATAACCAAATTCTTGATGGTTACTGGAATTTGAAAAGCTATTGAAAAGGGCACCCAAGGCTTTGTTTGATCGATATCAAATGTCATCAGATGGGAATCGAAAGGATCAATTGCACGTAAGGTGGATAATAATGCTTTATATTGTGTAGGATAGTTATGAAGAAAATATAATGTAGACATGGTGACAAGGGATTGTGCCAAGTCATCCACAACGCTATATTTAGGAATTGCACGATTATTGAGGTTATTCACTACACGACGAAAATAGATCTCGGGGATATTAGGAACATCGTCTGCAGTAGGACATGGTAGGTGCAAGGGTTCTTTGACTTTTGTGGAGTCTTTCCCTTTATTAATCTGAGAGGTATCAGTACCCAAATCATATTGGTTACATCTAGTATGGAGCTTGATATCAACAAACATCATCAGAAAATGCTACACAGAAGGATCATGAGGCTGAACAAAAGACAACAGTAAATATGGATAAGGCGCCATAGGTTGTGTTGTGACCACCCCTTGCATTGGGAAGGTGTTTTGCAGGACCATATGTTGCAATTGGGTCATATTAGGGGGAGGTGTATTAGGTTTCCCTTGTGGGGAATCAGCCGCTTCATGTTGGTTGGCCTTATTCCACAATTGGAGAGCCTTAGCCAGATGGGAAAAATGGTGAGTGAAATGTTCGTAGACACCGCAAAAGGAACATAGATGATTGGTTCATAATTGAGGGTTCTTACCTTGATTGGGAGGTTTATTGGGATCTTGTTTTATGAGGTGCAGGTTGCCTCTAGTGTTTTCATGAGGGTTAGGGGGCTAGCCCTCACCTTCTTGGTGTTGGTTATTTCCTTTGTTGAGCATAGACTTGTCCATGAGGAAAAGGGGGAGCTACAGGGTGTGGCCACACTGGAGGGGATGGTAGTGGGCCAAAATAAAGATAGTAAGGGTTCATGGATGGAGGATCCACATAGCCGGTAGAAGCACTGCCACACATGGTGCCACTACACGAGGGTCCATGAACATGGGGGTCCAGAAGAGGAGCCGAGTAGGAGGAACTTGTTCCTACATGTGAGGATGAGAGAGAGGGATAAGGGGGATAATATAGTGCAGATGCAGGGCCTTGATGATGACTCTCAACAATCGGAGGATTACCATATGAATAACCACTTGAAGGAGAGGGTAAGATTGGTATGGATTTGGACAGGATGTAACAAAACTGATAACATCATCTAAGACATGGGATGCCCCTAGAGGATACTTATAGGAGGAGTCACCTCTAGGGTCATCAGGAATGATCATATATAGGTAACCAAATTGTGAATAAATGAGGTCATACTGCTAATCCTTAAGAATGGATTATTCTTTGATTTACGGATGCTCAAAGGCCACGTCCTTGGCTGTAGCAAGGATGAGATATTTAAGGAACTAGGGTAAGAAGATACCATCATCTAGATTAATATTACAAAGAATCCTGTGTGGATGCCACTCATGGATATGATCCGAGATATGGGTAGATGAGGTCTAACGACATGACAACATGATCTCAAATCCCTTATCATTACGGATGGGTTATTAAAAAAACATCAATAAAGTGGAAGCTAGGGAAACAAAATTAGGATGTATCCCATGAGGTTGCTCGATATAACACTTGGAAGTGACACCAGTCAAGGTCCTTTGAAACAAACATAATTGAATGGAATCATCTATGATGCTATTGGAGGAGCACCATAAATGTAAGGAAATAATATTGGTTGATGGGGGATTCCCTAATGCCTCCATTCCAACAGATCTTTTCCCATCGATGTTAACTTATTTTTCTTTGGGAGAGGGATTAGATACCATTTTAGTACCTTGGGGCTTACAATCATTAGTGGTAGGTTCCCTTGCTATCAATAGTGGGAATACATTGATGTCCCTTGATTGGTAGATTTGACAAGTGTTCAATGACATCACATCTATTCACACTTGTTAGAATGTACTGAGTACCTTAACACCCGTTATAATCATTAGTGGGTTGTCTCGTGTTTGTTAACGATATATATTAATGATCGATAATCAAACAATATCCTCCATGTTCAACTTCAAATCATTTATTCACATGGTAAGGATATATACAAGATGAAAGTTTGGATTGAAGACCTTAGGTTGCAGTATCATTACCACTATTATATTGTTGCCTGAGTTGTGCAAGATCGTACCACGCACTATATGATATTGGTACTTTATGGAGAACTAGGTTGTTCTTATCTCAGTTCTAGTTATTCTCCTAATGATCATTGAGACATAGATCCACTTTGTATTTGCTTGTGGCTATGATATATTTTTGAGATGGATCCCACAATTTATCTTTTTGTGGCCATAATTGAACATATTATATACTTCATGGATTCTTAGTGCACTTGATTTGATGGCCACACTTGTTTACACCTGAGCATGGGTATGCCTGCCCCGAGGAAGAGAATTATCTGATATATTGGTCTATGTTGCAGGTACTTTTATGAGCCAATGTCCAGGAACTTCCACATGGTCCCACTCGACATTTACTTCCAAGTGTTATAATGTATTTCAGCCATCAACTCCACTTCCGACGTCATACATTATGGGGCATATGTTATATCACTAATTGGCGCTTTAGTGACCCTAATGGAATCCGGGCGACCCTAATGACATCCAAATGTCCCTAATTGAAAATGTTCCTAACATCATATGAAGATTCCCTAATAGTTGTTGAAGTCCTTAAATCATACATCAAAGTCCTTCATAATTGATGGTCCCACCTCAGTACAAGGTACCAACTTAGTCTAACCCAAAATTCATTGGAAAAACATGGTTTTGAGGGGCATGTGCACCTTTATTTGGAGAAAGGGGCGTCTGCACGCTCCTTTCCTACAAGAAAGGAATGTGGGCCTTTATAAATGTACAAAAAAATATGAAATTCATGAAATTCGTGAAACTGAACGGATGGAGCAACAATTTCTCAGTTGTAACCCCTCGAAACAACCCTTTAATTGTCTCAACCATGTCCATTAGCGTATAAAAAAACATTCATGGAAGAGATATGGGCATCAAGCACTCATATTGAGGTTATACTTGAAGAATTGGTTCTAATTGCCTGAGTTTTTACGGCCATTCCCCCTCAAAAACCCGTGTTTATGAGATTTCATCATCCCTTGATTAGTGAGGTCCACTTTCATGATTGGATTCAATATTATGTTCAAGAAGGAATTTGAAGGCTTGGGAAGATTAAGGAATTAGTGACTCAGGTTTAGAGGGACCCAAGTGGAGGTTTTGGAAGGCGTTGACAACAAGATAAGGTGAATTTTCACTTCTTGTTATTTTATTCATCAATAGAGATCTCTCATCTCCCCCCCACTACCTCACCAATTCAGTATTTAATGATTGTTTATTGTTAATGCCCATTGGTATAAAGGGCTTAGTCTTCCCGATAGGTTAACTAGGATTAATTGATGTCAAAGTTGAATTATGATTTCATTCATGCTTATATGTCGCCATAAGATTTGAGAAGGGTTTAATTTGTCTTTCTTGTGTGTAGGTTGACTTCCAATATTCATCAAGTGGATTTCTTTGGAGTTCATGCGTGGGAGGAAGCTATGGGAAAAACTACGGGATCCGGGTGCCTTATCCTCCCTCTTTCTTCATTATTTGTGCCTTTCTCTTGCCTCTTTGGTTACTTGCATGAATATAAGTCAGTAATCCTAGGGAGATTTTAATTGTCTCTCCATTTGCTTTTTGATAGTAAGCCCTAACTTTTCGGGTTTCCCCCATCAAAAGTAGGAGCACTTAGATCTTTAGCGAAGGCAAGTACACTTACCAAGTGATATGATATATTGCATTGGATTCTTCCACTTGTGATCCGTCTAGTTGTTTTGAGGAGGTGAGTAGTGATGCCTTGGTGGTGTAGTGTGATGGTTGGGTGACATTTCATTTCCAAGAGCCAGTGGTTGAGTTTGAGATTGTAACAAGTTCAGATTTGTATATGGAAAGTTTGGTTGAGTTCCAGAGGGAGCAAAGTGGTGTTGGTGAAAACACTTTCCTCATAAAGAGGGAGTGTTAGCTTTGGGGTTACTCCGAAATTGTTTACATCATGCTTGGGGTGATTCATGTGATGTGGGGTGCATGGTGTTTGTATGACCTTTGGTTGTTCCAAGATGGACATACACATTGGAGTTGTCTTACTCGTTGATTGTTCTACCTTGTCTTCATGCTTGTATGGCATTCTTCCTTGGAGCAATGGATACCTATGTGGCTTAGTGGCATTCTTCCTCGGAGTGTTGGAGACCTATGTGGCTTAGTGGCTTTCTTCATTGAGCATGCACATGGAAGTTCGTTGTTTTCTTGGGAGGAGAAATTTCCTTGGAGGAGAGTTGCACATATTAGAGGGGGGTGTTAAGCCCTAGATGGTATGGGGACACTTGTTTGCTTGCATGGAAGCTTGTACTTGACTTGAGGATGCTTGGATTAAGGAGTGATCATGTAGATGAGGTTGAACCAGAGGTGTACCTGGTTTAGGAGGGAGTGTTGGAGCATTTGAGGCCCTTGGAGAAGGAGCATTGGACACATCTCTTGGAGCATTTAGCCTTGGACCCTTGCTTGTCGGATTTGCTTCCATTGGATCTTGACATGTGTCACTTGGAGTTGGAACACTCCACATGTGGGCCTATTTAATGATTACATAGATTGCTTGTTGTAGACATGATCCACTTTATGTTCGTTGGCTAATCACATACTTTTGTTAGATATGTAAGAGCTAGGGAAAATTTGTTTACTTGAACTCTTCTTCATTTGTATTTTCTCTCTTTGTCTTGAGCACTAGGATTCTTGGAGGAATTTCAAGGGAATGCTAGGGTTAGGGTTTTTCCCTAAAGATACAAAGAAGACTAGCATTTGGGATAAACCTTAGAGGAGAAAGATAATATTTTATCTTATAGCTATTGTAAGAGAAGAAGAAGAGTAGGGTTTTGTGGCATTTGGAAACACTAGTGCTACTTGATGTCCTTGTTGTGGAGAAGAGGGAAGGAGACGATCTTGTACACTTGTGGGATGTAGGTATAGGTGCCGAAGAGGATCTTTGGTGGAGTGATTAGCTTTGGTTAGGAGTGATATATAGCTAGGAGGAATTGGTTGCTAGGGTTTTCTTATGGTTTCACTAGATAAGGTTTTGAGTGTAGTGACATATATCACTGATATATCATATATACCGTGACATATCACGATACGTTACCTCAGATGATATATCATCATCAATTTATCCTGACATTTACAATAAATTGAATGTGTTGCGATGTATTGAATAACTCATGATCAATTAGGAAAATATTGCGATATTTTGGAAAATATCACCCTACTCATAAAACGTGTGTGCAATTTTGGAAATTAAACCAAGGGTTGGGTTTTTGGTAGTGTTACCTGAATTGGACTAGAACCGACTTACTTAAATTTTCTATTCTTATCTTTCATTTTCTATCCTTTTACTTAAATTTTTAACATTGCCATTAATTGTTTCAGGATGTTTGAGAGTGGTTCCAACCTCATCCGACTTCATATGCAAAAAGTAGAATTTTAGGTCCCATTCAAAATTCAATAGAATTAATAGTTTTTAGGATTTCAAGATTGCAAAGTTTCCACTGGATTCTATCATGTATGAGAGTACGGGATTGGAATTTAATCAAGCAGATCAACCCCTCTATGTACCTTGATGTTGGTGATGTTGATTGATGAACTCCTCTGTCATGACCTTAATAAAAATGTACTCTTCACTCAAGCAAAATCACTTATTAAGCATGAGAAGTTTTTTCTACCTTATTTTAACGACTGGATTAGGATGTTTCATCGAAATTGTAGGGTGTTGACTAATGTCTTCGGAGGATCAACTTTGAGGTTTGATGTAGAGGAAAGGGATAAATCCTAGAGGAGGGAGGTACAGGGTGTTATTGATGAATTGGAGCATAGGGTGTTGTTGATGAATAAGATCCCAACATAGGAAATGATTTTGATGATATGTAGTTATGGGAGGAGACAACTCACATTGGCTTCCACCTCAGCCTCATTACCTTCCACCAAGCCCAAGCAGTTGGAACTTCCAGTCCCACCCTAGGCTAATCCAAAGCACCTACATGACCATCCATTGTTTCCAGAGGAAGAGTGGTGCCCCTTTCTTGTGAAAAGGGAGGGGATCAATGATTCCTATTGTTATCATTGTACTATATAATATGTAGTATATTGATGCCTCATGAGTCGTGATGATTTATCTCATGAGATACACTTATTTTGATCATTTGATGTGATTTTCTATAATTCTATCATGTACATATTTCATAATTTTCAGTTTAGTGTTGATATGTGGTCATGGTGCACCATTTGACATCTTATGCATCTTATATATTAGTTGTATTCTCATATTTATGTAACAATGTGTTTATTTGATGTTGTTGTTGCTTTAGATGTTAAAAAATTGAAAAAATGGTTTTATTTTTATTTTTTGAGGTTTCCTAATATTTGCCAATAATTTCTAATATTTTCCCCGATATTTCTGATAAGTTATATTCCGGACTGTGGGTGATATATTATTTGACATGATATATGTATATGGTTTTGAGAGCTTACCTTGTACCATCTCATGATAAGCTGTTGGTATGTACATATACTTCATCTTTATATATATGTGAAGTGTTACAACTGTCCAAATTTGTGTACTTGCATATTTGATTTTCATCTTATGTTATCTTCTTGATTGGGTAGATTCTAATGTTGGTTGTGCACGTTGATTTGACATATCATAGAGTTAAATTGGTTAAGTGATTTAGCACATATCTAGAAAATAAAGGGATAGATTTACTATTGTTAAAATACTATAATAAGACATTTTGGCTATGTTATATGCCTGTAAAAGTGTGCCATTAATCTTGAAGCTTTGTGGCACTGAAATACACTTGATTGGTATTTATTTCCTTAGGTTGCCTAGTGAGTTGAGTTGAAGTGAAGTGAAAAATTAATATTTTGGATTAATCCCTACGGCTGAAAGTTCACATGAAATTGATCCAAGAAACCTCGATGTTAAGGTGAAATTTCTAAAAGTGGCATTTTAGGAAGTTTCAACATGGGATACTTGTAGAAGGCCGCATTAAAGAATGCGAAACCCTTGGAATTGACCTGCAATAATGTTGTACCTATTAAGAATGCTTTTCTCTATCACCACTCACTAAGTATTGATAGCATTTTCTATGTAGGCAATCATTTCCAAAAAATATTTAGGTTTTGCTAACTCCCACCCTTGAAATTTGTTCATGCAACTACTACATAAAATATGCCCAAGATTATGAGTGTTAAGATGTGAGACATCTCATCTCAATATTCAACAGTAAAATAAGATACATAGCTTACATTAATTGTGATAGTGATTCTTATATGTAGATCACTGAATACAATACCAATCCTAAAAAATAATGTAAGCCCAAAATTCAGACCAAGAACCACTGCTCCAAGCGTAACTTGACACAAGAATTTTATTGCTTGTGTTGCATTGAAAGTGTCACCAATAATCATTTATAGGAAATTCCTATATGCATCAATAGTTGATATGTCATTCAACAACGATTCTCCTTAAATAACAATACTTAGTTTCCTAGTAGCACCAAAATACTTCAACAAGGCCATGATTACTATAGGGATTGTAAGACTCGATAAATTTTCCATCCACAATGATGTCTTCCAATTCCAACCATAGGGAGACACAAAACATATAGTAGTTCCCCAAAAATTAATTGATATCATCCTATTAGGGTTGAAATGCAGCACTAGATGTACTATATAAATCTCTAAAGGGGTTGATGCATTTTATGCTTGTTTTGAATTCTTGTAATTTTGCTCATAAATATGCCCTTTTTTAGTTTCAATGGAGCCAATTGAGGTTTGGAGGAGGTATCAACTTTGTATTGTCATTCTCCATAATGTGCCTTCGTTATGTTTTCTCTTCTTATCTTCCTCATTGAACTTGGTGACCTTAAAGCGTTTGCCAAAATTCATTTCCTTAATCTTTCCTCCCTTCGATTTTGTTTTCCTAGGGTTCTCACTTTGAGAAGGTAAATAAATACTAGCACATATAATATCCCTATCCTTGGATTGAGAGCTCACTATGTGTTTCACTTCTACTTTATTAGAACATGCTAGAAAATCAAATCAACGATTGTTTATACGTGCACAATACCACTCATCCTCATCAAAGCATGTCCAATGCATAAATAAGGATGTACTGTCATGAATAAGTTGGTCTCTAAAATTTGGCTATGAACATTTTCCTTGTTGGAAATAATAATATTCCAATAATTAGTTATCCATATGTGCAATTTCAAAATATCGTCCATCTAAGGAGCTGAGTTGTCTACAACATGAGTGGTATTACAACAAAGACTTCCTCACATGATGGATTATCTATTCTCTTTAAATATAAGTACTCCTTGTCTTTTCTTGAATTATCTTTGAGTCTTACAACTAGTCAACAATATCAATCTCAGTAACAGAGGAATCTTGTGGTTGTACCATTCCTAGGAAATCACTTTCATAAACTTGATGGAGAGCATGGGCCTGAGGTTGTGAGCCAATGGTGGGGCCTTATGGCTGACCCAATGGAAGCCCTAGTTTGATTCCCTGTGCGGGGGGGGTTGTTGTATTGTTTCTTGTGGTACACTAGTTTCAACACCTTGTGCAACCACGGTGACAGTTCTACCTGCCATTGGGTAGATCGTTCTCACTTCCAAACTAAGGCTGGGCTCAGCCCAATTTTACTATGTTATTATGATATCAAGGGTGCTTTCTATGCAATGGGGTGGGTTCTTGGTTACATAAAAAAAAACCAACTTGATGGAGAGCATAATTTTCTACCTCAAAAGTTGCATTAAATACATTAGACTTACATTGAATCATAAATATTAAAATCGTCACTACCCTACATAACCTCATTGTTCTTGGAAGTGAGGCATCAACATATTAACAACCATAGTCTCCTCTATAGGATCATCAAATTCCGATAGCCACATCTTTCATCTTTCTTCATAGAGTTTAAGTTATTCATAACAAGGAAGATCTTTGGAGATTTTCTACCACAAGTTTCCCATAAACCCAAACATTCATCAAGGACTGTTAAAAAGCTCAATGCCTCTCTAAAATAGCCTTCCATTGCTAAGGTTCCTCCCATGTGGCCAAGAAAGTGCTTATGATACCACTTTTATGAACCTAATTTATTAGGGACCCTACTGTTATGAGCCTAAAATTGTTATGGATCCCATGATTGCACTAGCAATGGACTACTAACAAGTTTAACAAAATAATAACATCATTTCATGATAACAATAATAAATTCATCAATAACAATAACTATAATTTCAGCACTAACAATGGTAAATTAAGGAAAATCATTATATTCTAAAATGTATATTAACTATAATTTCAGCATTAATAATGAAAAATTAAGGAAAATCATTAGACTCTAAAATGTATATTAACAATGGGTCCAACATTTAGAACAACTAAATAGTAGACATTTCATCACAAAGAATCCTCAAAAGTTAAGGCATAATGGTGAACATTTGACTATATGAACTAGAACAAAAAACCTGACATGAATATGCTCTTAGTTGGGGCTCTGACACCATTGTTACAAACCTAATTTTTATAATCTGAATTGCAACTGCAAATATGATCTGAATCTACTATTAATTGGGGCTTTGATACCATAACTCTGAGCCAACCCAGAGTCATTGCTATTATAACTGAAATCTAACATCTAAAACTAGATATTAAAATTTGAAACTAACTCAACCTAAAATTTGATACTAAAAAGGAAATAACTACAACAAAATCTTCAAAGTTTTAAGAAAAATAATAACAAAGAGATGAACACTAATAGAAACATTGAAATACCAGAGATTTCATATAAATCTCGACAGTTTAAAAAACATAAATGAATCTTAGCAAGAAATAGTTTGTAGCTGAACATCATATACCTCCAAAATAATAAGTACATTGAACATAAAATCTCTTGAAAATGTATGGATGTTAACTCCATCCAAATGCAAAGCAATATGGATGTTGCACTTGGCCCAAATAATCTCTTTCGTACTAATTGCAATGCTATACTTTACCAAATACCTTACTCTAATGCCTAAAATCCATTTTATACCTAATGATCCCACCTCTTTAAGAAAAGAGTTACAATCCTCAATGGCTGAAACTTACGTGTAGATTTAACAAACACACAATATAGGTGGATTTACAAAGGATCTTATGAGTGAGAGGGGCATAAATGTGAGTATGCATAATGACAACTATTAATGTGAGCATGCATAATGGTAGCCATTAATCCATGTATGCATCAATAAATCTTTATTCTAAGAAAAGAAAAAAAATTGCTCTCACATAATATTATTACCAACATAGTGCGTTATTTCTAAACATTGTAACAAAGAATGTGAGTTGGTAAACACATGCTAATGAGCCCTTCCAAGACTCAACCACATTTTGCATGCATTCACTAGTCTATCAGTGAAAAGAAGAACTCGAAATTACCCAAGACCCTCATCTCTATCAACTTAAATGCTTCGAGATGGTGGCAAAGAAGGAAACCAAACAACACCTAGAGGTAAGATATAAATGACACTAGGAATTCATTTACATAGAAGTTCCAAAGCATATATGGAGAACATGGCAAAGTATCACTCATAGAATTAGAAGAACATAAGTTGTGGACATCCATACCTTTCCAAGCAAGAGGTATTCCTGATGTAATGTCATTTAGAGGGTCATTGCTTGGGTGTGTTGGGATTAAATATGTGCAACATACAAATTCAATTACACATATAAGTAAGGGATACAAGGAGTTTATAGTGGAGGAACCTTGTGAGGGGAAAAAATAAAATCAATCCTTCCCACGTGTCTTCAAATGTACCATAGGTCTCTTTATATAACATTAGGTGGCCATAACTATAAAAAATAAAACATTTAGCTCAACCATCTTCATAACTATCTTCCATAATCTCTCTAGAGTCCGTGAATCAATCAACTGATTTTCATCCTTAACTTCTCTATTTTGTCCTCGTCATTATTCCATACGTAGACTTTATGCATAGTCTACCCCATGACATATTACAATGTATTTATCAATCATCACAAGTAGAAGTTAATTCGTCACGCTCCCCTTTAATGAATACATGTGATCTCAATTATCACTCTTCATCTTTATCTATGGTGTTTTCAACTAGTCCAATCTTCATTTGATATCTTCATCTTTAGGCTTTTATTATGGTTCACTATGGATTTTTGTAACTAAAACTTGTACCTATAAATAAGCACCACTTTTGTTAATGTCCATATAAAAAAGTAACTGTCCACTAAAATACATGGGTTGTTAGTCCTTGTTTAGGAAACCTTTTCTTCTACATGGTTTGTCAACAATTCTTGGATCACAAACCTTCTATTCCCTCTTAATCATAACTTGGTCCCTAATTCATCTCATGCTCATCTCGAGTTTTACTTTCATCACCCCCCTAAAGTTTGTATCTCTCGTCAACAACTTTGGCTCATCATAAAGTTAGAATACCGGTACACCTAATCACCCTTGTAACTACCCAGGTGCTTGATTCCACAACTTGATGGCATATCTATCCTCAAACGTGGTATGCGTGACTTAATAGGTATTACGACCATATGCCCAATTACATAATCGTGACTTGACTTAGGTACAATAAAATTTTCAAACATTTCAAATATATTTCCATTTGGAGCTAATCTAGCCCTTAAATATAGGACCACAACCATCTTCTTTCAAGGGAGGACTTTCATGTGTTAGGGATGCTTAATTAATCTACTTGAATCTTTTAGACACATGGTATTCCTTTTTGTGCTTCTAGTCCTTGCCTTGCTTTTGTTGTTTCATTCTTAATTTTTCATTTTTATTCTTCTTTCTTGTTGTGCTTATTTTGTATCATTTTTCTTTTTCTTACTTGCTTTTAGTGTGCCATCTTTGTGAATTTCGACTTCAATTTAGTCGATATATCTATGCTTCTTTTGTTTGTCCTTAGGATATTGTCTTCTTTCTTGTTTTAGTTGTCTTCTTTATTTTCTCGGTTCTCATCTTCTCCATTCATCATTAGTCTACTTCTTTCTTTGATCTTCTTTCACCTACACTTGCATAATAATTTTCTTATTCCTAAACTGACATCTTCAACAACTTGAAAAAACTTGTATGACTTACATAAGAATGTGTCTTGTTGGAGTGCATGAAAGACACCTATGACAGTAGATTGACAAACTTAATTGATGCACTATTGTGATGCTTCAACATAACTTGACTTGCACTGTGACTCTTTACATCAACATACTCTTAGCAACATCTCTTAACTTAAAAAAATAATGTATAGAGGAACTCTAGACTCAATATGGACCCTTTAACAATTTTTTGCAATCTTTGACTTGGTCATCAATTCCCAACTTTTCAATCTTAAAGTTGTTGCCGACTACAAAGTCAATATCAATATTATGAACTATTTTACGAGCTTTCCCAATAATAGACTACTAACTTTTCAATCTTGAAGTTGTCCCTGATTACATAGCCAATATCAAAAACACTTTCCCAATCTTATACTCCCAACTTTCTGATCCAATTTCAAAGTCAATATCAAAACACTTCTTCAATCTTGGATTACCAAATTTTCAATCTTAGAATTCTTGCAAAAGACTTTGAGTTTGAGTTCATCACAAGTTCATTGTGATAGTGTACATCAACATACTCTCAACAATATCTCAACTTAGAAAAAGTAAAATTTAGAGGAATTATGGATTCAATGTGGACCCTTTTACAAACTTTCCCAACCTTCGATAACCAAATTTTCAATTTTAAAGTTGTTAAAGAGAACAAAGGCAATATAAAAAACACTCTGGACCCTTTTACAAACTTTCCCATCTTCAGTTACCAATTTTTCAATTTTAAAATGGCTGTAAATTATAAAGTCAATATCAAAACCCCTATGTTGCATGGGTACCCATACCGGGGGGTAGGGTATACGAACCCGTACCGGGTACTTGGGTACTTCAAAGGTACGTCCCCTGCCGTACACAGCCATACCCAAATCAGACCTCACGTACCCGAGACATCATTAATGAAATTCAGGTACTTGCATGCATTTCGATACGTCGTACCCCGTGTTTGGGTACGCCAGGATCAATTTTGTTCCAGTTTGGAATCCGTCGGTGTTAGAAGGTCGATTTGCAATGTTTAAAAAATTAAAACTTTAATAAATAATTTAATAAACATTATTAAAACAAATAAGAAGTGGGCCCTTACCTAAATATGGGTTCCAAACCTTAAGTTTTAACATTTCATTGCTCAAGCGACGCCTCAACTAGAGAGTGATGCCTATCTAGAGAGCTTACTGACATAGGACCTTAGTGATGTTGATGACATTGATCTTGAGGATGCTGATGACATAGGCCAAATCAGCTATCATGTTCATTGTTTACTGTTTTGAACTTTCTTTTTCATGTTTGGAAATGTCATTAGGCAAATTTTGAATGTAATATGACAACGAAGTTTGAACTCATAGAGTCATGGACATATATTATTATTAATTATGACATAACAATGTCGCATCACAGTACCCACGTTTACTGCAACTTAGCAAAACACTTTCCCAAACTTGATTCTTGCATCTGTGATCTTCATAATGATCTTCATAAGCAGTAGTTTGAAAGCTAGTACCCGTCCCTATCCAAATTAAGTCAGCTACCCATCAGTTTCCCATCCAGATCGAGTTCGTTCCCCAGAACCTTCAGTTCGAGATTGAGCATATCGAAATGCAGTTCCATCCATTGGGCTAGTTCCGGCCCAACCAATGTCAGTGTCGGCATAGGTGTAAGGTAACCCGTTGATGAGGTCTAAGTGTCAATATTTTCGTAACCGCAGGGGATCGCAAATTCAATATAACAAACACTCTCCCAATCTTCAATCTAATCTTAAAGTTGTTGATTTCTTTCTCCCGAAGAAATCCCTTCTCTCCCAATATTCAATCTAATCTTAAAGTTGTTGATTTCTTTCTCCCGAAGAAATCCCTTCTCTCCCAATCTTCAATCCCTACTCGCCCAGTCTTCAATCTTAAAGTTGTTGGTTTCTCTTTCCTATATTTTCCCAAACAAATCTCTTATTTAAACTGCAGCTGATCCACCTCAAAAGATTCGCTAAGTGTTATAAAATGATTCATTCAGTGTTCTTATAAAGAGACATAAGCATTTCAAACAATGCATGTGATTTAAATAGAATTAAACAAAGAGACTATATAAACATGATGACAGATGACAGATCACATTTTCCACCCTACAGGCTTTTAGCAAATCAGTGGATGTGGATGTGAACAAGTAGATTGATCGCAATTCACGCATGGATATTGAACGCCGAGGAGAAATGCTGGTTCAATACC
This sequence comes from Larix kaempferi, assembly GCA_027924585.1. Classification (NCBI taxonomy): domain Eukaryota; kingdom Viridiplantae; phylum Streptophyta; class Pinopsida; order Pinales; family Pinaceae; genus Larix; species Larix kaempferi. The sequence goes on along the minus strand of BSBM01000123.1, from coordinate 19,149,922 downwards.
TCTTAATCCCCGTCGGGACAGAACACTCTAAACTCCCATCGAGTGATGGGATTGAGCAATGGTTAGACTCTCCTCAAAATCGCTTCATTTTAACCAAATCACGATCTGGGCAAGACCTTTGGAATAGTTGTCCAGCCTCACACCACGCCAGATCGGCCTCCTCACTGGTCTTCTCCACAATCTGCAGCTGCGTCCTCTTCTACGTCACCCAGAAGTAACAACCACATAGCAACACCTCGCTCTCTTTTTAATTTACTGGGCTATGATTATTAGCGACCAAATGACTGTACAACGGCAATTGAAGATCATAGAAACTCGTAAGTTTCGCATGCTATTGACTATATGCATTATTGTATCACCAAACTTTTTGGCAAAGGAAAAATATCGTCAGGCGCAGCATGAAGATGAGCCCTTTTACCTTGGAGTGTACTGTTGGCATCCAGGTGGCTGATCAACCTGATGCAAATTGTATGGTCAGGTTCCACGTGGCACCACCAACTTGTTATCTGCAGTGTAGGCAGCGAGACCGCCACGTGATAACGCTGACCGTAAATAAGTTGAACACAGCTACACCCCTGCAGCTTATGAGCGAAATTTTTACAATCCTCATTCCAAACAGGAAGATAGATATACAACTTACTACTGTGAGATACCCGTACCAAAAGGTCTGCGTAAATCCCACAAAAATATAGTTATATTGTCAATGATGAATTTATTTACAAAACTTAGCAGGTCCCAGAGAACCGGTAACCTCAAGGATCACCAACGAAGCCAAAATGGCTCTGAAAAGTGTTCTAAACTTGTTTTACAAACAGAATTACCTTACATTTGAGTATATGGATTCAAAGAAAGACCTCTCTACCTCCCCAAATGTGTGGATGATAGATTGTTACTGGCTGAGATGTGCAGGCAGATTACTCTAATTCGTGACTGGTCAAGTAGAGAAAAGAAGGCATGTTTTCATTCCTACATTTGATTATATGGCTTCAGAGACAGACCTTTCTAGTTTCTACCTCCCCAACAATGTGGATGATAGGTTGTTTTTGTCTGAGATGTGGAGACAGAAGATTACTCCAGTTCTTGACTGGTAGTAAAGTAGAGAAAAGGAGGATTGTTTTCATTCCTACATTTGAGTATATGGCTTCAGAGACAGACCTCTCTACCTCCCCAAACACGTGGATGAAAGATTGATCTAACTTCTGGCTGACCTATGCATGCAGATTACTCCAGTTCATAACTGATCAAGTGGAGAAAAGAAGGCGTGCTTTCATTCCTGCCCATTGGTATAGTGAGTTTTGAATATTTTGAACATTGGGAATAGCAGAAATAGCGTAAGTCATTTGAATGGACTCCAGTTACTATATTCAGATCAGAGATTCTGTTATGATCGCGATGTTGATTACACCAGACACATGCAGCGACGATTTTTATATCAAGGATAAAAAGGATGGTTCCAATAACCTTCAAAGCTATCAGTGGGTTTCTAGAAAGAAAATAGGAAGTCAATCCCCTCAGAATAACCAAACTCTATTGGGGTTTGGAGTCAGAAATGATGAAGATGCTGATGATCCAAATGAATCTCCACCAGAATTTCATGACCCTGCCCCTCCATCCAATAACTTTTAAGATGCATCTAGATAGCATAGTGCAAAAGATACCTCTTCGTCATCTAGGGCAGGAACCAAGAAAAGGGATGCTAAAGAACCCAAAAGGAGATTGGGAAAGTTGGCAACTCTAAAACCGCAGCAGCTTAACCCACTCAAGGAAGAAGGATTGCAAACGATGGAGGTGAGGGAGATTGAGATGGCCCCCACAAAATAAGGGAAAAGAAAGAAATTCGGGCTTGAGGATGACCCTCATCCTAAAAGGCAGAAACCTGCCGATGCCCCAGAAGAAGGTAAGGAAAAGATAGATATACCTAAGTTTCCAGGGTACCTGTACCCAGGGGTAGGGTACACGTACCCGTACTGGGTACTTGGGTACTCATAAGGTACATCTCCTACCATACCCTGCCGTACCCCATACTGGCTCCACGTACCCGAGACTCCATTATAAAAAAAGGGGTACTTATAGGCAAAATGGTATGCCGTACCCCGTGTTTGGGTATTCCGTACCCTATGTTTGGGTACTCCGGGGGTACGACCGACTCGATAAAATGCAATCCGCCGGGGAAAATGTAACGACCCCCAACCAAATCTGAACTAATTTTTTGCTAACTGTGTATGGAGTTTGGTTCAAGACTTATGTCAAACACTTTGCAACACTGTTCAAATTCCACTGAATATTGTCCATATCTGGTAGACTGATTTTGCATTGATTTACAATGAATGTTTTTATGGTTTTATGTTCAGCACTCAAGGAGCATAATTTAACTACCAAATGTGCACATAAAAATTATACATATGTATTTAATAGTGAGAAATACACTCACATCAATCGAGGAATATATTTGCGATTTTTAATTGCCTGTAACAGCAGTACAAATAGGTGTTTAAAATAAGATTTCAAGTGTACTTTCAGGTCTGAGTTCGAGTGTTTGTTACAGCTGCTTGGTACAATGATTTATCAAATTTTATGTAACTTCTAGTATTCAAATTGATATCTACTGAGTCTATGATTTATCAAATTTTATGTTTTAAATTTTCAATGTGAATGTTCATTGTTCAATGAATCATTGAATTTAGAATTATGAATCATGATTCATAATTTATGGAGAAATCTGAAATATGATGTGACTGTGACACACACACACACACACACACATATATATACAGTGCCCTCGACGTACCCAAGTACCCTGTTTCAAAAAGTGGCGTCCCCGTACCCGTATCCGTCCCCGTCCCCGTACCCAAGTTTCCTGGCAACTTAGAGATATACCAACCCAAAGTATAGGTCCCAATTCAGGATGCATTGGAAAACCAATCGAGATTGATTCTACCTCAGGAGGAACAAATAAAATAACTTGGTCATAAAGAATGCATGCTTATTTACATGAAAATCCCCATGTATGTGAAAATACAGCCTTGATTCCTCAAGAAAGTGAGGAAGAACCTGACGATGCCTCTTGGTTGCAGTTGTTAGATAAGAGGAGAAAAGTATCATAACCAACAATCTACCTCGGTCTCCTAAATGCTCTTTTCAGCCTCAGAAATTTGAAAGACAACAAACCTTTTTAAAATACAAGAAGAATCAAAATTATGTTATAATCAGATTCACAACTCCGAAAGCACCAAAACTCAAATCTCAAATTAAAGCCATAGATTCCCATGTTGCCCGGCAGAGGATAGATGTAAGCAACATGACCCCTATAAAAAGTTTGAATTTCTCCATACTTCTTATGGAATTGTTGGGGATAAAATGCAAGGGAAAACACAAGAAAAAAAGGAAGCTGCTTCAAAGAGTTAGTGAATTTGAGTCTGAATCAAAAGCATACAAGGATGCCCTCAGGTCTTCCCCGATCTCTGTACAGCTTATTTAAACAATAGCACTTTCACAAGAAACTGACACGTTGTACAGGTCCAATATAAATAAACTAATGCATATGCCAGTCCATTGATGAATTGATAGATGAAGTGGAAGAAGAGAAAGACTCTCTATCCAATCCTGAACAGTGGAATCTGATTTATCATCTAACTGGTATAAGCCATAACATCTATAACACTATGAAATTTTTTCAGAAGACATTAGCAGAAATAGAGTTTCTTTTCAATAGTTATATGAAAGCTTTCTTTTATGGATGAGAAAGATTACACAGCCACAGAGACACACAATGAACTTTCCTACTACTCCTCAAGTTAGGGATGCATGTCATTCCTATAGATAAGATACTGGTTACCCAGAGGATTATCCAAGCGTTAAAAGAGATGACTAAAGACAAAGATTCAGTTTTATCACAATTCAACAAAATGATCTCCTTATACTCAAATGTAGGATAATCCTTCTTGTAAAACCAGTCTCCAATACTTGCTAGCTAGTTTCTAAGAGAAGGGCAGAATTTAAAAACCTTGAGAAAGCTTAGCATAGAAGAAAATCTCAGCAAAGCATACCTTCACACTTGTCTTCTACAAAGGCACTATCTTAGACAAATTAGCGAGTCTTCCTCAAAGAGAAATGGATATGATTCTGGATATGTAAGACAAATTGTCCAAATTGAGGGCACATGTCATAGTTGCAGTTACTAATGACATGGCCATAGTCAGAGAATACTTCCAGGCATTGCAATAGCAATTGACACCTCAACAAGGACAAAGAAGTGGTTAAAGGTGGCTCAATGATCTTGAAAATTATGACATTTTCTTGAAGACAATCATATAAAATCTGGAGTTTCTATTGAGTGAGGATATTTGCCTCAAGCATTGTTGCTATAAGAGTCACCTTGTCTCTTCTTGTCTCCTTTTCAGTGTGTTCTGTCTATCCTTTTTCCTCTTCCATTCACTTATTTCTTTTGTTTCACTATATGTGCATGTTCCAGATCTTGTCCCTGGACGAACAACGTGTTCCCATCACACTTTCAATTCATTGCTCTCTGGTTTTTTGTTGGTTTTGTTACAGTCTTTGGGCCTAATGTGTTTCAAGACTTTGAAAACCATTTATTTCCTTTCGGGCTCATAAATTTTGGACAAATTTAAGTTGAATGACATTTAAACTTTCCAATCTCTTATGTGCGGTGTGATTGAGATGAATAATACTATCATTATGTCATTTCCCTAGTGCTACTGTTTAATGAATCTAAATGGATAACTATTCAAACACACAGAAGCTTCCATCTCTAGTGATCTTTCCTATTATTTGGTTGCATACCTATAAAATTATCATTTTCTATATTTTATGAATCAAGTACTGCTGATAAGCTCTGACAATATTTTGCATCTCACTTTGAGATGACATCATTCAACGTGCAAGATGCAAAGACCTCCTAAGAAGCTTAGGATGCATTGAAGGCCTTATACTAGCCTTTCTTGTGGAACCAAGATTCTCTATTTGAAAGAGTATTTGATAGTTTGAGGATGGCAGAAGGTGACAATCACAGATCACCCCACTAAACACGAAAATATAAGAGGTCAGTTAATTGTTGTAGGTGATGATATTGGAAGTGGTGATCTTATCTCTATAACACTAAACAGTTTCCATCAATCTTAAGTGTTTGTAATAAGTTCAAGTCTATCGACAAGAACTAATCCCTTAATATTTGATGAACTAGGAGGGTTACTTTTGCAGGAGCAACGAAATAAGCTCTATGATAAAGATGGCGATTTTGAGAAAGTTTTTGCAGCAAAACAGAAGATCCAAAGAAAACAAAGATTTGGCCAGCAAGGATATATGAGAAAATCAAAGACATAACAGCACTGAGTACAAAGATTTAGATACAAACAACTCCATCATTTTTAACAAAGACAAGTGTTTTTATTTGGATAAACTTGATCATTTTGAGAAATATTATAGGAGGAAAAAGTTTGACTTTTCCAAATCAAGGAAACAAAGGGCACTCAAATAATTATATTGAACCTTAACCTTAATATGTGTACATGTAAATGTAAGTCCACAACAAAATATTAAACTGGAGTAGTGAAGAACAAGTTAATCTTTGTACTTGTAAATGTAAGTCAACACCAAAAGATTAAACCAGAGTAGGGAAGAACAAGTTAATCTTTGTACTTGTAAATGTAAGTCCACACCAAAATATCAAACTGGAGTAGTGGAGAACAAAATAGCAATACTGAAGAACTTAGAGAGTGTTTGTCTGTGTGTGTATTAGCAACAGTGAAGACAGCAGTTACCATGTGTTATGCTATATATTGTCTAGAGACAAAATAGGAAAGACAGTTCTGGGTTGCAATTACATAGAAACAGCATGTCCACGGAAAATATTGCACAAATCACTCTATATTTTACTGGTCCTCAACAGAAAATTTTGCACAGATCACTCTATATTTTACTTGTCATCTACAAAAAATATTGCACAGATCACTCTACATTTTGAGAAACATTCTAGGAGAAAATTTTTTGACTTCTCCTAAGCCGGGAAAAAAAGAACACTAAAGTAATTATATTGAACCTTAACCTTAATATTGTACTTGTAAATGTAAGTCCATACCAAGTTGTGAAGAACAAGTTAATCTTTGTACTTGTAGATGTAAGTCCACAACAAAAGATCAAACTGGAGTAGTGAAGAACAATATAGCAATAGTGAAAAAGTGTTTGTGTACACATATATTAGCAACAGTGAAGACAATAGTTACCATGTGCTATGTTATATATTATCTATGCACAAAATAAGGAATACAGTTCTGGGTTGCAATTACATAAAAACATATCCACAAAAAATATTGCACAGCAGTATTTTACCTGTCTCACTGCTAGAGATCTCTTAGAAAGGGGTATACTTAGGTATGCTCTTAGCTCTATTTAACAGAAATGTCTAATAATGATTGTTAGAAGCATAACCTGAACAGATTTATTCTCAATATATTGAGATATTAAGGATTACCTGTTTTAAATGCTCATTTGGCTTTAATGCACAACGTAAAACTGAAACAGGTACGGGTACTTGAGCTTAAAACAAGGATTATATATATCAACTGTAGAGATAATTTCTCAATAAAGCACATTTCTATGATAATTTCTCAATAAAGCACATTTCTATGACTTGAAAAGATACCCCAATACAGGTAAGAATAGGCACAAGTTGTACATAAATAATGGAAGGTTGACTCATGCAGGTTAAGAAATCCTGAACAACAAAACTAGAAGAGTTCATGTGAGAGGTGGGTTTGCTAAAATAAGCTGCAAAATTTGCAAAAGCATTCAAACCAAAGATGCTTTGAAGATGAAAAACTGGAAGATGATGTCATGACTGAATTTGGAAGCTTAGACTTTTGGTCTTTTGTTGTAGCAGACCTACTGAAATGACCTGACTGGTAGGCCTCTCAAATTACACATGCCCGGTAAGATTTCAGATCTTCAAAACCTCTTATAAGCACTCAAAATTTTAAGTTTCCCTACTTGGACTGTATCTTGGGGACATCTGATGAACTTAGTCTGAAATAATTTCAGAGCAGTGTAATGAACAAATAGATAAGTAAACATTAATAAATATTAATAATAATATAATAATAAAATAACATCATTCTCCGGATCAAAAAGATTCAGGATTTGAAATTCTCTACGACGTTTTGGAAGCAAAATATCTTCTAATAAAATAGCATTACATCGATTATAATTAATTAAGGGACACATCCCTTTGGTGAATAGTCACCATGCGAGCATATTTATACGGGCTACACCATTCATTGTAAATATCATCTTGTATATATTCTATCAATTATTCAGCAATTATATTTTTACTATGGAATTATTATCAATTGGGTGACTTATCCATTTGGATAGTTTCGAGTACAACCAGATAGGTTGTCACATTGGTATTAGAGCTACGTTCATGATCCATGTGGTTTTTAACCATTAGATTAGGGTTTCCCTAAAAAATAGGACTTTGTCCTAAAAAGAAAAAAAGAAGAAGTAAAAGTAAAGAAGTAAGACCACACGTGGTTTCTCCACACATGGTTTCTTAATAAGTGAGAGGAAAATAAAAAGAAGTAAAACCACATGTGGTTTCTTAATAAGTGGGTTTGAATTTATTCTCCAACAACAAACAAAAAACTAGATTTGAACTTGGGTGGGGAAGGTAACAATCATTCCTCCCAACCACCCAATCTACACACTATCCACAAAGAAATTAATCTATAGAAAAAGGTTAACCTACGTGGATATCTAAGTGCATTTTGAGCACAACTTTCTCTATGTGCGCCTGCATTGTGTGCAGAGAGAGGAAAAGACTATTGTGGCTGGTTAGAGACGAAGGTGGCAGTGTGTATAGTCATTTTTCACCATTTTCGCGAGCCAGAGTCACTGGTGTAGTTAGAATTTGGATCCGGGCAACGGATTTTCTCCATCATCAACATTGAGTCATTGAATAAAAGATCCCAGAATTATAATTTTTTAAGCATTAAAGTATTATAGAAGTTTTAAAAAGAAGAGAAGTCGAAGACCCTTTATCGTTGAAGAAGTGTTAAGAAACAAAAATCAAAATGGAAGAGACAAATATTACTCCTGAGAAGAAAAGATTTGTCAATGTTCCATTGAAAAAACCAATGACGATGTTAGAAGTTATTGGCACGTTTTATGAAAGCTTTATTAACATCGCCATAAGTCCAAATAATAGAGAAAATTTTATTAATGTTGATCTTGCTAATCAACTACACGTTTTAGAAGCAGATATAGCGAAGAATGAGAGGAACGAAGGGAAAATAAAACAACTAGACTTACAGATTGGTAGTTATAATCTTACATCAGAATTCACCGTTGCAGATATAAACGACTGTACTACTGACATAATGTTAGATTCTAGCTGGTTGGAAGCATTGGATACACTCACCTTCAATGCAGAAACGAAAGTCATGAACTTATTTCATGAGAAAAAGAAAATAACAATACATGGCTCATCATGGAGAGTTCCTTCATCAAATACAATTGAATATCTAGAAGAAGAAGTTACACGCTTGAACACTCTCCTAAACGATAAGGATGAGGAACTTGCGCAAATCTGAAAAAAAATAGAAGATCAAGAATCAGAAAACCACCGTTGTCAACAACAAATAGAAAAAATCCAACAAAAATATGACGACACTAAGAAGACGCACAAGTTGGAAATTTCGAAAATCAACAACACGTTATCAAGTAATACAGAAGAGATATTTTAACTAAAAAATCATAACAAGACATTAGTTACAAAGATCAAGAAATTGAAAAATAATCGAAAGACATGACATTCTAATGAAGACTTCGAAGGAAAAATACTAGAAAAGCAAGAAGAAAGTAATCTCCTGAGAAATCTTAATCAAGAACTAGAAGAGCAAATCAAAAAGTTAAAAGAGGACAAAAAGTTGCAAGAAGAAAGGTTCGAAAAGATTCATAGTAATAACACTCTATTACAGAATAAATTAGAGCAAATCCAGAAGGAAGCTTCCAGACTCTTAGGAAAAGTTCAAGTTGAGAAACAAGCAACAAAAACACTCTTAATTGAATTATTATCACACAATAAATCACCAGAAACACAAAAAGTTGAAGTCTCTGCAAACACTCCGCAAGTAATTCAAGTACCTTATCGCCATCCTAATCATAAGAGTCATTATGCCCGACGACAAAATCAAGAGGAAAATAAACAAAACTACTCCTACAGAAAAACTAACTACCTTGAGGGAGAGAAAAGCCAAAATTGCCAAATTGTTTGGGAACAGAAAACGAGAAGTTCTTTTCCAACGATCAACCAGAAAACAATTTCGATGAAGGTAAATCTCGGATGGATCACTTCCCAGGAATTGCAACATCTCAGTGCAGGCATTCGGAAATTATATCGTCTTGTTTCATCAAGTATCAAAGTTACAAGTTCAAAAGATCACAAAAAAAAAACGTTACGAGCAAGAACATTGGAAAAAGTTGTCCATAATTATGCTTTGAGGACAAAGCATCTCTAAGGGAGAGGCAATGTAATGAACAAATATATAAGTAAACATTAATAAATATTAATAATAATATAATAATAAAATAACATAACATAATAAAATAACATAATAAAATAACATTACATTGATTATAGTTTATTAAGGGACACATCCCTTTGGTGAATAGTCACTATGTGAGCATATTTATACAGGCTACGCCATTCATTGTAAATATCATCTTGTATATATTTTATCAATTATTCAACAATTATATTTTTACTATGGAATTATTATCAATTGGGTGACTTATCCATTTGGATAGTTTCGAGTACAACCAGATAGGTTGTAACAAGCAGTTACTCAGAAAAATGAAATCTTTAAAGCAATAATGGGATCCATGGTTTGGTAAGAACCCTAAGCTTTAGGATCAAGCACCCCAAGATGAGAGACTGATTTCTCTTCCACCATCTAAAGAACCAAAATGTATCACAAGCTATGAGGGATTGTGTTTGAATTCATCTGACTTAACACAATCTGAACATGTGACCACTAACTGGCAAGAGCCACCCAGTGAACATGGGATTGACACCGCTTTCTCAAAAGAAGTGTTAACGTATTTCTTGAGATCAAGAAAGCTTATTTTTAGAATTCGATGGCTACAAGAGAAATTAAACTGAAATGGAAGATTTAACATGTCAAGCTTGGGCACAGAGGATATTTAGAATTAGATAGCTGTCTGTGAAATTAACCTGAAATGGAAGATTTAACATGTCAAGCTTGGGCACAGAGGATATTATAATCATAATAATTGATTCACGTAAGAAATTATTTTTGAATGATATCAATCTCTGGAAAATTTTCTTTGGTGAAGAGAGAAACAATATACTTTAAGTTTAAATCCATTTTCTGGAAATGAATATATACACATGCAGCAATAGGACCCTGATTTTGGCTTTTCATCTAGCTATCATCCAAGACAGCAGCATTACTAGAACTGAAATGAAAGATATCAATTGATACAAAGATCTTTAATAGGCACACCATAAAGGGTTCTACATAAACATTCTGATTCTTGTAATAAGGGCCACCAGTAGGCCAAGCACCACATTTAATCCAATATTTCCAACTCTGCCATATGCATGCATATTTCTATATAAACATTTTCTTTGCGTGAAATTGGAAGTCACAAGTCATGTAAATGAAAATGGCAGGTGTTTCCCTGGTAGAGTACTGCAAATAAATAAGAACACCACACTGTGAAACAGCAGTATATTATGTTCACACTTTTTGCTCTGCCGAGCATAAATAGATGCTACCGATCAATTTGCACGGTCCCTAATCACTTCAATATCTATCTCAGAGGGATCAGTGGCCTGAATCTCATAGTGAAAACCATCGAGTTCCCTTTTCAGCCTGTCCTTAGTTGTAGCATAAAGCATCTTTGCTCTGATTTTGGATACGTCGGGACACCTAAAAATGTATGGATTCCATCAATCATACATAAAGAAAATATCTTGAATAGATCACAGTTGATAAACAAAAAAAGGAAAGAGAGAGATTTTTCCTAGTGATAGGTCCCAGGCATGCTAAAAGACATGAAATTATTTATAGTAGCAATATAGGAATGCCTGTCTACTCGGCCTTTCTCAAAAAATATTATTTCAATTAGAATGAGCTTCAGAATGATACTGAAAATAATCAATCTGCAAATGTTGGAAAAGCAAATTCATTGTAACACTAATAAATTGAAGTTCAACATCTGTCAATTTGGAAACTAAATACTAAATACTCTTCGTGGCCATTCTTGGCCATGGGTATGGGCTGGTTCAAATATTATAATTTACATTGTTGTGAAAAGTCAATGTCGATACAAACTGGACCCATAGACTGTGATGGATTTTTTCTTGTTGACAAAAGACAATTTGAATTAACATGATTCATACAAAGATCATTAAGTTTCAAAAATAAATAGATGAACCTACACCTAAACAGAGAAGTAAGGGTTCCTTCTCCTCCAATGGTTTAAAAAAAGGAAAACTTTACAGATGGGTGAAATTTCTTACTTCCTGTAGGCTTCAGAATAGGCCTGTATCAATCTAGCATCGCAGAGTGTTTGAAACTTTGAATAAGATAACAGTCCATAACCAAAGAGAACATCCACACTAAGAGGTGGTTAAGGCATCATGACTTCAATCAGACACAATGTTGAAAGTTAACGTCAGTTCAAACTGGACCCATAGGCTGTGAGAGATTTTTATAGTTGAAAAAAGATAATTTGAATTAACATGATCCACAGAAGACCATTAAGGCCAAAATGAAATAGATGAACCCATACCTAAGCAGAGAAGCAAAGGTTCCTTCTGATCCAGTGGTTATCAAAACAGAAAACTTAACAGATGGGTGAAATTTCCTACCGCCTGTACCCTTTTGTAGAAAGGGGGACACATGAACTTCTGTATGGTTGATGGAGGCTTCAGAAAAGACCTGTATCAATCTAGAGTGTTTGAATAAGAGAACAGTCCATAACCAAAGAAAACATCCACAATGAGAGGTAGTTAGGGCCTCATGGCTTCAATCAGGCACAATGTTGTGAAAAGTCAATGTCAATAAGAACTGGACCCAAGACTCTCAGAGATTTTCTGTAGTTTTTATTTTTCCCAAGGAAAACCTCAGGTGGAAACCCCTGGCCACTTACCGACATTTTGGGGATGGTATCCATTGGTGCAGATTATGGCACCTGACCTGGCAGGGACATTGAGTAAGGCACACAACAGAGGCAGCCAGCCCAGGGGATCAACCCTGAGACCTCCTGCATGAAGCTCAAAGTACTAAACCACTTGAGCTAGCCCACCAGGCTAGAGATTTTTTATAGTTGACATAAAACAATTTTAATTAACATGGTTCATACAAAGATCATTATGTTTCAAAAAGAAATAGATAAACCTACACCTAAGCGAAGAATCAAAGGTTCCTTCTCCTCCAGTGGTTACCAAAAAGGAAACTTTACAGATGGGTGAATTTTTTTACTGCCTATACCTTTTTGTAGAAAGGAGGACAAATGAACTTCTGCCTGGTTGATGGAGGGTTCAGAGGCTTCACAAAAGGCCTGTAACCTAATGGCCTATATCAATCTAGCATTGCAGAGGGTTTGAATGAGGTAACAGTCCATAACCAAATAGAACATCCACAATGAAAGGCAGTTAAGGCATCATGGCTTCAATCAGACACAATGTTGTGAAAAGTCAAATTCGATACAAGCTGGACCCATAGACTGAGAGACTTTTTATAGTTGACATCAGACAATTTGAATTAAAATGATGCATAGAAAGATCATTAATTTTCAAGGATTCACCTAAGCAAAGAACCAGAGGTTCCTTCTCTTCCAGTGGTTACCAAAAAGGAAAACTTAACAGATGTATGAAATTTCTTATCAACTGCACCCTTTTGTAGAAAGGGGAACACATGAACTTGTGTCCGGTTGATGGAGGCTTCGGAAAAGGCCTGTAACCTAAAGGTCTGTATTAATCTAGCAATGCAGATAGTTTGAATTAGATAACAGTTCATAGCCAAAGAGAACATAAGTGGTTAAGGAATCATGGCTTCAATCAGACACAACAGAGATTCCCTTCATTAAGAGTAATTAGTATTATTGTCGAACAAAATCCCACACAGACAACACTGGTAATGCTTTATAAACCACCTTTGTCTCATAATTGTTATACATGTGAGATTATTCACAACACACACCCAACACAGGTAGAGTGATTATTAGTGTAGAAGGAAATCTGATCAGCTTGTAATACATCACATAGATAAGAACCACAAGCCAGAGAGGGCCACAAGGCATTACACCTATACAACTAGTGATGTTAGTACCAGAGTGAGGAAGGATGCCATCACATCAACCCAGTGACTTGCGCCCCTTGCGCCCCAAAACCAGCTTTCAGATTCATAAAGCTTGAGATAGGCTCCAGGGATGGGGATATTAACCTGTAGGTTGAGGGTTTTGTTTATATCTCTCCGTGATAATGGAACTGGTTGCATTGTCTAACCCATTCAATCATATTTGTAACTACACCATACCAGACAATCTATGGAACCAAATAGATAAAGATGACTAAGCTGATATCTCATGACACAAAAACTTGATAAAAACACCAGACCAGACAATCTATGGAACCAAATAGATGAAGATGACTAAGCTGATATCCAATGACACAAAAACTTGATAAAAATGAAGAAAACGGGAGACCCACAATAACAAGAGCCCCTAGGATGACTGGGCCGTGAACATACTAACGATTAAAATATATTAGCCTCATTTTTCAGCATGATCAGAGTTTGTTTGTATGTAAAAATGATTAAAAATGAAACTGAAATGCGAACTGGCTTAAACTGGGTGTGGGCATCACGAAGTAGAAGAATTGAAATGGGAAGGTAGATGAAATTAATTACCATGCAATGAAGAAGATCTTGCTTTTCTGACAGTTCTCGTAGGTGACGAAATCGAAATCATAGACAGCGTATCGGCAGTCATTCTCGGGGAGGGAGGCAGTGAAATCATCGTAACTCTCGGCAGGTCCTCCGGTCTTTTCAACGACAACCTGTTTAGTTTTCTCGTCGATCTTGAACACCACGTAGCGATGGACCTTCTTTCTCTTCAGCTCCAGGAAAGTGTGCTTGCAGTCATCCGCAACGCCCATTCCAGAAGAAGCACTCGACTATTCGAATGGATGGATGCCATTCAATGCCCACAAAATTCAACTCAACCCATTAATTGATTGACTATTTTTGTTAGTTTCCATCGAAAGAAAAGAAAAGCAAAACAGTTATGATTGCTTACCATTCGGAACGCCATGGCTACGGCTCTGTAACTCCAAAACAAACACAGAGATGTCCAATCTATCTATCAAATCCTTTTGTGCAATCCAAAGAGCAGAACAGCTCTGCTATTTATGAGGCCAAAGCTGATAATAATTAAATGAACGAGTGGCTCCTCGGTGGATATAATTTCAATGCTAGCTTTGATGTCGAAAAATGTCGAAAGCATAATTAAAATTAATCAAAAGAGAAAGGAGAGATGATTTGAATGGCCATGTCTTTGGGTCCAGTGCAGATTCCTCTTTCATCTCAGCTCAACTTTTGTTCAAAAAGAAAAAGCAATTACATTCTCCCATTTGCCAAAAGATTCTTCTCCGGATAAAATCCAAACTTCATTTTTCTTTTTCCTTTCCGACCACTTTATTTTAAGTGATGTTCTAAAATGGTCAATTCAGATCTATATCTATGAATTATCAACGGGGTATTTCAGAAATTTTTAAACAGCACGCTAAATCTTTATATGATAGAATTGTATATCGTCAAAAATTTACATAGTTTGACAGAGTATACTTCTTTTCCTTATCAAAAAATAATTTACTTCAAGACATCCTATACTAATGCCAACTGTATGCGTCTTTGACACAGGTTATGCCAAGCTGTAATTAATGAAACAAAGGGAATTTTACCTTTGAAAATATTCAAGTACAGAACATATTTGAGCTACTTTACTATTTTATTATTTTTAAAATAATAATTATAAAAATTTATTGGAATTTTAAATTTATTGCGTGGAGAAGATGCAGGGGAAGTGTCCGTCTGTCCCATAAAAAATAAAAAATAAATATAAAAATAAATATAAGAATAAAGAGAGAGGTATATTGGAGTTTAATGATGAAAGTATTTTGTAAACTCAAAGTTAAATGAATCTATCCTCCTTAAGAACCACAATTAAATAAAAATTAGTATTTAAAAATTCAAAATTTAAAAATTATATTTGTTTATTTATTTTTAATTTAATTATTAACTTAATATTTTATATATTTAAATTAAAAATAAATACTAAAATTTCAAGATTCAAATAATTTATTTTAAAACTATTATTATTTATTTTAATTAATTTTTATATATTTAAATGAGAACATTTCATTTAAATAGTGCATTTTCTATATCAAAAATATAAAATAAAATATATATGATTTTTCCTATATAAAAGTTATGTTTTAAAAATAATAATAGTATTATATTTGATTAAGTTATATTTTAAAAATAAGAATAGTATTATATTTGATTAATTTTTAATTTCCAAAATGTGATTCAATTTAACTTTCACTAGACCAATTTTTGTCAATCAAACTTTAAAAAATAAAAATAAAAAACTTATATATAATTAACATATTAATTTTAATTAAAATTAAATTTATATTGATTTATTATTATTATTATGTATTTTTAAAAATTAGAATATAATTTACATTTTTAATGTCATTTAGGATAATGTATGCACAAGGCCACAAATGATACTAAACAATTGAAAATATATTTACATATATAATAATTAGGGGTCACCCTCTTAAATTTTACTATGTTTTCCTAAAGAGTCATAATTCTAAATATTTTATGTTTTTAATTTTTTTAGCATATTTTTTGAGTCTTATTTTGTTAGGAGTTAGTTGGAAATCTTTAAAAAATCTTAGAATCACATATATTAGCTTTGAAAATTGCATAATTTAGGTGTCATAGGAGTATTGGAGGGTGTTGAATCTATTTATGGATTCAAAAACACAATTTAAACATTTCCAAATTTGGATTTTACTAATTTAGGTGCCATAGGAGTATGGCTACGAAGGGTGTTGAATCTATTTATGGATTCAAAAACACAATTTAAACACTTCCAAATTTGGATTTTACTAAAAAAATTTACCGAATTTTGGCCAAATCTCACCGTAAAATCCAAAACCTAGAATAAATAGACTACTCCCGTCTTTTTAACTAAGTGATGCAATGCATTTACTATTAACAAAAATTATAATTCTCTCCTAAAAGTAATTTTAGTTAATGAAAATATAATTTGTATTAAAGAGAATTATTCTTTTTTAATAAATAAAATGATACAATGTAAATGATATCAACAATAACTTTAATTACCTCACAGGGGTGTAGCTCAACTGATGATTCGCTTGATATGAAGGAAATGTTGTAAATGGAGGTCACGAGTTCAAATTGCCTCGGCTTACCCGTGCCCCATGCTCGTGGGCTGTGTGGGTGCACCTAGGGGTATAATGGCAGCGGATGGGATTGGATCCCTAGACCCCGTGTCATGCAAGTACCAGTCCCTTTGTCGATTCCCCTAGTTACAAAAAAAAATAATAACTTTAATTATCTAAAAAAAATACCTCATTAACCCGTAACCCTTAACTTAAGAAACAAACTTTTTTTCTTTTGAAAAAAGAAAAGTTGATTAATGCAATATAATTCAAACCATCTTGCCCTTGGATCGAGTGATAGGGAGGTGAGAGACGGTGGGAGGACACCCATGCAATAGAGTTCCCTCCACGAAGCCACCTCCCCACATGCAATTAAAGTTCGTTGTGATAGATGGGAAGGTGGTTAAGCCTAACCGAAGGTGATGACATTTGGCACATGAAACTAGGTTGCAGGAGGACAGGATTTTCGAGGTCGATGTATAGGATGATTCTAGCAATGAAGGAGGCTATCATGGCGCGAGACAGGGAATTTTGGAAGTTTCAAATTGTTGGTATGAGCCCACTCCCCTTGCTGCATAAATTGGCAAATTCACATGGTGGTTGGCTTTACTAGTCTAGCAAATCCTCTAGTTGCTCGGGTCAGAGTTGCTCTGCACAATTTACTCCGAGTTTGATTAGAAATTTATATTCAGTGAAACAGGGGGAGAAATTCAAAGTTCTCGCCAATCCTATCCTTCTCTAGCTAGGTTGCAGGCTGGTTGTTAGCAATCAAGAACCTGGTCTCTAGAAACTGAAGAGTTTTCCTCTCCTCTATGTAGGGAGTGACTCGACCAAGGCTCTTTCAGGGTTACGAGGGAGATATTCGATGAGTGTGGTGGGGAGCAACTAGTAGGTGAATCGGCCTCCTTGTCGTGGGAAATAGTGTTGATTCTAATGGAAAAATGTGGCAAGGGTAGGGGATCCCAGAGGGGAAGTAGCAACAAGGGTCCAACCAGTGTGCCAATCAGGAATCAAACCAAGGCCGAGGAGGCAAAAGGGATATACTATCAGAAGATCCCTGTGGAAATTCGAGCTCATATTGCTTGGGTAGAGACGAAAGTGAAGAAGGAATGAGATTTCACCAAGCTTGAGGAAATTACTAAAGAGATGCACTTGTGTGTTAGTGATTCGGGTCATACTCGTACAAGAGATACCAAATACTTCAAAACTTTGGCATTGCACTAGATTGTTAAATCCGTCTTGGGGGGAATTCTATTGGACACAAAAGAGGAGCGTAATGAACTCCTACTACAAGTGGACAAGTTGAACAACAAAGTGGATTTCCTTATCAAGGCAACTATAGGCAAGGAGTATGAAGTTGCTCCTCGAGAGAAGGTGCCTATGGTTTATGTTTATGGTGAAGATAGGGACTAGAGATTTCTTAGATTCCAAGTTTTTTTTTGTTTTTTTTGTTATCTTAGTAATGATCAACATTCCATCAACCTGTTGAGTAGTTTTTATAGATTGTTTCAAACATATGATACCAACTTTGATAAACTTGGGTTCTATAAGTGGTTTGGTTTCCCTCTGGGCAAGTCCATTTTGTTTATGTTGTAACTAGTTTTTTTTTAGCAATATAAATCTTTAGCCTTACAAAAAAAATTTCAAATTATCTTATAAAAATTACTTTAATTAAATTATAAATAAATAACTTGTCAATTTGCTTAACCTTCAACTTGTGTTTCTTTAATTGCTATAAAACAATGAAATTAATATGTAACTTCTCCTATGCTAAATTTAAAATTGAGCCATAAAAAACATTAAATATTGAATTGATTTTTTATAAACTTAATTAATTATTATAATTTTTAAATTTAATTATTTTGTGTTTTTAAGATTAGGACTTCATAAATCTCTAACACAATTCATTAAATCCTCCACTATTATGGTTAACTATGAAAATATTCACTCTCAAAGGTTATAATGGTTTTTTTTTTTGTAAATAAGCAATCTTATATTAACAAACTATACACAATTATAGTCGTGGTCCTTCCCAGTTTCTTTTCTTCCTATCTGATACATCAATGGAGCAGTTTGAATACATAACACAAAATATCCCCTAGGGCCCCTCCCTTGAAGGAGAAAACATGGCATACATTCCACCACCTATTCAACAGAGCCCAGTAATTTGACAAAACAAAACACAACCTAGTAGTTGAACCGTAATGATACGCAACAGAACTAGTATTCCAATCGTAAAACCCCTATCTCAACAAAAAGATTAACTTGCCTAAGCGGCCAAGACTAAACACAACCAACATTAACCATAAACAAAGGACTAACAAAACAAAAGCCACTAGAGGGGCCGTTATGACACCTGAGCATTCACGAGTGAAGGAACCACCCCAACACCACTCGAGCCACCAGTTGCTTGCCTGCTCTCCTTCAGGATGTCCTCAGGCACAAAAGCAAACACACCCATCTGCGGAAGATAGGGGATGCCTAGCTCTTTCCCCACCGCGTTAATTTTCATATGCAGGAGATGAGTGTCTGCATACAAGTCTTTCTAGAAGGCCAAAGGAATTTCGTCACCCCCTTGCTTCTCCTCTCGTTCCAACAAGACATGGCCAATGATTCCTTTGATTATCTAGTATAAAGTGACAGTCTTCTCATATAGACCTTGTCGAGCCCTTGAGGATCCAAGATCTTGAATCCAAATGCTCCAGCACTGTTGAGCCCAGCGATGGGGCATTCTCCAGTACCTCGCAGCAAACACCATCTTCCATCTCTTCCAAATCCGCTCTAATGGACGGGGGAATGGATGCACGGTATTTCCAAGCCGCCCGTACAACCCTTGTCTATTTGTGGCTAGCTCTACGCTTCCGCCTATTCTCCGGACTCCCCGAGGCCCCAATTGAATCCATGCCACTAACAACGAACACACGGAGCTCCCTAAGACCGTCCACAACACGGTACAAGAAAGCATCACCACCTCTCGCAGGCTTGATGGAGACCCCCCTTCGATGTTTAAAGGAAAACCCACATAGGCCGAGGGATACAGAAGATACCCAGAAGGAAACTCCCATTAAGGAGGA
The DNA here is from genome assembly GCA_027924585.1 of Larix kaempferi. NCBI lineage: Eukaryota > Viridiplantae > Streptophyta > Pinopsida > Pinales > Pinaceae > Larix > Larix kaempferi. The sequence goes on along the minus strand of BSBM01000123.1, from coordinate 19,130,326 downwards.
TAAGACCTTCCCACCCAGACCCTGAAATCCAGAACTTGCCACACCAGTTTCCATAATTACGCTCGTCAGCAGCCACCCGATCCTCGTACCTCCTTCTTTGGTAATCATTGCGTTCTGCAACATGCTCGTACCTTTACCACCTGGGGAGATCGCCTACATGCTCAAACACACAAGGCTACCCTCCATATCACCTGCCCTCATAAACTCACCCGCGCAACACGTGTCAGCTCAGACCCCGCACACATCCTCCTTGCCACGTCGCCTCCCACACTATCCTCACTCGCATCCGGGGAACAAAGATTAGAATGGTTAAATATTGAGTTGATATGGATAAAGTGAAGTGAAATAGTCTCAATTTCATATAGCTTAAATGATTATAAAGAAGATCATTTTTATGGAGAAATGGATAAAAATTGAATTAAAAAATGTTAATTTATTTAAATAGCTTTAAATTACCAAATTTAGAACTTCTAAACTTGACTTTTAAAGCAATTCTTCTCCTCTCACACGCTTTAGAGGAGATTAGCTCTTCCTTCTACATTTTTTATTCCTCTTAGTTTCTACGGAACATGGGTAGATTTTAACAAATTACTCGCATAATATAATAGAGTAACAAAACATCTACTTGACACCATTGGCTATATGGCTAGAGTGGTTTCTTTTTCTTTGTGATTGTAGTCCAAACTTCCTTTTTATATGGATTTGGCGGTTATGGATTTAACGTTGGCTCTTCTAGGTTGTGAAACCCCATCAAAACAACATATTGTTCTTTAAAGGGAAAGTCCCTAACATCCTTTAGATATAGTAGAGCTTGTTTTTGAATGTTACTCTCTATACTTAGATTTTGTTACTTTCTATACTTAGATTTAAATCCGAGTTATAATATTATTTTTTTATTTTTTATTAAATCTAATTGTTGATAAACTATATAATTATTTATTTAAACTATAATAGTATCATGATTAATATTATTTTTTATCATTTGATAATTGTCCATATGTTTTTATCATGATTAATATTATTTTTTATCAAAGGTATATTAATATTATTTTTTATCATGATTAATATTATTTTTTATCATTTGCTAATTGTCCATAGGCAATGGATTTGTGTGAGTAAGATACCTTAGTTGGGATGTGTTTATATACTTTTGTTTGCTATGGAGATTCGGGATGTGTTTATATACCTTTGTTTGCTATGGGGATTCTAGAGGACAACATCAAAGTGTGAAATTTTCATAAAATTCCAAAAAGTAGTGGAGCACTTATGTAAATGAACTTGTACCATACATTAATGACATTCTTGGTTTTTGTTTTTTTATATTTCTTTACATATAGGACACCGACCTATAGTTGTTGAAACACCTACTTTGTGAGGTTTCTTTTATTCAAATGTTCGAGATGCTTTATTGACTTGTTCATTCATATTAATGTTTAAATAAAATTTTGTTGTTACATTATGTAATACCCCACACTTTGATGCTCATAATGACGTTCTTAGAAAGTAATAACTTTGTTTGTGGGGATACCATCGTATGCTATGTTGTCTATGAATAGTTGGATGTCGATAGTATTGTAAGTTATATGATGTATATGAATAGTTAGGAATCCAAGTTATATTCACCATATAAGTATAAAAGCATAACCTGGATTGATTAGTCTTTGGTCATTTGTTCTGGTTGTTGATTGTTGTGGTTTTTACTTAGTGGTTGGGTTGTAGCCATGATACTTGGTGTGTTGGATATTACTGTACTTTGTGGTGAGTGTTATTATTTCTACTTAGCGGTTGGGTTGTAGCCGCAGATATATGGTGTTCTGGACATTTCTGATACATGTCACTGTTGCTATTTGCCTCTATTAATAGTAAGTTATTTTTCTTTTCGTATGAAAAAAAAAAAACTATTCTCTAAGGAAAGTTGAGAGGGGAGGGGATTCAAAAATTACATCTTTCTTCTCACAGCCTTCAACATTACATTCTTTATACATTTCTCACATCATTTAACACATTCTATATATTCTTCACATACATTGTTCATACATCATTCTTTCTTTACATTCCTTAAATCCTTTTTTATATCCTCTCATTTATTGATATTCTTATGTGGCGCTACTCACATGGTGTAAGAGTTGTAGATAAGCCCTAATAATCTTTGATGGTGAATGTTTTGAGCAAGAAAATGAACATCTTAGGTCTTTATGGATAGTGGGTAAAAATATTTAAGATTGATAAAGCCTTTTTGTACATCTTAGGTCTTTATGGATAATGGGTAAAAATATCTTGAGATTGATAAAGTCTTTTTGTAGGTACAACAACAAACAAGAAATCAAAGTAAGGAAAATATGGAGGTTACAACAAAAGTTTTTGTTCATTATATACAAGGAAACTATTGATAAGATGATTAGGGTTATTAAGAGAAAACATAAATCCTCCTAACATTATTTAAAAGCCTTTCATTTTGGTTAGGATCTTATTGATCCTAAACAACATAACTAAGTCTAAAAATCACATGCTCATGTGGTAAGTCTAAGATTGGTGACACAAGATGCAAGATTTAGGTCAAGATGAAGAACATGGGTTGTAGCTAGTGAACATTTCACTCTACCTCTTACAATGTGTTATCTACTTTATGTTTGAATATAAAATGATGCACAAAATATTAAAAAAATAGAAAATTCCCTTTATTTTATTGATATCAAAACCCTTAAGGTAGGGAAACACCTTACATTTGAGCTTTTTATGGAAGGAATCCACTCTTGTTCACTTGCCTCTTTGAGGGGGAAACCTCCAACTAAGCAAAGCTTCAATGATACTATGCTTTATAAGACATCTCATTACACTGATTTTACTTCTTTATATATTTTATATCTAACCTCCTAGAAACTTTCTAGTAGGTTAAACCTTCTAGTAAGCCTTCTTACAATTATTGTTTTTCACACTACATATACTTCATGGGCCTTGATTAATAGAGATGGCCTCAATATGTAGCATCTTATCTATCTACTTAAGGGGGTTAGGGTAGGACCCTAACACTCTACCCCCTTAGAAAAGTGTTTCCCTCAACTCTTGATGTGAGGAGGTACAACCATAAACCAGGGTCCCATGGATGAGTGTTGACTACAAAGCTAAAGTAGGCCAAGAAACTAGGCTCCCATGTACAACTACTAGCCATCATGTTGAAGTAGTCCAAGAAGCTCCACCATATACCTATGTCCCATCTATGAGTGTTAACTACAATGTTGAAGAAGCCAATGCCCTATGTGCAAATACTAATTGCCATCCTAAAGTAATCCAATGAGCTCATCCATAAACCCAAGTCCCATGTCAAAGTGCGCATGATGAATCCCCATTGAAGATGCCTAAGATCAATACTTGTCAAATAATGGTACTCCTTGACATGGTTATGTGGATACAAATATATAAATTGATCCATATCCAAAAAATCAGCCACATAATGCAAAAGGTTAGATGTGGATCTAGAACGAATACTACCAATGGAGAATATGCAAGCTTAAAACTAGTAATCATAACCTTCTCTAGACTTCCTTTAATGATGTTCTCTACATAGAGGGGAGTAGATTCATCAAATAGAAGGTGAAAGTGTTGTCTTCATAGAAATGACAACTATCCATGTACTAGTCGTCGCATTCAACCTCTGAATCATACCAAGCAACTACTTCACTAGTATACTCTCTCTAGATGATGGGATGCATTTTATGAAGGATACAACTCTCGTTGGATTTGTGGGTTTCCTTCTTTACATTTTCACAAATTGCATACATAATCTAGAATTTTTTGATCACCGACATTTGTTTCTTCCATGGCATGTTCCACCACATTGTCATCTTCAATTCTGTGAGGGTTTGAGGACATAATTTTACAACAATTGTAATGCACTCAATATTGACTGGAAATATATCATATCAAAGCCCCAAAATTTTTCTATCAAATGCCTCTAATCTAGAGGAAATATGAGCACTCTATTAAAATTTATCTCCTTTGCAAGACCTATGCCCGTCTATAGAAAGCCTTAAAAAAGAGCATTCTTCAAATTGCAATATCTCCTTCACCCAAACTCTGATTCGCCAGCTTTTTTTTTGAAATTGCATATTTTGGTGAGGAGAATAAAAATGTGTAATTAGTTTTTATATTTTTTTCTAAAATATACTTGGAAACTAATATTAGTGTTGCAACCCTCTTTTTTCCCTTTGAAAACCTACAAAATAGAAGGGAAAAAATTCTCTCTTTTGAGCCGAGGAAAGTGATTTGATACCACTTGTTATGTACCTTAAATCTGAATATATAATGACACAAAATATCATAAAATAAGATCAAAAAACTCCTTTATTTAATGGATATCAAAACCCTTAAGGTAGAGCAACACCTTACATTTGATCCTTTTATGGACGAAATCCACTCTTGTTCACTTGCCTCTTTGAGGGGGAAACCTCCAACTGAGCAAAGTTGCTAAGCAACAAATTTCCAAAAAGAGCATGAAAAGAGAAGAAATAGGCCAGAAAGAGTACTCCATGCCTTTAATGAAGAAAATAGATGAATAGAAAGCATCTTTGAGGGGGAAACCTCCTTATACAATGTACTAAGTACACAAGACAAGACACGACAATATGATTCAAATGAAAAGGTATTATTCCTATATATAGGAGACAAAGAGGTACAATTACAACTAATGGACCCAAGCCAACATAACAAATATAATAATACTAATAACAACTGCCATTAGTAGACCCAAGCTGACATCAATAATATGTAATGAGCCACTATATAGGGGGTAATGTGCCAACATTTAGGGCTTAACATGCCCCTCCCCTTCAGACAAGTGTTGTCCTCAACGCTTGATTAGTTGTGGATGCTTATGTATGAAGGAGTCATCTTCCCATGTCGAATCTTCAATGGTAAATTATTCCACTTGATGAGGTACTGAGTAACACGGGGGGTTCACTTAGTGAACTTGTTACATAGCACGATCGTTCACGTTATATTAAAGAATATCCCTAATTTCACTAAATATTGGAAAATTCCTCCTAAAATTTTATTATTGAACCCCCCTCCCCATATTCCTTTCCAATTAAGAAAACCCCTTGTTTCACCAAATATTCTATGTATCCATTTTTATCAATCCATTTTTAATACCCCCTTTATATCATATTACCAAGTTGTAATAAACAGGATCCCTAACACATCTTAGTATACGAAAACATGATGCTAAATAAAATAATAGTAAAATGCTAATAATAATCCCACCGAGATTGCAAGGGTGACTAATCAATTTGTATTTTTGGATAGTTGAAGACCCAACAAAATAGTATTGGGAAGGAAAAATGCGTAAAGGAAACCCAGTCAAGAGATCAACATAATAAAGAATGTAAAAGGTTGATAGTCTAATACATAGTTCAATTCTTAGAAAATATGAGAATTGTAGATGTTTCACACCATTTCCTTCCAATCTACCAATTTTATATCATGTTAATATAAGTATAGCCATAGAGAGCTCATGTTTTCTATAAGCTTAATAAATTAAACTCCATAAAAATGCAAAATTGAAAGCCTTTCGTGGATGGACTCCCCTACCTTCCTATCAAAATAAACATCATTGATGTTTGAACCCAAATGAACATAGATAAATTCCTCTTACTTCCCAATAACACCATATGATCATGCGCATAAGCTGGATTTGGGTCATTCACAAGATACAAAATATGAATTTCCTCCACTTCCTCTACATTTATCCTTGCAATGAAGGGAATTAAAAAAATTTAGTTACCTTTTCTTGGGTTATATATATATATATATATGAGAGAGAGAAAAAACTCCATTGTTAGGTTTCAAGCAGGCAATGGTTATAAAGATACATAGATGGTGAAACTTATATGATATCATTTCATGGTAACGATAACACATAGGGTATGTAAATAAGGATTTAGATTTTCACCTATGTTCATGTCGTTTCCAACACAATATTAAGATGAATTCCTTGCATAGAAGAATTGAAATTACAATTGTGAATGTGCCAAATATAACTCAATCTAACAACTATTTCTAACTGGCAATGTAAAAATGTTAAAGAAGAATACAAAAGTTGAAAGAAATAATTAGTCAATAAAGATTGATCTCACTTTTCTTGGTTCTCATGAAGCAAGGTTTGATTGAATCTCAATGTCCACGTAAACCCTTATCTAAAAAATGAAGATTTAGATCTTTTACTCGAATACCTAGCAAAAATACAATACAATTATTAAACTTTGGAACTCCCAATTAACTACATATCTTAACCTAAATATCAAAAACGATATAACATCAATTCAAACCAATCCTAATAAACTATTAAATGAGGATAGCTCAAGGTGAGTAATCCAAAGAGACTTCCATCGATATTATCATTGGTACACTATTATCATATTTATGCAAAACTTAGGATCATAAGCAATATCAAATAAAAATCGAGGGTCCTTAAGTTTTAGGTGGGTATGAATTTATTCCATGATTTGGAGCTATGAATCCATCCCACAATTTGGAGGTTATTCCGTAGCTCACCCAAATAAAATAACCCCTAATATTTATATTACTATGTCAAATTAAAAATCGCCCTTGACCCCTTAATACGGTGCAATATATTTTTGAGTTTTTTAAGAGTATTCAAACCCCCAATGTGAATGGACGTGATATGATATTGCCTCGCTAGTGAACCCCCCGTGCTGAGTAATAACATGATTGTGTAGGTGTTTGGTCCTTGTTTCAGTGATTTGTTTAGGTTCTAATATGAATTTTCCTTCTTCATCAAGATCTGGGAAGATAGTTTGAATTGGGATCTTGTCTCCTATAGTTTGAATTGGGATCTTGTCTCCTATTACCTTCTTTAAGCAAGAAACATGGAAAACTGGGTGACCCTTGAAGATGAAGGGAGCTCCAATTTGTAAGCCATACTACCAATCTTCTGCAACAATTTATAAGGACCATAGTACTTGGGTGCTAATTTATTGTCTTTATTTAGTTGCTTGAGTGACACTTGTTTGTAAGGTTGTAGCCTCATAAATACCCAATCCCATTCAAAAATCCTTTCACTGCGATGTTGATTTGTTTATTGTTTCATCTTGTTTTTTGACATAGCCAGGTTTTCCTTTAGTAACTGGAGAGCTTCTTGTTGGTGCTCTAGGTGATCTTCCACAACTTGAACTTTAGATTTTCCTCTTAAGGGAGATGTGATAGATGGATGATGGTACCCATAAAGTGGCATAAATGGAGACATTTTTGATGATGTATGGAAGGAAGTATTGTACCACCATTCTACCAAAGATAACCATTTCACCCACTATGTTTGTTTATCAGATGCAAAGCAACGAAGATAGCCTTCCAAAAATTTGTTCACTATCTCAGTTTTCCCATCAGATTGAGGATGATAAGAAGAACTATGAGCCAATTGGGTACCCAAACAAGAAAATAATCCAATCCAAAATTTTCCAGTGAATGTTGGATCTCTATCACTTACAATAATCTGCGGGTTCCCATGTAACTTCTAAACTGATTCCATGAAGGCCACAACAACTGTACTTGCATTAAAAGGGTGAGAGAGTGCACAAAAGTGTGCATACTTTGTGAGCCTATTAACAACCACCATAATAAAATTCTTCCCTTCTGACATGGGTAGACCTATGATAAAATCCATTGAGACTTCCTCCCATCACTGAAAAGGTATTTCTAATGTTGTAAAATACCTGGGGTCTTAACTGTTTCAACCTTATTTTGTGGGAAAACCAAACATTCTACCACGAACTTTTGAACATCAGATTTAAGACCTTCCCAAAATAATTCATTCTTGAACCTGTGGTACATTTTTAGGAATCTTGAGTGCACACCTAAGGAGAGGTGTGTAATTCCAAAAGGATATTTAGTTTGAGTTGGGAGTTCTTACATATATATAAGCGATCCTTATACCACAACGAACCATTTTTCCACACAAAAGTATTTGATACACTGGGATCCTTTTGTATCTTTTGAATGAGTGTATCCTTTATGGAGAGTGCATCTGTCACCACATTCTGGTTCCCTTTTTATAGATGATTTCAAAGTATATCCCAACATCTTGGTTACCCAGTTTGGTTGTTCTTCTGAATATAGTCTCTGTTCTAAGAAGTATTTAAGACTATCATGACCTGTTTTGACCTTGAAGTGCCTACCTATTAGGAAAGGACACCATTGCTTAAGTGCATGCAGTATTTCCCTCATTTCCTTCTCATAAATTGGTTTATGTAAGTTCTTTCCTTTGACTGGTCAACTTTTGAAAGCAAGGGGCCATCTTTCTTACATTAGAACAACATCGATTCCATTTCCTGAGGCACCACATTCCATAATGAAGGTTTTTGAGAAGTCTGGTGTGGTCAAAACAAGAGCTTTGCACATTTCCTCTTTAAGTTGTTCAAATGCTTGAGTTTCCTATGGAGTCCATGCAAATGCTTCCTTCTTTAATAATGTTGTCAGAGGTGCTGCTATTCTTCCATAGTTCTGAACAAACTTGCGGTAGTACCTTTCCAAACCTAAGAATCCTCTAAGATTCTTCAAGGTTTTGGGAATCGGCTAGTCCATCATGGCTTTAATTTTGTTAGGGTCTACCTTGACACCTTCATGAGATACAATATGACCCAAATACTCTACATCCTTTACCCCAAAGAAACATTTGGAAGGTTTTGCGTATAGTTGTTTCTCCTTTAGTAGTTGTAGCACCCTGTCGACATATTGAACATGTTCTTTCGAAGACTTGCTATAGATTATTATATCATCAAAACATACTAACACAAATTTTCTAAGGAAGGGCTTGAAAATGGAATTCATCAAATCTTGAAATGTGAAAGGTGCATTCGTAAGGCCCAAAGGCTTGACCAGAAATTCATAATGACCTTCATGAGTTCTGAATGTTGTTTTGGGATGTCTTCTTCCTTCATTCTAATTTGATGATACCCTGAATGGACATCCAACTTTGTCAAGTAAACTGCTCAATGTAGTTCATCTAACAATTCATCAATGACAGGAATACGAAACTTATATTTAATGGTGATCTTGTTGAGTTTTCTATAATTTGGACACATACGCCATGATCCCTCCTTCTTGTGTACCATTACCACTGGTGCAGAGTAAGAACTTTGTCTAGGCCTAGTTATGCCATCCTCTAACATTTATTCAATCATGTGCTCAATTTCACTCTTCAAGACATAGGGGTATCTGTAAGGTCTGATGTTAGGAAGAACACTTCTTGGAATTAAGTGAATAGCATGATCAAAATCTCGAGTAGGTGGAGGACCTTTTGGAATATCTTCAAATACCTTGGAATTCTTATCAATGACCCTTTGGAGATATAAGGGAATAGGATGCTTATATGTTTGAACATCTAATGAGCATAATTACGCAATTACACCTTAATGTTCGTTTTTCAATGATTTTGTCATACCATTAGAGCTTATCACCTTGCTTGGATTCCCTGTGATACCTGTTAATTCAAATTATTTTCCTTCCCAAGAAAATTTCATTAAAACTAAAATCCACCCTGCCCAATGATTGTATCCATTGAACCCTTAAGACAACATCAACACCACCCACTGGGATAACAATAATTGGACTATTCAATACATATTCCCCCATAGTAAGATTAATATTATGGAATTACCCTGAGTAATTGATAGTTTCTCCATCTGCAATCATTACTTGAAACTTTGGTTTTGGATATACAAAGCAATTGAGAGCTTTGGCTAATTTAGAGTGAATGAAATTATGATAACTACCATAATCAATCAACACTGTTACCTTTTTCTTTCTAATATATCCTTCGATCTTGAGAGTTTGAGGAGTGCTAATTCCAACCAATGCATGAAAATATATGGTGGGAGTAATCTATTTGGAAGTAATCTCTTCTATTTCTTCTCTTGAGATGGTTCTTGTTATTTTGCTTCTTCCTCTTCACAATCTATGTAGAATAATTTATTCTCTTCACACTTGTGTTCCTTACTATACTTGCTGTCACAATTAAATCATAGACCTTTTTCTATTCTTTCATCCAGTTGTTGAGGCGTCAACCTTTGAAGTGGGTTAGAAGAAGGAACATTACTCTCTCTATATGTGTTGGAGGTGGTCCTTCTAGTAGTCATCGCCTATTTTTACTTTTAATTTTCCTTGCCAAACTAAAAGCATTGTCTATGATTTAGGTTCAAGTATATGTATCTCATGTTTAATATTCTCCTTTAAAGTGACCATAAAAATATCCAAAAACTTATCTTCTGAAATATTCTTCACTCTAAGACTTAACTTCTGAAACTACTTGATGTGATCTATAACAGGACCTTTTGTTTGAGATTTATCAACTGACTAAAGAAAGTGTTTCTCATCGAAACAAAGTGATACATTGGCTATCAGGAGATATATTATTTCTTCAAATACTAAAAAGAAGAATTGGACAAGACAATAAAATAGAGGAGAGGTTGGCCCCTCATGGTCTTTTAAATAAGGTGATGTCCCATGGATTTTAAAGAAAAGTTGATAAACATTAAAGAAACCAGAAAATAAAAAAGACCAAGAGAGAAGATGGAAAAAAGAGGGCATAAGCCCATTCATTTTATTATTCATATGAAAATAACTTTTATACAATTTTTACACATAACTACCTTCAATCGTCAAGTAACGGTAAGGTAATTAGGACTTTATAATTAGGGACAATATTTCTAACAATACCCCCCAATCATAAGTCCATACAAAAGTTTCATCCAACAATAAAAAACTAGTGCAAGAGCTGATATCAAGTCCATGTCGATGAAGATTCATCTGAAAATGTTCCAAATGGATGCCAAAACCAAGTGATAACCTGTAGATGTTCACTAAAGTGAAACCAAAAATTGATGAGAGCAAAAAACCATGAAGAGAACTGAATTGGCTTCAAATTCCAACACATATCATAACCTAAAAATGCCTGACAAATCTAAATGTGCCAAGCAAAGAGGCAAGATCCAAAGAGGATCCTTGTATGTGAACAAATAAGTTCACAAAAAAGCTCTAAAAAAAATGACACATAAAAAAACTGTCAATAATCAGTTGACAAAAAAAAGTGTCAAAAGACATCCAAAACCAATATCCACCTATATCCATAACTTGTAAACAATTCTCAAAAGTATACTTCGAAAATTGAAGCTTTACACATCATCTTCATCTATATTCCCCCCTGTAAAATGAAAAGTGAGAAGTCTAAATCATTTGATATACCCACCTGAAAGTGGAAAGGGATGATCAGATTGTCTTTGAGTGGAATCTAAAGACTCGATCTTCAACTCAAAAGATTATCGGAGAAATGTGGGCCTTGGTCATGCCCTGTATCATCAAATCCTGAATCAAAACACTCATGTCCGTCTGCAGTAGTAATATCACCAATCAAACATGTTTGTACCTGTGTATGGATCCGACTGTAAGAACTCTCTAACAAATTGGCTTCCAATGACCAACTCCAAATACATAACCAACCAAAATGCACCTTTTTCCTCCTAATTTTTGGTTGCTTGCAACACTTATCTGAAACATGATTTTTCTTCCCACAAAAATGACATGGGTGAAGATCAAAACACTGAAATTCCTAATTCCCAACTCGGTGACAGTGTTGACATTGTTCAAGTTCATTTTTCAACAAATCACCACCATCATCAATACTTATATCATCATCTATATCAACATTTGCGTTAGCACATTGATCATCATCCTGTACCTGTACATGTTCCATATCATTCTGTACATGTTCCATATTATCAGCATTAAACAAAAATCCACCACTCACAAACTTGATTGGTTTTGTATAATTAGAAATATGAGAAAGATCATCATCAGCCTTTTCATAGCCTAAACCAATTTGTTTAATTTAAATTGAACCTCTTCCCAAGGTTGAACAAAATGTCGATCCTTCAATTCATTCTCTTTATCTGCTTTGTTGTCAGTGTCATTAATTGAAAACATACTGAACCGGTCGAAAACATACTGAACCGGTCCTCACAATTAACAAGTACATGTTTGTTGTTTGATTCCTTAGTAACATCATTTTGATCTTTTTTGTCTGATTTAGTATCAAGCAATGGATTATTCTGAAAGAGAATGAAATTGGACTTTTGATGTCGAACAAGACTTAATTCATCTGATAACAAGTTATTTTGAACTTTCAACATGTCCAACTTTATGTGCAATACTTGTAGACAAGTAAATATAGACATAAGCATTCCTTTGTTCAGTGAAACTGTGGGTGTTGGAGTTGTACTGGTCAATGTTTAGAGCTGATGAAACAAGTCTTCAATTTTTGTCATTCTTTTAATTATATATCTTCGAAAATGAGAATGTTTTTTTTATGTGAAAATTTGATGTGTTTAATTTAAATCAACAAACCACGACACACACTAAATTCCTAAAACCCCTTATTCAATTTCAAATGGGTCTAGAACATAATCTCAAAAAATTAATTTGTATTAAACCACTCCTAATAACTACCAACAAATACCTCATATCTCCTTTACAATTCCCTTATAACTCCAATTACATCAATTGACTTTTCAAAATAAATTTTTATAACTCCTTTCCCAATATAATTAAAACATTTATAACACCTTATCCCTCCTACTTGCAAAATTACATAACCTTCTTATAACTCCTTAAGACATGCTCCTTACACATTATGAAAACCCCTTTTTACAAAAAGTCACATACACCAACTCTATTGACACATTATCCAACCCTCTATTAGATAAAAACCTTTTTTTTAATCCACGTGTTTAAAATGGCTTTTAAAAATAAAGTAGTAAAAGAATTAAGTCAATTACAAAACTTTTTGAATATGTCATACAAATCAAGTCTCGACTATATAAAGATCGGGTGTAAAATTCAATTACTTCAAAATATATATCAGTATAGATATCTTAAACTCCTATAATTTCTTGAGGTGTATTTTTTTTTAAAAATTTAAACTTAACAAATTTAATTTCTTTTGATTGATAGATCAAAAGGTTTTAAGTTTTTATTTTATCGACTTTTTAATTACTTTTCATAATATTTTATTTTATGAGCCAATGTTGAATTTTTTTTAATACTTTCCATAATTTTTTATTTTATGAGTTGACATAATTTTTTAAAATTATTATATTAGGAACAAACGTTACAACATCTCCCCCATACTAAGCTGTAAAACACTCCCCATACTCTCCCCATACTAAACTATAGAGCACGAGCACTCCCCATAACTCTCCCCTGAACTGTAAAACAACTAACATGATAGCTTTTATCAATGCTCAAATGTTTTTAAATAATTTTTCTCCACCAAAAAAAGAACTGCTGATCTAGGTCGAAGGTAATCAAAATGGCGTGAGAAGAGTATATCCCACCAATATTATTCCATAATGTTTTTCACTGTGGGGTAGCTCTGAAGAAGCTCTAAAGCAGACATGGCACACGGTGACTGACCTAAATCTTACACAATACTGTAATTTTGGGCATCTATAGAATGCAGATTGTGTACAACCCAATAAAATACACCCTAGGGAGGGCGCAGTATTGCTTCCACCGATGGTTTATCTATTTGTAGTTAAGATCAATAGTAAATAATAAGCTTCCACGTTACTCATCCGTCCGCTGTACTCTGTTTATTTATCCTGCCAAAGCATTTTAAAATCCCATAGAGATCCTCCACTGTTTCTCTAATACTCCGATTTAATCCTGGCCGTTCATAGCAAGGCTAATAATTTTTCTGCACTGAAAAATATCTCATGCTTCAGAAGCATATAAAATATGTGTAATGGTTTCCTACAGAATTGATCCTTCGTAATATTCTTCGATTAACAGGACAAAATTCCGTTATCATTAAAACCTTCGACGAGGAAAAAATATTGAGATCTCTTCTGACAAGTACAAAGACTAAAGACTGAAACATTAATCTACCTTTCCAAATATCATGCAGGTTTCATTTTTAGCCACTTCGGTTCACAATTTCGAGCTTCTTCTTCACTTACAGACCGCAAAACCCAACACAAACCATAGGAGACAAAGGTGGTAGATTGTTAATTTGAATGTCAACTGCAGAGTTAGTCATACTTCAGAGTTAGTAGTACTGGCCATTACAATCCTGAGTAAAGCATCTAGGATCTTAAAAATTAGTTCCACAAACTATAACAAAATTTACCCGTTGGGCTCGATTCTGGAGCAGAAAACCATTCTCCTTTAGGAGTTATGAGCAACGCTCAAACTGCAATAGAAAAAGTTCAAATTAATTTACTGGTGATTTCTCAATAAAATGGAGGCTTCAAAACAATGGGGTATCCTCACGCCATTCTCTATGCAGACCGAACCTCCTTCTCTAATGTGGACTGCAAACTTCACCTGTGGATAACTTGATCCAGAAACTTGGCCTCACGATATGCACTATGTAATAAACAACGATATGATATAGCTCCAAAACCAAATCCTTCTCAATTGTAATAATACGACCTCCTCCTCCTTGAGTACAAGATGAGTTCTAGAAGAAGAGATTCCGGTGGACACTCTGGCTCTTTACGCCCTTCCTCCAAATTGCGTCCAATAAATTGTGACCTCCACTTGAATGTGTTCACCCACGTTTATTTTTTATGGTAAAATTAAAATACCTCCACATTTAACAATGTAGCAGCGATACCTCTGCATATAAAAATGCGGCAATGTGCAACTCAACCAGTAAGCCCATGCAGAACATTACTCCATTCTATTATCCACCAAAAATTCATCGTGTAATATGGTGCCGGAAAAAACGAATAAACACAAAAAAACTAAAGTTCAATGCGTGATTTATACCTGACCTTTTTACTTTGATTTATGGCCTCTGTTACTTGACCCAATCCCTCACACAAGCAACGTTGTAGAAACCATGAGCAAGTTAGCAACATCTCTCTCGGTGGATACCCCTTAGCACCCTCATGCATGCTTCATGGCAGACAGATCGGATGTCCTTCTTTCTGATTTCCACCATTGATTATGTCAGCATCATTTCCCTTCACGTACTCAATCAGAATCAATCTCTTGCTCACTAGGGTTTCTCCTGTCGATCTCTTCTAAGTTCTTGGTCACAACTCAACTTCTCCGTGCAGATTTCTCATTTAGATAGCAAGAAATCCCTCGCCACGGATCATATGTAGCTTTGATACCACATGATAAACATTAAAGAAACCAGAAAATTAGAAAGACCAAGAGAGAAGATGGGACATAAGTCTAAGGTAATTACGACTTTATGATTAGGGACAATATTGCTAACAAAGGTGATCTTTCTTTGGAAAAGGAAGTTATAGTGGGTGTGACGGTGCCTTCCTTATATGGGTCTATTCTAGGACATTGCTTCATTGTAGATGAACATTTGTCAAGTTTGAAATCACATGACCATTTGAACCTTCTAAGGGTACGTATGTCACATTTTTTTTTTATCCCACATGTTAAATAACAATTAAATTTTTATGTGTTGAGTTTGTAGTGTGTTGTTGCAGCAACATCTCCCCCAAATTTTGTACATATAGGGGCCCTTCCTTTGCATTTTACTAGAAAGACTGCCTAAAGAAGTTAATTCTCCTTTTTACTTAGTTTTTGTTTCAACTGAGGAATCTACTTTAAAAATTGAAGTTTTTCTTCTAAGTCAAAATTCACAATTCTCTCTCGAAACTGGGGAAGAACTCAGCGAACTCTCCCGAAACTGGCGAAGAACCTAGCGAACTCTCCCGAAATTGAAAAAAAAAAAACCTCACAATTCTCTCTCGAAACTGGGGAAGAACTTAGCGAACTCTCTCGAAACTGCGGAAGAAACTTAAAATTCTCTTCTGAAATTGCGGAAGAACTCAAGATTCTCTCCCAACACCGCGGAAAGACTTAAAGTTACTCACTGAAACAACGAAAACACTTAGCGTGTTTTTTTTTTTTTTTTTTTGGAATAAACTTAAAATTCTCTCCCGAAACTGCGGAAGGAATTTACAATTCTCTCCCGAAACTGTAGAAGGAATTCAAGTTTCTCTCTCGAAACTGCGGAAGAACTCAACGAACTCGCCCGAAACTGCGGAGGAACTTGAGATTCTCTCCCGAAATTGTGGAAGCTTTCGCCAAATGTTGCCATAGTAAGTCGTCGATAAAAAACTTGAACAAAGTTATTTCGTAAATTGCGGAAGGACTTTCTGAGTCTTTCCGAAACTTCAGGACGACTCGGCAAAGCCAGCCGCGATAAGCTTTCGAGAGAGTGTATTTCAGAAGAACTCACAAAATGCTCCTGAAACGCCGAAACGATTCGCCATCTTGTTCCGCCACTGCGAAGTGTTGCTTTTTGCCTCTTTTTTGAAATAAAGTTTCCATCCTTTCGGGAGGAACTCCTGAGTTCCGACCGCAACTGCGGACGAAACTTGTGAGTCCACCCCGCAACCGACGGTCGCGTTTAAATGCCAAGTCGGCTTGAAAAGACCGCACCGTACGAGCATTAAAACCCCGTTTTAATGACACCACCTACCCGTTTAAATGCCGCACGTGTCTAACTTTATATAAGGGCAGTGGGGTTTCGTTGATCCCATTATTATTTTGTTGTTCAAAGAACGTCGTTGGGAAGACCGCGTCGGCTCGCTCCAGCTCAGCACATCCACGCCCGCGTCCACCTCACTCCACCACCGTCTCGTCTCCAGGTAGGCTTTTAACCGTCATCTTTGTCTAATCTTCATGTCGAGTTACTTTTTGGGTTTTCCCGTTTCATAACGTGGTCGATAGACATTGGTAGCATAGGTCATTTTTGTTTTTTCGGCCGCCATGGCCCCATAGGTTTCTCATTCCTACCAATTGAAAGCCGTAGCCATGACCAACCGAGTTTTTTACTGGCCACATTCCAATCGTTTTCCTACCCGGATTCAAACTTCATACCGGCTGCAGGCCATTTCGCAAGAATTATTAATGATAGTAGTGGTCGATTGAGATACTCAATCACTCACCTACTTGGCTCAGTTAATGATTGTGGAAAGCAGTTCCTTGTTTTCATTGTTTATTCATAGGATTTTTTCCACTCCAGGCCAACCCACCACTGACCATTAGAAGTGCTACGATGAAGGGCATCCTGTCTCCAAGGACTAGGAAGGAAGTAGGTTTCTTCCACGTCATATGCTTACCTTTTCAGAAGCATTCCAAAAGTTCCTGACTACACATTGTCTCCCTAGAATAATCAAGTCCGAGGACCATATTTCATTTTCTGAAATGATCTATTTTGTTTCCCCAGCATGCAGCTTTATAATTTTGTCTATATTTCTCATTAGCATGTTAAAATTGTCCTTCTCTATGTTACACTCTCATAACATGTTGTAAATTTTTATAATGATTCACATTTGGTTGCTAGCAGGGATAAGCCACGATGCCAAAAGGTGGTAGCAAGAAAACTAAAGTGACGAAACCAGAACCAGTGCAACTAAGGACTGAAACTATTTTCCAAGACACTAAGTGTACCACCGGCGTTCCTCCCGAGGTCCGTTGGGGAGATGTTTACCGGATGATCAGGGACCAGGATATCCCAGATGTATTATTGGAAGAAGAACAAATCTACCTCAACATCAGAACTTCCAGCATAGCTAGGGATTCTACTCGCCCTGAATTGTTCCCATGCTCTGAAGTGATCCGGTGGATACTGGAACATGCCAACCCAGAGACAAGAGTGTTGCATGACAGCAAGGGAGAGCCTTTCGCTTCATTCCATCCAGCGTATATTGCAGCAGCCTACAAATTCTCATGTCCCCAACAAGCTCTAAGTGACGAATGGTTGGGTAAGATGAATAATACTGAGATGGCCAAAAAATTATTGGTCACAGGCAAACACCTGAGGAAGAGAGATAATGATGAATATGATGTTCAGAGCCTAAGACCTCCTTTTAGGTTAATCGCCCTGATGTTATGCAGAATTTTTGGCATGCCCGATGGCACTGTATATAGGATACAATGGGCCCCCATTATCCACTTCATAGCATTCAAAGGAACTGTGTTTGATTGGGCTACTATCCTTTCGGACAGCTTGGCATCCACAGTGGCCGCTGCAAGAGAAGGTCTGGCCTTAAAAAAGTCAGAATTTTACATGTCTTCTTATCTCATTGACTGCATCTTGGCCAAGCTCTCTTTCCCCAGGCTAGGTTGCACATGGGATAAAGCCAACACCCCGGTCTACACTGCTTATAAAATAATGTGGGCTTAAAATTACAGAGCAAACTATAAGCTCATCTGCGAAGAGTTCATCATGCCTCTATATGAGCAGATGTTCAAGGGAGAGCCCAATTGACTATCATAAAATGCCATGGAGGTCCTGGAAAACTATGGCGATTTTTATTTCTCAGAGCAGGGCACCTACATCAGGATGTTTGGAGGTACCAAAGCACCATACATTTTGCCAAAATACACTACTGATTATGTAGTCCTTAAGGAAGCAGTCAGGCAAATTTTCCTTGATGGAATAGGAGGGGTGCTTAACAAGCAAAATAAGGCTTCTTTCCCTCCTTTGCCCTTCTGCATAGGAGCCTACAAATTCTCAGGGGTTGCAACAGCTGAGGAATATGTTTAATAGCTGAAAGCTTTCCACTTCGGTGAAATGATCTTCCATAGAAATGATAGGCGGAGCAAGGTTGCCGAACATTGCAAGGAAGTTTATGCTCATTTTGAATATGCTCATTACTATGATGCAGAGCAAGAAGTGTTCAGAGGCATCAGCAACATGACTGAGTTGCAGATTTGTCGTCAAGGCAGTGGAGCAAGCTCTAGCTCTGCCCCAGCCTGAAAAGCCAGTCTGCAGAAAGAGAGAGAAGTAGCTAAGGCCCTATCCCGTGAAGAGCAAAGATTGAAAGAGGAAGCAAGATTGCAGAGAGAAGCTGAGGAAGCAATATTGCAGAAAGAAGCTGAAGAAGCAAGGTTGCAACAATAAGCAGAAGATGCAAGGTTGCAGAAGGAAGCAGAAGATCGAGAGCAGAGGGAGGAAAGTGAAAATCAGCAGCAAGCTAAAGAAGAAGAAAGAAGGCATAAAATTGAAGAGGAACAAAAGGCGGAGGAAGAACTTAAGACCAATGAAGATGCCCAGGCAGGTGGCTCAGGCATCCAAGATATGGAAACAGACACATCTCAAGCAGGTGTCCCCGACACCCAAAATGTGGAAACAGAGACAACTCAAGCAGGTGTCCCCGGAACCCAAAATGTGGAAACATACACATCTCAAGCAGGTGTCTCTGGCACCCAAAATGTGGAAACGGACACATCTCAAGTAGTACAGACCCCACCCATAGAGACATAAGTACATGTAATAGACCTCCCAATCGTCCCTTACACCCCATCAGAAGATCATACTGTGTCCCGATGGGATGAATTTGTGTATAATAAGAAGAGGAATGCGGTAGTCTTGAAATCGGAAGAGAGGATAAAGAGACTTTTTCAAGAAGATATTGTTACCCGGCGGGAGACCACGGTGATGCAAAATACAAATAAGGCTCCCATAGCCATGGCATCCGCCGCTGTGTCAGCAGCAGAAGCAACAAAGGACAATGTGGTCGATATGGTTAGAGAATTTGAGTCAACAAAGAGGAGAGCTCGCATGTTGCAACATACTATGGCTAATGAGCAGGCTTACAGGGATCTTGTAGTGAATAAATATAATCGCCTGGCTATTGATCACAAGGAATTGTCAGATAAGTATCGCTATTTAGAAGAAGAAAAGGAGCAACTGGCAATCCAGATGATGATTCTAGAAGCAGAAAAGAATGATTCTGAAGCAGAAAAGAATGATTCTGAAGCTAGAATTTCTCATCTGCAAGAGATAAGCAAGCAATGGTTGATCAATTAGAGCAGGCATAAAGCAGAGCAATAGATATGTCTCCCTTTCATGAGCTGTCCTGTGACATTCTGAGACAAATGCACTCCACACAGGAGCTGATTACTGAGGAAGTGTGCAGGCTCAAAGCCATGATGGTTAGATTAAAAGAAGTCAATGCAGAGGCCAATAGGCTTAAGGGAAAATATACTCGGGTTAAAGCAAACATCCTGAGCCAGATGGAATGGAGAGAAGGGAAGGTTGATTTCTCCAAGCATCTCCCATTCAAGTCGGTAGATGATTTTAAAGAAGATGTATCCCTTATGGAATTCTGTAGGAACTGTGGCCTTAAGCTAATGGCTAAGATCCAGGGAACAATGGATAAAAGTAATAGCCTGTATCAAAAGATCCATGAGGTACATGATAAGTGCAAGATGAGTTTTTCTTAGTCCCTCGATGAGTTTCCAAGCAAAGAGCAACGTTTATCAGACTTGAAGGAAGAGCTAGGCATTCAAATAGAATATGTAAAGAAGATTGATGTCCTAGCCACTGATGATTTCCATCACTATATTGGGCTGTCATCAATATACAGTCATTTGCTTAAAGAAATCCACCAAGCAGCAGTTGCAGAAATTCATGGTGTTGAAGCAGAACTTGGTAAACATGTGACTTCTCAGAAGATCTTGCTCTCTTCCCCATCAAATGTGGTTATCAGAGACACTGGTATCTGGTTCAGTTACATAGCAGAGGAGAAAAAGAAAGCAGCAGTAGTAGTGGCAGCGAGTCCAAGCACCTCTCTCCCAGTAGGATCACCTTCCCAAGGGTGAACACACTGATCCTAAGGCGTTGTTCCTATTTTGCATTTGGTCTCCCTATGTTTAAAGCGTAGAATCACTAGACAACTGCCATTTTCTTTTTTTTTTTGAGAAATTTTTTGTTTTAAGAAAAGGGCCATGATTTGTTTATTAAGAGGAAAAGTCTGTAGAGGACATGTGTAAAGAGCCAGGTGGCAGCCCAAGAGGCATTTTGTAAAGATATAAATAGAAGCTTAGGGAATAGTGTAAAGGACTTTTTGCAGGGAAAAGAATTTTCTTAACTTGTACGAGCCATCTTGTACTTGCTTCAAGAAAATGAAATTTGCCTAATAAGAGCCTGGAGAGGACGTCTTTTGCATGGAAATGGATGTTGGATGCATGCTGGATTATTCTTGTGACTTTCATATTCTACAGTGAGATCTTTCTTTGCTGTCTTGAATTATTTCTCTGTATTGAATGATTTTACTATTTCTTGTGCAAATGATTTTTTCTCCTACATGAGTAATGGAATACGTTATATGTGAATTGGAAGCTATCTTCTAATATCTTTTGCCTTCTTGCTGTAGATATATCTTTATGATTTAATGGCTGTTTGTTGATCTTTAGACACTTTTTTTAGCACATTACTCATACTTATAATTTTGCTCATTGCAGGGACAGTTTAGGTTTATTTTGGTTTTAAATACAGATTTGTTTCAAGTTCTTCATTTAGATTAAGTTAGCTTAGGCATTTGCATATCATTTTAAACCATAAAATCAAAAAGAACAGTGGATCGAGCCATAACCGGTGTAATTGAAGCAAATCTTCAAACGCAACGGTTTCTAGAACCGCTAACCGGACGGATTCCCCATACCAAACGGTGGACAATCTAATTGGGATAGTCTACCTGGGAGAATCCCTTTCTGCTTGATGCTGCGATCTTCAGAGCATTAACAGTTTTTGGCGCTAGAAGGAGGGCCTGAAAGTGCATGGCTGATAAAGGAAAATCTCCCACTGTCAAAAATGTAACTGAAAACCCGCTTAAAAAAGGAATTTCAGACAACCCAAATCTTGAAGTAGCAAACCAAGAAAACCTCATCTCTGATTCTGAATCTCAAGAAGTATTGTATGCTGTACCTTTTGCAGAAATAGAAGATTTAAGGAGACATACACGATCATATGTTAGACAACTAGGTGGTTTAAACACAGTGAATTTCCTCCCTAGGAAAAGTTCTCTTAGAAAAGAATGACAGTACACCCGTGATTCGATTCTTGTGTAGAATTTTGAAGAGCTAGTGAATTTAACCTTGGAAGAAATTGCAGAACCCCTTAACAAGGTCGATCTTGAAAACCCAGAAAATATTTCAGATCAAGAAAGTCTTGGAGAACTTATTACTCCAAAGAACACTTCAGTGAATTCACCATACAATTCTCCACCTGATTCTCCACATAGAGACATGACCATACCTGCTTGGAGAGCAAGGGGAGTGTTGAATCTAGCTGGGCCATTCCACAATCTTCCAAAAAATCCAGAGAAAGTCTTGCCTAAATTCGACCCAGGGAAAGCCATTTCTGTCGAAGATCATCTCAAGAGTTTTTATTTAGCTCTGAATCTTTTAAATGTGCAACATGAAGATGTAGTCTGTAGGCTTTTTCCATACACATTTGAGTCGAAAGTATCGTCCTGTTTTTTTAGCTTACAACCTAGCTCGATCTCAAGCTGGGATGAATTTGAAAAATGTTTCTTAAAGAAATATGGAAACAAAAAAACTGTAGCTACGCTTATGAAAGAATTATTGTCCATGAGAATGGAAAAGAAAGAAAAGGTTCAAGACTTCAACCAAAGGTTCACAACACTCTTAAATAGTTTCAGTGAAGCTAATAAACCAACAGGGGAATCTCCGGTTGAATATTATACAACAGCTCTTGAAGGACCCATAGCAATATTCGTTAAAAGATCTAAGAAAACCACGCTGATAGAGAATTTCGAAGAAGCTAGAAAGGTGGAAGAAGAAGCGGATAGCATTGCTAAACATGCCTTAGATGCAGAAACAAAACTAGCAGTCAGTAAAAAAACCTTGCTGCTCACCAGAGGTAAAGAAGAGTCATCAATAGACATGGAGAATGTAGTTAAGATGATGCAGAAGTTGTCCAATAAAATTGTAGATCTCGAGAAAGATAAAGCTATTAGTACATCTAGGAAACCCTTCAAGCCATTTTACAAAAAGAGGGAAGACAACGATCAACCTCATCCACCCATGAATACTTCCCCTGTTTTAAACCTCAATGAAATAGGGATGGAAAACTTCTGCACCTTTCATCAAGAACCGCATTCAGAAAAGAGCTGCCCACAATGGTTAACTCTATGAGTTTAGTCATGAACCAAATGCTGGATTCACAGATTCCAGATCAAGACGATCCTTTAGAGGAATCAAGCCCTGAATTAGAAGAACCACCTCCGGAAACCACTATGGTGCTATGGGATTGGGTACTTTTAACTAAATTAGTAGAAGAAGATCCCATAGAAAACTCTCTCTCTGCTGTGAACATTAATACTCGCAGTAAAGGTCCTATTACGGATCCTGTGCCAAACTCGACTCCTCCCAAACCTAAAGTTTCAAAATAACTACCTAGAAGACATATAGCAATCATTCCACCGCAACCTAAAGCTAACCAAACAGCGGCCAAACAGCCAAACATTGACACCATAGTTCATCAACCAAAGGTCACAATGAATAAAACAGACCATCCTGCCAGAATTGGGAACGAATCTGATATAGGATATGACATTATTGAGGATATAAAGAAAGTCAAAGCAAATGTATCAATATTTGATATGTGCAGTTTGCCTCATAAACGAGATAAGCTGTTGCATGCTCTGCAAGCCCAGCCCAGCACTCCATTAACAGATACTCAAGAAGAGCCCGAAATTAATGAGGCTAGTATCAGCGGGAAATCTAAATCCCAGACGTTGCCATTCCTGTTGACCTTTGAAATTTTCAATCATAATGTTCACAATTGTCTGGTAGATTTTGGAGCATCTTCAAATGTCATGCCACTGTCAATTTGTAAAAAAATTAACGGGCAACCTATTCCATCTCCGGCCTAAATTATTCAGTTAGATAGAACTGCTGTCAAAGTTATTGGGGAAATGAAAGATGTCCTCATTAGATTATCAGCCGCCTCTAGAGTCTATCAGTTTATTGACATAATGGTAGTTGATATTCCTGAGGCCTATGGTTTGATCTTAAGTAGGGACTGGTCCACAAAGCTGAATGGTTACTTTGCAACTGATTGGTCTCATCTGTGGTTGCCTTATCAAAATAGACATAATCAGATCAAAGTCCCGAGAGAACTGCACATGAAACAAAATGTAACTCAACTAGAGGGAAAGAATGAGGCTGTAACCTTCTCATCCTCGGTTCTGGGGAATTATTTCTTAGAAATTGATCCGGGTAATTATCAGTCTGAAACTATCAGCCACGAATCAGATGAACAGTCCGATCTCCTTCATTTTTCTCGGACTGATGATGTTGACTGTAATATAGTTAGTTTAGTCACTGACTTAGACCATAGAGATACTAACTTAGCTGAATCAAAAGATCTGTTTTGGACATTATACTTTGACGGTTCTAAAACTCTGGAAGGATCTGGGGCCGGTTGTGTCCTGATGGATCCGGAAAGAAATAAGTATTTTTTGTCATGTAGGTTAGAATTTGACTGTACTAACAACACTGCGGAATATGAAGCTTTGGTACACGGATTAAAGAAGGCCATCGATTTAAATGTTAAATACCTGAAGGTTTTTGGTGACTCAGAAATAGTTGTGAGACAGGTAAGAGACACCATTCACTGTCTCTCACCTCATTTGAAGGGTTATCAGGCTGAGGTATGGGATTTAATTATGCATTTTGATGCTTTCAATATAAAGTCTATTCCTAGATTGCAAAATTCTGCAGCTGGTTTGTTAGCAACATCCGCTTCTAGATTGGTGCCATCTAATAACAAATGCTCAATTGAATTAATATTCAGGCCCTCCGTCCCCGACAACGTCACAAACTTCAGGGTTTTCGATGATGATGAACAGATTATCAGTTTTCTAACAAACTAAGACATTTTCCAAGGAGCTGTGATAGATGAAGAAGAACACGATTCCGATTTGCTAAAGAAGGATGCAAGTAAAGGAAATTTCATCTCCAAAGGGGTAAGGTCACTCGAAATGCTGTTCGATCTTCAAAATAAGTTCAAGAGGCCAGCGAATACCAAAACTAATAGTTCATCAATGCAGCATGAGTTAGTTAATTTAGGTACCGAGGCTGAACCAAAATTTGTCAACCTTGGCAAATGTTGTTCACCGGGAGAAAGAGATAGGTTCATCAAACTGTTTAGACAATATAAGGATGTTTTTGCATGGACCTATGAGGATCTGAAAACATATGACGTCCGCATTATTCAGCATGTTATACCAATGAAAGCGGGTGTCAAGCCATTTCAGCAGCAATTAAGAAGGATGCATCCTACTTTGGAACCTCTAATTCAAAAGGAATTGAAGAAACTCCTGGACGCTAAAATAATCTTTAAGGTCCGACATTCTGAGTGGGTTGCTAACTTAGTTCCCGTAAGAAAGAAGTCAGGAGAGATAAGACTATGTGTGGACTTCAGAAATTTAAACAGAGCTTCAGATAAAGACAACTATCCCGTCCCTTCAATGGAACAAATTCTTCAAATGGTGTCGGGATCTGAGCTATTTTCTCTTCTCGATGGTTTCTCTGGCCACAATCAAGTATTAGTAGCCGAA
This sequence comes from Larix kaempferi, assembly GCA_027924585.1. Lineage (NCBI taxonomy): Eukaryota > Viridiplantae > Streptophyta > Pinopsida > Pinales > Pinaceae > Larix > Larix kaempferi. Next base: position 19,104,905 of record BSBM01000123.1, on the reverse strand, counting down.
GAAGATCGTCTTAAGACTACTTTCCGCACTAAGTGGGGAACTTTCGCATATAGAAGGATGCCATTCGGCCTGATAAACGCAGGAGCTACATTCTAGCGAACAATGGATATCGCCTTCCGAGGATTGGGTGGGCAGTGTGTTGTTGTCTATCTAGATGATGTGACAGTTTTTTCAAAGAAAAGGGAAGATCATGTTGTCCATTTGAAGCATATTTTTGATCGTTGTCGAAAATATGGTATTTCATTGAATCCCAAGAAGAGTGTGTTCGCTGTTCCCGAAGGTAAACTCTTGGGCCATATCATTTCCAAAAGAGGAGTGTCAATAGATCAGGAAAGAGTACAAGCTATCAATAGAATTCCAGTGCCTCATAGCAAAAAATCTATGCAGTCCTTTATGGGCACTATCAATTTCGTCCGAAGATTTGTTCCAGATTTCGCGCAAATTGTTAAACCTTTACAACAAATGGTTAAACAAAGCATACAGTTTAAGTGGACAGATTTATAAAAGGATGCGTTTAGAGACATTAAGACAGCCATAGCTAAAGCTCCTTCCTTAAGAAGCCCAGATTTTGATAAGGATTTTATCCTGTATACCTTTGCTTCGGATGACTCCCTCGCGGCTGTACTCACGCAAAAGGTGGAGCTAGGGGACGAATACCCAATATCATTTATGAGCACTGGTCTGCAAGGGGCTAAGCTAAACTATCCCGTGGTTGACAAGCATGCATATGCTCTCTTCAAAGCAGTCAAATAGTTCAGACCATATATTGTTAAGAACATAACTAAAGTTATAGTTCCCCACCCAACTGTTAGATCCCTCTTCGTTCAAAAGGAACTAGGAGAAAGGAGGGGAAACTGGGTCACAGCTCTTCAAGAATATGATTTAGAATTTAAACTGGCCACTATCATCAAAGGACAAGGCCTGTGCAAATTGCTTACAGAAAATTCGACTGATGAAGAGCAACATTGGAAGAATGAAGCTGAGCTAAACTCAGTTGAAGTATGTCCTATCTTCACAACTCCTCAGTCATGGTGTAGAGATCTGGTGCATTATTTGTAGCAAGGATACCTACTTGAGCACTGGAGCTATAAGCAAAGAAGAGCGCTCCGTTTGAAATCAGCAGCTTATCAAATCTTTGATGGGATACTTTTCAGAAAGAATTATGATGGAATTTTTCTTAGATGTCTAGAAAAGGAAGATGCAAGTAAAGTTGTTAAAGAATTACACGATGGCCCCGCGGGTGGACATTATTCAGGGGAGACAACAACTCACAAGATACTTAGAGCTGGATATTATTGGACCACTCTGTTCCGTGATGCCCATACGTACACACGGAACTGTGATATATGCCAAAGAAGTGCCGGGAAATTACCTAAGGCAGCAGGACCCTTGCAATCGGTTATTATCTCTGAACCTTTTGAACAGTGGGGTATAGATGTTATTGGAGAGATAAATCCAAATTCTTCTTTGCAACATCGATACATCCTGATGGCTACCGACTACTTCACTAGATGGACGGAGGCTATCCCGTTGCGCAAGATCAATGAAGATACGGTCATCAGTTTCTTGAAGGAAAACATCATAACCAGGTTTGGGGTTCCAATTTCCCTTGTTTTTGATAATGCTCCCTATTTTTCGTCTTTTAAGATAAATGAATTTGTTTATGAATGGGGGATTAAACTGCATTATTCATCCAATTATTACCCTCAAGGAAACGGATTAGCTGAGTCTTCAAACAAAAACCTCATTCGAATTCTCAAGAAGACTGTGATAGAAAATCAACGAAGTTGGCATATAGCTCTCCCAAATGCCTTATGGGCAGATAGTGTGACTCCAAAGAACGCATTAGGGGTTTCCCCTTTCACTCTTGTCTATGGCAAGGAAGCCATCCTTCCCCCCCACATCTTGCTTCCATCCTTACAGTTGTCCCAAGCCTCTCGAGGGTCTAGTAGCCAAGTCTAACAATCTAGGATCAATACCCTGCTTCAACTTGAAGAAGCCCGATAGAAAGCTAAAGACTGATTCCATCAGCACCAAGACATAGTCAAGAGATGGTTCGATAAGGGGAAGTCCGGTAATAGAAGTTTTGAAGTTGGGGATTTAGTCCTGAAATGAGATCATAATCATGAAGGCAAAGGGATGCACACGAAATTCCAACATTTATGGATAGGCCCTTACCAAATTTTGGCAATGATCGGCTCATCCACTTATAAGTTGACAGACCTCGAGGGAGAAGAAGTAACCCTTCCTCTCAATGGCCTCGCCCTGAAACAATACTTTGCGTAGTCTCACTGAGACTTTCTGTACATAAATAAAATTTTCTTTTGTGTTGCTTTAGCCCTTTGTTTTCATTGTTTTCAGCTATGTTGTTTCTTTTCTAGTCATTTGAACCTTCTGTACAAAGTTTGTTTTCTGAAAGCTCCTGCAGTCAGGTTTTCATCAAGATATATTTCTCGAAGAAATCTCACAACTTATGAATCCGAAACTACCCTCGAATGAAAGTTTATCTATGTATTGTGCTCTTGCTGAACATTCTTCAGAAGGAAGGAAGCCTATTCTGTTAGTCACACTAATCCTGTTTAAATAGCAGAGATCTATGACTATCTTTATTACTATCTTCGGGCTCCATCCACTCTCACGCTTAAAGGCATCTCAAGAAGGTCATTGAAGTTGGACCCACGGAGAGTAGCACATCCCAAGGGCATAGGGTATTGAAATGACTCCATGCTGCAAATTTAACAGCCAAAATGGATTATAATCAAGGGTCTGTTTTTCAGAGATTCTCGCCTCAATTGAAGCATGGCTGAGACAAAAGCAAAACATGTAAGTCAAGAAGGTTGTCCAAAAGACTCAGCTCAAATTAGGCTCCTCTCCGTCCGTGAGGCTTGATCAAATCAATAAAATCTCTCACTCACATAAAAGGACATTATGGATTGAGGAGCCAAAATCAAAGATCATGTCTAAAGAAAATATTTCTGGAAGGCTCAAACAGCAAAGCTGTCAAAAGTATAAACATCCAAAAGGATGCAAGCGGCATGGGAATGAGGAACAAGAGCAATAATGTCCATGAGAAGGTGTTGCAAATCCTATGGAGTTTGATAACAGTAGCCATATGAAAGATGAATCTTCTAAAATGAACCCCATATGTTGGCCCTTTGAAAGTTTTAAAGATGTCTCTATCAAAGCTCCCCTTTTCCCAATGGCCAGCAGATAAAATGACTTCTTCCTTCGTCGAGATTCAAGGGCTCAACTGAATATTGCATATAAGATGGATATCTTTTAAGAAGGTTTCGAATCAACGAGAGGGATTTTTTCAAAGATTTGTGTTCGCCAGCGACTCGCCAATTGTTGTTGCAGCAACATCCCCCCCAAATTTTGTACATATTGGGGCCCCTCCTTTGCATTTTACTAGAAAGACTGCCTAAAGAAGTTAATTCTCCTTTTTACTTCGTTTTTATTTCAACAGAGGAATCTGCTTTAAAAATTGAAGTTTTTCTTCTAAGTCAAAATTCACAATTCTCTCCCAAAACTGGGGAAGAACTCAACGAACTCTCTCGAAATTGAGGAAGAACTCAGCGAACTCTCCCGAAACTGCGAAAAAAAAAAATCACAATTCTCTCCTGAAACTGCGGAATGAATTTACAATTCTCTCCCGAAACTACGGAAGGAATTTACAATTCTCTCCCAAAACTGCGGAAGGAATTCAAGTTTCTCTCTTGAAACTGCGGAAGAACTCAACGAACTCGCCCAAAACTGCGGAGGAACTTGAGATTCTCTCCCAAAATTGCGGAAGCTTTCGCCAAATGTTGCCGTAGTAAGTTGTCGATAAAAAACTTGAACAAAGTTATTTCGTAAATTGCTGAAGGACTTTTTGAGTCTTTCCGAAACTTCGGGACGACTCGGTAAAGCCGACCGCGATAAGCTTCCGAGAGAGTGTATTTCGGAAGAACTCACAAAATGCTCCCGAAACGTCGAAACAATTCGCCATCTTGTTCCGCCACTGCGAAGTGTTGTTTCTTGCCTCTTTTCCGAAATCAAGTTTCCTGCCTTTCGGGAGGAACTCCTGAGTTCCGGCCACAACTGCGGACGAAACTTGTGAGTCCGCCCCGCAACCGACGGTCGCGTTTAAATGCCAAGTCGGCTTGAAAAGACCGCACCGTACGAGCATTAAAACCCCGTTTTAATGACACCACCTACTCGTTTAAATGCCGCATGTGTCTAACTTTATATAAGGGCAGTGGGGTTTCGTTGATCCCATTATTAGTTTGTTGTTCAAAGAACGCCGTTGGGAAGACTGCGTCGGCTCGCTCCAGCTCAGCGCATCCACGACTATGTCCACCTCACTCCATCACCGTCTCGTCTCCAGGTAGGCTTTTAACCATCATCTTTGTCTCATCTTCACGTCGAGTTACTTTTTGGGTTTTCCCGTTTCATAGCATGGCTGATAGACATTGGTAGCATAGGTCATTTTTGTTTTTTTTGCCGCCGTGGCCCCATAGGTTTCTCATTCCTACCAACTGAAAGCCGTAGCCATGACCAACCGAGTTTTTTATTGGCCGCGTTCCAATCGTTTTCCTACCCGGATTCAAACTTCATACCGGCTGCAGGCCGTTTCACAAGTATTATTAATGATAGTAGTGGTCGGTTGAGATACTCAATCACTCACCTACTCGGCTCAGTTAATCACTGTGGAAAGCAATTCCTTGTTTTCATTGTTTATTCATAGGATTTTTTCCACTCCAGGCCAACCCACCACTGACCATTAGAAGTGCTATGATGAAGGGCATCCTGTCTCCAAGGACTAGGAAGGAAGTAGGTTTCTTCCACGTCATATGCTTACCTTTTCGGAAGCATTCCAAAAGTTCCTGACTAGGCATTGTCTCCCTAGAATAATCAAGTCTGAGGACCATATTTCGTTTTCTGAAATGATCTATTTTGCTTCCCCAGCATGCAGCTTTATAATTTTGTCTATATTTCTCATTAGCATGTTAAAATTGTCCTTCTCTATGTTACTCTCTCATAACATGTTGCAAATTTTTATAATGATTCACATTTGGTTGCTAGCAGGGATAAGCCACGATGCCAAAAGGTGGTAGAAAAAAAACTAAAGCGATGGAACCAGAACCAGTGCAACTAAGGACTGAAACTATTTTCCAAGACACTAAGTGTACCACCGGCATTCCTCCCGAGGTTCGTTGGGGAGATGTTTACCGGATGATCAGGGACCAGGATATCCCAGATGTATTATTGGAAGAAGAACAAATCTACCTCAACATCAGAAGTTCCGGCATAGCTAGGGATTCTACTCGCCCTGAATTGTTCCCACGCTCTGAAGTGATCGGGTGGATACTGGAACATGCCAACCCAGAGACAAGAGTGTTGCATGACAGCAAGGGAGAGCCTTTCGCTTCATTCCATCCAGCGTATATTGTAGCAGCCTACAAATTCTCACATCCCCAACAAGCTCTAAGTGATGAATGGTTGGGTAAGATGAATAATACTGAGATGGACAAAAAATTATTGGTCACAGGGAAACACCCGAGGAAGAGAGATAATGATGAATATGATGTTCAGAGCCTAAGACCTCCTTTTAGGTTAATCGCCCTGATGTTATGTAGAATTTTCGGCATGCCCGATGGCACTGTATATAGGATACAGTGAGCCCCCATCATCCACTTCATAGCATTCAAAGGAATTGTGTTTGATTGGGATACTATCCTTTCGGACAGTTTGGCATCCACAATGGCCGCTGCAAGAGAAGGTCTGGCCTTAAAAAAGTCAGAATTTTACATGTCTTCCTATCTCATTGACTGCATCTTGGCCAAGCTCTCTTTCCCCAGGCTAGGTTACACATGGGATAAAGCCAACACTCCGGTCTACACTGCTTATAAAATAATGTGGGCTCAAAATTACAGAGCAAACTATAAGCTCATCTGCGAAGAGTTCATCATGCCTCTATATGAACAGATGTTCAAGGAAGAGCCCAATTGTCTATCAGAAAATGCCATGGAGATCCTGGAAAACTATGGTGATTTTTATTTCTCAGAGCAGGGCACCTACATCAGGATGTTTGGAGGTACCAAAGCACCATACATTTTTCCAAAATACGCTACTGATTATGTAGTCCTTAAGGAAGCAGTCAAGCAAATTTTCCTTGATGGAATAGGAGAGGTGCTTAACAAGCAACATAAGGCTTCTTTCCCTCCTTTGCCCTTCTGCATAGGAGCCTACAAATTCTCAGGGGTTGCAACAACTGAGGAATACGTTCAAGAGTTGAAAGCTTTCCACTTCGGTGAAATGATCTTCCATAGAAATGATAGGCGGAGCAAGGTTGCCGAACATTGCAAGGAAGTTTATGCTCATTTTGAATATGCTCATTACTATGATGTAGAGGAAGAAGTGTTCAGAGGCATCAGCAACATGACTGAGTTGCAGATTTGTCGTCAAGGCAGTGGAGCAAGCTCTAGCTCTGCCCCAGCCCGAAAATCCAGTCTGCAGAAAGAGAGAGAAGCAACTGAGGCCCTATCCCGTGAAGAGCAAATATTGAAAGAGAAAGCAAGATTGTAGAGAGAAGCTGAGGAAGCAAGATTGCAGAAAGAAGCTGAAGAAGCAAGGCTGCAACAAGAAGCAGAAGATGCAAGGTTGCAAAAAGAAGCAGAAGATGCAAGGTTGCAGAAAGAAGCTGAAGAAGCAAGGTTGCAGAAGGAATCAGAAGATCGAGAGCAGAGGGAAGAAAGTGAAAATCAGTAGCAAGCTGAAGAAGAAAAAAGAAGGCATAAAACTGAAGAGGAACAAAAGGCGGAGGAAGAACTTAAGACCAATGAAGATGCCTAGGAAGGTGGCTCATGCACCCAAGATATGGAAATAGACACATCTCAAGCAGGTGTCCCCGGCACCCAAAATGTGGAATTAGACACAACTCAAGCAGGTGTCCTTGGCACCCAAAATGTGGAAACATACACATCTCAAGTAGGTGTCTCCGGCATCCAAAATGTGGAAACAGACACATCTCAAGTAGTACAGATCCCACCCATAGAGACAAAAGTACATGTAATAGACCTCCCAATCGTCCCTTACACCCCATCAGAAGATCATACTGTGTCCCGATGGGATGAATTTGTGTATAATAAGAAGAGGAAGGCGGTAGTCTTGAAATCGGAAGAGAGGATAAAGAGACTTTTTCAAGAAGATATTGTTACCCGGCGGGAGACCACCGTGATGCAAAATACAAATAAGGCTCTCATAGCCATGGCATCCGCCGCTGTTTCAGCAGCAAAAGCAACAAAGGACAATGTGGTCGATATGGTTAGAGAATTTGAGTCAACAAAGAGGAGAGCTCGCATGTTGCAACATACTATGGCTAATGAGCAGGCTTACAGGGATCTTGTAGTGAATAAATATAATCGCTTGTCTGTTGATCACAAGGAATTGTCATATAAGTATCGCCATTTAGAAGAAGAAAAGGAGCAACTGGAAATCCAGATGATGGTTTTAGAAGCAGAAAAGAATGATTCTGAAGCTAGAATTTCTCATCTGCAAGTAGATAAGCAAGCAATGGTTGATCAATTAGAGTAGGAAGAAAGCAGAGCAATAGATATGTCTCCCTTTCATGAGCTATCCTGTGACATTCTGAGACAAATGCACGCCATACATGAGCTGATTACTGAGGAAATGTGCAGGCTCAAAGCCACGATGGTTAGATTAAAGGAAGTCAATGTAGAGGCCAATAGGCTTAAGGAAGAATATACTCGGGTTAAAGCAAACATCCTGAGCCAGATGGAATGGAGAGAAGGGAAGGTTGATTTCCCCAAGCATCTCCCATTCAAGTCGATAGATGATTTTAAAGAATATGTAGCCCTTATGGAATTCTGTAGGAACTATGGCCTTAAGCTAATGGCTAAGATCCAGGGAACAATGGATAAAAGTAACAGCCTGTATCAAAAGATCCATGAGGTATATGATAAGTGCAAGATGAGTTTTCCTCAGTCCCTCGATGAGTTTCCAAGCAAAGAGCAACGTTTATCAGACTTGAAGGAAGAGCTAGGCATTCAAATAGAATATGTAAAGAAGATTGATGTCCTAGCCACTGATGATCTCCATCACTATATTGGGCTGTAATCAATATACAGTCATTTGCTTAAAGAAATCCACCAAGCAGCAGTTGCATAAATTCATGGTGTTGAGCAGAACTTGGTAAACATGTGACTTCCCAGAAGATATTGCTCCCTTCCCCAGCAAATGTGGTTATCAGAGACACTGGTATCTGGTTCAGTTACATAGCAGATGAGGAAAATAAAGCAGCAGCAACAGTGGCAGCCAGTCCAAGCACCTCTCTCTCAGCAGGAGCGCCTTCCCAAGGGTGAACACGCTGATCCTAAGGCGTTGTTCCTATTTTGCATTTGGTCTCCCTATGTTTAAAGCGTAGAATCACTAGACAATTGTCCTTTTCTTTTCTTTTTTTGAGAAATTTTCTGTTTTAAGAAAAGGGCCACGATTTGTTTATTAAGAGAAAAAGTCTGTAGAGGACATGTGTAAAGAGCCACGTGGCAGCCCAAGAGGCATTTTGTAAAAATATAAATAGAATCTTAGGGAATAGTGTAAAGGACTTTTTGCAGGAAAAAGAATTTTTTTAACTTGTACGAGCTATCTTGCACTTGCTTCAAGAAAATGAAATTTGCCTAATAAGAGCCTGGAGAGGACGTCTTTTGCATGGAAATGGATGTTGGATGCATGCTGGATTATTCTTGTGACTTTCATATTCTAAAGTGAGATCTTTCTTTGCTGTCTTGAATTATTTCTTTGTATTGAATGATCTTACTATTTCTTGTGCAAATGATTTTTTTTCCTACATGAGTAATGGAATGCGTTATATGTGAATTGGAAGCTATCTTCTAATATCTTTTGCCTTCTTGCCGTAGATATATCTTTATGATTTAATGGCTATCTGTTGATCTTTAGACACTTTTTCCAGCACATTACTCGTACTTATAATTTTGCTCCTTGCAGGGATAGTTTAAGTTTATTTCGGTTTTAAATACAGATTTGTTTCGAGTTCTGCATTTAGATTAAGTTAGCTTAGGCATTTGCATATCATTTTAAACCATAAAATCAAAAAGAATGGTGGATCGGGCCATAACCGGTGTAATTGAAGCAAATCTCTAAACCCAACGGTTGCCGGAACCGCTAACCGGACGGATTCCCCATACCAAACGGTGGACAATCTAATTGGGATAGTCTACCGGGGAGAATCCCTTTCTGCTTGATGCTGCGATCTTCGGGGGATCAACATAGTGTCATTATCCTTTGCTATTGCATGGTTGTGTGAACCATGACTTCCGCAAAGACTTGCAACGTGCCATATATAAATTATCTGCATTTCCACGATGGATCACATCAAAGGAGATTCATATGGCTAGCATTCCATAGTGGTATCAAGATATAGTTGAGATTGTTTGTACGTTTGAGAGGGAATTGCTGACAAGTTTCATGGGCTTACATGTTCATCTTCTAATTCACCTAGTTGATGAGGTTGAATTAGTCGGGGTGGTCTCATGTTGTTGGATGTTCTTCTTAGAGAGGTACATGAAAAAATTGAAGGGATTTGTTCGACAATGAGAAAAACCCAAGGAGTATATGGCAGAGGGGTACATAGTATATGAGTTGTTCTATTATGCCAATGAGTACATCAAACAAATTGACTACACACCAGGTGCAGTGATTTGGGATCACTAATGGCATGAGGACAAAAGGGAAGGGGAGATACTCCAAATGAATGGAAAAAGCCAGATGATAAAGAGTAAGTCACTTATATTTTGTTACATTTCTGCAGAGTAACTATTCACATTGAACTTCATAATCTATATTTGATCTCACACACACTATATGTCGATTTGATTTCATGAATATAATAATGAATTCATAAATTGTTGTTATCAATAAATTCATTCTTTACAACATAAAGGAAACACAGCCGTGTGTTGCATTGTTAGAAGAGAAGAAGAGGAAATGGACATTGACAAGAAAGAATTCAGATAGTTGAATGGCAGAATCATACATTATCTTGATCATTTAAAAGAATATATGCCAATGATATGTCCCAACAATTGGGTAGAAGACCATGTCAGAGAGAAATACAGTGCATCTGGTTGTTACTCGTTTGCTGAAGAGGATGCACTAAACATAGCGATCAAGTGCGACAACTCAGTAATAATCTCTTTGTGTACATTTTTAAATTTATAATGAACCTTTGAATTATAACATCTATATTTTATATATTAATGGCCGGTTTATTAGACATATGACACCCTATTTGTTCACTTTTTTATAGGTGCATTTGTTTCCATATATGTAGGCATATGGGCATCATTTTCACACCGAGGATGGAAATGATGGACGTGCCACACAAGACTGTGGAGTGGAAATCAAGTTCAACCAATCTAGTCATTCTAGCCACCACAATCAAAATATAATAAGGGGTAAGTTGGGTTACGTCGAAAAGATACAAGAAATCATTCAGGTGGACTTCTCATCTTTCCAATGTGTTATTTTTAGGTGCAAGTGGTGGGACACCTTCGACCGTAATATTGTAAAGGAAGATCGTGATAGTGGGATGATATGTATTAACTTTAGAAATATGTGGGATGAAACTAAGGAGCCTTATGTTTCCCCAAAACATTAAAACCAAGTGTTTTTTACCCGTATGTGTTGTATAGGGATTGGTGGTTCGTATTAAGACACGACCCTAGATCAAAACATATTTTTGAGAACGACAGTGCTATCATGCCAAGCAAGGAAGATAATCAGGGTGATGGCAACGAAGAGTGATATGTAAATGTTTTATTTCATCATTTACAGTATTGATGTATCATTTATTATTGTTATATTTAATTATCTAATTATATTGTTTTTTTTCATCTTATGACATTGGAAATGGAAAGTTAATTACTAGATGTTTTTAACAATTTTAGTTGGTTAACAATCAATATGATGTGAAATGTTTTTATCTATCAAGTAATTTATGATTGTATGGAATGATTGATTGAAAATTTTATTTTACTTGAAGGTATTTATATCTCATTAATATTTAGTATAAAATATTAGAATTATTGCTTCACCATTATTATGGCATCATATGTGTGTCGGTATTGAAAAAATATAGGTAAGTGTGTACCATATGTGTGTCGATATTTAATATGAATTTCTAACAATATGGAAATAGTCATTTATACAAATTATGTTAATATTAACTAGTAAGTAATAAATGCCTTAAAAGGACATCTTTATCATTGATGAATTATGATCAATATAAGTTTCCAATTCAAACAATTTTTAATATTAAACAGAAGAAAAAAAATTGCATTTTAAGATTAATTGTAAATAATTTTATCGTTAATGAATTTTAATTTTATAAATTTTCAAATCAATTTGATACCAATTCCAAATGAAGAATGATGACACAAATTCCAATGAAGAATTTGATACCCTACTTCAACAAAGGAGTAAAGATGACATTTTTCCACATGCAAGAAACATACATTGGCACTTGATAGTTTGAGATAGTGGTTTGATAGATGATGGAAGATTTGATTAAAACATTCGATGAGTTTGTAATTTGATGTTTTAGTGAATTTTTCATATTTATTTGATGGTTCTTTTGTTTCTCACCAAGTAGTAAATAGTAATAAGGTTAATAATTTGAGACACTGACAACAAATTTTAAACATGTTGTATCAATATAAAATATAGAAAATCTAATTATATTTGGGAATAGACAATTATAACTATAGTGAGGAATATATACTTTTTATTTATAAAAAGTTGTATAACTATACACAAATCATATTTTTTTATAATGCAGAGATATTCTTCTTTTCTCCTACAAAATATAAATTATATTTTCATATAAGTACATCAATTTAGAATCTAAATGTTTAGAATTTTTCAAAACAAAAATGTACAAATAGAGAGGACGATTTTTATTAGTTCAAACTTATTTTTACAAATTTCTAAAAGATATTTTTATGGCTATTTAAATTACAAAAGTTAAAGTTTTAATTACATTAACTGTGAATGAAATGTTCGAGGGGTTGAACATAATGAAAACATTTTTATAGTAAATAGTACTTTGTAGATCTCGGTTTGTAGTAGTTCAACATATAATTCTATTTTTAAATATGGTCGATGAAAGAAAAATTATAGCAATAACAATAAACATTTGTATTTTTCAATAATGTTATATGTCGCAAAAAGGAAGGAAATGCCCACACAAAATCTACAAAGTCTACATCAAAATCTACAAATCAAATTCTTAAACACCCACAATTTCATAAGAGATGAATATGTGCAACATATTTAACAATGTCATCTAAAGTAGAGATATTGGCATGGATTTGGACATTTTATAGGTAAGGGTTATGGTGAGGGATTAAGAGTTATCAATTGATAAGGGTTATAGATTTTATAGATAAGGGTTATATAGTTTATATGGATTATATTGTAAAAATATAAGTTAGTGTGTATCATGTTTATCATTGTTTTAGTCGACCTTACATCATTTATTTTCATTTTGCATTTTTTTTTGTGTTGTTTTATTGTTATAGAAGTGGAGTTATTATTAGTAATAATTTAATTAAAACATGTTTCAAGGTTGAGATAATAACAATCCATTTTCATGATTAACTATGATTTTCACTTAATTACATGTAAAATTAAGATGCAGTCAGGTAAATGATAAGTTTACAATAAATTAGTATAAACAAATATTTATTATAGGGGAATGAAACGCACTGTATTATTAAAATAATTTTTAAAATTAATTAATTTAAATATAATTAAGATATCAGATGTCAAATATTTCTCTATTTTATTTTATAATATAAGTTCACAAAATTGGTTACATTAATTGTAACAATATGACAGTAACTGCATTGTAAGAAAGAAGTTATCATTGATGTTTTTTAATAAACACCTCTCACAATTTTTCAAAATAAATAACATGATGTTTTTCACAATTTAATATGCATGATACACAATATAAACTTTTGGAGAAATTTGTTTTTGACAACTTACACATCTAACAAACATGAACATTCACATCTAATTCACCTAACATCATATAAGATAAACATCTAATGTTTGCATCTAAAATCACCTAACATCCTATAAAATAAACATCTAGTGTTTGCATCTAAAATCACCTAACATCATCTAACGTACCATCATCATCATCATTACCAACTAACAAACATAAACATCATCTAACATAACCATCATATACATCTGACAAACATCATCTAACATACACATCTATCATTACCTATCAAACATAAGCACCACCTTTAATACACATAAAAAATTAGCTAACATAATCTAACATACACATCAAACATAACCTAACATACGCAATTACCTAGCATCATCTAACATATACATTTAACATATTTAAACATCATCTAACACGCAAATCTAATAATAACATCTAAAAAAACACAAGTTGCATTATCTAACATAACCATCACACACATCTAACAAATATCATTTAACATACACATATATCAATCACGCATAGCAAACATATCTATCCTGATCTAACATACACAGTTCACCATCAACATATAAATAAACATCAACATGAAAAATCCAGTGTGTATGTGTATGTGTATGTGTGTGTGTGTGAGAACAATAATATCAAACTCATGATACATGCCAAATATACATGTCAAGTCCTATAAATACCATGAGGTGATTGGTCCACCTCTAGAACTAAAGGCGTCACTACCTTTTCTAGTAGAGCCAGAGGCATTGACACCTCCACCAACAGAGCCAAAGGCATTAGTACCTCTATCAGGAAAAAAAGTAGCATGGAAAGCAGCATAGTTTATATCTATTTGATGATGTATTTCACTCATGCTGACCATCCTATATAGAAGTAAGACAGGTGGAGTAGGATATGGTGGATGGTCGGGTCGGTGAGGGGGATAGGTTGGTCGGTCGACCTATGGATGAGTCAGAGATGGTGGTGGGCCAACTAGGAGTAGAAGAGGAAATACTGGTCAGTTTCCATGATGATGATGAGGAGGAGGAGGTGGATGAGATGTCGATGCTCGGTCGTCTCGATGATGAGAAGGAGGATATGGAGGAGGAGGTGAAGGAGGAGGATCGCTACCCTCATTAGATGTAGAATGGTCATCCCTCCTAGTAGCTAGAAGGTTGGTTGCACAAACAATATACTGCATCAAATGCTTCATATCATGAGGAAGCATCCTCCATAACTTTACTAGTTCAGGGTCTCGCATGATCCCTTGAACCTGTATAGGGTGGACTCCATATCGAACCAACAATCCAGATAACATGTCTGCCACATCCTATCGAAACCTAGCATCTAACCTACGTCATAAGTCGAGTTTGGGAAATTGAGGCAACTTAGGATCCTCCATATCCTCATTTTCCTGCACTAGTGGATGTCCCTTCCCATCATAGGTGCCAATATCTACAAAATATATAGTACATAATAATAATTAGATAATTTCATTAAACAATTTAAAGAAAATGTTATAATAAATTTAATTTGCATTAAGTAAGACAATAAAATGCAACTAGATTAATTTAAACATAATTCTAATATTACCTCTATCATCTGGTGGCTCATCCTGAGTGAAAAAAGATGTTGTGGAATCCTCTCTAGTCCAACCCTGCATAAGGATATGGCACAAGGTCCAATGTATAATCATCCTCATTGGCTAGTAACTCCATTACCTCTAACGTGATCCTCGCTATGAACTTTGGTTATCCCCTCTTGGGAAACATCTATCACCACATATGCATCTGCACCTTGGTCACCTCCCTAGGAGGGCAGCGGTCAAATGATGGCCTTCTGGTCGAAAATATCTCAAAAAATAAATAAACAAACTACAAATCAAAAGGGAAGTTGACCCTCCCCTCAAACTGTGCATGGCATCGATCTAGAGAAAAATAAAACTACCACAAAAAAATGGCAGAACACCTAATGTATCTAGGTCTCTACACTAAATAATCAACATAATACAATAGAGGGAAACCAATGCATTGCCCATCATTTGTGGAGTGCACCACCATCATAAGAAAAAGAGAAAGGCACCTAACCTCCTCTGCACTGAAAGAAGTAATATGCACTTATCCTTAGAAACCTGAAAAAAGAGGAGGGTTAGTGACCTGGTCACTGATATATATCTGAGAGTATGCAAGTTGACTCTCTATTGTGACACCAAGTGGTACATCAAGTAAGTGAGGAAAATCCTCATGTCTCCTGGATAGCCCAGTGATGAAGTAGATTCCCTCCTCTATGGGTTGAAACCACATATCGGGACCAATCCAAAAGGCCTATCTACCATGATATCAATGACAGGTCAATTGCAACAAAAAAATTGAGTTCCCCTTTAGGGATATAGCCTCCTAATATAACTTTAGAAGGCCAACAACACTCAAGAGGTCTTGTGTCTATGCGATAATGGGTCAAGGGTACAAGTCTCTATCCCTCTCTCTGGCCTCCCACTCCCGTACAACATTGTACAAGTCCACTCTGGCCTGCTGCTCTCTCCACTGGCATCTCTAAATCACATACAACTTCCATCAGTCTCATACATAGAGACATACATGTATATATAAAACATAAAAAAATCATTAAATGGTCATTTTATTTATTAATATGAATAAATGATTTGTTTCTAAAAAAACATGAGTTTACATAGCAATGTGCCCCAAATACAGTCAAGCACCGCTCGCGGAGCTTTTGTATATACATCACATCACTAATGGTGAACTACTAGATAATGAACGCACCAAAGACACAAAACAATTATTTTTAAAAATGACTAAACAATAATATAATTCTTATAACAATGTGTCCCAAAGTATCGAGCATCGATGCTTTATACAGACGTGTCCACATTGCAAATGGTGTGCACATTAGTTTTTAATGCACCAGGACCGATGCGTCCATGTACAAAAATAGGAAAGTATACAGTGACAATTTTTTTTTTTTTAAAGCTGGGTTGGTGTGTATTATAATACTGAATGCACCATTTACAATGTGAACGTATTAATAATACACACTGGTGTATGTTGTGAAATAAATTTTTTCATGAAAAAACTTGAATTTCCATAGCAGTGCACCTAAAAAAACATGAAGCATTGTCGACAATACTTTGAAATCTACGGAACACTGCTACCGGTGCACTACTAGACCATGAATGCACCAGAGACACAACAATTATTTTTAAAAATGAATATACATGGTGTGCTTTATAAAATAGATGTATCGATGCGTGGGTATTAATACAAGCATCATAATAGTGCGTTTATGATTCTAATTTGCACCATCCAAAATATTTTTATAACTCTTTTAATGATGAGTCCCGAAGTGGGGAACATCAATGCTTTATAAAGATGTGTTTGCACCATGAACGATGCGCACAATAGTTTTTAAAGCACTAGGATCAAATTTTATTTTAAAATCTTGGTCAATGTGTGTTATAAGAATGAGCGCACTATTCGGACGGTGCGCTTCCACAACAATAGGCCCAGTGCGTTCAACAAAATGCAACACCATTTACGGTGCGGGCGTACTTATAAATGCACTAGTCGATGTCGTGAAATGTATCAATTTTTTTTGGTTTGTGGTTTGACCGGTCCATTTAAAATAATATGATGCGATGGTTCTTTTTGTGCCTATCGACATCAGTGCACCAGTAAAAGTGATGAACTGGAAACATTGTTGTGTTTTTTAATTTAGTTTATGTGATTCATTATTTAACATATAGCGCGCCATAATAACGGTGCTACAAGGATTGGTCGCCTTGTTCCCAATGCACCCTGTAAATTTTTCAGGGTGCATCGTTATCTCGGTGCGAGCTGAACAGGTTGAGCACATAGCATGGAAATTTTAAGTTTTTTGCAAATTAAAGGTCGAATTTTAAATTTTAATATGCTAAAAGTTTAAATTAGAAGGTAACAAAGACATTACCTGGACATTTGCATGTTGGGGAGGCATGGTTTCCACTAGCCCAAAAAACCAAAATTTTCCATTCTTTGGAAAATTTCCAAAGCCACATAGCAAGCAACGGATGGGAGAAATTTAAGCACAGGTAGAACCAATGGATGGGCACTTCAAGGAGGCAAGAGTAGCAATGGTTCTTAGGAGGACTACAACACTGGAAGACAATAAAGATTATTTTATCGTTTGGTAAATTTTTTTAGTTTACCAGGTTATGGTGTGCCCGATAACAAGATGAACCGGTGCATTTTGAAGTTCTAAACGAACCGATATTCAACATAAAACATAAAAAGATTCCAACCCGCAATTTTTAAGTTTAACCCTAACACGATGCTCTCTACTATAAACTGCATAGGTGCACTCTAGTTATGAACCGCATAGGTGCATTCTGGTTATATAAACACACCATACGAATATTAAATTATTTTAAAATTTCCTCCTAGTTTTTTTTAATTTTAACCTAGTGCGGTGCTCACAATGATACGACACATTGGTTATTTTGGAAGATATAAACACATCATTAAAGAATACAAAAAAAAAATTATGTCCAATAATTGTTTTAATTTCTCCCTTCCCCAGTTCCCTTAAGTACAGGTCACAACGGTGTTGTTGTAACAACGAAACGCACCAGTGAGGGATCTAGGAATAGAAAAATTGTTTTTCCGTCGGTGCTCTAAATATAAACAAGGCACCAATGCTTTAGGATATATAGAACACACCATATTTGTTGTTATTTTTGTTTTTTTTAAGCATAAAATTTTTCCAGGCAGAGGGTTTTTTGCCTAGTCCTAGTCCATTAAGTGTAGTTACACACCGATGCATGTATGTATCGAATGCACTGATTTCTGTTGGCGGTTGAAATATAAAAGAAATATTTGTCTCCGCATTAAATGAGGATTTTTTGCACCAGTGCATTGTTTTAAACAACACACTAGTGCATATATGCTTAAGGCACAATGATCCAACATTGTTGAAAGAAGTTGGAGCAAACCTATGATGAAAACGTGACTAATGAGTAACAATTTAGGTTTGAGTCCTGAACTTTGTCAATGCAAAATAAAATATGTTTGCATTGAGATTGGATTGATTTTTTCCAATCTAGACTGATTTGATTGTTACCTTATCTTCCATGTAAGGCAATGAATTTCACATTAAAAACATCTACATTACGGATTGTTTTCTTATTTCCAAATTAAAAAATTTAGCCTTTGAGTTTTGAATGGGTAGCATCGGTTTGTCTCTTTGTAGCATCATTACAAGAAAATATTCTCTTGGGTTGGGTGGGATTAACTATTTTAGAAACATTAAATATTTTGAAATTTCTTATGTTTTTTCTTGCATTTCTTATGTTTCTTGTAGCTAAAAGAAGTCATGAAGACAACATATATCTTGTCTCGGATTTTCAAGATATCTAATATTCAATTAAACATGATAAATCTATTTAATGCCCTCTGTTACTTCTAGCTATGGTTGGGAGATGTATGGTTGGGAGATGACCCTTTTTCATTGACCTTTAATGAGTTGGCTTGATCAAAACTATATTCATTTAATGTTTTTGAAAATGAGTGGATTGTATGGTTCTACATATTTGTATATGTTTTCCTTCTTGTTTTTTTTCAATTTAGTGGCTTTATTACTACTCTTCATCGTCAACCATGTGATCCATTTAGAAATCTAAGGAAAGCACCGTAAGATCAAGTTTGACAATGCAATTTTCGTAGTAATTTCCACATGAAAGATAAATCAATTGGAAAAATGCATTGAGGAATATTGATGAGTGATATGCCTATATTATAAGTCAAAAATAAAACTAGTGATTGGGTGCATCATCTTCAAGGGGGTCATCTCAATTGTGTGTTATATATAAAAAGTAATAGTGGTATTGTTCCTCAGTTAATTGTAAGAATGTATAACATAAAATTCTGGAGGTTTATTTGTTGTCATCACTTTAATTACAATAAATTGATCCTTATCTCCATTTAGATGGCCATAAATACTTTCCAATCCTTCAACAACAACTAAAAATATTTTTTGGACACGTTTTGATGTCCTTAAATTTGACTGAAATTATGACAAACAAGACATGGTTAGTTTCATTATAGAGCACAAATACCGCCATGTTGATTTAGTTGTATAAATAGTTAGAAACAACGTCTAGACCTCTGAAGCACACGAGTTAATGTTGTTGAAATGCAAAAGAATGCGTGAATAACCCTTGTGATTTTCTCAATCATATGGCTAATTATCAACAAGAAAATTGAAATGCATAGCATTCACATACTCCGAAGGATTTTAAATTACATAAAGATATGGTATTGTTAGTAGGATGAATGTTTTTGAACATAGTCATAATTTTAAAGGATAGTTGTTTATTTCCATTTGAATATAAACATTCAAAAATTTAGTATTTAACAAGTAAATGAACATGTTATATTATTCTCCCAATTGACTAGTTAATCAGTGTCATATTTAATGTTTTGACTTTTCTTCATTATGCTTGTTTCCCTTAACAATCATTTAAGTTAATCTCATGTTCACACATAAAAAGCTTCAATTTGTAAACTTTGATAGTTGCATCTACATACAGAGCTTGAATTTGCATACTTCAATGCATGATCATTTTATTGTGTGCCTGGCATACTACCTCTAAATATACAAGATTGTTGTGAGAGATTTTTGTTTTTCATAGTCATGTTTTGTAATATCGGAAAATGGAGGGAAGATGTGGGCTAATTTGTTTTTCTTTTGCAATTTTTCCAGAATGTGGAGCATTTCATAAGCTAAAAATGTAATTAAATTTAGCGTGGAATTGGGAGATCATCCCGGGCTTGTTTATGAAGGATGTTGTCCCAAACAAGTGAGTGGAGGCTTAGCTAAAAGTAACTTTTCGATAGTATTGTTCAATTTTAGTTTAACTAAAGTTTGTATTTTTAAAGCCATATATTAGATTTTTTGTGGTTATAATCCATTTGATTTCCAGTTGAACATGAGAAATATATCTAACTCATATGATACATCATTTCTACCAAAAACTTGTAGATTCCAACAATATTTGGGAGAAGTTTAAAAAATTATATCAAACTATAGATTAAGTTGCATGCATTGACAGTTCTTAGGTTTTCTTTTAGTGAAATTAACATGTTCTATCTTTTTTTGGGATGTGGTATAGTGTTTTCATATCCAAGGGTCCGAATGAGCATTGCTTTAATGAATTTTCATTTAAGTTCTTGTATAATGAGGGGACACCTAATGATTTGTCATTTCTTATGCAAAAACATTGGTACAAAAATCTCAAATTTGGAAATAGAACTAGCAACAACAAGATCTACACAAGCATCCCTACTTAATGGTGCTCTGATTTTAGAAGAGCTCGGTGTCGTGGATACAACAAAGCAGGAAAAGGATTTTATGATTGTTGGAATAAATATTACTTTCAGTAGCAAAAAGAACAAAGATTCATTCCATTCAACATGGATGCCATGGGGTACTATTTCATTTCTATTGGAATAGGGATTTGAATATGGTCATGGTTGTTAATGGAATAATTGAAATAATCCTTCCATTCATATGTGGATGCCAATGTTGATTTCTATGATTGTGATTAAACAAGTGAAAGATGAAGGAAGATGGAAGAGAAAGGGATCATTGTTCATTACATCATAGGTCACAAGTATGTTCTATTGTTATATAATTTTGTTAACATTGTTAGGCATGTTTTGAGAAAATTAATGTATATATGCAGTAAATATCATAAAGGTGTTTGGTAAGGTCAAGTTCCCAAAGTTATTGAGGTTCAACATTGTTATCATAACTTATGTTCATAGTATTAGGACCTATTTTTTGTGTATGTCTAGTTCGATTCCATCTATAATCACACTAGCAACCATGAGTTAGCAACTGAACCCTCTCAACTACTGAGAGTAAATGTAATTATCTATGCATAATGCAGTCCCTTTCAGAACAAAACTCCGCATGTCCTTTATTTTTCTTGACTTCTTTTTATCGGAGTTGGTTCCATAATGACCTTCTGGTTTGTAGTAAAAGGTCATCAAATCCTTTTCTACGGTGCTTTTTAGTTTTGTTACTTTGACTATAATTTTTTGTTTTATATATTAGATATTCTTTGAAATCAAATTTTACATATGTTTGAACAAGACCATAGTTTATCAACCCATGTGACCTAGGTTGTAGGTAAGTGGAGTAGTTCTATCACACTTCTATCATTACTTCTTATATCGATAGAGATTTGAGTGATTCAAACTTGCTATGAGCATATTCATCAATTCAATTTAGTTATTTCAAACATTTTATGAGAATGTTTAACTGGTGTATTTTTATGGGAAAACAATGTTGCAGTAGGTGGAATTCTAGACAAAGCAATTGAAGTTGAATACGTACAACACCAAGACTTCATGAGATTGGTACATAATCCATTTTCCTTAATATCTAACAATTTTTTCTATACTTATTATCTTATGGGACTAGTAAGAAATCACAATCTTTTAAGTTGTTCATTTACTTTGAACAGAAGCATGTTGAAGGGTATCTTGAGTTATCTGCTAAGACAAAAATATACTTTGTTATGACTTGTGTTCAAAATTGGATGCATATTTTTATATAACAATTGATGATGATGTCCATGTAAATCTAGGTGAGGGTTGGATCTCTTATTTTCTATCTATATGTGAAGATCTGGTGTTTTCCCCCAACGCCCCGATAGAACCTTTCAAGGCCTTATTTATTGAATTATTTACTTGCTAATATAATCAAAGACTCTCATTCTCTTTTAGGGACCCTTGAAAAAACTCTTGTAAGATATCGGTCTAAGCCTCACAAGAGATGTATGAATCCTAGTCATGTCCTGGCGAATAAATAAGTAGCAAAGAGAAATAATTATATCATTCCAAACTTGGAATTGATATAATAAAGAAATATGTGGAATTATGCAACAACCATTTGGTTACTGAAGTTTGAAAGCCTAAATTTAAGCTTCTTCATTGATGTTGTCGTACTCAAGTTACTCCATAATTGGAATAAACTTTTTTACTTGCTCTTATGACCTATGTTTCGGTATATCTTGTTACAAACATAATAATACATATAAATAAATAATAGAAGTAAATAATAATTAATAAATAAGATTAGCAATTAATGAAGAGTCAAAGGACACATATGTTCACTTTTGTGTCCAGTTAATGCCTATAAAGGTATGTTGTCACATGAGCATTGAACTCATCATTCATTCATTAAATATATAAAGGTATACTCTTAAATATCTACAATTTTATAATAGAATACTTATGTGTAAAAGCACTTCTACTACATTGGTATCGGAGCCATTCAAATCTCAGTAGAAATTTACCAACACTGTAAAACAATTTTACTAGGCTTGGTAAAAATATTTATTGGCCCAGTAAAACCATTTTACCAGACTTAGTAAATATATTTACTAGACCCAATAAAAAGTTTAAATTGAAAACTTTATATACATTATATATAAATTTAAATTAAAAAGTGGGTTCAACAAAGAAAAAAGAAAAAACTTTATAAATAATATACACAGTAAATTTAAAAAGTGGATTTTAAGGAGGATAAGGAAAATTTTTAAATGGGTGACTACGATTAAGCTCACACAAAGGCTCATCATGAAGATGATTCCAATAACACCTTGCTAATTGTGAATAACATCATGAAGTTGTGGAAGGTGAAAAAGATTTAGGCAACAAAATTGATATATTGATAGCTAATATGCATGAATTATTCACAAATAGAGTTAACAAGGTAACCGAAGATTCTGAAGAATGTTGGTTAGAGGAGATAAAAAATGAGAAACAAGGACAAAAATGAAGTCATAATGGCATACAACTCAAATATTGATTATGATGAAACAACAAAGAAAGTATCACTAGCATCAATTTCATGCTCATTACCAAATAAGAGTGAAGATGATGTGTTGCAAAGAGAAACTATTACTCAAAAAAATCAAACACAAGAAGTAACCACAAAGTACATTCCACCTCATCGTAGGAAGAGTGAGAAGATCAACGCTATAAGAAAAAAGAATGCAAACATATAGTTCCACCTATATAGTTAAAATTACAACATTATAAATTATATGGTGTTGAAGATCATGCTATCAAGAATGGGGAATTACAACTAAGGAACAAAAAGTCCAAAGCCAAAATAATTGCACAACAACATAGGTGACACAGGTTTGCACCCAAAAAGTGTCGAGATTTTACATTACATGACCAAATAAAAAGACTTCATTGTATGATGCACAGCTTACTGAAAAGTCTTGTTACTTATTCTCAAATTGGAAACCAAGTCAATCTCTTACAACTAGACAAGGACAAAGGTGATGCCGCTAAAGAAACATGCTTAGCTAGAGAAAATCCAATTTATTATGCATTGAGGACAAAGCATTACTTAAGGAAATGACAATGTTACAAACATAATAATACATATAAATAAATAATAGAAGTAACTAATAATTAATAAATAAGATTAGTATTTAACGAAGATTCAAAGAACACACATGTTCACTTCCGTGGCTAGCCAATGCCTATAAAGGTAGTGACTGTCACAAGAGCATTGAACTCATCATTCATTCATTATCAAATATACTTTTATGTATCTAAAATTTATTGCATAATACTTATGTGTAAAAACATGTTTGCTACATTGGTATCGGAGCCATTCAAAGCCTGGTAAAAATTTACAAATGTAATAAAACAATTTACTAGACCTACTAAAAAAATTTACTAGACCTAGTAAAAATATTTTTTTACCAAACCCGGTAAAAAAATTTATTGGCCTAGTCAAATCATTTTACCACTTGATAAAATATTTTTACTAGACTTGGTAAAAAGGTTAAATTGAAAACTTTATATACATTATATATAAAGTAAAAAGTAAAAATTGGGTTCAACAAAGAAAAAAAACTTTATATATAATATATAAAGTAAAATTAGAAAGTGGGATTTATGAGATCAACAAGGAAAAAAATTAAATGGTTGACTATGATGAAGATCACACAAAGGGTCATTATGAAGACGAAGCCAATCACACATTGCTAATTATGGATAACATTCTAAAGTTGCAAAAATAGTTAGCAGAATGCCAAGAAGAGTTAGGCAACAAAATCGATAAATTGATAGCTAATATGCATAAATTATTCACAAATAGAGTTAAAAAGGTAGCCTAAGATTCTAAAGAATGTTGTTTAGAGGAGATAAAAATGAGAAATTAGGACAAAAACAAAGTCAGTGTGGCATACAACTAAGATGTTGATTGTGATGAAACATTAGAGAAAGTATCACTAGCATCAATTTCATGTTCATTACCAAATAAAAGTGAAGATGATGTATTGCAAAGAGAAACTATTACTCAGAAAAACCAAACACAAGAAATAACCAAGAGTATGTTCCACCTCATCATAGGAAGAGTGAGAAGATTAGGGCTACTAGAAAAATGAATCCAAACTTACGATTCCACCTATATCCATTAAAGATAAATTACAACATTATAAATTATTAGGCGTGAAGATTGCGTTATCAAGAATGAGGAATCACAACTAAGGAACAAAGCGTCCAAAGCCCAAAAAATCGTGCAAAAATAGAGGCGATGCGGGTTTTCACCCAAAAACTGTTGAGATTTTACGTTACATGACCAAATCAAAACACTTCAGGGTATGATGCACATCTTACATAAAAATATTGTCAATACTCAAATTCTAAAACCAAGTCAAGCTCTTACAATTAGACAAGGAAAAAGGTGATCCCGCCATAGAAACATGCTTATCCAGAGAAAATCCAATTTATTATGCTTTGAGGACAAAGCTTTCCTTAAGGAGGTGGCAATGTTACAAACATAATAATACATATAAATAAATATAGAAGTAACTAATAATTAATACTTAGGAGACTCATCAATCATTCACTCACTTTGGGGTAGAGTCTTTAAATTCAAATACCTTGCAGGTCAATCCTTTGAGGGTTGGTTTAGGTAACCGTGCAAGACTACAAAAGGCTCCATTATCTAGAAGGCTCTAGTTACTTCCTTCCCTCAGGTTGAACCATGGACGGTTTGGTGGGTTGGGAATGGTAAGAAAGTTCACATATATAGGGGATGATCCTTGGTTAGGATCGGAAAACAACTTTCATCTCTTCGATCCTCTTCTTCACGCAATCCACTTAGATGGATTTTTCTCCTTGGAAGACACCAAATCCTAGTCTTTATAACCATTAGGTACTCAGGGCTAGAAATCTATAGTGGGCCTTGGTCTAGAGGGTGACGAGGATTTAGAACGGAACCAATACACCAGTATCCTTATTTCAAACTTCATTCATTTACGATAAGACAATGTAGACACCCTCTACTGGTTTAAAAACTCTTTGATAGGGGATTTCAAAACAAAATTAGGCTACAAATTCAAAACGGAGGCAAATTTTGTTGGCCCAAAACTCTGATGGTGGATATTTCTTTAGAAGATCAATGTGTCTTTATAAAGCAAGATCACAATGTGACTCTCCCTTAACAACAAACTCCTAAACTAGGACGTTGGTATTAAAAGGGGATGGGTAGGCCCAAATTGGTGTGTTTTATGCAAAAGTAATGTTGGATCTACCCCTTGTATCTTTATTGATTGTCCATATGCAACACAGTTTTATCAATGTGTTAATGCAAAGCTCAACCCTAAGACATAGTGGCCCAAGCTGAGCCTAGAAGAATGTTTCAAAGACTGGATTTCAGATTTAGTAGTTATGAAGGATTGCCCTGTATTTTGGTACAAAGACTTTGGTGGGTGTGCAACATTGGCGTCTTCGGGAATGAGTTTTTATAGTCCGAGGTCATTGCTAATCTCATCGTCAAATTGGAAAAAGTGAATTCATGATAGATATTAAAACAAAGATCCCGAGGCTGCTGAAAATGTCTGATATGGACTGTGAAATCCCATGGGGTTTCTATAACGAATCCAGTCAAGTTTGTCCTCCCTCATGCAAGGTTGGAGTGGTCCTCTATATCAATCAAAATCATTTCATCCATATCCAGTATGTGCTAGGAAGGGTACAAATAACAAGGTTGAGTTCACAGCGCTTTGGTCTCTGTTAGAGGCAGCTACAAAAAACGGTTTAAAAAAATTCTATGTGTTTAGTGACTATAAAATGGAAGTCAATTGGGAAAATAATAAAATCTCAGTAAATAATGTGCGACTTGCCTCTCTACTACAAGAGTGGCACCAGGCTATTTCATCTTTCAAATGGATTTCCTTTAAATATATTTTCCAGGAGCTTAATGGGGAATCAAATGCCTTCTCAAAGGATGCATTGTCCCTCCTAGAAGGCACTTTTCAGTTCTACGAGTTTGTGGATGGGGAAGGGGAAGAGGAAGATTCCATGGATTTTCAATTATAAACTTCAATGCATATATGATCATGTTTTGTTATGGTCTTTTTAGTCTGAAATCTTTGTACATTAGTGAGGCATGTTTGAAATAGCAATGGACCGAATGAATGTTACTCTCAAATACTGATAAAGAGGTATTTTTGCTTATGTAAGGAAGAGGAAAGCAAAAGTATTTTTAGTTCTCAGTCTCACTAAACCTGATACAACAATATGTATATTCATCTCCCTTGAATATAAAAAAAAATTCTTTGAAATTTTTTAAGAAATAATAAATAAGATTAGTATTTAATGAAGAGTCAAAGGACACACCTATTCATTATCGTGGCCAGTCTATTCCTATAAAGGAATATTGTCATGAGAGTGATATGGTGTGTCCTTTGACTCTTCATTAAATACTATTTTTTTATTAATTATTAGTTACTTCTATTATTTATTTATATGTAATATTATGTTTGGAACATTACCACCTCCTTAAGGAATGCTTTGTCTTCAAAGCATAATAAATTGGATTTTTCTGGATAAGCATGTTTTTATGGTGGCATCACCTTTGTCCCTGTCTAATTGTAAGAGCTTGACTTGGTTTCCAATTTGAGTATTGGGAATATTTTTGTAATAAGGGGGTAATGTACCATCAACTACAATACTAGAAATTTGGCGAAGTGGGGAATAAATACTTCAAACATGCAACTAGCCAACTTTATGCCATCTCAAAGGATTTGGAATATTATGTATCCCAAAATTTGAAATCCCTTGAATGTTTCTTCATAAACCTATATATTAAAATGAAATAATGTTTTGAGGAAAATCTACTCAAGTATGATTTCTAACTATTTCATGTTGGTGAATCATAGATATATATTCATGCAAATACAGATGTTTCTATTGGATCCTGGTTTATAAGATTGGACATAAAACACATTTATGATTGGAAAATGTGTTGTAGAACTCATCTACATGTGTAACTGCATTTCCTATGTTTCATACAACAACAATACATTTCCAACACCGATGTTTTTATATCATCATATAAAACAATGCACAATTTTTGTTATGTAAATCATATTGTGAATGGAAGGCACAATCAAACAATGTTTATGTTGCCTCCTTTGATTGGAGTTGCAGTGGCATTTGCAAGTTTGTAGAGATAATTAAGGAGGTGCATAGTTGCTAGAAGGAAAGATACAATGTTATATGGAATGCATCTATATAGTGATCAATATCAACTACCAAAGGAGTTGACATGGCCATTAACCCATCAAGCATGTATTCAATGACACTATGATTGGAAAGGAAAATCAAGATTCATACTAGTTGAGACTATAACTTATCAAATTGCTTTAGTCTCTAGTATAAATAATGAAATTTGTTTGATACCTATATTGAGTGCCATTTGTATGTAACTCAAGTTAGTTTTGGATAAGGGGTATGTTTCCTATAGAAAAATCCCTTAGCCATTTAATTCACCAGGAAAGGATTCAAGGACATCTGACAAGGGTAAAGATTGCAAGCAAAGTTACTATTCCTCACCTCATGTTTATCGATGATATAAATCTGTTTGGTTTAGGAATGGTGGTTGAAGGGAATGCTTTCTTAGAGATTCTAAATATTTTTATTTTAGAAACTAGAATGGTCATCAATCTACAAAAATCGACTTTATACTCCTTTCTCTTTTTTGATGGTCTTGATGGAAGGTTAGACACATTGTTAAACATTCCTTTACAGGACTGGAAATTGGGTAGAAAATACTTAGGCTTTATCATTAATCCTAACAACTATAGGAAAGGGGATTGGAACTGTTAGCACAAATCTACTTCGACTAGGGTTCACTCATCTAATTACCAAAAAACCCTAAGACACCAGCCCTCTTTGCATCCCATGCAAAGCAGGTGAAGTTTCATTCGATTTATCTATGGGAACTGCATGAACCAGATTTCTACAGTAGCGAAGGGGTGCGACAGGAAACTACCAAACATAACATTCCTTACTCCGACATAACACAATGCTTCAATAGTTCACTAAGATTACTGAACTAACCGCGACATATTTTTTAACTAAGCAACACCTGATCATTCATACTTCCACGTTATTTAACTTGTATTCATTGGGATGTAGAATGTAACAAAATAACATAACACATTGTAACATCATTCACACAAATTAAACACCAGATATAACATGGAAACCCAAACGAGAGAAAACCATGGAAGTGATTTCTTTATTCATGAGTCACAGTAAAATAAGCACTTCATGTTCACAACGATGACTTGCATATTTCTTCCTTTTCTTTACAATGTATCTGCGTACACAGCTTGCAAATCGTGCGACTCCTTTATCACAACATACAATATATCGGCATATAGACCAACAAGGCTATCCAAAATACTGACTAATAATTAACCAATGAACTAACTAACTAACTAACAATCCCAAAAATCCCAACCCATTACATATTTATAGGGCGCACACAACCTTCCTCGCTCCCACTACTCCACTTACTCAACTACTTAACCCATAAATTAATGTGAACACAAAATCCTAACTAACTTACCCAAATTCACCCTTGACATATTCAAAATACCCATCTTCCTTGATTCTCATCCGCTATGTCGAAGTTGACCCTTCTTCCTCGGACCACTTCGCCTTAACCTTGTTCACACCCAAACTACTCAAAACTTTACTCGGCCCAACAAGCCCCCAACACTCACATGTGGCTCATCCAAAGCCACTTCAAGGTTGCGTTGTCAGAGTCTTGGACTTCACCAAGAAATATGCATACTTATGTTTCATCTCCATGACAATCTGTTGTATCTTATCTCTATGCCGGCACACTTTTTGTACCAACTCTCTTGTCAAATGTGTATGCGCTTTCTTCTCACTCCATTCTACTGCTTTCTGAACTTCACTTCTTGTGCCACTGATAATTTGCAGTACATGCTCTACTCAACTACTGCAATGACTATCATAGTACTTGGTTCGGTCGACACTTTCCAAGAACTTTTCTTGCTAGCGCCTTTGCTTCGAAGCGCACCCCTTGGTCATTGATTGAGGCTATCTCGTATCCCCTCTTATCTTTTGTCAAGTTATACTTTTCCTTCATATGGTTTTCAATCTCCCTATATTTTCATTTCCCCACAAAAAATGTAGTTGGATCGAGGCATGCCTTTGGAAAGCCTATGATTTGCGCAATTAGGTCGTAATCAATAGAAACATTCTTATCGAGCCACAAGAATCCTCCATGCACACAAAGCAACAATTATTTGACACATGCATTAACTTCCACGGACCTCCCAAAATGTGATATGTCGAGTAGCGACAGAAGACTTGATCATTGTAATCCTAGGGCCCATGGCATAGGCCCCAAAAAAGTTTTTTGTGTTCCCAGTAGTAAAATCGGTTGCATATACTTCGTGGGAGAGAACTCTAGGAACTTATGGAGGTCGTGATATGCATATGATAGCTTGGAAATATTTCCCATCATATCTCCTTGAGTGACGACACATTTCAGTATCATGTGAAGTACCATTATGTACTTAGCATTCCTCCCAATCTTCACGAATTTCGTGTTTGGATTCCTTGGCGACACACACTGCAGAAGCAATGAAATAGATATGGTTCTAGACCTTGATGCTTCCTGGTCATTCCTCTCTTCAAACTTGTTTCAGCAGCTACATGTCGTGCGGATGACCTCTTCTTCTTTAGTGGCTCAACTGGAATGTGCATCAATATGATTTTCAATTGTTCTTGCTCAACTGGAATGGTTTCTCCTAGAACAACTTCTTCAATGGATATATTCTCAACAATTACTTCAGACATGATGGCCTCCATTGTTACAAACCTCGGCTCTGACTTCTTCAGCACTCTAACGCTCAAAGCTCTCTACTCTCACAATGCAAACAATGGGTCAATTCATCATCTTGATAGGATTTTAAATCCCACCTTCAATGTGTAATTTCAATGTTTTTCCCAATATTTGTTGAATCAAACCAAATCCTTTGCAATGATGACGCTTTACGGCGGAATTTTTTTTCACACAGGCATGCCTTTTTGACATTTATTGTGAAATCCTCCACTAATGCTGCCACTTTGTGCACCATAAATATAGAAATTAATGAACGTTCGGGCTCCTGTGACACAACCTTCACTTCGACAGAGATATAACTTATGTACAAATACCTATTACGACAAACGAAACTGCGACACACAATATATTCCAACCTGGAACTAACTTCAACAGTGCTTTACTTTGATGTGACCTAGACTTCAACACAAAAATAACTTGGGGATTCCAAAAAAAAAAACTTACAAGCATGTTCAGTGTAGGAAGGCACGACTGTCCCTGTAAGGTTTCAATCGACTTCCATTTACCAAACCCTTTAAGAGCTCTCCATCCAATTTTTTGCAATTGTACAACACCTCCTTCTGACACATAGTTAATCACATAGGGTCCTAGCCAGTGCATTATTAGCTTACCAGGATGTTTAAGGAACTTACTATCATATAGGAGTACTATATCTCCTCTCTGAAACTGCTTCTTTGCAATGTTGCGATCATGACATGCCTTCTCTCTATATTTTTGGACTTGTTGTTGAAATCCTGTTATAAATCTATCCTCCTCCAATTGGAGTAGCTGCGACAACCTCTCCTCAATAGCACCAGTATCTGACATACATGTGAATGCAGCAACCCTCAAACTTGGCACAATGTATTCCATTAGCTTAACAACTTATTGACCATATACCAACTTGCAGGGCATCTGGCCTTTCAACTTCTTGCAAGTTGTTCTATATGCCCATAATACTGCAACAATCCTGAGATACCAATCTTTACGACTCACATTACAAAACTTTGTCAAAGCATGTTCCAGTATTTTGTTAAAGGCTTCGGTAGTCCCATTAGTTTGTGGATGGTATGGAGTAATCTTTTAATGTTAAATTTGGAATTCTTGGGTAAGCGTCTCAATAGTCTTATTAAGAAAATGAGATACTTGATCACTCAATAGAATTCACGGGAAACCAAATCTAGTAACTTCATTTTGAAACGGGAACTTCACGGCAGTTGTAGCACTACAGTCCTTTACCAGTTCATCTTCATCCCACCCGGTCAAGTAATCTTTTGTAGTAATAATGTAACGTGCTCCCGATCTCTTCACGAGTGGATTGATTGGTCCCACAAAGTCAACGGCCTATTTTTCAAACCCTTACAAGGTCACTTGTAGTACTAGCGACATCTCATCACTCTTGGATGGTTTCCCTATTCTCTGACAGACATCAAAATATCAACAATATTCCTTACCATATTTATGGTGTAGACCACCATAGCCCTTCTCACAGTATCTTTTGAGTCGTAGCCTTCCCTGCATAGTATCGTCCTGCAACACCTTCATGAGATTCAGACAAAATCATTGATTGCTCATGCTTAATAACACAACATATTAATACTTCATATGGTCCTAGCTTATATAAATGACCTACTATTAGTTTATAATCTACTGATTTGAAAACTAAATGTTTATTTTTATTGACACACAACCCTACAGGTGTCATTCTTATCACCAAAAAGGTTACAATGCCTTCAAAGTATTCATCCACAATGCTAACCGAAAACAGTCGTGCTACGCATCTGGGAGGTTATTTCATACAAGTTAACCAACTCTTCCCCTGTTTCCAACCTCAATAGATGGTCAAGTCCCACATTTATCCTTCCAGGTTTAACTATAATTTCAAAATCATACTCCTGGAATAATAAGAGCCATTTGTAGATTCTCCCCCCCATTATTGGTGTAATACCCCGATTTTTAAGCCCTGTACTTGTGGTATTTTATTTGATTATGGACTTATGTTCTAGTTGTTAATGTGACTATGGAATTATGCTCATTTGTTTGATGATGTGATTTTGGCATATTTATTATTAATGTTAATGTTGTTATTGTCATTGTTGTTATGATTTAATGTTGTTGTTATTAATTAAATAAACAACTGGCTTAGCAAAGGCAACTAAAATATTATGGGATACCATGGATCTCACAACATGAGGGGGAATGGGGGACATCCATAGCACCTTAGAACTTGTTTTTGGATGGTAGTTTTCCATCCTAGTTCATTGTGTGCCTTGGTGACTTTAGTAGTGTTGGTCACCCAAACATTGTACAACAGACCCCATTTTTTATTTTTATGGATTGTGGAGTGATTATTGCACCTTATGCAGACCTTAGTGGGTCACTCTTTCCTAGTGCGAACTCCTTGGGATAAATTACCTCATATTTATGTGTTTTTTTCATTTATGAGTCCTCTCCCTAGATTCTAGGAGCAGTAAGCTAGAATTTAGCTTCCACCTCCTTGATTTGTGCCTCCACCTCCACAAATGTGCCCCACTCCTCCATTCATCCCTATTTTTTTTCTTCTATGATATTGATGACCCTATTGGATCCCCTCTCTTATATAATTCTCCCTCCTTCATGTTTTGTAACCCCCCTTATGCATTAGTGCACCTCCTTGCGATCTTCATGGCTCCACTCCTTGGTTTTTGGTAACTCCTCATGGTGCTAATCCAGGAAATGGAATCTCCTAACTAGGCTACCACTCCAATAATTTGAGTTAAGTCTCCATGATGAATCGAACACACTCAAACCAATTCTAGTTGGCCACCTTGGGTTCAATTTCCCTCCTTAAGCTATTTATACATGTGCTCTCTCTTTGTTGAAGTTAATCTTGAGCTTTGGATCACTTGACTTGTGTTATCTCACCGTGTAGGGAATGTTGAGAGTATTGAGAGTGTTTTGAGACTTAGATTTATCCTATTTGTTTCCCTTTTCTTCCTTTATATCACTATACTAGTCTAGGTTCTCCCACGGGAAGCTAGGAAATGGGTTGGTGACAGTCACATCCCATAGGTAGTGGAGACAAACAAGAAAGTAGTAGTGTGAAGCATTGTGGTTCTCGGAAAAGGTGGTTCCTAGAATTGTTAGACTAAGTGTGCCTATACCTATGGATCCATGGCATTAGCTCGGGGGTGACCTGTTCAAGCAAGGAAGGCTTGACTGTGTCTATGGCTGGGAGGAAAGTTGTCTAGATGCAGCCAGTTGTCATTAAAGGTAAGTATTTGTTCATATACTTATTTATGTTATTTTATTATGTTTATGTTCCATGGAGGCTTAAATGAATTCTAGAATTCTTTATGGGTGATGTTCCAGGATTTATATGCAGGTTCGATGGCTCTTGATACTTTGTATTGGAACTCCTCTATTTTCTATTCTTTCTCCCCTCCTTCATGGTTTACAAATGTAACTCTCACGATGATGAGAGGGGCGCAACCATAGGTTCTGGTTCACAAATTTATATTCATTTATGGGTTCTATAACCTGTTCCATTGCGTCCAGAGTGATGATTCCAGTAAGAAACACTTTTTGTTTCTGTGGAAAAGCTTTCCTAATGACAAAGTTATGAATATTTTGGTCGGCAGTGTTTTCGGCACTAAAGGGAATGCACCTTGTCTTTTGATTGGGAGCACCCTTGTTGAAAATATGATCGTAATGTTGAAGATATTATTATGTTGTTGAAGATGTGCTTATGCTATGGTAAATCTGATATGTAATGGTGGTTGATGGCTGGAGGGAAGGCAACCATTTAGTCTAAGTTATACTAGTGAAAGTTGGTTGTAGGGGACAACCACGGGATTGATTTCGGAGGCTGTATTTGGAAGACTATGCCTTGCCTTGATTTGTTTGTGTGGTTGTGGCTACGATTTGATTCTATTTTTATTTATTGCTTAACCACTTCTATCAGCACACACATCACAGAATTGAAGAGTAACCCTCATACGAAAGATAAATATTATGTGTGCAAATGTTAACTACAATATTTACTACTCAAGTTCATTCTAGTTTTACAAAATGATACTTACTATAAATTACTTAAATTAATTACATCATACGGAATATTCTAAATACCATGCATTCATTTTACGAAATACATTATCATTATGTCTATTAAGTATGCACATTGGGAATTGTCATGTTTAATTTTCACGAGGCTAAGTTCGGGTTGAATGGCCTGATGGCCTAACCTTACGAATCTATTTAGATGTGTAATTTTATCCTTTTCCCTAAGTCTCTAGTGCCTTTGGCCTTATTTTCAGGATGGGGACACTACAAAGTGGTATTATAGATGAAGGTTTCAACACTACGGCTATTGGGCCTTTTGCAAGTCAATCTGTAATTATGCATTTGCATTAATTAAATTGGGTGCATGCACCTTAATATAGTTTCACATATGATTTAGTTCAACAACTATTATCCTTGGAAGGATATGGACTTGATGTCTAGCCAGTAAGGAGAAATACTTGAAGGATTTCTATCCCCCTTGTCTAGTTAGGCAGATTGTAACTTAGAGAAGTTGCCTAGTTACTTTAAAAACCAGAAGAAAAGTAGTTTGAATGATAATGAACTTATACCAATGTGTATTTTCATAACAAAAGGTTAAT
Organism: Larix kaempferi; assembly: GCA_027924585.1. Taxonomy (NCBI): domain Eukaryota; kingdom Viridiplantae; phylum Streptophyta; class Pinopsida; order Pinales; family Pinaceae; genus Larix; species Larix kaempferi. The sequence goes on along the minus strand of BSBM01000123.1, from coordinate 19,069,991 downwards.
AATGAACACATTGCAGCTCCCAGTTAATGATTGAGCAAGTAGTGTGACGACTAAATTGAGAATTTAATCGAACCTGTGAAAACTAGAGATTCAACAAGTAAAAGTTCAGCAGTAGGAAGTTAGAGATTGGAGATGGATTTTGAAGAAGGACAGAGACCATACAGTCCTGAAGAGCAGTTTTTATAGGGAAGAAGGTTGAATAGGCATAAGAGGAGCAATGAACCATTAATCTTGGAGGATTCAGTGAGTAAGTGTAGGGAGGATAACGAAAGGATAATTCATATACAGGAGCATATTATGAATGATCTAAAATCATTGAATACCATCAAAAGATCCGATGAAAAGAGTCATAGAAGAGGTTATGTGAGGTCTAGATCATCTTCAAGGATACCTCATCACTCAAAGAGGAGGAAGGGGTATGAATCAAGTAGTATAGAGAGTATTCCTAAGATATTCCGGTCAGATACAAGAAGAGGAGGTATGCCTAGGATGAACTAGTAGGAGAGCTGAGAAGAATCAAGCTCCCAAATTTTGATGGAGAAGTAAAGCATGGAGAATATGTTGAAGCATGGTTGTTAGGACTCGGGAAGTTCTTCCAGTTGCACCAGTACACACCAAATATGGAAGCACGAGTAGCCATATACCATCTACAGGGTAAGGCATCTATCTGGTGGGATCGGTTAGTTAAGCTAAAAGACATCAACGAAGACATAATATCTTGGAAGAAATTTAAGAAGTACTTCCAGAAGGAATACCTCTCTGAGCATTACTATGACAAAAATATGGAAGATTTCTTTGGGATCAAATTGGGAAGCATGACTACAGAGGCCTATGAGAAGATGTTTCTGGAACTTTGGAAGTATGCATACTACATCAAAGATGAGAAGGTAAATATTCAAAGGTTCCCAAGTGGTCTTCCTGAATCTTATAAAGAAAAAATCCAATATGATAGACCAAATAACCTTAATGATGCCATATAGAAGGAAAAACACTTATATGAATATAATAAGAGCAAGGCCACATATCAAAAGAATTGGAAGGATATGAAGAAGAACAAACAAGAGTAGAGGAAGAAAGGTTTCCGGCCTTCAAAATTTAGAAATAGTAATTCTTATCAACAAGGATAGCCAAAGGAAGAGCCTTTAGGGAAAAGACCACCTGTGGAATGTTGGATATGCAAGGAAAATCAGTTTTCCAGATAGTTTTTCCATAAGAAAAATAACCTTCACAACATTCAAGAGGCTCCAACTATTGGAGATGTAGGTGGAAGTGTTCAGAGGATCTATGCAGCCCTGTATGGGAGGCAATCTAACCACCAGTACCGAATGATTGAGGTATCAAGTAAGATTGCTAACAAAACCATAGTTATTTTGATTGATTCTGGAGCTAGCAATAGTTACATTGCACCTAATCTAGTTGAGAAATGTCATTTGAAAAAAAGTAAACTTGAAACAACAAGTCTAGTACGATTAGCTATAGGATCCAAGAGTAAAATCATTGAATTTGTAAAAGTGTGTCCTTTAGAAATGAATGGATTGAAAACCTTTGCAGACTTAAACATCATAGCCTTGGGTTCATATGATGTATTGATTGGAATGGATTGGTTGGATGCACACCATGCCATACCAGATTGTCATAATAAAACTTATACTTGTTTGGATGAAGAAGGAAACCGAGTGACAATCAAAGCTATACCTAGACCCATATCCTTGAGGCAAGTCACAACTCTACAATTGAAGAAATGTCTTAGAAAGGGATGCCAGTTATATGTCATTCATGTGGAAGAGTCAAAAGAAGGAAAACATCCAGAACTGCAGGATTATCCAGTACTACAAGAGTTTGCACATATATTTCAAGAACTACCAGGAATGCCTCCTAAGAGGGACACTGATTTTTCTATCAAATTGGTGCCAGGAACAGTACCTTCGTCTAAAGAAGCTTATAGAATGAGTACTCTAGAGTTAATGGAATTACAGATACAGTTAGAGGAGTTGCCAAAGAAAGGTTACATAAGACCCAATGTTTCACCTTGGGGATCCACTGTGTTATTTGTAAAGAAGAAGGATGGAACTCTAAGACTATGCATAGATTATAGACTATTGAACAAAGCAATAGTTAAAAACAAGTACCCCTTAACAATAATTGATGACTTGTTTGATTAGTTGAGAGGAGCCAAGGTGTTTTCAAAAATAGATTTGAGTTTGGGATACTACCAAATTAGAATTAAGAATGAGGATATCAGTAAGACAACATTTAGAACAAGGTATGGACATTATGAGTTCACAATGGTACCTTTTGGTTTAACAAATGCACCAGCAGTATTCATGTGTTTAATGAATGGAGTCTTCGGAAAGTACTTAGATAAGTTTGTGATTGTATTCTTGGATGACGTCTTTGTCTATTCTAAGACAGAATAAGAGCATGAAGAACACCTAATTTTAGTAATGCAAGTGCTTAGAGAACAACAATTGTATGCCAAGCTAAGCAAGTGTTATTTTTATCAAGATAGAATTCACTACCTCTGTCATATCATATCTGAAGAAGGTGTTTCAGTAGATCCTAAAAAGATAAGAGCCATTTTGGAATGGCCAACACCTAAGAATGTATCAGAAGTAAGATCTTTCATGGGATTAGCTAGTTACTACCTAATATTCATCAAAGGATTCTCGAACTTATCTCATCCTATCACATCTTTGCAAAAGAAGGGTTTGAAGTTTGACTGGACTCCAAAGTGTGAAGATAGTATTCAAAGACTTAAGGAAATTCTTACTAGTGCACATGTTCTAAATATTGCATATCTGAAGGAAACTTTGTTGTGTTCACATATGCATGTAAGCTTGAGGCATTGGTGGAGTATTGATGTAGGATGGACATGTGATCAGTTATGAATTTAGAAAGTTAAAGGAACATGAGCAGAACTATTCCACCCATGACTTAGAGCTTGCAGCTATAATCCATTCTTTGAAGATGTGGATACATTATCTAATGGGTAATAAGTTTGAGTTAAGAAATGGTCATGATGGTTTGCATTACTTGTTTGAGCAGTCTAATTTGGATGCAAGACATAGGAAATGGATGGATTTATTATGTGAACATGACTTTGACATCAAGCATATCAAACGTAAGAAAATAAATTAGTTGATGCACTTAGTAGGAAGATACATGTGATGCATGTAGCAACTATCAGCACTAGTACATTAGATTTAAAGGATAAGATCATTGAAGCCCGTGTTATAGATGAGCTTTATCAATAGGTGAAAGAAGGATTGCAACAACAGAAAATTCCACAGAAATTGGATAAGTATAAGTTGGAAGAAAATGGGATCCTCATGTACAGAGATAGATTTTATGTGCCCAATGTTGGAGATATAAGGAAGATGGTTCTAAAGGAAATGCATGATGTTCCTTATGACGGACATTCAAGTTATCAAAAAACAGTAGCAGTAGTAAGGAAACAATACTATCGGCCAGGGATGAAGAATGATGTTGTAGAATATATAGCTAGGTGCATGGAATGTCAAAAAGTTAAAATTGAGCATCGAAATCCAATGGGATTGTTGAAGCCCTTTCCAATACCAGAATGGAAATGGGATGTAGTGATGATGGATTTCATCACCAAGTTTCCTAATACAAGATTGCAAAATTATTCTATCATGGTTGTGGTAGATAAGTTGACTAAGGAAACACACTTCATTCCAGTAAAGACAACTCACAAAGCAGCTAACATTGCAGATATTTACATGAAAGAAGTAGCCATATTTCATGGTATTCCCAAGGCTATAGTATCAGACAGATATTCAAAATCTACTTCTAAATTTTGGAAAGGATTGTTCGAGGGGTTTGGCACAAGTCTAAACAGGAGTACAACATACCACCCTCAGACATATGGACAGACAGAAAGAGTTAACTAAGTGATTGAATATATGTTAAGGATGTATGTGATGGATCAACCATCTAAGTGGGAAGATTATTTACACTTGGTGGAATTTTCTTATAATAATGGATATCACTCTTTAAATATGAGTACTTTCGAGGCCATGTATGGAAGGAAGTGCAATAGTCCCATCAGTTGGGATAACCCAATAGACAGAGTCATTGTTGGACTAGAATTATTAAAGGATATGGAGGATCATATGGTTAAGATAAAGCAAAATCTAAACGAATCTCAAGACATGCAGAAAATCTATGCAAATCATAACAGGACTGCCAAACAGTTTCACGTTGGAGATCATGTGTTTTTGAAAGTTAGACACAAGAAGAGTTCCTTAAACTTGGGAAATTGCTCCAAGCTAGCTTCCATATACTGAGGACATTTTGAGGTCTTAGATAATATAGGACCTGTTGCTTATGAGTTGGCTCTACCCACTTGCATTAGAGTACATAATGTGTTTCATGTGTCTTTATTGAAAAAGTATATACCTGATGCTAACCATGTAATTTATTTGGAATGTGATCTAGGTAATTAGAGTGATTTTATTTTCTTTATTGATATATATACATGTATGTACATGGTACTAATCATGTGATCAAATGGATTATGATCCAGCTGGAACCGGAAGGGGATTTTCCGGTACAACTTGTTTCAATTTTGGGCGGCAAGGTCAAGCTGCTTTGGAATCGATAAATCGAGTAAATAAAGGTCCAATGAACCCATTACATCCCCGAGGATGCAACTTGGGAGCTAGAATATGCTATGAGGGATGCATACCCTCATCTATTTTGAAAGTTTGGTGTTTACGGCATGTATGTAATAAATATGCATCGAGGACAATGCATTGTTTAAGGGGGAGAGGGATGTAATACACCAGTTGTTAATCCTTGGACTTATGGTCTTTTAATTGACTATAGACTTATGTTTTATTTGTAAATGTGACTATGGACTTATGCTCATTTGTTTGATGGTGTGATTTTGGCATTATTATTATTAATGTTAATGTTGTTATTATCATTGTTGTTATCATTGAATGTTGATGCTATTAATTAAATAAAAAACTAGCTCAACAAAGGAAACTAAAGAGTATGGGATACCATGGATCTCACGGTGTGAGCGGGAATGGGGGGAATCCCTAGAACCTTAGAACTTGTTGTTGGATGGTAGTTTTCCATCCTAGTTCATTTTGTGCCTTAGTGACTTTAGTAGTGATGGTCACCCAAACATTGTACAATGGGCCCCATTTTTTATTTTTATGGATTATGGAGTTATTATTGCACCTTATTCATACCTTAGTGGGAACCTATTTCCAAGTGTTCCATCCTTGGGAGAAATTACCTCCTATGTATGTGTTTTTGTCATTTATGAGCCCTCTCCCTAGATTCTAGGAGCTATAAGCTAGAATTTAGCTTCCACCTCCTTGATTTATGCCTCCACCTCCACAAATGCATCCCAATCCTCCATTCATCCCTATTTTTGTGCTTCTATGATATTTATGACCCTATTGGATCTCCTCTCTCACTTATTGCACCCTCCTTCATGTTTTTCAACCCCCCTTATGCATTAGTGCGCCTCCTTGTGTTCTTCATGGCTCCACTCCTTGGTTTTTGGTAACTCCTCCTCATGGTGCTAATACAGGAAACAAAATCTCCTAACTAGGCCACCACTCCAATAATTTGAGTTAAGTCTCCATGATGAATCCCAACCACACTCAAACCAATTCTAGTTGGCCATCTTGGGTTCGATTTTCCCTCCTTAAGGTTTTTATACATGTGCTCTCTCCTTGTTGAAGTTAATATTGAGTTGTGGATCACTTGACTTATGTTATATCATCATGCTGGGAATGTGTATACTATTGAGAGTGTCTTGAGACTTAGATTTAGTCTAGTTGTTTCCCTTTGCTTCCATTATATCACTCTACTAGTCCAGGTTCTCGCACGGGAATCCAGTAAATGGGTTGGTGAGAAGAGTCATGTCCCATAGGCAATGGAGACGGACAGAAAAGTAGTTGTGGGAAGCATTGTGTTTCTCGAGTGGGAAGCATTGTGGTTCTCGAAAGAGCTAGTTCCAACAGTTTTTAGACTAAATGTGCCTCTACCTATGGATCCATGGTCTTATCTTGGGGGTGTCCTATTCAAGCGAGAAATGCTTGACTATGTCTACGGCTGGGAGGAAATTTGTCCTCCTGCAGCCAGTTCTCACTAAAGATAAGTATTTGTTCATATACTTATTTATATTATTTTGTTAATTTTATGTGCCATGGAGGCTTAAATGAATTCTGTAATTTTTTATGGATGATCTTCCAATATTTATATGCAGGCCAGATGGCTCTTGATACTTCATATTGGAACTCCTCTATTTTCTATTCTTTCTCCCCTCCTTCATGGTTTATGAATGTAACTCTAACGGTGATGAGAGGGGAAAAACCATAGGTTCTGGTTCGCCCATTTCTATTCATTTATGGGTTTTGTAACATTTTCCATTGTGTCTAGAGTGACAATTCTAGTAAGAAACACTTTTTGTTGCACTAGAAAATCTTACTGGATGACAAAGTTATGACTATTTTGGCCGATAGTGTTTTCGGCATTGAAGGGAACACACATTGTCATCTGATTGGGAGAACCCTTGTTACAGATATGATTGTAATGTTTAAGATCTGATTATGTTGTTTCATATATGCTTATGCTATGGTAAATCTTATATGTAATGGAGATTGATGGTTGGAGGGAAGGAGGTCATTTAATCTAAGTTATACTAGTGAAAGTTGGTTGTAGGGGACAACCACAGGATTGATTTCGGAGGCTGTAGTTGGAAGCATGTGCCTTGCCTTGATTTGGTTGTGTGGTTGTGGCTATGATTTGATGCTATTTTTATTTATTTCGTAACCACTTCTATCAACACACACATCACGGAACTGAAGAGTAACCCTCATACGAAAGATAATTGTTATGCGTGCAAATGTTAACTACAATATTTACTACTCAAGTTCAATCTAGTTTTACAAATGGATACTTATTGTCAATTACTTAATTTAATTACATCATATGGAATATTCTATATACCGTGCATTCGTTTTATGAAATACATTATCATAATGTCTATTAAGTATGTACATTGGGAATTATTGTGTTTAATTTTCACGAGGCTAAGTTTGGGTTGAATGGCCTGATGGCCTAACCTTAGGATTCTATATTCAAATGGGTAATACTTACTTTAGCCTTTTTCGTGAGTCTCTAGTGCCTTTGGCATTATTTTGGGGTTGGGGACACTACAACTCGCTCGTTAACTAGGTATCTCAAAGCATAATGATCTGTAAACATTTTAAAGTGACCCCCTGACAGATATTGCTTGAACTTCTATGGTGCATAAACCATAGCTAATCCTTCTCTTTCTATCGTAGTGTAGTTTATTTTTGGAGTGGATAATTTCTTGGTAGCAAACGCAATAGGATGATCAATATATATCTCTCCTGGTTGAGCCAAAATTGCAACCAATGCAATGGATGAAGCATCAACATGAACTTGAAATTCTTTTTGCCGGTCAAGAAACACTAAAATAGGTGTTGTCACCATATTTTCTTTCATTGTGTCGAGGCTCTTCTATCACTCCTCATTCCACTAAAATTTAGTGTCCTTCTTCAATAGCTTCTCCATCAGTGTTGTGATTTGTGCATATCCTTTGATAAACTTTCTATAGTATCCTATATGGCCCAACGTTGTTCTCAATTGTCAAACTGATGTTGGTGGCGGAAAATCTACTATAATGGTTATATTCACAAGATCCACCAACATACCCTATTTACAAACCACATGACCTAGCTATATGTTAAATATATAGCATCAAGAAACATTATCCAAACCAATCTTGTGTAGCCAATATTGATCCTCCGGTATAGAGGTGAGCACTTTGATTGCCTTCCATATAAAGGTTATTCCTCCTGTATAGAGGTAATTGATAAAAGTAATAATGTTGTAAATTCTTGTTGGACAAGGCTCCAAACTTGTGTGTGACAAGTCATGATTCTCATGTGAATCTTCAGTATAAAGGTATCCATGGGATGGACCTCCCGTATAGAAGTGCACCTTTCGTATAAAGGTCATGCTTTACTTGTTAAAGGAATTTAATGTTGTGTTATGTATTATTAACAATGATCACCAATTTCCATTAAGTCTCCTTTAGAGATTGATCACCTCTGAAGTGAATTACTTTAACATATGATCATTTGGTCCGGAATAATATAATATGTTCACAACATCCAATGATTCTTCTTAGTATAATGTAATGGATAATTGGAGTTAGCACATATTGACCATGTATTAAGAGATAGAGAAATAAAATATAAAGCATAGAGATCAAGAGAATTAGAAATTTCCCATGCTGACACTTCAGCTAATTAAAGAGAACTCTAATTTTTAAAGCTTCAGTTAAGTATCAATGCATGCCTCAATCAATGCTTCAGTTAAAGCACCGGTTAAATATATTCCTCAGTTAACTAAAGAAATCACAGTGGTCACTTCAAGTAAATCAAAGCATGATTTCAGTTAAATAAGTGTTAAATAAGAAGGACTAGTTAACTAAAGTTCTTTCACTTTAGTTAAACTAAAAGACGACACTTCAGTAAATCAAGGCGAATCAGTTAAAGAGAGTTAAATAAGTGACAACAAAGAATATCTAGTTAACTAAGTGATGACACTTAAGTTAGCCACCTAACCAAGTGGGAAAGATTTCAGTTAATAGGTGAGTTCGTCCTAAGTGACATCTCAATGAGATAAAGCACTGCATGAGAAGTGGGGCACACTTTTGCATGCAATATTGATACATCTAGTTTGAGGGCGAGTTCATCCTAAACTTAGAAGATAAAAATAGAAGAGAAGAATGTATAAATATGTTATACGGGATTGATGAATCCAATGTGAAGTGAATTCTCTTCTCCTTTGAAGGCAAGGTGCTTCTCTTTGTGTGCAGGATATTATTATTGAAGGCAGGGCACTTCTCCGATTGATCTCTCTTCTCTATTACTTTCGTATCTTCACCAAGAGTGTTTGGTGATCTCTTATCTTTCAAAAGCAATATGATATGTTGTAAAAGAAATCATTCTCTACTAAACATTATATTATACTGAGAAGAATTGTTGGGGTTTTTGTTCTCATAGTTTTGAGAATTTTCCCTAGGGTATATCTTGTGTTATGGTTGTATGAATTTTATGTGATTGAACTGTCTCATTGCTTCAATCTTCGGCATCTAAAAGAATTAAATATTAAATCTCAACCAAATATTAACATGGTATCAGAGATCAGGGCATGAAGGAGCTCAGTTTTGCATGCCATCTAGAGCCTACGTTGATCCTAAGAAGTTGAGCACAAGATTTGAAGACTATGGCATCAGCCTCTGTATGACCGGAAGACCGTCTTGAGGGCACCCCAAACTTCAACACTTGGAAGGATAGGATTCTCAAAATTGTAGAGGAACATGAATTGGATGGCTACGTATCCACTGTGGTGGAGGAGCTTACATCTAATGTAGGGCACATCAACTTCAACAAGAATCAAGCTAAGGCCAAACGGATTATCTATGATTCGGTAAAAGATAACTTGATGCCCGTGATAACACCGCTTAAGACCATGAAATAATGTTATGATACATTGACTAATCTATATGAGAATAATGCCCCAAATCAAAATAGGGCATTGAAGAACAAGTTACGAAACCTTCAGATGGAGAAGGACGAAATAGTGGCCTCCTTCACCAAGATATCTCAAGTAAGAGATCAACTTCCTAGTATTGGAGTAGTGGTGGATGAAGATTATCTTCTCCAAACCACTATTGATGGTCTCCCATCCTCATGGGAGACATTATTGGCTATGGTAAATGGCCAAGAGGTACAACCTAACTTCGAAAGGTTGTGGCATAACTACCTCCAACAGGAGGGGTGAATCCAAAGCATGTCAATGTGCATCAAAGAAGAAAACCTTACCCTTGCAGCAAGAATGAAGAAAGGAAAGAAACCCTTCTTCCAAAAGAAGTTCTCTCATCCAAAGAAGAAGGAGTTCAATAAAGGTTTTCTCAATTCAAAATCTAGATGTTTCAATTGCAACAAGAAAGGCCATTTCTCAAGAGAGTGCAAAGCAAAACAGAAAGGAAAGTTTCATGCTTTTACTACTATAGAAGATGAAATCACTCAAAAGAATGCATCCGAAGAAAAGGAGACAAGAAGGGAGTATTACCTTGTCGTCTCATCTCTTTCAGGATCTTTTATCACAATTAAAGACACATGGTTGATTGATAGTGGCGCATCCAAACATATGATTGGTTACAACAGTGCCATCACTTACCTAAAGAAGAAAAATTTCACATGCATGGTAGAGTTGGGGGACAACTCAACATATTCGATCCAAGGAGTTGGATCCAACTCATTCCAGCTAAGCACCAATAATATTATACATGAGGAGGACATTTTATATGTTCTGGGATTCAAGAAGAACCTCCTTTCAGTTTCGGTTCTTGAATACAAAGGCTTCCGAGTTATCTTCATGGATAACAAAGCACTTTTATGGCCGAAGAACAAAATCCTAGAATCTGTTGCTGTGATTGGAGTTCGAGAGGGAGGACTCTACAAGGTACCCAGGAAGTACATTCAAGCTATGATTCACCACACTATCATTCAATGCAAGCTATGGTACCGAAAGCTTGGACACCTACACTACAAAGCACTACCAGGACTTCAAAAGATGGTAAAAGGTATGCTCGTATTTGATTTTGAGCATGATAGTGTATGTCAGGGTTGTGCACTTGGGAAGAATGTTAAGAAAAGTTTTTCTAGCAGTACTACTAGATCTAAAGGGATTTTAGATTTAATTCATTCTGATGTATGTGGTCCCATGTTATCCCCCTCCTTGAGTGCCTTCTTATATTATGTATTGTTCATAGATGATTTTTGTAGGAAGTCGTGGATCTATTTCATGAAGGCTAAAAGTGAAAATCTTGACAAATTTAAAGATTTTAAAGCCCTAGTTGAAAATCGGAAAGAAAAGCACATATGTGCATTAAGGTATGATAATGGAGGTGAATTTGATTCACATTCATTTAATGGGCTATGTAGTCATGCACGAATATGTAGACAATTAACATTACCATACAACCCTTAGCCAAATGGGGTTTCCTAAAGGAAGAATAGAACCATATGTGAGGTTGCAAAAGACATGATGCATGATCAAGATGTGTCTACCTCATTATGGGCAAAAGCCACCCGTACATCTATGTACATCCAGAATGGAAGCCCGCATGCCATTCTAGATGAGAAGAAACCAGAAGAAGTGTTTATCAGTGAGAATCTAAACATCTCACACTTGAGGATCTTCGGGAGACCAGTATACATTCATGTACCGAAACAAAAGAGACCAAATATGGATCCGTCTGGAAAGAAATGCAACTTTGTGGGTTATAGTGAGTCATCCAAATCCTATCGAATATATGTACTTGGTGAGAGACACATTAAAGTCATCTGAGATTTTACCTTCAACAAGGAAGTTGCTTTCACTAGATCGAAAGAGATTCAATGTGATTCAGAGATGGTGGATCCTGAGTTTGATTCCCCCCCTTCAGAGTTTGAGAGGGAGAATGTTGTAGTCGAGGGGGTTACATTGTTACTGGTGACACATATTATATATAAGCAAGCAAACACAAAGATATAGATACAATAGACAAGAGATGGAGAGGAAGCACAAGCCTTTAATTTATATTACCAAGCAAGATACAAAAAATAGTTACATAAACAAACAAATCAACTTAACTTTATGAGTCAGCTCACTAGCCTATATATATGTTTTGACAGACAGTTACATAAATGATTGTCGGTTCAACTGACCGACCCGACATGAACTGTTCGACTCAAACTGTCGACATGTTTTACATGTAGTCGGTCAGAGCACCTAGTCGACAGGCCGACTTAGGCTCCCCCAACATCTCCCACACCAAAAAATATTCCTTCTTCCCGAAGAAATGAGGAGATGATGTCTCAACTGTAAGTCGTGCATTGTGTTGCTACGACTCTGAGAGACTGGAGCTAGCTTATGCAGACTTCGATGATAGCCTCAGTAGAAACTGATAACTAATGTTGAAAATCCTCCCAATTTTGCAAGGCATGTTGAATGTCGATGGAGAGAGTGGTTAGGATTGACAAGCTCTCCACATTTTCCTGTGTAGATTTATCATGGAGGTTAATCAAGTCATGTCCAAAGAGTTGTATCTTGTTTTCAGTGGTGGAAAGAATATGTTGGAGGTGTGGACAAAGCTTCTTGACTTTTACTAGACTTATACGAGCTTGGTTGATCCATTTATCTTCTACTTTTTCCAAATTAGATAGCTTCCTATTTTCCATGACAAGTTGTTCTTCGACGGTTGCAGCAAGTGTGGCGTCGATAGTTTGTTGCTCTTGGTGAAGTGTGTCGATCATTTCTTTTGTCCTTTGCATTTGTTCAAAAACATTACCATAATGTGTATACCAGTTACGTAAAAAATGTGTTACTGTCATGGCTTCGCTAGTATACTACGCGAGCAGAGTGTGGGCTTTTGTAAAAGCTGTATATAGGTTTGTCATTAAACTGGATGTCTTGGCAGCTTGATCTTGTCGGTTCTTGGCCAGTTGTTCTCTTAGCATCGACACGACATTTTATAGTATATTGTATTCCTAGTCGAGTCGGTTTGTTGTGTTGGAACTCGACGGTAATGGGACGACTTGTTGAGCCAGCTCCTCACACTTATCCAAAAATGAAGCTTGTTCTTCCCATAGTTGTTGCAATTGCTTGTGGGCTTCAATTATTTCGTGTCATTTTTCTCTGTGGACTGCATATGCCAGGAGGTTTAGTTCTTCTTCCTTGGCATCCTAAGGATCGTAGGTGGCAATTGGTCTGAACTGATCCAGGTGTACTAATAGTCGAGTTTCCTGCTGGATATGTTGTACATGTTGCTACTGCCTCTGTTTCTGTCTTTATTTCTCTTGTAGTCTCTTTTCTTTGTGATGATTTTTATTTCCTTTATCTTGTGCTTTGTCTGTAGTCTCTTGCTGTTGAGATGGTCATGTCTATTTGTCGGTCGCTTCTGTTTGTTTTTCTGCATTGGCTTGCTTATTAGCGGCTTCTTGCTGGTAATCTGCTATGTTTTGCGTGTATGTGTCTGTCTACAGAGTGGCGGTTTCTAATTATTTTTTCACAGATGTCTGTTGGGAAGCGACTTGTTCTGCTACTATCTCTTGTTTAGTTTGTTCTTGCGTTGTTGTTTCTTGGTTGGCTTGTTCTTGTACTGTTGCTTCCTGGTCGGCTTGTTCTTGTGTTGTTGCTCTGTCCTCTGTTGAATGTTCTACTGGAGTTGTACTGGTACTGTCGGCAGGGGTGGGGGATGGAAAACTGGTATCGACTGGGGTCACAGGTGAAATGGTCGGCGGTGAAGATGGAACTTCTTATGCTGGTGGTGAAGAAGGGGATTTGGGGCTTCCTAACGGAATCGAAATGTCTTGGGGTAAATAAAATTCAGGGTCGAGCGTTTCGACTCTCTCGTCGACTGGGTCAAAAAGTTCTGGGGAATCAACTATGGGTTGAGGTGGAGTAGGGTGTTCCACAGTTGGTTCAACTGAAAGAGGTGTGAAAGATGAGGTTGCACAAGCGAAAATGTTGCTTGTTGGATCAAGATTTTTGTCGAGTCAAGTTTGGGTATATCCGACAACTAGATGTGTTGCGTGAGCTGGTTGGTCGGGTATGAGGTTGTCGAGCAGGGATGAGATAGTCGGGAGACTTTGTTTGGAGACGACATATTTCTTGATAATTAATGTTCGCCAATTAGGGAAGAGTGATGGGAGATGACTAATAAACTCATTCAAGTCATTATCAGACTGTATTTTAGCTCTCAATGGATGGGGAATTTGTTGTACAAATTTGGGTATGGATGGTTGGGGTGGAGGGGCGATGGAAGCTAGAGGGGTTGGAAGAATTTATTCTTCCATGACAACGGTCGAATATGGTGGAGGGGGAATTTGTGTGAGGTCGACATGGGGTTCGACCACATGCTTTCTTTTATTCTGTGGGGGTAGTGTCAGATCCTGAAGATTTTCATCTTCCAAAAATTTCTTAAAATCTTCTTCAACCGGTATCTTCTTTCTAGCAGCATCTGCTACGATCTGTGTAGCGTAGTCATAGAGCTCTACGTTTTATTCTTTCATCAACTCTTGGATGACAAGATTATGCTTCCCTTTTCCTTTTGCTTTAATCTTCTTGTTTTGTCGGGCTTGGAATATATTGTCGGCTAGTCAACATATATTTTCTTTGGTAAGGGCATATTCTAGTCGTGGACTATCCGACTGGGTGCTCTCCCCCGACTTTTCTGCTATTTCGGGAGGATCTTGATGTGTCGTCATTGCAATCCCTAGGGGATTCATCTCGACAATCTGCTCGCCCTGGAGGGTAAATGTGTTTAGGTGAAGCCGTATTTCATAGTCTTCTTCCTTTTCGACATCCGTCAAAGGTTCGACTATTGTCATGTCGACACTTTGTGCTTGTGGGGGTATTTTCAAGCGTGTGTTTTATTGTCTACTAAGTTCTGTAAATACCTCCTCGACTGAAGGATAGAATTCCAGTGCTTTTATTGCTCCTTACACTCCTTATAAGTGCCATACCGACGTATGATCGAGGGCCAATTGAATGTGCATGGTCGGCGGTAGACTTCGTTGGATAATCTGAGGTACTCACCATCTGGTTGTCTGAATTTTAAGGTTCTAGAACCAATTGTCAAGACAAAGATTGGCCGTCATTGTCCCAAACCGACATCCTCCCTGAGTGAAGCAATGAAAGTTTTCCATTAATGGGCCTTTTGGTTCTGTAAAATCTCTGTTTCCCATTGGTCGGATATGCGCCATAGCGATCCATATTAGCAGTGATGGGTATCGAATGCTCGACCCCTCTTCTCGACATTTGTAGCATATAGTACTTACAGTGTAGGCTAAATGGTATGCCCGGTTGTAGAATTTGTCGCACGACGCAAAATTTTGAACAACCTCCAACATGTCGAGTTTGAGGTCGGACCCTCGACCAGAGCTTCTCAGAGTAGTCAACACAATTCGTGTTGCTATCTTATGTGTGCCATAGATTATCTTATTTACCGTCAACCCTCTAGAATTCTTTCCTGGGGGGGTGCTGGTGAATTCTCTGACCAAAGATGGATTTGGTCGCATGGGAACCATGTCACCCTTGTTTGATAGACCCGTGATACGATTGATGAGTTCTCCATTTATTTCGACAGGTGCGTCGAAATAAAACTTGTCGTTGTGGTATTTGCTTACTATGAACTAAGAAATTATGTATTTTAAACCGGGGAAGTTGTCTACTAAAGGTGCATGCATGTAATTTAAAATTGTAGCGATCTGAAGTCTCATTCCTTCTTCTCTCCATTTACCATTTGGTTCTTTCCCCCAATCAACAATTTCATTCCAGATCCTCTTCCATTTTTATTCTGAAACCTTGGCATTTCGAACTAGCTGCAATCGGGTCTCCAATGGTGCATGGGATTTTTCTTGCTGTCGGACTTTGGTTGCTGCGGATCTGGTCATCGCCTGAGATTTCTTGGGTGCCATTGCTGTTGTAGGGTTCTTAGGTTCAGAGGTTTGTTCCAACAATTCGGGTGGCTCTGCATTCTGTAGTTCAAGCTCTTGGAAAAATAGTAACCAAGAGTCCTTGATCCCGGTATTTATAGCTGAGCAGGCAGACACAGAGGAGCGTGGAGTTGGTAGCAGCATTGATTGCAGGTTTGGCGAGGAATATAATTTTGATTGAAATCTTGTCGGGTCCTCATATGGCGCACTTCGACTTTTCTTCTCTATCTGTCGGACTTCACCGGTGCTCTTCTTTGTGGTTTCTTTGTCAGCGTGATGTCGATGCGTGTCTTTTGCTCTGTTATGTCGGTCGAAAATAGGTTGTCGCGGTTGAGAATATCTTTCGACATGTGTTCGTGGACCTGATCCTTCTTGTCTCTGCCTTTCATCCTGTCGATCATGCGTCGGGATCTGTTGTCTGCAACTTCTTGTATTTCCTTTGCCAGAATTATCTCTCCAGTATCTCGTCATGATGTCATTTTTATAAGACTTGCTTTTGAATGGTTGCTTATAATTCTTCTCTCCCAAGTCAGTTATAACCATTTTTTTTCATGCCTTATACTGCTTCATTCGGGCACCGTTGACAAGTTTCTTGAATACACTTCCTTGTAGTGTCTTTACTCAGACTGAGCCATTGGTATTGATGTCTTCGACAATATATGGACCCAACCATTCCGTGTGCAATTTTTTTGGTTTACCTTTTACACGACTATTATATAGCAATGCCAGGTCACCAACTGATAGATTCTTGTGTTTAATATTTCTATCGTGCTAGGATTTATGCTATTGCTTTTGGATTTCTTGCTGATGTATAGAAATATGTCGGCTTTTATCGAGCTTCAACAGTTGGAACAGTCGTTCTTTTCTTTCATTTTCGACATCGATGTGTAACACTTCAACAATTCTTGGAGCTTGTCGTCAGAAGTGCAAGGGGACAATTGCTTCTTGACCGTCTATGAGCGTGAATGGGGTCTGACATGTCATTCTTTTATATGTTGTTCTGTACGCCCATAGCACGGCAGGTATCTTGTCGTCCCAGTCATCCTTATCGATATTGCACATTTTTGTTAAACCCTTATAAAGTGTTTTATTAAAGGCTTCTACGACACCATTCGACTGTGGGTGATATGAAGTACTTATCCTGTGCTCAATTAAAAATTCTTTTGTAAGAGTGGCAATTGTTTTATAGACAAATTGAGTTCCTTGTCACTGATCAATGTAAGTGGACATCCGAACCTTGTGATAATATTATCATATATAAATTTTGCAGCTACCTCGCTCGAACAAGTTTCGACAGGTTCCACTTATGCCCATTTGGTGACATACTCGACTGCAGCGATGATGTATCTCACTCATGATCGCCTACCAAGTATTGGGAATGGTCCAATGAAATCTATAGCCCATATTTCGAATGTCCGAGTTATATTTACTAGCACCAGGGGCATTTCTGTACTTGGAAGAGGTCGTCCCAGTTGTTGACATCTATCACATTTACTTACAAAATCTCGACAATCTTTGTGCATTTTTGACCACCAAAGTCTGGACTGCAAAATATTTCTTGCTGTGATGTCGGCCTGATAATGTCCTCCTACCAGTCCATAATGCAACTCCGTGATTATACTTTGTCATTCATGGTCGAGCGCACATCGTTGTAATATGTCGTCAAGGCTAAGTTTATAAAGGAATCCGTTGATTAGAGTGTAAGGTGCAGCCTTCATTGCTAGAATTTTCTTTTTCTTTTCTGACATTCCTTCTAGTGCTTGTCCATCCTCTAGGAATTGTGCAATCTCCACTAGCTCTGATGGGACAGTTTCAATTCTAAACAAGTGTGCGTCAGGTAGTTCGTCGACAATTTTTGTCAGCTCTTCTCCCGTGTGGATTCACAACAAGTGGTTGGGTCCGACATTCGCTTTTCTTGGTCGAACTATAACTTCAAATTCAAACTCCTGGAATAACAACATCCAGCGACATAATCTTCCATGGTGTAATGGATTATAGACTAGGTATTGAGTTTTTGATGATCTGTATAGAACACAAAAGGGTTAGCCAATAAATACTATCGGTATTTTTGCAATGCAAATACCATACCTAGCACTTCTCTTTATGTCGTTGAATAATTTCTCTCTACTTTATTCAACTTTCTGTTGTTGAAGGCATTAGGGTAATCCATTCCATCATCACCTGGTTGAGTTAAAATTGTGCCGATTGCTATGCCCGACGCATCGATATGCACATGGAACTTGATCGACCAGTTCGGTAATCAGAGTATAGGATCTTCGACAAGTTTTCTTTTCAAGATGTCGAACGATGTATTACACTCATCGGTCCACTTGTATTCTTGATTTACTTTTAGTAATTCCTCCAAGGGATACATCATGTTGGAGTAATGTTGAATAAAATTTTGATAGTATCCTGTGTGTCCCAAAAAGATTCACACTTGTTTAGAGTTGACTGGTGGCTTTAGGTCGAGAATGATCTTGATTCTAGCATAGTTGACTTTAATGCCTTCCTTGCATACGGTATGGCCCAATAATATTCCGATAGGAGTTGCGAAATTGGATTTCCTGATGTTCAGCGAGAGTTGAATTTGTCGACATCTTTCTAGATTCAGCTGGAGCCATTTGTAGTGATCCCTCAGCATGGATTATATCGTCCAGTCGTCAAAGTATACAACCATAGTTTTATAGATGTATTCTTGGAACGCTTTAACAACAATTCTGGAAAACACAGTCGGTGCATTCTTTAGACCAAACGGCATGACTTTATAAGCAAATGATCTGAATTCACAGACAAATGTGGTCTTCTTCTGATCTTCTTTAGTGACGGGTACTTGGTTGTACCCAAAAAATCTGTTTGTGAATAACAATCATGACCTGCAACTTCATTAATGATTTCATCAGCGAAAGGAGTAGGGAAAGGGTCAGTGAGTGTTACTTTATTAAGTTCTCAAAAGTCGACACATATTCGTAGTCGCGTTGGATTGTGCTTGTTCGGTTGTATGACCATCGGACGTGCCCATTTTGATTGATCGATCAGATAGATGATTCCTCCGGCAAGCATGTTGTCGATCTCCTTTTTGACAATTTTCGTGTATTTGTGTGCAAGTTTGTATGGTCTTTTCTTTACTAGCTTAGCATCTGGCTTGATATCAATCTTTATCTCTCCCATTTCCTAGAACAGGCCTTTGAGATCTTTATAATACCGCGCGAATACGTCTTGAAATTCATTAAGGAGGTTTGTAATTTCTGTTGCTTCCTCCTCGTTATAGTAATCACCGATTTTCACCATTTTTGGTCTATCATCGTTGGATATGTCGATTTCTTTTATTTTGACTTTCGCATCCATCCATTCTATTGCTCGGCTGTCATTTATAGGTCATTCACCTTCTTTGATCTACGTGAACGCTGGTGGAAAGTCTTTTTCAGTTAATCTTTCAGGATCTTATTTCTCTATGGCCTCCACTTTGAAATTTGTTCTGACTGGATTCAACATGGTTGGATGGTCGTGTTTCCATTGGAATCTCTTTTCGACTGTTTTCTTTGTTTCTAGTCACAGTAGTGTCGAATGCTGGACTTTTTTCGACTGAATATTATTGCAGGTAATGGTTTTTCAAACAAGTTGTAGTTGAGGGGGTTACATCATTACCAGTGACACATATTATACATAAGCAAGCAAACATAAAGATATAGATACAATATACAAGAGATGGAGAGGAAGCACAAGCCTTTATATTACCAAGCAAGATACATAGAATAGTTACATAAACGAACATATCAACTTAACTTTATGAGTTGGATCACCATCCTATATATATGTTTTGACAGAAAGTTACATAACTGATTGTTGGTTCAACTGACCGACCCAACATGAACTGGTCGACTCAAACTGTCGACATGTTTTACAAGTAGTCAATCAGAGGACCTAGTCGACAGGCCGACTTAGGCTCCCCCAACAGAGAAAATAGAATATGCCTCACATTCACTAGCTCCTGGATAACCAATAGAATTGATTGAGAGGTCACCTAATGAACCTCCCAATAAAAGAAGATTTGGTTGGTACCGATACATCTTACAAAATTCAGAGAAACATGGAGTACCAGCAAGATCATCCAGAGAGCGCAAGTAACCTGATAGATATTCAGGGTATGTGGCACTGATTAGTCACATCAGTGATTCATAACCATCCTCATATGAAGACGCTGCAAAGCAGCAAGTTTGGAAAGATGCAATGACAAAAGAGCACAAATCTATAATGAAGAATGATGTTTGGGAGGTTGTTCCCAAACCTGATGGGAAGTCCATTGTGACTTCCAGATGGATTTACAAGATAAAGCATGCTACGGATGGTAGCATTGAGAATTATAAATCCAGATACGTTTCCATAGGTTTCTTTGAGAAAGAAGGCATCGATTATGATGAGACCTTTTCCCCTATGGCAAGGTACACCAGAATCCGAGCAATGATTTCACTTGCATCTGTTCTAGGATGGAAACTTCACCAGATGGATGTGAAGATAGCATTCCTCAATGGTGAGGTTGAGGAAGAGGTTTATATTCAACAGCCTAAAGGATTTGCAATGCATGGGAAGGAGTCCCATGTTTGCAATCTAAATAAATCTCTATATGGGTTTAAGCAAGCCCCTAGGACTTGGTACTCTAGAATTGATAGCTACCTTCAGAAACTAGGTTTCAGTAAGAGTGAAGCTGATCCAAATTTGTACTTTGAAGTAGTGAAGAACCAACCATTGATATTGGTTATGTATGTTGATGATTTGTTTCTCACTAGAGAGGAACATCTGATTTCTTGGTGCAAGAGGGAGCTCACCTCAGAGTTCGAGATGAAATTCTTCGGTCTAATGCACTACTTTATTGGCCTTGAGATTTGGAAAAGAAAAGATGAAATTTTTCTATCTCAAGGGAAGTACACTATGTACATATTGCGCAAGTTTGGCATGATAGGTTGCAAATATATGACTACACGGATGGTTTCCAATTTAAGGAAACTTTATGAGTCAAGCTCTGGATCAGATCCAGTAGATCCCACTTTGTATAGACAACTTATAGGCTCGTTAATGTACTTGATACATTCGAGGCCTAATATATGCTATGACGTGAGTATTCTGAGTCAATTTATATCTAATCCGAGACACAGACAATGGATAGATGCTAAGCATGTGCTTAGGTACCTTCGAGGTACAATTTCATATGGACTCGGATATACCTCCAGTGAAGGAGTCATGTTACTTGGTTATACAGACTCGGATTGGGGAGGAAACATTGTGGACCGTAAGAGTACATCTGGCTATTGTTATAGCCTAGGATCAGCTATGATATCTTTGTCCAACAAAAAGTAGGGCTCCATATCCCAAAGCTCTACTGAAGCAAAATACATAGATGCTAGTGTTTCCTACCGAGAAGCAATGTGGCTCAGAAATATACTTGCAGGGTTGTTCGGTGAAAAGCTTGAGCCTCTAGTTATTAGGTTTGACAATCAGAGTTGCATCAATATTTTTGAAAACCCAATGTTTCATGATAAGTCGAAGCACATTGAAATGAAGTATCACTTCATCCGAGACATGGTCCAGAAAGGTACAATGAAACTTCATTAAATTGCTATTGATGAGCATATTGCAAATGTGTTAACAAAACCTCTTTCTATGACAAAGTTCAGGTACTTCTGAGACAAGCTTGGTATGGCAGAGAATGCCTCCCTCGCTAAGAGGGAGTGTTAAATGTACAACATCACGAGACATTCTCCAAACCAATCTTGTGTATCCAAGATTGATCCTCCTGTATAGAGGTGAGCACTTTGATTGCCTTTCGTGTAAAGGTTATTCCTCCTGTATATAGGTAATTGATCAAAGTAATGATGTTGTAAAGTCTTGTTGGACAAGGCTCCCGACTTGTGTGTGTCAATTCATGATTCTCATGTGAACCTTCCATATAAAGGTATCCATGGGATGGACCTCCCGTATAGAGGTGGAACTTCTGTATAAAGGTCATTCTTTACTGGTTAAAACCATTTAATGTTGTGTGATGTATTATTAACCATGATCACCAATTTCTATTAAGTCTCCTTTAGAGATTGATCACCTCTAAAGTGAATTACTTTAGCATATGATCATTTGGTTCAGAATAATATAATATGATCACAGCATCCAATAATTCTTCTTAGTATAATGCAATGGATAATTAAAGTTAGCACATATTTACCATGCCATAAGAGATAAATAAATAAAAGATAAAGCATAGAGATCAAGAGAATTCAAAACTTCCCATGCAGACACTTCAACTAATTAAATAGAACTTGAATTGTTAAAGCTTCAGGTAAGTATCAATGTATGCCTCAATCAATGATTCAATTAAAGAATTAGTTAAATATATGCCTCAGTTAACTAAAGAACTCACAGTGGTCACTTCAAGTAAATCACATCATGATTTCAGTTAACTAAGTGTTAAATAAGAAGGACTAGTTAAATAAAGTGTTTTCACTTTAGTTAAACTAAAATACAACACTTCAGTAAATCAAGGAGAATCGGTTAAAGAGAGTTAACTATGTGACAACAAAGAATATCTAGTTAACTAAGTGATGACACTTAAGTTAGCCACCTAACTAAGTGGGCAAGCATTCAGTTAAGAGGTGAGTTCATCTTGACTGACAAATCAGTGAGATAAAGCACTGCATGAGAATTGGGGTGCACTTTTGCATGCAAGATTGATACATCCAGTTTGAGGGCGATTTCATCCTAAAGTTAGAAGATAAAAATAGAAGAGAAGAATGTATAAATATGTTATACGAGATTTATGAATCCAATGTGAAGCGAATTCTCTTCTCCTTGAAGACAAGGCACTTCTCTTTGTGTGTAGGATATTATTATTGAAGGAAAGGCACTTCTCCGATTGATCTCTCTTCTCTATTGCGTATGTATCTTCACCAAGAGTGTTCAGTCATCTCTTATCTTCCGAAAGCAATCTACTATGTTGTAAAAGAAATCATTCTCCGCTATCCATTATATTATACTATGAAGAATTGTTGTGGTTTTTGTTCTCATAGTTTTGAGGATTTTCCCCAGGGTATATCTTATGTTATGGTTGTATGAATTTCATGTGATTAAATTGTCTCATTGCTTCAAGCTTCAGCATCAAAAAGAATTAAAGATAAAATCTCAACCAAATATTAACTCAATATACCAAATGGAGCACAAAAAATACACTTCTTCAAATTTAATGATATCTGATACTGTCTACAACGTTCCAACATTAGCCTAAGGTTCTCCATATGGTTCTTCAATAGTCCATAAACTATCCAGTCATCAAATTATACCTCCAGAAATTTATGTATGAACTCCTTAAAGGCTGCGACCACAACACGTGAAAAAATAGTTGGTGTATTCTTTAGACCGAAGGGCATCATTGTATACTGATAGCACACCCATTCAGTCACAAATGTGCTCTTATGTCGATCCTACTTAGCTATTTTAATTTGATGATACCCCAAAAATCCATCCATGAATGACTAAGCTTCCTGGCCACCCACATTCTCTAATACTTCATCTCTAAAAGCTGTCAGGAACGGATCATGCAAAAAAGCATCATTCATCTTCCTGAGATCTACACAAATTTGTATTTCACCAGTCATTTTATCTTGGACCAGCATCAAACTAATCCACTCAAACTCTTCAATGGGCTCAATAATTCTTGTGTCTAGCATTATGTCAAGTTTTTCTCTTACCTTTTCCTTCTATTTTGGGTTCAATCTATATGGATGTTGTTTAATAGGTTTCGCATCAGGATTTAGTGGGATTTTCATCTCTCCCAGATCACCAGCAATACCTTTCATCTTTGAAAACTTAGTAGGAAATAAATATTGATATTCATTTAGTAGATCAATAAGCTTACCTACAGTTTCGTCATCCCAGTAGTCCCCAGTGTTAGCAAATTTAGGATTTTCACTTGAACCTGTATTTACCTTCTTTGTCTTCAGTGGCTACAAAATTTTATCAAATGTGACTTTAGGACCCTCCAAATATTTGCTTCCTTCTATTTCTGGGATATGCAAATCTCTCGGATCATCATTCGGGTCGCCATTGATATTGTAAAATTACATAGCTTTCTCAAGTGTCGCAGTCAACTACGACAGATTAGATAACTGCATAGGCATTGCTTCATAAATTTTGGCCTTAATTATCTATAAAGTTGCGTCCATTGACGGGTTCTCATCTTCGTAACTAAATGTTCTCCTAAAATTCATGGCCATATCATCCCACTCTGCTATGCCTTATCGCAATTCCAAAGTTGTATACCAGCTACGCAGTATAGTATCCAGGGTATGGATAAACATATGGACCCACTCTTTATTAAGTACATGTTCCCATTATTTCCTACATGATGCTAAGTGATCTATAGGGATAGTTATCCCAATATACTTTTCTCACCCATAATATATTCCTTCTCCAAATCTAACTTCTTGCAGCTTTCTACCCTGTGACCAAACCTGTATATTTTCCTTATGGGTATCCCACCATCTTGTTGGAGTAGCTTCCAATGCTACATGTAGAGCTAGTATCCTTTGTTGTTCAGGTATCTTGATTTCAAAATTAGAAATAAAAACACCTAAATTAGGAAACCCTTCGTAAGTAGGTAGATCACATACCTCTTTGCCAATCCAACGAAGTGATCTTGTAACAAGGGTGCACCTCCTCGTTGATACTTCATGTAGCCTATTATGCCAATTTTCCAATGCTTCCCCAAAGTCTGAATAACACGAGCTAATACTTCTCCAACTCAAGGTACCATCTGTTTTCGGATTGACATAATAATCCACTCTTGAAGTGACTTTATAAATATTTTCTAAGTATCCAACGTTGTAATCCTCTCGGACAGGTTCGACATACCTCGGACCCTCCAATGGATCCAAAGGTACAACAATTATGATATCCCCTCCTTCAAATGTCATCAACCTTTTCTTCATATTTATGATAGTCTGGTTTTCAATCGCCCAATCGATACCAAGTAGTGCGGGGTATGGATTGGTATCATCTACTATTTCTATAACTTTGAAATTAGTATAGCTTTGCAATCCATCTCATTCAACAGGGACACCCTCCATTCTTCCAAATGATATTACTTTTTGATAATTAGCTAATATTAATTGGACTGGTGACCATACCAACTTAGGTTTTCCCATAGCTTCCCATGTTTGTTTAGTAATAACATTCACATCTGACCCTAGATAGAGAATGATAAAATCCATGTCAAAGTCCCCAATCTGTGCACTAAATCGCAATTCCCTTCCCGTTCTTACCTTCTTTTAAAAATTATTTAGAGCCCTTTCCTGAGGAATTTATTTTTCTGATTCATTAATTAAAATCTACAACTCCCGCTAAAGCAGTTTCATCTTTAACTAGGTCCAGACAACTTTTTAGAAAGTTCTTCAGTGCACTTACCTTCTGTGGGATTTGATTTGGATTTGATCAGTTCAAGTAGACTGGCATATCATATACAGGAACCTCATCAAAGACCAGTCGTGTATATGTTGAAGGTTCCCTCTGTGTCGTAGTAAATTCCTTCCTTGCTTCCACAAATGTTTGTTTTTTCCTTACGAACATCAAATGGTATTGTTCGCTGCATGGCTGGCCTAATTCGAGGGGCATGCGGAGCATCACATATTTATTTATCACCTTCTGTTGCAGCTCCTCCTCTTGTAATAGCAACGGCGGTTGGTTTGTCTTGTCTTGGTTCTACTGAAACCTTTTGAACATTCTAGTTCTAGTTCTGATTTTGATTTTGATTTCCCTTAGCTTTCCACTTTGTTATGAGTTGTGAACAATATTCAATAGTGTGATCCAATGCTTTACAATATGTGCACGTGGAACATGGGTTTGGACAGTCCCTAGAAAAATGTCCTAGTTGACCACAATTGTAACAAATTACCTGAACTCTACCTCAAGCAAGTCCTCCTCATCCTCGTCCTTTGAAACCACCCCTCTATTGATTAAATTGTGCACTACTCACTTCACCTTGTTCCTCACCCTTCATTCTACAAGCATATGTCGTTCATTATATGAGCAGATGATATGCTCGACACTCCTTCTAATCATGGCCAACTGATCTACAAAATTTACAGAACAAGTTTTGTGGGGTACTTACAATTTTTTGCATTGGTATCATTCTTCTAGTCAATATCCCCTAGTTTGACAGATCCTACACCAGACTCCAACTCCATGATTCAGTGGGTTAGGAGCTATAACAGCTATATAGTCCTAGAACGTCATACTTTGATCCTTAGAATGACCTTCTTCTTTACACCTGATACACCAAACTTCTTCTCTTTTGTCCTTTCCTTTCTTGATGTCTTAAATTTGTAATGATAGGTTTTCCAGCAGTGACTGGATCTGAGCCATACCTGCTCTAATTTATCCAATAGGTGATGCTTCTAGTTTCATAGCCATCTCAAGGGCCTCATTCTGCGACACAATATTTTCTACATCAGAGGGACTCGTATTTCTGCTAGCAAAACGACTATAAACCATTCCTTCTGTTGAACATCAGTCATCTAGAAGCTTACATGGTCCATCAGTGTCTTGAAGCTCTGGTCGAAATCAATGACAGATTCATTTTTCAATTGCTTGATCTCTTAGAGCTCAGTAATACACTGTGATTCATATTTTGGCTTCTTGAATTCATCCTTTAATGCATCTCTAATCTTTGCTAAGGTCTTATGTGGTTGTCCAGTAGGTACCTTTGCAAATTTCATGAACCAATCCAAAGAGTGACCTCTAAAAGTTGTAATTCATTGCGCTCTTTTTACATTATCATCCTGCACTTGCTTGACAGCCTAAACAACATCACATAAAACCTGATGTTTCTCTGGGTCCTCTGACCCATTCCCATGAAACATTGGCAGTTTCATATCATCCCCAGCCAATATTTTTCTCAAGGGTATTCACTAACTTTGTATGACATGACCAACACTTGTAGCAGTGTTATTAGTCGAAGTACTGTTCTGACTGCCACTACTATTACTTGCTTGTATAAACTGTGATGAACTAGTATTTCTTACCTTAGTTTCTAGAGATGGACACGAGATTACAACTATGTGGTAGTGTTTGGCCTGAGATGGTTCAACAAAATATTTCTCAAAAGCGAGCTAGTATCCTTCTTATTCGTCCTCTTCTTCATCGTAATATTCTTCTTCAAGCTATGGTACTAGTTTGTAGTCCCTTCATTCAGTCACATTGCAACCCTCTTCTTTTGTTGTGTTTCTCCTCCTCTTACTTGACCGAAATATGCTCCCACTTCGCAATAGACCACACTCTTCATCTGTTTCATTGTCTCCTTCCCTTTTCATGTCAGCTCACTTCTTTTAATAGGGTCCTAGACCATCCCCTACTAACATCTCAAACCACCACATACAAATGGATTATGCATCGGATTCCATCCTCTTAAATCCTTTTTTGCAAAGCAGCATTTTAATCCGCAGTTTCAATAATTTCAAGTGCTTACCTTGCGGTCGTTGAAAGAACTCTCGTTTAGTAGTACTATAATATTTGATGGTGTCTACAACAAACTCCGTAATATATCCCTCCAATATACTTGCTAACCAGTAATCGACGGCACGAGATATATTATTATTGACACTTTTAAGGGTTCGGACTAGCTCAAGTGTCCAAACTGTAGGTTCACCCCCTTGAAAGTGCCTCTTTTGCAGGGTTAACCTCGCCAACCATTCAGTCAATATAATAGGAAAATCTCCAAAGAACACTTCATGGATGTCCGAGAAAACATACTTACCTAACCACATTTCTACATCAAGGTGAGGATCTATGTTCTAGTCTTTAGTAAATTCTCCGAGCTTCTTATCAATCCAATCATGAATTTTGGGCTTAGTCGGATGCCACATTCCCCTTTGACACAGATCCTGGTCTCGGCAACATAACCATTTATTGGTGCAGATCTGCTTCGACCAGGGTTCACTCAGCTAATCACCAACAAACCCCGAGACACAGGCCCTTTCGGCATCACCTGCGAAGCAGTTGAAATATCACCCGAGGTATCTATGGGAACTACAGGAACTAGGTTTCTGTAGTAGGGAAGGGGTGCGAAAGGAAACTACCAAACATAACATTCTAGACTCTGACATAACACAATGCTTCAAGAGTTCACATAGATTGCATACATATTACTGAACTAGTTGTGACATATATTTATTAACTAAGCAACACTTGATCATTCATACTTCCATGGTATTTAACTTTTATTCATCAGGATGTAGAATGTAACAAAATAACATAACACATTGTAACATCATTCACATAAATTAAAAACCAGATATAATGTGGAAACCCAAACGGGATAAAACCACAGAAGCACTTTCTTTATTCATGAGTCGCGGAAAAATAAGCACTTCATGTTCGCAACGATGACTTCCAGATTTCTTCCTTTTCTCTACAATGGATCTACGCACACAGCATACAGATCGTGCGACGCCTTTCTCACAGCACACAATATCTTCGACATATAGACCAACAAGGCTAGACAAAATACTGACTAAGCATTAACCAATGAACTAACTAACCAACAGTCCCAAAAATCCCAACCCATTACATATCTATAGGGAGCACACAGCCTACCCTGCTCCCACTACTCCACTTACTCAACTACTCGACCCATAAATGTATGTGGACACAAAATCCTAAGTAACTTACCCAACTCTGCCCTTAACATATTCAAAATACCCATCTTCCTTGATTCTTGGTCGTTACGTCAAAGTTGGCCCTTCTTCATCAAACCACTTCGCCTTAACCTTGTTCACACCAAAACTGCTCAAAACTTTACCCGACCCAATGGGAACTGGCTAATTGCAAAATTTGAAGCCTGGGTAATCATTGGTGTAATCGATGGATCTCCCGGGGTAGATGCTTAGTGTTGATCAAATATGTTATTGAAGTTATGCCACTACATTGGCATACTCTAGATTCAATCTTGAAAGGAGATCTATATAAAGATCAAACAAATCTATGAAAAATACCTATGGAAGGGATGCTTGGAGTACAAAGGAATGCATTGGGAAAGGTGGGTTTTGATCGCTAGACCCAAAAAGTAAGGTGAATGGGGCTTAAAATATATTTATCTTTTGGAAAATATCTGGCAGTTAAATCTTTATGGCATCTCATTATGAAGTACAACCTATGGGGCTGAATTATCACTGATAAATATATGTGCCCAGGAGTATTTTGAATTGGATCCGAACTCAAAACAAGAAAAAATCGTGTTCCTCAAATCACTGGAAAGCTTTACTTGCCTCCTTCCCAGTCCTTGGAAATCATTTGTCATGGAAAGTTGGCTTCAGTTCTCAGGTGCGTGTTGGTGTCAATGCCATACTTGGTTGTAGGTTGGATATTTTTCTCCCTCTGGAACCATTATAGATCTTACAAGCTCATGGTCTGTGTACTTTAAACAAGAGTGGTAAGGCTGAAACATCAACTCACTGGCACCAAGGTTGGTTGATTGCTCATGATATTGGTCTAAATGAAGATCTTTCAGTATTTTGGCACCTATTATTTGAAAATATGTGCAAAGGTCATATTAGACTTGTAGATTATCCTAATGAATTGGCTTGGTCGTGGAAAGGTGGAGAGGTGTCAAAAGGATATGAAGCTTTGCAATACGTGAACCATCTTGAAAATGATTGGTGGTGGGGGAAGCTCTGGAAAGTGTGAGCTCCTCCAAAGAGTATTTGTTTGATATGGCTCATTCTATATAATCATCTACCAACACAAGATTGCTTGCCAAAACGCCAACTGGAGGGCCCAATTCGTTGTGTTATTTGTCTTGATAGTGTGGAATCTTGTGACCATATTTTCTATGAATGCAGTTTTACTACTCGAGTGTGGAAATATGTTGAAGATGTCCTCAAATTAAATCATATGTGGTCAAAATAACGTATCCTGGAAAATGTGAAAGAGTGGCTAAAAATAAGGGAACTAAAACATATAAAGGCGGTTCCGTTTTTTGTGCTCTAGAGGGTGTGGACAACACACATGACGCAATGAAGGGTTATTCGAAAGTAAGATCATTTATAGTCTCCAGGTTACCTCATAGTCTCTATCTCTTCTTCCTTTTTACAAGATTGTCTAAAATTTTCCCATTAAAAATATCGTTTCCCCTCCAGTGATTAATGAATCTTATCTGTGGGGATACTTTGATGGTTTGAGTCAAAACCAGGGACGATCTTCTAAGGTAGGTTATGTTCTTCATCTATCAAATTCTCATTTTATTGAAGGAAAATATTTCCTCGATGCTAGCTCAAATAACTTTAGTGAATTCTCTGCCCTACTTCATCTTTTGAGATTGGCTTGAGAAAATAATTTGTCTACTCTTTAGGTGTTCAAGGATCTCGAATTAGTCATTAAATGTATGAATGGTGTTACTCAAGCTCATAATCCTATTCTCATCAATATAGTTTGCCATGTCAAATGCATAGCTTTATCCTTCGACCAAATCTCCTTTAAGCACATACATCATCAATTCAATAGTAAAGCAGACAACCTATCGAAAACCAGTCTTTGGGTGCCCCTCTTATAGGTGTTGGAAGGCGAGCACTCCACTGGTGATGTGGTTACTTCTCAAGTTTTCCCATATTTCTTTTGAAACAATATATTTGGAGAATCATGTATTCAAAAGTTTACTAAATGAGTTATTTTGTTGTATATGTGAATATAACTTTTAGCTTTGTTTTCATCCACTACCTATAGCAGATTGAAGGTTTTGTAGTGTCATGTAACAGGAGGCATTAATGATTTTTCTAAGATGTTTTGTCGGTCACAGTCAAAGAGGACTAGTTATTTTGGTCATAGTCAAAGTGGACTAGTTATTTTGGTTGCTATGAGCATTGTATTTATCTTTCTATCTTCGAAATATAAATATGTTTTTTTTGCTAAGAAAAGAAAAGGGGGTATTTTTCCATGATGAAAGGATTTTTACTAATTTTTCCATGGAGATAATCATATACAAATAACTTGGGATTCTACTTCGAAAGGAAGGTAAATAACTCACATGGATCATTATTTTAGAAGGAATCTACTAGTTTGTGAGCAACTATCTTAATTACTTAGAATTAACATATTGGCACTCACACGTAGTTTTAATGATTTGATGTTGCATTCATGTGGGTATATGATTTCATGTCAACTTGTATGATTTCTACACTGTAAATCCAAAACTGAAGACTCATTTCTAATGAAATATTGTATAAGAGTTGGGGTTATTACTATTTGGGAGTAACCTTGTGCCGTAAATTAATGCCTCGTCATGTTACATGAGTAATATCAATCATAAAAGGATATTATCCTATAGAGAATGGTTGTATTTTCAACTATGGAAAATTGAGTGGAGAAATGATCATCGTTACTCTAATCAATATAGATGTCATTGATAATACAGTCTATATTATCAATTCATTCTTTGTTCAAAAGACTCTTGTCTATGAAAATTAAGTGGTATGGCTTACCAATTAATGAGGAAATAGAATTAGGCAAGAAACCATCTCTATCTTTTTGATAAATCTATTTCATGAGTTTTTGGCCTTCGGTAAAGGAAAATTTTAACTTATTCTACAATGTGTTGGGTAAAAGTGATTATTATCAAAGTGAAGGAGGAAAATTTTAACTTATTCTCTCTGTTGCACGGGAACCGCTCCCGGAGTTTAGGGAACTTGTTCCAGAAGTTCCTGCGTTCCAGGGAGCTTAGGAACGGGAACGAAACGTTCCAAAATCCGTCGGAACGGTTTCGGGAGTTTTGGAACTTTCCGGGAACTTCTAGCATAAAAATTTGGGAGCTTGGGAACTTGTTTTTTGGCGTTCCGCCGGTTGGGAGCTTGCAGCTGTTCCCGAAACTCCCACACATTCCTCGTTGGTGGCCCCACACTTAATCGCTTAATCTCTCCCACCAAACTATAATCAAGATTTGTGGGAGCTAAACCGTGAAAAAAAACTATAAATTGGGACCCCTACCTGCTCAATTCGCACAAGTGTTTGAGAGTCTTCGCCGTGAGAGTGACTATGATGTGGGTGACTGTGCTATGAGAGGAGTGTTGTGAGAGTGACGAGAACTTAACTATTGCAATGTTGAGTTTTCAGTTTTCCCTTTTTGTTGTGAGAGCGGCCAAACTCTATCCTTTATCCCCCTCGCTAGTAGTTTGTTATCAGAGCAACCAAACTGCGAGCTCTTCACATCCCGAGCCCTGCGAGCTCATATAACTGCGTAGAGGCTGATATTGTTAGACCGAGCTGCGCAGAGTCTGAGCGGAGCTGTTGGTGGCTGAGCGGCTTCATTCTGCTGCGCAGAGGCTTCATTCAGCTTCCAGCGGCTTCTGTGGTTGATAAAGGCGGAGGCGTGGTTTATAGAGGCGGAGGTGGAGGCTTCATTCGACTGCGCAGAGGCTTCATTCAACTGTCAGCGGCTTCCATGGTTGATAGAGGTAGAGGCGTGGTTGATAGAGGCGGAGGTGGAGGCTCGTCCATGGCGGAGGCGGCTTCGAGCGACTTCTTGTAGGTAAGCCTTAAGGTAAACCGTAATGTAATGTTTATAACTTTAAATGTTAATTAAATTTATTAAATATTAATTTTAAATTATAATATTTTTTATTACAATTTAGTTTTAATTATTTTTTAAATGTTTCATTGTTTAGTTTTAATTTATTTTTTAAATATTCATTGTTTAGTTTTAATTATTTTTTAAATGTTCATTGTTTTATTTATTTTTTAATTTCAATTTATTATTTTTTTGAAATTTAAAATTTATTTATTAGTTATAATTTTATTTTTTTATAAATTATAATTTTATATATTGTTTTTAAATTTTAAATTAGTTAAGGTTTTGAAATTAGTTTAAGTTTATTTTTTAAATTATTATTATTAATATATTTATTATTTATAAAAAAAAAATTATTATTTTTTAATTTTTTTTTTTATTATATTTTTTTAATATATATTATTGTCACTTCCAATCCATCGTTTCCTACAAATTTTGGGGAAACTTCTAGTCGTATCAGACACCCATATCCAAGTTCCCAACGTTCCCGCGTTCCGAAAACTCGTACAACATTACTTATTCTACACCGTGTTGGTAAAAAGTGATTATTATCAAAGTGAAGTAGTACACTACATTGGAAAATTTTAACTTATTTACTATATGTTGGGTAAAAGTGATCACTATCAAAGTGAAGTAGTACACTACATTGGAACCTGAGTCAACATGGTGCTTTTTGAAATACTAAAACAAAAAGGTGGTACTCACTGACATCAAGATATGCACAAGTCCATATTTTCGTATAATATTTTTATACGACAATATAAAATACTTTTGATCATTCATCAAGGTTACCGCAATGATTGTTTACTAATAACACACTCCTCAACCGCATAAAACTGATAAAACGCGGCTTACCGAGCTCACAAGGTCGAAAAACAGCTCAACTCTCCTCCGGGCGGTCAAAATCTGAATTTATATTTTCTCCACTGTATACATTAAATCTGTACACGAACAAACTAGCATTCTTGCTGATGTCGATGACGAACAGTGTAGACTGGTTATCCAGAGGCGGCTGTCGATGACGAACAGTGTAGACTGGTTATCCAGAGGCGGCGGGATTGTAGCGTTAGATAGGATTTTTTATCAATTGAAAATTGTAATTTCAGTTTTAAGTAAATATTCACTCTTAAGTAAATGTTCACTCCTAAAGTAAATATTGGATTTTAAAACTACCCAAATCATCCAAATCTTAACAAACTACAATTCAACGGCTTCCCGCAATTTCAACGCTTCCTGTAATTACCAGATTCCTGCGATCCGGAGCAATTTAATTGTTGGTTATACTGCTCCGGGATTGTGTCTGCGCATGAGTGGAGATCCAACCATGTTCTGCAACCATAGCCAATCATTCATCACTCTTCCATTTTTACATATTCATTTAATCAAATATTTGTACTTGTAATCTTTAAGGTGCATCAAATCACAATGAATGAATGAAGTTAACAGATAGAAAGGAGAGGAGAAGAGGGAATACCTAGGACTTGCTGTGCGCTGAGTCTATTGCTGACGTCTCTGCAGAGCATCCTGCGTATCAAGTCCTTTGCAGAGTGAGATATCGAGAGCCACGGATCACTTGGAAAGCGAAGGCGCCCACAGAGGACTGCCTCAAATATCTCCCGTGGCGTGTCTCCCACAAAAGGGGCAACTCCACTCAGCAATATGTACAGTATCACCCCTGCGCTCCACACATCCACTTTCTCTTTGTAATCCTCCCCTCCGAGCACCTCCGGCGCCACGTAATACGGAGTACCCACGATTCCTTGCATTGTTCCTCGCCCTGTATACATTAATGTCAGAATTTTAACCATGGGATTCATCGATCTATACCCAAAAAATCTATAGACTTGTATGGCAGGGGAAGGGGGCAATCAAAATTGATCATACCTGGAGAGAAAGAGGAGGCCTGCCCAAAGTCTGCAAGCTTGATTTGAGCGAGAGAATTTGAATTACTGGAGAAGAGAATGCTGTCAGGTTTTATATCTCGGTGGGCTATTCCCAAGGAGTGGCAGTAACTGATGGCCTCCATGAGCTTTTGCAGGATGGTAGCGGCCTCCTCTTCTGAGAAGGGAACTCTATTCTTCCTGCTGACGATTCTGTCGAACAGATCTCCGCCTGAGCATATTTCCATGACGAGATGGACAAAGTCATCATCCTCGTAAGCCTCATGAAAGGCAACCACAGCGGGGTGACCTGAGACATACTGCATCATCTTAATTTCATTGTCGAGGCATTCTCTGTCGATGGGATCGTGCAGGAGATCTGCTTTTCTGATGGTCTTGCAGGCGGTCTGTTGGCCATTTCGCTTATTCAAACATCTCCTGAAGACTCCGAATCTGCCCCTGCCGATCACTTCCTCTTGCAATTGGTAGTTGTGAAGGAGGGCATCCGTCATTGCTGGTCGCCTCTAATCTCTCAAATTTGGGTGGATGAATCAAATGAAAATAGGCACCGGCTGTGTAAGTGTCGCGGCCCGTGGGTATGAGAACTTTCGAGGCACAAATTTGGTATTGGTAGACTGAGTTTGCTTCGAATTTAAAGGAAATGGAAGGAGGGCGGAAGGCATGTTTCTCTGAAATTTCAACGGTCTTAAACGGCAGGGTATCGCGGGAATCGTTGATTGGAATATCCATCACAAGTTTCACGTTGACGTTGCGCATACGATGCCTTTCGTTTTAATAATTCAAGTAACGGCAATATTGACTTCTGTTTTGTAGGTATCTGGTTTTAAGAATGACTCGCAATACAACTCTGAATATTTTCTGAATATTTACAGAGCTGTATTCTGTATTCTGAATATTTACGGAGTTGTATAAGGGTTAACTAAAATGCTTTTAACTGGTTGGAATTGGTTGGAATTTTGTAGAGCAATTTTTGTCAAAATAGTAATTTGGAGTGTTTAGATTGCAGTTGTCAAAATAGTAATTTGGAGTGCTCAGATTGCAATTTCGGTGATTTGGATAGTTTTAAATTTGGACAATTAGTCTAGAATGAACAAATCTCAATTACTTACAAAATACGAAAAATAGCAATTTCCAGCAAAAATTTTAACCGGTTTTTATTCCAAAATTACTAAAAAAACGGTGCCTTTTGGTTGTCTTTTATACACGGATATTTACTACCAAATAAAAAATATAATTAATTAGACTAAGGTCATGGATCAGAGAGATATTTTTTATCCCAATTAAGAGTGGGCTAGTTTGAATGGATTGATCTAAAATTGGACAGGAAAAATCAAAATTTTTCTTTTAAAATGGTAGAACTTTTAGAATATGCAATATTAAATACTCCTCCAAAAACTATCCACATATCTTTTAAATAATGTTTAAAATGCAACGCTATTTTGAAGAAAACAATAAATGAGGTGGTTTGAATAAAGTTGCATTTTCAGATTACCGTCTATTAGTAAAAGGAAGTGAAAGTGATGAAAAGTTGGTCCTTTTAGAATTTCCTCAAACATAAAGTGACAAAGAAATCTCTTTGCTTAGTGAACAAGAAAACAAAGAAGTTTGATTGAAATTACCTTTGACAACTATTCCCTAAAAGTGACGAAGAAAGCTCTTTGCTTAGTGAGCAAGAAAACAAAGGATTTTGCTCGAAGTTACCTTGACAACTATTCACTAAAAGGACTTGACAAGAAAAATACTTGTATATATATGTATATTTACTTTGTATTATGAATATAATATAAAGAAATGATTATTAAAAGATTTATTTATTTTTAATTGTCAATATAATAATTTAAATATAAATAAATGAATATGTTATAATAAATTGAAAATTTATTAAAAATAAAATTTATCATAAATGTTTTTATAAATACATTATAAAGAATATAGTAAAGGGAAGAAGTTTAGAATGTAAAAATTGATGATTGGTCTTGTTTACAATTTTGTTATATGTAATTGGTTTTTTTCCATGGAGCTTCATCAACTAGTTCTTGTGGTAGTGGTATGATTCTAAAAATCAACAAGGATCATTATTACAAGTTTTGGATGGGGTGTGGTTATGGAAGCAACACTAAAGAAGAACTTGTTGCTTTATGGGGACTGGTACATTTTTCCTCCATGAATGGTATTGTCTGGCTTAATGTATTCGGTGACTCTGAGGTTATTATTAAATGGGCCAATGGATATTATAACTTACAGGTTTTGCAGCTGGAGCATTGGTGCCAAAGAACAAAAAGTATGTTGTCAACCTTTTCTGAGATTTCTCTTTCCCACATCTAGGATTTTCAATTCTGAAACAGACTCCTTATCAAAGAAAGTAGTGAATTGCCTTGATGGGACTTCGTTCTTTGAAGAAGTTGGGGAAAACTCGATCATATTTGAAGGATTTGTTATGCTAATTAGTTAAATCAGTTGTATCTGGATTTTGTTTTTTGTAATATTATTTGGATGTAAACTGTTCAGTAGTACATAACAACTACATTTTCTAGTTATTTGTAGGTTTTGAAGGACAGTTTGGTTGACTGTTAACTATATACTCTGCTTATATCTCCGAGAATAATAATAATAATAATTAAGGTATGTGAATATATCAAAATGTATATTTATAGTTTAATTGTAAATACATCTAAAATATATGTTTATAGTTTAGTTGATTCAATAAATAACAAAATTATTTTTTTCCTTTGAAAAAATACATTATAATAAAAATATATAAATTAATCATTTCAAAATCAAAATATCACATGTAAAATCACAACAATTTATTTATTTATTATTTTTTGATAAATAAAAATTAAAATCACAACAATTTATTTATTTATTATTTTTTGATAAATAAAAATTAACAATCATATCAAAATTATTACATGACATTCTAAAAAGTTCTACATTTTTATTAATTTTTAATTTGTGTTTTGTAGTTTAAAGTTGCATAATGACCCTTTCTATATTAAATATTTTATTTTTATTTTTATTTTAAAAATAAAGTTTATGTCATATTAATAATCATTTTAACTAATAAAAAAACATTTGTATACTGTTAGAAGGGTAGGTTTTTTTCCAAAAGGGTAGGTTATATTGTAATTGACTCTTATGCTTGACTTTTTATAGAAATTGAAATATTTCCATATAACTTGAGAAAAGTTGATTGTTCGAGTACATTGAAGTTTGAAAAAGTAATGTAGCTTAGTAAGGGATGTAGTGGGAAACACAAACATATTTACCAAATGGTTGGTGAGGCTTATGGTTGCATTAAAATGAATTTTGTTGAAGTCAATGATTGCATTGAGTGCAATCTTCTCACTTTGTGGTGAGGTTTTGTTAATGGAATTGTTTAAGTATTAGATTTTTTAGATTTATATATAATTAAAATCTGTAAAATCATGATAAAAAGAAGGTTAATATATAATTAAAATAAGTTTAAAAACTTTAATAGTTTGATATCTCCTTTGTTAAAATATGATTAAAAAAATTAATATATAATTAAAATAAGTACAAAAAGTCTGATAGTTGGATAATTCCTTTGTCAAAATATGAACAATATTTTTTATGAAACAAAACTTTAACTCTTAATTAGTAAATATGATAATAATAAAAATAAAAATGATAACATTTTATACATCATGATAACATATTTTAAAAACCTAGTGTCTAGGGTGTAAATTAGTTGGTGATAGGGTGCACTGTTAAGGCACTCTTTATGATATCACGAGTTTAAACTTTAACCAAGCCTTGTCTTACACCTGGAGCATTGTTGGTACACCTAGAGATATAGTGGTAACAGACCAGAATCAATTCCATGTCATACAAATACAAACCCGACCCAAATTGTTGATTCCCCTATTTACAAAAACAACATATTTTACAAACCTTCTTTACTTATATCTAATATTATTCCAAAACAAAAATACCTTTAAATCTTAGATTACAAGAATCACTTTCTTGGAATCATGAAAATCCTCTCATTATTTTCCATTTTTCAATACATGTATTGCTTAATTGGTGTACATGTATTTAAATATATATGGAATAAGAGTGGGTTGTTTGTGGTTACAAAACATAATCCAGGCCACTTTTGCAAAACATAAGGGTGTGTGCAAGAAGATGAGGGTCACTTTAGATGCAATGCTACTTTTTCAAAACTCGTTCCTGATACGTAAAACATAACGCGTTTATGATGTTTAGCACCTGCCATGGTAAGACCCGAGCCTAACATGTCATTGGACATGTAGGCTAGGTAACAATAACGCGTACGCGTTATATAACTATAAAACGCGTATGCGTTATATAACTACAAAACGCGCACGCGTTATGTAGTTACAAAACGCGTACGCGTTATGTAAATCTAAAAAACAATTTAAATACACAGTCCCGACGAATGCCGACCACCCGCGGCACCTACGCATCAGAAACGCGAAATTGAACCCAGACGAGGACGGTTTGTGGCCCACTCAAGTATTGGTGTTGCTCGATTTAGCTAGAGGGGACAAATTCACCGGTAGATTGTCATCCAATCAGGTAATTCTTTCACCCATACTCTTTTTTTATCATTTTTAACCTAAATTATTATTTTTTTTTTGTTTAAAAAAACCTAGTTTTTTAATATTGATAAAATTGGGAATAACCCAATCTTTCATTAAATTCACATCTCCCTCAATCTCCCTCAACCAAGATGAATGAATAATTAAAATGAATCGTTTTTAAAAAACTCAAAAATTCGTAATCCAACCTAAAATTGAAAAAAATAGAACTCGGACCCCCTTTCTACAATGTATCCATCTAAGTCACCCAACACGAGAACACGGGACACGAGTGTCCCTGCCGCCAGCCACAACTCACTAAATATAATGAAAATGAGTGCACTCATGTCTTTTCATTAGCTGGCAAGGTTTCGTATCATGTGAAAATGTTTTGTAGCTATGACTAGGAGGAGAGTTAACAATGCAACAAAATCAAGTAATCGAATTTTGTGCATAAAATGAACATGAGACTCCCACCAAATTTCACTGAATCTACGTCTTAACAAAAGAACTCATCGTTTCACGGGATTCCACCCCATCAATCCTTTTAACAGTAATGGCCATAACAGTTGCTACAACCCTAGCGCGAGAAAAATCAATCGAGCTACGCATGACAATACTTGAAACCAGACTTTTTGAACTCCCTATTACGTCATAGGAATCAATACTACTTTCTCCACAACATGTGGCACCCTCAATATCTTCCATCACCGCAATTTACATTTGATAAAAAACTTGTTTCCAAATAGTAATTACCCCATTCTTTGCTCTAAAAAGGCCTCGGTTAACCTAGAATCCAATCCATGCAACATGAACACATCCATATATACACATAGAATAAATATTAATAAATTTCTCATAGCCCTTCAATAGTGTTCAATATCTCATAGCCCTTCATAGTGAAATGGGACCCCACCCTTCAAATTTGATCCCTGGTCCCCACTAGACACGGTGACCCCCGGAATTATGACACGTAGGACACGGTGACCCCCGGAATTAATATATTTTTAAAATATATTAAAATTTAAAAATATAGACATATAGATCATCCAATAAAATTTAACATTTACAATTACAAATATTCAATAGAAATTACATTTACAATTACAAATATGAAATATTCAATAGAAATTAGATCATTCACAAATCACAACACATTTGTCATTCACAATCACAAAACACAATGAGACATTGAGACACATAGATGCAAACTCATCACTGCCCTGATCCTCCTCCTCCATGCCTGAATCAACAAACTCATCACTGCCTTGATCCTCCTCCTCCTCCTCTCTACCAATCTGACTAACTTACTTTTTAATTGTCAAATGTTTAATTTTAAGTTTTAAATGTATGTAAGTGAATGCCATTAAATTGCTTATGTGAGTTTGATTTAATACATGTTCAATTTTGAAGAGACGTCATTATATACCATGTATATGTTTCTAATGATTTTCGTATTAATGTCTTTATTGCAGTTGCGGCTATGGATACCAATGCCGAAATATTGATTGAGCTTGCCCAATTGAGGGGCATAAGCGCAGCTTTTAGTGGTGGCGACAGGATTCGCCGTTCACTTGCATCAACCTTGGATACAATTGTGGACACCATTTCACAATCTACAAATGTCCTATATGATATTGCATCTTACAGAGAAAGAAAAAGACAACAATATGCTGATGGACTAGATTACAATGCAGTAAAAAAGTTGAAAATATCCAAAGAGCTTATATTTGCATTGTTTAGGGACCCTCGGACGGGGGAAATCCCAAATGCAAGCAGGCCGCATATCTCCATTGAGTGGTGCACGTTTCAACCATTTGTTGATAACTGGATGGACAGATGGTACATGGTTTTTGATATGCCACCACACAACAACAGGGAAATTCCCTTATATTTCCTTCGAAAGATGTACGCAGAGTTCGTGTTGCATAAACACGTTAACTATTTTGACATGTTACAGTTTCAGGGGATCGGTGGGGGGATGCCCCAAAACCGACCCAATGTCAGGCTTCAAGACCAGGATCGCCCTATCCCTGCACCTCGCAGGCAGTTGCCTGGGCCAGATGTCCCACCAGCACATCGCATTATTCCGCAGACACGGGATGCATTTTTGAGTTTGGCACGGGCGGTTGTTCGCCATGGCAGGATGGTTCAACATATGGGTGAGGAAGGGACATCTGTCCCTGGTGTGGTACATACACCAGCTCGTCACCATGCAGGACCATCAACTAGTGCAGGACCATCAGGACCATCCACTAGTGTAGGACCATCAGGACCATCCACTAGTGCAGGACCATCGACTATTCCCCATCCTAGTGCTGATCCTCATGAGTGCACATCATGTGGTCGTCCCTGCTATGGTATTGCCTCAGATGTTGCCTTCAGTGGGTTTTTGAGAGAGGTATGTTGATGGTTAATTGTAATAAATTCTTCATTTATTTTCGTTTTTGTACACATATATATAGTTTGAGCTAATATATTATGTTTGTGAACTTGCAGTTGATGCTTTATGCCGGCAGTGACACCCCAGAGCCGGATGTTCCAGACTCTACAGGGGGGCATGATGCTACCCATTCGGTAGGCCCATCTTATATACCACCTATTGCCGTATCTCACACCGAGGTAAACATTTTAAAATTTCAGTTTTTTAATACTTGTTAATTTCCACATACTTTACATTTTAGTTCATTAATGCTATATACGGTCTAATATTTACAATTATTAAACTTGCAGATGGCAGATCCTTCACAGGGGCAAGGTAATGTGGAGGTAGTACCCATGGTCATACCGTCCCCTGAAACGTCTGGGCTCCAGGTAAACAATTAAAAATGACATTTTTTAAATACATGTTTGTTTGTTGAATCATGCATGTCTAACTACATGAACACTTGCTGACTGTAGGCACCATCCGACACATCTGGCCCATTGCCTGGATTTGCATCTCCCTCCAGGCCATTCGTGAACAAGGGTCGTGTGTATGTGAGGCGTTCTACTCCGAGAAAGACTCCAGCTGCCCACGACCATGGGCTTACTCACACCACGGTAATGTATATCCTTCGATGATATTTGTTGTTTAACTTGAAATCCAGTGCATAAATCGTTTTTGTTAATGTTTGAATTGCGTGTTTACTGCAACAGGAACCCGAGTTGTCTGCTGAGAACCTTGCATCGATGGTTGATGCAGCAGTTAGTGCCGCATCTGCAGTGGCGACTGATCACACACAGGTATGTAACTATTTCAACATTATCTTTACATAGTTTATTATTGTTGGACCTATTGTTTATTCATGCATTTCTAACTATTTCAACATTTTTTCATTGTAGCCACCACCAGCAGGAGCAGTGCCTGGCCCCCCTGGTTCAACCATCCTGGATGTTCAACCGACGGCTCCATCTGCTACACAAGCAACGCAATCTCCTTTGTCAGTTGAGGTGAGATGTCCTTCAGTGACCAAGTGTTTCATGCACTTTCCATGCACCAGTTGATAATTGTTGAGATAATGTATTAGTGTACATAGTTAGTTGAATTTAACAATTGATATTTAATTTGCAGGATCCAGGGATGCACATTGATCCTAGGGATGTGCCTAGAGGATCAACGTCGGGAAAGAACAAGAGAAAGCTTGAGTTTTGATAGTTTTGGATAGTTTTGGACACATGTGCTTTTGGATACTTTTGTATATATATGTACTTTTCGATACATTCAGTTTTGGAGACATGTACATTGACTTTATTGTGCATGTACTTTTGGAGACATGTACATTGACTTCATTGGATACATGTACTTTTCGATACTTTTGGATATACATGTACTTTTGGAGACATGCACTTTTGGAGACTTTTGGATATACATGTACTTTTGGAGACATGCACTTTTGGATATATATGTACTTTTGGATACATGTACTTGTGTCATTCTAATGTGTTGATTTGTGTGGATTATCTATTACTCATGAATGCACTATGTCAAAAGAACAAACTATTATATTCAAAGGTTTCAACGAATTCACTACATGCATGCACTAATTGGTATCTAATTAAAATTTGTGATTTTGGATGATCATTACAAGTTATGTCAAAGTTCTTGCTCGTGTAATTTAATCAAACTAAATGCAATACAATGTTTTCAAGGTTTCAACGAACTCACTCATGCACACCCATTACCATCAACTACCAATGAAAGTCTAACATTATGAGGTTCTTCTTAAAAAATGGGTAATATTTCCTTGATGATCGTAAATTGAGAACCATTTGTAGCCACTCATATAATACCATCTTCACTTATCTTTGTACATGATAATCCATATAATGTGCTATGTTTTTTAACCTAAACAATCATCAAAAACCTAGAATTATAGGGATATGACAAAGAACCTTATGGGGC
This sequence comes from Larix kaempferi, assembly GCA_027924585.1. Lineage (NCBI taxonomy): Eukaryota > Viridiplantae > Streptophyta > Pinopsida > Pinales > Pinaceae > Larix > Larix kaempferi. The sequence continues at coordinate 19,026,984 of BSBM01000123.1, read as the reverse complement.
ACCTTATATATTAACCTTGTGTATACATTAGGATCTTTGTCATACCATTGTTTGAAATGTCATTCAATACCTTCAATTTTATCAACATCAAATTAGTAGACAAAGTGACCCATCTTTGATCTCTTGTATAGGCCTTTGTGTGCCTTATCAATAAGATGTACATCATGAATATTATCATAGGTCTCATACATAGGTGCATCCTCATCCATGCAAACAAATGTGTCATGGATCAACCTATTATCCCTTTATTCTCAATAATATTAGTATCATTATCTTCCATAGGATCAAATTCAACTCCATCACCCCCATTATTACTACTCTAAATTACAGCCTTAGGAGTTTTGATCATGTGTTTTTGTCTCTTTAGGAGTTTTGAAATATTATACTCTTTCCAAAATAATATGGAAGTTCAAATATTTAAAAGTGGCTTAAATTATAAAATGGGCGGAAATTCACCAAGTGTCCCTGAACGGCATTTTCATGCGACTTGCAACTCGACATAACTCGGAAACCGGACGTCGGACCGACGAACCGTCGACTCCGTTGGTCTCCTGGCGTGCGATTACCTCTAGGGGCCCTCTCCCTCGTCTCCCCATGGCCCAGCGGCTTCATTGTGCATTCATTTCGTAAACTAGGGTTTTGCTCAGTGTAATTGCATGCAATCTCGCATTGGTGGGTCAACTCTGCAAAAACCTCCCCCGAGCCAGTGTTGGTAGTGTTCCCACGTCGGCATTTCCCACACACACTTGCGGGAGTCAACGGCACGCAATATTCCTGCTCCGTTTGCTTTTTGGCTCCCGGACGGAAATTCACCAAGTGTCCCTGAACGGCATTTTCATGCGACTTGCAACTCGACATAACTCGGAAACCGGACGTCGGACCGACGAACCGTCGACTCCGTTGGTCTCCTGGCGTGCAATTACCTCTAGGGGCCCTCTCCCTCATCTCCCCATGGCCCAGCGGCTTCATTGTGCATTCATTTCGTAAACTAGGGTTTTGCTCAGTGTAATTGCATGCAATCTCGCATTGGTGGGTCAACTCTGCAAAAACCTCCCCCGATCCAGTGTTGGTAGTGTTCCCACATCAGCATTGCCCACACACACTTGCGGGAGTCAACGACACGCAATATTCCTGCTCCGTTTGCTTTTTGGATCCCGGACGGAAATTCACCAAGTGTCCCTGAACGGCATTTTCATGCGACTTGCAACTCGACATAACTCGGAAACCGGACGTCGGACCGACGAACCGTCGACTCCGTTGGTCTCCTGGCGTGCGATTACCTCTAGGGGCCCTCTCCCTCGTCTCCCCATGGACCAGCGGCTTCATTGTGCATTCATTTCGTAAACTAGGGTTTTGCTCAGTGTAATTGCATGCAATCTCGCATTGGTGGGTCAACTCTGCAAAAACCTCCCCCGAGCCAGTGTTGGTAGTGTTCCCACGTCGGCATTGCCCACACACACTTGCGGGAGTCAACGGCACGCAATCTTCCTGCTCCGTTTGCTTTTTGGCTCCCGGACGGAAATTCACCAAGTGTCCCTGAACGACATTTTCATGCGACTTGCAACTCGACATAACTCGGAAACCGGACGTCGGACCGACGAACCGTCGACTCCGTTGGTCTCCTGGCGTGCGATTACCTCTAGGGGGCCCTCTCCCTCGTCTCCCCATTGCCCAGTGGCTTCATTGTGCATTCATTTCGTAAACTAGGGTTTTGCTCAGTGTAATTGCATGCAATCTCGCATGGGTGGGTCAACTCTGCAAAAACCTCCCCCGAGCCAGTGTTGGTAGTGTTCCCACGTCGGCATTGCCCACACACACTTGCGGGAGTCAACGGCACGCAATCTTCCTGCTCCGTTTGCTTTTTGGCTCCCGGACGGAAATTCACCAAGTGTCCCTGAACGACATTTTCATGCGACTTGCAACTCGACATAACTCGGAAATCAGACGTCGGACCGACGAACCGTCGACTCCGTTGGTCTCCTGGCGTGCGATTACCTCTAGGGGGCCCTCTCCCTCGTCTCCCCATTGCCCAGTGGCTTCATTGTGCATTCATTTCGTAAACTAGGGTTTTGCTCAGTGTAATTGCATGCAATCTCGCATTGGTGGGTCAACTCTGCAAAAACCTCCCCCGAGCCAGTGTTGGTAGTGTTCCCACGTCGGCATTTCCCACACACACTTGCGGGAGTCAACGGCACGCAATCTTCCTGCTCCGTTTGCTTTTTGGCTCCCGGACGGAAATTCACCAAGTGTCCCTGAACGGCATTTTCATGCAACTTGCAACTCGACATAACTCGGAAACCGGACGTCGGACCGACGAACCGTCGACTCCGTTGGTCTCCTGGCGTGCGATTACCTCTAGGGGGCCCTCTCCCTCGTCTCCCCATGGCCCAGTGGCTTCATTGTGCATTCATTTCGTAAACTAGGGTTTTGCTCAGTGTAATTGCATGCAATCTCGCATTGGTGGGTCAACTCTTCAAAAACCTCCCCCGAGCCAGTGTTGGTAGTGTTCCCACGTCGGCATTTCCCACACACACTTGCGGGAGTCAATGGCACGCAATCTTCCTGCTCCATTTTCTTTTTGGCTCCCGGACGGAAATTCACCAAGTGTCCCTGAACGGCATTTTCATGCGACTTGCAACTCGACATAACTCGGAAACCGGACGTCGGACCGACGAACCGTCGACTCCGTTGGTCTCCTGGCGTGCGATTACCTCTAGGGGGCCCTCTCCCTCGTCTCCCCATGGCCCAGTGGCTCATTGTGCATTCATTTCGTAAACTAGGGTTTTGCTCAGTGTAATTGCATGCAATCTCGCATTGGTGGGTTAAACTTGCTCACCTTGCAAACATCATCCATCAAACAGAAATGTGATGGAGTTGAAATCAATGGATTGCTTGTCACAATAGGCATTCATAAGTTTGCGTAATTGCATACTCCTCTTAATCCCTAAAAAATACTTCATTCCCATCCTGCAGATCCCAAACAATGTCTTATAATTCCATAGATTTATACAGTTGTCTTAATCCTAACTGTATACATTGCATGAGAATAAACACCATCAATCTCATTTTTTATACTTGGTTGTCATGTTAATGCAAATGTAAATGTAAAGGTTGCCTTTACAGGACTTTTGAAACTGAGTGTGGGAAAGGGGATCATGATCGAGATGTTGTGTGCATAAAAATTACATTCTGCAGGTAAAAATGGAAGTTTACGAGAAATTCTCTCATTAGTTACACAAAATCTATTGTTGAATGGTGTTCTTCAATAATTGTAGATGGAACAAGAAGACGAGAAGAGGACTCAATAAGGAAAGGACATGTGCAAAGATATTTTTGGGAGGTGGTTGATGTAGATCAATCACATAGAATAATGCATGGAATTTGTGGATTTCATTTAGTTTGAAACTCAAACAATGTTATAGTAGAAATATGGACAAGAAAATTCTATCACTCCCCATTATTCTAGGTATAAATATTGAATTATCCTAGTTGGATGAGGACTAATCAACCATTTCACCACATTATGATCATGTCTCAAATCTTGTACAACCAAGTTTAGGGAATATGAGATTAAATCTTATCAACTAGCATGAATACATTACATTTTGTCTATTTAGTGGACTCACACGTTGGACTCAGTTTGATGGTTATTAAAGGATAATATCTAACACTGGATGACCAAACATGGAAGAAGGTTGGTTATGTATTTCAAGATTAGACTAGGTGAATCTATATACCACTTTACAAACTTAGTTTTCGATACAAACCTCAAACTACAAACAATGCCAAGGAAGCACCCATCAAAGGTATGATACTTCAAGCCTCATTGTGAACATGAAAAGTTAATGGAGATCATTAGTAATAGACATGATCCAAATGGTCTACTTAAATGACCATAGGTAAGTAGATAAGTAAGATTGCCTAACATGGTCACTCTCGTGTTATATTCCAAGGTATATGGGTTGTTTGTTATTTTTGTTAATTTTTCAATTCATTTATGTAGATTACTCATATTAAATTGTTCATAATGAATTAGTCTAATAATGGTGTCCTTGTATGTGTCTAGATTATCCAAAGAATCATAAGCACATGAAATCCCATCAATAAGAACAATGGTCTTTTTCAACACCACCAAAGAAAAAATCAGAAAAATGAAATGACCTACTTCAAAAATTATTTTATTACTTATTGTGCATGGTCCATCAAACAAAAGGTAAACAAACACAATTATATGGCCTACAATGTAGGTCTTTTGATGCTCTATTTCACAAGGTTTTAACAAACACACTTGTTGTGATCATCATTAAAGTCTACAATTTCTTTCAATGAATGTGCCAAATTGACCTAACAACATAGGAAATTGAAAACCACATCCATTGAAAGGAATAATTCAGTTTTTTTTGTCATGAATTAATTTACTATCATGGATTTATGGCTCCCGGCAGTGTTCCCACGTCGGCATTGCCCACACACACTTGCAGGAGCCAACGGCACGCAATCTTCCTGCTTCGTTTGCTTTTTGGCTCCCGGACGGAAATTCACCAAGTGTCCCTGAACGGCATTTTCATGCGACTTGCAACTCGACATAACTCGGAAACCGGACGTCGGACCGACGAACCGTCGACTCCGTTGGTCTCCTGGCGTGCGATTACCTCTAGGGGGCCCTCTCCCTCGTCTCCCCATGGCCCAGTGGCTTCATTGTGCATTCATTTCGTAAACTAGGGTTTTGCTCAGTGTGGGAGTGTGCAATTTTTGCACACAGGGGTCAACTTTGGAAAATCATCCACCGGGCAAGTATGGCTAGTGTTCCTAGCCCGAACCTGTCTAGACACACCTGCAGGACTCCCCGGAACCCGGTTTTGTTGCATGGTTGGAGTTCTATGCCCCCGGTAGGTATCCAGCAGGTGTCCCTGAAGGCCTTCTGGTAGTGAGACGGGATGAGCCATAGAATGAAGACCGTGGCTCGGATCGACAAACCGTCGACTCCGTTGGATTCAGCACACCGGGATAGTGCCAGGGGTGCCCCTCCCCTCCTACCCGGTGGCCCATGTGTCACCTTGCAGGTCCATCTTGGAAACTAGGGTTTTGCTCAGTGTGGGAGTGTGCAATTTTTGCACACGGGGGTCAACTTTGGAAAATCATCCACCGGGAAAGTATGGCTAGTGTTCCTAGCCCGAACCTGTCTAGACACACCTGCAGGTCTCCCCGGAACCCGGTTTTGTTGCATGGTTGGAGTTCTATGCCCCCGGTAGGTATCCAGCAGGTGTCCCTGAAGGCCTTCTGGTAGTGAGACGGGACGAGCCATAGAATGAAGACCGTGGCTCGGATCGACGAACCGTCGACTCCGTTGGATTCAGCACACCGGGATAGTGCCAAGGGTGCCCCTCCCCTCCTACCCGATGGCCCATGTGTCACCTTGCAGGTCCATCTTGGAAACTAGGGTTTTGCTCAGTGTGGGAGTGTGCAATTTTTGCACACGGGGGTCAACTTTGGAAAATCATCCACCGAGCGGGTATGGCTAGTGTTCCTAACCCGAACCTGCCTAGACACTTTGGAAACTAGGGTTTTGCAGGTCCATGATGATGATGATGGTGATGATGATGAAGATGTTGATGATGATGGCTTGGTCTAAGGTGGTGCTCTCAACTAGCTAATTCATTATGAAATATTTAACAAGACATGAATTAAATTTAATATAAGTGTATTGTTTAATATAGTGAGCATGAATTGAATTAATTTTGTTGGGTGAATCCAATAACCAACATGATGAACATAATATAATTTTAGGGTTTACTGATCATATGTAAAAAATGGCATATTCATAAACTTGACATACAAGAGAACTTTTGGCATATTTATAAACAACGTAAACGTAAATTTGGCATATCAAGAACGCAAAATTGACATATTCATATGAAACATACATGTGAAAATTGAGCATATATCAATATTCAATTACAAATAGTATAAATAGTATAGTATTAAAAGTATGTAACGTACCTCATCATGCTAGATCCCACCTATTATCATACAACCAAGCCCTCCGGATCATCTCTTATACTGATGGTCTCCATTAGTCTCTCGTGCTCTGTATCCGGTAAGAAGTAGCGTACCTTCGATGTATTTCGACTAGGCATTGTTCGTACCTGAAGGTTTGTGCCAATGATTAAGTTGGTAAAGTGATACACACTTGCACCTGGTTTGTAATCCCTGTAAACATATCCACCCTTCTTTCTTCCATTGATGTCCCGTGTCAAGTATTCACCTTTAACAACCATAGACCCAGTTGGAAAGTGGTTGTTTTCATCGTCAGTCATGGACACAATGAGGGTTTGCTTTCCATCTATACAGCGTGCCAACCAGTATTCATCACCCCATTCAGTATCTTTTGAGGCAACCACTGCGTATATGTGCCCTGCATTATATGATTGTAGGTATATGATCAAAATATTTTTCGTGCGATACAAGGCCATTAATGTGCATTTGAAGACTACGTAAACAAACAAAAAATGTTAAGGAAATGCATCATACCGGGTTGTACAAGGTCTGAGACATGATCAAAATCTGCAGAAATAGATGATTGGTCTTCTTCCAACGGAGTTAACTCAACAATTGCACGCTGATCAAGTGGAAGTGATATGCGATCCCATCCATCAACCCAATCCAATGATTCACACCCATCCCAGTCACCATCACAACAAGGCGGGCAAAAACAAGCAAGTTTTCTGGTCCAAATTTCAAATACTGGGTTATCAGAGCTTCGAACCGAATGAAAGCCACGAGTCCCAGGCACAGTCTTGCATTCCCATGCATGTGAACGATCTATGTCTACCACCTCCCAAAAAAATATCTCCACATGTCTCTTTCTTGTGGATTCTACTCGCATAGTTGATTCCTCTCCCATTACTGACGTGCACCACCTGACTATAGATTGAGCATTTAGAATAGTAGATTCTGTAGATACTTTCAATTCCTCTCTTCGTAGGGCTGTTTTGACACATGCTCTGGCTCCATCATGCTCTCCTTTACCATGCCCAGTCTCAAAATAGTTCCACATATGTGGCACTTTGTAGTTTTTATGCAATGAACACAACCACTGAAATATGCGTGCATTTTTGAACTGACCAGCACACCCATCAGACCAAATCCAGTGTCGGTCCATCTGTATGTTCCTTCCCTTCAAGTGATCATAGAACATGATGAAGCAATGACGTACATAGTGGAAGTCGTGGCACCTATCATCACTTATGTAGAAGTGATATTCCTTCAGAATTTCTCTTTGCTCTTCAGTGCTATTTGGGCCATGCCTATATGTGATATGGACCATCAAGGAAACCTGCTCAGAGTGATAATACTGACTTTGGATCTCATTTTGAGGTTGCAGAGTGTAGTTCTCGGCAAAATCAACAACTGAAAGTATAGTACCAAGGGGAAATGTATCTCTGCATATTCTAAACTTCTCATCCTGCCATCGTGCCACGTGGACATGCTGAACATATTGATGTGTCTTTTCAATAAATTCCTTGATGAAGTCACTAACTTGTACCTGGTGACACAAAATGATCTCAATGTCAGTTTTTTGTTGTAAGTAAGGATTGAAATGTAACCGTTACAACATAATTTTATAGATATAAATGCATACCTGAGATGTCACCAATTGTATTTTTTTGCTTTCTTTCCCTGGGACTATTTCATAGTTGATATATTTGAAACTTTTCATGTCTGTAACCATTTTCCCAAATTCACTGTCTCCATTCTCGTGCATACATTGGCTCAATAATGCCATTCCAGCACAGTTGGAGCATGTTCCATCCAAACAAGATTTTGCATAGTATGTTTGCCCCTCGGGCCTATTGCACATGATGCTATGAATGAATTCTCTTGATGAAGTCGGTGGTATTGTCATGGAGCAATCCTGCACAATGTTAGTATGCAACACACGACGAATGTACAAAAATGTTTCATAGTAATATTCATATTCTACATGGTATCTACAACAACAAGTGTTACGAAGAGTATTTATTCTAACATACCATGGCTTACATTTCTCAAAAGATCTTTGCCCCAAGTTCAATTGTCTATGCTCAATCTTAAATTTCTCGTAAAGCTCTGTCTGTGTTATATCAAGAAGATGCTTAGTATGTGGTTCACGATCCTTTGAACCCCTTCTTAGTTTTAGTACATCCTTTCGGTTTGAAGAAGGCCTTGTGTGATCATGCCAACAACTGTGCACTAGTCCCTTTACTGCATCAACTAGCTTCATGTCACGACGTGGCAACCGACCAACAAAGGCCCAAAAATCTGTCTGATCGGTTGTGTCAAGATGTTCTCTTCTAATAGAATACCTACGGAGGGTTTTTACATTCAAATTAACTAGTTTGGATGTAGGCCTGAGAATACGAAGGGCCCTGGTGTTCTTATCTGCAATTGATTGTGACAACACACGACGAGCAGCATTGCGGTCCTTTGAACGTGTGTTCTTACCAATTTTACCAAATGCATCTACTAGGCTTTTAACTATATGAGAACTTGGTTCAGAATTCTTTATCATCTTTATCCCTAACTTTTTCCTAACAACATTCATGCTCCTAGATTTTAACAATGATAAAAATAATCTACATTTATCTCCATCACATTTAGAAACAAAATATTTATCAAGTATCTGTTGAGTTTGATAAGCAATACTACGTTTAGATAGCGTACCTTCAATGGAATTCATAAGTCTTTCATCAACTTGTATACGCTTCGGAGTTCTTCGACGTGTGCTTGCTAATGGAGGTAAGGGGGTTGGAATTGTACCATGTAGCGCATCACCAAGACGCTCTGGCGTTTCAGTAGTAGCTTGGTGTCCTTCATTCTCTTCCTGGTAGTTGGATGGTGGAAGTCCAACATCCTCATCCATGGTCTGTGGAAGTCCAACATCCCCTTGTGGAAGTCCAACATCCTCATCGATGGTGTGGATAACATTCTCTTCTTCAACAGTAGGCAAAATGTCCAACGCCTCTCTGACTTCATCGCTTGTATAACCACATCCGGATAGCAAATTGGGTGTTTCTTCGTGAGCTTCATCTTGAGATGGTAACTTATCACTTTGACTTGAAGTGGGAATTGAAACATCCCCTAATGAGCACCTACGTTTTGCTTCTTGATTACTTCCATGGGGTGCTTATTCAACAACTATTGTGGAAATTGAAGGTCCCTCTTGTCGTGGATTAATAGGATGAACCATGGTATCCTCTACAATTGGATTTGGATTAGTTTCCAAAGAAAGCCTCCGATTCATCATGTATATTCTTTTCTTTTCTTTCTCTTCTTCAATGACTTCTTGAGATCTCTTCTTCCTTGTTGATTTGTTTACTCGGTTACGTGCATTCCCCATCACCACAATGATCAATTCAATATAGTTTGTTTTTGTTGCTCCTCAATTACAAGCTCTTCAATAATAAGCAAATGGAAGTTCTTCCTTGTTGGTCTTGAAGCTTGATATCTTATCTTGTGTGCTCCTCAAATATAAGCAAAATGAATCTTTCAAAGGCCTTATCTTTGGTGTTCTTCAATTGGAGATTCTTCAAGCTTGCTAATTATTTTCTTCAAATATGGCCATATAATCCAACACCACAGTGAGCAACCATGAAAGATGTCCTCAATGCTGCACCTACATAAAAAAAAATGATGGAGTTGGTGTAGAATGTGAAAATTTTCAGACGCGGGCTCGTGCTGTTCGAAAAATCGCGGGATTATTGCTTTCGTTCGGACAGAGTGAAGTTGCTCTCGGACAGCAACAGGCCATTATTTCTGTGAGTTAAAAAATGCGTACGCGTTATATAAATACAAAACGCGTGCGCGATATGTAGTGAAAAAACGCGAACGCAATATAGTCAAGCACAATTAATAGGTTAGGTGCACGGCTAGGGCAACGAACAAAATCAAAGAAAACTAATAATTTATATGATTGCATACAAAACAAATGTTTTGTATGGTTTAATACCTCCTAGCTCTCTCCCAATAATCCCTAGATACCCCCTATCTCTTTCTAAATATATGTCCCTCATTCTCCCTACATGTTTCTTTCATGTTTCTTTCTCTCCCTTCAGCCATGTCTCTACCACCCCACTCTCCATCTCTCCACCTTCTCTTTATCTTCGTCATTATCCCTCCCTATAGCACTCTCTCCCTTCTTCTCCCTTAATCACTAACCCTCTACGCCTTTATCCCTCCCCCCTGCCCTCTTTGTCTTACCTTGTTCCTAGAGCCCCTCCCCCATAAAGGCCTTTAGACCCTCTTCTAAACATTAATCCCTAAGTGCATAAGTGCACAAGATGATGAGGAGGACGAGGGTGATGACAATGAAGATGATCATGATGTAGATGAAGATGATAAAGATGATGAGGAGGAGGAGGGTGATGACAATGAAGATGATCATGATGCAGATGAAGATGATAATGATGATAATGTTGATGAAGATGATGGTAATGATGATGAAGATGTTGATGATGATGGTGATGAAGATGTTGATGATGATGGTGATGATGATGATGATGAAGATGATGGTGACATGATGGAGATGTTGATCTAATGAGGAAGATGATGATGATGATGGTGATGATGGTGATGATGATGAAGATGTTGATGATGATGGTGATGATGGTGATGATGATGAAGATGTTGATGAGGATGATGATGGAGATGAATATGATGATGATGAAGAAGATGATGATGATGGAGATGTTGTGTTGATGGGGAACCTAGAGATGACAATGATGATGAAGATGGTGATGGTGATGGTGATGACGATGAAGATTTTGATGATGATGCTGATGGCGATGATGATGAAGATGTTGACGATGATGGTGATGGTGATGTTTAGATGATGATCATGATGATGTTCAGAAGATCATGATGGTGATGATGGTGATGATGATGGAGAAAATGACAATGATGGATATATGTTGATGAGGAACCTACAGATGCCAATGATGATGATGATGGAGATGTTGATGAGAAACCTACAGATGCCAATGATGATGGTGATGACGATGAAGATGTTGATGATGATGGTGCTGGTAATGATGATGATGATGATGATGATGAAGATGATGGTGACATGATGGAGATGTTGATCTGATGAGGAAGATGATGATGATGATGATGGTGATGATGATGAAGATGTTGATGACGGTGATGACGGTGATGAAGATGATGATGATGAAGAAGATGATGATGATGGAGATGTGTTGATGGGGAACCTAGAGATGACAATGATGATGAAGATGGTCACAGTGATGACGATGAAGATTTTGATGATGATGCTGATGGCGATGATGATGAAGATGTTGACGATGATGGTGATGGTGATGTTTAGATGATGATCATGATGATGTTCAGAAGATCATGATGGTGATGATGGTGATGATGATGGAGAAAATGACGATGATGGATATGTTGATGAGGAACCTGCAGATGCCAATGATGATGATGATGGAGATGTTGATGAGGAACCTACAGATGCCAATGATGATGGTGATGATGATGAAGATGTTGATGATGATGGTGTTGGTAATGATGATGATGATGATGATGATGATGATGAAGATGAAGATGATGGTGACATGATGGAGATGTTGATCTGATGAGGAAGATGATGATGATGATGATGGTGATGATGATGAAGATGTTGATGACGATGATGATGGTGATGAAGATGATGATGATGAAGAAGATGACGATGATGATGGTGATGAAGATGATGATGATTCAGAAGATGACGATGATGGAGATGTGTTGATGGGGAACCTAGAGATGACAATGATGATGAAGATGGTGATGGTGATGACGATGAAGATTTTGATGATGATGCTGATGCTGATGATGATGATGATGATGATGATGATGATGTTGACGATGATGGTGATGGTGATGTTCAGATGGTGATGATGATGATGGAGATGTTGATGAGGAAGGGGGAGATGACAATGATGATGAAGATGTTTATGGTCATGAAGATGACGATGATGGTGATGGTGATGATGATGGTGATGATGGAGATGATGGAGATGGCGATTAAGATGATGATGATGGTGGTGGTGGTGAAGATGATGAAGAAGATGATGATGATGGAGATGTTGACCTGATGACGATGAAGATGATGATTATGGTGATGATGATGAAGATGTTGATGCTGATGATGATGGTGATGAAGATGATGATGATGGAGAAGATGATAATGATGGAGATGTTGATGAGGAACCTACAAATGCCAATGATGATGATGATGATGGTGATGACAATGAAGATGTTGATGATGATGGTGATGGTAATGATGATGAAGATGATGATGATGATGGTGATGGTGATGGTGATGTTTAGATGATGATGAAGAAGATGATGGTGACATGATGGATATGTTGATCTGATTCAAGGAAGATGATGATGATGATGATGATGGTGATGATGATGAAGATGTTGATGATGATGATGATGGTGATGAAGATGATGATGATGAAGAAGATGATGATGATGGAGATGTTGATGTTGATGGAGAACCTAGAGATGACAATGATGATGAATATGGTGATGGTGATGGTGATGGTGATGACGATGAAGATTTTGATGATGATGGTGATGGTGATGATGATGAAGATGTTGATGATGATGGTGATGGTGATGTTTAGATGATGATCATGATGATGATAATGATGATGGAGATGTTGATTTGATGAGGAATATGATGATGATGATGATGATGGTGATGATGATGAAGATGTTGATGATGACGATGATGGTCATGAAGATGATGATGATGAAGAATATGATGCTGATGGAGAATATGATGCTCACAACTCCCTCTAGTCTCTCTCTCCCCAACCATCAATCTCTCTCTCTCTCTCTCTCAAACACACACACATACACACACATTATGTCACTTTCCATTCTCAAACCCATCCCCCCTCCATCCATATCTATCTCCAACTTTCTCCCTCCATCCCTCACCCTACCTTCTCTCCCTCCCTCTCTCATCGCCTGTCTCTCACCTTCTATCCCTCCCTCATCTTTCCCTCAACCTATCCCAATCTCTCCATCACTCCCTCTCTCTCCATCGCCACCACTCTCTGCATGTCTCCCACCAACACTTTCTGTCCCTCCCTTCCTATCTCTTATTTCGTTCTATCCCCATCTATCTCTCACTCCCTCCAAATCCATTCCTCCCCATTGTCCCTCTCCCTCCCTCGCTCTATGTCTCTCCCCCCCTTGTATTCTTTATTTCTCTCTCACATCCCCCTTGCCTCCATCCATTCCCCCTTGTCACTCAAGTCTCACTTTCAACTTCTAACCCTATATCTCTTCAGAACCTATTCTACTCCTAATAGTGCTCTCAAGCTCCACTTCCCTTCACCCCCTGTAGCCCATCATGTTCTCATTCCCTTCATCTCTCCCCACTCAAGCTTCCAACATCCTTCTAAGCCCTTGACCCTTTCCCACCCCTATTAAATATTAACCATAGATTTTCTTGACCCTTCCCCACCCCTTCTCAAATATTAAACAAAAATTACCTTGACTTCCACACCCCCTCTTTCTCAAGTATTAAACATGTATTTTATGATTTGAATAACGTGAGCGCGTTTTGTAACTATATAACGCGTACGTGTTATGTAGTTATATAACGCGTACGCGTTAAGTATTGATATAACGCGCACGCGTTATTTAGTTATATAACGCGTACGCGTTATTTAAATCTAAAAGCGCGGCAATATTTTTGAATTTAAACAGGCCGAGTCACATGCTCACATGTCAACAATAATCCTATGTGTATGCTTTGGTGTTTGCTTCGGTAATTCCAAACCTGTGCTATGTTAATGAAAAACCAAAGCTAATTGGGTATTTCTTCCAGTTTCTGGAGAAGCCTGTGTTTAGCCACTCGTTACAATATGCTACACACAGTCATTTTTGACGAAATCTTAGACACAAATAGCATTTTTTCTGCAGATTCCAAATATGTAACTTTTATTTTGAAATATTATTTTTTCCTATTTTCTTTCAATTTCTTTTCTGTCCTACCTCCTTAACTCGTGAAACACATTGTTAGTGTTTCTTCCATAACTTTTTCAATTCTCAATCATTTCAAAAAAAAATTGTATGGTGCACAAGAGGACACTAACCTCCACGTTCTATGAAAAACCCATTTCAAGATTTTTGCATTAAGACCTTCAAAGGCTCTACCCACAAAAGAGGTACTATTTTTGAGTTTTGATCACTTAGACAATTATAAAAAAATTATAAAATTACTAATTTAATTTTCGAAAAATAATGACGCACAAGTGCTATGTGTTCTCTACATGCATGCCGATTTTTGTAGCTTGATTCCATCATTTAAGCCCTCAAAGGCTCTACCCACAAAAACATATACCTTATCATTTGCCTGAAAAATAAAAAGTGTCTGTTAGGAAAAATGAAACTTGACATAGCTATGCAAATTTTCAATACATAAAAGTTATATATTCAGAAACGTGATTCAATTTCCTACATTTCATCTTTTTTACTCAATGCAAGATATTTTCCGTAAGTAAATCAAAAAATCCAAGTAAGTTGAGGGATGCCTGCTTTTTCAGTTTTCTATTGCATCTAACGTGCCAAAAGTGACCCTCATTAGCTTGCACTGACCCATAAGCAAGTTGAAGGAGTTAAAAACATATATTATCAAATTAAAAATCTTCAAGATATGAATTTTAAATCCCTTTCCATGTCATTGCATATGGGATAATTGACCCAAATGCAAGGTATGGTACAAGTTTTATACTTGAAAATTTATATACGATTTTACATAATAAATTAAGATAAACAAGTTTTTGTATTTTATTTAACATTTACATTAAATATATTATCTACATTATCTTGCTTTTTTTTAACATGAAAAGGTACCAATGGTCGGACGGGCTTCAATATCTCTCCTAATACAACATTTACATTCACCATATTCTTTTGCACCATTAAACCTATGCAAACATAAAACTAGTCAAACTTAATGTTTTCATTCTTAATCTATGTAAATTTTATAATTAATGAATTATTTTTATATTTTAAAACGTTGTGGGTCGAAAGGATTTGTCATCTTTGAAAGTCTATGAAGAATAAAGATGAAAATCACCTTCTCTTAGAATGCCCTGCCTACACCCACATTAGATCTCAGTTCTATAATCTTTATTCCAAAACTGACCTCTTTAACCCTCTAATTCCTCAAAACTATGACAAGCTAGGGTCACTCCTCTTTAAGCTTTTTGAGCATAGAAATAATATTTTAAAACAAATCTAATAATTTATGTATTGACTTTTCTCTAAGATTCGATATACCAAATTTGATCTCAGTAGATGTTAAAAAACATCATCATATTTTCAATAATTAAAAGTTAGCATATTAACTCAACTCTATGCTTTTTTTATTATTCAAAATTCTTAATATATCTTTTTCCATAAAATATTTAATTCCTTTTTTTCAAACATTTATTGTTATGAATAGAAATTATTTTTTATAAATTAAAGTACACCTACTTTCACAACATGTTATGATAGAAGGTTAAATTATTATATACTCTTCAAACTGAAATTAAGACTAGCCTTTCAAATTTGATCGTTACTCCAATTTACTTAACTCGCCCTATAATGTATCTATCACAATAATATGAATAGGTACTTCACACTTCATTGTATTTCTAATGACTACATATTTCATTTTTATGCACATTTACTATAACTTCTTTATTGTAGGGTGGACTATGCATGTTCTACTTTTGATTGTATATGAATGGAATCTAAGTTGTTTTTACCAATCAAATGAGAGAATATGCATTTTACAACCCAATGTAAATAATACATGTAAACATATTACTAGGGAGACACGTGGCATAAATTGAGTTAATATTATAAAAACAAGAAAACAACCCAATATGAATGAGATGTATAACTCTATCATAGAAATCAACATATATATCAAAATAAATCTACATTGTAAAAATAAATAAATAATACCAAATGTTAATATATGTATTTATAAGTACTAGCTTAAATTTACTTTAATTTGGATTTAAACATACACATTTAACACTAATTAAAATTTATATTAAGTCATCATTTTTTTAAACACAAAATTTTATATTTCAATTGTTTTTTAAGAACTATAAATCTAAAACAAAGTATTTGAATGAATTTCAGTTTATATTGTTAATCAACTAAATTTAATTATGTTTCACATTTAATTTTAATGAAGTGAGTGTATGCTTTTTTATTTATTCTATATTTTTATGAGATTTTTAATTTCATTAGTATTTTTTTAGTCTTAATCAATTTTTTAATCAAAAACAATAATTTGTAAGAGAAACCATATACTTAGCTTTGATCACCATTGGGGGGGTTTAGATATTCCACAGACAAGCAATCACCACATTTTTATTATGTGCTAATTCTATGGATGACTAATTGTGTCAACCTCACTACATTTTCCCTCTACTTTTCTAGGCAAAGATTGAGATGAACAATGGCATGTATTTTGCATGTATTCTAAGGAGGCCTTTAGAGCAACCTACATAATCATCATAATGTCAAGAAAGGATACACCAACAACCACACTCGCCTATTTCTTATGGATCATGCACGAGCACTAACATGTCAAGCACGATATTTTGATAGCATTAAATAGAATCATAAATCGAAGATCACAACCAATAAAAGGTGAAAATGACCCAACCCCATTTAGTTTGGATGAATTAAAACAGATTAAGTATTTGCAGGTTGGAATCTATGTAGTTGTCCCTGTCGGTTATGGTAAAGATCTTAGAGGATGTAGACGATTATGTACTCCTTGACGAAACAAGAACGAAGAAGGGGTCGATGGTGTTCTACCTCTTCTACTACATGGCTTGAATGGAGAGCATCTGGGGTAAGGATTGCCATGAGTTCGAACCAGAGTGATGACTGTAAAATGAGAAATTTAAGACCAAGTTAGAGTTGGTATACTTGGTCTTCAGTGAAGGCTCAAGTTGGAGCCTAGGAAGGGAGATTCCCAATGTGAGGGCATTTTTAGGGTCTCTATAAAGAAAAATATAAGGATGAGCTATTAGTTAGGTTTTTAACTATTTGGACAAACTCCAGCAAAGGGAGAACACATAACATTGTAAGCATGGTCCATTTAGTTGGGTTTTAGAATATTTTGACAAACTCCAACAAAAGGACAAAACTTAACATTGTGAGCATCGTCCAATATTAGTTGTATTTTTTACTATTTGGACAAACTCCAACAAAAGGACAAAAAGTAACATTATGAGCATGGCCCATTTAGTTTAGTTTTTGACTTCGTGACTATGGTCCATTTAATACTATGTGGGTGAGTAAGTACTCATGAACACATTTATATATATTTATCATATGTTTAAAGTCATCGATCAAAATTGATTGTTGTTAAATATAATAGTAAATTTATTGTTAAGCAATGAGGTGTATAGAAAGACAAAATAGTGTACTAGAAAATTTTCACATTCTCACATTATAAACCCTATGGACCATAAGATTATACCATAATACTTGTGTGTAGACCTTTCATTGTAATGTAGGTGCTAACACTTTCTTAAAACGAGTCTCAGAATACAAAAATTGACATCATGAGCATAGTCCATTTAATACTATATTGGTGAGTAAGTACTCCTGAATACATTTACAGTTGAGCATGTATGTTTCCACAGTGTTCATCCATTGTATTTAAACTTTTGGAATATCATTGTGTAGTGGTTTAGGGATCCAGAATATGGGAGGAGTGTTTACTTGAAACACGTTGATCATCCCTAAACCACTACACAATGATAATCCAGAAGATTAAATACAACATTTACAACTTTCATGTCTCATTATCATATGTTTAAAGTCATTGATCAAATTTGATTATTATTAATACAATATTAAATCGGATTTTAAGTAACGAGGTGTACAAAAGACAATAACACACTATGATGCAGGAGCATCCTTAGTGCAGTGGGATATCCTGCACACCCAAATTACTTGGAGTAGGTAGGAGTTAGCGAGCTGCTAGTGGATATAATAGGAGTTGTTACTACAGACTACTACTAAAAGTAATACAATGCTGCTACTTATTAGTATTGCTACAGACCTGTGTTTGTGTTGCTACCAGTGGTAGTTGCTATTATTGGTTGTTGATACTAATGGTTGGTTGAAGTAAAACGATGTTGGGAATCATGAAGCAAATGAACATGAGCCCAATACATGGACCATTCAACATAATAGAAATTAAAGACATAGAAGTTATAGGATATGGACTCAGACTACGTTGGAGGAGAATGACACATGGTGTTGGAAGGAAGTTACAAGCACAGTTGTAACATCTGACAGAACATGGAGCGATTCATTTCCTGGTAGTTGAATGATTCAGCTTTCACATTCTTATCTAGTGCTATTAAATTTCCTACCCGTGAAGGAGAGAGGGATTTTTCCTCTCGTTGGGTTGGAAGGGGGCATTCTTACCTTTCCATTACATTTCTGAGATGTTTACAAGCATTGGAGTGGAAGAGAGGCATTTGACCATAGTGGGTAAGCAGGACCAGGCTCATGCATGCGCTTGGCGTGCTTAGCAGGTAGTGTGGGTTCTCATGTTTGACATTGTATAGGGGATGAACAGAAGCTGATGTGTGGCTTTGTGTATGTACCATATGTTTGCAAATATTTGTCAATGGATAGCAGTAACACTGTATTTGATTATGTGTTGTTAATTTGCTAAGCTAAGTTATTTATGGTGATTCATTTTGGTTTATTTGACAAGTGCTATGATTGGATTTGTGTGTGTGGTACATTCGCGAATGCTGCAACCCCTTTGTGAGTTTCAACTTTGTTGAGGCTACAACTCCTTTGTGAGATGCAACTTCGTGAATGTTGAAACTTATGGTGACTATGCTGAGAGATTTCCGTTGTGGGACTCTGAGAGTAGCCCTATGTTGCGTCAAGTGGTATCAGAGCAGGAAGAACCTATAGATGAAGAGAAAACCGAATTTGAGAATTGGAGTAGTTCCAACATAAGAGTGGAGCTGCGTAGAATCGTTGCCATGAGGATAGGTGGAATGTGGTGAGATAGAGGAAAGGGAAATGCAGACAAATCTAGAAAGGTATTATGTTGGGAAGACCTATCTGAGTAAGTAACCAAATCATGCCTTCGGTTGTTGGATTGGGTAGATGTTTTAAGAGGAGATACAACTCCAATCTCGAACAGTGTTGGGTATAGGTTGTGGGACTGTGTTGTGGATGTGTTGGGCCTGGCCCAAAGGGGTCAAATTTTGAACACATTAAGTTTTTGAGAACTGCGGAGCTGAGCGCAGCATGGATGGAGACTTTTTGTGAAAATCAGTTTTTGGAAGCTGTGAAGCTAAGCACAGCACAGTGTTGGTATGCTGCGACATTGCGCGCAGCGCAGTATCGGAAGAACTACGAGGACGATGCTGCGAGGATAACAGCGCTGCGATGTGCCACGTCGATGGAGATCCAACCTAGCAGAGCATTGGATGGATGATGGAAGTTAGTTCAGTTAAGTCACAGGAGACCTATTTTTGGCAAAGATCGTCGATAACTACCAAGCAGTGGGTAGGTACAGATCAAGAGGTAGGTGACTGATCATACAAACAGAGGACTACTACTAGTCGAACCAATTGTCAACGGCCATGAAAGAAGGAACAACTTGGTGGAAGCAAGCTGTTGGCGTGCATAACAGGGGAGCGGATAGCAACGTGTCTACACAGAGGATAACCACAACTGAAGATCCGCTACCAGACACTAGTAGTCCGGTTTTGGGAAAACCATGACAGTTTTGTAAACCTAAGGGTTTTTCCTTCGTAATGTAGAGACATGACCTACAGGCATGATCTATATATAAGGCATTTTTGTATGGGAAAGGGTGACTAGTACTACTTTTGTACTTGGGTATTGTTGAATATTGTTAGGATTTTTGAGCAAAACTATTGTAAAGGCTCTACAGCTGAGTGAGCAGAGACCTAATTTTGAGGAAGAAGAACGAGTGAATAGGGGTTTTGTTGGTATCTTGCACCGCGAAGTACCTGGGTCTACAATGGAAAACCTCTAGATCAGTTTGTACACCAACAATATGAATATGCAAGTGGGTGTTGCAGAGCTGTTGCAGTGGAATTCTAGCGAAATATCAGACAAATATCTTGTGGAATTTTATAAAGTGGGAAGTGCGTGCTGTGTGGAAGTTACAACATGATAGACAGAGAATTTCATGTGGTGAGAGGAAGAACCAGAAAGAAAAATGTTGGTTTAGTGGTAGTGGAAGATGTTGTGAAGCTCATGTAGCAAATGATGAGGAGAATGGATGCCATCAAATTGGCTCAGCAAAGGGGAGAATTCATAGTGAAAGTGATCGGGAAGAATAAAGAGGATGACATGCAATGACATCAACTGAAGATAGAGATACCATAGTTTTATGGAAGTGTAGACCCAGAAAATTTGATGGGGTTGATTGAAGATATGCAGCATTACTTTGACTTCCATGAAGTTGAAGGATCCCAACAAGTGAAGATTGCTAGTGGTAGATTGAGGAGCCATGCATATGAATGGTGACAACAATTGAATATGGATAGAAAGTGGAGAGGAAAAGACAAAATCCAAACTTGGGAAAAGATGGTCATCAAGCTAAGAGGTAAGTATGTAAATCTTGAGTATAGTTTGAAGATGCGTTGAAGGCTAGAGAAGTTAAAGCAGAATGATAGATGTGTAGAGAATTATTTTGAAGAATTTTGTAGAATGGCCATGAGAGCTGGTTTTGTAAAATATAGTGAGGAAAAGATTATGTTGTTTGTGGATGGATTGAAACTGTTCATAAAGAGGAAGATTTGTGTGAATAATATGTCGTCATTGGGAGAGGGTTATCATCTAGCCTTGAGAATGAGGAACCGAAATTGAAAATAAAACATTAGAGAAGATAACAAGAGGAGAAGGAGAATGTGATTCTCTTAAATGTGGTTGTAGTGAGTGTTGATTGTACTAGTGAGGTGCATGTGGTTGACCAATGAAGGAGGTTTGCATGAAATGCATAGCATGTTGAGGGAGAGTCCACAGGAAATATTCACATTAAAGGATTGCAGCGAAGAAATTTCGATGAGAGAGTTTGAGTAGCAAACTCAAGAGGTAGCTATATGTGATGTTGTAATAATGGGAAATGATGCAGCAGTAAGTGGACTGGAAGAGAAGAGTGGTCTTGCAACAATGGGATTGCAAGAAGAGGATTCTATAGAAGTAGGAAAGTTATAGTTATTGGTGGAAGAGATACAAGTCATGATGTTGAAGGCTATTCAGATGAAGAAGGTGGAAGATCTAAGAACAAGTGTGAATATTTATTTGCAGTGGCAAATGACATTGGTGCAAATTGCACAAAGGAAGAAGGGCGCTGGAAAGAGGAGAAGATGTAAAGCTAGAAGGTGTGAAGCGTGGCAAAGGAGGAAGAAGAAGAGAAAGAAATTTTATTTTTCTCTTGATGATTATTGGTTTATCAATAATCACGTGAGCAAGATGCTCACAAATTTTCAACCAGGGGAGTTTGATGTAGGAGCATCCTTGGTGCAGTGGGATATCCTGCACACCCAGTTCGCTTGGAGTAGGTAGGCATTAGGAACCTGCTATAGGAGTTGCTAGAGTCTATTACAGAAGTTGTTACTATAGAATGCTACTGAAAGTAATACAATGCTGCTACTTATTAGTATTGCTACAGATCTGTGTTTGTGTTGCTACTAGTGGTAGATACTACTATTGGTTGCTAATATTAGTGGTTGGTTGAAGGAAAATGATGTTGGAAATCATGAAGTAAATGAGAAAGAGCCCGATACGTGGACCATTCAACATAAAAGAAATTACAGTCATAGTAGTTACAGGATATGGACTCAGGCTGTGTTCGAGGAGATTGACACATGGTGTTGCAAGGAAGTTACAAGCACGGTTGTAACAACTGGCAGAAGATGGAGCGATTCATTTCCTAGTAGTTGAACCATTCAACCTTCACATTCCCATATGGAGATATTAAATTTCCTAGCCATAAAGGATAAAGGGCTTTTGCCTCTCGTTGGGTTGGAAGGGGGCGTTCTTACCTTTGCATTATATTTATGAGATGTTTTGCCAACATTGGAGTGGAAGAGAGGCATTTGACCATAGTGGGTGAGGAGGTCTAAGCTCATGCCTGTGTTTGGTGTGCTTAGTGGGCAGTGTGAGTTATCATGTTTGACATTGTACATGGGATGAATAGAAGCTGATGTGTGGCTCTGTATATGTACCAGATGTTTGTAAATATTTGTCAATGGATAGCAATAACACTTTATTTGATTATGTGTTGTTAATTTTCTGAGGTATGTTATTTATGGTGATTCATTTTTGTTTATGTGACAAATGCTATGATTGGAGTTGTGTGTGTGTGGTACATTCATTAATGTTACAACCCATTGGCGAGTTGCAACTTTATTGAGGCTACAACTCCTTTGTGAGATGCAACTTCGTGAATGCTAAAACTCTTGGTGATTGTTTTGAGAGACTTATGTTGTGGGAATCTAAGAGCAACCCTGTGTTGCGTCACACTAGAAAATATTTCATGGTCTTGCTTTATAAACTATATGGCCCATAAGATTATACTATAACATTTGCGTGTAGACATTTCGTTATAAGGTAGGTGTTAGTGTTTTGTTGAAACAAGTCTCGCATAGAGGTTTATTATTTATTTATTTAAAAACATTAAAAGGTTAATGTACTTCCATTGTAACTTAGAACATTACATCAAATTGAGGTTATTTTTTTATTTATTTAAAAACATTAAAAGGTTAATGTACTTTCATTGTAACTTACAACATCACATCGAATTGATTTTTTTTTATAAAAATAATTACTTAATACATGAACCTTCACATTTCAACTTTTGAAATACATATATACTTGTGGCAAGTATAGGTTCAATATAGCTAAGATTCTTTTAATGTACAAATGTATTTTCAACTAAGTATGTCAATGTCCATAAATTTAAATAAGGTATTAAAGGTCGTGCAACACAAATGTTTATCACTTCTTCCTTGATTTTTAATCATTGTACCATCCATACTTGCCTAGTATTTTCATTTAAAGGAAATGACCATGCTTCTTACTATTTTCCATCAATTGTTTCTATCAACATTCCTTTACACCTTTTAGTACAATTGCTAATTTTTACTATCAATTGTTTTGTAAAAATATGTGCCAACAAATTGTAAGTTTTTTATTTTAAAAAAATCCTCATATAAAAATAAAATATGGACAACAAATTTTTAAAAAATTTAACCATAATTTTTTTTTATATAATATTATTATTTTATTAAAAATATCACCACGGGGATATTTTGTGAAAAAAAAAAAAAAGTGGGTTGTGTTGTATGAGCATTCATACTACCATGTCAATCAACCATAGTTAAAATTTGATGTAAAAATCCTAAAATATAAGTATGTTTTATACCTTCATAAAATTTTGATTATATTTTAAGATATTGAAATTGCAATTAAAATGTATATATATTAAAATATCAATTTTTATTATTATTAATTTTCATTTTTATCAATTAATTAAAAAAAAATTATTATGGTTATTAAATAAAATAAAATTGTAAAATTTTCTTAAAAATAAGTTTAAGATTTTCAATTGATGAAAATGTCACTTTACAAAATATAGATGATATTAATAATATTATTACTTCGAAGTTCAAAGAGAAGCTATGGTGTGATTAAAATTTAGAGGATAAAAGAAAATTAAGATCATTAACCCTAATCTTGAAGATGAAGATTATCTATATGATTTAACTAGTATACATAAAAAGGTCCATAAGAACAAAATCTGATGAGCTACATAGTGAAACAGGGCATTGGACATTCCCTAAAACTTCGTGGGATGAAAGGATATGTCATATTTGTGAGACTATGTGTTGAGGATGAAAAGAACTTCCTTTTAGATTTCCCTACGTACACTCACATAAGATCTCAATTTCAAAAAAATTGTTACAATACAAACCTGTCCAACCTTCTATCTCATCAAAATGATAGTACATTTAGGAACACTCCTCTCCAAACTTTTTGAGCACATAAATAAAACTCTAAAATAAACCAAATATTTCTTTACTTTTCTTTTTTAAAGTATGATTGACCAAAATTAGTATAAGTAAACGTTAACTATCATCATCATCGTCGTCACCATCACCATTATATACATATACAATTGCTTAGCAGAAAATTATTATATTTTTAACAATACAAATTTAAAAGATTAAATTCAATATATATATTACAAATTTGAGACATAAATACATTTAAATTATTTATAAAAAAATGAATAAATACATATGGTAAACCTAAGAATATATATAATTATATTTATATATATATATATATAATTAATTAATTTTAATAGTAAAATATAATAAAAAAATTCATAAGATTAATGACATACAAAAAGTTATTTTTTATATATATATAATTTTAATATCAAAATATAATAATAAAAAATCATAATACTTTTTTAGAATTAATATAAAGTTTTTATATAAATAATAAGTAATAAATGGATTTTAATATTAAATAAAATAAAAAATATAGTTTATTTGAATTAAATAAATATATGAGTTTAATAGTTAAGAACAAGTGTTTCCTTCTAGGAGGTTATATGTTCAAATATGGAGGGTAGGGTATGCACACTTTTGTAAACTTTTTTCTTGGATCATGGAGAATCGGTACCTTCGTTGGGATTACTTGGGCTAGGCCCAAGTTCAAATCCACGACCGTCACTATAACCCCAAGAGTATATACAACATCCCATAAGCCAAATATACCAATAACTTGTGACTTAGCAGGGGTCGAGATGTCTCGAAGCCCACCATAGTGAACCTCTATCCTAGGGTCCCCTACCCTTTGAGCCTAGCAATTAAATCGTTGCACGGAGAAGGGTCCCTTGTCCCACAAACAAGGGGATATCATACACCAAATTAATATCTGGCTTGACTATCATCTTAAAAATAGATTATTATTATTGTTATTGTTATTGTTATTATTAAAAAAGTTATATTAATATAAAATTTTAAATAACAAAAAATTAATATTAAATAAGAAAACATATTCCACCTCAAAATTAAATACAAATGGGTTGGAAATTCAAACTAGACATTCACTAATCTGAGCCCATGCATTCACAGATCTGAGCCCAAACATTGCATTGCCCTCGTGCTGTGCGTTTCGGATCTGAGTTGTAGTTTTTGGCAGCGTTCCCTGATTGAAGATGGATTGCATGTAGAGCAGAGTTCCTGGACGTTGGCTGTAGGACCTCTTCCTGCATGCAAGGGCCTGAAGGGATATCTATTGGTTCTTCACATTGGCTTTTGACCTCTCTTCCAGGGCATGCCCCCAGTCTCTTATGGCTTCGGGAGATGTCTACCCCCCTTCCGATCTGACAAATTTTTTGAATTTGATAACTTCTCAGGGCAAGAAGCCCCTTTCCTCATCCTAGTAGAAGTTCGTGAAAAAGCTAAATGAGATCCCAACGGTAGCGCTACTGGTAGATCTCCTGTGTAGGACAGCCCTTAATCTGTCGAATCATAGATTGATTGGCCAATTCATGGGCCTATGGCCCTCTCCGAAGTCTACCGAACACTAGGTGCAAAAGAATTGGATACCCCTAATCACGGAAGGCGTGAAATATTTCTTTATGGGGAAAGGATATTTTGCATTCGTGTTCGAAAGCAAACAGGATCGCGAGCTCATCTTCGGAAATGACCAGTATTTTATGGGACCTCAAGGACTCTATATGAATAAATGGACTCCAAATTTTGATCCTACCGTTGACATCCCCTCTATTGTCCCTGCCTAGGTGAGACTCCCTCATCTACCTCTTCATTGCTGGAATACTGAATCCCTAGAAGCTATCGGAAATGCCCTGGGTAAATACATCAACAAATCTGATCAAAAAGATCAATATGCATGTGTGAGAATTTGTGTCGAAGTAGACTTGGAACATGGACTCCCAGAAGCAATAAATCTCACCGTGGTAGATTGGACCCACATTCAAGAACTCATTTATGAACAAATCCATTTTAAATGCAGATTCTATCATGAGTACGGTCACTTTGCCCGTTCTTGTAAAAAGAATCCAACGGACCCAGAATCAAAAGGGAAGAAATATCAATGGACTACTATTCAGAAAAATAAAAAATCTGGATCAAAATCTCATCCAAAACGTCTAAATATCAAGAAACCTGACCATCAACAACAAGATCCGATGACATCGAATAATAGGAATAGTTTCAAAGTTTTGGAAAGTGCTGAGATCTAAGAAATCCCTAAGACCGAAAAAGAAGGAGAAATATGTGAACAACAAGACTCTTAAGCTATCCCTCACGCCCTAGAAGCACAGGATCTGCTTCAAAATAAACCTAGCCCTACTAGATCTGCCTTGATTAAAGATGCTCCCTCTTACGCTGAAATCACAAAAGTTAGATCCCCGAACTCCCCTTCCTCCTCGGAAGAACTCATAGACAAATCAGCCAAAAAGCCTGGTCAGAAATCAATCAAAGAGCTGAGAGAAGAAGAAGTTGAGCGAGAGAAAGTTCAAGGATCCCAAGCCACTATTGATATGGTTTTCAGCAGAAATACTAGAGCCAGGAAAGCAGGAAAGAAAAATGGAGACCTATCAGGAGGAACTCCCTCCACCATCTATAATTCTAAATGATGAAGATGGTCTCTTGGAACTGCAGAGGTCTAGGCAGCCCTAGAAAGTTAGAAGCAGTAAAATACCTTTAAAGAAGTGATATTCCAGATCTCCAGTTACTCCAAGAGACCAAGCTTGATGATATTGTTGTCTTAGCTATCGGAAAAGAAAAGTGGAAGAAGAGCACCGGTTATGCAGTTAGCGCTAGAGGAGCCTCTAGTGGCCTGGTAACCTTATGGTCCCCTGAAAAATTTCATCTCCACAACTCCTTCTTGACGCAGCATTGGATTTATACGGATCTCACTTGTATTCAAAGCAACAAGCAATTCGCTCTTTTCAACATATATGAACCCAATATTTACTCTAAAAAACAAGAGTGTTGGAATCTACTAGAAGATTTCCTGCAGGCATATGCCCCTCAGCATATTATTCTAGCTAGTGATATGAATATTACCCTCTCCAAGACTGAAAAAAAGGGTAGCAACAGTGGAAAAGATTGCTTTCATTCTTAGGTTGAAGCTCTACTCCAAAAGTGGTACCTCATTGACATCAAACCCAAAAAAGGGAAGTATACATGGCCCAACAAGCGTATTGGTAAAGGAAATATTATGGCCAGATTGGATAGGTTCCTAGTCCTTAGCAACCTTCTGTCTGATAATCAAATCATCTCCTCTAATATTCTGGCCAATTTAGCTTCCGATCATAAACCCATCCAACTTTTCTTCCAAGAGAATGAGGATCTAGGTCCAATCCCCTTCAGGTTCAGCCCTCAATGGCTCGCGCATGACAGCTTCTGGAACATATTGGAAAATGCATGGAAATTACCCATCACCGGATCCCCATGCTATATATGGGAAAAGAAACTCTCTAATCCCAAAATCGCTCTTAAGTCTTGGGCCAAAGATAATTGCCCTGCTCCTACAAATCCCAGAAAAATGGCAGTGGGTGCTCTTGAAGATTTCCAGTTCGAAATGGAGGACCATCCTAGTGAAGCTTCCATGCTGCACAAAGAAGTTAAACGCCAAATCAACGCATCTCAAGTATTTCGATCTGAAGAATAATATTGGAGGCTTAAATTGCGAAGCATCTGGCTCAAATCCGATGATAAAAATAGTGCGTATTTCCACAAGCAATTCAAAGTCAGACAAAATTTTAATTACATTTATGAGATCAATCTTGAGAATGGCACGATCGTAAAAGGAAACTCGAATATAAAAAATGCAGCACATTCCCACTTCTCCAAGTTATACATGAAAGAGGACAGCGCTGGTGGAGAGGAAGATCACATCTTCTTAGAGCACATTCCTAAAAGGATTACGCTGGAGGATAACAATAATTTGCACAAACCATTTACTGAGCAGGAAGTGCTCAAAGCAATCCATTCTCTTGATTCATACAAGGCACTGGGTCCCGATGGCTATTCGATCCATTTCTACAAAGCCTGTTGGAAGTACATCAAAAAATATTTCATGAGAATGATAAGGAACTTTCATTCAAAGGCAAAAATCAGAGGCTGCACTAATTCAACTTTCTTGTCTCTCATACCAAAAGAGACTAACCCCAGTACTTTCAGCAGATTCAGGCCGATTTTGTTATGTAATTCCTCACATAAAATCATTTCCAAGATGTTAGCAATTCGACTGAAGCCTTTACTCAACAATATTATCTCTGACAATCAATGTGGATTTCTGAAAGGAAGGCAAATCCTCAACAACCTTATTCTTGTTCAAGAAGCATTACACTCTAGCAAGGACTGAAAGGAAAAAGGTATGTTAATCAAGCTAGACATGGCAAATGCATTTGACTGAGTCAATCATTCTTTTCTATTTAAAATCCTGAAATTCTTTGGCTTCGAAGATACTCTCGTCAGCTGGATCTCAGCATGCATTTGCAATCCCTAGATCGCCCCCCTCATCAATGGACGCCCAAATTATTTTTTTCAAGTCACTCGGGGCATTAGACAAGGCTGCCCCTTGTCCCCCTTCCTGTATATCATCATTGCAGATTCCCTTAGTCCAAAGCTGAATCATGACTTGACTTCTGGAACCCTCCCTGGTTTGCACTTAACCTCATATTCTCATCCCCTCAACCACACCCTCTTTGCTGACGACTCACTTCTATTGGGTGGTGCCTCCTCCATCATAGCTTGGAAATTCATTCGAAACCTAAATGGGTACTGCAATGCATCTGGAGGCAATATTAACTTGCATAAAAGTGATGTCTATTGTTGGAATATAAAAGATCTCGTTGCAGCCAAAATCAGCAGAATAATTGGCGTCAAAGTCTACAATCATTGGGATAAATTCATGTATCTCGGCCTCCCAATCACTCGAGGACTCATAAAAACTGGGAATTGGGAAGACACGATAATCAAAATAAAAAACAAAATTAGAAGATTGGGAGGGCAGTGGCTTAGCAAGGCTGGGAAAATGATTCTGATTAATTCAATTCTCTCTACGCTTCCCATCTACCATTTCTCCATCCTCCTAGCTCCAAAAGGAGTGTCAGATGCGATAAGTAAACTTCTAAGAGACTTCCTTTGGTCCGGTGGTAAAAATAATGAAAAAAAGATTCACCTTGTGAAGTGGGAGATCCTAAAGCAATCAAAAATCATAGGAGGACTTCAAATACGTGATCCACTCCAAGCAAATTTAGCACTGGGGGGAAAGATCCTGTGGCATCTTATGCATAACAAAGGACATCAAGTCAGTATTGTGCTCAGAAATAAATACTTACAGGGTAATAGGTTAAGATGCCTTGACCATAAGCCAATTTCCAAAGGCTCTAGCACCTGGAAATTATGTAAGGCAGTTTGGAATTCTTTTTCCAAAAATATTTATTGGGTACCCAGCAATGGCAGCAATATTGATATCTTCATGGATAAGATCATGTACAACAAAAAATTACACAGCATTCATGAACTAGATAATATTGCAATCTGGTTGAAGCATAGTGGGATAACAACATTGAAGGACTTCAGTGTTTGGGACATGCATGGTAATTGGAAAAGTTGGAACAACAGACTCATCCCCACACAGTTTGAGTCAGCCAAAAACACTCTCATCGATAACCTGAAAGGTTGTGCCCCAACACATCTGCTGGCCAAATATGATCGGGGCTGGGGCCCCACTGGATCCTATACCTCTATTCTCGGATACAAAGCTCAGCAAACCCAAGAGAATGAAAGAAAATATATTTGGAAATTAGTATGGGACCCTCTAGGACTCCCCAAAATCAACTTCTTTATCTGGACCCTTATCCATTGCAAAGTCCTCACAGGAGAAAATCTTATCAGGAGAGGTTTCCATGGGCCTTTCTGGTGTCCTTTCTACAGAAATAGTAATGAAACTCTCAATCATCTCTTTATTGAATGTAAGTATACTAAACTTGTTTGGAACCGCATGCTTATTGATCTCAGTTTTCCCATGCTGTCCTACTCTTCCATTACCCAACTCTTTAAAGACTGGAAGTCCTTGTATCCCTATACCCTATATAATAAAAAAACCTGGCTACATATCTGGATTTCAATCCCCAAATACATCTGCTGGAAATTATGGATTGCAAGGAACAACATTATCTTTCAGGACAAATGCTACACTCCATTGCAAATTGCAGGCAAAGCCAAAGGCCTGTTGATCGAGTCTCTCATCAGCTCCAATTACAAGTCAGATGCAAATTTAAGTAGGGATGAAAGGAATTGGATTGGAGTCACCCTTCCTAGGCCAAGCACTATCAAACATCAGGGACAAACTCATGATTGCCAAATCAGGTTACCTAAAGCTGAATTCCTTGCTTGGAGAAACAATCAAGAAATGGACAGTCTTCAAATTGACGGTGCCTCCAAGAGAAATCTTGGTGTAGCGGGAGCTAGAGGATTTTTGATGCTAAGAGGAGGAACATTGAGACTGAAGTATAGATGGGGTTTAGGCACTGTCTCAAACAACACTGCAGAATCATTAGCCTTGTTGAAAGGTTGTCAAATCGCCAAAGAGCACAAGATCGATAAACTACAAGTGTTTGGTGACTCTATGCTAATTATAAGATCCATCAACGCTAATAACAATCTCAACAATCTTACACTAAATCGAATCATTCAGTGAATACAGAGCATTTCAAGTACATTTACTGAATTCAGGGCTTATCACATCTTAAGGAATTTAAATAACGAAGTGGATACAAAAGCCGACGCTGGATCCAAACTCAGATAGGGAACTCTTAGAATTTCTAATAATGATACCGATTCTCATCATATTCCTTGATTTTGATCCATTTCCAAAATATAGTGCCTTCATCTTCAAGAACTGAAAATCCCATCTTCTGGAATAGAAAGTCAAATCCGCTTAAATCTGCAATCTAAAGAGCTATGATTAATATAGGAAATTGTACGTGTGATAAGAGATAAAGCAATCTTCTTTCGTACAACAAATGAAACGCAAAAATTACAGCAATTGCATATTTATGGAAATAATTCGGCATTTTGGCAGCCTGTCTAACGTTCTAGCAATCTGCAAAGGAGATCAATTGGATGATGAAAGAGTAGTGATCTCTTCGAGGTATATGGAGCCTATAATATGTCAACTAGACCGGCGAGTTCAATATATGTAAGATATAATCTGCAGGTTACTCTGTTAGGTAGCAATTCGATGCTACATATACAAACATCGATTTTGGGCCACACAAATATTCATTCTTATTTAGAGTTCCGGAAATTTTGTAGTTGATACTGAAAGGATTAATTCGTAACATTTTAAGGAATTCTTCTGGCAATGGGATTACAGAAATCGCAGCAATGAACCATGATTTTAATGAATCAAACTCTTAGCAGAGAACTGATATCTAGGCAGTTCACTTATTCATATGTTGTAGCACCGGCAATATCACCAACAAAGGATCTCAGAAGGATAAAGAGTATCCTCATTTTTAGAATTATATCCCTACATACAGTTGTTTAAAGTATAGATCATAGAGAAACTGTATTTGAATAGCCAAGCAATGACTCATGTAACTCTTTTTTTCTTAATATCAAATACTCACTTCAGTTAAAAAAAAAAAATTAAATACAAATAATCTTATTATTAATAAAATATAATTAATATAAGTTTTGAGAAAAAAAACTTAATTAATAAATATAAAATATGCCAAAAAAAAAAAAACTTATACTATATATTAAAAATATACAAGTAATAAATGATTTCATAAAAAAAACACAATTTGTTTTGAGATTATATAAACTTAAAATGATCCTATCATTATTAAATTATAATTATATACGTGTTTTGAATATGAAGAGTATATAAGTAATAATATATCATTCTTAATATTAAAAACATAATTCATTTTGAGATTATTTGTATTTAAATGATAACTTTGAATTAGGAATTATGTTTTAGAGATATTAGGGGATATTAATATAAAGGATTGTATGGATTAAGGGTTTAAAGTGGTTGTAATTATAATTGTTATTGGTTAGGGGTTATAAGTGTTATATTTTATAGGTATTATAGGAATTATGGGTTATAACATGGGATATAATGGTGAGGGATTAAGAGTTATTAAATATTATAGGTTATATATTTTAGGGGTAATTATTATATGGTTTATAGAGATTATAGGTATTAGGGGTTGTAGGAGTTAATAGTTATAACAGTTAAGAGTATTAAACAAGAGGACATGGAATTTATTTTTTGGTATGCAAGTATGGAAAGAGAAACATAGAATTTTTGTAGCTAAATCTTAGAAACACAAGTTAAAATTACATCAACACATTGAAATATAAGTTAGTGGACCAACCAGCTCAACCAAAAAACTGTCCTACAATTCACTCATCTAGCTAATGATTTATAGGAATGGATGTCTCCATGATACATTCATGGTCTTCTTTTTCCATCTTCCATCTCCTCGGTTCACCTCTCTTTACTTTGATTTTAATGAGTTGTATTTGAGCTACTATCACCAATGAGTATACTAGAAAGATATATATTCGAGCATAAAACCCCTATAGATCATATAATCATTGTGTTTTTTCACTTTTAAGTAAAAACGTTCCATCACAACCATGTTGTCAATCTAGGATGTGAAATTTCCATCTTTACATGGTTGCACCAACTTACTTTTTATTTGTGTGTCGCATTAGATATCATGCCACATTCTCTTCATTACCATGTGGTGCAATGACAATAAATAAATCACCTGCATAGCCACAATTCAAAATATTAATCAATATACATTTGTTCAAGTTTGAAAGCTTAAATATTAAGTTGAAGAGGCCAAATAAAAACACCACTAATCTATAATAAGCCCATTAATTAAGTCATCTATACCTTTTTTTACAACATTAAAAATCTGATCACGATCCAATGTAACCACGATATCTTTAGCATGCATCTAATGCCATGTCAAAATTGGATGTTGTCCCTTCAGTTTTAGAGGGACATATTTCCAATGACATATCCTAATATTTCTACACGGTTTCAAAGTATGTTGAAAATTTGACCTTCAATTTTCACGTTGTTGTCTCTTACTTTTGCATCGACCTTACCTATTCATAACCTTCATGGCCTATATGCAATTTGTACAAGTCAACTACTTCGAGAGATGATTCGAGTCAAACTGCAGCATGACTCATTTGGTACCTCCCGAGTGCTCTTTTCACACAAACACCTATGCTATCACGTTCACCCTTTGCGTGCCCTATTTCAAAAAATATCCAAGTATGTCAAACTCATGTCTCCTTATGAATCTAACTCAACCATTAAAAGGATCATGCTAATTTGGACTACCCCACACACCCATCAAACCAAATCAAGTGTTTTTTAAATGATATCTCATTCTTTCTAAATTATTCATAAATCAAACCAAAGCAATGTTGAACAAACAATGTGTCATGTTGATCACAATCATCACTGACATAAAAATGGTACTCCTTAATAATATCACATGATTCTAGAGTACTATTCCTACCATTAGCTATCACCAGTGCATGTTTATACAATACATACATGAACATAGACACCTAGTTAGAATGATAGAACTCACTCGGTATCTCTTTCTCAAGAGAAAATGTGTAATTATCAGCAAAGTATACCACTTATAAGATTGTGCTTGGCTCGAATACCCCACAAGATTATTTGAATTGGTAAGCTTGCCACCTAAACCTATGAAAGTGTTTGGTATATTTATAAATCTACTTTTAAACTTTCCCATGAATTATGAAACATGGATGTCTTCCAAAAGCAATTTGACACTCTTAGAGGCCACACTTGAAGAAGTGGATGGGTTCATAGTAGCATACTATTATCACCTCCATGTGACCATGATATCCTACAATCCAATGTGTGAGAGATCAATAGGAAAATTCTTATGTAACAATGTCATATTACAACATTTAGGGCATCTTCTTCCACCTAAACATATTTTACTAAAAAACACATCTTCGAGATTCCTTTTGCATAATATCATTGAAATAAAATCACCCACTGTGGGAGGAGGAGGGTCACCTTGTTGGTGCATTTTGTAAAAATATACGAATGTGTCATGAAATTCAACGTGGTACCAATAACAATAAGTGTTGCAAATTTTGTTGGACCTAATATGTCACAATTTCAATTTATCAAACGTGCTAACGGAAATCTGGACACCATGATTTATTTCTTGAAATTTCTCAAATAGTTCAACTTGCATCACCTCCATAAAGTGCTTACAATGCTTATCATGCATGCCTCTAGATAAGTGTCATCGCATAAAATGCTTCTAATATGGTATAGCACAAGAATGGGTTCCCTGAAACTCAACCATCTTCTCTGTAATGCTTTCTAGAAGTCTATTTCAATACGGTTTCCTACAAATAAGAGCCCAATAAGAAACGTCATTGTTTTAATCTATACAAACCCTAAATTTAGTATGCATGTAATGTCCCTAAATTTTTGCTATGGACCACTCCATTGGACTAGGGGGATGCATTGGCCTAAGTCACTTGGTAAAGTCATGAAAAATTATCAAGGTGGTAATGTGGGTCAAATATTTGTATAGTTGATGTCCAAATTGTGAAATGATGCAACATTAGGAAAAATTTGTTAAGTTTAAACCAAATAGACTAGCAAGATCACTGAAAGAAGCATAATCACAAGATAGACACAGTATTTACCCTGGGAAACCCTCATGGGGTAGAAAACCCAGCAAAGCTTTCCTCAATAAGATGATCAACCAAAATACAAGATGTGCTCCCTCCTTCTTCTCCTCCTTAGCAGATCTCCCAGACAAGTGCGCTACTTTTCTCAAGTGAGAGAGTGTGTCTAATGAGGAGTTCACCTCCTCTATTTATACTAACTCCCGACCACCAAAAATACCTAATGGGGCCGACCTCTCCTAGAGAAGTCTAATAACCCCTAAAACATAACCTCGGGGCCGGCCCCCACATGGTGGGTCTAATAACCCTAGTTACCACAACTCCTCGGAGGAATAAACATCTCCGGATACATAATAGAATCACCTCGGAGGGATGGAACATCTCCGGAATAAATAATGTACAAATATAATATTCTTAGAAGTTACAATATTCAACACTCCCCCTTAACGAGAAGGATATTATAACAACATCTGCAGGAGCAAGGAGTCATAGACTACATCATACATGATACATCTATAAATCATCGGAAGCTTTCTTCAATTCATCATCATCAGTAACTCAACTGGAACATCAACATCATCAAAGTTGATATCACTCGACCATCAGCATCGTCAACGATCATCAGCATCGTCAACGATCATCAGCATCGTCATCAGCATCGTCATCATACGATCATCGTCATCACACGATCATCGGCATCGTCATCAGCATCGTCATCACACGATCATCAGCATCGTCATCACACGATCATCGTCATCACACGATCATCAGCATCATCATCACACGATCATCAGCATCGTCATCACACGATCATATTACAGGATGATCAATCCTGCTCTCTTTAGGACATAATTCCATGGATGATGCAATCCAGATCAAGTTCCAGGAGGATCAATCCTTATCTCTTTAAGACAAGTCCATGTCGGGGGATGATGCAATCCCGACCACAGTGCCAGTCCTTTTTCATACTGGATGTGACCTAGATCAGATCTAGGATTTACCGTCACAGAACCAGTCCTCTTTCATACTGGATGTGTCACATCTACAGAGCCAGCCTTGTTTCATGCTGGATGTATCACATCTATAGAGCCAGCCCTGTTTCATGCTGGATGTATCACATCTACAGAGCCAGCCCTGTTTCATGCTGGATGTATCACATCTGCAGAGCCAACCCTGTTTCATGTTGGATGTATCACATCTGCAGAGCCAGCCCTGTTTCATGCTGGATGTATCACATCTACAGAGCCAGCCCTATTTCATGCTGGATGTATCACATCTACAGAGCCAGCCCTGTTTCATGTTGGATGTATCACATCTACAGAGCCAGCCCTGTTTCATGCTGGATGTAACCTATAACAATTCTAGGATTTGTCACGTACATTTTGAACCGAGGTCCAGGGATGATCCAGTCCTATCATGTACCTTTTGAACCGAGGTCCAGGGACGATCCAGTCATATCATGTACCTTTTGAATCGAAGTCCAGGGACGATCCAGTCCTATCATGTACCTTTTGAACCGAAGTCCGGGGACGATCCAGTCCTATCGTGTACCTTTTTGAACCGAAGTCCAGGGACGATCTAGTCCTATCATGTACCTTTTGAACCGAGGTCCAGGGACGATCCAATCCTATCGTGTACCTTTTGAACCAAAGTCCAGGGACGATCCAGTCCTATCGTGTACCTTTTGAACTGAAGTCCAGGGACGATCCAGTCCTATCATGTACCTTTTGAACCGAAGTCCAGGGATGATCCAGTCCTATCGTGTAATGCATTTATCAGAGACCTCATGTCTACGGCTCAATTCAAAGGACCATAGTCCAAGGACGATCCAATCCCCTTACCTGTTCATTCAGGATTTTGTTCTCGGAGACATCTTGTCTACGGATCACTTTTAGGACTAAAGTCCATGGATGATACAATCTTCTCATCACTATGGGTACAAGTATCTTCATCCATACAAGTACAACCATGTATCAATACATCAAGGCATCATGTAACCTCATCATCAAGACATCAAAACATGTATCCTCATCAATAGCATCGATACATATAACATCAAAACATGTATTTTCACTAATACATCAAAATCATGTATTCTCACTAATACATCTATCATCAAAAGCATGTATTCTCACTAATACATCTATCATCAAAAGCATGTATACATCTATCATCAAAAAGTAAAAATATAAGAGTCCTAAATCTAAATATTTCTAAGTAACTAGGTAACCTTGTCATCAGATACTATACTACTCCCCCTGTCAAGGAGGGTCCTTTTGAACTACACCAAGCTTGTCTCGAAAGTATTCAAACTTTACTCGAGACGGAGGTTTGGTCAAGATATCAGCAATTTGATCCTCAGTGCTTATGTATTCAAGCTTGATAGCTCCTTTCTGCACCATATCTCGTATATAAAAGTATCGGATCTCAATGTGTTTTGACTTATCATGGAACACAGGATTTTCAGTCATCTTAATGCAGCTTTGATTATCACACATAATCACAGTGGGATCCATTTCTAAGTCAAACACTCCAGATAATAGTTTTCGAAGCCATATTGCTTCACAGCTGACAGAACAGGCAGCTATATATTCTGCTTCAGCAGTACTGAGGGCCACACTAGATTGTTTCTTGCTAAACCATGAGATCATGGCAGATCCAAGACCATAACATCCACCTGAAGTACTTTTCCTGTCTGAGACACTCCCTGCCCAGTCAGAATCTGAGTAACCATGTAATCTGAGTTCATGACCTCCGAGATAATATAGACCAAAATCTAATGTACCGTTTAGGTACCTCATTACATGCTTTGCAACTATTAAGTGAACCTTTCTAGGTTCCACTAGATATTGACTTAGGGTATTTACAGCAAAGCATATATCAGGCCTAGTATTTGTTAAATACATCAACGAACCGATAATTTGTCTATATAGAGTTATGTCCACTAAATCTGATGAATCATTAACTAATAACTTCAAGTTGGAGTCCATGGGAGTGGCCATGGCTTTACACTCCAACATATCAAATCTTTTGAGAATCTCCACAGTATACTTACCTTGATTTAGAAAGATTCCTTTTGGTTCTTGCCATACTTCTAATCCTAAGAAGTAGTGCATTAATCCGAGATCTTTCATCTCGAATTCTGAAGAAAGCTTCTTCTTACTTTCAATAATTTGTTTCTCATTTCCGGTTAAAAATAGATCATCTACATATAACAACAATATAACTGGTTCATCATCCATCACTTTGAGATAAAGATTGGGGTCAGCTTTACTTTTGGTAAAGCCCATGCTTGTTAAGAAATTGTCAATCCTTCCGTACCAAGCCCTAGGAGCTTGCTTCAATCCATATAATGCCTTTTTCAGTTTGCATACATGGGTCCTTTTGTCCTTGACCTCAAACCCTTGTGGTTGTTCTATGTATACTTCTTCTTCAATTACACCATTTAGAAAAGCTGTCTTAACATCCATTTGGTGTAATTTCCACTTCATCATGGATGCAAATGCCATGATAGTTCTAATTGAAGTATACCTTGCAACTGGTGCAAATGTTTCTTCATAGTCAATTCCCTCCTTCTGAGAGAATCCTCTGGCTACAAATCTTGCCTTGTATTTTTCAATGCTACCATCTGCAGCATGTTTTATCTTGAAAATCCATTTGGAAGAAACCACACTTTTATCTTTTGGTTTGGGAACTATATCCCAAACATCATTTTTCATTATTAACTGATATTCTTCTGTCATTGCTTCTACCCATTCTTTCTTCTGAGCTGCCTCTTCATAGCTAGTAGGTAGTTGATCCACAAGATCACACATCAAGGCCATATAGTTGGACACTAGCTTTGGTTTCTTTCTTTCTCTAGTGGAGCCTTCAGGAGCTCCATATCTTTCAGCCCCTTGAATAATATCTCTAGCCCATGCTGGCCTTCTTTTCTTAGATAAGTCTGTAATAGGAGGTTCTTGTGGTTCCAACATGTCATGATCCTCAGGTGAATCATCTTCAGGAATGGGTACAGCCTCTGTGATTCTGGGAGATGAATCTTCTTCATATATTTCTTCAAGTTGGCACTTTCTGGATTTCTTGAGAGCTGCTTCTTCATCAAAAGTTACATCTCTACTTATTTCTATGTGATGAAAACCTGGAATGTAAATTCTAAAGACTTT
Organism: Larix kaempferi; assembly: GCA_027924585.1. Lineage (NCBI taxonomy): Eukaryota > Viridiplantae > Streptophyta > Pinopsida > Pinales > Pinaceae > Larix > Larix kaempferi. Next base: position 18,987,944 of record BSBM01000123.1, on the reverse strand, counting down.
GGATGATTCACAATAACCAACAAATATTCCCTTCTTACCAGAAGGGTCCAACTTGGTTCTCTTTTCTTTTGGAATGTGGATGTACACAGGACACCCAAATATTTTAAGATGACTTACCTCATGCTTCTTTCCTGTAAACACTTATTCTGGAGTTTTGAAATCAAGAGCACTATGAGATAATCTATTTTGCACATATACTGTTGTCTTGGCTGCTTCAGCCCATAGATACATGGGAAGATCTTGGTCATGTATCATAGTCTTCACAGCTTCCATGATTGTTCTATTTTTCCTTTCAGCCACCCCATTTTGTTGGGGATTATAGGGAGTAGTTAGTTCCCTTTTAATTCCAGCTTCTTTACAAAAGTCTTCAAAGTCCTTTGAGGTATATTCTCCGCCATTATCTGTTCTAAGAATCTTGATTCTCTTTTCTGAGAGATTTTCTATTAGAGCCTTGAACTCTTTGAATTTTTCCAAGACTTCATTCTTACCTTTTAGGAAGTATATCCAAGTTTTCCTTGAATAGTCATCAATGAATGAAAGATAGTATTCAAACCCACTTAGAGAAGTGGTGGGCATTGGTCCACATACATCTGAGTGTATTAGCTCCAAAATGTTCTTAGTCTTTGTTTCACTCTTTGGAAAGGGGTTCTTGACATTCTTCCCTTTCTTACATCCTTTGCATGAGCCATCATGATCAGCTTTCAAATCTGGTAATCCTATGACTACCTTGCTTACATAGGGTAAGGCTTTATAGTTAATGTGAGCTAATCTTCTATGCCATAGCTCACTGGGGCTAGAGATCTCATGAGCAAGGGCAGCTTCTGGATGACCCTTGAGCTTATAGAGACCTCCTTCTTCTTCACCAATGACAACTGCATCTTTAATTGACTTTCCTTTGGACCACATGAGTACTTGTCCATCTATGAAAGCCACTCTAAAACCTTTCTTATCTAGTGCTGAGATAAAGAGTAGGTTCTTCTTTAAACCTAGTACATATAAGATGTCTTTCATCTTCAAAGGTGTTCCAGAATCTAGCTTGTAGCTAGCTTCACCAATTCCTTTGATGGGATATTGGTAGTCATCTCCTAGAGATACCTTTTGTGTAGAAGACTTTTCTTCAAGATTTGAGAAGGTCTTTCTTTGACATGTCATGTGCTTAGAAGCACCACTGACAATGAGCCATGTATCTTCTCCAGGAGATACAGATCCAGAGAGTGCAGAGAATAGGACATATTCTTCTGGATCTTCTTTCTTCACCTCATATCTTTTCCTTTTAGGCCTTACCTCTACCTCTTCTTCTTCTTCTTCATCTTCTTCCTCTTCTTCACTATCATTTTCTGCCATATGTGCATGGTGTCTTTTGTGGACAAACTTCTTCTTTTGTGAAGGAAAAAATCTGGAGATGTGTCCTAGTTTATCACAATTGTAGCATTTGACTGTGGAAAGATATCTTATTGGAATTAGTCCTTTTCTCTTTTTAGGTCTAGAGAAGTGTTGAGATCCTTTGTGGTCAACTTTCTTGAGATGACCCATTCTTCTTCTTTTGGTATGGGTGGCCAAAGCTTGGTCATCGTCTTTGAGAAGAGCTTCTCTGTTGGCTACCCTAGCTTCTTCTTGAACACAATCCTCCCATACTATATCAAACTTCATGCTCTCTTTCCTGGCACACATGGTTTGTATGAATGATTCCCAAGGTCTAGTGAGACCATTGAGAGCAGTCATCACAAGTTCATCCTCATCAAGAGTATCACCAATTGCATCTAGTTGTTCCTTGATTTGTGAAACCCTTGAGAAGTAGTCTTGAATGGATTCTCCTTTGTGCATCTTGGTACTCTTCAATTGAGTCCTTAGATTCATCTTCCTATTAATGTTCTTTCCTTCATACATTCTTCCTAGGGCATCATACATTTCCTTTGGAGTCTTCTTGGAGGCCACTTGGGGAATCAGGTGGTCTTTAATAGAATCAGCTATGATTCTCTTTGCCCCAATCAAATCCTTCCTATGCTTTTCTTTGGCTTCATCTCCTTCTGGTTCTGCAACTTCATCTTTAATATAATGAGCAAGATCATTCTCTTCAAGAATGAGACCAATTCTGTATTTCCATGCCCGGAAATTCTCTATACCTTCTAGCTTGTCCTCAAGCTTAGTGTTTGGAGCCATCTTCTCTTGGGGGAGTCCAAGAGACAGAGAGTACTTATCTGAAAAGTTACCTTTTACTTTTTTGGATCCTGAGACAAAAATTTATCGCACTTTTGGTAGAATTAGGGTTTGACTTTCCTGGAGTTCTACCCAACCAAAAAGTTCGATCTAGGGCTCAAAATATTTGTCTTGAGAAGGACTATCCAGCCATGTAATCAAATTTCAACAATACCAACTTTTTGCTGAGACCAATTTCTGGTTTATCGCACTTTTGGTAGGATTAGGGTTTGACTTTCCCGGAGTTCTACCCAACCAAAAAGTTCGATCTAGGGCTCAAAAGATTGATCTTGAGAAGGGCTATCCAGCCATGAAATCAAATTTCAATAATACCCACTTTTTGCTGAAACCCTAAACTTCACCAGAGAGAGAGATTCTTACCTTGTGAAAGATGTCCTATTCAGTCTAGCTCTGATACCATGTTAAGTTTAAACCAAATAGACTAGCAAGATCATTGAAAGAAGCATAATCACAAGATAGACACAGTATTTACCCTGGGAAACCCTCATGGGGTAGAAAACCCAGCAAAGCTTTCCTCAATAAGATGATCAACCAAAATACAAGATGTGCTCCCTCCTTCTTCTCCTCCTTAGCAGATCTCCCAGACAAGTGTGCTACTTTTCTCAAGTGAGCGAGTGTGTCTAATGAGGAGTTCACCTCCTCTATTTATACTAACTCCTGACCACCAAAAATACCTAATTGGGTCAACCTCTCCTGGAGAAGTCTAATAACCCCTAAAACATAACCTCAGGGCGGACCCCCACATGGTGGGTCTAATAACCCTAGTTACCACAACTCCTCGAAGGAATAAACATCTCCGAATACATAATAGAATCACCTCGGAGGGATGGAACATCTCCGGAATAAATAATGTACAAATATAATATTCTTAGAAGTTACAATATTCAACAAAATTGGACAAGGAGGGTGCATAAGGAGGTTGAGTTGGGGCCCACATGAGTTGTAACTCCCTCAAATTTGAATTCTAAGGTGGCATTGGACACAATTGGGAAAGGAGGGTGTATTAGTGGAGGAATGAATCCAAATATGTGGTTTAACTCCCATCCCAAGGTGGAAGGAATCCTATCATGGATACATCTCATGGGTTGTAACTCTCGGGGCTAAATATAGCAAATCTATGACAACAAATTACATCTATGGAAACTTATGACAAGAATAAGGTCCTATGCAGCTTATGACAACTTGTGATAGCCTATGACATGTTTCAGGTCCTAAATTTAGCCAAGGAGGGCACTAGAGGAGAGGGGTGGGCCCGCATGCTAGTGTAACTTCCCCAAAATCAAGTTAAGCCTCTCTAATTCGAATTTCCAAGGTATGTAAAGTTATTATTTTTTCAAATAACATTAGAGAGAAAGTAAATGAGTCCCAAGTTGTCATTCTCTCATAAAAATAACATTTATTAATATTTTATTAAATATTTGTGAGAGAATTCTAGAATGAGGGGGAAATGCTCCATGAAGATTTATAAAAAGGTTGAAGACACAAGTGAAGGGTATTTTGGCCATTGTTGATTTTTTATATTGGAGAGATCTTGTGGATTTTCATAGCTTGGGAGATGTGCCCCTTGCATTTGTGACTGGTTTCAATGGTGAAAGATCCCACCCTTTCTAGCAGAGCGGAGGAGACCACCTAGATCTCTTCATTGTGCTTCATAGTTGATTATTGAGAGGAGAAGTCACCTTCATATTTCTCTACAAATCTTAAATTCATATGTTTATGTCCATCTGCAGTAGTAGGGTTGAGTTCATGTTGGTGTGTGTTATTAAGGATTATACCCTATAGCAGGGGATGGATGCTATCAACGTACATGGGGCTGACACATAGATATATTAGGGTTTCACATTAATTACTGTAAACAAATGAAATTAGGGTTTGAGAAAGAGTACCTTATTTAAGGAGGCTGGTCCTAGCTTTGTCCCAATCTCGGAAACAATATACCTGCAAAACCAACAGACCTTCCTCAAAACGATTTGACTATAAACATATAATGATATTGACGAGACAATATAACATTAATTATAATCAAACATCCATTAAAATTGATATTTAATTAGGACGGGAAGAATATCTCGATATTTATTGCCAAAGAAATGCAACAAAATACAACCGATATACCTGATCTTGTTCCAAGCACCTTTGCAACCAAATTATGGGCTCCTGCTCCTCTCTTAACTAGAAATTCCTTCAACATAACAATAGCTCTCCTCTCCATTGGCCCCTTCCTCATGGCTTCCCTTTGTATTTATGGCCAAGGCATGAAGTTAGATTCGTGAGGCAGTTGAATTGGGAAGTTGGGGGAGTTATAATACCAAACTCAACTAATCCAATTCGTATTCTTAATATATTTTTCAATTTCGTCTTAAGATATCCGCGGGTATGATACTAGGTAACCTGCGCATGGTCCACAGGTAACTCTCTTGGAAACTTGCGCATATATTTTAACTGATGTGCGCAGGTTATTAGCATTAGAACCCGCACATGACCCGCTAGATATCAATACCAAAATTCATGGCTTTTCATGAAATATGTAGGAAAATAGGGTGTTTTAGCTAAAGATGTGGGATTTCAGCACTCAAGTCATCTAAGGTTAATCTAGCTCTTTGTTGGAGGGGCCTAGGTCAGCCTATCGACTAGGCCCTCCGGCCGACCATTTGAAGTATATGTCGACAAGTCGCGTCGACTATCATAGGTCGAGTCTGTCGGTTAGACCGACAGACGATTATGTAAGTGTATTGAAATATATATATATATATATATATATATAGGTTGTTGAACCGATGTACTAGTTAGATTGGTTCTATGTTGTATTATGTTCTTGCTAGTTAATACAAAGGCTTGTGCTTCTCTCTACTTGTCTCGTCTCTTGTATCTGTATCATTGTGCATGCATGCTTATAATATATAATGTATCTCTGGTAACCATGTGACCCTTGGGACTACAACATCTAGTTCCATCCATAGTGTCCTTATGTGTGATCGATAGGGAAATGTGATTACAAACAAAGAAGTGCAGATTTGACCTATAACAGATGCCCCCTAATGTGTGAGGTCAGAGGGAAATGATGGCCGAAATAAATTGCAATCCAAGTCAGAGGAGGAGCAAGAAACCATAGGACGAAGTCACAAAAGTACCTACAAACAAAAACCAAGGTCAGCAAGCAATTACAATCTTGACATCAAATAGATGTTCAGTATGATAGAACATAATCTCCAATACGTAACTGGGAGATGTATATAGCATGGCCACTAAAATACAAGCATGGATCCATGTCAAAATAGGATATCATGTCCATAAAAACAAGCTGGATCTATGTCTCATTAAGAGCCAAAAATGAGTGTGGCTCAGTCTTGCACAACTTGGGTAGTAACATAAATGTAGTGATGCTATTGTAGTCCCAAGGTATTCATCCAAAACATCCCAAGGTATGAACCCTAACCATGCGAATAAATGAGCTGAAGTCGAACATGGGGGGTACCGTTTGATTACTGGTCATTGATGTATACCGTTAACAAACGCAAGGACGTCCACCAATAATGTAAATGGAGCCCAAGGTACCTAGTACATTCTAGCAAGTGTGAATAAGTGGACTTGAAGTCGAACACTTGAAGAATCCATCGAATAAGAGACATTGATGTATTCCCACTCTCCAATAGCGAGGGAAACTTCCACTGATGACTTCAATCCCCAAGGTACTATCTAAAACTCTAAACTTCATTCCCAGAGCATGATGAGATGAAGTCGATGGGAAGAAGTCCATGGGAAGGGAGGCCTTAATGCATCCTCCATCATCCAACACGAGGAACAATCACAAGATTGAGTTGATTTGGAGTAGGACTGATACAAGATGAAACAAACTGACACCAGGGATGGCCAACAGATGAAGTCAAGGTAATTGGAGAATGGTCGACACAGGATGTATCCTTGAACAGTGAACATGACACAAAAGTGCCTTAGGCAGCTTTTAACATGATGGGAACATGATATAAACCTGTAATGTAGGAGACATTAGCAGATTCTCCATATGATTTAAAGAGTAACCAATCGGAGGAGTATAAACTCTGAGATCAAGTTCATCCTAAGGTCAAAAACTGAAACCCAACTGAATGATAGACTCAACAGGCGCTTTGTTCAAGGATATGACTAACATGATGCCTTTGAACTGAAAATATTTTTGATACCCTTCCCTTCCCTTTTCTCTTTTTATCAAAGAATATCCTTCTTGTTGGTTTTAATGAGTCCAAGAAAGAAAACTCAATAGTCTCTCTTCATTTTTGAAGCAAGCTCGAAGAAAGAGAGAGAAGATTGCTTGATATAAGTCCAACCATGTGTAAATTTAATGAGCCCATGGGAGGAAGACTCAGGACCTTCTTCATTTTTTACAGAGTTTGAAGAAGAGATAGACGAATACTCTATAACACTAATCCATGGATTTTAATATCGATCCTGGATCGGTTCATGCTCGCTGGTGTTTTCTTTTTTGAGGAGTTTGAAAAACTTAAACAATAACTCCATACACCTACTCGTGGATTTTAATATCGAGCCCGAGTTGGTAAGTGCTCGCCAGTGTTTTCTTGTTTGAAGAGTCTGAAAAACTTAAACAATAACTCTATATACCTTCTCGTGGATTTCACATGGAGCCTGAGTAGGTGAATGCTCGTTGGTATTTTCATGTTTCGAGAGTCTGAAAACCCGAAAGAAGACTCCTAAAGGTCCTTTTTAATACAGTTAGTCTCCTCACCCGAAAAATTATAAAAAAATGAGAGAAGAACTCTTCTAGCCACGTATGAATAGAGTATACATTTTTCGTAGATCATCCACAAAGGTCCGGAAAAGGGGTAGACTTATACCTAAGTGGATGTTGCTTCAAATCCTTTAACGAGCCTGAAAAGACAACTATACTCGGTGAGCTTGTTTATTTTGAAAAAGTCTAATAAGAGCTTAAAAAGACTTTATAAGCTTCAAGGACACAAGTTCCATGACCTATCAAGTAATAAAAACTCTTGACAGCCAGATGAGCGATATATCACATAATCAAGAAAAAATTCCTAGACGACATAAGATAACAGGAAAATACTGTACCTAACCTTGACATGTCAACAAGGAAAACAAACCTTGATAGTTCGACTTCATGAAATATAGTGAAATTCTGACAATCGCACTTTACCTAATCAACCAAAAACTCAAAAGTGTATTAGTGAATTAAATAAAATGTTAAAATAATTTTGAAACTATGTTAAAAAACGAAAAGTGGGTAAAATTTTAAATTGAATTTTCTATAAATAGTTTCAAAACATACCAAAACTCACCATTTCGAATTTTTGGGGCAAAGATTGGAGAACCAACCTCTACTTCCGTTGCTTAGTACGATCATTTCGGGCTACCAAATCGTCTGTTGTCTCTTCCAAGTAATTAATATCCTTCCCCTCTTCCATTTCAATGCAAATTTTGAGGTTTTTAATGGTTAATTTAATTTTTTATTGAGCTTTTTATTTTGACTCTGAGTACCCACGGGTTCCTTTGAGGAAGACTAGCGCATACGAGGAAAATGCATTGCTTTATCTCAAAGGGACTCGCAGGTGTGTGCCACTGTCTAATAGGGACTGTCATGCACACTGCATAGAAAATGGCAAAAAATAAAAACTAACCAATGAAATGGTTTACCAATTGCGGGATGGTTTTGATTTGGCGTGAAAGAGAGCATGAAGATATGGATCGGCAAGCCACGGGGGATCCATTGACCCTTCATGCCTTGAGAATATGTGGATTACTTAAATTCTACCGAACCGTAAATATGCGGGCACAAACACAATTGCTCGAAAATATGGTGCAATACTGGGATGCCAATCAGGGAGTCTTCAATCTCCAAGGGGAGATCCTTGAGCTCACTATCGACGACATATATTTTACCACTGGTCTCTCTCAAAGAGGAGAGATTGTGAACCTCAAAGGCACATTTCGAGGTGCGGGTGCCCTCTCCGTGAAATATTATATCAATTCCTATTGTCTATCAGGTATTGAGAAGAGCGGCAGTCAAATTTCCATAGCGACTGTTGCAAGCTTTCCACTAAAAGTTATCTTAAGTTTTCTAAACTGGATAGGGGGAAGCGCAACACAACACCTTGCATCACGGAACTATATGCAAGTGGGCATAGATTGCTTACATGGGATTTTCTATGATTGGTGTTCTAGCTTGTTGGTGAACATGAAACTTCAACTTACCGAATGTAAAACCGATAGGAAGAAGAACTTTGGGTATAGTAGTATCCTCTGCACCTTCTTCTTTGAGAGGGTTCCTGCTTTGAGTATAGGGATGGACTTGCCCCCACTGAATCCTCGCGAGCCACTCATGACTCGTTAGGGAGATATATCCAAATGCCAAGGTGGCGGTGAGAGCAATATCTCCTGTGGTGATGAGGATTATTGGGCGTGGTGGGGTCGGCAGGTGCCGGCATTAGAGCAGTTTCCCTATGCGGGGATGGATTTCTGCAATGACCTTCAGCTGGATCTTCCTCCAGGATCTTCCTAGGGAGAGATGGGTAAGAAAAAGTTTATTTTTTGAAAAATTATTTCATTTTTTCATTTTATAAGTATATAATATTTTTGATGAGTTTGGATTATTAAACAATTTGTCTTGTGCAGATGTTGGACCTGTGCGCCCTGATGGACACCCTCGTACTTTTGTGCGACCAGTCAACATAGGGGCAGCCAATTTCATGTTGATGAGCATAGAGGGAAAGATGAGTCAGTTGACTCATGACATCCCCACTTACAAGATTGAGCGGATGTCGCTCGCCATGCAGGAGGACGTTGTGGGTGTGCCCCCGGCGTGGATTCGGCTACTTAGGAAAGTAGCTAGACTAGTTATCTGTTACAGAGAGGCTATGGCAGAGATGGCAGAGGCCCCTCCTTCTCCATAGAGGAGGACATATGTATATTTTTTAGGTCGTTGAGCCCATTTTGTATATTGATATGACATTATGACAGACTTGTTGATCCAAACTCATATATTTTTTGATACAGCTTATATACAGTATCGGTATTATTTACATGTGTGTCTTATCCTTATGTGTGAATGGTTTATTATGATTGTGTGTGATGTAGATGTCAGTCTAAAACATAATTTGCATATGAATCAACTAAAGAATTTAAGTTCCTTGGAATGTGTTGATATATAATATAATCGAATTGTCTCTCAAGCAACTTAACTCGCAAGAACTGGTGCAGCAAAATAGGATCTCTAACTTGATAATCACCCATTAACTGAAACACAACCAGCTGCGAGTCGAGTCTTACCTCCAGACGTGAAATGCCATGATGAAGGGCATCTCAGAGTAACTCAATGACCACGCTATATTTAGCTACATTATTCGTTGTGGGACCCAAGAAAGCCCCTTCCAAAGAGACAAGTTGGCCAGCCAGTGAGTAAATAACCCAAGCTGTCGTAGCCAACTGACGGGTGTGGCGACTAGCACCATCAACAAATCCTATAAAGTATTCATTCGACATCTGAAAACACAAACAAATAGACACATAAGATGCGACAATAACCACAAGCAAAGTTAACTCTACAACAAATGTACAGCTATAATACATGAAAAAGAATAGAGGCCTAAGCATAATACTTTTTCAGGTAGAGACCATTTCTAGGCTCTGGCAACTTATTACCCTCATAATTTTTCAGCTTGTAATCACCCTTCTTCAAAACCTTAGAAACTATGTAAGGACCGAGCTGCATAGACTTGAATTTTCCTGCCCCAAAAAGTTCCTTGTCCTGGTCATAAAGCAAGACAAGGTCTCCTTTAAGAAAAACCCTAGGTTTGCAAGATTTATCGTACTGACTCTTGACTCGATTCTTATGAACCCCGTTTGTTGTGAGTGCATCGCGGCGCTACTCATCAATATGTTCTAGGTGCAGCAAACGTTCTTCTAGAACTGAAGTATCGAGGAGTAGTTGGATGGCCAACTTTAATGAAGGAATTTCACATTCAACCAGAATAACTGCTTCTACCCCATGAACAAATTGAAAAGGAGAGAACCTGGTAGCATTCTTGACATTAGATCGATATTCCCAAAGAGTTGGATACAACATGATGTGCCAATTCGATCGACTAGCATTAACGGTCCTTTGAAGAATGGTCTTCAAAGGTTTGTTGACCGCTTCGACTTGACCATTCGACTGCTGATAAAATGAAGACGAATGTTCTTGCCGAAAACCAAGCATGGTGTATAAGTTGGTCATCATGTTGTTCTGAAAGTGTCGACCATGGTCTGTAACGATCTCTTTGGGTATACCAAACCTAGCAATGATCTGGTTAAAAATGAAGTAAGCAGTCGTTTCTCCATCTACTTTGGTAGTAGGCATTGCCTCGGCCCACTTTGTGAAGTAGTCGACGGTAACAATGATTTTATGATGACTTCCACCAGAAGATGGATTACAATTCATGAAATCAATCCCCCGCTTGATGAAGGGGCCTGGTGTAATCACAGGGTGGAGAGGAGTTGGGTGTGCTCTCATATTTTTGGTGAAAAACTGACAAGGCTGACAGCGTTTCCCAGCTTCCACACAATCTTTGAAGATCATGGGCCAAAAATAACCAACACGTAGTATCTTTTGAGTTGTTGCCAACCCAGAAAGGTGACCCCCAAAGGCTCCACTGTGGGCATCATTCAAAACTGCTTCGGCTTCCTCTAAGTTCAAACAACGGCGAAGAATGGAATCTATCCCACATCTATATAAAGTATCATAAATAATGGGATAGTTCTTTGCATGATTCTTCAGTTTTCGTTGTTCATCCCTAGAGAAAGTAGGAGGACACCTCAAAGTCTGGAGACATACTAAAATATCCCCATACCATGGGTCAGAAGATGCAATGAGAAATATGTGTTCATTCGGGAATGATGACTCTTCCTCATTATGTACTACTTCACTCGTAAATTCAGAGATAAGTTTGGCGAAAACCAGTGACTTCTTTGACATAGGATATTGAAAAACTAGGTCAAATTCTTGCAAGATAACAATCCATTTATTGAATTTTCCACCAATGATACGTCGGGTAAGGACATATTGAAACGGATTGACCTTTACGATCACTGTGGTAGTTAGCAGCAAAATGTAGTGGTGTATCCTCTAAACAGCATGGACGACAGCTAATGCCAACTTCTCAACGTAAGAATACTTAATCTCGGGAGCTATTAATGCATGTGATAAATAGTAAATGACATGCTCTTGGAGCTTGTCATCCTCTTGAACAAGTACTATGTCGATTGTGTATACAGGTGCAGCCAGATATAACAGGAAATCCTTGGTATAGTCTTGGGGGTTCAACAAGGGGGATGATAGTAATGCCTTTTTCAAAGCCTCAAATGAAGTTTTAGCAGCCTCATCCCAAAGAAAATAGGTGTCTTGTTTGAGCAGTCTCATGAAACCTTTTGTGATTTTGGCATAGTTAATGATAAAACGTCGTAAGAAGTTGCACATACCCTGCAGACTCTGAAGTTGTCGTAGGGTTGGAGGAGGAGGAAGATTTACAATAGCCTCAAATTTTAGTGGATCGAACATGATGCCACGACTGGATACGGAAAAACCCAGTAAACGTCTGAACTTGACACAGAGCACACACTTATTAGGATTCAATCGAATCTTATAGTATCTGCATCATTCAAACACGAGTCTCAAGTGATTAGGATGATCCCGTCTCTTGCAAGATCGCACTGGGAGATCATCAAGATAAGGCTCAACTACATGTTTGATATCATCAAAATCAAAGTTCACTGCACTCTAGAACGTAGCCCTAGCGTTCTTTAGGCTGAATGGCATCTTTTGGTAAGTGAAGGTCCCCCAAGGACAAATAAAAGTTGTCTTATGTTGGTCTTCAGGTTTTATTTGAATCTGGTTATATCCTGAAAAACCATCCATGAAAGAAAACATTTCATGGCCCACACACGCATCAATAATATGGTCTATGAATGGTGTGGGGTAGTCGTCCTTAGGACAAGCTTTGTTTAAGTCCTGGAAGTCTGTGTAGACTCGAATGTTTCCTTGCTTCTTATCGACCGGAACAGGATTAGAGACCCATTCCGTAATAGCAATCGGATAGATGAATCCATCTTTAAGCAGTTTATCAGCTTCTGCCTTGATGGTAACTACCTTTATAGGATTTATCGGATGGAGCTTCTGTCTCACATGTTTAGCATTTGGATCATTTGTGATGACATGCTCCACGATGGCGGGGTCGATGCTTGACATCTCCTCGTAAGACCAGGAAAACACATTGTGGAATTCCTTAAACAACTTGGTGTACAAAATGATCTCATCGGGAGAACATTCTGCTCCAATGAAAAGGTTTTCCACAACTCCAGGTTTGACAAAGATATTGATTCAAATGGGTCTCAATATATTTGCCATATTCCCCTCAGCATAAATCTTTTGTATAGAAGGGGTAGTGGACAAATCGACATCACCACCAAGTCTCACTGAAAACTCTCCTCTCTCAATCCTATCCATATCAGGATGAAAATAGGACCTGTGATGCATATGTTCCCATGGATGATCCAGGCCTACCATGGCTTCAAAAATGGCCTCGTCGGAGGGAAAAACTGTATCCAGACAATTGAAAGAGTGGGTAGAGTTGAAGGACCATGCAGGAGCATATTCCATATCTGATTCTGTGATGCTTGATAAGACACTTCTGCAACAGGCAGGGGCACGATTGGTTTTGACTGAGTGGGGAGAATCCATGGATCAATTGTTTGATTGACCATGGAAATATTCGAAGATGAGCAATCGGTGGTACTCGTCGAACCAATAAAGTTGATGGGAGCAGGTAGGTTGAATGTTCCCATCAATGATGAATACATTCCTACTCCCAAACTCTCACTGGGTGGGTGATACTGATCAATCAATAGAATTGTAGAATCCGATGAAGCATTGTTGTTTTTCCGAGTGAATGAAATTTGATCGACCGTAATGATATTGCCTTCATGCGGGAACATTAGTACTCGGAAAACAGACGACGGGACAACTTGCATCGCGTACGTCCATCTCTTCCCTAACAACAAATTGTAATCAAGGGGAGCGTCCAACATTTCAACCTCCACAAACACCAACTTACCGTCAAGTTCAACTTCAAATGTGGGCAAGACTCTGTGTGGATGGAAAGATCTCCCAGCAAAAGTCGTAAGTATAGCATTGGAAGGGGCTAACTCAGGCGAGCCTAAGGCCTTCCAGCAAGAAATAAACATAATGCACGTAAACACATCATCATCCACTACAGTTCGTCCAATGGTTTTTGGGCCATGGATTACTTCCATCTGGAGGGCTACGTGATACGACAACCGGGGTGTTACAGTGTAATTTTCCACCTTGTGAGCATCAGCATCCTTTGGCCTTCAGGATCCATTTCACTGACTCAGATTCACTTTATGTCCTCCAGAAAACACAATTTTTCCCTATTTTTCTTCCTGTACGCTTGCTGTCCCATTATAGCTAACGTACACGCAGACTATTCCACTATAGCCCGCGGGGTACCAAGTAAAATGGTAAAAATCATTAGAAAATTACTTTTTACTCCCAAGAAGTGGTCTTAGGGTGACATTTGGCCCTCCATGTGCCCCTAAACACCTCGATGTGTCCTTTCACTTACCTTTGGAAGGCTATATATTGATCTCTTATGGCATATGGAAGGGAGGAGAAAGAGAGAGCAAGATAACTCTAGTGGATTTTTGCCGTGACTTGAGTCTACACTCATTGATCCTTGTTGTTGTGAACTCCTTATGTTCACCTACCAAACTCCTTTCATAGTTTGAGTTTTCCATTGCATGGGGGATTGAAGTGGTGGAGGCATAGTGGAGAGACCCAGTTCTTGGTTTAGATTGGTTGTCAGCAAGAGGTCATATATTCTACTTCTTGTTATTCATTAATGGAAATACTCATTTTCTCGTCCAATTGATGTTGTGAATATTGTTAAATTACATTGGTTTATATTTGCTTATGATATCATGGATCATGCCATTGATTATGCTAATGTCTTTCACATATTATATGCACTTGCTTGTACTTGTTGTTGAGACTAATTTGCAGGTTCAAGTGTAAAAGTTGAAAGTTCAACGGGGATCTACTTCGAACATCCAGTTGAAGGTTGGTCTTTTCTCCATTATCTTAGCATTGTCATTTATATAGCATTGCATTGGGAATTGAGTCATTTCCTGAGTCTTAATTAGTCTGATTCCTGACTATTCCATGCCTTGTTTGTGACCAGAAACTCCTCTTTCTCTTTGTTTTGAGCCTTGTTGGTTTTTCACCATTTTTTATTTTCTAGCTCATTACATTGGTTGAGTCTCACTATTTAGGTTTTGCTGGGTTGTCTTAGTGATCTACTCTGCATTTCTTTAACCAAATAGGAAGATTTCACTTGCATTTTTTCATTTCATAATATTGAAAAAATACAAAAACATAGTTTTGCATTTTCCTTTCCATTATAAGAGAAAATACAAAAATATTTGTTTTCTGCACTACTTTTTGCATCTGAGTGCTTGTGCTTTCATCTAGGATCTACTTGTGCATTGGAATTTTAAAAGAATTTCATTTTATTTCGAACCGTTGGATTGATTGTCATTTTAGTGGCATTGTTTTTATTGATAGATGAGTCTAGAATTTTTTGATTGTGCATACTATTGAGTCCTATACGTCATCAGTTTCACGACCATATCCTTTGAATAATTACAGCCATTTAAAATCAACGCTTAATCTTAAAATTGATTAGAACGATTTTTCTTTTATAGGGTGCACCAACTAGTACAGGTTTAGAGTCTTGGAATAGATCATTGTGAGATAACAATCCAAGACTACTAGACGAAACATTATGTGTTTGACCAGGGAGTGGTGAAACCCATAATATACATCAATGTTCTCAGGAATCTCTACTCAGACCAGAGTTAAGCACGAGGTCACGGGAGGTTGGTTGCGGAGATAGCCCTCCAATACTGACTGAACTTGGGAGATATTTCCAGGATTTGTTCATGTACGGGGGCTCTTGAGGGATCTGTACCTCTTGTGTTTTGGGCTTTGCTACCCTGCCCATACGACAGATCCCACCTGCAGCTGTCCACCTGAGCATTGGTTATACTGTGGTGACCTTAGTTTCCTTACCTAAGTATCGCATAGGGCATTCGTAGTGGTTATACTACGATTGTCCTGAGTCAGATAGGGGTTGGACAACACAGTTTCCTGTTGTATAGGGATTTGACCCTGTGCACGCAGTGAAGTCTGGGAACCCTTATAAATAATTTTGTTACCTCTGTTTATAGTTTGGGAGTCTCAAGCCTCTACTAGGCGAGACATACCGGCTATAGTGTCGGTAGGTCCCTTGAGCCAGTCCTCTTTGTGTGCATTTGGCTGTAGTTTATTTAGGTGTGTGCTCTTTGATCGTTAGTTTGGTCGTTAGGGGACGCTTTGGTTTATTGACTCTTCGGAGATATCGTGGCGCGAGGTCCAACTCCCCACCGGTCTCGTCAGTTGGATGGTTTACCAGCCGCCGAAGTTACACGTCGTGTTCGTAGGGGACGCTGGAAGGCCCTCTCCGATTCTTTTGATTCTTTGAAGCGCTTCGCACTAACATTATCACTGCTCATTCTAGCATGGGAGAAATCCCTACAACTTCGTCGGGTAGAGTCGAAGACACCTCTTCTCCTCCTACTCTTAGAGAGGAATGGGGGGGTGATCCATTACAACCAGAAACTCAACCTCTTCTGTTTGGATCAAATCTACCTGAGGACGACCCATTCGATCCTTCGAATCCATAGAATTTCCTATATGGGATGACGAATTTGCATGTTAACACAGGTCCTACAACCACTACGAACGCTACCCCTTTTTCTTATGGCATTCCTAGTTACACCACAGTTAACCCATCCACTATGTCTAGTGGTCATGCTAACACTAGTCATGGTGTTGGCAACACTGCACCCACTAGGGGCAATACCCTCACTGGGGGCACCACATTTTCTACTCACACACATAATATGGGGACTGGCCGCATCCCTTCAAACATTGTAAATTTTGGAGGAAGGTCGCCTCCGAGGACTACCCCTCATGATGGGAACATTGTTCGCAATACGACTCACAATCCACAGTACAATACACATGCCTCTACACATCAACCCAGGACCGCGTTCGCCAATGTTAACAATCCTCCAAATACCAGGAGTGGATACATACCGTATACTTTTACGTCTGCTCCTGCTACTAGTAATGCTAATGTAGGGGGTGGGAATATACCTTATACTTATGGTCACAACACAACTACTCCTGCTAATAGTAATGCTTATGTAGGGGGCGGGAACATACCTAACAATTATGGTCATTACAACACAGTTCCCGCTACGAGTAATACTTATATGCCCCATAATTATGGTGGTAACCCTTACTATAATACAGTCGGTTCTGGCCCCCATTACAACCCACCTCATAACGACGCTCATAATATACATATACCTGCTTACCCTCACACGGGTCAAGTTGGAGGAGGTTATCAGCCTTATGGCCAGGGTCATGGTTATGGTCCATCTTATCCTTCAGGTCTATATAATCAACCTTTTATGGGAGCTTATAATCAAGCTTTACAGCCGCAGCTTCCTTTCCTTGCTCGATTGAATCTTCCAGATCTTTCGAAGCTCACGAATGATCCAGTGTGTCACGACCCTAATTGTCCTCCAATCCCTACCAAGCTCCCTTCGTACATTCCCAATTTTGAGGGGAAGGGTGGTGAGGATCTAGGTGATCACATCACAACTTTTCACCTTTGGTGCTCATCAAACTCGTTAAATCATGATTCCGTTCATTTGAGACTATTTCAACGCACCCTCATGGGGGCAGCCGTGAAGTGGTATGTCGAGTTGCCTGGGGGCACGTACAAGGGTTTCAATGAGATAGCCTTGGTTTTCCTGGATCATTTCCAGCTGTCGGTTCGCTACGATACTGGCACTGAAATCTTGTCTACCTTCCGCCAGAATAAGGCCACACACATATCTAACCATGTTCAAGAGTGGCGTCGACGGAAGAGGCCAGTGAAAGCCAACATTCCTCCTGAGTTTCTATTGGAATGGTTTCTCAAGTCTTTACTTCCATACATTTCTAAGGATGTTTCGATGTCCGGTATTATGACTGAGGAACATGATATACTAAAATTCCAGCAGCTAGATTTACTCTATGCTCAATCTGGCATCATGTATGACATTATTCCTGATGCACCACGATCACGACATGAGCCCAAGCCAGTTCCTGGACCACATGCCAATGGCATTGTTGGATCTGCAAGTACTTGACCCGTAGATTTGGTTGCTAATCAAATGCAAAATTTGTCACTTAACCAATCTACTCCCGTACAGGTTCACACCTTGTCCACTTCCACCCCATCGTCCGATGTATACGCTATGCAATCGGCAAACCCATCAGGTAACCAGCATCCTGGTGGTAAGAAGAAGGGGAGAAATAATTATAAGGGTGGAAATAATGGGAATAATGGTAGTAATCGTAATACTCCTCGGAAAGAGAACGCCAACCCTCCTCGGGATGACGGAAATGCTGGTGGGGACCGTAAACCTAGGTGTAAAGTGAAATTCCCTTGCAAGCTTTATGGGGAAGATCATCTTACTCACTTGTGTCCTCGGATTGAAGAAGCATTGAAGCATCTTGCACAGAGCCCAGCTGTGTTGAAATATCCCCTTCCACATCATCAGAATATGGCTTCGAATGCTCCCGCTACTGGTTATGGGACCAATGAAACTCCCACGCCTTCTTCCCATACCTGTGGCTTTGGTTGCGTGAATATGGTTAAATCAGAGGTTAGTGTTGCTACTCATCAACGTGATTATGATGCACCACAACTGAATATGGGGAATGAGCCTCCTCCTCCTCCTCCTAATACCTCTTTGCATATCGAGAATCCCACTGCTATGCCGCAGATACCGAAAGGTGTTCTCAAGCGCTCTATGCATAATCCCAATGCTCGAGCCGCTCAAAACTACTCTATTATAGAATATTTGGGTCAAACTCCGTGTGCCATGTCGGCTCTTGAGGTCTTACAAGCATGTCCTTCTCAAAGGTATGCCCTTTTGTGTGCTTTAAAAGTTCAGGATGGGGGAAGTCCTAACGTTATCAAGTTTGACACTACTGACGTTCAACCTCGCTTACCTTACCATGTGGCTTTTCAAGTCCATGTGGAGTGCCTGTAGAATATCGTCAAAAGAATGGTGGTTGACGAAGGTGGTTCTACGTCAGTGATGTCTTTATATTGTTGGAAATCTCTTGGCTCTCCTCCCTTATCCAAGTCTATGACCATGCTCACTGCATTTAACGGTTGGTCGTTTAAGCCGCATGGTATTCTCTCTTCCCTTGTTGTCCGCTTGGGTGGGAAATCCGTGCCTATTGAAGTCGAGGTGGTTGATGCGCCCATCGACTACAATCTTCTCCTGGGTAGGAATTGGATTTACGCTATGAGAGCGATCGTGTCCTCTGTATCCAGAATTATTTTCTTTCCACACGAAGGAAAGATTGTGATGATCGACCAGCTAGATTTCGTTAGTCCCTATTCCATAGCATCCACGGGACCTGTTGTCCCCCAAGTCAAAGATTCTCAGCCAGCAACTGGGAACATGGCTGTCAGATTGTACCCCTCATTGTTGGGATCTTTTGATTTCCCTTCACCAATTGCTTTTATTGGAACCATTTCCGATAATGTGCCTCCTTAATTGAATAATGTACCATTCCGGACCTTGTATTTTAATGATCCATGGACCTTACCATCCACGCGTTCCACGTCTGGATACATTACGCATGTTGGAATGGCTATGCCACTGTCCGCTGTTAAGCTTGAATATTGAGATATTCAACAAGCCACTGCAGAGCCGGATCTTTCCTCTTCACGGACAGAGGAGGAAGATCCCGTTATGTTGTCGGAATGGCAGTCGACTCATCTTGTTCGTGCGATTGTCTTGACGATACTTTACCTTCGGATGAAGCTATTGTTGAGGCCATGTGTGGTAGTGAAAGACCTTGGGAAGACATGCATAATCGCTCCCATTTTCTTCCCAACCTGTATCTTATCGAGCAAGAAGAGTTTAGGATGACTCTTGCCAAGATGGTTGGTCACCCTATGGCTCCTTGGGATTCGCATGGGATTTACGCAGAGGGGAACATGTCTAATATTTCCCCTACCATACCGATCAACATTTCTCATACACATGGAAAGGTTGAGAACATTTACATCAGTGTTGATTGCGCTCCTGAGGAGGTTTGCATTTACACCGAATTGTTTAAGGAACTCCAGAAGGCTTTCACCTGGTCATATGAGGAGATGTCAAGAATAGACCACAGTATTGTTGAACACGAGATTAGAACATATCCCAATGCTAATTCATTTCGACAACGCCTTCGTGCTGTGAACCCTAGAAAGGCAGCCACGATCAAGGCAGAGGTGGAGAAACTGCTTAAGGATGGTTTCATCTACCCAGTTCCCCTTACTGAATGGGTGTCGAATCCCGTTCCTGTGGATAAGAAGCAGGGAACTATCCGTGTATGCACTAGTTTTAGAGATCTGAACCATGCATGTCTAAAAGACAATTTCCCCACCCCATTCATAGATCAGATTTTGGATGCTTGTGCGGGAAGTGAAGTTTTTTCATTTATGGACGGCTTTTCAGGATACAACCAGATCCAAATAAAACCCGAGGACCAACATAAGACTGCTTTTATTTCTCCTTGGGGTACATTTGCGTACCGGAAGATGCCTTTCGGCCTTAAAAACATTGGAGCCACTTTTCAGCGTGCTATGACCTACGCCTTTCATGACCTTAAATGCATAGTGGAGGCATACTTGGATGATCTTGCTGGCCATTCTTGCAAGAGATTGGACCACCCCAAGCACCTCCGTTTAATTCTCGAAAGATGAATATGCTACAAGATTTGGTTAAATCCCAATAAGTGCATCTTTGTTGTGAAAACGTGTCGCCTTCTAGGTTTCATAGTTTCGAAAGAGGGTATCAAAGTCGATCCTCTTAAAGTTGAAGCAATACTTCGGTTGCCTCCTCCACACAATTTACTTCAACTTCAGAGCCTCCAAGGGAGAGCCACTTTTCTACGTCACTTTGTAGTAAATTATGCTCGTCTTACCAAAGGTTTCACGCGTTTGTTGAAGAAAGACACACCGTTTATCTAGGATGAGTGAGCCCACTAGTCTTTTGATGCTCTTAAGAAAGCTTTGGTATCGACCCCTTTGCTTAGTCCACCTGACTTTGCAAGAGATTTTTTACCTTATGTGGCCGCGTCTCAAGAGACGATAGGCATGGTCTTAGTTCAGGTTGATGATGTGCTCGTGGAGCATGTGATCTATTACCTTAGTCAAAATCTAGTAGACGTTGAGTTGAGATACACTCATGTGGAAAAGTTGGCACTTGCGACTGTTCATGCAGTCCAACGGTTACGACAATACATCATGCTTAGGTTATGGCGCATATCAATCCATTTCAGTTCGTGCTATCATGACGTCTTATAGGGGGAAGTACAATAAATGGATTGTGATCCTTCAAGAGTTTGATCTCGATTTTGCTTCGGAGAAGTCGGTGAAATCCTTGGTTTTTGATGAGCTCATGTCGGACCTTCCACGGTTGGATGAGGATATTGTCCATGAAGATTCCTTTGTGGATGAACACTTATTCCTTATCTCATCTTTGGACCCTTGGTATGGGGATATTATCATATATCTTCAAACTTTGAAGTTTCCTTCGCACTATTCACGAGACGAACGACGGTGTGTGAAACACCACACTAAATATTATACCCTCGTCGGCGACACTTTGTATCATCGAGGAAAGGATTCTATCCTCCGTCATTTTTTCACTCACAAAGAATCAGAGCGTGTTCTTAATGATTGCCACGCTGGGGCATGTGGTGGTCACTTATCTAGGCTTACAACAGCCCAACGAATTATGCGAGCTGGTTACTTTTGGCCTTCAATCTTCAAGGATTGTATGAACGTCGTAAAGAGATGTCACCCTTTCCACTTTTTTTCTCGAAATGTACACTCGCATCCAACGCCCCTTCATTCGGTCATCACCGTTGGTCCCTTCACCAAGTGGGAGGTGGATTTCATGGATTGCAAACCAGCCTCGGCTAGGGGGCATCGCCATATCATTGTGGCTGTGGATTGTTTCTCCAAATGGGCTGAGGCTATGCCTACCACAAAAGTCGATGGTGCTATAGCATCCCACTTCGTATTCAATCATATTATCGCTCGGTTCGATATTCCGAGAGAGATTGTCACTGACCATGGCAGTCACTTTCAGAACAAGATGATGGCGGATTTGTCACTCAAGCTTGGGTTTCGTCAAGAACATTCCTCCTCGTACTACCCCCAAGCGAATGGTCAAGTTGAGGCAGTCAATAAGTCCTTAAAAGCCATTCTCCAACGTACCATCCAATAGAGCAAGAACAACTGGCATATTATGTTATATCCTGCTTTGTGGTCATATCAAACCGCAGTTAAGACTACCACCAGTTTCTCACCATTTCAGCTAGTTCATGGTGTGGAGTCTATTACCGATTGAATGCGAAATCCCTTCGTTAAAGCTAGCCATAGAGCTCCTGCCTGACACCTCGGATGTTGAGCAACGTTTGATCCACCTTGAGCAGCTTGACGAGCATCTTCGAGATGTCTCCATGGCCATAGATGCCAACAAACGTCGTGTTAAGGTTCAATACGATAGGTCTGTCCGTCCACGGCAATATGATGAAGGTGACTTGGTCCTCTTGTATGACCAAGCTAAGGAACCACTGGGGGAAGGAAAGTTTAACCTCATGTGGCATGGTCCTTACATAGTGAGGCGTGTCCTGGAAAAAGGAGCCTACAAATTGGAAGATTATGAAGGGAACGCCTTGAAGGAGCCTAGAAATGGGCTCTACCTCAAGCGGTATTACGCTTGAGATTCTAGCTCGAGCTAGTACTTTTGTATACTATTGTATAGTTGCTTTTGTACATAGTTTAGGTTTCTTGTGGTTTTTCGGTTTGTTGATTTGCTTCCGTTTGGTTGACAGATGTCAGCAGAATCTCCTGTGTTCTTACGATTCACGGATGGTGTTAGCCGTAATACGCAGTGGCTCACTTCTACTGCCTGGCTTATTTATTCTCCTGACCACCTGGTTGTGTCTTCGGGAGGTGCTTGTCTCGGTCCTACATCCAACAATGTGGCTGAGTACAGTGTCATAGTTGAGCTACTTCGGGATGCTATTTCTCATGGTATCCAGTTTTTAGAAGTCCGCCTGGATTCACAACTGGTTGTGTCTCAATTGAATAGTCAGTACCATGTGAGGGATCCTACTTTACTACGGAGATTCTTAAGGGTAAGAATCTTGGAACGTCATTTTGTTTCCATTACATACATTCATGTTCCGATAAGTTTTAATCATGTATCTGATGCATATGCTAACTATGTCCTAGATGGGCATTTGTCACATTCATAATGAAGCACAAAAATAAACATACATTCATACATTTGTACATACACATATAGTAGAACCAGAGAATCATAGTTTTATATATAAATAACATGTCCAAAATGGTAGTGTCACGATACAAAACGGATGCCTGTAGCTCCCAGAATCAGCCACTGAAATCCAAGGTGAAAACTAACCAAAAACTCCAAATTGGGTAAAAGTGAAAATGAATTGTAAATTCTAATTTTGTATTACTATTTATAGTTTTGGAAACCCACTTGTCTATAGTTTTTGTCGTTTTAAGCTATTTTGGACTAATGTGATGTCTTGAAGTAGCATTTTGAACATATTTCTTCGACGAGAGTTGGTTTTTGACCGTTTCGCGCCTACGGCAAGTATATTTCACACCTGGAATATAGGTTAGATGTCATTTTCACATGCATTATGCATTTGACCTTTTGACCGTTTCCATTAACCCTAGGTGCGACCCCGCTTCTTAATCGACATAGAGCCTTCACACTATTATAAAAGTGTCGTTATTTGGAGGTAGGGCCTATCCGACCATGGGTACCCTAGTTAGAGCCCCTTTTTGCCTTTTGGCGCCCATGTTGTTGTATCTCTTTAGGATTGGGAGTCCTTTGTAGTTACGCCATGACTTTGTGATAAAGACTCATACTCTACTTTGTCTTATGCTGGCCATCTCCCATAAGGACTCCCCCCATTTTTCTATCAAGTTGTGATTGCATTGCATCATCTTGCTTGCCGCTTGAGCCTTATGCTGGCTCCCGCTTACTGGATTATTAGCCTGGTGCCTGAGCACTTTCCCCGTCGAGCCCTGTAGAGCTTCCAGTTTCCCTTCACAATTTGATGACCTTTTGACCCTGAGGGAACACCCCCCCGAGTGTCCACATCCTGCACATGCTTCTTTGCATTGATCATAGGTATGTTCCACTGCTTGGGACTAGTATGCTCGCTATTTGACACTCGTTCCCTCAATTGTTGTACTATAAGCAATTTTATTCTTTTTCAAGCTTTCCAAATATGAAAAAGACAAAAAAAAATCAAATATTCCAAAAACCCGGATGGGAGAATATTTACTTCTTTTTGTTGGCAGTTGTTGTGTCGCCTTTGAACAGAGCATTCATTCCACTCCATTCATTATGAGTCGAGACTATACTAGGACCTTAGAAGTCGTACTTGTTTCTCAGTTTTACTCCACATGTTGGTTAAGATTCCAGTCATTATGGAGCCCTTTGTTGATGCCTCCTGAATCGCATAGTGTTATGTCGAGTCTATGCTGCCTGAGTCTATCCATTTGCTCACGCTCTTATTCAAAAGAAAGTCCTGAAACTAGATTCGGCCACTCCTCAGATCTCTTGACTATTGCATGTTGGCCATCCTTATTGAGTCAGTCTATTTCATCTAAGTTCTTCCAAATCTTTCAGTGTAGCTGTTACCTCATGCTGGTTGATGGGGGATGCCTTAATGCCTTCCTTCCAATGAGTTTCATTATGTTGACTTCAACTCATTTATTCTAGAATTGAGACTTAGAGTCGGTTGAGTACCTTGAGGCTTGCAGTCATTAGTGGTCGTTTCTCTCGCCATCGACAGTTTTGGGAATACATCAATGTCCCCTAATCGATGGATTCATCTTAGTGTTCAACTTCAACACATCTATTCACACTTTGATGATTGTACTATGTGCTTGGATGCCCATTTTCATTATTGGTGGGTTATCTCGCGTCTTTTAATGGTATACATCATTGACCGGTAATCAGACGATGTCACATCAGGTTCTACCTCAACACCTTTATTCATTTGATGGGACTTGCACCGTAGATTATTTGTCTAGAAGACCCCAGACGTTAGTAGCATTCAGTATGTTGCTCTTGATCGTGACTGTACATCTGAGATATCACCTCTCAGACATCAGCAGTTTGTACCTCCAGTATTGCACCAATTGTTTCCTTTCAGCAGTAGACCGTCTATTACTATAGATGGTTATGGCTATGATCACCTATGACATGTATTCATTATGTACTGCATATTCATGGCCATTGTATCATATTGTTGTACTATACCGACATGTATTCAGAGATATTATTGTATTATGACGAGTGAGTTGTTCCTTCCAGTTGTGTCTCCATCACTCCACTTATGAGATTTATAATGTATTTCGGCCATCATAGCACCATTTTCTGACCTCACACATTAGGGGGCATCTGTTACAGCGTAATTTTCCACCTTGTGAGCATCATTATCCTTTGGCCTTCAGGATCCATTTCACTGACTTAGATTCACTTTATGTCCTCCAGAAAACACAATTTTTTCCTATTTTTCTTCCTGTACGCTTGTTGTCCCATTATAGCCAGCATACACGCAGGCTGCTCCACTATAGCCCATGGGTACCAAGTAAAATGGTAAAAATCATTATAAAATTACTTTTTACTCCCAAAAAGCAGTCTTAGGGTGACCTTTGGCCCTCCATGTGCCCCGAAACTCCTCGATGTGTCCTTTCACTTACCTTTGGAAGGCTATATATTGAGCTCTTATGGCATATGGAAGGGAGGAGAAAGATAGAGCAAGATAAATCTAGTGGATTTTTGCCATGACTTGAGTCTACACTCATTGATCCTTGTTGTTGTGAACTCCTTATGTTCACCTACCAAACTCCTTTCATAGCTTGAGTTTGACATTGCATGGGGCATTGAACTAGTGGAGGCACAAGTGGAGAGACCCAGTTCCTTGTTCAAATAGGTTGCTGACAAGAGGTCGTATATCGTACTTCTTGTTATTCATTAATGGAAATACTCATTTTCTCGTCCAATTGATGTTGTGAATATTGTTAATATACATTGGGTTATATTCGCTTATGATATCATGGATCATGCTGTTGATTATGCTAATTTCTTTCACATATTATATGCACTTGCTTGTACTTGTTGTTGAGACTAATCTGCAGGTTCAAGTGTAGAAGTTGAAAGCTCAATGGGGATCTACTTCGAACATCCAGTTGAAGGTTGGTCTTTTTTCCATTATCTTAGCATTGTCATTTATATAGCATTGCATTGGGAATTGAGTCATTTTCTGGTAGTTAGCTGACTGTTGTGGTCTGCCCCAAGCCATAGGAAGTTTTCTCCGTAACACGGGGTTTGATATTAGACATATCAAACTGAGAAAGCATACTAGATGAATCCAAGCTCCCTATTGCTTCTAGAAGTGCATTTCACTGCAATGGACAACTCTACAAAACCTCTAGTGTGGACATAGCATAGGGTGTTTGGGCTAGATCCTCTACAACATTGTAGTTAGGAGCAGCCCACGCATTAGGGGTTGTGCACGACCCGTTTGAAGACACATTTTGGGATATTCGACAAAGGATCTACAGGTCTCTCAATGTGAAGAGGTGTAGATGTTTCGAGAATGTCCTTATCTTTCTGTTGTGAACCCGGAGAATAGTTCCTATCTCGAGTTTGCAAAAGCATATCTGATTTCACCATGTTTATGAACGATTGATCAGCTGACAAGGCACGAATTGTGCCCCCAGCACTAGAGTTTCCAGAAGCTGATCCTTGTCCGTGAGGGAATGGATCCTTCAGAACAGTTGGTTTCTTCTCACGGAGGAGCTTCTGGGCTTCTTCCATCAAAGGGAATTGGTGGGTAAGGTGGTCTTCCTCACATAACTTGAAAGGAAATTTAACCTTCTTTTTATCCTTCTTTCCCTCCTCGAAATTCTCAGTATTTTTGGGATTTGGATGGTTCCCCTCCCCTTTCTTGCCCTTCTTTTTCTTGTTGGGTTGTCGAGGACCCTTTTGATTGGTCTGCACTTGTTGTACAGATTCAGCTGTAGAAGGGGAGGCTGTAACAGTAGTTGCATCTTCAATAGACTGCTTTACAAATAAAGCATGAACTTGATTGGTCAAAGCTTCGAATGCTGCTGAATCTACTGAACCAACGATGCCATCGACATGCAGTCCAGGCTTAGGTTTACCCAGATCAATATTGGATCGTGGTGCGTCGAGTATAATCTCATACAGGATCCCAGATTGAGCATATACAAGATCAAGTTGCTGTGTCCCGAGTATCACTTCTTCCTTCGAAGACACTCCAGAAGTTATTACTTCCTTAGAAACATAAGGCGGGAGTGATTTCATATACCACTCTAAAAGAAACTTTGGAGGGATTTCAGCCTTAATGAGCTTCTTTCGCCTTCGCCACTCCTGAATGTGGTCAGATAGGTGAGTCGCCTTGTTCTGTCTGAAAGTTGACAGAAGGTCTGTGCCGGCATCATACCGCCAGGAAGTTGAAAGTGGTTCAAGAAGACTGTTGCCAGATCCCAAAAGTTATCATACGCTGCGGCAGGTAGTTCGATGTACCACTTAGCCGCGACACTAGTCAAGGTCCTCTAAAAGAGCCTCAACCTAATGGAATAGTCATTCAGAGAGTTGGAAGAACACCAAAGATGGAAAGTAGTGACATGATCACTAGGATCTTCCCCAGTCTTGCCTTCAAACTTTGGAATGTCATAAGGAAACTTAGTTGGAAATGGTGGCCATGCCAGATTATGGCGCACTGGATCATTCGTTAGTTTCGAAAGGTCTAGTAAATTCAGAGTTTCTAGAAAGGGAAAACAAGGTCTTGTCGATGGCATTTGATAAGTAGGATTTCGGTAGGGGGAACCACCTGAGACCTGGCTCGTATACTGCTAGTTGGGGTTGCCCCCATCCATCGATTGTGAAGTAAAAGCATTGCTGAAATTGCTCCAACCGTAAGACAAAGGATTACTTCCTTGGGTATTCATCCATCGCGGCTGGGTGTTAGCCCCTCCATAATGTGGGTTAAATGTGTTATCACCCCCTCCACCAAACAGTGAAAAGGGGATACTCCCTACAGGTATATGAGATGTTTGCACATTAGATGAATGTATATTAGGACCTGTAAAGGGGTTAAACCCAGGCATAGATGTAACGTATGACACAGGCATCGAGCCTACAAATGGTGTAGATGAAGTGGGCATTGAGCCTATAAACGGTGTAGAAGGATCTATGTGTCCTCCATACCAAGGAAAACCATGATTAAAAGGAGCATATTGTGGAATACCCTGGGAATTTTGAATGAAAGGAGACAAAGTAAATGGTATTGAAGGTATCCCTGAAAAAGGGATATTTGAAGATCCACCAGTGGAACCAAAAGGAGTAGGTGATGTCGAAGCTTGAGAGATAGACATACCTATGGAACCAGTGTTGAAACTTAAAGAAGGGCTCAAAGCGGGGGTATCATGCAAAGAGATAGGTACCGATGTGCTTGTAAAATAATGAGAGAGAGCTCTCAAAACCATACTTGTAGTAGGAGTTTGGGGAACTCCTGTCTCATCTCCAGAACTAGCCATGAAATAACCAGGGGTAAACCAGTATGCACTAAACTCCGGTTGACCTAGAGAGTCTAAAGTTACAAGTAATGGATCATTAGGTCCAGTCAAGGGAGGCTTGTAAGGTGTGCTAAACTCTTGAGAATTTAAGTCCTCAACCTCAATAGTATCAAAGACCTGTTGATCCCGAATTCTGATCTGTGGTTCTTCGGGTGGTTCCATTATGCCCATAAGTTCATATGAACCACGGGAATCATTCCTCCGGCGTTGAGGTAGTGGTGGAGGCTCCACAGTGTGTGGTGGAAGGTTTTGAAACCTTCGTGACCTACGGAGAGTTTGGTCCTCCACAGTTATATCAAAAAACAAACTAAGTGTGAAAACCTAGTGGCCACTAATCAACTAAGGAGCAAACAACATACCACTAAAAAATATCCTAAAGTGATCAAAACCAAGAAAACAAAGCTAATACTCTCAGAACTCGGTCTAGGATGATGAGGGCCTAGAAAAAACCAATAGAATATCGAAGGTCAGTTACACGGCATCCAATGCAAGTCGTTTGGGTGCAAGCGTTTGAATCACCAAACCACCCTCCCGAGATTATTATAAAGGGTTACCTTTCGTGTCTGTCCTAGGTGCAATGGAAATAGCCTTACACTATACCTGTGAAGAGCCCTAAGATTAAGATACTAAGGATACCACAAATACAAAAATACCTAGGGGGACAGTCGTCAGTCTAGCTCAGACGCATGGGCAAGGTAGCAAAGCCCAAAATCCAAGAGTGCTTTGAAGTACTAGTGGACCCTCGTACACAAATCAAATTTGGTGTATGCTTGAAAGGAAAGTGAGGGGGTATCCCCAACAGTTCCAGTATCACACGACCTCGTGCTTAACTCCAGTTTAAGTGGAGTGTTCCCAGGATAATTTGATATAAGTGGGTTTGCCTAAAAGATTGCTTCACTACGATTGTTGAGCAATAAAATGATTGCAGGTAGTTTAAAGTGATCTACCCCGAAATCCTAGCCTAAGCTAGTTGGTGTAGTGTCAAAGCTAAAAAGAAAAGTTACTAATTGATTTTATTAGATGTTCTTTTTAGAGGTTGTTTCTTACTCAATAGGTAGTGATGTGTGTGGTATGGTTATGATAAAAGTAAAATGTGTACTACGATGCATAAAACTTCACAAAATTATTTTCGTTTGTAGCTTTCAAAACAAAACTAGGCATTCCTAAGCATAAAACATTTTCCTTTTTCAATTTTTAATTTTCAAAGTTAATAGTAAAGCAAACTATCCTACCTCGACAACAATGACAAGTCTTATATACAAGTTCTTAGTTTTTCAATTTTGACCTTTTTCTCTAACTATGAAAAGAGAATAAACATTAAAATGAACAAGCAAGAATTATCAAGTGTGAGTAAAGACAAAGGGCCCAAAGCTTATAACAAACCAATCCGAAGACTAACGAAGACTCTAACCTACAGAGTTGTTTCACTGAAAAAAACTCGGAATTTGGAACAAGATGTAAAAGAAAAAGGGAAAGCTTATGTGTGAAGCGAAAAAACAAACAACTAGGATGCTCCTGAACATCAGAAAACCAAATAAAAGCATCCGCCAAACATAAAGAGTAGGCAAGCAAACGAGGGAAAATCTACAACCACAAAGACTCAAGAAGAAAAGCTATCAAAGAGACTTCAAACAAACTCAGACTGACCTGAACAAATGGTTAGGAGGTATCCAGACAATCCAGGACCTTCAAAACCACCAAAAGACCCTACTGAGGTCAAACCCTAAATAAAAAGGCAAAACTCAGGAAAAGTGTGCAGGTCTTATACCAAACAACTCGTGGTTAATGCGCGGCTCTGTAAGTAGACAACTCGTGGCTAGGGGAAAAAATGCGCTACCGCAACTATTGGGGAGTTGCGCACAGGTTTCAAAAGAGCTAAAAAAAGAAAGGACACCAAAAAAACCTGAATCAGATGAAGAAATCATAAGAGATCTCTAAGAGGCTATGACAAGACTCAGAAAGGCATAGGGATGTCTTATCAAGAGTCAAAAGAACAAAGCAAAAACCAAAAGTAGACCCAACAACCAAAGATCAAACCCTATTGTAAAAGTTTCAAACCTATAGGAATGTCCGTAACTGTATATTCTAACAGCCTGCGCATGCAACTTAAAACATGCAGGTTGTAATGAGAACAACTTGCGCACAAGTAAAAAATGTGCTCCTGTATGTACAGGAGACATGCGCACGGGGACTGATAGGAAAAGAAAAGCTTTGCAAACTCAACACTGGACTGAATCAAAGCAAAGGAAAACAACAAAGCAACCTTTGAAAACCTCAAAGAAAGCCAGAAAGCTGTAAATACTGAAGAAAACCTAAAGAAGATCCCCAAAGTAGAAACGAAAAAGTGCTCCCCTACGGAGTCGCAAGTTCTGTTGTTAAGGATTATACCCTATATAAGGGGATGGATGTTATTAACGTACATGGGGCTGACAGATAGATATATTAGGGTTTCACACTAATTACTGTAAACAAATGAGATTAGGGTTTGAGAAAGAGTACCTTATTTATGGCGGTTGGTCCTAGCTTTCTCCCGATCTCGACAGCAATATTCCTGCAAAACCAACAGACCTTCCTCAAAATGATTTGACTATAAACATATAATGATATTGATGAGACAATATAACATTAATTATAATCAAACATCCATTAAAATTGACATTCAATTGGGAAAAGAAGAATATCTCGATCTTTATTGTCAAAGAAATGCAACAAAATACAACTGATATACCTGATCTTGTTCCAAGCACTTCTGCAACCAAATTTTGGGCTCCTGCTCCTCTCTTGACTAGAAATTCCTTCATCATAACAATAGATCTTCTCTTCATTGGCCCCTTCCTCATGGATTCCCCTTGTATTTATGGACAAGGCAGGAAGTTAGATTTGTGAGGCAGTTGAATTGGGAAGTTGCGGTAGTTATAATACCAAACTCAACTAATCCAATTCGTATTCTTAATATATTTTGCAATTTCATCTTAAGATGTTCGCGGGTATGATACTAGGCAACCTGCGCATGGTCCGCGAGTAACTCTCTTGGAAACTCGCACATATATTTTAGCTGATGTGCGCAGGTTATCAATATTAGAACCCGTGCATGACTCGCTAGATATCAATACCAAAAGTCGCGGCTTTTCATGAAATATGTAGGAAAATAGGGTGTTTTAGCTGAAGGTGTGGGATTTCAGCACTCAAGTCATCTAAGGTTAATATAGCTCTTCCATCCATAGTGTCCTTTTGTGTGATCAACAGGGAAATGTGATCACGGATGGAGAAGTGGAGATTTGACCTATAACAGTGTGTTTGAGATTTAGTTGGTAGCAGTGAAAGATTGTTGGTGTTTTCGACATTGGCAGCTTGTGTTATGGTAGATCTTGGTAGAAGAGGGTGTATATATGGTGTCTCAAATATATATGTGGATTTTCTATGGTCTATATGGAACTCATATTTGGTAGGGGTACACCTGAGAGGGGATATCTTAATTTTGAGGTCAAAATATTGCTTATGGAGGGCGCAACAGTGGATGGAAATCACTAATTTGGAGCAGTAACTCTCCCTCTTTTCTCTATGGTTTTGTAGCAGCCATATCTAATCTCTTTGTAGCATATCTCTCTCTGTATTTCAAGATTCTATAGCATCCATTGATGTAATCTCTAATGGTGTCCCATTTATAATAAAAATCTCATTGTTTTTCCCGATATGTTGTTCAATATGCAAGCAATGGTGAATCTATGAGTAAATGATTATCTATGAGCAAGTATGTTTGTATATGGTTGTAGAAACTTATATTTTTTCCGTGAAACATTGACATGATTCCTCGGTGTCCTTTAGTAATCAATTGGTCTTGATTCGAGTGTGTTTGGAAGCATTTGGGTTTGGTTTTGAATCTCTATGGTTGTGGGCGTTCTTAATCTTGCATCGGTGATAAGGGGGGTGAACGTCATCTTATGATTCGACTCTTTCTGAGAGTTTAGGGGTTATGATACATGCTCCATTGCATCATGAGTGTTGTTTCTAGTAGGAAAAACTTTTTATTTAATCCAAAAATGTTTTTGTATGCCCAAGTTATGACCATTTTACCAATCGGTTAAATTACACTTTATGCTTGCGCACCCCCAATTAGAAATGTATATGCAGTCTAAGTTATAGGGTTCAAAGTTTCCATAAAAGTCCTCTAAATTCTGTTGGGGGGTCATTTAGATGTGTTTGGGTCTATTCAAGTCGAATTGGGGTTGTTAGGAAATATTTTGGATCAATTGGGAGGAGTTATTTGTCGATCTCTATGAAAATCGGCTAAATGGATTATGCAATCCTGAGCCTTATGTATTAAACCTTTCATAACAAGTCCTTGAAGTCTCTTAGTGGTTTAGTTGGAATGATTTGGATGTATTTGAGTTATTTTGGGGCTGCTTGGGAGGATTCAAAGGAATTAGGATTTGTTTGAGAGTGTTAGGGAAAATAGTGCTTTTTGGGCCAAAAAATTGTACTAGTTTTCCTAGTTTTGATTTTTATGGTTCTCTGAGGTTCCAAATGAGTTAATGTCTCTGATTTTTTATTGGGAACATTACAATGGTATCAGAGTATGGTCTTAGACAACTGTTGGAACTGAAGTATAACTTTGAAGAAAATTGCAAAGCATAACCCTCACTTGAAGAAGGATTGCAGACACGAGGTTGGAACTAGATGCTTGGGAGCTTGAGGAGTGCTTAACATGGGAAGAACCATTCTCTGAAGATGGTTTCATTTCTTTAGTGGAAGAAAATGAAGGATTTGTAAGTATATATGGAGGATTGCATGTTTTACATGAGTTGGAGGATTCTTTATGTGATAGCATATACAGTGTTGAAGGTGAAAATTCTTCAATGGCTAGAGTTGTAGATGGCATATTGTTACCCACTTCCCTTCATGCCTCGACCATAGAGGAGAAGAAAATTGAATTAGAGAAGATAATGGAGGTCCGTGAGAAGATGGAAAATACATATTGAGAGATATAGAATAATTTGTAGCAGTGTGAAGCTTTACTTCAGGAATTCTCTACATCAAAAATTATGGTGAGGATGATTGGTATGTTTGCAAATAGAGCACCCAAAAGTTCCTGTGATGAATCTAGTTCAAAAGGTAGTGAATCTACTGTCATTGTTCATGCTTAGAATGTACACAAGGATAGTAAAACTCAGCCATCATGTGGGATTCCTAAAGCAAACGAAGCCATGCTCAAAAAATATTTTCATCCATACAAAAGTTTGGATCAAAGGGAAGCACATATTGCAACTTTGAATCTTCAGAATGAACTCAAATTGGAGGAGCACAAGTCACTTCCTAATGGCTACAAAATGGAAGAATTATGTGAGGGAGTTGAACATAAAGAACAAGAAACCAAGACTACGATCAGTGAGGTTGAAAAAGAACAAAAATCAGCCTTCTATTCCTCATCAGAGATTCACTATGAAGTTGATGTCAACCGCACAAAGGATGGAAACATAACACCAAGGCATCATTAGAATTCTAATTTTTGTAGCAGTCATAATTATTTGCATTGTCATGAGATCAAAACCATTTCACATGGGGATAATGATATTGTAAAACCTTCTAATGTTGATTTGAATGTTAAAGATGAATTATGTGCTATGAATTCACGCCACGAGCATTTTGATTTTTTATATCATCCAATTGAATTTTATTTTGGGAAGGATGACAATGGAAACCAATCAGAAAATTTGGTAGATAATTTTCCCCATGAGCCCCATCAATTGACAGGACAACCAAAGGTAAGCAAAGAAAATATTATGGCATCCTTGAAGAGGGATAAGGTTGGTGGCTCTTATGAATTGAAGGAGGGACCTTTTGTGATGGTTCCACAAAGGGAGCATTCAGATTTGCAGGTACTTGAGGAGAGAGTTGACATGGAGAATGTTGATCAAGTACTTGTTTTTCATCAGGGGGATCATGAGTTGCTTCTATGGGAGAGAGACTTAGTCATGGAGGAGGCATATCTGTACACTTTTTATGGACCAACCAGCAGAGGAGTATATGCACCCATGGATTTGGTGGATAGATGTATGCTAGGGATGGATACACATTGGGGTCAGAGCATGACAGTCAATGTTTAGTCTTGTGAGCAGCAATAGAGGAATCTATTATTGTTGTTTGATGCCTTCATTACTCATGGAAGGACATGGGAGTTTCACCAGAGTCAGTTGGATGGGATATGTTACATTGATGAAATCCATCGTTCCAGTGTGCAGGTTGCACAAGAGGAACTTCAAGTTCTATTGGAGAGACTCAGTGAGGTTTGAATCAGCATTGAGAGTGATGAACTTCCAATTTGGTTGTGCGATCCTAGAATCCTTCAGAGTGATGGATTGTTTCATATGACATTGATGATCGGATGGGTGCAACACAGGCAATGGGATCCTAGTATTACTTAGTTCAACTATTTAGCAGCTAGCATAGTTGGTAGATCTAGCAAACTCTTTCAGGAGCATGTCCATGTGGAGCAGTGGATTAGTTTCCGAGGTGGGAGACCTTATGATGGAGAGATATAATGTTTTCCTACTGGGTGGCTTGGGAGAATACAAGAGGCTCTTTTTGTGGAGACTATACAGTGCAGAGGTGGATGCA
Source organism: Larix kaempferi (assembly GCA_027924585.1). Lineage (NCBI taxonomy): Eukaryota > Viridiplantae > Streptophyta > Pinopsida > Pinales > Pinaceae > Larix > Larix kaempferi. The sequence goes on along the minus strand of BSBM01000123.1, from coordinate 18,953,199 downwards.
GTAGACACTCTGCATTTCTCAGGTTCATTTGGGACCCCGAGATCATTCTTGGACTCAGTTGTTTTAGTTGGGTTGATGGCATGATAGTATGAGAGATGGACCTATCTATTGAGGGGATTGTTAGAGTTCATGAGCAGTTGAGAGTCATCGCTAGTCATTTAGACATACTTCATTTTCCTATATTAAACATAGAGTATGGCATTAGGATGGTAGATTTCACTTGGATGCCTATGCAGGCCTGTTGGCATGGGGCTAGACCGCATAAAGTGCAGAATCTGACAGCCGCAAGGAAGGACAATCCGCAGAAGAAAGGACCATTCGCAGAGAACAAGGAGCCGACGAAAGCGAAAAATTGGTTTAGTTAGTTAGAATAGGTCATGTGGACCATTTTGTAACCAATTAGTTGGATATAAATAGGAGTATGATTGTAATCCTAAGGGCAGCATAGTTGAAGGGGAGAATAAGATATTTTTTGAATTGTTATGTATCCAAAATAAGATGTTTTAAACTGTTTATGCGAAGGTTGTAACGCAGTTTTGATGAATGCGTGAAGATGTTCGGTTATGGTTATATCTTTTGTCTCTACTTCTGTTAAATGATGAATACAAGTATTTGCAATATGTTTAAGGTTTTGTTCTTCGGTAATTGTTGTTGATGCGAATGATTTGTTTAACTATGTTGATGTGAATGTTAATTATGTACTGAATAATGCGAAAGAATGACTGAATGCATGAACTGTTAGCATGATGCGAAGACATAATCTCTGGTTTCTGTAGTTGTAAAGTGATATTTGATGTATGTCCTCCCCCCACTGTGGAAATATGGTTCCTGTAGCCCCCTTGATCATCTCGGGTGAGACTTCACTTGCTCTGCGAGTGTTGCTGGAAAGGGTAAAACCTTTCTGGGTCGGTGTTTAAGGGAGTTTGGGTGATGTTTGTTGATAGCAGTGCGAAGTGAACCCCTATCAACATTCGTTGCGTCAAAAAATGGTTCCATTGTCGGGACACTAAAGAGGAAAAGAAGAGGACATGTTATGGAACCCAACAAAACCGGAGATTCAAGATTGGTTTGATAAGAAGGCAAAAGAATTTGCAAAAGGAGAAAATTGGAACCCTGGACAGACAGTAAGCAGTTGGTTGAAAAAGCATATTTATTTATATATCCACAAAGTGTTTTTCTGCGAATTCCCGGTATTGTTGCACAAGTGGTTGGCGCAGCTGACATTTCAGAAGAACCATTGCCAAAAGACTGAGCCTGACCATTGGATCCCAGAACTGATTCAATAGCTAAAGCGAGTCGACAATAAGGTATCAAGGGCCATCAACTTCTGGGTGGATAGTATCCTAGAGGGATACATTACTGAGTTCGTAGTTGACACAATCAAATCATACAACGACGCGGAAAGGAAATTTTTCAAAGGACCAAGGGGGGAATTCCTACTATTGCTCAAGTTGTGGATTAAAATGCTTGTCTGCAAAGGGCATATTGAGCGTGACTTCCGACGAGTGGAAGATTAGTGTGGGGAGGTTGTGGGTATCACGTGAATGTGGATTCGATAGAAATATTCGGGGTGGATGGACATGAGCGACGGTGAATTTTTAAGGAAGGCTTAGGAAGATTGTGGTACCTTGAGGAGTGAGGCAATATTTCGACGACCAGAGAAGAGGAGGAGGACTGAGAGAGAGTCTCCTGAAGGGATCAAAACGAAATACTGTGAAACAGGAACACAAGGGACAAAGCAACCTTATTACGACGAAGGAGACGGTGACCAGGCTACCCCGAAAGCAAAAGAGGGATGGATCGTAAGTTACAAAATACCTTCAACCCCGTGCACTACTCAGAATTTCACAGGAAGAAACACAAGTTATTCACATAATTGTCCTACGTGAAACGATAGGAGTAGCGCATCAATAAACAATAACAGTAGGAATGTAAGAATGGCGGACAACGCAAAAATGCCCACTTTCTAGGGGAACGGGACTGGAGATCCCGAGCAGTATTGGTTCCTGTGCGAAGCAGTATGGACTGTGAAGTAGTTCCAAGATGAAGATATAAAAAAGGGACAAATAGCAATGACCCTTAGGGGCCGTGTGCTAGACTGGTATATGAAGTTTACTAAGGTACCGACGGGAACTCCAGGTAAAAAATTGGCACAGATCAAAGCAGGAATGATTGATGAATTTAGAAAACCAAAGTCGAAGTCACAGTATGTTACCCAGCTCAAAGAAATCAAGCAATACTTGAATGAGCTGGTGTGGGAATTTGATCAAAGGTATAAAACATTAATGGTGAAAGTGAGTTTCAGAATTAATGATATGCAGCACAAAGAGTGGTTTATCACAGGATTGGTGCCACATATCCGCGGACCGATGATGCAACAGAAGGTAGCAAAGCAACTCAGGAAGAAGCGTTGGAGATCGCAATGAAGTTGGAGGCTTCACCAATCGACGAAACGGGTTTGGGCATGGATTGAATACAAGCGTAGTTGACAAACTTGACGATCCAGCTACAAGACATGAAGAAAGGAAAAGAGGCCCGCGAAGACGTATGCTGCACTAGGTATAGGACAGAGGGACATCACAAGGATCAGTGCCCAGAATTTCGAGAATATTTGCAATCAGGTGCACCGAATCCCCTCAGTTGGGGAGGGTTGCCTTGGTGTCGCATCTGTCACTCGAGAGGACATCGGCCAGAAGAATGTGTGTACATGCAGAAGATGGTGTCGAAACCAGTGAACTTGTATTGTAAGTTTTGTTGATCGGTTGGCCATGATGAGAAATACTGCAGAGCTTATGACCTACTCCAAGAAAGGACTGTGGACACTTTCTTTATGAAATGGGAGGTGCAACCATCGATACAGCAGTAGCAGCAGTATAGTCAACCGCAACCTCAATATAATCCACAACCGCAGTATACCCAACAACAGCCTCAGTATAACCAACCACCGCAGTATGATCAAGGGCGGTATGGGAAACCGCAATATTCACCACCACAGTATCAACCCCCGTAGTATGGAAACCTCCATATCAGCAATCGCAGTACCCGCCATATGGGCCACCACGTGGAGGTTTTAGAGGAGGATTCTGTGGAGTTCGAGGTGCCGACATAGGACGAGGAGGAGCTGCTGGACGAGGACGAGGACCGATTATATGTTACAATTATGGGCAGCAGGTGCATTATCAGAGAGATTTCCCGAATACAGCACCACGGTGCACTTATTACAGCATTGAGGACCATGGCGTCGAAGACTGTCCACGCCTCATCGCAAAATGGCAAACCAAGAACCTGCCCCCACCTCCACAGAATCAGAATCAGAATACACCGTCGACGATGCCGAAGATATCAGCGGAGGTCAGAAGCCACACTGTGACTGTTGGAGTAGTGACATGAGGAGGAGCTGTGATAGTAGTCGACAAGTCACAGGCTACTGTCCGACCAACAGCACAGAAGCACGTCACATTCGATGTGGAAGTCGAAAGGGATGTTTTCTTGAAAGTGCAAGAAGAAATGAGACAGAGGAGGTAGTCACCTTTTCAGAAAGAAGTTACCTATGATATGCCATCGACGTTCGACACGACGAAGTCACAAAGAAAGGATAACACCTTATGAGCATTCTTGGAAAGTTGCTTGGATTTGGAAAAATATCGGGATGCGTCGGAAGAAATATCCAGCTTGTTGAATCGACGGGAGGGTGCATGTTAGGAATGCACAGTAAATTGCATACATAAGAGGAAGACAGGAAGAGAAATGCGGATGTCTGCACATATCAGAGCATTTGATGTCGACTCAATCATCTTAGATCTGGGGTCAAACGTGAACATTCTGACCAAGCAGACCTGGGAAACAATGGGAAAACCACAGTTGGCCTGGTCATCGGTACAACTACGATTAGCGAGTCAGAGTAAGATTACTCCACTTGGTCGAGTGTGCCAACTTCCAGTTGAAATTGAGGGACTCAAAACCTACGCAGACTTTGATGTAATAGAGATTGTTGACAACACAAGCCCATATCCATTATTGCTAGGGATAGACTGGGCGATGGAGAACCAAGCCATCATCAACTTCAAGAAACAAACTATGTCGTTTGAAAACCGCGAGATGAGGTTAGTCACACCTCTTGATCCTTCAGAAGGGCAGCGATATATTGAACCGACAAGAGATGAATTTACTGAGGAATAGGACAATTTATACAACATATCGAAGGATTACATTAATCCCACCGCAGATGGAGAGTTAGGATGGCGCAGTGTCAGTTCGGCGTCGTTAGATTCGGATGAGGTGCTTGAAAATTGACAGAATCGACTACATGAAGTGTCGTCCAGGAGATGTGCACGGATCACAGAGTCGCTTCGATGGGTAGCCACATAGGACTGCGCACTGCCAACATATGAGGGGTTTCCCAACTTGACTACGTTTCTCACCAAATTTGAGGAAAAAGTGTCGGAACCACAACATCTATTGGCCTTGGAGGAAACCTTGAAGGCTACTCCAGCACGATGGTGGGTGGCGCACAAGTCTAGTATCACAAACCTGCCACTATGTCGACACCTCATGGAGGCTAGGTTCGGGGACACTGCAGGATATAGTGTAAGGAAGTATGATGGCAGAGGAGATCCTAAGGAACATTTGAATGCATGTCAAAGCCAATGGGGCTCACAGGAAAAAACAGTAATGGGTCCACGCATTCGTTCACACACTGGATGAAGTACCGCGGAGTTGGTATGTCGCAGCAGAACTGTGATGTGGGAAAACTTCTTGGGAATAGCTAACCATTGGCTTTAGGAAAACGTTCAGTTTCTCCGATGCGAACCCCTTCATCCATGGCGCATTACAGGCAATCCGCGAGAAGGTATTTGAATTAGTCCCGACAGAGCAACCATTGGAACTTCGATGGACTGCGACACCGGAAATGCTGATGGAGTGCTACAATATCACAGGAGAACCGGGCGATGAGGATGATCCGAGGGCTACATATGTACCAGATTCAGAAGGAAGTCATAGTGTCGAGGCACCAGAAATGCCTTCCGACAAGTTTCAGCAACCACTGAAAATCAAGAAAGTGAACATTGGGTCGGAGGAGAATCCGAAGTTTGCGATTATTGGGGATTATTAGAATGACTCCACCATTGCCAAGATGACTGATATGTTGCATGAGTTTCAGGATTTGTTCCCAATTAAATTCTCGGAGATGAAAGGAATTTTGGGGGAATTAGGCGAAATGAAAATACCCCTGAAACCCAATGCGAAGCCAGTCAAGCAGCGGCCTTACCGGTTGAATCTGAGGTACAAGGAGCGGGTGCATGCTAAACTTGAGAGAATGCTGGACGCAAGCATTATAGAACTAGTGGAGGAATAGGAGTCGATCATCCCAATGGTGGTCCAGGATAAGAAAACTGGCGAAGTTCGAATCTGTGTCAATTTAAGGAAATTGAATGACGCCTGCCTACACGATACGCTCCTGACACCATTCACGGATGAGGTGCTTGAAGGAGTGGGAGGTCAGGAAATATACTCCTTTATAGATGGGTTTTTGGGATACCACCAGATCAAAACAGCGACAAAAGACCACTACAAGAAGCAAGAAAAAGAAAACATAATGTGAAGCATGACGCAGCGAAGTTGGCCGCGTCGCTAATCAGATAGCGCATTATATGAAAAAAGGGGTTACCTAAGATTACAACAGGTATGAGGAAGCTTAGCATCGTTCAACAAGAAAGCATCGGTCAACAAAGGAATTGCAGAATGGCCGGACTCGACGGGAATGGGTCAAATTCGGTCATAAATGCAACAATTAAGCCACAATGAGCAGCGGAAAAAACAAAAAAAAATGACATTTAATACCCGACGCATGCGGCGGATTTGGTGAATCGTTGCTCGATTTGGTAATCATGGTCCAAAATTAGTTGGATGCGGCCAACCAATGCTACAAATACAAGGAAAAGAGGCAGTTGAATGCATTGTGTGATAAAGAAATAGCTTGCAGAGTCACATGGAAGTTTACATTTTGAGCATCAGCACCAAACGACCACAGTCCACGCCATTTTGTAGGAGAAACCGGAAGTCATGTCTGGAGTTCCTCGAAATAAGCGGGGCGCCAATCGACCAACAGACATCGACCGAGCACCGAAGAAAGGGACCATGAACTCAGCACGCTTGGCGGAGGAAGGAGCCAGCACTTCGAGGGTTGCCCAGAAGACACCAACATCGCAAAGAAGGAAACAAGGCCCAAAGCTACTCGAGTATGTGCCACCATAAGAAAGAGCAGTGACAATGAAATATTTTCTCAACCCCTTAGCCACTATAAGAAAGAGCAAGAGTGACAATGGACACTCTTGCCTCAACTCCTTTTCGAGCCTAAAAAACTTCAAATCTTGGCCATTAATCATGATGGAAAAATAGATCGAGGAAACACAACTCATCACCTAGTTAAGAAAGTCCACAATGAACCCAAGATGTATAAGCATCATCCTTAAATAGATCTAACTTACCCTCTTGTAATATTTTAAGAGATTAAAACTTAATCACCATCACCTAAAATTTTTTGGCTTTTATTGAATTCATACCTTCTTGAGAACCACTTATAGCTTCATGAATCTAACTCCCGTGGAGAAATTCAAACTCTTAATTTGAAATAGAAGCTGATAGAAATTTTTAACTCTCATAGCTACGATCTTTGTGACAACCTTATATACGAAGTTGCAGAGGGATATAATCCTAAATTATTCAAAAGTAGTAAGTTCATTATATTTAGGGGTAAGTGTTATAAAGTGGAATTGAGAGCATTGAGCATCTTCCCATAAACTATGAACTCTTGAATAACCCTCAATCAATCCCCTTTAGTGTCCTAGTAAACCACCAAAAAAATCGATTGTCCATCCATCAAGCCTTGGAATCTTGTCCTTTTAGAAAGAGTGAAGGATAGAATGTAACTCGTTAGATACATCCTCGAGTAATCTTGCATTATCCTCCTCGTTGATGAAACTAGGAAAAAAATTGTCATTGCAACAACCTTAACAATTGTGACTCTATCCTCCTCCTTATATATTTTTTTGAAGTGTTCAACTCTTGTATTGACAAGATCCTCAAAATTGGAAGCCTCTATCCCATCGTTTCTATTAGCCTTCCATATAATGTTTTCATTTTCATATGGGTAGAAAAATGATGGTATTATTGTGTATTGCCATCCCCTTTTCCAACCAAAGGGATCTTCTTATAAATCTCCATTTGACCTCTTTATCAACTAGTGTCTTCCTCCTCCTCTGCTCCAAATGTTGAACCCTTTTTTTAACATCCTCATATGGATACCCTACAAAATCTTTATTATAAATATTCTCCAACTTAGCCTCTACATCATTAACATCCTAAGCATATTTTAACCTCTTAAAATATGGATATGTGCCCAACAAATAGGTTCCTATTAATTTAATCATTTTTAGATTATCTTCAAATTGTACTAAAACTAAAGTGTTCGTAGTCCCATTCCCATTAAATGGAACAAATTAGGGTTGAACTTGAAGGGGTTGGGATGTTTTCTCCCTAATATTAACAAATCAAGGAAGATATGAAAGTGGTTTGATTCTCCCTTGTTCCTACACATTACTTGACCCTCACCTAGTTAGATATCAAATTTTCATACGATAAAAATCTATCCAAGTGTTTTGTAATTTTGTCCTCTGTTGGCCTCTTATTTCTCCAAGTGGGTTTTACCATAATTACTTCAACATAATAAATTCCCACTTCCTCTAATATGTGAGTATGAATAAATAAAAAACAAGATCAAACTATGCTCGTTTCCCCCAAATATTAGAGCATCCTATTGAGAAATTTAAATTATCACTAGGATAACATTTTCTTAAGTAAGGGAGATCAACCTAAAAACCTTCTCCTAGTACGGAGCCCTTTCCACAAATTAGGGCCATAAACATTCAATGTTGTGAGATATTTAACTAGTTCCTAATATAACATGGCATTTACTAAACCTAAATAAAAGGAACACACATTAGTGAACTTCAAAACCGTAACCCTCCAACAAGTCCACAATCCCCTTGAGCGACCTATAACATCCACAAAAGCAAAGTCCCAACCCCAAAACAACTTTTTTAATTATGAAACAATGTTATAACCATCCCAAAAATATTCCTAAAGTACGATAATATCAACATTTTAATCTTCCACCATCCTTTTTTAGAGCAAGTTTTTAAAAAAGGTTTCCCATACCTATGTAGTTAAAAGATAAGGAAATCATGGAGTACCCTCTAAAGGGGCATTGTTTGCTTTAAGAAACTTTATAATACACTATTGTTTACAAGAAAATATATCATAATGTGATTTCTGCTAGGCCCTTTAGATATTGGATTTTCTACCCCTACTTTCATGTTAAAACCCTTACTGTAGGACCCATGTCCTAGACTTCAGATTTTCTCAATAAAAATATTCTCTCTTTTGGTTCTGTTCAAATTTCTATTTTAGTTTAGGGTTTTTATTTTAGTTTAAGTGCCTGTAAAATATCATGTGAAATATCATTTACAGGTCTGTAAAAAAAATGTACTAGTTACTATTCTACCATTATTTTCTTTAGCATATATATATGCATAAATTTACAATAATAATTTCATGAGTTAAAACTTTCATAATTAATATTTAGAAAGCATTTATGCCTGAATGAGAATTACCTGGTAGATAGCTTGATGTCCCTTTTTAGTTGTTCATTTTTGCTCTATTGATCCCTTTTGCTGCTTGCTTTGCCCTGTTGTAGCCCTGCAACCAAAAGCCTTCCCAAACCCTTGAAACTCAAACGACCAGACAAGTATGCCACCCTTCCAACTAGTGAGGTCTTGTCGACCACCCAGCTCCAAAGGTAACCCTTTCGACCCCTGAGCCCAAACCGAGTAAAATCCAACCACGGTTTCTCCCTTCTGAAATTTCTCCAACCAAACCCCTTCTCTTATGCTCTGCAATTTTCTAAGTTCTCCTACAAATCCAAACATCCAAAAGAAAAGGTCCCTTCCTCCCCATCCATCCTTGCACTTAACCCCCTCTTCATGTCGACTCTATACTCCCCATTACTACCCTTATCCTCCCCATTAAATTCCAACTAATATGTTAGTCCTCATTTCTTTCCTTCCTCGGGACATGACTACATTCATTAATACTTATCAATACATTAATTAATTAATTAATTAATTTACCAATGAATTATAAATATTATCTTTTTTAATTCTTGATGCTAATACCATATGTAAAAGTCAACTAAATTTATTAATGCAGTTCCACCGCCATTGCCTTTTCAAGTTGACATAATTACAATTTAATTTATGTAATTATCACCCTCATGTTTTACAACAGTTTCTATTAATTAATCATTATAATAATATATCATTATTTCTTTTGTTCAACATCCAACTATTCGTAATAATCATTTAATTGATAATGATCTATCGGTTAATTAATTAATACTAATTATCATCGATTAATTAATAACAACCAAGTCATTTAACTAATGATTAACACACTTCTAATATGCTAATTACCCTTTTAATTGTAAATTCAAACTAATTTAATTTATCAGTTATCAATAATAATCCTATAAATATAACCAACATCATTAAGAATGTACATTTATATTAATTAATTAATATTAACAAAGACTTAATCAACTCCTTCGCCTAGTTCCATATTAATTACACCCTAGTTTATAATTAAACTAATTAACAACCATTGCTAACGATAATGATAGTTTTATTATAATCAATTAACATTATTAACACATAATTAATATTAATCGATCAATTTCATATTAACCTAATTGGCATGATAATTGCATTTAACATTTTTAACCCTTAGTCTTTACTAAATAAATTTAGTAACAATCAATCAGACATTACTAATAATTTGCATTAGTTACTACCTAGGTTAACCATCGCTCGTTTATTAATCAACAATAATTAATTATTAATCGACAATAATTAACATTATTATTCAGCAATATTTTCCGCAATTTATAAATATGTAGGCGATTTATGTAAGCGTAGCTACTGCTTACATACCTCGTGTAAGTTAACTAACATTACTAAATCACATACATCAATCCTAATCATGAAATTTATTGTTCACTAACACATGTTTAACATAGTTTGCAAGATACAGTCTTTTACCTAACTACATCTTATTAAGTTACGACAATTCATACATTACTGAGTTATGACACATAATCAATCAAGGGTTTTTCCACACACAGTTAAATCTTGTTTTCATCCTGACTTCAAGCTACACCTATCTACCTACATCATCTACCTAAATCTCAACTAACTTCCACATCCTATAATTTCCTCTGCTAGACTACCCTAAAGTGTCAAGCCATGACCGGCTCCAGCTAGAACCTGTAAGCGGAAGTGTCAACTACATCAACCAAGCTTCCCCAGCAGGAAACCACCAGTCATCATCACACACCTTTGGGAAGGCGCCGTAGCACAACCCTCCCATGACTTTGGGTTTCGGGGATAAATGGTGGGTAAATCCTCCAACCCCCTAATGGAACAAGGGACTATGTCTACCCAACATAATAACTGCGTTGCACCTGTACTCAGTTTGTCATTGTATAACCAATCTGGGCGATTGAGTTTCCTGAAACCCTACCCCACCCATCCATCATAATAAACAGCATAATAATCATGCGAAAGTAAATAATGCAGTACTTGCATACCATTTATCGTTCGGAGTCCATGTCCCCAAGGCTCTCCCACCTCGTAGGATCCAGCTATCACTTAGCCATTTTAAACTATAAGTCAGTCGTCGACATAAAATCTAGAATATCGTGCACAATCCTCAACATGTACACATACATTTCATCATAACATAACAACAATAATAAATTCATTATATTCACCATGCACCTAGTATACCATTCATTCATTCAACATATAACTTTAATGTATCCACGTACCCATCATTCATTAACTTGCATATCTAAGACATAACTAACACATGATACATATCCAACATGACTACGTACCCTAATACTAACATGACACACACACACACACACACACACACACATATATATATCGGCAAAATAATATAACCATATGTCCACAGTGTCTTCAAACCGACGAAGTCTTGCAATCAAGCAAATACAACATATAATAGTAGCTCAGGTAGAAATATAAAAATGGGGCGTTACATACACCCACCCTTCAGGAAACTTTTTCCCAAATTTATGGTCAAAATAGTGTGGGATAATCACGACGTCATCCTCCCAGGTAGCAGAACCTGGGCTATACCGGTCCCACTGGACCTTAACTTGGTCTACCAAACGATGCCTGAGTTGTCTAACCCTGCAGTCCAATATACGTAATGGTTTGACCCTGATGGTCCCCTCGTCCGAAACCTGCAATTCCTTCCAATTTATTATATGAGACTCATCAGCTACATAATGTCGTAAAACAAATACATGAAAAACATTATGAGTTTTATGCAAATGGGGTGGTAGCGCAAGAGGATACGCGACGGGTCCAACCTTCTTTAAAATTTCAAAGGTTCCTATGAATCGTGGGGACAACTTTGTCCATTTCCCAAACCGGATGGTACTTTTGCTAGGCCTAATGCGGACGAACACTGCATCACCAACCTTATAGTTTCGGTCAACCCTATGCGCATCGGCATAGCTCTTATGTCTATCATGAGCTTCCGGGGGATTCACTCAATAAATTGTTATCATAGCACGTTCGTTCGTGGCATATGAAACAATGCCCCTAATTTCACTAAATATTGGAAAATACCTTCCAAAAACGGTTTTTTTTACCCCCTCCCAATATGCCTTCCCAATTTTAAAAAAAAAACATATTTTCACTAGATATTGTATGTATCAATTTTTTCATTAACATTTTTTATACTCCTTTATATTTCTACCTAGTATATTTATATGATACCCCTCTTATGACCCCACATGCATTCTACAATTCACCTTGCTTCTTTTGATGTATATTATGGATGCACATTACTTCACCCACAATGCAATTACTCAACCACATATCATTATGATTTGCAACATCTGATGGTATAATCAAGAGATAGGAGATCACTTCTTGTATGTCACTAGAGCCAATGCACATAGTACAACATTTAGATTGCATGTTGTAGTTCCCCAAACATTGACTAAGCCTATTGTGGGCTAGGTATCCAAGCCCCCAGGCCCTGTAACAAGCTCTAGGAGGCTGACGAAACATCCCAAGGCCTGTAATAGGAATGAGTGGTTGGGTATTCAAGCCCCCAAGGCCTATCGAGGGCCTATAACAGGCCCTAGAGGCTTAGAGCCTCCCAAGGCTATTGGTAACAACTAGCTAAGTGCTATTGGTAATAGTTGGCTGTCAATGAACACTGTCTCTTGACTATGATCGAATGGCAACCCACTTCACCATGAAACCCCTGGCCTCAAGCATGCCTCAAGACACTATTTCCCTATGTACCGGTAAGCCCGAGCCTTGCCTCAACTTGATTTCTCATCCGACCGTGATCCTGCCATCTCCATTCGGTGGATATTTGTCATCCCGCCCATAGAAAAAAGACCCCAAAGTATTTTTGTATTGTTACATTAAATAAAAAAACCCTTTGCCCCTTAATATATAAGCAATATAATTTTTAGGTTTTCATGAATATTTAATACCGCAATATGAATGAACGTGATATTATATTGCCTTCTAGTGAATCCCCCATGCTTTAACCGCTGTCTAATCTGAATTACCTGTTCTTCCATCTCCTGAATCAACTCAGGTCCTATAATTACTCGATCCTCTAACCTTTCCCAACTCAATGGTGTTCTGCATGGCCTCCCATATACTGCTTCATATGGAGGCATCCCAATTGAGCTATGGTAATTGTTGTTGTAAGCAAACTCTACCAAAGGTAAGTGCTTTTCCCAATGAGTCTGTTGATCCATGACATACATCCTAAGCATGTCCTCCATCACTTAATTCACTCTTTTTTTTCCCATCGGTCTCTGGATGGTATGCGGTGCTTAGGTTCAGCTGAGTACCCAACGCCGATTGCAAACTTGTCCAAAACCTGGACGTAAAACTGGAATCTCTGTCTGAGATAATCTTCTTGGGAAACCCATGGAGACAAACTACTTCATTTATGAACAAACGAGTCACATCCACGACATCATAGGTATCCTTAACTGGAATGAAGTGAGCAGTTTTGGTGAGTTTGTCAACAATGACCATAATCATGTCATTCCTATGAGAGGTGAGAGGCAATCCTACTACGAAGTCCATGGATATAACCTCCCACTTCGACATAGGAATGTCGTGTGGCTGTAATAGTCTGCCGAGTGGTGATGATCAGCTTTTACCTGCTGACACTCAAGGCACCTAGCGACGAATTTGACCACGTCGCTTTTCATTCCTGCCCAAAAGAACAGTTGCTTCATGTATGCATACATCTTCTTTACACCCGGGTGTGTACAATACACTGCTCTATGGGCTTCCTTAAGGATAGTCTCTTTAATATCTCCTTCCTCAGGAATATGCATCCTCCCTTGATACCGTAACAAACCATCAGCTTCCAACTCATAGCCTTCAAACTTAGGTCCCACCAGTTTTCCACTCTGGAGTGCCGACATGACCTTTAGGTACCAACTATCCTCGATTAGTTGTCCTAGTACTCTTTCCCTAAAATCAACTTTCAAAGGTATAAGAGAGAAAAGTCTTGGTTTTCTACTTAAGGCATCGGCTACCACATTCTCCTTCCCTTTGATGTATGAAATCCCAAAATCATAATCACTCATGAATTCACTCCATCGCCTTTGCCTAGCATTCAGGTCTCTCTGAGTGAAGATATACCTTAAGCTTTGGTGATCAGACTTGAGCTCAAAGCTTCATCCAAAAAGGTAATGCCTCCAAAGCTTCAAAGCTAACATCACTGCAACCAACTCTAGGTCATGGGTAGGGTAATTCTATTCATGTGTTTTTAACTTTCTCGACGCATAAGCTATTACCCCACCTTCCTGCATCAACACTGCACCCAAACCTTTCTTGAGGCATCTGTGCAAACTGTGAATTCCTTCTCCATATCTGGCACTCGTAGAATTGGTGCACTCGTCAATAGTCTTTTCATCTCGGTGAATGCGACATCGCATGCATCCTTCCATTCATACCTAATGCCTTTACATTGTAGGGTAGTTATGGGTTTGGAATTTTTTGAGAAACCCTCAACAAACCTTCTATAATACTCGGCTAACCCCATGAAGCTTCTCAGTTCATGCGCATTTCTTGGCACGGGCCAATCCATTATGGCCTTAACCTTCTTAGGGTCCACTAAAATTCCCTCACAAGAAATTATATGCCCTAGATAATGGATCTCCTTATGATAGAATGAGCATTTGGACAACTTATCGTACAACTTGTGCTCTCTTAAGCATGACAACACTATTCGCACGTGTTCCTCGTGCTCCCTTTCATTCTTGGAGTAGATAAGGATGTCATCCAAGTAGACTTGCACAAACTTATCTAAGTATTTTTGAAACACGCTATTCATGAGGCTCATGAATACATTTGGGGCATTGGTCAAGCCAAAGGGTACCACTACAAACTCATAGTGCCCAAACCTTGTTTGAAAAGCAATCTTAGGTATGTCATCGTCCATAATTCGTAGTTGGTGGTAACCTGATCGCAATTCAATCTTTGAGAAGACTGATGCCCCTTTCATTTGATCAAAGAGGTCATCAATTCGAGGTATCAGGTACCTATTCTTCACTGTGGCTCTGTTCAAATCTCGGTAATCAATGCAAATACACAAGGAACCATCCTTCTTCTTCACAAAGATTACTAGTGCACCCTATGGTGAAATACTTGGTCTGATGAAGCCTAGGTCTAGTAGTTCCTTCAATTGCATTTGCAACTCACAAAGTTTTGGGGCCGTCATCCTATATGGTGTCTTCGACGTTAGCTCTGAACTAGGTTTTACCTCAATGGTAAAATCAAGTTCCCTCTTAGAAGGTAACTCTGGAAATTCCTTTGGAAAGATGTCATTGAATTCGTCTAACACTGGGTACTCATCAAAGGAGGGTCCCTTCTCATTGTTTACCACTTCAATAATGTACAACTGACATCCTTGTCGTATGCATCGCTTTACGTTCATCGTGGAGATGAAACGTAGGGACACCTTCCGTTTGATAGCTTGGATCTCGATGGCCTCTCCTTTGTCATCATCGCAAAGAACTTTCTTTCCATAACAGTCCAAGAAAGCTCGATGTTCCTCAAGCTAGTTCAGACCTATCATGAGATCATAAGTTTCGAGGGTGGTGACATACACCTTGACTTGTGTAACACACACCCCGAGATCCACTATGCACTTTTCAACACTAGGTACTACCGCTTGCTTAACCCCTTAAGCCATTTCGACTAAGTTGAAATCGTCATGCTTGTAGGCTGCCAACCCACATTTGTCTAACGCATATGGAGAAATAAAACTATATGTAGCACCAAGATCAAACAATATTATAAGTTTAACATTATTGATCGTACCTGATGATTCCACCACAGTGGATTGGTGCTCTGCATGATGCTTGTTTACTGCTCTCGAGATCTGATGCTTGCTACCCCCACTCCCCATTGGAGCCTTTCCTTCTCGATGCACTGTACCAGATCGAAATTTGGGACAGTCACGCTGGTAATGTGGACCTCCACATCCCCAACAAGCAACCTGTAATGGAGTGGGCGAATAACATGTTCAGACCTCTAATAGGGGTTCCTACCCCTCGGACCCCTTCCCCTATCAATTGATCCTCTAAAATTCCTCACACCCCTGTGAGTTCCTGTGGCTGACTGGGGCACCACCCTAGTTGCCACTGATTTGTCTATTGCCGCAACTCTTGGTGTGCTCCTGTTTCCATAGGGAGGTGGCCTCGCATACCCTCCTCGAGGGTAGCTTCAAGGGGCCTTCCCTACAAACCCTGACTGTTGAGAGTTGAATGACCTAATGGGATTTACACCCAGCATCTCCTCTGTGTAACGAGCGCAATCTACCGCTTCGACAACCGAAGTCGGTTTCCACATCCATACTTGGGCCCTGATCTTGGTATTGAGCCCATACACAAAGCGCTCAACCTAGTGTTCTTCGTTTTCCAAGGAAGGAACATACTTGACTAATTCCATGAACCTTTCTTCATACTCCTCCATGGATAGATGCCTTTGTACCAAGGCATGAAGGGCCCCTACTTGTTCCTCCTGGTAGGATGCGGGTAAGTACTTCCCTTTGAACTTTTCCACAAATAGTTCCCATGGGACTGTGTCTGGTGTAAGGTGCAACTACCTTTCTTGGTTTCCCCACCAATTCAGAGCGACCCCCTTTAGTTGAAATATGGCGATCTTGGACTTGGACATGCAAGAGTACTCTTGTAAGGTTAAGCAGTACCTGATCATCTCTTCCAACCAATATTCAACTCGTATCCCTACTCGAGCCCTTGAAAACTCTGGAAGCCTTATCTTCTAAAGCTCCCTTGTGATATCCTGATGTGGAGGTCTCGTTACCATGTTCTACTTCGGGAATTTCTTCCCTTAGTGGAGGGGCCTCCACTTCTACCTCTGAGGTAACACTTACTTCCTTATAGTGATCATTGTTTTAGTACCAGGATGAGATTCACGGTATGGAATTTTATGGGATTAATAGGAAATATCACTGGCTACTATACAATGAGAGATTAAAACCAGTGTAATCAGTAGTTCATAATCAGATACATTATACTTATATCAGTAAGTTGTACTCATAGTTAGTGTTGTACTAATCCATATCCAAGTAATGGCAATCAATGGAGCTCAGCCTGTACAATGTGTGTAACAAGCTAATCACTATCATAAGTAGTAATAATACACTAGCTCTATGATTCCAGGAAAAATACACTAGCTCTATGTGATGAATAGGTAATCAACATCTAGTAATCCCGTATTACTGATAGTTTAATGAAAACTAGCTTTGTGTTAATTACGTTACTAGCATTGCTTATTCTGTACTATTACATATGGTAGAAGTCGTAACATGTATATATAAAGCTTAAAGTAGAGCTTACTTCTTAGTTACCCATCATGTAAAATGGTTCCAACAGCTGTAAGTAAGCATATGGTGTTAGTTATGTGATTACCTTTATCTAAAGAAGAATGTGATGCTATTGTATCAATACTAGCTATCTAGCTATATCTAATAGTACTCATTATGTTCACATTGGAATCAGTCTAATATACACCAGTAGCAGCAAAGCCATACTCCACTATAATATAATCCGGGGTTGCAGTGGTTTATTATAGAGATTCGGTAATCCCACCCATAATATCCTCATGGCCCGAAGGGGACTTAGTATACTTACGTGCCTACTGAATTGAATCCACGCATTATATACGTTGTTGCCAACACTCTTAGCTTTTTTTATGTCGGGCGAAGAAATAAAATAACACCGGACCGGGACATAGTGGATTGGACGAACCAAGCAATAGAAGAAGCAAAACCACCTTCTTTAAATACATATGTCGCATACAGACTATTAGTTTCAGATGGTTATATGCACGGGCTCACTCCGTAACATAGTCTAATGCATCAGCTTATTTATCCAATTATGAAACTTTATTGAGCCGCAATCAGATAATTTATACTTGGCAACCCTTTAAGTATATGGTGTAGTTCCTGGAGTGTTTCGTTTATTGCCTCCAACGAGCACAATATAAGGATGGTCTTTGGCGATGGCATTGGTACATTTGGCTCAGATAATGTCATCACCTGACCTCACCCCCGACCTGCTCGAGTCCTTACCATGTTTATCCCTGTAACATGGCATAATACGACAATTAGAATACGACGACATAAGGACTAGGTTACTATTAAACTCATACTCAGTCCTACTAAAGTGTGAAAGTTTATTTCTTTCTTCACCTGTAAACGGGTTATACCTGATACTGAAGCGAATGCCTAACCGATTGAGGGTACGTGGTCTCTACTACTTTTCCTAGCGGGCATCACCGTTGTGATCCGCGGTTACACGACTCGATGTCTTAGCTGCGTGTGGCGTCGCATCGTCCTACTGCCTCCGTCAGTCACCGACAACTGCACCCACTACCAGGGCCACTCTCGGCGCAATCCCCGACGTGAAACATTTTATCTTGATTCCCTGACCTAGTATTTAGCCTACCTCAGGTCGCCTCCAACTCAGTAATCCATGTTCGAATTTAAGTTGTGACTTAACCCCACAGCTTGTTCATATATAATATTTTTTTTGGTTTTAGGTTAAATTTAAACAAACAAACAAAAATTAATTTATATATAAATATATATTTTTTTCTTCGGTTCACATATATATAGGACCATTTTTTTTTTGCTTTTAAACAAACAAAACCAAAAAACAAACAAACTTTTATTATATATATGTCTCTATATATAGTTGTATCTTAATCCTCACTTTGTTTCTATTCCTTAAGAATAATTATTACATTAACATCATTGTCTCGTCTTTGTCTTTTGCGGGTGTGTTAAAAAAAATGGTCCACAGCTTCTAGCAAGAAGTTACTCGGCACTTCTTTTGATATTTTGGACCTAAGAGTTCTTCCGGTTAATATTTTCGCAATTCTCGTGCTAATTAGCAATTAGTTTTCCACGGTGTAAATTCCCTTTTCACTATTGTTTTGTTTAGCTATAGTGAGCCCTCTAGTTGATACCATGTTCAGTTTATGTTTATAAATTAAATCTATGGTGTCATAGGTTAATTAATTAGTACTTAATCCTAATATAACATTTCAATTATAAATTTAATTAATTATTTAATAACTTAGTTATATTAATCTTTACCATATTAAATGCTATTATATTAATATTAATTTATAATAACTTTAATAAAAATTTAAAGAACTTAAAATAATTCAATTTAAACATAAAATTTTAATAATAAAATAAATTTAAAAAAATTGATTTAACCATAATTGATATATATATATCAAACTTCAATAAATATTATCTATATTAATAACCAAATTAATATAGAACTTAACGTGAAGAGTATATATATCAAACTTCAATTAGTAACATCTATATTAATAACCCATTAATATAAAACTTAATGTGAACGTAACCATATCTAAATTTAACCAAGCCTTATCTTTGCGAACCCTAACCCTAAGTGACTGGCATGAGGCGGTGTTGCATATGGCCACGCAGTTGTCATGCAATAAAACCATTAAAATATTCAGCCGACCCTTAAAGGGGCAGAACCCCCCTTCTCGGTGTCATTTCCTCTATCAAAATTTTGGCGAGATCCAATCTGCAACGATGGTCGAAGGGAGAGAGGGCCATGGACTCTGTGAGCTCTGCAGCCGAGCTTCACAGGTATAAATCCTTCTCATCTTATTGTTGTTGTTTTTTCTTTTTCTTTTTCTTTTTCTTTTTGCAGAGGTTAACTTTGCCCTTCCCGTATCCCCACACAAACCTGAGGGGCAGCCTCATCGCTCGCTCCCTTTCACAACCCGTGCCTCTCATCTCTCGTACAGACTTGTGGTCTCCTCTTTCACGTTTCATAATTTTATTTTATTTTTTGTGTTTTTTTTTGTAATAGATTTTTTTTTGCCACACAGAGGGAGCTTAGAGCGGCAATAACCCAGTTGGACGCCCCCTCCTCCCCCTTTGCACACATCGGCGTCTCCCTGGCTGGTCGGGCTGCATGCCCACGGTTGCAACCTGTGTTGCTTGGCCGGGATACGCCCAGGCTGCGCTGGCCGAGCTGTCGGCCTAGGGCCACGCTCAGGCTGTGCTAGTCGGGCCTCCCATGGCCTCAACCAGTGCTGTTGCCCGGCCTTTCCCAGGCCGCAAGCCTCGTGGGCTGCTAGTCAGGCCGCCATGGTTGCAGCACGGCTGCTAGCCGGCCTTTCCCAGGTCGCAAGCCCCGTGGGATGCTGGTCAGGCCGCCATGGCCGCAGCATAGTTGTTGGCCGGCCTTGCCCAGGCTGTAATCCTCGTGGGCTGCTGGCTGGGCCGCCATGGCCGCAACACAGCTGTTGGCCGGCCTTACCCAGGCCGCAAGCCCCATGGGCTGCTGGCCAGGCCGCCATGGCCACAACATGGCTGTTGGCCAGGACGCCATGGTGCAACATGGCTGTTGGCCGACACCAACGTGAACCCCTTTTTTTATTATTATATTATTATTTTTTTACTATGTAAAACATAAAAAGTTTGTTTTAATATATTTTTTTAAATCCCTTTATATATATATATATATATAACTCTTTTCTTTGTTTTATATAGTTCATAAAATATATATTTAAAAAAAAGGTTTTGTTTCGTTTCGTTGTGTTTTTTTTTCAACTATAAATTTAAATTAGATTTAAATTTAATTTATATAATTTTTTTTTCGTTTATATATATATATATATATATTTGCTTCTATGTAAATTTGTTTTCTCTCTTCTCGTTCATAGATATAGTTTTTGGTTAAAAGAAAATTGCGTTATATATATGTATTCATATCTAAAATTTTCTCCATAAGTGATTTTTTTTTTATATATCCCATATATATAAAAATATAGTTCACCTATATTATTCTTTTTCCATATATATATATATATATATATATAATTCAAAACCCTTACGATGTTTCTATAAAATTTCGCATTTATTTCATTTATTCCCTTGTCTTATTTGGGTAGGACACTAACCTAATGTTTCTCATCTTATTTGCAGGTCTTACTACCATTAATAAATAAACATTCTTCCAGTCATCTTGGTTCCAGCGGAAATATAGTTTATTTGTATTTTTTTTTTAATGTTTCAAATAGCTTACCGCAATGTAAATTTCATTTTTACTATACTTTTCTTTTCAACTGTAGTGAGCCCTCTGGTTCCAGATTTGGAACCATGGCTATGATACCATGTGTAGGACCCATGTCCTAGACTTCGTATTTTCTCAATAAAAATATTATCTCTTTTGGTTCTGTTCAAATTTTTGTTTTAGTTTAGGGTTTTTGTTTTAGTTTAAGTGCTTGTAAAATATCATTTACAGGTCTGTAAAAAAAAATATACTAGTTACTATTCTACCATCATTTTCTGCAGCATATATATATATATGCATAAATTTACAATAATAATTTCATGAGTTAAAACTTTCATAATTAATATTTAGAAGGGATTTACACTTGAATGAGAATTACCTAGTAGATAGCTTGATGTCTTTTTTTAATTGTTCATTTTTGCTCTATTGATCCCTTTTGTTGCTTCCTTTGCGCCATTGTAGTCCTGCAACCAAAAGCCTTCCCAAACCCTTGAAACTCAACCAACCAGACAAGTATGCCACCCTGCCAACTGACGAGGTCTCGCCGACCACCCAGCTCCAAATGTACCCCTTTGGACCCCCGAGCCCAAACCGGGTACAAGCCAACCACAGTTTCTCCCTTCTGAAATTTCTCCAACCAAAACCCTTCTCTTCTGCTCTACAATTTTCTAAGTTCTCCTATAAGTCCAAACATCCAAAAGAAAAGGTCCCTTCCTCTCCATCCATCCTTGCACTTAACCCCATATTCATGCCGACTCTATGCTCCCCATTACTACCCTTATCCTCCCCATTAAATTCCAACTAATATGTCAATCCTCATTTCGTTCCTTCCTCGAGACATGACCACATTCATTAATACTTATCAGTACATTTATTAATTAATTAATTAATTTACCAATGAATTATAAATATTATCTTTTTTAATTCTTGATGCTAATACCATATGTAAAAGTCAACTAAATTTATTAATGCGGTTCCACCGCCATTGTCTTTTCAAGTTGACTTAATTACAATTTAATTTATGTAATTTTTACATGAGAGTGATAATTACATAAATTAAATTGTAATTAAGTCAACTTGAAAAGACAATGGCGGTGGAACCGCATTAATAAATTTAGTTGTCTTATGTAAAAGTCAACTAAATTTATTAATGCGGTTCCACCGCCATTGTCTTTTCAAGTTGACATAATTACAATTTAATTTATGTAATTATCACTCTCATGTTTTACAACTGTTTCTATTAATTAATCATTATAATAATATATCATTATTTCTTTTGTTCAACATCCAACTATTCGTAATAAGCATTTAATTGATAATGATCTATCGGTTAATTAATTAATACTAATTGTCATTGATTAATTAATGACAACCTAGTCATTTAACTAATGATTAACACACTTCTAATATGCTAATTACCCTTTTAATTATAAATTCAAACTAATTTAATTTATCAATTATGAATAATAATCCTATCAATATAACTCACATCATTATGAATGTACATTTATATTAATTAATTAATATTAACTAACACTTAATCAACTCATTCACCTAGTTCCATATTAATACACCCTAGTTTATAATTAAATTAATTAACAACCATTGCTAACGATAATGGTAGTTTTATTATCATCAATTAACATTATTAACACATAATTAATATTAACTAACGATGGGGCAATGCCCCAATGGTAAAGCGCTAAGTTATTTGGGGAGATGTCTCAGGGTCAAGCCCGCGGGACTCTACTCCCTTCGAACGAGGTTGGCAGGTGCAGGTGGAGTCTATTTCGACTCAGAAGGAAATAAAATGAAAGAATACACTTGAGGTATCAGAAGAAGGACCAACAATGACGCGGGTAGCTAGCACTAATAAAAGGATTGGAGTTAGCCAGGAGCAATGGTCTTGAAGAATTAGTGGTGCTTGGGGACTCAATGTTAGTCATAAGAGAAGTAAGAAATCTGATCAAGAATTGAAAGAGTCATGTTTCGAAGATTCACCGTCTTTTCAAGTTTATAGTTACTGATTACAAAGTTATCAATTTCCTTCATTTGTTGCGATCAAACAATTCAATGATGGATGGTATGGCAAACACTGCGGTTGGTCTTGACTGTGGAATAATTGTCTACAATCAGAATGTGCATGGGAAGTCTTGGGTTCCTTAGCCTCTCCCATCATGAGGATCAAAATACAATTGATTTCTAGCTATGGGATGGACCCATTCCCCTTGAATTGGCTTGGCCTCACACCTTCAAAGCTTTGCCACATCCACTTGAAATATGTTGAAACCGACTTTGGAAACTTTAGGTTGATCTACGCCTCGAATTGGGAGACTCTCACACGCCGATGTCACATGGTCATCCTGCAACGATCTAATAGTTGGGGAAATCGAGAAGGAAATGGTATATACGGTGATAGGGGCCCTCCGAACCTCCAAATGGTATTCTTGCTCTTTTTGAAGCTGAACAACAATAGGGCGCACTAGCGAGATAGGAAGAATTCCTCAGTCATGGATCCCTCCTTGGATCAAGGTTGGAGGCATTCACGTTCTGAGAAAGCTGAGAGTATGAAGTTTGCAGGCGGTCCTACCCGTGGTGGCCAAGGGAATCGCGACCTTGAGCACTCTGCAAAGAAAGCTGGTGGCTCCCTCACGCAGGAAGTTAACAACTCGGAGGAGCTTAAGAAAACCATGCGGGAAATGGAGTCTCAAATTCACATGATACGGGGCGAAAACTACGAACTTAAGAGATCAATGACTCACATGTATTCCCTAGTGTAGGTGACTAACTTTGAGCCGAGAAATAGAACCACGAAAATTGACGAGAAGGTGGAAAGTTTAGACGAGGTTATGGAAAAAGGGTGCCCCTGTTTTGCAATATTGGATGCCAAAATCACCTCTATCCACTGCTGTGCTAGAATTGTCAAAGCTAAAATTGACAACATAAGGGTCGAGATCATGAAGCTCAGGTAGGATTTGCTCAATGATGCTGGAGGGTCGGTTGGTGGAAACGTTGGGGTGCAAACCTAAAGAGTTATGGTTCAAATTTTGGGTACTTTTATTATGACAGAGACAGGCAATAGAAGCATTTTGACTTGGCAGACTACGGTTGAATCTCAAGAAGACTCTAGGTTCTTAGTTTTTCAAAT
This sequence comes from Larix kaempferi, assembly GCA_027924585.1. Taxonomy (NCBI): domain Eukaryota; kingdom Viridiplantae; phylum Streptophyta; class Pinopsida; order Pinales; family Pinaceae; genus Larix; species Larix kaempferi. The sequence continues at coordinate 18,929,257 of BSBM01000123.1, read as the reverse complement.
ATCTATGGTGTAATGCTCCCAGTTAATAGGACAGTTTGATAGGAGTTTTCTTCAGCGGTATAGGGTTTTTATAATGTATGGTGCAGGCCTAGAAAATATAGTTTTGGAGTAATGGTTGCTCTTTTCCTCTTGGAAAATATAGTTTTTATCACTTGTATATATAAAAGCTTCATTCGTTTATGTTAAAAAAAAAACACATAATTAATATTAACCGATCAATTTAATGTTAACCTAATTGGCATGATAATTGCATTTAACATTTATTTTAACCCTTAGTCTTCACTAAATAAATTTAATAACAATCAATCAAGCATTACTAATAATTTGCATTAGTTACTACCTAGGTTAACCATAGCTCGTTTATTAATCAACAATAATTAATTATTAATCAACAATAATTAACATTATTATTTAGCAATGTTTCACACAATTTATAAATATGTAGGCAAGTTATGTAAGCGTAGCTACTGCTTACATACCTCGCATAAATACACTAACAGTACTAAATCACATACATCAATCATAATCATGAAATTTATTATTCACTAACACATGTTTAACATAGTTTGCAAGGTACAGTCTTTTACCCAACTGCATCTTATTAAGTTACGACAATTCATACATTACTGAGTTACGACACACGATCAATCAAGGGTTTTTCTACACACATAGTTAGATCTTGTTTTCATCCTGACTCCAAGCTACACCTATCTATTTACATCATCTACCTAAATCACAACTAACTTCCACATCCTATCCTTTCCGCTGCTGGAATACCCTGAAGTGTCAAGCCATGACCGGCTCCAACTAGAACCCATAAGCAGAAGTGTCGACTACATCAACCAAGCTTCCCCAGCAGGAAACCACCAGTCATCATCACACACCTTGGGGAGCGTGCTGTAGCACAACCCTCCCATGACTCTGGGTTTCGGGGATAAACGGTGGGTAAAGCCTCCACCCCCCTAATGGAACAAGGGACTATGTCTACCCGACATAATAACTGCGTTGCACTTGTACTCAGTTTGTCATCGTATAACCAATCTAGGCGGTTGAGTTTCTTGAAACCCTACCCCACCCATACATCATAATAATCATGCAAAAGTAAATAATGCAGCACTTGCATACCATTTATATTTCGGATTCCATGTCTCCAAGGCTCTCCCACCTCGTAGGATCCAACTACCACTTAGCCATTTTAACCTGTAAGTCAGTCCTCGACATAAAATCTAGAATATAGTGCACAATCCTCAACATATACACATGCATTTCATCATAACATAACAACAATAATCAATTCATTATATTCACCATGCACCTGGTATAACATTCATTCATTCAACATATAACTTTAACGTATCCACGTACCCATCATTCATTAACTTGCATATCTGAGACATAGCTAACACATGATACATATCCAACATGACTATGTACCCTAACTAACATCACACACACACACACATATATATATCGGCAAAATAATAGAACCATATGTCCACAGTGTCGTCAAACTGACGAAGTCTCACAATCAAGCAAATACAACATATAACGGTAGCTCATGTAGAAATATCAAAATGGGGCATTACACTTACCATCTAGACTCCCCCAACCCCCCCTCAACAGACCCACCAACATCCCCTAAAGACTCATTTCCTTCTCTTAAGTTGTATCCAATTCCTTCCTCCACAAAACCCCAAGCTTTACAAATCTCACCTTGATAACTCTATAACTTTTGTAAACAACCTTAGGTGCAACCCCATCCCTCCCTATCAGGGAAAGGAAATTTTATGTGTCCGAGTGCATAATCCCAACAAGGACCCTCAATGAAAAATCCTAAGATTGTCCCTTAACCTCGAACCTTTCAAAACCCTAAAATGTTCAAAAGGATAAAGGGTTTGATCCAAAATGAATCGATATATATTTTTTCATCTATTTTGGTGCTTTCTGGGTATAAAGATTGGATGAATGGGCTTGTAGGGGCTATTTTAGGGGTAGGTCTCACTTTGTAGATTTGGTGTCCATAACCTTTCGAGGCATGTTTGAGGGATTAAAGGATGTTTTTAAGGGTCAATAGTTTATTGCTTATTCCATACCCCCTAGTGATGTTCTACACTCTGAGACCTTTCCAACAGTTCGAGAATTGCCTCAATTGGAGTCTGTATGAGGAAGTTATGCCTCCCGCGAGTTGATCTATACATTTGACCACCATGGTACCAACTGGATTTCACGCCATCTCTCATTTCTCACACATGTGGATCTATTCATGGTTGGAATTTCAAGAACATTCTAGAAGGTCCAAAAATTTAAATCCTAATCGAGAGTTGAGGCAAGAAAAAACCCTATAACTAACCGTAAACGACTACCTGGCTATGTTAAATACCAAACTGTTACGAAAAAGAAGGGGTTCCTTTCCTATGATGTTATTATATTTCTCCGTAGTTAAGCAACTGTACAAGAGTGGATATTAGAGCAGAACAAAGAGATTAAGAAATACTGTAGTATCCATTCTAGCCGCAGAGTCATAGGTGACTCCATAGAGAGTACCACTTTCTTTATATGTGTACTGCATATTAGAGAATAAAATAGCAAGGCATAGTCCTTACTTATGGCTAGGTTCCTCCCCTTAGTGGGTTTTCCCAAGGTATTGTGTTATTTGTGTGGATGTGTTATTTTTCTCTAATTATTTTCCTTTCGAATTCCATTTTATTTAGCATTTTATGGAAATAAGTTAACACAATGAATTAAGTTATGAGATCTGTTGTGACAAACTTTTCCAGTAGAATATTCACGACAATTTATGGTTCATATTAGTATTAGAGAAGTTTTATTATGGGTTTTGTGGGAAATTGCAAGATCTAGTGGCAGAATAAAGAAAAAGTATTCAAACCCTAGCCATGGCAGACGAGTATGGTTAAGAAGCGACATATGATTATGAGCAGCGATTTACAAAGTTGGAAATACAAATCGTCGATATCTCACACAACATGTCAATCCTCATGGTGGCTCTGGAGGGCAAGTTTGGACCTTTCAGTAATTTTGGAGGCTCTAACTCAGAGATTGGTTCAAAACAAAAATTGAAAGATAAAGACGACCTAGAAAAGGATCCAAGGAAAGAGCCCGAGAAAGAGCAAACAAGTTCCAATGCTATTACTCCATTCCCGGTCTTTATTTAAGATGGAAGCTAAAGTCGATCACTAGTACATAAAATGTGTTTTATTACTAAAAAGGACACAAATATAATCATAAACAACTATTTTTGAGGTGAGATCGATGCTTTAAAGTTGAATCATTAGTTGCAACAAATAGAGGTCTATTATAGTATCCATCAAACAAATGAGCAAGAAATTTCATTTGCTTGATTGAAGTTACAAGGCCATGCATCAACCTGGTGGGAAAGCCACATATAGATACTTAAGTTGGAGGATGTTCCGCTAGTAACTAAGTGGGAGGATTTCAAAACCCACATTAAGTCCCAATTCTACCATATTAGGTATGTAGAGGACTAATGGATCCATTGTCATTACTTTAGGAAAATGAAAGGGAAGAGTGTGAAAGAGTACACCACCTAATTTAGGAAGATGGATATCATGTTGGGTATCTCACCCAAGAATCCATATGCATTGCTCAAGTATCTAGGGGTCCTACACAGTCATTTACGAAAGCAAGTGATGCTCTTCAATCCCGAGACAAGTAATGAGGCTTGTGTGCAAGCACAGTACCTGGAAAACATAGGCCATAAGAAAGGACAACCAAGCGGTTCCATACAGAAAGAGAACCAAGAAACTTCCAATGATGGGAAGAAGAATTTGAAGGGAGAATATAAGAAGAATACAACCATGTCACTTCAATGCAAGGATCCGACAAACCACTGTAAGCATTGTAACATCGATGGTCAGACTAAAGAAAAGTGTTGGAAGCTACATCCAAATATGAACCCTAAGAACCACAAGAAGGATGCTAAGAAGAAGAACCTTCTAGCCATAGATTCAAGCAAAGACGTGGAGAGAAACTGAGATGTGGATGAGAAGGTTGTTTACACGTTAGTGCAGAAGGAGGATAATTTGAGTAGCCTTCATCACAAGGAAGAGAAGGAGATGACAAAAGTATTCAATATCAAGATTCACGTCAAAAAGACCAAGGTTGATGCTCTATTTTATTCCAGTTCATAGGAAAATATCATAGCAACCAATATGGTCAGCAAGGTTGGGTTGGAGATTCATGATCATCCTAACCCTTATCCATAAGTGCATATTATATTGATGAAGTGGAGGTAGACATAGTAGCCCTTGATGTTTGTGGTGTAGTGTTTGGAAGTCCCTACATGTATAAGAGGGATGTGAGCTTCACGAGGAGAGAAAACTGTACTACTTGATTAAGGATGGGAGATATTTCATCATCGACACGCACAAAGGTAAATCAAAGATCTCTCTAGTAAGTGCCAACCAAGCAAAGAAGTTGATTAGTTCAAGTAGAAATTTTGTGTTGCTTTTATTAAGACATAATTAGCAAGAATGTGAATTTGTAAAAGCAAAGGAATCTCTAGAGGGATGCACCAAAGAGAAGAAACACTAGTTGGAGAACCTTTTGTAGGCATACAGAAAAGTGTTTCGAGAGCCTAGCATGACACTGCCTAAGAGGGAAGTGGAGCATGAGATACAAGTACTTCTAGGTTCTCCATAATCGAACATTGGACTATATAGATAGTGTATTCTGGAGGTAAAATAAGTGAAGAAGCAGTTGCATTAACTAATGGAGTAGGGAGTAATACGACCAAGCACCCCACCTCTTGGGTCACCTATTTTTATAGTACTTAATAAGGATGGGACTTGGAGGATGTGCATTGACTACAGAGCTTTGAATAAGATCACCCTCAATAATCAATACCCTCTGTCCAGTAGTTGATAGATTTAGTAAGACGTGCATTCTTATGCCTTGTAAAAAGAGCATTAAAGGACAAGACACATCAAACATGTTCTTTGAGCAGGTCTAGGTGCACTTTGGGATACCAAGGAGCATCATCTTAGACAAGGACATCATATTTCTCAGTTCCTTTTGGACTACACTTTGGGATAAGATGGACACTAAGTTGAACAGATTTACAAAATTCCATCCATACATAGATGGGCATACATAAGTAGTCAATAGGGCTTTGGTGCAGATTTTGAGGGGTTACAATCAGAAGCATTCGAAGAATTGGGATGGAAATTTGATCTACCTCTGGAAATCTTATAACAAATCAGTCCACACTTCCATTGGAAAGCCCCCCTCTGAAACATGTATTGGGTATCTTCCACCTTCACATATAGATGTTGTTTATGGATAGAAAGGGGGAGTGAAGGAAGACACCACATGTGAAGCGTAAAGAGCAGAAAAATTCATTGATAAGATTAGGAAAATCCATTTGCAAGTACACGAGACATTGAAGAAGTCACAAGAAAAGTACAAGGTAAGACATGACAAACATAGGGTTGAGAAAAAATTCAAGGCAAGAGACATAGCTTGGTTGCACTTGAATAAGGAAATACTATAAGGTCCTAGTAAGAAGATCAAGGAACTATGGTACGGTCCTTTTAAAGTGTTGGAGAAGGTAGGAAATAATTCTTATAGACTCAATCTACCCCCTTATATGTGCATTTACTCAGTAGTGAATGTGGAAAATCTGAAACTCTATGAACCTTCGATGTTGGACCAAGAACTTGAGCAGGTCTTACCTTCTGCAGAGGACTTAGCACTAGAGGCTCAACCAGAGTTAAAAAAAGACATATTTTTGCAGAAGAAGTCCAGAACAACCAAGCAAGGGAAATATGAACTCTGGTAGGTGGGGTTGAAATTACAAATTCTAGGCAAGGATAAATGCTACTCCAAGGAGGAAGGTAGAGGAAAATTTTCCTCACCTCATTCTGTAAAATATTTTGGGGACCAAAAGCCTCCCAAAATGGGGAGGTGTGATCTGAAATGGATCAATATATAATTTGTCATCTATTTTGGTGCTTTATGGGTAGAAAGATTGGATGAATTGGCTTGAAGGCCCCATTTTAGGGGTAGGTATCACTATGCAGATTTGGGGTCAAGAATCTTCTGAGGCCTATTTGAGGGATTAAACGATGTTTTTTGGGGGTAAAAAGTTTATCACTTGTGCCATACCCCTTGATGTTATTCTATACTCCGATACCTTTCCAACGATTCAATAATCACCTGAAGCAGAGTCCATACAAGGAAGTTAAGACTCCCATAAGTTGACCTATCCAATTGACCACCATGGTACCAAGTGGATTCCATGTCAACTCTTGTTTATCACACATGCAGAGATAGTCACATGTGGAATTTCAAGAACATTCTATGAGGTACAAAAACCCAACCCTAACTAGGATTTGAGGCATGCAAAAACCCTAGAACTAACACTAGATAACTATCAATCTATGTTAAATATCGAACCATTAGGAAAAGAAGGGGTTCCATTCCTGTGATGTTCTTGTATTGTTCCATAGTTGAGCAACAATACATGAGTGGATATTAGAGAAGAACAAAGGATATAAGAGATCATGTAGTAGCCATTATGGTCGTAGAGTGACAGGTGACTCGATAGAGAGTACCACTATCTTTGTATTTGCATTGCATATTGGAGAAGAAAAGAGCAAGGCATAGTCCTCACTTCTCGATTGATTTTTCCCCTTAGTGGGTTCTACCAAAGTGTATTTCATTTTATTTGTGTGGATGTGTTATTTTGCTCTAGTTATTTTCCTTTTAGTTTATTTAGCATCTTATGGAAATACGTTAACATGATGAATTAAGTTGTGAGATTCGTTGTGATGAACCGTTTCAGTGGAATATCCACAACAGTTTATGGATCACTAGTACTTGAAATTGATGGGATCAAGGTCTTTGAGAGACATACCTTCCTTTAGACTATGATTATATAAGGAAACATGATATTTAACTGTAGTTAGTTTACCCCCAAGAGCTCCATTATCTTCCCGTCAAGCTTTAATGTTAGGCAATTATTCAATTTCCTTTGAAACAAGATGTATTGGGCCTTCCTTGATCAAGATACTATGATTTACTAAAGGATATACTACATTTTTTTGATATTTTACAACATACCTTACATTCACCAAAGGAGACGTTCTAACATATCTGACCCTACTTTCACCCATCTCATTTTGCACCCATACCTTTTTTCTGAAAGGAACATCATAGTCTGCCACTACATGCCCATATCGATGACATCTAATACATTTGAAAGGCACACCAACATAGTTCACAAGATAAGTGAATGAAAATGGTCTTTTTTGATAAGTTATTTCACCCACAAGACTCGAGCTTAAGTCTATCCCAACCAAAATGTGAGTAATCAACCTCTCTAAATATGTAAGAATATTCATATCTACCTTAATGAAAGTCCCAAGAGAAATCCCTATTTTTCTAAAAATGTCCCATGGGGGTCTTATGAGTGTACCCAAACCATAGTGTAATGTCCCCAAATTTTTTACTACGGACCACTCCAGTACTAGGGAATTCAATGGTCTAAAGTCACTTGGACAAATTAAAGAAGAATAGTAAAGTAGTGAATTGGGATCATTAGGCACTATGGCAAACCAAGGTCCAATGGAAAAAATTATGGAGCAAGGAATCATTCTATCCTAAAAATCAATTTTATTTATTTATTTAGATAATTTGGACAAGGAGGGCACATTAGTGGTGGAATGAGTCTAAATGGGTCGTGTCAATCCCATTCAAGGTGGAATCCTATCATGGAGGAATCTCATGGGTTGTAACTCCCCAGTCTAAAAATAGGGGATCTATGACAACCTATGACATCTATGACAACTTATGACAAGAATAAGGTCCTATGACAGCTTATGACAACTTATGACAACCTATGGCATGTTTCAGGTCCTAAATTTGCCAAGGAGGTCACTAGAGGAGAAGGGTGGGCCCACATGCTAATGTGACTTCCCCAAAATCAAGCTAAGCCTCTCAAATTCGAATTTCCAAGGTGAATGGAGTTATTATTTGGCCAATTAAAATTAGAGAGGAATTAAATGAGTCCCATTGTGTTATTCTCTCATAAAAATAACATTTATTAATATTTTATTGAATATTTGTGAGAGAATTCTAGAATGAGGGGGAAATGCTCCATGAAGATTTATAAAAGGGATGAAGACACAAGTGAAAGGGATTTTGGTCATTTGGATTTTGATAATGGAGATCCATTAAGCTTCTCAAGATTTGGATATGTGCCCCTTGCATTTTTGAACTAGTTTCGGTGGTGAAAGATTCCACCCTAGCTAGTAGAGAGGAGGAGATCATCCAAATCTCTTCATTGTGCTTCATTGCAGATGATTATTGAGGGGAGAAATCACTTTTATATTTCTCTACAGATATTTATTGCAGGTTATATGTTCATATACAGTAGTGGGGTCGAATTCGTATCATTTGGAGTTTCTTTCTATTGATTTAGAGCTTAGAACGATGGTGGTGGGCCGAAATGGTGGTTCTGATTTGAATACTTCTGAGCATTTATGGGCTGTGAGACCTATTCCATTGCATTCAGAGCATCATTTACAATGGGAAAAACTTTTTGTTTCACTCAAAAAGGTTTCTGTATGCCCGATATATCATCATTTTACTAAATCTACTATATTCAGCATCTCTTCTGGTGGAGGGGTGCACCACTACTTTTCTATCTCTGTATTTATTGGATTTCAAGCTTCTATAAGAGCCATATATTGTTTTAATCAGTATATTTACTGTCTCCATACATTCATAATAAATATTTACAGAGCCTTTCATCATATGGTGTTCAATGTTCAAGTTTCTGGGTGATTTATGTGCAAATACGCTAGTATGGTTAAGTAATCTTAAGACGATGTGTATTAAATTTTCATATGATCTCCCGGAAGTATGGTATTAAGTTATTTGTGTTGATTTTGGAGTGTCATGGTCGAATTGGAGCTGTTTGGGAAGACTTGGGATGATGAGGAAGTGTTTGGGTCAAGTTGAAAAACTAGTATTCCAATGTGGGGGAAATCGAGCTAGTTTCTTACTAGTTTTGAGATGGTGTCTTTCATACTTCTTTGGAATTTATTTGGAGTCTATAAATGGGTCATATAATTTTATTTGAGTCTATTTGTGTCCATTAAATTGATATTGGGATAATTCGAGTTGCTCTGGTAGTGTTTGGGAAGAGTTGGAAACCTCGTGTCCAGTATGGCCAAAATTGAACTTGTTCCTAGTTTCTTTACCGGCTTCCAATTTTATATCAGAGCTCGTTTGGGACACATATTAGTGGAATATAAACACATTTATGAGCTGCACACCTTTAATGGACATCATAAATACACATACACTCCACTGTTGTTGAACGAGAACATCTCATAAGCCTTCATAAGCCATTGTTTGGGAAAAAGTTGAAAATCAACATAATTAAAGTTGGAACCTTGGAGACAATATTCCTAATTTATGATTGGGCACATTACACATAGTAATATTTGTTTCTTCTAGTTGAGAGTTGAAAAGGGGGGACCAAGGTTTAAGAATCATAGGAGCCAAATCCCATGTCTAATGAATCTCCAAGGTCTTCTTTACATCCTCTCAAGGCTTGAACATAAAATATAGCCACCCCCATGCAATTTTTTTTTGGAAGATATCCAATCCTTCCATTTTACCTTGAGCCAACTCCTCAAGGATGCCTCGTAACAATGCCATCTTCCTAGTAAATCTTTTGAAGCTATTTCCACCACCTCATGCATCCTTATATCTTCCACTAGAAGAAGGTTATATGGTGCATATATTTGCTTAATACATTTCTTACTCTTCCTACCCCTTAAGCACTTAACATAGTCTTCCATTTCCTCTTTTGAAACTTGGTTCAATGTCCCTCCACTCTTCAACTCACACTTCATCGAGGAATCCTCCCGGTCCTTAGTTTCCTAGATAATCTTGGAGGACCCTCTTCCCTCTTCTTTATTATCTTATCCCCCAACCTTTCTTCATAGACCTTAGCTCCTCCTTTCCTATCCCACCACTATTTTTTGAACAATGACTACGAGAAGCTAAAATATGTCCAAATGAGTCAAAATCAATTTGAAAACCAACCTCCAGACCTTTGTTAAATTTTTAGAATTTACTTCAATTTGATCTAGGATCTTAACTAAGAGAACAACATGTACATCAAATCTACAGCATATCAATCATGGACACAATAATGCAATCACACAAGAGACACATAGTTTACTTGGGGAAACCATAAAGGTGAAAAACCCCAATAACTTCCTCAGAGATAGATAGAGCAATGATACAACTAGAATACAAGAGATAGTCTTCTCCTAGCAGCAGAGCCTCCTCCTCCACAAGTGTGCCACTCTCCCAAGTGTGAGTGAGAGAATAGAATGTGTAAAATGAGAGAGACACACTCTCTATTTATACACTAACTTGACTTGACCTTTACTCAACTAGGTCGGCCTCAACTTAACCACTTAACATAATGCTGACTGGGCCGACCTCCACTAGGGTGGTCTAATAACCCTTTGACCCACATGGCCGACCCCCAATAGGGTGGTCTAATAACCCTTTGACCCACATGACTTATACAGGGCCGACCCCAACAAGGTGGTCTAATAACCCATCAAGTATAAGTTACGACACTTACAATATAAATGACGACACTTTCGTATAGAGGAATAATAACATCTCTATAGGAATACAATATACATATATGTGAAATACATTCCGAAGTTACATATACATCAACACTCCCTCTTAACTAGGAAGGTATTTCTCGACACAGGTCATCTAGCACAAGTCATCTTCTCTGGATCATCGTCACTAGATAATCATCATCGTCACTGCTGCTGCTATCTGAATCAATCTCTAAATCTACTCGTCATAGGAAGTTCTACAGAGACAGTCCTTTTTCATACTGGATGTAGGCCCACCACCTGCAGGTCTTCGTCATCACTGTCCATACTATGGAATCCTCAAGACTTATTACGTGCATCACAAAACTTGGCTGCAGCATCCTAGGCTATTACGAGCACACAGCTCTACCTGTCGGATCTCCCAGGAGCACATTACATGTGACCCATCACAAAACCTGGCTGTTACGAGCACACAGCTCTACCTGTCGGATCTCCCAGGAGCACATTACATGTGGTCCACCACAAAACCTGGCTGAAGCATCTGAGGCCTTTTTCATCCTGTGTAGATCTCCCAGGAGCAAATTACATGTGGTCATGGCAAAACCTGGTTGAAGCATATGAGGCCTTTTTCATCCTGTCCAGATTTCCTAGGAGCAAATTACATGCCATAGGACAAAACCTCGCAAGAGCATCTTAGGATGTTACGGGTACACAACTATGACCTAAAGATCTCCCAGGGCACAAATTACATGTCCTCCTAGAGCAATGTCTCGAACGAGCATCCCAGGCTGTTATGGGTACACAACTCCGACCTATAGGATCTCCCAGACATGCTCATCTGCACAACCTGATCCACGACCACAAAGTATCGTCCTGATACTCACCATACATCATCCTGATGTACACATGATCATCACTGCATCGTCCTGATGCATGTCATCTGGAGAAGCTCGTCATCCACGATCATCCATATCATACAATGCATCCACCTGATGCATACCAAGTATCTACCTGATACATATCATCATATACAATGTATCTACCTGATACATACATAGATACATGATCCACACAATGTATCCATCAACATACATGATCTACCTGATCATACCTGATACATATACAGATACATGGTCCAAGCATCCAACATGATGCATACATACATAAATGATCCAACTGATCATATCCAGCATCCAACATGATGCGTACATACATAAATGATCCAACTGATCATATCCACCATCCAACATGATGTGTACATACATAAATGATCCAACTGATCATATCCAGCATCCAACATGATGCGTACATACATAAATGTAAATGATCCAACTGATCATATAGAGCAGAAACTAGAACATCATCCTGATGCTCATCATCCAGTGCTTACATCCACATCCATGTGAAGGATCCCCCTTCCACCATGCTAGGAATGGCTACTACAAATGTGTCCATCACTTCTTCCTTGAAGTGTCATTAATCTGAAGAACACCAATCCTCTCCCTAAAGTACTCAAACTTCACCCTGGCTAGTGGCTTCATCAGCACATCTGCAATCTGCTCGTATGTCGCAATATACAGGAGCTTCACAGCTCCTCTCTGCACCATATCCCTGATATAGTGATATTTGATCTCTATGTGTTTCGACCTGTCATGAAACACTGGGTTCTCAGACAGCTTCACACAACTCTGGTTATCACAAAAGATACCAGTAGCATCCAACGGGAGATCAAATAACTCAGACAATAGCTTCCGTAGCCATACTACCTCACAACTAGATGAACAGGCTGCAACATACTCTGCCTCAGCTGTACTCAGTGCTACGCAAGACTGCTTCTTGCTAAACCAAGAGATCACACTTGATCCCATATTGAAGCAACATCCAGATGTGCTCTTCCTATCTGCAGCACTGCCAGCCCAATCTGAATCAACATAACCCTGCAGGTTAAACTTTTGATTCGCTTCATACTTGAGCCCATAATCCACTGTACCCTTCAGGTACCTCAGAACATGCTTTACAGCAACCAGGTGAACACTCCTCGGATCCGTCAGGAACTGGCTTAATGTGTTCACCGCAAAGCAAATATCTGGTCTCGTGTTCATCAGGTACATCAAGGACCCAATCATCTGACGATACATAGTGATATCAACCGGCTCAGATGAAGCATCACACAGAAGCTTCAGGTTCGATGCCATAGGTGTGGCCATAGCCTTGCAGTCCATCATCCCGAACCTCTTCAGGATCTCTACTGCATACTTGCCTTGTCCAAGGAAGATTCCATCACTCTGCCACACCTCTATGCCAAAAACAAATAGTGCATCATCCCCAAGTTCTTCAACTCGAACTCGGCAGCAAGCTTCCGCTGTGTGTCAGCAATCAATCTGTCATCTCCTGTTACAAACAGGTCATCCACATACAGGAGTAGAATCACAGGATTCCCTTCCTCAACCTTGTAGTAAAGGTTGGAATCCGCTTCACTCTTGGTAAAGCCCAAACTGGATAGAAAGCTGTCTATCCTACCAAGTTCTGCACACATATATGACTACACCATTCAAGAAGGCTGTCTTGAAATCCACCTGGTGTATCTTCTATTTCATCACTTTTATATTTCTCTATGCTGCCATCTACAGTATGCTTGATCTGATAGTTCCATTTAGAAGTCACAACAGACTTCCCTTCAGCTCTTGGGACCGCATCCCAAACATCGTTCTTCATGATCGACGGATCATGGCATTCTTCCTGTATCCTAGGAACTTCAATATCTTCAATAGATAATTTTGTTGCTTGAACAAATGTTGTAGTCCTTCTTTTGTAGGTGAAGGTATACGGTCTTTTCTACAAAACAAGTTAAATTGCATGATTAGAAACATCTCATAATTTTCAGACAAATTCTTACACCTAAAGAAATATGTCATATAGTCATGCAATTATCTTAGCCAATGCTTCAATACAACATTTATCCATGTTCCACAACTTTCTAGATGCCTTCCAGTCTCTACCAGAACATTGTTAAGAGTGTGCACAACTCCCAACATGTCAGCAAAGAGGTTTCATTCTAGATAAGTAGCAATGGAATGTTGTACAGTGCCATAGGCCACTTACCCATCAAATGCATATTAGTAGTAAGTTGTTCATTAATGCAATCATTCTAATATGCATAATACACATCCTAAATCTAGGAACATAAGCATATACATCATTGAATAATATTATTTAAACAAACAAGTATGTAAGGAATGGTAATTAAAATACATATCTTTGTTTGTTTGTTGGGTGGACTCCCTTTGAGTCTTTGCTTCCTTGCAGGAGCTGCTGAAGTAGCTTCTTCTACACCTTTCTATTGTGGAATGTAGAAGGATGGTCAACTCCCTCTGGATATCTGCATCCTTGCAGAAACTACTGGAGTATGCTCCTTTACTTTCTTCCAGGAACAACTAGAGTGTGCTCCCTCTTGATCTTTGCTTCCTGGATTACCTGTCCTTGAACTTACATCCATCCTTAATCACTATGCATGCTTATTAGTATCATCATTGTGTTATCCTTGAGGTCTCATACATAATCACACATTTATTAGTATAATCTTAATACTATCAAAACACAATAATCTTAAACATGTATAGTCATGATCATTCACAGATAATAAACATTAGCATTCAAGGTTTCAAGGAAGTCTTCTTTTACTCATGCATATTCTTATTTGATCATAGGACTCTTCGGATTAGTTAAATCATCAATGCATAAACTCGTGATTACTCAAACCTATACCTTCATGATTCTTTTGGTTAGTCATATCATCAATTATGGTAAGAAACATAATATGCATACAACCATGACTATTCAAACCTATGACTTCATGCATAATCATTATCAACAACACAACAATATAAGATCCTAACACAAGGTAAGATTCTAGCTTGATATAGGAAAAACATACCTGGATTAGCATGCTAGCTAGTTATGTCTAACATACCCGCATAATGTCTTCTGGTTCTCTTCAGTGACTTGTTCTAGTAACCTGCATGTCTCATAGGTTAACCATTGTAGGACCAAGTTATACATACCTCGAAAGTAGATCTTATATGTGATCCATGACAATGGATGAATCTTTGTCTTCATGTCACCATGATCATATGTTCTTGAAGTAGAACATGATTTGTCTTTCTTGGTGTACCTTTTATGTTAGCGAACAACATAAACCTTATACAACATCACAATGCATTAGTACATTCATAAGTGTCAAAACCTTAATCAATGAATATCTTCTATTAAGGTGATACGACAAGTCTAGTAATTAATCAAGATTGTATTGTAATGATATGAAGACAAACATATGATAAACTTAACCATGAAATAGACCTGTAAGCCATACCTGTCATTGCTTGTAATCTTCTTATGAAAGGCCTTAGCCTCATCTCCCTCTGAAATAGGAACTTCTTCACTTATGCAGGTGACCAATCCATCTTCTTTTAGGATTAACCCAATCCACTTGATTTGCAATAACTGGACCTAGAGCTGGATTAGGGTTTGTCAAAGAAACCCCAAAAATTCAAACTTTGAATTTCAAACTTCCGAAAGGATAGAAATATACGCCCTGATGAGCTGATCAAGTTGGTATATTCAGAATTTGAAAACTGCAAAGTTTCACCCCTCGAAATTGCCTTTTAGATTTTCGGATTCACTGGGGAGGACCCTGAATTAGGGTTTGGGTTTCCTGTAGCTTCCCCCAACCAAAAGATTTGATTCAAAGCTCTAGCTTAGATTTTTTTGAGGATCTTCCAGCCGTGGTCACAAATTTCCAAAATTCCAAGTTTTGCAGAAGCCCTAATTTTCCATCTTTCCAATCAAAGTCCCGAACTGGGGTTTGATCAAGCCCGGCCTTCTGCCCAACCAAAAAATATGATCTCGGTCTCTAAATTTTGATTTTGATGAGTAGCATCCATCCGTGGTCTCCGATTACAAAAATTCCAACTTTCTTCGAAGCCCTAAATTCTGGAAGCCATGAATGAAGGTGCTAAAAAATAATTCTATTTTGACAGAAATATGTACCTGATTGTTTCTGGTGTAACTCCAAACTTTTCAATCCACAGGGTCTAAATTTTTTTTCTGAGATAGCCCGACCTGTTATCTTTCCATCCCGATAGGTCTGACCTCAATTGGATTCTCTGAGAGAGAGTTATGCCAAGTGTCGCAATGTGACCTATTTATGAGATAATACAAGAGAGGGAACTTGTACGGCATGCCACGTGTCATTGGTTCAACTTCGACCTCTGAAATTTTTTCCTGAGATAGCCCGACCTTTTATCTTTCCATCCCGATAGGTCTGACCTCAATTGGATTCTTTGAGAGAGAGTTATGCCCAGTGTCGCAACGTGACCTGTTTATGGGATAATACAGGAGAGCGCACTTGTACGGTGTGCCACGTGTCACTGGTTCAACTTCGGCCTCTGAAATTTTTTCCTGAGATATTACAGTCTGTGTACTACCTGTCTACCTGTCACTTTTTACGAAATTTCATTTGGAGCTTCCTAGCCCAAGTTATGACCTTTTTCCCAAGGTCACCTGATTTTGACTCAGATCTGGAAGAGGCATAAACCCTATATTTTACAGATCATAAATCACAAAGTACAACGAATTAGAGTTTGTCCTTTGGACACAAGGTACATGGGGATCTGATCTTCAACTTGTAAAAGTTTCAGATCCGAAAACTTCGCCAAAACGGATTTGTAGCGAAAGTGCTACGATGACTGGTTTTTGCTATATCAAGCCCTAGCATCATAAGTGCAACAAGTGTCATACATGCCATATCATGCCTTCTTTCATGCTAGCTCTGATACCATGTTAAATTTTCAGAATTTACTTCAATCTGATCTAGGATCTTAACTGAGAGAATAACATGTACAACAAATCTACAGCATATCAATCATGGACACAATAATGCAAGCACACAAGAGACACAGAGTTTACTTGGGGAAAACCATAAAGGTGAAAAACCCCAATAACTTCCTCAGAGATAGATAGAGCAATGATACAACCAGAATACAAAAGATAGTCTTCTCCTAGTAGCAGAGCCTCCTCCTCCACAAGTGCGCCACTCTCCCAAGTGTGAGTGAGAGAATATAATGTGTAAAATGAGAGAGACACACTCTCTATTTATACACTAACTTGACTTGACCTTTACTCAACTAGGTCGGCCTCAACTTAACCACTTAACATAATGCTGACTGGGCTGACCCCCACTAGGGTGGTCTAATAACCCTTTGACCCACATGGCCGACCCCCAATAGGGTGGTCTAATAACCCTTTGACCCACATGACTTATACAGGGCCGACCCCAACAAGGTGGTCTAATAACCCATCAAGTATAAGTTACGACACTTACAATATAAATGACGACACTTCCGTATAGAGGAATAATAACATCTCTATAGGAATACAATATACATATGTGTGAAATACATTTCGAAGTTACATATACATCAACAACCTTGAGGCCTAACACCACTCCCCCTGCTTTCAACAAGCAAAGCTCCTCGTAGCTCTAACCCTAACAAAGGATTTTTTGAGAAATTACCAAAGGAATTCCTTGAGAACAATCACCTTGAGTCTTTAATGCCTAAAGGGAAGCCTCTTGATGTCACCACCCTAGAGGCACCTCCATATAAGACTCATCTAACACTAAAGAAAAACCCATTTGTTAACTATATCTGCCAACAAATTCTACTCTTCGTTTATTTGAGAAAGTTACTTAGGATTGAAATGGGAAATATTAGACTTTTCTTGCAAAGTACAATAAGGACTAGGGCAGGGTATCTTAGGAAAGTGATCACCCATGCTTACATTGACTCTGGAGTCTTCTAACTTGTCTTAACTCAAATATTGAGTTGGATAGTGTTGTATTATTGACACTAATCCTAAATCAATCACACGCACATTATCAATCAATCCTAAAGTTTTATTTTGCAAATTATTGGAACCTTGTAGAGTGCTACCCCTGCTAGAGTATGGAAAACCAACCTTTACCTCATTCTTCAACAATAGGTAATTTTCCTTTGACCCTGGGATGGAGAAAAATGTTAGAAAAACAGGATCGCAGAGCAATAACAATAAACAAGATACAAATATAAATCACATAAACACAATACAAGAGAGACACCAATATAATGTGGTTCACCCAAGATGGGCTATTTCCACACATAAATTGCCAGTCCTTATTATTATACCATCCAACAAAATGAAGGGATACAACCCGCAACACATCCGTTGCAATTTCCTCTTCACTCTCTCATAGTCTCTCTCACACAATCATAGAGATATTTACAACGCTACAATACACAACGGTATTACAATGGCTTCCTTTTAAAGAGGGATTACCATGGGAAAATACTATGGAACACCGAATACCATGGGCCCGTAAATCACCCATTATTGACCAAGTCATGACTATGAAATTTTCCTTACAGGGGCATTGCCCCCGAACCCCCGCCATGGAGGGGGCTCCTAAAATGTAGTTTCCCCCCCTGGACCCCCCATGTCGACTATACTGGGGGGGAAAGCCCCCCTAAACTCCCCTGTCATGGGATGGGATCTAGACACGGCTGGAACACGACCTCTGAATAAGAAAGACCAGGCTCCACAACAAACAAAAAATGCCTCTCCTTATCATCTGAAACATGCTCTTGAAAATTGCAAGAAGGGACAACAAATTGGGTTTCAGACCATGGATTGTTTGATAATCTAGTAATTTGTCAAATCGAGCCATCCCACCCTCACAAACTTGAAAAAACCCTAGAAACAAAACCCTAGTTCTATCTTCCTCCCATGTCTCTCCATCCGAATATTTCATTCTGCCAAAGCATACAACATTATTCACGTTGTATGTGCTCATCAACTATATATTAAAACAAGTTAACATTTATTTATGAATAAATATGATATTGCTATTGTCAATAGTCAATGTTTTTAGGAGTGTTTGTTTTCAATTTTTAATCAATTCAAATGTTCAAAAATTCAATTAAAAATTGTGTTCACTAAAAAATAATTTTGTGTATTATTCCAAAAGTGAAAAAAAGTACTATAAAATTTGATAATGTCATATTTATATAATTATCCTTATGGCGAGGAGTCCCTATGATCTCAACAATCAACTAAAAATTCTCAAGGATTTTTGCTCTAGTATGGATATGACTATTAACATTGACAAAACAAAGGTTATGACAATCAAATCCAAAATATAATTTATGCTAATTTCATGTATGACAACAACAACTTGGAGGAAGTGACTGCATACAAATATCTCATAATTGATCTTCACCACAAGCTTAACTAGAACTATAACATTGAAAAAAGGACAAATGGAGGGTGTAAAGCTTATTATGGACTTGGAAACAATTGTAAATTAGTGGACCTTTGGTTTTGGGATAAGAAGAAACTCCTCTTTGAGACTCTTCTCACTCATGTTATCTTATATGACGGTATGGGGCTGCAACATCTCTAGATAACAATGGAGAAAGATAGCGAAAATTCAACATTGTTTTATAACTTGACTCTCAAAATTAAAGGCAATACACCCTATCCCAACTTCCTCATAGAAGCAAGTCTCCCCGCCATTGAAAGCATGGCAATGACTAAGTATCCAATGTACAAGAACATGATAAACAACATGGGAGACAATAGTCTTCCTAAGATTGCTTCAAACTCTAGTAAAAAACACTTGCGCCTCAAACAAGGTTAGCATAAAGATGTCAAGTCTTAGCTAAATCATTCAGGAGTCGAGGAAGATATTAGTTTGAAAAATAATGATAATATTAAAAATATTATTACATATAAATTTAAGGAGAAGTCGTGATGCAATAAAGAATTAGAGGATAAGAGAAACGATCAACCTTAATATAGAAGATACAAAATATCTCAATGTTTTGACTAGCTTAAAGAATAAAATCAACATTACTAAAAAAAGAACAAATTCTCATAAGCATAGTGAAACAAGTTGTTGGACATTTCCTAAAATGTCACCACACAAGGAATTTGTCATCTTGGTGACATTAAGAAGGTTAAAGATGCGAACCACTTTCTCTTAAATACCCACAATTTCAAAATATTTATTTTATTACCATACTAACCTCACAACTATATGATTTAGAAATGTTTCTCTTAAAATTTTTTTAGTACATAATAACATTTTAAAACAAATCAGAGAGATTCCTTACCTTTTAAGGTTTCATCATTATCATCATCAATTTCATTTTATAGTTAAAAATTCATTTTATTATATTATAAATTAGTTTCAATTTTTTATTATCAATAATTTCTTGAAAGTACTTCCCATCTCAATGATAATATTTAATGTAAAACAGATAACATAGACTTTTTACAACTAACTTAATAGATATAATATTTAATGTAAAACAGATAACATAGACTTTGTACATCTAACTTAATAGATATCGAATCAAAACCTTACACAGGCAAATTCATAGGCAACAACCTTTTCACCTCGGACAACGACCTACTTTAACTATAATTTTAATTTTTCCGTGGAAACCTTTTTGTAAAGCATCAATATAAAGACGTTTCAACGTAAAAAGGGTTATTGCTTTGACCTTTAGAGGAAAAAAATATATAAATAAATGTTAAAATAAAACAGAATAATGCGAAGAAGGCGATGTGAAAAGCCTAAAATAATTTGTACATTATTACTGTTGTATAAAATATTGAGATTTCAACTTCCAATATTTACCAAAGGAATTATTGCCCAGCTATCACGGGAAAGAACGGACCGACTCACGATGGATTAATGTATGCCAGTGGCATCGAGAGACGCATAGGAAACCCCAACCAAACATACGATGAAACGCCATTTCATATGAAATCGAAATCGATCTGTTAACCTGACTGTAGAGGACACCGATCTGTGCGCGGATGGTATGTCGATCACTGTCATTCCCCCCAGCTGCAGTAACTGTGCGTGGTGAGATGAAATGAAAGGGAGATTGTCAGTGGACTGCCTAGAATGCCAAACCTCGTTCGTTATCATATCACTGTCATTTACCCAGCTGTAGTAACTGTGCGCGGTAAGATGAGATGAAAAGGGGGATAATCAGTGGAACTCTCCGTAATCTCTGCCTAGAATGGCACACCTCGTTCATTATCATATGAAGAATAGTGTGTTTGGGAATTCAGATTCAGAGGTGGCGATGGCGAAGAAGCAGCCTCAGCCTCGTACAATTGTATGGTTCAGAAGGGATCTTCGGGTGGAAGACAATCCCGCCTTGGCAAACGCAGCAAGGGGGGATGGCACTGTAATCCCCCTCTACATTTGGTGTCCCAAAGAAGAGGGCGAGTTCTACCCTGGACGAGTTTCCAGGTGGTGGCTAAAGCAATCTCTCATTCATCTCCATCATTCTCTCCAGGCACTTGGCTCCCCTCTCGTAATGATCAAAGCGCAACAAACTACTCTTTCTGCCCTCTTGGAGTGCTGCAGATCCACTGGCGCTACTCGGATCTTTTACAATCATCTCTACGGTGAGTTCAGTTCAGGCCTTGTTTCCTTAGCCAATTTGTTTTCAGTAATCATAATTAACCATGTTTGACTAAAGTCAGCCATATTGCTCACTACTCACACCAACATTAGCATGTTGGATTATGAAACACTGAAATTTAGGGGAAACTTGCCCACCTTAGTTTCGAAATTAATGCGTCTTCTCATATGCATGTCGGAAAACATGTTATGCTATTTTTAATGGTTCGAGTGTATTTTGCCAACATATGTGATTATTGATTCGCCAGCTCTATTACTGTGGTTCTGCCTTCACACATGGGATTCATAGGTCATTGGCTAACACCTTATCGGGGATTACATCGCCACAGATGCCACGAACAGATGTGTCTAAGTTGGCTACTGATTGTCCTCCTTTAAATTCCCATGGCTGGTGCAGACCTTCGAAGCCACACGGTGAGAGAATCGGCAGCTAATATTCATTGGGTTATGTTTGAATTCCAAGCTTCCACAACTCGAAATCAATCTTTTAAATCCTTAGAGAGATGTACCATATCGGGTAACCGCTGTAAAAGTCACAGACTGAGCTGGGTTGAATTGCAATTTATTTTAACCGAAATTCGCAAGTCTAATTTTCCAAAATCTACTTCTAGTAGACAGATCGGGCCATGTTAAAAATATATGGGAGCGTATATCATCAGCCCATTTTAGCTTGAAATTTTAATATCTCTTCTTGCAGTGCTTGAAGAGGGTGGGTTCCGTTTCATCTTTCTGGGGCCATCTGGACACTTCCAAGCAATCTTGTTCCTCTATCATCATAGCTGAGCTCCTAGACTTTTCCTTGAAATACAAAAACATGTTCGAGAAAGGGATAAACTTAAATTTCGAGAAGGCAAAAGATTTCTCCTTGATATACTGGGCCAGCAGAAAAGGAGTCAAGATGTCTATCTATCTTTAGTTCCTTTAGGATCTTTTAACTATTTTGATTTTTTTGTTTGTTTGTTTGTTAAGCTAGACCCAAAATTATATTAACAAGAAAGCAAAAAGGTACATAGTTTTATGTAGCTGGTCTGCCACTAGGGAAACCAGACCAGCCACAGAATCAAAGTTTATCAACCATTGTTCTGAGGGACCCAAAGTCAGATAGTATAACAGAGTTTCTGAAATAACAAAGATAACTGTCATGCTGCCTGGTAGAACCAGGTCTATACTTAACTATTCTATTGAGACTATTAGAGTGACTATCAAGACAATCTAGATCAACTTGAGTCTTTCAAAACAAACTGTTGTACTATAAGCAAAAAACCAAACAGACAGATTGAGACTGAAATTAAACATCATCGGAAACAGCAACAGTGGGGGGCACCTTTGGCGCCACCGGAGCCGAGCTGGGCTGGCTTGGAGAGACCCGCTCCTTAAACACCATTCTTGTGGTTGCTTTGGCCAAGACATTAAGCTTGGCACCCAATTCAACATGAGATTTGGCGAGAAGCTTCAGGGTAGCCTCCACCTCACGAATCTGTCCCTGTATTTCGCCGAGCTGAAGGAGGATTTCCTTATTTTCTTCATTACTGTCCATGATGGCCTTACCCAGGAGGGTTTTCATCTGCCAGTAGAGTGTCATTGTCTTCACGAGCTTGGTTTCTCGGGTTCGGGATGTCCTTGCATCTTCAACCAACTGGCCAACTTCGGTCTGAATTGCATCTAGGTTGATTCCATCTGCTCCTGCGCAACCCATTCTTCCATATTGTCTATCAGATGCTGGATGGGGGCTGGGACATTTTTTTTCAAAACAGATTTGGCTGCCTTTGCCTCTTGGATGACTCACGGCATGTGGGTGTTGCCCTGGCTGCTCTACCTTCCTCGAGTTCTCCGATCCTTCACCATACTGTGCCTCTGTGGATGCAGCTGTCCCCAGTTCGGGAGGCTCCCACCACTGATAACCGCCAAGAACACAGGTCCACCTAGGAGGATCTCCAGGCAAGCCTTCAGCCGAATTAGACTCACGAGAGTCTCGAGAGTCTTCGCGAATGTATCGGTCCAAGCACTCCAAAGCATCATCAATTCAAACTGGACCAATGGTTAAGTAACCAAAACAACTTCACCCTGTACCTTATCACCATCAAACATCATACTCCCGAAGCTTGGGGGTGAAAATGTCATTATGATCTCAGACGGAGAAAACGCTATCATGATTGCAGCCTGGTTTAATACCATTCTAATCTCACGCCAACGGTTATCACTGACCTCGTTGAAGTTCCAAACTATTATTTTGCAATGCGGAGGACAACTCCCTCGACCCGCGCCAAGCGTCCTTGTTTGTGCCAAGTATTCCCAACTGCATGCCATCTATCATGTCAAGTGGGGAGGGTTGGCTTGGGCTTGTGAGAGCCCCCATCTCGTCCCTTCTCACCCATTGCAGGGGATGAAGGTCCCGCTTTGCAAAGTCGAGGCTTGTCGTCTTGATATTAGTGGGGGGAAGAGTCTCCCAGTTAGCGTCCAAGTCCCGTTTAGTGCATGTAACTCCTTCATTACCCATCTTGTCTGCGAGTTTGTTAGCCCCCTGACAGACATGTGAGGGAATGATCACATTGACTTCGGATATGAGAGTGTTTAACCATTCTAGTTTCACCTCTAATTGCCAATTGTGAGATGTCTTACTAATGGGGGTCCCGTTTTGGAGTCGCCTAAAAATGTTAATCACGATCTGGGAGTCCCCTTCCACGATAAGTTTGGAGAAGTTCTCTCTAATCGCTATTTGCATCCCATAAGCCAAGGCGTGCAGTTCTGTTGTGTTATTGCTTTCCCGTCCTAATGAGTCTGCAAAAATATGAAGAAAGTCGCCTTGGGCGTTGTGAACCCCCCCCCCAAATCCAGCTGGCCCTGGGTTTCCTTTGGTGGCTCCGTTGAAGTTCAGTTTAATAAAGCCCTTAGGGGGGGAGACCATCTATGTGGGCTGGAGATTCTAGGCTTTGGCTTGAATGGCAGCTGAGGTCTTTGCTGTGTGTCCAATCCCCATGCTTGCATTATAGTTTGCTCAGAGGCCGAACATTTCCAAGCCTCTTCTTCCCAATGGGTAGATAGAATGGTTTCTCGAATATTTGATTGGATTTTGTGCCATACCCAATTGCTCCTTCTGATTTCATCTTTGAAGACCCTACGATTTCTTTTATTTTGATTTTATTTCAAGTCAAGGGATGTTTTGATTTTCGGAAGTGTGGAGTTTTTCATGGAAGTCTAAGTTGGCTACTGTATAGGCCTCCTTTATATTTCCCATGGCTGGTGCAAATCTGTCAAGCCACACAGTGAGAGAATGGGCACCTCATTGAGTTATGTTTGAGCCCTGAGCTTCCATAACTCAAAATCAATTCTTTAAATCCATAGAGAGATGTACCATATTGGGTAACCATTGTAAAAGTCTTAGACTGAGCTGGGCTGAATCGCAATTTATTTTAACCGAAATTTGCCAGTCTAATTTTCCGAAATCTACTTCTAATCGTCAGATCAGGCCATGTTAAAAAGTTATGGAAGCTTATATCATCAGCCCTTTTTAACCTGAAATTTTGGTTAGCTCTTCTTGCAGTGCTTGAAGAGGGTGGTTCCTTTTCATCTTTCTTGGCCTTCTGGACTCTTTCAAGCAATCTTGTTCCTCTATCGTCGTAGCTCAGCTCCTCAAATGTTTCTTGTAATGCCAAAGCAAGTTCGATAAAGGGATAAAATTAAATTTCAAAGAGGCGAAAGATTTCTCTTTGATATACTGGACCAGCAGAAGAGGAGTCAAGATGTCTATATAGCTTTAGTTTCTTTAGGTTCTTATAGCTATTTTTATTTTTATTTGAAGTTAATGAATGTTTTGATCTTTAGAAGTGTGGAGTTCTTTCATGGAATTCAGAGATGGAACCTGCTATATAATTTTCCGTTTTCACCTTTTGAGCATCCATTTTAGGTGTAGTTTAAACATATTATCCAATTTCTTATGTCGAGTACATGTTTTCCATTTGGTATTTTGAAGGATATACCTAAAAAGTACCCTAATTAAGATCCTATTAAAAGAAACATAAGTTGTACAACCTAAATCCAGTCACAACCATGAAGCTAACAAAAGCTGAAAAGTCAAAGTGCCTGTACGAAAGGTTGGTATGGATATGCCATTATCTCCTAATCTTCTAGAAGTTGCAGCTCATGTTTTATGGCGTTTAGAAATAAACTGCTCTATGCATTGTTTTTTCTATTCTTAGCATACAGAGTTAATAATGCATGCTTACATTAATGGCTACGGTTATGCATGCTCACATTTATGCCCCTCTCATTCATGAGATCCTTTTTAACACCAACTATATTCAGTGTTTAGTAACTCCCATTTATACTTGTCACTCATCAAGGATCGTAATTCTTTTCTAAAAAAGGTGGGATCACTAGCTATAAAATGGTTCTTAGACATTAGAGTAGCGGCTTTTGTGAAGTGTTGCACTGCAAGTACGTTGGAAGAGAATATTTGGGCCAAGATCAGCATCCATACTGCTTTGGATTTGGCATGAGTTGGTCTCCATACCCTCTTAGGAGAATTTTTGTTCAATATACTCATTTTCTAGGTTATATGATTTTAAGCTGCAAACTATTTCCTATGAATATTTACTTCTGTTCTTCAAAGACTGTCAGTTCTGGCTGAAATCTTTGGTAAGTCACCGCTGTTACTATTGTTCATCTGTTTGTTGTTAATGCTCTTAAAACTGTTGAAGATCTTGCTGCAGCTATTGCCTTGTTAGTTTCAGATTTTGAGTTGCTTTAGTTTCTATATTTTTCAGATCTTGTTTTTGATTTCGATTTTTTATTTTTCAGATTTAATTCTGGGTTGGCTCATAGCAATTGTATGAGAGCTCCAAATAACAAATACATTCATATCAGATTTCAGTCACAAGATCAGTTTTTGTCGTTCAATCTAGGGTCATAACAGTGGTATCGGAGTCCCAATTGATAGTGGATTCAGATCCTTCATCTTCATAGTCAGATCCTTCATAGTAGATTCTAATCTAGAATACTACTTGCTGTGCGGGATTATAAAGCGATATATGATATGGCGATCAGAATGTGCTTTGAACTGCTCCTTGAACCAACAGAAAGGGAATGTGATCTAATTACTAAAGATTGTGGTTAGTCCCTAGAACTAGATTTGTCTATAACAACCAATCTACGAAAGCAAAACAACTAGTAGAATATTCTAGGAAAAGTAAAGCAAAAAATGCAACTAATAGGTGTTACCAACTTTTTGTACCATAGTTGGATTATCTGAAGAGCCGCCATTTGACAAACATGATGAATGTTTGTACTCCAGTGTATCAGATGATCCAGCATTTGTGCTTAGTCAATTTTGGCTAGTCAGTTTTGTTTTTCAGTCAACATGACCATGGCCCCATGGGGTTTGTAATAAAGTGTGCTAGTAGGATTCTGAGTGTCTCGGTTCCCCATGACTTGATTAAGCAACTAAGGTATTCCAGGGAGTTTTTTCCCTTGTCAATTGTACTTTGCCTATAGCCGAGCTATAATCGATGAGGTTTTCTCCCGCTTCCTCCAAAGCTGGAATGCCCGATTTTGAAAATTTTGGCCATGGGGGGTTATTAGAGTTCAACCGATGTATATAAGCTTACTAGACACTATTAGAATAGGTGTTGGTCATGTCCTAGGTCCCTAGGACCCTCAGAAATCTTTTTACCAGAGGCGTCGGATTTGGGTTTTTAATTTTTTTTAAATTTTAATAAATTTCTCTATAGTTTAAATGGAGAAATTTCATTTTGTAATATTTCAGTCATCCGGGATCCGAATTCAGTGATTGAAGGCTTCAACCTTAAGCCAAAAATCATTCATGATCCCCGGACTAGTTTATCCTAAGTTTCGGATGTCAATTCAGCCTCATAATTAATAATTTCTCAAAAAAGCCATTTACAGAGAAATTATTAATTAAAGTATAAAAAATTGAATATTTGGAGATAATCCAAATCTCTCCAAAATAATCCAAATGGATTAAAATAAAAGGCTAATTGACATGGCATTGGGCATTAATGAGGATTCCAATCATCTCAGTCATCATCCAGTCAAGTATCTAGTCACCAGCAGTGATTAACTCCAAGAGAATTTGCCCTCCATGCATGCAAGCTCGAATTGGGTGATGTGGATGAGTATTTATTGGTGATTGAGTTAAGTTTTGAGTTGCATTGAATGGGAGTGGGGGCGCCTTGCTTAGGTGGAGGCCACCTCCCACTCTCAACCACCAAGATCTACATCAAATTCGAGTTAAACACCAAGCACCTACCACATAAATCACGCCATCTCCAAGCTTGCTGACGTCATACCTCTTTGGAGCTCGAGTTTACCACATGGCATATGATTATTTGGTGGGAGATACGTCCAATGTGAAGATGAGGGGCGCTTTGCCTAGGTGGAGGCCACCTCCTCATCTCATTAAATGAAACTTGACTTGTTTGGTAGAGATTAACTCCAAACTCGGCATTGACTTGGTGTTGATTGAAGTTTAGATTGGAATTCGACTTGTGTTAGGTGCTATTGGCTCCATTCAAGCCAATTCGAATTGGGGCAGGGTGTTGCTCTTGTTTTGCTATATAATGAGGCTCTTTTTCCTCATTCCCGATGGACTTTTGAGCAAAGAAACTCTGGAGATTTTGTAAGCTATTTTGATTATTAATAAAGCTGAGACTTTGGAGGTCAAATCGTGGAGGCTCTTGGTGGCCATGCTTCACTTTATAAACGAGGTGATATTGTATTGCTTTTGTACTTAGGATTCTTAAGTTGTAGATCTTGTTTCAAGAGGGCTAACAATCTAGCACAAGTAAACAATGAATCTATTTCTTTTCGCTTAAGTACTTTTGTTTTACATATATTGTCCAAAGCATAAGGTTCTTGCAGGTACATCTTCACTTCGCATAAGGCCAAGGAGTTTCAAGATTTATGAACTTAAGAAACAAGAGGATCTAGCTTTTCCCATCAACATTCAACAAATTTCTACTTGGTTACCTTGGTTCCTAAGGGTTTACTTCTTCAAACCTTCTACTTTCTCCTTGAATTCTTTCACCTTGTATGCTAGCCCTTTCCTCTCACCCTAGATCTACCCTTGCCATTGTTTTGCCATCTCTCTTTGATACTTTACCACCTTCTCCCTCTCGTTTTTTGCCCCTCCTCTTCCCTTCCATTCGCTCTTCCTCTTTCCAAAAAAGCCTTCTTCCCATTCGCCTCTCTTCTTTGCCTCCTCCTCTCCTCTTGCCTCGTCTTCCATCCTCCTCTTCATCCCTTCCATCCACCTACACAAGCATAACAAAGAAACAAAACAAGTTAGACTGTTAATAGTAGTTAGTTTTTACTTGTTGTAGGTTGCATTTAGCTTATACCTTTTTTGCATTTTCTTTTCTCATTTAAAAGATAGAATTTACATACAAAAATATTTCAATTTTTTATGTCTTAGATCTCTTTCCTATCATGTTTTAGGCATATTTTGTTCGCTGGTCTGTTTTATCATTTCAATATTTTGAAGTTAAAATCTCATGCTATTTTACACTTTAAAGTTTATTTTGTAAGCATAAGTTCAAGAGTTTTCAATATTTTATCAAAATCTTTGGTTTGGACTAATGCTAATGGGTGCTTGTTGAGATTTTATTAAGCTTGTGTAGATATTTTTAAGGAGAAGAGGGACTTGAAGGGACAAGATTCAAAGAAGAAGAAGAGCAAAAACCTCAATAAGAGATTTGAACAAATAAGAATATCCAAGACAAATGAAGGGGATGATAACCATGAAGACATAAAACCATTCTCCTTTTTTGAAAAAGCCATTAAGGGCTTCCAAGTATTTCTTCCATAATTTGTTTTATTTTCTTGAAAAGACCTTTCAGGGATTTCTCCTAAGGCATTTGTAAAGTTAAATAAAAAGCTAAGTGGAGTCGTCCTCCACTCTTGGGTTCTTCTTCCCCATTTGGGGGAGAGTGTTGTGCTTTGTTTAGATTAGATCTCTCTTGTTTCATGCTTTAGATTAAACTTTTTTATTTCATTATACTCCATTTCCAAGTCTTGACTTTAGAAAGCAAACTTTGGGATTGCATCCCAAAGGCCACATAGCTTTGTGGTAGCTTCTCGTTCCCCATTAGCCTCCTTGCCGAAGTTTCAGCTAGCTGGAAAGTCTCAAGCACTAGTGGTTCTAGTGATCAATCTTGTTTTGAGGTAGATCCCACTTTTAGATTAATATTGTTTGGTAGAACACTAAGTTTATTTTCAGTTTGTTTCAAACATCTTAGTACATCTTATTATCATCATTTCATTTTCAGTTATTTAAGCTTCATATTTGTTCTTCAAGTTATAACTGCTTCTATTTTATAAAATGAACAAAGTCTCTTGAACTTGGCCAAATCCAAGTCGAAGAGCACTCTCTATCGGAGAGCATTCCCACTGCATTTACCTTGCATCAAGCATATAGATTAGTTTAGAATCTTTTGAATTTCGTCATAAGACGAGGTCAAAAGTGCTCTCTGTCGGAGAGTTGAACAAGTGTGCTCTTAATAATCTCTAAAATCATTCCAACTCACACCCCCATTAATTAATTTATCTTGGTCGTTATCTGACACCTGTATGCTTTGCCAACCTGAAAGGGTTGGGCTAGTACTTAGAAAGATGTTGGACTTGTTAATCTCACAAGTGATAACTTAATAAAATTTTATCCCAACCAACGAACCGGCGTTGCTTTCGAGAGTTACTGAGGTAGTTTCTTGAAACAGGTGGTGCCGAAATCCCGCTGTCAGACTCAGGGGTGGTTAAATCATTGGACACTTATCCCTTCGAAATCTGGGTGGCTTCGACCTATCATCTAAGAGGTTACCAGTATACTATTTTCGGTTGGACGTATATCCTTGTTTCTTGACATCCTAATAATCAAGACCATTAAAACTTCAAATTTACCAAGATAATTTGCACAACGATCTCACAAACAGCTACCTTTCAAGACCCACACATTCAGCATCACATACTTGTTATTCTTTGACTCCATAAGGCACTGGTTATTTAAATATTATATCTTGATCAGGACCATTTGTCCTTGTGGTTTTACTTTATCTTGTGGATGCATTATTTAAACTTCAATTCTTGAAAAGTACTGTCATTTTCGATATCTTTTTTAGCAACGTGGATTGCATCTTATCTTGTTTATCTTATTTATAATTTGGTCTCATCACAAAAACTCCTAAACAACACCCATCTGTATCACTTCATAAAAAAACATTACAAAACATAAGAGTCTTAGTGAAACTCTTTGTAGGGACTACCCCCCTTGGCTTCGTTAGGAGTTAGCCTAAACGGAGGAGCTGGGATTTAGGTGACAGTACCTAGCTCATTGCTTGCCCCCAAGGCCACACCTCTCCCACTTGTAATGAGGAGACAATTTTCGAAAGATTTCCGCTGCTGGTGTGCATCTCGGCGGACAACAATAGGGAAAGAGATACTCTTGCTCGGTGGGGGCAAGTTTGAGAACCGTTGATGCCTGGGAAGCGCCAACCTAGGGTTTGGATACACAAAAGATCTCGAATCCCAAGGTACGCCTCAGTCGGAGTGAGGGTGTAGAGCTTGGTCCCACCGTTAATTTTAGATTTAAGATTGTAATAGTTTTATATTACCTATGGGTTTATAAGTTTGTATAAAGGTTGTTAGACAAAGAAAGGGAAAATCTAATCTAAGTTAGATATTGGAAATAAATATAGTTTAGATGCAAGAGCTGTAAATCTGATCTAAGTATGGAAAGTAAATTGTCGAAAAGGAAACTACAAACTAAGAGCGCAAAATTGACACAAGGGGCAAGGGGGGATGCGAGGGATGGTGGTCGATGTCACTAATTCTTTGCGATTTACGACACTCCAAAAGGACTTTTGAGATTGCTTATTGACTCTTTATAGTATAGGAATTAGTAATTTTACAATAGGATCTGATGCGGGCAAATCTGTAATATCCCTCCAAAGAAAAGTGCTTAGGTTCACCTTATTTTGACTCTAGGGATGTAGTTTACAACTGGTTCCAAACACCTCCAAATGATTTCGAATTTGGGGAGGAAGGTCTTAATGGGGCATAGGACACATTAACACATCTATTACACACCCAAACACCTGATATACCCATCCATGGTTTGCAGTTTGCAAGGAGAGAAGTTTTGGGACAAGACTAGTCAACTTGAGTAGTGGAAATCCCCCCAAGGTCTGCCCCTAATTGCCCTTCCAAACACTGCACGACCTTCACTAATTCTTGATCTGAGACTTGGCTTTGTTATAGGACATCAATGACAATATATGTGCAGCATTAGATTTGGTTTTAGGGTCAAATAGGTATTCCAATGAACAACAGCTTCTAGGGTTTAGAATTTGAGGTGAAAATGGTGGACAGGGAGTTTCGAATTTGGTCATAAACTATAGTGACACTTTAGGGGTCTGCAAACATCATTTGGGCCATCAAATTAACTTCATATGCAACTCATAACATGAACAAATATCTCAGAGAACTCTGATATAAAACAGATACAACATCATCCCAAAATCACTATGAAAATGCTATGAGGAAAATGGCTCGAATCTCAGTTTTGATTGGAAATATCACTTGAAGTACATGGTATTTCGAGCTGTGGCTCTCATGATCTATCCATTACAGAGTTATGCATCCATTAACAAGTTCATAAGGTTGAAACAACAACCTTCCATTATCTATATGCAACAGAAAGTGTGCCCTTGCACATTTACATGACATTGAGAGAAAGATAGTAGAATACGAATATAGGAGAATGAGAGAAGATGAACTCGAACTCAGTTGGGGTCTGAACCTGCATCAAAACATCTCCATGAAGCTTTGAATGGCCACTCCATCAACCAACTTGGATGAGAATCTTGCGCCCTCAAAATTGGTTCTAAGGCAGGGAGGATGAACATCCATCGTGCAAGGACAAGCTAAGCTCTCCAAATGTGCCAAATGAGAAATGATCAAAAGTTGGTCTCCTTCTTTCTTCTTGTCTTTTATTAACCTCCCAAGGCCTCCATAGCTCGAATTCCCTCCAAGAGCCTCATACCAACTCGAATTAGGGAGAGATTCCCATGAATGCCACTTGTCCAACACTTTCTAGCCTTCTTCCATCAATTCGAATGGGGGAATCTTGGCTGCCATAACTCCCCTTGTGCGCCCTCTTGGAGGCTATTTTGTATCAAGGGGTTATCATTAGCATCATTGTGATCTATGCTATCTTTCTGTTATTTCTCTTGTGGCATTAGTCTTATCTCTTGTCTACAGTAAATCTGATATTGTTGACGTTTATTGTGCAGGAGAGAGGGCGCATTGGCTTCCTTGGGCAAATCGCACTTCACAAGATCTACTTCAAATTGCTTCAAATTGATTGGGTTTGCATGGATCATCATCATTAAGGCATCTACAAGGTTACCCAGGTAAGATCCACAGGTTTGTTTCTCTTATCTTGATTCCAATCCATTGGCACAACACATAATTGATAAAACCCTCATATTTCAAACCCTCATTGTTACATTTTCTCAGATCTACTAAGATCTAGTGGCTCCTTGGGTAAGATATTTAAAACCCACCTCTATAGTATCCACGGCATCCCGGATCTATAGTTTGGTGAGGATTGGCCTCCATTTGACCCTCTTCCCAAGGCAACTTAGCCTCTCCAAGCAAGGGCTCACTTCTTGGTTTGGGTGAGTTAACCTAGATCTAGTACATGGGTAGTAGAGATTTCACTTGATTCATAATCTACACGTCCTAAAACCTACCCCTAGACTATCACTTTTCTGATTTCTACCTTGTGGGCCCTATTCCACATTTTAAGGGATTAAAACCCAATTTTGGACCACTTGGTATGTTAAAACTCAGATCTAGTAAGATCTAACCCTTGGATTGCCTTGATATCCTAGATCCACACTATTACTTGCTTAAACTACTTGGATCTAAAGTTTGGATGCCATTGGACTTGTCTTGATCCCATTTATCCCACTCTTAACCCTCCTTGGGCAAAGTCGCACTTCTTGAAGGGATTGAGTTGGTCCACTTGTAGGACATGGGTAGTTGAGATTTTGGTGGATTTGGTACACACATACCTTGAAACCTAGGTCTAGTGGGTCATTTTGTGAAATCTTGCCTTGGGGATAGCATTCCTTGTTTAAGGGATTATGGTCCACTTAGGTCACATCATGAATTATTAGATCTAGATAGATCCATCCATCAAACCTTTAGTAGCCCACTTGTTTTATGTTACGGGGTTCATGATCTACAAGTTAACTTCACTTTGACTCCATTTATCCCAATTCCCGAGGCACTGATCTTTCTCCAAGCTCATTCGACTTTCCTAGATGGTTGAGTTAACTTGTGGTTTGGTCCTTGCTTGGGTTGCTTGAATCCCTTGACATTGTCATATCTTACAATCAAGTTTGTCTTTAGTACTGGTTAGCCCCAATTCAACCTTTAAACTACCCTGCATTGGACACGGTTCCCAAGGCAGTGGATTTTTTCACAATTGATTGGTACATTAATCCTGGATCTCATTTCAAATACTATAAGTCACTCTCACATCAACAATGAACCAAAGCTATACTCATTGAACCCCTTACTCATCTTGTGACTTCATCCTTAGGTCTAAGATAAACCAAACACCTTACAATACTTCACTCATACTCAACTTTGATTTGGTGTTGTGGTTTTGATCTCTCCTGTCGGGAGTAGATCTCGGTCTCCCCCTTTGTTGTCTGGGCTAGATAGCATAAAGTGAAGGTTGCCTCGACTGGCGTGACAACCATCTATTGGAGGTCGAGGTGATCGTGGTTGCACCTTTTGAGTTGCCCTTCCCTATTGCCATCCATTAATGGATACATCCAAAGGGGTAACTACAGTTTAGGTGATAACAACACCTTTACCCCATCTTGCCCAATGATGTTCCCAAGATACCAAATTTCTGTCAACCCAAACTCACACTTGGACAACTTAGCAAACAAAGACTGTTCATGCAAGATTTTCAATACAACTTCTAAATGATGCAAATGTTCCTCCCATGTCTTATTGTAAATCAAAATATCATCAAAGAAAACCAAAACAAACTTACGGAGCTGCTTGCAAACGATTTTGTTCATGCATGATTGGAAGGTTGCTGGAGCATTGGTCAAACCAAAAGGCATGACAAGAAATTCGAAATGACCATAGTGACATCTTAAAGCAGTTTTCTGCACATCCTCCTCCTCAATTCGAATCTGATGGTAACCAAATCTAAGATCATTTTTGGAAAAGAACTTTGCTCCAAATAACTCATCCATGAGCTCATCTATCCGAGGGATGGGGCATCTATTCTTTATTGTCTTTTTGTTTAAGGCCCTAAAATCAATGCACATCCTTAAGGTTCCATCCTTTTTCTTCACCAAGACAACTGAAGAAGCATAGGGACTTGAGCTTGGTCTGATGAGTCCCAATTCCAATAGTTCTTTAATAGCCTTCTCAATCTCATCTATGAACCTTTTTGGGTGTCTATATGGGGGTATTTGGATAGGTGAAGTACCTACCTCCAAAACAATGGTATGTTCAACTCCTCTGTCAGGTGGCCTTCCAGGGGGAAGGTCTCCAAAAACCCTCTCATACTTGTGTAGTAGCTGCCTTATCTCCCTTGGATGTTCTGCAACCTTTATGCTTGGTTTGGTGGAAGTGATTAAACATTCTGCAGCCCATTCAATGTCCCCATTTCTCAATATGGACCTCATACTGTGGGAAGAGACCACTTGGTTAGGATAGGTGTGCATTCCTCTCACTAACATTTTTTTTCCTTTCGAATCTTTGAACTTCATTTTGGGTATTTGGTAGTTCACTGTATGTTCTCCTATAGAGTACAACCATTGTACTCCCAAAACCACATTTGTATCAGCAACATTCACCAGATAGAAGCTATTAGAAAATGTGTAATTTCCTATGGTAAGTTGTAGCTTTGGAATCCATGTGTTGCATTCCATAGAATTGTTACTTGGAATGATGACTGTGAACCCTTCGAATGCTTCAGTAGGTAACTTTCTCCTCTCCACCAAGGCTGCATCAATGAAGTTATGAGTTGCTCCTCCATCTACCAATACCGAAACCTTCTTCCCTTGTACCACTCGCTTGCATCGGATGGTGTGAAAACGAGGCACTCCTGAGAGCACTGCCATCCTCCCTTTTTGGGGTGATGGATGATCTTCTTCTGCTGTGTCATATCCCTCTTCTTGGGCTGAAAGTTGTTCTTCTTCCTCCATGTCCCCTCCATCATCCCCTTCATAAAATACTTCAATGAAGTGTGTTTTCCCCTTAGCACATTTATGCCCTGGTACCCATGGTTGATGACATGTGAAACATAGTTTCTTTCTTCTGAGTTCTTCCTTGCCTGGTCCCTCTTTCTTGTCCTTCCCAAATGAATATTTTTGCCATGGTCTCTTGTCAAATTTGAACTTGGGAGGAAAATTGGGCTTGGGAGGATACTTTGTCTTAGGTAGCACATTTTGCAGATCTCTTGCCAAATTCATGGCATCTTATAATGAAGTAGGTTTGTGAGCTTTAACTAAACCTTTCAAAGGTTCAACCAATCCTTCAGTAAAGAGCAATACCAATCGAACCATAGATACATCAGCCACCATAACTAATAGTTTTTGGAATTCCAACATGTACTCCTCAGGGGTTCTAGTTTGCTTCAACTGTGCTAGTTCCTTGAAAGGCATTTCAGGGTCTTTTTGATCAAATATTTCCACTAACTTGTTAACAAACTCTTCATATGATGTGATTCGATCATGTCCCAAGGTTTTAAGTCCATGGGACCACCAATCATTTGATTCTCCCTCAAGATGCAGAATAGCCATTTTTAAAGCATCCTCTTCAACCATTGGATTCAACTGAA
Organism: Larix kaempferi; assembly: GCA_027924585.1. Lineage (NCBI taxonomy): Eukaryota > Viridiplantae > Streptophyta > Pinopsida > Pinales > Pinaceae > Larix > Larix kaempferi. The sequence continues at coordinate 18,893,193 of BSBM01000123.1, read as the reverse complement.
ATATACATCTAACTTTTGCACCCAAGTATTTGCAGAACTTTGGGATGAGCCATCAAAGGTGGGAAGGGACATTTTACCTATGGCATAATTCAATTTTTTTATTTTGAAAAGGGGTTCTGTTACCTCCTCTCATTTTGAGCTTGTTTGAGACAGTAAAGAATTGATCAAATGGTAAGGTCCTCCTACAATCTTCACTCAACTGCTGCCATTCTGCTAGAACTTCATGCATTCCATATTGGGTGTTAGGATCCTCTTTGGGCTCAAGAAGCTTGGGTGTGGTGGCTCTTGTTGAGCTCTGGAATTCATTGGGTCGGTGAGGCCTTGTTTTTGAGAAAATGTTTTCACCAACTGCCTTCTTTTCCTCGAAATGAGAACTACTGCTTCCTCCTATAGCCAAGTTGCTTCCAATTTGACTTGCCATCAATTCGAACCCTTTCATTATCTGCCTTGTCATGTCCTCAAAAAATGGTTTCATGAATTCCCTAAACTTCTCTTAATCCTCCATCTTTGAGGTTTCTTTTTCATCCTTAGCCATAGTGCCAACAGAGTGCACCTCTTCTCCTTCTTCTTCCTCTTCACCAAAGGTACTTTCAGTTTTGGTTTCTAGGGGTGGGGGATGACTTCTTGACCTCATCATTGGTCACCCAAATTAGGTGCAAGGACCATGCTTTGATACCATTGTAATATCCCTCCAAAGAAAAGTGCTCATGTTCACCTTATTTCGACTCTAGGGATGTAGTTTACAACTGGTTCCAAACACCTCCAAATGCTTTCGAATTTGGGGAGGAAGGTCTTGATGGGACATAGGACACATTAACACATCTATTAGACACCCAAACACTCGATATACCAATCCATGGTCTGGAGTTTGCAAGGAGAGAAGTTTCGGGACAAGACTAGTCAATTTGAGTAGTGGAAAACCCCCCTAGGTCTGCCCCTAATTGCCCTTCCAAACACTGTATGACCTTCACTAATTCTTGATCTGAGACTTGGCTCTGTTATAGGACATCAATGACAATATATGTGCAGCATTAGATCCGGTTTTAGGGTTGAATAGGTATCCCAATGAACAACAACTTCTAGGGTCTAGAATTTGAGATGAAAATGGTCGACAAGGAGTCTCGAATTTGGTCATAAACTATAGTGACACTTTAGGGGTCTGCAAACATCATTTGGGCCATCAAATTAAATTCATATGCAACTCATAACATGAACAAATATCTGAGAGAACTCTGATATAAAATAGATACAACATCATCCCAAAATCACTATGAAAATGCTATGAGGAAAATGTCTCGAATCTTAGTTTTGATTGGAAATATCACTTGAAGTACATGGTATTTCGAGCTGTGGCTCTCATGATTTATCCATTACAGAGTTATGCATCCATTAACAAGTTCATAAGGTCGAAACAACAACCTTCCATTATCTATATGCAACAAAAAGTGTGCCCTTGCACATTTACATGACATTGAGAGAAAGATAGTAGAATAAGAATATAGGAGAATGAGAGAAGATGAACTCGAACTCAGTTGGCGTCTGAACCTGCATAAAAACATCTCCATGAAGCTCTGAATGGCCACTCCATCAACCAACTTGGATGAGAATCTTGCACCCTCAAAATTGGTTCTAAGGCAGGGAGGATGAACATCCACCGTGCAAGGACAAGCTAAGCTCTCCAAATGTGCCAAATGAGAAATGATCAAAAGCTGTTCTCCTTCTTTCTTCTTGTCTTTTATTAACCTCCCAAGGCCTCCATAGCTCAAATTCCCTCCAAGAGCCTCATCCCAACTCGAATTAGGGAGGGATTTCCATGAATGCCACTTGTCCAACACTTTCTAGCCTTCTTCTTCCATCAATTCGAATGGGGGAATCTTGGCTGCCATAACTCCCCTTGTGCGCCCTCTTGGAGGCTATTTTTAGCCCTGACATGTCATATATGTCATATGTCAGCAATCAAGTCTGAACTTTGTCATAAGTGTCATAGAATCTTCATCATTGTTGTCATAGAAGTTAGGGAATCTAGCTCCAAGTGTCACAATTCTTCTATGATGCCTCTTCCTCTTCCATGGGAGTTACTCTTCCACTCTAATTCGACCCTCCTAGATTCATGCCATGAATAATGCCTCTCCAACTCCCCCAACAATGTTAGACTCCACCTTGGATTCGAATGGGTGAGAATAGGATGCCATGTGGCATGGAGAATCTTGCCTTGTGTGGGTCCCACACCACCTATGCGCCCTCATGACCAAATGCCCATTGCCACCTTATTTTCTTGTTATAATTATTTATTTAGCCCCTTTAATATATATTTGTCAATCTAATGTCCATTTGGGGTTTAATGTCCATTTTGGTGCATTCGAGTTCATTTACCTTTGCGACCTCATTCCTGTTCGTTCTTTCATTCTGATTTATTTATTTTGTTCATAAACATCTCTTCAATTACCTGCCTTGCCTCTCCACATGCATCTCCACGACTTGAGTGTATCTCTGCGACTTGCGTGTGGCTCCCTACCAGCCCACACAACCTCTCCTTACCTGCCCATGTTCTCTTTCTTTTTCAATAGATTTAGAGACATGGATTTCCATTCGAACACAGTCAGGTATGAAAGGTAGCACATAGAAGTGTAGAACATGTGTCTCTCGTCTCTCTCTTTGGCATCAACAATAGGGTTCAAACCTACACTAGCGAAGCCCAACAAATTTTGAGTATTCCCCTGAGTATTGACCTCCATTTGCGTGGGCACTTGTGGTTTGAGATTCATGCCACAATTTGTAACCTTTGTGTGCGTGTTGTGTTTCCAAGTCATGTAAACCCTAATCTGTCAAAATCGTAGAAGTTGCCCTTGACCTCAAACGAGGTTTGCAACTCAAATAATGGATTTTGGATATATTTGACTCGCTCTACCAATACACTTCAGAGAATTTGTCTTAAATTGGACGACTATGCGTTGAATGTTCCTTTGTTTAGAATATGATGGCAATGATTTCTATGCCTATATAGTCACCACCTTCTTGAGCTTATAGCTTTTCTCAAAGTATATAGTTTATAGCCTGCTGATTAAATTGTAATTAATTGATTGATTTTTGTGCCCATGTACTCACCACCTTTTCGAGCATATAGCTTGTCTCAAAGTATATAGTTTTCTCTATCTTCTAGCGTTTTATGATTTTCTCTATCTTCTAGAGTTGCATAGAAACTTGTCTCTTGTGCACATTCGATGGCAAGGCCATTCCATCCACATATTTGATAGGAAAATTGAGATAAGGAGATCCTCTGACAACCAAGTCATCATGATTGGATGGGAAGATCAGAGATTGTTGAAGCTGAAAGGGACATTTTCAAGAGCTCAGAAAGTTGCATACCACTCTCAGCATGAAGAAGGTATTGTGTCTTCTTGTCTCTTGTGGCATTCTAGATATGGACATATCAATTATGATAGTCTTAGAATGTTGAAGAAGAATGGTGTCTCTTGTTTTCCCACTAGTCTAAAGAAGTTGAAACATTGTGATGCTTGTATTCTTGGCAAATATAGTAAGCGACCTTTCCATGATTCAAATTCTAGAGCATGTAGAAAATTAGAGTTGATATACTGACTTGTGTGGCCCCATGCCTGTTGCTTCTGCAAATGGTAATAAATATCTCATGACTTTTATTGATGATTACACCAAGATGTGTGTTGGGTTTATTTAGTAAAGCAAAAATTTGAGGCATTTGAAACATTTAAAAAATTTCATGTATGGATTGAAAATGAAACACAATCTCACATTGGCACTCTTTGTAGTGATAATGGAAAAGAATATTCTTCTAATGAATTTGAAAACTATCTTCCTCAACATGGGATTATGCATGAAATAACTGTGCCATATAATCCTCAGCACAATGATGTAGCAACAAGAATGAACAAAAGACTCTTGAATATGGTACGCTCCATGCTATTTTTGAAGAATGTGAAATTGATGTCTTGGGGTGATGTAGTTCCGTATGCAGTGTATTTGAGAAACAAAAGTCCATCTCATGCTCTTTCCAACAAGACTCCATATGAAATGTGGTATGGCTGCATTCCTTCAATGACGCATCTCAAGGTCTTTGGTTTCACTTGTTATGCCTTAATTCCAAAGGAACAAAGAAATAGTCTTGGTGCAAGGAGTTGAAAGTGGTTCTTCTTGGGGCAGTCAAATACTACCTAGGCATATTGTCTTTACGATGAGGTAAACAAAAAGTTTATTCTTTCTAGAGATGTAATTCTTTTTCAAATGAATAAAAATGACAAGTCTGTGGAGAGGTAGCTTGATCATTTGGATAAATTTACCCATGTAAAGACATGCCATGAATTTGACAATGAGATTCCACATCTTTAAGGTTGGATACCTATCTTGGATCAAACTTTGGAATTTCCTTTTGCAACACCATTTCCCCCTCATGAAGAAGTTCCTGCCACTTCACCAGAACAGGAGGTTCAATTGAATGATGTGATTGGGAGGATTGGAAGATTGAATCTTGAAGAGAATGAAGCACCACCAGCTGAGCAACCTAGACCCTCATAGAAACTTCCAAAGTGGGTTATGAAGAGACTTGAAAGTGTTCATCTCGATGAAGTTGGAAAGACATGAACCGAAAGTTCGACAAGAGTTCAACATTAGCACATCAAACACATTGAGTTGTGTTACCTCCCAAACTAGCATGTGCGGTTAAAGCCGAAAAGAAACATTGCAAGCACAAAGGCAGCCTAGAGAAGTTACTCACTGTCACCTCAGTAACTCCCACCTACAACACAAGGGGAACTTCCCTAGGATAGGCTTGCTAAGACTAAGCAATAAAGCACAAGGTGATGTGAAGAGATAGCTTAGCAAAACGGTTTTGTCTTTGCAGTATAAAAATAAAAGGGGTGACAAAAGGACCAAGAGAGTAGTGCCAATCCTACAAGGGCAAATGGAGTCAAGGGATCTAGTCCAAAAGGACGAGTTCATGGATGGTTGAGGAAACTAGGGCTGCATACACATGCCACAAGAAACCCTAACATGCTGAAAAATGATAATAGAAATTAAATTAGGAGGGCTCAAACGATGCCATATCAAAACATTACTAACTAGGGTGTGACTTATGCAATGAAGTATTAGAGAGCAACAACTCTAAATGATGATAGAAGCAAGTTAATGCATTCATGCACAGACAACAAAGGGAATTAGAGGAAATAATTCTCACATAACCCCTTCTAATGAGGTAAGTTACACTTTCAATTGGCCCTAATTAACAAGTTCTAACAATTCTACAAGTCATTAACAACATTAAAGAATAAGAACATTAAGACTTACACTTGATTGGAGATGAAAACCCTTACACTTCAATTCGCACCAAGAAAAGATGTGTCCATGAAGCTCCAAATGAGAGAGAACTCTCAATATCCAACTGTGCAAAGATTGGAGAGAAATTCCTATACAGAAGTTAGTTTTTTTTTTTCTCCGACAATGGCAAAAGTCAAAACCTATCATAACTCAATTGTCAAACTGGCATTGAGGACAACCATCACTGGCTGCTATACCCAAATGCGAGTTGACTCATCACTGTTATTGAAGGAAAACCACACCACCCGAAATTACCCGCTGGTGGTCCGTAAGGGGGCATAATTCCACTTCTGCCATATGCCTCTAGGTCTTGGGCCGTTAACCTGTTTCCTTACATCCAAGGAAGACGAGATCTTAGCCAATCAGAAGCAGTTTAAGGTCTTACTCCAGGACCATATATAGAAGTTAGTGTTCTAAGTTGTAGGAAACGCCCTTCTCACAGTCGTTTCAGACCCGAAAACGAGAGGAAACGCGGAAACACGTGTGGTATGGATTTGAAAAGCGTTTCAGTCCGTACGAAATGCGTTTCACGATTTTGAAACACATGCGTATGGACTGAAATGCGTTTCAGATCCGTTTCATCCTCCGTACGACGCGTTTCAACAAGAAAAAAAGCCCACGGGTTTATTTTGATGCCGAATATGTTAAGTGAGTTTGATTAATTAAATTTTAATTAAAATTTGGTTTCCAGAACCTTCTAATTAGGTTGACCATGCTATAAAACAGAGCTCACGCATTCCTCATCCTCACGCGACTTGGAGTTTAGCTATTTCGACAGCGACTTGGAGACAGCAATAGTCGACTTGACAACCGAACAAGGTTTTAGTGTTTAGAAGGGTGGTTGTTTTGGTGTGATAACCACTGGTTTCATAATTTCTCAAGCAGCCGACCCATCACTGTCATCTACAGTAGGCCCGCACGGTTACTCGTTATGAGCTTCATGGTTTTGGAGGACGCATAGCTTCACTATTTTGGAGGCAGCAAATCGATTTAGTGTTGAGAAGGATAGGCAACCATCACTCATCCACTGTCAAATACAGCCATCAATCATCGATTTAGTGTTGATTTAGGTTTTTTTTCATTGTTTTGGAGACAACCATTGCTCAGTCAGTGTCATCTATAGCAGATATTTTAGTGTCATCTACAGGCAAAGGTATTTTTTCATTGTTTTTGGAGGTAGACATCACTCAATCAATGTCATCTTCAGCTACAGGAAAGAGTTTGTGGTGAGCAGCAACCTGTTATGAAATTATTTTCTAGTTTTCAAAGTGTTTTTGTGAGAGATTATGTTTCTAATAATGTTTTTCTTTTGCAGATCTGTTTTTCAACTTTTTGCAATAGCAATGGCATCCAACCAAGCCACTCAATCAATCCCAAAGCCCAACAAAAGGGCTGACTACTATCCTCTGTGGAGGCATGTTCAGAAAATTACAAGATGTGCAGGTGGTGGTTCATGGGAATGGCAGTGTATTCTTTGTAATTCCCAGTATAAGGGCTCCTATCTAAGAGTTAGGGGACATATTTTGCATGAATCAGGAAAGGGGGTTGAGAATTGCCCAAAAAAAATGATCCAATTGAGAGGAGGAAGTATCAGAGTGAGCAGGATGAGGCTGATAGGCTTAAAAGAAGACATGAACAACTTACTCAAGCTACTGCTCAAGCTCCAAACGTTGAGCCAAGGATTGTGCAAGAGGCTAGGAAGAGGAAAGCAAATCAAGTACAACAACAAGCATCAAACAATCCTACAAAATCACCTTCAGTTCAAGACAACATAATAGCTAAACTAGTAAATATTCAAGGGAGAGAAGAAGCTGAAACACGAATGGCTATGGCCATTTATGCTTGTGGTATCCCTTTCAATGTGGTTCGGTCTCCCTACTGGAAAGATATGGTGAGGGCAATAGACACAACTCCTAAAGGGTTCAAGGGGCCCAACTATGAAAAAATAAGAACAGATGTGCTGAAAAAGAGAAGGCACTTGTGGAGGATATTTTAGCACAGATTCGTGCTCTGTGGAGTAGCTCTGGGGTTACTATTGTCTCAGACGGATGGACAGATACCAGGCGTAGGCCATTGATAAATATCATTGCCACTTCACCAAAAGGAGCAATGCTTATAAAAGCTGAAGACTGTTCAGGGGAGATGAAAGATGCTCAATTCATTGCTGATATTTTAATCAAATCTATTCAGCAGATAGGCCCTAGTAAGGTGGTGCAAATTATCACGGATAATGCACCCATTTGTAACGCTGTTGGCTTAATTGTTTAGAGTAGGTACGATCACATTTTCTAGACACCTTGCATTGTCCACAATCTCAATTTGATCTTAGAAGAGATTCACAGTAAAGTTCCATGGATAAAGGAACTCACAGGTGAGGTGAGGGAAATAATCAAATTCATCACCAATCACCACCACTCTCAAGCAATATTTCGAGAATTCTCCAAATTGGAGTTGTTGAAAGTTGTTGAGACAAGATATGCCTCCAACGTCACCATGTTGCGTCGCCTTGTTGAGGTTAAGCAGGCATTGGTTTCTATCGTGGTGAGTCAACTTTGGGCTGAGTGGAGACAGGCAAATACAGAGTGGGGAGCTATGGTGTGTAGGTTGTGCCTTGATGAGGAGTGTGGAGCAAGGTAGATTTCTTGCTCAAGTTTATAGGCCCTGCATATGAGCTTCTTCGAAGCGCTGACACAGACCAACCTTTCTTGGGAGAGGTATATGATGGCATGGATACCATGGTTGAGAAAACCATGGAAATCATTGCACAAGAGTCTCCTCGGATTTTATTTGTTGATGCTGGTTTTGCTGATTTAGTGTAGAAAATCATTGTTGACAGGTGGAACAGTTTCAACACTCCATTGCAAACTTTAGGACATGCCTTGAACCCAAGATTTTATGATGAAGATCTCATTGCTTAAAGCAATGGGAAAAGGAAGGCACTGCATCAGGATAGAGAGGTGGCCAATGGAGTGAAAAATGCCCTTTTGAGAATTTTTCCAACTGATCTACACAAGGAGGTGAAGGAAGAATTTGCTAATTTTGCTGCAGGGTTAGATGATTATTCAGACATATCAGCTTTGGATGAGAAAAGCACCATGAGCCCAGTTAAGTGGTGGGTTTGTCATGGAGCAAATGGTGTGCATTTGCAAACCCTTTCCATTCGTGTTCTTTCACAAGTGGCAAGCTCTTCATCGGCAGAAAGGAATTGGAGCACCTATGGTTTTATTCATTCTGTGAAGTGTAACAGGTTGGGCTCACAGAAGGATGAAGATCTTGTTTATGTGCATTCCAACCTTCGCCTTGCATCTCGTAAGGGCCCAAAATATAGCAGTGGACCTTGTAAAGATTGGGATGTTGATCCAGGATCTGTTGACTTGGACCTCTCTCTTGCTGCACTAAATATTGAGGAATCTAGAAGTGGAGTTGGAAATACTTTTGGCACTACACATTCTGCTGTTGAGCGTGCTTCTTGTTCTATTTTTGAGGAATCCTATGAAGATGAGGATCTGGATGACTATTAGTCTGCTCATGTTTTAATTTTATTTCTATGTTAGTATGTTTATTGTTCACAGTTTGATACATTGTACTTGTAGCCTCATACATAAAGGCTAATTTTGGATATTTACTATATAGCCTCGTTTATAAAGGCTGCTTTTGGATACTACTACTTGCATGAATGATTCAATGAAATGACATCGACTTGGGTTTATGCGTAAAATCAAAATGTGATGTTACATATATGGTTTAAATTCTATGTGTATCATTTATCATTTATCACTTGCAGCTAAATGTTTATGTTTCATAATAATTTTGTGACTTATATATATATATATATATATCGCATTTCCCCGTTTCCAAAATTTGGGGGAGTCGCGTTTCTGATGTTTCCTCGTTTCCCCGTTTCATGCAACTTAGTTAGTGTTATATACATTAATAATAAATAATAAAAACAACAATAACATAAATAAATTAAAAATAAATATAACACAAATGATAAAATAATGAAATATAAAGAAAATAAAAACAATAATAAAAGAATTTTATTAAAAGACGTAACTTTTCATTAAAGGGCACCTAGGCACCTTTTTATGGGATTTATATTCAGCTCCTCATTTTGTAACAAGGCATCATCTTATCAATCATATATATATACTGTGTAGTAAATATTTTCTACTAGGTTGGCTTTGATACCAATGAAGCATAAAATCTCAAGCACAATTGACTTTCCAAAGTTAATTGTACTTGAGCTTTTATGCTTCATTGGTATCAGAGCCAACTTGATAGAAAAGATTTACTACACAGTAACAAAAAATTATTTAACTTGGTAAATATTGTTTTACTAGACTCTATAATAAAAAATTATCAACTCGGCTTTTTTACTAGACTTGATAATTTTTTTTTACTAAACTCGATGAAGCTTCCGTACAGTTGCCTTCGTCCGTTCAGTCATCGTCCGTAGTACTGCCAACGGTGAAAATTCTGTAAAGGTCCATATGATCTGCAAATTTAGCAGCCATACACACTAAAAATAAAAATCAGAAACTCTGAGGCAATGTAATAGTTAAAATTCAGCAAAAATTGGTTCAAGGAGCACCCCTGTAACTAGAAAAATGACAGATGTGAATTCTCAGGTTGAGAAACTAGAAAAATACCATCAATCGGATCTCAAGATACTCGAGGATAGGTTAGCTCAAATCCAAGTAGATTTATGAGAGGAGATTAAAAGTAAAAATATTGAGCTAAAACAAGCCTTAACGCAAAGTCTTAGGCACAATATTACTACATACATAATGAATGAGATAAAACTGAGTTTGGACAAGTTGATAATAAATTTAACAACACAAATTGATACAAAAATAAAAGATGGAATAGATGTTGGGATTGAGAGATGAGACAAATTCATCATAGACAAGGAATCCTCTGCCAATGTCAATTCTCCAAACACAACCCAACCACCCTCCAGTTCGACAAGCACAACTAACTCACAACCGAGTTCTCCTAAGGTAGCAATTCCACAAACTGGCTTGTGTCCCAATAGCTTATCACTTCTTAACATCAACCAATCACCACCCTTGTCAGGTCACCCAATGTTTAGATATCCAATGAGGTTAAAACTAGAGCTACTAAAATTCGAGGGAGACAAAAAATAGTCACTTGGATCAATAAAGGTGAAGAACTTTTTTGCATACACAATGTTCATTTCGACGATGAAAAAGTAAAATATGCCTAGATGCAGCTTGAAGGCAATTCATATAATTGGTACATGTGTTGGATATCTACCACTAAGGTGCGCTCCTATAGTTGGGACATATTCAAAAATGATTTCTTTAAAAGATTTCAAGGTGTAACATAGAAAGATTTTGTTTTGCAAAAATTACCAGAATACAACAAAAGGGTGATGTGGAAGAATACACACGTGAATGGGAAGCCCTGGCAACACGAGTACCATAATTAATAGACGATCAATGACTCTAGACTTATGTGCATGGGTTTGTTGTCCGCCAAACTGCACACCAGCAGCAAAAATCTTTCGAAAGCTATCTCTTTCACTGGAAAGTGGGGAGAGGTGTGGCCTTGGGGGCAAGCAATGAGCCAGGTACTGTCACCTGAATCCCAGCTCCTCCGTTTAGGCTAACTTCTAACGAAGCCAAGGGGGGTAGTCCCTGCAAAGAGTTTCACTAAGGCTCTTGTGTTTTTAGGTTTTAAGTGTGAATGATGTAGATGGGTGTTGTTTAGGAGTTTATTATGATGAGACCAAATTCAAAGATGAGATAAGCACAAGATAGCAAAGCAATCCACGTTGCTAAAATGAAATAACAAGACTAAGAGTATATTTCAAGATTTATGATCAACTAAAGCATTCACAACATGAAAATTAACACAAGGACAAATGGTCTCGATTAAGATATAAATTTTAAATACCAGTGCCTTATGGAGTCACAGAAAAGATAATTGTGATGCTGAATGTGTGGGTCTTGAAAGAATGCTGTTTGTGAGATTGTTATGAAAATTATCTTGGTAAATTGAATATTTTAATGGTTTTTGATTATTAAGGCTAAAACCAAGGATATCAAAAGAGTAGAACCTTAACCAGGAACAAATACTGGCAACCTCTTAGATGATAGGTCGGGAGCACCCAGATTGCAGAGAGGATAAGTGTACAATGGCTTGACCACCCTCGAGTCTGACAGTGGATTCCTGGCACCACCTGTTTCAGGAAGCAACCTCAGTGATTTGATGCTAGTTTTGGTTTTGGGTAAAGTTTTAATTATGTTATCACTTGTAAGTTTAACAAGTCCTTCACCTTTCTGAGTACTAGCCCAACCTTTGCAGGTTGGCAGAGCATACGGGTGTTGGACAATCAACCAAAAATAAATTAATTAAGGGGGATGTGAGTTGAAATGTTTTATTATTAAGAGCACCATTCAACCCTCCGATAGAGAGCGCTCTTGACTTAGTCTTAAGCCCTGTTACCCCCCATATTGGCAGGGGTGTCCACTTGTCCTCACATCCTTCAGCAGAGGCTTTGTAGAACAGTTTTGCATTTGTTTGCTATCGGGTCATGAAGATCATGATAGGATGTTGGGCAGTTACTGTTGATCATTCACAGTATTATTAGACAGAGTTAGAGGCTGCTTCATAAAGCAGTGATGGAAGCTACCAATGAGCTGTGATCAACTGGGAATGAGTAGAAGTGAAGCATTAACATTGGCCAACTCAGAGAAGACAATCTATATATTTGAAGACAGAATTCTTAAAGTAGAGAACAGTTCTGTAGCAGCCTATGAAAGCCTTTCGAAGGGACAAAAAACAACAGAACAAGAGATGGCGTGGTATTATTTGATACACGAGCTGAGAGCAAATATTGAGGTGGAAATTAGCTTTCTTCGAATTCTATTTCAAAGACATCATCATCTGATGACTTGAAATCTGATAAAATGACAAATTTCACAAATCTCTCCATTTGTTCCGGGAGTGTCACCTGGTGAAGATTGTTTTATTCATGGAGGTTGTGCTTCATGTCCATATATGAAGATGAACACCTTGGATTCCTTGACACAAGCAAAGAGTTTCTTCTCTCGGCTTATTGAGCTCAAAGATTCGATACAAGTTTGCTATCGGGATATTCCATTGCAGATCTTGGTTGTGAGCCAATTTTACACATGAGGCACTTTCGGTCAACAGGAAGTCTGCCAGAAAACCTTGTGTTTCAAGTCCTTAATAAAACTGGCAAGTGAAGAGATTAATTTTGGATAGCTTCCAAACAAAGATTGACTTGTTGCATGCTGCATGTTTCCTGTACAACCATTTTGACTATATCTGTAAGTAATTGAGCATGAATGCTTTTGAGAAGATAATCATAAGAGCTCGTGGAAGAGGGGAAAAGAAACTAAAGAAAATAGGAAGCAGATCATGGATCCTGTCCCGGGGCCATTAAAGAAACTTTTTTTTCTAAAGACGGGTCAGGACGGTTTTTCTGAAATTTGAAACAGATGCATGAATTATTGGTTCTTGTTTTCAATGTGGCTGTGACTCTGGAAATTCGCAGGCCTTTTTATCCCTTTGCTTACACGACGCTCACGCTTATGTATACGGTGTGATTGTGACTATCCGGCAAACACATCTCAGCAAAAGTTGGGTGCACCAACAGCTAATTTGACTGATTCAGAAGGCCGCATTCAATACAAACCCGGGTTAAATCACACGCAGTCAATACCTTCTTTGACACATAAGTCGAAATACGTCCGATTTTCATTCTAAGGATTCGTCAGGCAGGAGTTGTGGTCGTTCTGTGCTGAGTGGGCACGGACTTTCATTCGGAGAAGATGTTGATCGCGCTGGTGCATCAAGCTCCGAGTATCGGGTCGTAGCGAGAGGGGGTTCAATGAATCCATGATGCTCGATTTTCATCGCGTAACAAATCGGAGCATAGAGAACTATCCGCGCGATTATTTAGCAGCTGGATATTGGTTCCACAATGCCAAATGCCGCGGTTTTCAAACGAGGGCTCGGTGTTCAGCATTCTAATCAGTGCGATGGAGGTTTTAACCCACAGTTCTGTTCACAGTCGATTGATGCGTCAATGCAGAGCCCGATTTCCAAAGAAGTTAAATCCACTGATTGATATCAACGCCGGAAACATCATCTTCAGATTCTGATTAATCATCATGCGCCAAATACATCGTGGATTCTCCAACTCACGATTTAGGGGTAGCTCCGCTTGCAATGGTGGTCTGCTCGTATCCATCATCTAACAGCCAATTTCGATGCAGAGTTATCGCCGAGTCGAAGACCTAGGGAGCTGCTGTCGAAGCCGATACATGGAGTTGAGCTCAGAGTTCACTTGGCCGCCAAATAAATCTATCACTCAGTCATCACCAAAAATGGCAGCTCAGCGAATCTCGGCTTAGTGAGGTGAAGTGGTCAGTTTAATAAAAGAAATTATTTTTCATCCTCCTGCTGATTCGAGCATCCCTGATTTTGCGGCAGCCGACTGCTTCAAGTTCCTTTGTGATGACAGATCGACTCTTGATGGTGGCAGCCGATTACAAAGAAAAGCCCCATGTATCCGTCATCTGAATGACAGCTGTGTGCATGCTCGGAGTTCTGTTTCATGAACGCCACGAAAATCCAGGGAGTGCCATCAAATAAAATAGGAGTTCCACTTAAACAAGGACTTGGTCATATATTCGTTGAGGAGAAAAAGGTGGATGATGACCTTTTTACTTTATGTCCATTATTTTATTATTTTTCTGTTCTTTATTTTTTCATAAGAGGTTTTTGCCTATAAAAGCCAGCCTCCTTCATTGTAACCGGATGGAAAAACTTGGGATTTTTCTCCCCTTGAGCGTAATAGAAAAAATATCATGGGATTCTTTGGATAAAGTGAGAGTTCTTTTTCTCTTTGTATGCCATTTTTCTTTGTTTGCCATCTTTCATCTTGTCCGAGGCGATACCTCTCTTAGTCCATTTTTTTCGATTCTTAAGCTGGGATCATATGAATAGAAGGCTAACAATCTAGCACAACTTTATTTGACCCATGTTTTTCTCTTAAGTTTTGCGGCTTTCAGGTGTTCTCAAGTGCAAGAGCTCTTAGTTGGTCACTACATTCACCTGGCAGCAAGGCCCATTTGCGTTCTCTTTTGACTCAATTCGCCCCTCTGATATATTGGCACTGGTCTTTCCTGAGGATTGATCTTCCCTTCTTTTCCATCACCCATTTAAAATACATCTTTTTGTTACATTTGTTTCTCTAAGGCAGCCTCTTCATTCACCTTGCCTGCTTATTGTACCTGCCTTAGCGATCCTATCTTAGGGATACCCCCCTTGAGTTGGAGAAGAGCCAACCTAAAGCGAAGAGGAGAGGAGTGTGGTGACATTGGCCTCTCTCCTGAGAGAGTTGTCATCCAGCTGGTGTGTTACATTTTGGGCTTCAACAACACGCATGCCATTTTGGGAGACAACAAGACCAAAGTTCAAGAGACTTTTCTAATCTAATATGCCTAATGCAAGGGGAAAATGCAAATCTAAAATATCTCCGACAGAGAGTGCTCTTGACTTGGATTTGGCCAAGTTCAAGAGGCTTTGTTTATTTTATTGCAAGTAAAAGCAGTTGTAAAAAATAAATCATATGATAGCTCAACAGATATAAAAGACAACTAGCATGTTACTTGCAAAATGAAATAAGATAAAAAGATTTAGTGTTCTACCAACAAATTTAATCTAAGGTGGGGTCTTCCTCCGAACAAGGTTGACCACTAAGAACCGCTAGCACTTGAGAACTTCCTAGCTAGCTGAGATTTCGACCAAGGCAACTAACGGGGAGAGAGGAGTAACCACAAAAATATGTGGTCCTGCCCTTGAGATGAAATCTCAAGGATACTACCTCAAGTCAAAACTTGGAAGAGAAGTATGACAAAATGAAATAAAGACTACTCTAAAGCAGAAAATGAAAGATCTAATCTAACCAATCACGACACTCTTCCCCAAATGGGGAAGAAAACCAAAAAGTGGAGGCCTCCTCCACTTGAAATTTTTATTAATCTTATACAATTGCCTTTGGGAATTTAACCCTTGAAAGGTCTTTTCTGAGAAACTTAAGCTAAACAAATGATTGCAATAAAACCTGGAAGCCTTTGAAGGCTAGTACAAAAAAGGAGATTGTGTTTTTGTTTATTGCTTGGTTTGGATCTTCTCCTTGAATATGCTTGCTCTTCTTCGCATGTGCTTCAAAAGTTTTATCTCTTCTTTCAAGGAACCTACACAAGCTCGAAAAATATACTCAACATGCACCCATTAAACGTCAAAAATCAAATGAGATTAAAATCTACCAAGTCTAATCTTAAAAATTAAACCCTAAAACATAAAAAATATGAGATTTTTGTTTAAAAAATATTTGTATGGGAAAACAGACCAGCGAACAACAAACTCCTAAAACATGATGGGAAAGAGATCTAAGACTTTAAAAATTTTTAGGAAAATTTTCATGAAAATATTCTATCTTTAAAAATGGAAACTAGACTAAACAATGCAAACTATACTAGTGCAAAAGAAGAGATCTAAAATGCTTCTAAAGCTACCTTTTCAAATGCATGAAACTTGTAAACTAGATGTAAAAAGAGATCTAACTATTAACCCTTAAGCAAACTAAACTATTCAAATCGTTTTTTGGTTTTTGTGTGTGTTTAGGGCTCTTTTTTGAAGGTGGACGAATGGAACCAATGAAGAGAAAACGAATGGAAGGAGACTTGAAAGAGGTTGAGGATGGAAAAAATGAATGGGTGAAGAGGTAGATCTAGGGCAAAAGCAATGGAATGGAGGAGGAGAGAAAGGACAAAACGAATGGGTGAGTGAGGCTAATGTAATGGGGATGGGCTTGAAGAGGTAAGCTTGGAACAAGTAACCAAAAATTTTGGAGAAGTTTGTTGATGGAGGGAGAGGCTAGAGCTCTTTAGAAGTGTTTCTTTTCTTTGAACAATGAATCTTTTGGAAACCTGCAAGACAATCTCGATTAGGTGCTAATAACCATTGGAATACAAAAAACAACTTGATCTCCAAGTCATTTTCCGCCTTATATGAATCCTGCAAAAACCCTTGAACTTCAAACAAGTTAAACCGAATAATACACTTCTATGATTTATAGAACATATATTAAATATTGCAAAACTTGAGATAAGAAATAGGGTGAAGAATATCACCAAGCAATGTGAAAGCTAACCCCAAAGCACTTGTGTAGACCTTAAGTCAATATATTATTCAAAAGATAAACAAGTATTACAATCGTATTTTGGCAGAGTGTTCATGCTCAAAATCTCCATGAAGAGAAAGCCCAAATGGTTTCTTTATATAGCAAAGGTTAGCTACCAAAACCCTAATTCGAATTTGGCATAAGGAGAGCCAAAAACACTTGACAAAACTCCAAATTCCAATCACAAACCAATCAAATCTTGGCTTGGAGCAATATACAATCACATAAGTCGAGTTTCAAGGAGTTGCAACTTGAGAGGAGCCCATAATTTGAGGAAGGAGCCCCATATGCATTGATTTCAAAATCCAACAACCCATTAATCAATTGCCAAATCACAAAAACGAATTTGCATGAAGGTGGGCGAATTTCTCAACTGTAGATCACTCCCAGTGCTCCGAAACTGATCTGAATCAGGTGGGTGAAGATTCCAATCATCATAAATGCTTTTTGCCATGTCATTTTGACTTTTACTTTATTCAATTTGGCCTTTTTTGGAGAGATTTAAATTATCTCCAATTTATTCAAATTTATTACTTCAATTAATAATTTCTCTATAAATGGCTTTTTAGAGAAAATATTAATTATGAGGCCTAAATGACATCTGAAACTTGGGTTTAGTTGGTCCACGGGTCATGTGTGATTTTTGGCTTATGAAACGAGCCATCAATCACTGAATTCTGACCCCGGACAACTGACATATTACAAATTGATATTTCTCTATTTAAACTATAGAGAAATTTATTAAATTTAAAAAATAATTAAAAACCCAAATTCGATGGACCCGGTAAAAATTTTTTGAAATTTTTTCTGAGGGTCCTAGAGACTTGGGACATGACCAAAACCTATTCTAATAGTGTCTAGTAGGCTTATATACATTAGTTGGACTCTAATAACCCCCCATGGCTAAAATTTTCAAAATCGGGCATTCCAGCTTTGGAAGAAGCGAGAGAAAACCTTATCGATTATAGCTCGGCTATAGGCAAAGTATAATTGACAAGGGAAAAAACTCCCTGGAATACCTTAGTTGCTTAATCAAGTCATGGGGGACCGAGACACTCAAAATCCTACTAGCACACTTTATTACAAACCCCCATGGGGCCATGGTCATATCGACTAAAAACAAAAACTGGCTAGCCAAAATTGGCTAACTGCTGCAATCTGAAACCAAGATACTCTGGAAGTGAACACTGATGTGCTCCAACACTGGCGGCTCAATAAGGTTTCAACTATTTGTACAAAATAGGCGATAACAGGGTGAAAACCATACATAAGGGCCGAGTTAGAAATGCATAGTATCACAACTTTGGATAAGGCTAAGTGTAAAGCATAAGTCGTCGAAAATAGGTTTAAATTTAGCAGGTCATCTCAAAAAATATTAACAAGGGTTATTCATGATGGAAGGAGGGCGAATGTAGATACTATGGAGACAAGTGGTCATTGGGTTGCAAATGCAACAATAAAAAATGTTAAAATCATATAGGTTTGAAGCTAAGTTGCATGAAACGTGGAAAAGTTTCTGAGTTTCCGAAACGGGGACGCCTAGAAACGTGACCCTCCCAAAATGGGTACGCCGGGGGAAACGTCGTATATATATATATATTATTTTAAACCACCTCATTGTTTTGTAAAATAATAGGAATGAGACACATAAACAATAATTTAGAAGGAAAAGCACATCTTTATTAACTCAACCTTTATAGATGAGGCTTTACATCCAAAATTAGCCTTTATGCATGAGGCTATACGTGCTGGAAATGAAATAAAACATAAGGTAAATATATAATTACATATAAGCCCCATCATCATCCTCAAAAATAGAACAAGATGCTTGTTCTATAGCACTAGAGCATGGATTTGAAGAAGAGCCAATCTCTCTTTTTGTTTTGGAATGACGTTCTTCTCAAAATGATGTGGACTGTGGTGAATAGTTTATTAGCAGCAACTTGCTTATAAAGTGAAAATTTTAGGTTTTGATGCTTCTAGATACTATTTAGGTGATTACAAAATTAAGTTAAAAAAATAGTTGTTTTTTTGGGCCCACGTAACCAAAACAAATTTGGAAACGCGCCGTACAGGTATGTAAAGCAGTCGAAACACCATTGGCCGTACCGTACGGCGTTTCCAAATCGTGAAACGCCATACGGTACGACCGTTGACGTTTCGTACCAGTGCCCGCGTTTCAGTGAGTTTCCGGTACGGGTATGGCCTTCTGGATAGAGTTTCCTGCAACAAAGGTTTGAAGTTGAAGGAGAATTGGATACCCCCAGTTGTAACTTTAATGATGAAATAAAAGGAAAGAAAGCAATTGTACTATGCGTAGTAAGAAGTGGTTCCTAGGACATAAATGTGCATTCAATCACTTTGTCATTGCGAAATTATAGATGGGAAGTAGAGGTTTTTGTTGAAGAAGGCATGTTAGACTCTGGCAATGTTGAAAAATCCACAAAGGTATTATTGGAAACAATCATATGCACTAAGTAGACTTGGAAGGAAGAAGTGAACCGTTTATAGTAAGATGTACTCCACCTCATCTAAGGAACAATGAAAATTGCTAGAACATTTGGGATGAAAAACCCATGATATAATTTGCAACAATTATAGGAAAAATGTAACTAAAGACATTAAAACTCAAGGGTAGCTTAAAAATTAAAAATATCACTATCCTCATAGATTCAGGAAGTACTCACAATTTCATGGATATAAATCTTGCAAAATAGTTGAACCTTTTGTATACCCTATGAAGGATTTCATTGTTACAATTGCTAATGGGTCAACAAGTGAAGGGAATAGGGAGGTGTCATAAAATCTTTGTACAAATACAAGATTTGGAATTACAAATTGGATGTTATGCTTTACCACTCAGTGGGATGGACATGGTATTAGGAATAGAATGGTTGATGCAATTGGGAACCTACAACACGAACCTCCAAGAACAATTTATGGAATTCAAATGGCAAGGGAGTAGCTACAAATTGTATGGCTCAAGAAGACTACGTCATCCTCTCAAAGAACTTACAAATCAAGAACTATAAAAGTATCTAGCCATGATCCACAATCAAGATGGCTCACCACTTTGGAAGACAAAATTATCCATAATTGCTTTGGGGACAAAGCATTTAAAAAGGGGAAGGCAATGTTATGTACATAATAATAAATAATGAAAACAACAATAACATAAAGAAAATCAAAACAAATATTCAATAATAAAATAAAGATAAAGAAAATAAAAGCAATATTAAAATAATTTTAATATTTTATTAATAGACAACTTTTCATTAATGGGCATCGAGGGACCTTTTTATGGGATATATATTTGGGCCTTTGTTTTGTAACAAGACATCATCTTATCAATCATATTTTTATACATTTATACATATTATATATTATTCAACTTTGGAAAGTCAATTGTATTTGAGCTTTTATGCTTCAGTTAGATCTCTCTTACAATAAAATATGGTTATTTTTCTAAGCAACTCCTTGACAAGCCCAACAATAATAAAAAATGGAGTTGGTTAGGCCTTTGCTAAGTGAAAGGTCTTCACTTCCTCAAGGAGAATTTGCTCCACTAGAAGAATTAGTAAAATAATACAATGGAATCTCTAAGAGAGAGGGCACATTAGCAAAAGAGACCCCTTATACAAAGTCAATGTGTTACAACATGAACTAGTAGGTATAGTTAATGCCCCAAAGAACACAACTAACCCATCTGCAACCTAGAGGTGTTACTCACTGTCACCTCGATAACCCTCTCCACTTTGATTAGCTCTTCTCCAACTCGAGGGGGACTTCCGTAGGTAGGATTGCTAGGCTATGGTAATGAGGGCACAAGGTGATTTGATGAGTTAGCCTTAGCAAAACTTGAGGTCTTTGTTTGTAGTATAGGTGATGGCAAGACCATGAAGATTGGTGCCAATCCCTAAAAAAAAAATGGAGTCTCAAGAATCCATGATAATGTCCTCAAAGGCCTTGTTTGTATATGTTTGACTGGAACCTCTGCAAAGCAAGCCAAGTTCCTACCCCAAAACTATTCAAGATTCATGCAAAATTTCACTAAGGAAGGGTGGCTTTTTGGCACACACCTCCAACCTCTAACCCTAGCTTGCACCCTGTTATCAGCGAAGTTTCACTTAGGTGATTTCAAGTGAGCCTGTGAAGATAGAACAAGTCTACTTGTTCATATTCAGAAGATCAGAAGTCCCAGCAGGCCACCTTGGTCCTTTTTTATAAATAAAATCACATGTCCATGCCCCTGCGGGGAAATTGTAAAAAATGTCTTAGCATGATGGTTTTGTAACGAACTCGGCTTTCCTAGGACTTAGATATCAGTTCGACTAGCCCAGAGTGTTTTTTCCCTTGTCAATTATATGTTGTTGAATAAATGACTTATATTTTTCAAGTTTTTCACTCATACCTCCAAAGTTGGGGTGGTCGACATGATTTCTTGGCCCTAGGAGGTTATTAGAGCCCAAGTGTCAATGTATATTACCATGCTAGACTTTAAAATTGAGTTGTATGGACATGTTCTAGGTCTCCTCAAGTTTTTTTTAAATTCTGAGAAAAATAATTTTTCCCGTAAAATTAGACTATTTTTTTAAATAGTTTAATTGAAAAAATTAAATAGTAATAAAAGTATGGTTTTTGGGCATAATTTGTCAAGTGGATGCTCGTTTTCTAAGCCAGAGCATCCACTAAACCCATAAAGCTCACTTATCCTAAGTTTTGAGTAAGTATTTATCTTAGAAAATAATATTTACTCAAAAAACCCAAAAAGACCAATTTAATTGGCAAAAAAAACATAATGAAGGCAAAATATCAATCCCACGGATCAAGGAAATGTGTTGGAATCAAATCTCCTCTGATTGACAATCAAATCATGGAGAATATTGAGCAAATAGATGTTGATTTGATTGAAGATTGGAGATCCACCAAAGGGGGGGCAAATTTGTGGTTGGAGAGGTGTCAAGTGGAGGTTGAAAAGTGTCAAATGGTTGGAGAAAGGTGTCATTAACCTCCCCAAACCTCTCGCATGTGTCAACAAGCCTTTTCCAAGTGTATCAACTAATTTCTCCAAGTGTCAAAGAGGATTTCTCTTGGTTTTGCTATATAATGAGGCTTCATTCTCTCATTTAAATTAGTTGGAGTTGTGGAGAAGAGTGGTCTTGCTAGTTGTAATCGTCTTATGCTTTGCATTGTTGGAATAAAGAGTTCAAGCTTTGGAGGCCCATTGGTGTAGTGTCTTGTTTTGGATGATCATGGCCATGCATGTTTGAGGTAACTTGTATGTGATTTAAATTTTTCTTGCAACTTTGTATGGTGAATCTAGCTTTTTGGTAGGATTGTTCTCAATCAATAAGAAGGAATCATCTAATAAGTTTATTTCTTGGTTCCTTTTGCTCATATATGTTGAAGAATATAGATCTAGCATATTAATAAGTTTATTTTTATGCTTCTAGTTTTTCTCATGCATGTGCAACTAGATCTCACAATTTTTGTTGCAAGTATCTTTCGAAATAGCTGCAGGTAATCGCGGATTGGAGTTTGAACAAGCTTGTTCTTTCTCTTTCCAAGTTCTCTTTCATGTGGTTTAGTCCAATAGCTTTCCACCAAAAGTTTCTACAAGAGCTCCTTCCGGCATCAAGATCACTTTTCCTTCTCTTTCTCCTCTTAAAGCAATATTTTCTCCTTGGTTACTTGCTAGACTTATAGATCTATGCTTCAATTTTCAATTACTAAGTAGATCTGATTTATGAGTTTAGTTTATGCTTAGATCTAAAATCCTTTCGAAGTTTTATCTTTAAAAGTAGATCTAGCTACGAAGCTATTTCATTTTGCAAGTTCTTTCAAAGTACAAATTTTTAGCTTGATGTTAAATAGATTCTTTTGGGTTCAATAGATAAATCTAGCAAAAGCTAAAGTGCTTCATTGGCTGCCCTCAAAAGCAAGCCAAGATCCTCAAAAGGACTTGTCATTTTGAGTTATTTTCATTCAATATTTATAAGTAGACTAGCTTAGATTTTTTCTATATTTTTTGTAGTTTCCCAAATTATTTTTAAAAGTGATTTTGGGCATTTTCTAACACTAACTAGCTCGCTGTCCTGTTTGACTTTTTAGCAGGTTTTGGCATTTTTTGGTCACAAAATTCAAGTTTGGGCCATTCCGGAGCTTTCCTGGGGCACCCCATCTTCATCCGGCATTTACCCTTTGCATTTTTTGTAAGCCTTTGGAGCTAGATCTGTAAAGATCCAAGACATTTTCTTCAAAAGTTTATTGTAAATCAAAATAAAAAGAAGAGCAAGTGGGTTACCCAACACCCACACTCCACCCCCCCTAGGGGGATTCACAATTTTTTTATGGCGTGATTTTTTGTAACAAGTTTTATTTTCGGTTTAAGCACAAACACACACACACACACACACACACATCATGCAGTATACTTTTTAATTTAAAACATTACAAATATTGTTTTAGTCGTTTCAATTTTTGCTTCAAAGTAATAAATTTGGCATTGCTTTCGTGAAGTATGCTCTCGCCGTCACATAAAGGGCTGTGCATGAGTACATGATCGGATGATCAGAAAAGAGACTCCTTGCCTGTAGTAATTAGCATAACACTTTACTTTAGTTATTTACCTTTTGAAATGAAATGAAACACATATTTAGTTTCCAACTCAAAGTATGCTCTTTCCCCTTGCGGACATTTACCTGGGCCGGTGGGAAATCAGAAAGAGTTGCAACTACTCCATAATTCTTCACATCTAATAAAAATTCATCCTAATAAAATTAACTACCCTGAACATAGTGAAAATCCGACACTCAGACCTTAATCAGTGTGTGGGGAAATTTCTCAGGAGAAGCGGGAACCACTAGGAGGCGACCCCAGGGCACAGTTAGGCTACACCTTTGTTGGTGTAGTGTTGAACACTGCCCTCGAGACTCCATTCCAGCCCACACGTTTTCATGAGGAGCCACCTTTAGTTAACTTTCAGACATTACTCCTTGTACCTCACAGTATATCTGGAGCTCCCCTTTCCCGTAATCAAATCCCATCTCATAATAAAATAAAATTGACCAAGAAGCACTCGCAAAACGTTTACAATACAACAACACACATTTTTCGACTCCATTTTTTGGCACTAATCTTGTTACAATATTTCAAACTTTTTTATCAGATCTTATATTGCTTATATCTATCTTATGCTGTTGATCGTAATTTATATTCTGCAAGTGATTTTTGCTTTCAGTTAAATCTTATTCAAAACTCCTAAAAAACTTATCCAATCATAAACCTAAAGCTTAATCGACCTTAGTAACTCATAGGGACTACCCCCTTTGGCTTCGTTAGGAGTTCTGCCTAAACGGAGGAGTCAAGATCAAGTGACAGTACTTGACTGAGATTTGCCACCCAAGGAACGCAACTAAGCAGCTTGAAGATTTCTGCTGCGATAACCCCCGGGTGCGTGTTCCGGCGGCAACACACCCTAGCCTGTGCAAACTTGTTTCGTAGTTCCTCCTAAGATAGCCAAACTGCAAGACAAGCCACAAGGCTAAACCACAAAATAACAAGATTATTCCACTTGAGCAAATTTACCCTTTAAGTGAATTAGGTCAGCAATCTTACAATGATAAAAGATGCATATTACTTCAATATTTAGCCATCAAGACATCCAAAAGAATAAATCTATGTTGCATGGGTACCCGTACCGGGGGGTCGGGTACACGTACCCGTACCGGGTACTTGGGTACTTCAATGGTACGTTCCCAGCCGTACCCAAATTCAAACTCGCGTACCGGGTACTTCACTTATGAAAACAGGGTACTTGCATGGATTTTGGTATGTCGTACCGCATGTTTGGGTACTCGGGAGGTACGGCCGTTGGGAAATTTACCTTAGCTTGCCGTCGAGGGGGGTTGATTTGCAATGTTCGATGTTTAAAATTTTAAAAATTAAAAATTAGAACACTGAAACACATGTTATGTGGGCACTTACCCCTTACCTAAACCTGCGCGGCACTCCGTTTCTCACTGCTAGTGCTCCGTGCTAACTACTCCAGCGATGCCTATCTAGAGAGCTTCCTGACAGAGGACCTTAGTGATGCTGATGACATTGATCCTGAGGAAGCTGATGACATGGCTTGAGGAAGCCAAATCAACTATCTTGTTCATTGTTCAATGTTTACTGTTTTGAACTTTCTTTTTCATGTTTGGAAATGCCATTCAGTCTTCCAGTCTTCCACTTGATATCTACTATGAGTCTATGTCATATGATTTATCAAATTTATTATTTTATATTTCAAATTTTCAATGTGAATGTTCATATGAATCATTGAAGTTAGAAATATCAAATATACATGTATGATGTGATGTGACATATTTTATTTTTATAAATTTTAATATATATATATATATATATATATATATATATATATACACTAAGTTGCTAGGGTACTCGGGTACTGGGACGGGTACGGGGATGGGTACGCCACTTTTTGAAAGAGGGTACTTGGGTACGTCGGGGTACTGTAGACATATATATATATAAAATTTTCAAATTTAAATTATAATTAATAATTATATTAATAAGTTTTCAACAAGTAACACACATTTGACATTGGTATTGCTGCTTGCACATTAATTCAAATTGAAATTACACATATGATATTGATATTGATATGAATCATTAACATAATAGCATGATATATGTCCATGACTCCATGAATCCATTGTCTACATCCAAAAAATCGTGATCATCCTTTGTCAATATTAAAAAATCGTGATCATATTAAAATTTTATTTAAATTTTGTCACAACTTTCATTAACAATTTAACACCCAATATTAAAAAATCGTGATCACTGATCATCCTTTGTTTACAGAAGCTAAAACAGAACATGACGGTACGAAAAACACATGGCAGAGCAATCAACAGAATGTTACTGTAAAGTCACAAAGTGTCACTTGATCTTCTATTATCACCCTGTGACATTGGGATCTTGGGTCATATGTTTAGTTTTTTGAGCAAGCTTTAGTGGGATTAAAAAATATAAAAACAAGTCCCGTTGCATCAAAGCAGCAAAATCATCATATTTCATGCAAAAATACAGTATATAAAATCTATGATACATTTTTGAATTCAGTAACATTTTACCACAAAGAAAATTAAGGTGAGCACAAAATCTATAGATACCCTGTCTTTGTATTAGTTTGCAATCCCATTGTCTGCTGATAAGCAGTTTGGATTATATCTTCTTTTGTAATGATCATGATCTGCTTTACATGCTGAAAGATACAATTTCCAATCTCCAAAGTTGAGTGGCTTCTGTAGAAGTATAGCACAGTTGAATCATGGGAATGTTTGTGGAATATGCTAGATAATCCAAATTATTACAGATTCTGTGAGATAGTTTGTTGAATTTTTAGCAGTCAGAAGTACTCGCGGAGTACCCAAACTCGCAATACGTGGGCCTTTTTGAAGTACCGGTACCCTCGAATCAGTAACCAAGTACCCGGTACTTGGGTGAAGTACCCTGTACTTAAGAGGTACTCCCAGAGGTACCAGTTCCGGTACCCGGTACGGCGGTACGGGTACCCGATACTGGTACGGGTGCCCAACCCCCCGGTACAGTACCCTGGCAACTTAGTATATATATATATATATAGTACCCCTGACGTACCCAAGTACCCTATTTCAAAAAGTTGTCCCCGTCCCCGTCCCCGTCCTCGTACCCACGTTTCTTGGCAACTTAGGAATAAATCCTTCACACTTCAAAATGCTCTATGAAAAGATATGTCAATTAGGCTCCAAAAGAGAGAGCTCTCCAAATCCAACCATGAGTTCAAATGAGGAAGTGGCTCTCTTTATATAGGAGAGTAACCTAACTTCATTTACAATAAAATAATCATTATTTCCTTAGGTCTAGCCTAGGGTGGAGTAAAATAATACAAAACCCTACTAAAGCTAACACAATCCTAACAAAGCAATTAAATAAAGTGGTCAATTGCCACATGTACAATACAAGAGATACATGAGGCCCCAAAATGAGGGGGCTCCTCCATAAAGCAAGGGAACAAATGTTAAGATGATGCCACATGGCCTCCAAAGGCCCCTTCAAGGTAGATTCTCCAACAAGAATGTGTCCACAAGCAACCAAGATATCTTTAAAATGCAATAAGTTCCAAGAAAGCTCTCTTCACAAGAAGATGCCCACAAGGCAACCGAATGTGTTCACATGTCAACCCACTTTAATCCTTAAGGGTTTCAAGAGGGGACACATTGATAGAGTATCCTCCAAGCATGATTCTTCAACCAAATAAGGAATGCCAATCATGGAAAAGACCCCCTTGACTGAGCGCTCCTCCAATGTGTGCATGTATAAACCTCCCCACAATAAGAGGAGTCTCTTAGTCCTTTCAAAATTTGCGTTGAAAGCTCCCACAAATTGATAGTTGCTTCAAAAAACAGGCCCAAAACCCTAGACTCCCATCAATCAGCCTCCAAACATCATAATTTATCCCACAAAGTAGGACGATCCTATGCAAGGCACTTCTCCATAAGGACAATGCTCTCCTCAAAAAGCCTACCACCATCATCCAAATGGTATAAACCATTCCAAAGATCAGAACTCTGCCAAGAAGGACTCCTCCAAGGCTGGACGTTGCATTAGGTCTGCAAACTAATGTGAATAGGGCTTCAAAAGATGGACTGGCTTCCTTCCAAACACAAAATAGCAGCTGCTTAAGGGGACAGTACCATGAGACAAGCTTGGAACCCTTACAATGGTGGAATACCTTTATCAAATGGGCTGGAGAGATCCATCTAGGCTGAATGCTGGCTTCATATGTTGAATAAATCTGGAACAAGACTTAAACAATGAAGTTCCAAGGCTGTCTGGAGGGTGAAATGACTACTCTGCTGCCCTAATGCACAGGTTTGAAGATTATTTGAACTGCTGTTAGTGCCTTTTGACTGCCCAGAATTGCTGTAGCTTGGAAGAGATGAGGTTCCATTGTGGAAGGAGTTGACAAAGCTGCCCAGAATTCGCCCAGAATCATTAGTTGGCCATGGTTCTGTCCTTCATGCCCAGAATTCACAAATGGGGCCTGTAAGTGTCCAAAACCAGTCCAGAATGTTGACCAGGTGTCGTTGGGGGCTGAAACAAGGCTAATAATTACTTTTCAGGGCTGTCTACTGCTGCTTATTACTTCAGAACTTGCCCAGGTTGAGAAATGGCTGTTGTTTGGTGTAGGAATAACTCCAGAACTGCTCATTTCACTCAGACTTATTCATATTGTGCCTAGATCTGCTTTTGAGAACTGTAACTTTATTGTTGTAGGAGGATAGAAACAGCCCTAGAACTGCTTCCTTTGCGGCTTGGGAGGTCAGAACAGGGTTGGGATTGGTTTATCAGCCCCAGAACATTGCTTAACAATGCCAAGACATGCCTTGAAACAGCGCAGACTTCAGAAGATATGGGATTGCTTGCTTGCTTACTGCACAAACACTCAGAAATGCTCTCTTACACATCAATTCGCGTAGGAATCATGCCCAGAACTGCTGTCCTTGTGCACAAGTCAGCCCTGAATTAATAACCCTGATGCACAGAACTTGGAGAAAGATGCCCAGACTTGTCCAAAGAGCCCAGGTCAGCTTGTTCGTTGCTGTATGAACTTGGAAAGATTCCCAAAACACCCTATGGAAATAGGGGTTTAACATCTTGCTCCAACTGCGGGACATGTGCTCCTCTTGGGAGTTCATGAGAACCTTAGAGTCTCTGCATTTACTTGTTAGCAATGATCATAAATGCAAAAATAAACATCACATCACACAATTCTTCTTCTTCACAATTGCACATCAACTAATGCTCATGCAAGAGCTTATTCACATCCTACCTACCTACCCTAAGCAATGAGGAAATCAACATGTTAGGTGAAATCATACAACCAATGAGCCACCTTAACATATCATCCATGCTAGGGTTTCTGCCCTTTTCTTTGGTGTTGAACCAAGACAAGATGAAATCAATGATGAGCTGAGTACATACAATCGTCCTCATGGATAGAAAGCTAGAGAAATGCATGAGATCATGAGCATGTGGAGTATCGTCAATGTTTTCAAACCCTTGCCATGGAGAGCAATCTTTTTTACAAGCCTCCTCTGTCCAAGATGGATAGGGCTTGAATACACATGTCCATCATGAACCTGCTCTTCAAAACATGTTTGCTTTCCTAAATCATCGTCAAAACCAACAAGGAACCTTGAAGAATTTGGCTAGAAACGATGGTTTAGACTTGTCCTAGGAGAGGGCAAACAAAACCACTCCAAGCTTGCTCTTGAAGAAGGAAAACCCTACTACTCCAAACCAGCAAAGGGGTCTGTTATCACACAACTTGTAGTTGCCCCTAGAGGTATCCCATCCGGGACGGTAGAGGAGTTAGGCAACTAAAGAGGTGACCTAAGAGATGCCACGGTTCCCAATGCAATGCGGGAGTCACGTCAACCGAGGCACTCTTCGCTTTAGGTCAAGGTATAACTAGACCAAGGGGGAGACCCTATACCCCAATCACAGTTGATTGGGCCTAAGCAAAGGTTTCAAAGGGTGAATAAATGATGAGTTACGGAAACCAATGCAAGGCTAAGTGGACCTAATGTTTAAGGTATGGTTGAAGGTGATATAATGGATAGTTAGTGTTTCAACCTATGTATGGTTTAGGCCACTTGATGGAGTATGATTGCTAAGTATAGTACCATATGTTTACACAAGTGGGTCTTGATGCCTTGGGAAGTGTGAAATGGTTCTAGGTGGGCCCACAAGGTGAAGTTAAGTGTGAGGATGGTACTATAGGCTAGATCTAGGTTAGATCTACAAGTTAGAGTTGGTTCTAGGATTACCCATGTGCTAGATCTAGGGTTTGACACTAATCCCAAGAAGTGCGCCTTGCTTGGAGAAGGACTAGTGCCTTGTTGGATGGGCTAATGGGGTCAAGAAGGATGTCAAAGTGTAGATCGGGACACCTAGAAGCCAAGTCAAGTGGTTTGGATGAGATCCAATGGTTGGATCTTACTAGATCTAGGTTTTTTAAAAGATAACCAAAAGTGGACCACAATCCCTTAAAACAAGGAATGCAATCCCCAAGGCGGATCTTGACAAAAGGACAGTATAGACCTAGGTTTCAAGGCATGGGCATTCCAAATCCACAAAAATCTCCAACACCCATTTCCTAGAAGTGGACCAACTCAACAAATCAAGGGGGTGCGACTTGCTCAAGGAGAGTCAAAAATTGGGTTTTGGTGGACCAAATCAAGTCCAATGGCCACCAAAATGTAGATCCGGGATGTTAGTGCCCCGATCTATGTTCCTTCAAAGTTTCGAGTACATCCAATGGGTAGATCTTAGTAGATCTAAGTTTTAAGGTACCAAGAAGATCAAAAGGGGGTTTCAACCCCTCAAAACATGGAGAGATGTCCACAAGGTAGTTTTCACCAAAGCAAGGATATGGGTATAGGTTATCAAGTGTCTAGATGTCAAATCAAATGGGATCTTACCTACCCATGTGCTAGATCTTACCCAACAAGCTTCTCTTAGGAAAATCGATTTTGGTTCAAGAAGGCTTTTTGCATTGAAAGGTGTGTCAATTTTTAGCCAATCACCACCAAACTATAGATCCAACTAGGGGTGGATCCTATAGAGGTGGGTTCTTAATATCTTTTCAATTGCAAGGGTAGATCTAAGTAGATCTAAAAAAAATACCAAAATTGGGGTTTTGATTTAATTAGGGTTTTATGACCAATGAAGATAGAATGGATGAAAGAGACACATACCTTGTAGATCTTACCTCAATTGCTTATGGCCACCTTGCAAGTTGATAGCATTCTCCTATGTTTATATTCAAGAGTGAGATCCAAGTGCTCCAACCAAATCGCCCTTCTCCAAGATAGCCAAATCGTCCTCCTCCTACAAGACAAGATCAAAGAAACAAGTCAAGCAAGATGATTATGAAAATGGTAGAAAGGTGTAATAGAAAGCATCAACTATGTCACGAAGATACAATAATGATACTCCCTGTCACAAGATCAACCCAAGAGAGAATATGTGGATCCCTCCAACAATAACCCTCAAAAAGTCGCCCTCCTCTCTCTAATTCGACTTTCCTGTCAAAAGGTTAGCAAAAACACCAAAATCCACAATGATACATAGAAGAGATACTTTATATTCAATATGCAAGAGAATCCACAATGCAAGAGAGATGTGCTCCACAAAAATCTTCTATTCCAATATTCCAGAGCTCCAAAGGTGAGCTTTACAATGGGGGGTCTCCTCCTTATATAGGATAATAAAGACCAAAACCCTATACCACTTCATAATACTACATCAAATGAGTGGTTGAGATTATAAGATCTCATCATACAATCAATGGCTAAGATGACCCATAACAATATATCACATGGATCACTCAAAATAACAAAAGCGCCCTCACTAAATGGTACAATGGAGGGTGACGTCATCCCACTAGAGGGGTAAAAAGTACAATAATCCACCTCATGATGACTAGGACATAATAAAACAAGCACATGGTGGGGCTAGGAGGCATCAATCCTTACTAGCTCACCCCAAGGCACAATAAAATAATAAAATATGTCCAATATAATAAAAATGACCAAAACTGTCCTCAGAATCCATGACAGTCAAGCAGTAAATGTCCTCCTGTGATCAATCCGGGCATACCCACATGGTGAAAACTGGCTGGAAGGTAGTGATGCCACCCTGGAAGACCTCTGTGAAAACCAAATGCCAAAACCTTGCCTCAATTGCCCAAATCGATTTCCTCAGTGACCACTTTATCCCATTTTTTAACTGCCTCGGGAACTGTGAAAGTGCCAAAACTGCCTCCTAGGGTGCTAGCGCTGTCCATCCGAGCCCACCAGGCTCTCCGGGAGGGGGGATAAATGGTAATAACAAGTGGCTGGACCACCCCCTCCATCATTAGCGCCCTAGGTGAACTGGCCTCTCGGGGCCCCTGCTGCTCAGGCTGGGAAATCAGCCCCAAATCTGGTCAACAAGTGTAAAACTGCATCAATCACTGTCAGAAGTGCCCGGAACTGAAAGATAAGTGTCTCAATGGATCCAGAAGACCCAAATCCACTAGGAATGAGTACTCATACACCCTGGGTTGCCCTAGTGGGCCAGCTGTAGGGTCCACCATATATGGACAATGTATAATCTGCTGATCTGAAATAATAATAAACCTGCTGAACTGGATCAAACATCATCTGCATCATATGTCCATCATATGATATCATCATCAAACATGTGGGACCATAAATCATCATCAATAATCATCCATACATGGTCCACATCATCACGGATCCCAAGAATATATAATCAAGGATAAATCACATCAGTAGACTAAGACAATGTTTCTCTAATCATTCCCACAGCTAAGCTCAAAGTATAAATTCCATTCAGTGGCATTAATCAAGTTAACATATTCCGTGGTTATATAAAATTACTTGCACAATAGTTCAAATGACAAACTCACCCATTGGACATGGTCAAACTGCTAGTGAAGGATGAAGGCTAGGAGCAAGGTTGGGCCAAGGGTTTGACTTGTCTAACTTAACTCAAAAATACTTTGGACTGGGAAAAGGGGGAAAGCTACAAACTCTGTGCTGGACAAAAGAACACGGGGGATGGCTGTGCCTCACAAATGGATAAGTTGTTTAGAGAGTGTTTATTCAACTTAGGCATCATGTCTACATCAAGTTGATCCAGGTTCATTAGGATCATTCAATTTTATTTCCATGGCCTTTTTGGCCTACATAACCCTTCGGATTTCAGATGTGCTGAGAAGCACAACTAGTTGCAGCTTGCATCCAGGGCATGTTTTTCATATATTTATACAAGGTCAGCAATTGTTTAGATATAGATTTTAAGAACCATTGCTTTTTTGGACCTTTCTTATACTCTTCGAGGAGTATTTTTTTAGCTTTTCATTGCTCTTGCCCCTTTTTGTTTCCATGGGCGAATTTATTTAGTTTCCACAGGTAGAACATGAGCTTTCAGTTTTAGCCAACAACATCTCAAGTGACTAGGGGGAGTTCGAGCCAATGCCAAACATCGGGACAACCGACCAGAATGATTTAGGCCTACAATCCAACTTACCAAAGGCAAGTTCTGTCACCAACTTAGAGCCGAGACACTGAATAAACAGGGATGCGGTCCAAACACAGAGGTAGAAAAATGGGGAAGTCCTCAGTATCAGAAAGACAAATGAGACAAGTCAGGGTTTAAAGTCAAACAGGAAGGTCATGTATGGATGGAGACAAGTGAATATGGAGCCTACACTAGCAGACAACTGGTGTCGGGGAAAGACCATGTCTATGTAAGGTGAAATACCAGTAAGTTTTGTTAAATGACCTAAAAGTGCAAGCAATTGTCCATTTTATGATTTACAGTTCATTTTAAATAGTTTGCCACATCAGGAATAATATACCAAGCACATGCCATGATCATGACTAAATCAACAAGATAATAATCCACAGTCAGTGAGAACATATCCATAGATCATACAACATCATCATAATAATCATCATCATGCATCATCTGAAACACTGCTGAAATACATCTCTAGGCACTGAACTGAAACTGTAATGGGATAAGTGGTCACATCAGTCATCAAATCTGAACTCTCAAGGCTCAGCCTTGACACAAGGTCATAAAATCTGAATAATGTACTGCTCTGATCATGAGTGATCCAAAATATATAGCCATGCTCTGGAATAAAGGAAGCTCTGGAATGTGCAGATATCTGCTGTACAAGAATAGTATCCCTGCTACTATGGTGTGATAACAGGGTCATCTTCTTGCTGCCCCAAACCTGCAATCATCTCTGAAAAAGAAGGCTGAAAGTGATGGCCCAAATCCACTTGGTCATCTTCTTGCTGCCCCAAACCTGCAATCATCTCTGAAAAAGAAGGCTGAAAGTGATGGCCCAAATCCACCCAAGGAAAGGGCAAACCAGGTTGCTCCAAACTCATCCTGAAAGGGGGAGTAGGCTGCTGTTCAAAATCTGCGTTATGCGGCTCATAAATCTGCTTTGAATGCCTGAGAAAATCTGCATAAAAAATCCATAGAAGATCCCAGAAAAAATGCCCCAAACGTGGTAGCACATGGCTGAAACAAAAATGTATACACATCCCCACAAGACTGCCCAAAACTCCAGTGATCCACATACTCATCATAACCAAAATTCTGAGAGATAGTGTTAATAAGGTCATGCCTAGGCTGCCTTTACTTTCATCAAGAGGAGGGGCAAGCTCATTTGCCAACTCATCATTCCGCAAAGATTGGTCTTCAAAGGCATCAATAGCATCATAAAATATGTCATAAAATTCAAAAATTTGAGAGAGGCTAAAGCTTGCCATACCCTTGGCTTCAAGTGGAGAAAAAGTGAATGCATGCAAACTTTCACCCATGGGGTCTTCAACATGAGTTTCATCTGATGCTGATCTTCAATAGACTCTTCATGGATTTCTTGGGCTTGACCTTCCACCGACCTCTTCATGGACTTGATCCTCAATAGCATCATCTTCTTCAGCTTCTTCTTGTATATGCCTTCCAAAAAGTTTTCAATGATTTTCCCTTGGTCTTCTATGGGTAATGAGGTGAGAGCTTGAATGTCTTCAACAAATAGGATGCTTTGAAAGTTTGAACAACCCTTTGATCTTCATAATCTGCAATATCAAGATCAAGAATTTTCTTTGGTATGATGATAGGCTTTAGACATTCTACACCCAAAATCTTACACCATAATCTAAGATCAATGCTTGATGGGGGAAGATCACCATACCTCTTTTTGATGCACCCACATAAATACGCATAGGAACTAATTCTTTTGTTCAATTCATCCAAGAGAAGCTTTGAAGGGTCCCTTCTAAATGCAAACATCATCCTGCGAGCCTTTATATTCAACTTACCACAAAGAAGACGTCAAAATATTTGTCTTGCAAGCTTGCAACATCTTTTTCATGATCACATTTATAGTACCTTTTGATCAAGTAGGGAAATGATTTTACCTCCTTTGGCTTCAACCTACAGTACCATTCCCATGCACCACCCCTAAGCAATGAAAGTGCAAATGCCATCATCAAGCCATCCTCACCAACAATGTTGAGGTTAACAACAAAATCCATAAATGATACAGTGTGTTTTCAAACCATAGGAGTTCCATGAAACTTTGGAAGATGACTTGACCATATTTCACTTTGAAAAGGATGTGGATACCCCGGAATATATGAGAAATCTAAATGTCTAATCCAATCTTCAATGATCTTTCCTTCTTTGCATAAAGCCATAAATTTTCTTCAAAACTTCAAAAATATAAGGTGCTAATATGAAAATAACATACCTAATACCAACTACATATGTGTGGAGTTGCCAAGGTGCTAATATGAAAATAACATACCTTATACCAACTACATATGTGCGGAGTTGCCAAGGTGAACCTTCAATGCCTTCACAATGTTGCTTGTTTCACCCTACAAACAAGAAGTTTTCAAAATCTACAAGGGCAAGGGCTTCGTCCCTTCGTGGAGTCGCCATTTGAAAAGAGAGATCTGCAATAATAACCTCCCACAAAATGTCATGAAGCATGATCTTCAAATTTCCAAGAATAAGGATTTATCCCTGTCAATGGTGCGAAAAATGTTCTAGTATGAATTAACAGGTATAAATAATTAAAACCCCAAGGAACATAGCTAGCCTAACTGCAACCTAGAGGTGTTACCCACTATCACCTCAATAACCATCTCTCTGCACTTTCGGTTGGCTCTTCTCCAACTCGAGGGGGGCTTCCCTAGGTAGGATTGCTAGGCTATGACAATGAGGGTACAAGGTGATTTGAAGAGTTAGCCTTAGCAAAACTTGAGGTCTTTCTTTGTAGTATAGGTGATGGGAGGACCATGAAGACCAGTGCCAATCCCCAAGACAAAAATGGAGTCTCAAGATAATCCTTGTTTGTATATGTTTGACTAGAACCTCCCCAAAGCAAGACAAGTTCCTACCCCAAAACTATTCAAGCTTCATGCAAAGTTTCACTAAGGAAGGGTGGCTCTTTGGCACACACCTCCAACTTATAACCCTAGCTTGCACCCTAGCTTATGCAAACTTGATTCGTAGCCCCTCCTAAGATATCCAAACTGCAAGACAAGCCACAAGGCTTAACCACTAATGACAAGATTATTCGACTTGAACAAATTTACCCTTTAAGTGAACTAGGTCCAAGATCTTACAATGATAAAAGATGCATGCTACTTCAATAAGCTATCAAGAAACCCAAAAGAAGAAATCCTTCACACTTCAAAATGCTCCATAAAAAGATAAGTCAATTAGGCTTCAAAAGAGAGAGAGCTCTCAAAATCCAGCCATGAGTTCAAATGAGGAAGTGACTCTCTTTAATAGGAGAGTAGCTTAACTTCCTTTACAATAATATAGTCATTATTTCTTAGATCTAGCCTAAGGTGGAGTAAAATAATACGAAAATCCCACTAAAGCTAACACAATCCTAACAAAGCAATAAAATAAAGTGGTCAATTGCTACATGTACAATACAAGAGATACACGAGGCTCCAAAATGAGGGGGATCCTCCATCAAGCAAGGGAACAAATGATAAGATGATGCCACATAGCCTCCAAAGGCCCCTTCAACGTAGATTCTCCAACAAGAATGTGTCCACAAGCAACAAGGGTATCTTTAAAATGCAAAAATGTCCAAGAAAGCTTTCTTCACAAGAACATGCCCACAAGGAAACCGAATATGTTCACATGTCAACCCACTTTAATCCTTAAGGGTTTCAAGAGGGGACACATTGATAGAGTATCCTCCAAGCATGATTCTTCAACCAAATAAGGAATGCCAAGCATGGAAAAGACCCCTTTGACTGAGCGCTCCTCCAACGTGTGCATGTATAAGTCTCCCCACAATAGGAGTCGTCTCTTGTACCTTTTAAAACTTGCCATGAAAGCTCCCACAAGCTGAATGTTGCCTCCAAAAACAGGTCCAA
The DNA here is from genome assembly GCA_027924585.1 of Larix kaempferi. Classification (NCBI taxonomy): domain Eukaryota; kingdom Viridiplantae; phylum Streptophyta; class Pinopsida; order Pinales; family Pinaceae; genus Larix; species Larix kaempferi. The sequence continues at coordinate 18,856,545 of BSBM01000123.1, read as the reverse complement.
AACCCTAGACGTCCATCAATCAGCCTCCAAGAGTCCAAACATCATAATTTATCCCACAAAGTAGAACGATCCTATGCAAGGTATTCCTCCATAAGGACAACGCTCTCCTAAAAAATCCTACCACCATCATCCAAATGGTATAAACCATTCCAAAGATCAGAACTATGCCCCAAAAGACTCCTCCAAAGGCTGGAGACTGCATTATGTCTGCAAACTGATGTGAATAGGGCTTCGAAAGATGGAGTGGCCTCCTTCCAAACACAGAATAGCAGCTGCTTAAGGGGACTGTACCTTGAGTCAAGCTTGTAACCCTCACAACTGTGGAATACCTTCCTCAAATTGGCTGGATAGATCCATCCATGCTGAACGCTGGCTTCATAAGTTGAATAAAACCGGCCCAAGACTACTCTGCTGCCCTAAAGCACAGGTTTGAAGGTTATTTGAACTGCTGTTGGTGCCTTTTGGAAGCCCAGAATTACTGTAGCTTGGAAGAGATGAGGTTTCATTGTGGAAGGTGTGAAAATCCTCACAGCAGATCTAAGAGATGATGTATCTCACAAGAGAATAATTATGATTAAGCAAGAAAATAGAAGAAGAGTGATACATGCAGTATAATGAGCAACAGAATAATATGGTACAGTAGAACTCAGATAGAAGCAATAATACTTCGGTCATACTAGATTATTAATCACAAATGGACATATAAATAATACAATGCATGAGGAATTCGAATGCCTAAGGTGGCAATTCGAATTAGCCTTCATGGAGTGATCAAAGGATCACTGGAGTGTCATCGGAGCACAACTAGGTGTCCTCATGATCATCGGAGCGCAACTGGAAGTCTTCATCATCATCAGTGGAGTCATCAATGCTCAAGTAACTGTCAACCATCAGTCAAACTAACTCTGGTAGGTGTAACTCAGTGTAACTAAGTGTAACTCAGTGTAACTCAGTGTAACTGAGTGTAACTGAGTGTAACTCAATGTAACTAAGTGTAACTCAATGTAACTAAGAGTAACTGAATGTAACTGAGTGTAACTGAGTGTAACTCAATGTAACTGAGTGTAACTGACTGTAACTGACTGTAACTGAATGTAACTGAGTGTAACTGAGTGGTAGGTGAAGAAGGGCGAGTTGCTCCCTAGAATCAAGGAAGAAGGGCGCACTAAGCAACTGGAGGGCTAAAACTGAATAGTGAGAAGCTCCTGGGGGCTGGCTAACTGAGGGCTAGGTGCTGGACTGATGACTGGGATGCATGCAAAATGCATGCAAACCCTAAAAGGTGCATGCATGACTGAAAATGTAAATGATCAAAATACTGGTGGGACTAGGATGGAGTATAGGAATATCCTAACACCCCCCCTTAATCCATCCTGGGCCCTGGTAACTAAGACCAAAGGTCACCCAATACAATGAATAATAACAATCAATAAACCAAGGAAGTGGGAAAATTTCATGGGAAACATACCCCCTCCTCAAAAAATAGACTGTAAGGCACACATAAAAAAAAAAATAAAAGCTCCAAACTCAAGCATGTGTGATGCTTGGTCATATGTCTGGAGGTATCTTCTTCTTGGGAAGAAGTGGATCATGCTCAAAAAGCATGTGCTTGTACTTGCTCTTCAGATCGAATGTGATGAGAACAAATCCAACAGTATTAGAATGATCCTTGAACCTGTGATTCGAATCAGCTGAGGTAGGATCAAATTTTTGAATGTGCATATAGTCCTTTGTCTTCTCCTTCGAACCACAATGGGTGAGATTATGCCAAAAAGAACTATTACATGTTTGCTTGAAATCAAAATCAGATTTAAGACTTTCAAAACAGTTTCTTGAGATCTCCTTTGAACCAGCAGGGGTGAGATCAAAACTATCATATGATGCATGAGAAATTATCTCAAGCGGGTGGCAATGGCCATATTCTTCAATAACCTTCTGAAAGCATGTGCTAATGATCATATAGTAGTAAATAAGAGATGTTTGCTGAAGAGGAGCGAATGCATTACCTCCAATAGCTGATGTTACCTCCGAAATAATCATGTGATCATGGTGCAAACCAACAAACTCTGGTGCAAGACAGGATTTAGGACCTTCTGCAATATCTAGAGTGTGAGCTGGCACAGAAAGAGAAGAAAGTTTGAGCATGAGCGGAGAATCTGCAAGTTCTTTGTCAACAACTTCAATATGAGATGATACTGGTTCATGATTTGAGAGATCATCAAGGGGAGCGAATGCAACATGATCTGAGAGACCATCAGGAGGAGCGAATGCATCATGATCTGAGAGACCATCAAGTGGAGCGAATGCATCAACTTGCTTGCTTTTGAAGGGATTTGGACCAAATCCATCATTCTTTTTGCCGAATCTTTCATCTAGATGAGCCCATAACTCTTTTGGAGTTTCAATATCAATGATGGTCGGGTACAATATGTAATCGGTCATAGCAAGCATCATTCTTCCAATGTGCATGTCACCTTTATTCAACCATTTAATCTTCTTTGTAGAGGATTCGAACTCTCTTTCAAAATAGCAATCAAAGAGATCATGGCTCTTCAAATATGCTATCATTCTTGGTTTCCATTCATCATAGTTGAATGGAGAAAGAGGAGTAATTTCTTCTAAATTCATTGAAGTTGTAGAAGACCTGCAAAAACAATATAGAATAACTGCAACTGCTACTGCTGCAAAAATGCAGATTCTGCTACAACTGCTGCACTCGAAATCTTGGTAATAACCTGCAAAAAACTCTCAAGAATGGAGATAAACAATACTCTCAACATGCTCTGATACCATGTGAAAATCCTCACAGCAGATCTAAGAGATGATGTATCTCACAAGAGAATAATTATGATTAAGCAAGAAAATAGAAGAAGAGTGATACATGCAGTATAATGAGCAACAGAATAATATGGTACAGTAGAACTCAGATAGAAGCAATAATACTTCGGTCATACTAGATTATTAATCACAAATGGACATATAAATAATACAATGCATGAGGAATTCGAATGCCTAAGGTGGCAATTCGAATTAGCCTTCATGGAGTGATCAAAGGATCACTGGAGTGTCATCGGAGCACAACTAGGTGTCCTCATGATCATCGGAGCGCAACTGGAAGTCTTCATCATCATCAGTGGAGTCATCAATGCTCAAGTAACTGTCAACCATCAGTCAAACTAACTCTGGTAGGTGTAACTCAGTGTAACTAAGTGTAACTCAGTGTAACTAAGTGTAACTGAGTGTAACTGAGTGTAACTCAATGTAACTAAGTGTAACTCAATGTAACTAAGAGTAACTGAATGTAACTGAGTGTAACTGAGTGTAACTCAATGTAACTGAGTGTAACTGAGTGTAACTGACTGTAACTGAATGTAACTGAGTGTAATTGAGTGGTAGGTGAAGAAGGGCGAGTTGCTCCCTAAAATCAAGGAAGAAGGGCGCACTAAGCAACTGGAGGGCTAAAACTGAATAGTGAGAAGCTCCTGGGGGCTGGCTAACTGAGGGCTAGGTGCTGGACTGATGACTGGGATGCATGCAAACCCTAGAATGCATGCAAACCCTAAAAGGTGCATGCATGACTGAAAATGTAAATGATCAAAATACTGGTGGGACTAGGATGGAGTATAGGAATATCCTAACAGAAGGAGTCCACAATGTTGCCCAGAGTTCTCCCAGAATCAATAATTGGCCATGGTTCTGTCCTTCATGCCCAGAATTCACAAATGGGAGCTGCAAATACCTAAAAGCAGCCCAGAATGTTGATCAGGTGTTGTTGGGGGCTGAAAAATTACTTTTCAGGGCTGTCTAGTGCTGCTTATTACTTCCAAACCTGCCCAGGTTGAAAAATGGCTGCTGTTTGGTGTAGGAATAAGTCCAGAACTGCTCATTTCTTTCAGACTTATTCATATTGTGCCCAGATCTGCTTTTGAGAACTGTTTATTGCTGTAGGAGGAAAGGAACAGCCCTAGAACTGCTTCCTTTGCTGCTTGGGAGGTCAGAACAGGGCTGGGATTGGTTTATCAGCACCGGAGCAGTCCTTAACAATGCCAAGACGTGCCTTGAAACAACCCAGACTTCAGAAAATATGGGATTGCTTGCTTGCTCACTGTACAAAACACTCAGAAATGCTCTCTTACACAGCAATTCGCCCAGGAATCATTCCCAGATATGCTTTTGAGAGCTGTTTATTGCTGTAGTAGGAAAGGAACAGCCCTAGAACTGCTTCCTTTGCTGCTTGGGAGGTCAGAACAGGGCTGGGATTGGTTTATCTGCACCAGAACAGTCCTTAACAATGCCAAGACATGCCTTGAAACAACCCAGACTTCAGAAAATATGGGATTGCTTGCTTGCTTACTGCACAAACCACTCGGAATGCTCTCTTACAGAGCAATTTGCCCAGGAATCATGCCCAGAACCACTGTCCTTTTGCACAAGTCAGCCCAGAATTAATAACCTTGATGCCCAGAACTTGGAGAATGATGCCCAGACTTGTCTAGAGAGGCGAGGTCAGCTTGTTCACTGCTGTATGAACTTGGAAAAATTCCCAAAACACCCCATGCAAATAGGGGTGTAACACATCGCTCCAAGAAACAATAAAAATTATCCTCCTTGTGTGCCCTCCAAGATGCTTTGAGATGGTTAAGATAAAGTAACGATTTCTCCAAATGACCACCTCCATGAGCTGAGTCAACAAATAATAGAATATTGACGTAGTTATAACCTTCACATGTGCGCCCTCCAAGATCTAACTAACTTCCAACTATTTCACTTGATGTGCAAGGTGTGAACAAGACCCATTCAAAGATGAACGTGGAGCTCTTAGATGAGCACACCACCTAATGTTCTAGGGGAATGTGTAAATCTATGTTGCACGAAACTCCTAAAATGCCCACGTACTGGTACCGGAAACTCACGAAAACTCAGAAACTTCTTAGAAACTTCTGGGAAACCCCCAAGGGCCCATGAGTGGCTTGGGACCCATGGGAAGCCTAAAAATCTCTAGGTTATCGAAAATGAAAACAAATTAACCTCTTAATCGTTTCTAAACCTACCTACAAACTAATCTATCATTCTTAATTTATTGTAAGATAATGTGTTATTAAAAAGACTATATATATAAATATATATACCGTGTTTCCCCTTACGTACCCATGTGTGGGGGGTCACGTTTCCAAGCGTTCCCGTTTCTGAAACTTGTACACGTTTCCATGTTTCTTTCAACTTAGGTGTAAATGGATGAATGCATGAATTAGATGGTAAAAAACGAATTTGTGAAGATAGGCACAATTACATATTATTTAGTATATTGCCTCAAAATGTGTGCAAAATGTGGGCTGCGACCCTCAAATGTGTGACATATGACTTAAAGTTGTATTCCCTAGTGATTGATTGAATTAAAACTTAGGGAATGAAGCTAAAAAGCCTAATGACAACTTTAGAAAAATGAATGTAGTGCACAACTTAAGGTTTGGGTTTAATTAATGTGTAAATAAAAACATCCCAAACCAGTTTCACACTGGAAATGTTGAAACTTGAAAAGTGGAAATATGACAAAATGACGGGTGAATATGAAATAAAACTTAGGGAAATTAAATCAATATGTGCCATGCGACCTCTAGGAAGGAAAATGATGAAGTGTAAGTGTAATATGGATTTTACCTAGGTAAGAAGTAAAAATATGATGAAATAAGCAAACTACCAAGGTAAAATGATCGAAATGTGATGAAAATGTACACGATACTAGGAAAATACCAGGAAAATGCACCAAAATATGATGAAATAAGCAAATTACCTAGGTAAAATGATGGAAATGTGATGAAAATGTACATGATACTTGGAAAATACCATGCAAATGCACCACCATTCTAGAGGACACTAACAACTAAGAACAAGATATGAACTAACCATGCAACAACCAAGTGAAAGTAGTAACTAGAGAATGAGGAAATAACTAGGTGATTTCCCCAATCATTGATCCTGTTACCAACTTTTTTGTACCATAGTTGGATTATCTGAAGAGCTGCCATTTGGCAAACATGATGAGCGTTTGTATTCCAGTGTGTCAGATGATCTGTCCTTTGTGCCTAGCCAGTTTTGTTTTTCAGTCCACATGACCATGGCCCCACGGGGTTTGTAATAAAGTGTACTAGTAGGATTTTGAGTGGCTCGGTTCCCCATGACTTGATTAAGCAACTAAGGTATTCCAGGGATTTTTTTCCCTTGTCAATTATACTTTGCCTATAGCCGAGCTATAATTGCAGAGGTTTTCACCTGCTTCCTCCAAAGCTGGAATGCTTGATTTTGAAAATTTTAGACATGGGGGGTTATTAGAGTCCAACTGATGTATATAAGCCTACTAGACACTATTAGAATAGGTTTTGGTCATGTCCTAGGTCCCTAGGACCCTCAGAAAAAAATTTCGAAATTTTTTTACCGGGTCCTCTGGTTTTGGGTTTTTTAATTATTTTTAAATTTTAATAAATTTTTCCATAGTTTAAATGGAAAAATTTCAATTTGTAATATGTCAGTCATCTGGGATCCGAATTTAGTGATAGAAGGCTCCAACCTTAAGCCAAAAATCATTCATGATCCCCGGACCAGTTTATCCTAAGTTTCGGATGTCAATTCAGCCTCACAATTAATCATTTCTCAAAAAAGTCAGTTCAGAGAAATTATTAATTAAAATAATAAAAAATGAATATTTGGAGATAATCCAAATCTCTCCAAAATAATCCAAATGGATTAAAATTAAAGGCTAATTGACATGGCATTGGGCATTAATGAAGATTCCAATCATCTCAGTCATCATCCAGTCAAGTGTACAGTCAGCACAAGTAGATCTCTCCAAGTGAATTCGCCCACCTTCCTCAAATCTGCGAATTGATGATGTGTAAATTGATGAGTGGGTTGGTTGGTTGCATTTAATGCCTTGGTAGGCGCCCTCCTTAAGTTGTGCAATCACAAGGATTTGGCTCTCATTGTAACTCAAAGCATACCCCTACATTCAGTCACCTCAACTCCTTGAAAAGCTCACACATTACTTCCATATCCTCACGTATATTCCCTCCTGGAGCTCGATTTTACACATGGCAATAATCTATTAGATGGTGAAGTTTCCAATGTGGAGATGAGGGGCGCCTTGCCAAGGTGGAGGCCACCTCCTCATCCCATTCAATGCTACTCGAATTACTTGGTGGAGTTGCACTCCAAGGCTTGGCTTGACATGGATATGATTGCTTTTAGATGGCAATTTCGATTTGGTGACTAGTGCTATTGGCTTCCTTTGACCCAATTCGAATTAGGGTAGACTAGGCTTCTAGTTTTTGTATAAATAGAGGCTCTCTTAGCTCTATTCTTCATGGAATTTTTGTGCATCATTACTCTGGCAATTTTGTAACAGCTCATAGCAATTGCTATTTTGGAATAAAATAACGACTTTGGAGGTCTACATGGAGTGCTCTACTTGTTCATGAGGATTGTTTTATACATGATAAGGTGATATTGTGCTATTATATTTGCTCATATTGTTGTATTTGGTCATTCTTTTGCTTATAAGTCTTTTTTAAGACCATAGAATGAACATTTGAAGGTACAAGTTGTTCATTGATGTTGTATTTTATGTGATTTAGAAGTGCAGACTGTAGTTGGCAATATTTATGCATCTTCTTGTCCCATCTTATTTGCATACTAAGTTTGACCAAGTATTCTTGTGAGTTATATGTATTGTGTAGATCTATAGAAGTGAAGTGGAGCTTGAGCTCGGATGCATCTTTCTCCCCTTCACAAGCATTTTTCTAACATGTTTTGCATTTCAGGGCTCTCCAAAAGTTAGATCAGTGGTTCAAGCTTGACCTTGAGAAGTTGTTCTAAGATCCATCCATCAAAACACTTTATTTACACTTGGTTACCTTGGTTCCAAAGGCTCTCTTCTTCAAGCCTTCTTGTTTTCTCCTTGATCTAGTTTACTTGATTTGCTAGCCTTCTTCCTCTAGCCCTTCTTCCCCCTTCTCTCTTTCGTTTTGCCCTAGTTTGGCCTCACGTCCTTGCTTTCGTTTTACCTTTCTTTTGGGCCTCTTAGCATTTCGTTTTTGGCCTCCTCCATCCTCTCCTTGCTCTCTTCATCTCCCTCTCGTCTCCCATCCTTTTCCCCTCCTCCTTCTTCTCGTCCATCTCCTTCTAGCCTTTCTTTCCTTCTTTCCTTCTTTCTCCCTAGCTCTTGTCCCTCCTCTCCTTAGCCATCCTATCTCCATTTCGTTCCCCTCACTTTGTCTTCAAAGTCTCCCTTTCGTCCACTTCCTTTAGAGTCCTAGTTTCACACAAAAACACAAAAACAAATTGATACTTAAAAACTTTGATAATTTTTAGTTAGTTCTTCTTTTGTTAGTAGTTAGTAGTTTGCATTTCATTTGGTAAGAAGATTTTGCATTTTGCTCATTCTAGGCTTTATATTTGGTTTATCTACTTGCATATTAGATCTCATTCCTAAAACTAGATTTGCATTTGCTTGTCATATAGATCTTAGATTTCAATTTTTTTAGATCTTAGACTTAGTTAAAAGTTTTGATTTGACTAATATTAATGGGTGCTTGAAGTTGACTTTTGTTGTAGGTACTTGAGAAGAAATAAACCAACAAGAAGAAGAGCAAAACCCAAAGAGGAAAACTAAACAAATAAGAAGATCCAAAATCAATGAAGAGGATGATAAACATGAAGACATAAAACTACTCTCCTTTGTAAAAGCCAATAAGGGCTTCTAAGTATTGTTTCCATAGTTGTTTTATTTCCTTCAAAAGACCTTTCAAGGGTTTAATTCCCAAAGGCACTTGTAACTCAGTTAATAAAAAGGCTAGGTGGGATAAGGCCTCCCACACTTTGTTTCTCCTTCCCCATTTGGGGAAGACTGTTTCATGCATGCTTTAGTTAGACTTGTTTCAAATTTTCTAGTTAAAATTTATTTTTGTACTTAGATTAACTCTCTTCCAAGTTTTGCCTTAAGAAAGTAGCTTGGGATTTGATCCCAAGTGCCACATAGTTTTGTGGCTACTTCTCTTTCCCCGTTAGCATCCTTGAGGATATCCAACTAGCTAGAAGGTTTTCGGGACTAGCGGTTCTAGTGGTCACCTTGTTCCAAGGTTGATCCCACCTTGTTTGTTTATTTCTTGGTTAGTTGTTCAATTTGGCCTTAGAAAGTGTGCACTTGTTATTTCCTTTCATTACTTGTTTACTTTAGAAAACGTGCTTTTTCTTTGCGTACAATCTGCCTCTATTTTTAACAAAGAACAAAGCCTCTTGAACTTGCAATAACCCAAGTCAAGAGCACTCTCTGTCGGAGAGCATACTAATTTTGCATTTTTTTCTGCATTAGGCATATAGAATAACTAAGTCTCTTGAACTTTGTCATAAGATAAAGTCAAGAGCGCTCTTTGTTGGAGAGTTGAACTGTGTGCTCTAATAATTTTAAAAACATTTCAACTCACTCCCGCTTTAATAATTTATCTTGGTTGCTATTCAACACCTGTATGCTCTGCCAACTTAAAAAGGTTGGGCTAGTTCTCAGAAAGGTGTTGGATTTGATAATTTTCGATAACATAATAAAATTTTCACCCCCACAACCAACAAACCGGCGTTGCCTTTTTCGAGACATACTCAGGTAGTGGGCAAAGTTCAAAACCTGGTGGGGCCGAAAGTTACCGCTGTCATAGACATCAGAGTGGTTAAGTCGTTAGACACTTACTCTTTGAAATCTAGGCGGTCCGTCATACCATCAAAAGGGGAAGCCACTGAAAGTATACCTTTCCGGTCTTTTGCTCACCTTGTTGTTCTTAGCCTAATAATCAAGACCATTAAAACTTTTAAATTTACCAAGATAATTTGCACAACAATCTCACGAACAACTACTATTGAGACTTGTATTTTAGCATCCCCAAGCACTACATTTGTTGACTCCATTTTGGCACTAGTCTTCAAAACTTATATGCATTACCTTAATTTGGACTATTGATCATTTATATCTTGAATCATATCGTGGATGCTATTTAAAATTCCAAGTCTTCATTTTCTGTTTATCTCAAATCATTGTGATCTGTAATTTGCAACGTGGATTGCTTTATCTTGTGTTTTATTTAAGTAAAACTGTGATCGTTTATCATTCAAAACTGCTAAACAACACCCATCCGCATCACTCAAACACCCAAAAACATTTAAAACATTGAGCCATAGTAAACTCTTTGTAGGGACTACCCCCTTTAGCTTTGTTAGGAGTTAGCCTAAACGGATGAGCTGGGATTCAGGTGACAGTACCTGGCTCATTGCTTGCCCCCAAGGCCACACTTTCCCCACTTGTAGTGAGGGAATAATTTTCGAAAGATTTCTGCTGCTGGTGTGCATCTCGGCGGACAACAGATCCAACCCGAAGAATGCTTCAATATGATGCAACTGAAGCAACCTCCACCTAACATGATCATCAGAAAGGAGAAGTGGGTCCCCTCCACTAAAGACCCCCATCAACTGCCAAGAAGGGAAAGGCTCCATGAAGAAGTATATCCCAAGTCAATCCAATGCTCCAAAGGTACTAGATGCAAACCCCCGTCAATGTGATAAAAATCACAAGTTTACTCCTCATACAATATGAGGGGTAACAAGTTGCACATGCACTTCATTATAAATATTCTTCAAGAACGAACCCTTCAAGTGATCTATTGTCATACAGTTGATCAAGTTGCTGAAATTTTCACAAAACCCCTCACATGAACGAAATTCTTAAAGATTTGGTCTATATTAGGGTTTTAGGGAGTTGCCATTAAGGGGGTATAGGCTCTAATGCCTTCTTCTCCCTTTTCTACTTTTAAAATCCTTCCATCCTATCTGAAGTTGTTCTTAAGGGGGGGATGTTAGGACATTTTGACACTAGGAGTTATTTTAAAGCTCAACTTTGTCTAATGTGGTTTTTGGTTAAAGTGTGCTTTTAGAGTGGTTCTTGAGTGTGCTTTTATACTTTGGTAACTTCACGGTCACAATCATTTTCTATGCATGAGTGATTTGACGGTTCAAACATCTCCTCGATATTAACAATTCTTGATTTGTGGCATAACCCCTTATTGGTCCAAGATCTCTGTTTAAAGAGCATGGAAGGTCATTTATCCATATGATCAAATTGAGGGATGTTCTTATAAATGATTTTATGCATTAATTAATTGGCTAAGTGTTGTGGACTGTTTCCTTCCTTGAGGGTTTTAACCAAGTAAATCCTAATGTCGATCTTTTATTTGTGTCTGAGAGTGTTAGAGATAGAGGTGTATCTCGGGATATCCTTCATGTTCAGATGCCTAGCATGGAGGTGCATTTTCAGTATAGGCATCAGGATGGGGTAGAGGGTGAGATGAACTCTACCAGGTGTCATGAATCCAGCGGTGGATGCATGCATACCTTTCAGGGTGATTTGCTTTACGTATGCAATATTTTGCATGCAACCTTTTTAAATAAAAAGCATGCAAAAGAGAGATTTTTGCATGCACTCATATTAGGGTTTTGAAAACTCTAATCAATCAGTGAGTGGATATAAGGAGGCTAGGGGTCACCGGAAAGGGTTACTTTGCAGTTTCTTTAGAGAGTGAGGAGATTTAGAGTGAGGGCGCACTTGTGCATGCAGAGGGCGCTTTCTTGAGGAGGGGCGCATCTGCAGAGGGTGAGAGTGAGTGGATTCGAGAGGGATCTGTACCAGCTTGATTCGAGGCATTGAGTAGCCATTTGAGTCTGTAGTGAGGCTATCTGCACAGAGGGAGTTCATAGACTGAGCTAGGGCAACTTCATAGAGGAGAGGGGTGCACTTCTTGAGGAGAGGGGGCGCACTTGTCAGTGGGGTTGTTCTTCTTGAGGCCATGAGGGTCAAGAGAACTAGAGTACTTCTTCTTTAGTGATTGAGGAGGAACAGATCAAACTTTAGCCATAGATTGACTGAGGCAGAGACAACCGGGGCGTACTTCTGAGGAGAGAGGGCACAACTGCACAGTTGGGGGCGTCACTGAGAGATTGAGGTCGCAGTTTCTTCATACAGCAGAGTAGAGTACTGAAGAGGGTTAGAGAGAGCACTCCTTCAGAGGTTAGAGAGTCAGTATGGCTTCCAGAGATTGGTAGTGACAGTGATCGGAGATTCAGAGTTAGAGTAGACAGCTAGTGTGCATTTCCCAAGAGCAGCAGCTGTAACTGCATGTAGATCTAGAGCTTTGACCCGTCAGGCTCTTATTGTATTTCTGAATAACTGATTGTACTCTCTCTATATTATTTGCTCAGGCTTGAGATTGAAGAAATCCCCATAGATGTTGGTTTTCCCCATTTGGGGTTTCCAGGGTAAATCTGAGTTTCATATGTGTGATTGCCATGTTATGTGTTAAGTTGTAAAGAGATTTCTAATGCTTTTTGTTATAAGTATCTTGCATAGCTGTGATCTTCTCTGGCAAAGAGAAGTTGGAATTGCTTGTGGCTTATTGAGACTTGAGGCCTGTTGAGATCTCAGTTTTCCAGATCGAGTAGTGACATCTGGAAAAATTATCAGAGAGTTTGTCTTAACATGTTTGATCTGTGTGGATATAACTTGTTTTTCAAACATTTTATAGGGTTCCAAAAGATAGCTCAAGACATTTTTATATCTCAATAATCACCTAGGACTTCAAAATAAACATCCTCTTGGAAAGTGAAGAAAAAGGTGTTCTTTAGACATGCTCAACAACATCTTTTACTCTATACTATAGTTCTCCTCATGTAGCTTTCTGAGGAGCCTGAGTGGAGACACCTTAGAGGTAGAGGACATGCTGGATTTAGATCGACATACTAGACCATTGATCACATTCTTATGCTTCGGGGCATCGTTAAGGAGGGCATCATCGTTCTTCGAAAGTTTATTGCTGCTTTGTAGACTTTCATAAAGCATTTGACTCAGTCCCTAGAGAGGCAATGTTCCAGAGACTGAGAGACATAAACATTTATGAGATTCTTCTAACCGCCATCATGCGGTTATATGAGACAGTTCTAGGTCCTCTTCGTACAACTCACGGGGCGGTTATATGAGACAGTTCTAGGTCGTCTTCGCATAACTCACGGGGTATTAGACTTCATCAAGGGTACCATCGAGGTCAAGTAGAGATGTCCTCTATCCCCTACTTTGTTTGGGATCTACATTGACGAGCTAGAATCTTTCTTGCAAGAGCACATTTAGGCCGGAGATGGGTGCCTCCTCCATTATGTCTTGATCTCTATTCTTCTCTTTGTAGATGATGTTATCCTCTTAGCCTCATCTTTTGAAGGTTTGCAGAGATAGCTAGATGCCTTGGCCCTTTTTTGTGATCTTTGTCAGTTAATGGTCAACGTGGGTAAAACCAAGGTCATAATCTTTAACGGGTTGAAGAATCTCCTCTCGGATCTTCACTTTCTTTTTAGACAGGAGGAGATTGAGATCACTCGCTCTTAGACTTATTTGGAGGTACAGTTCACTAGGCCTCGTTTCAGTTTGCGACATGCCCTTCAACCTTGTGTCAACAAGGGATATGGATCCTTAGCACTTCTTGAACGATAGTGTTTCAGACATCATTTTTAGGACATCTTGTCCAAGATGTCTCTCATGGACATTCATCCAACCCACAGTTCTTTACGGCTCAGAGGTTTGGGGGTATTGTCTATTTGACTCCGACTGGCCCTTTGTAGAGCAAGTGCAGATCCTTCTCCTTCGTCGCATCACTAGATGCAAATAGATAGCACCTTAGCCCATCATACTTGCAGAGTTCGTTGCTCGATCCTTTCGACTTGAGATGGTGTTCTGCCTAGTATCATTCTTATGTCACATTCAGAGCTTAGCATACTTAGCGTAGGGGCAAGAATTCTACCCATACTTGGCTTACTGGTCATCGGAGACCTCTGCTAGCCCTTCAGGCCGCACTTGGTGCTGGTATGCAGGAGTTTTGGATTTGTTTGAGTTGGTTGGCATTACGATAGACCGGATTCCTTCATTTTAGTATTCTTTGGATGCACTTGGTCACCTCTTGCCTACCAGGAAGGAGTTGAACAAAATCACCCAGGAGGATATCTATAAGTAGTATGTGCAGGTCACATGGGTCAACCCTCAAGGCGGTCTATGTCCAAAGATGGCCTTTTATCTTGAGCATTTCATGGATATGAGGGGTGGACACATTATTTGACCCCACTACACATTCCAGCATTGGGTACATGCTCTTCGTATTCCGTTAGGCTAGTTCAAAGTGGGTTCCCATCGTCTTAGGGTTGAGACAGATCACTAGATTGATTGATCTAACTTGATCTACCAAGTTTGCCACCTTCAAGAGGTTGAGACAAAGGAGCACTTCATCTTTCATTGTCCTGTATACTACGAGATCTGCATACGGTTCCATTGTCTTTTTAGAGAGATTCTTCTCAGGGAAATTTAGACCCTAACCAGTTTCTTTTAATACCCCGACTAGAGATGTTTGGCCATGTATTTGCAGGAGTCCCTCTGGATCTGCTCTCTCGTCCTCCAATCACGTTCATCTACTAGAGCAGTCTCCAGCCAGTAGATTACTTCCTTTTTCCGGTGCTCTCATCTTCGAGGGGCACCAAGAGGTAGACAAATGACAACACTTCTTTCGACTCCAGACCTATTCAGACACAAAGGACCTCCTCCTCTTCCATCTAACCCCAACAACATAGCCAGTCTTGGCCTCGTACCAACAGGGAACCAGCCTCTTCTAGGTCATAGAGGCAGGCACTTCACCCCAGGCTACCTCGTCTACCTCCTCTTCTAGCTCTTCTTCTAGACATGGTTCTATTTTGTGCTTCCTCCAGTCGGCCTCATGTTAGGAGAGATGGTCTTGATGTATCATGACAGACATACGCCATTTGTTTCATAGGCCCTAGATCTACTATCGCTATACATCTCTCTCCTAGATTGGCTCTCCATATTTGGAGTTCGATATCTAGGTTTTTTTCATACTTTTCTTTCTTCGTTTCATTTTTATAGGAGCTGCCTTAGTGCTCCCACTTTGTATTGACATCTTGGTACCAAACAGTTCCATTGGCCTACTTTTGTGGTCATTCGTTGGACATTAATAAAATTATCTTAACTTATCTATCAGTGAAGATGGCTATAACCTTGAACACTTACAGTTGCATCAAAGGCAACATAGTTTTAGCTGCCATGCCAATTCCTAACAACAGCAACAAAATGAGGAAATCCACAGCTTTAGCCATAAGGCCATCAAGTTTAAAGATGAAATAAAAAAATTGCTTGGTGAAGGTCCCAACTTCCCAAGCTAACACGTTTTCTTGGTCCAACCTTGTCAAATCACTACCTGACATGATGTCCAGCACCTAGACCCAGAAGTTCACTTGATAATTTGACTTGGTCAGTAGGAGAGTTCTGTTTGGAGAGAGTTTGGTAGAGATCTTGGATGAAATGAAGGTGAATTGGATAGGGTGGATAAAAGGCATCCGAAGTTGCATTTCTAGTGGTGGTGTTCTTTATTGTGGAACTGGGTTCAGGAGATAAAAGGAACCTCAACCACCCTTAAGTTGATTTCCGGGAAGGAGTAGAAGCTGAAGGCTTGTCATCTAATTGCTAGTAGAGTAAGGGGATGGCCTCAATGGCCAACTATTTTTGGACTCAGAAAGTCGCCTGACGTGTGCTTTTACATTTGTGTACAGTTAGAAAATTGTGTGTTGTTTAATAAATAAACCTATTAGTTATGAATTCAGATTTTCTTGGATCATTGGATGTCCTATTACAAAGAGTTGTCTACTTTGTTTTATTTCTTGAATATACTGGTTTGAAACTAGAAACACATTTTAACTTAGCAAAGCAGTCTGTTGTTAAAAGCTTCCACAAAAGTACTTTCAGACATATTACTTTTAGGATGTAAAACTAATTTAAGAGTAAACATCAAAATCTGCAAGGCATTGAGGTCTTGCTTCCCTTCGTGGTTCTCCACACATTGGATACAATCACAATGCACATGTGTGGAAATCATTTAAGATTCCCCATTTCTGTATTCAATTTAGGATGTGTTACATATTTGCCACTCTTGTCGTAGAAGTTCAGATGAATTTTTCTCTTTTGATAACTTTAGTCTCTTTTTCTTATTCTTTCTAGATCTCAAATATTAAAAACTTGTAGATTATTTGTGGCAGACTCATCATCGTTTTACTCTATATATATTACTAGAAGAATTAATCTTTTCCCTTAATCTTTTACAGGTGAGTTTTTGCTTTTTGTTACCTTGTACTGTCTTGAAAACTATCTTGCATATTTTGGACAGGCCATTTTAGGGAGTAGCACTAATTATCATATCAGTAGTTTATTGCTTCTAGGAAGCATCTATTTCTTAATTGCATTTATGAGAATCTTATGATGTGTATTTTAAGATGTGGGACAGCTTCACTTCAATTATTCATTGTTTCATGTAGACCCTGTATCACTTGTTCGAGATCATGAGCTCAAGCAGCAACTTTTGGAACTAGGATTCACTGTGCAGAGCTTCAATGGAGATTTACTATATGAACCTTGGGAAATATATGATGACAAAGGACAGGCTTTTACCACCTTTGACCCGTACTGGAAAAAGTGCCTAAAAATGCCTTTTGAACCTGAGGCACCACTTCTTCCTCCTCGGCGATTGGTGCCACCTGCAGGTAAGATTATTATTTGAACAGGGATGCTCTGAATGAATTGGCCATGCACATGACATCAACCATCTTCAGTTATCTTTTTCAATCAATTTCTTTCCTCAAAATTAGTGGGCATCAAACATAGATTAGTGAGAGATTCTAGGATGTAAATATTATTATGCTTAGCACTTTATTCCTTTCATTACTTCATTCCCAGGTCTTATCCAATTTGCACACAAAGACTGGAAAACTGTACGTGCTGTGGGTGAAATAACAATTAAATCTTAATGTCTTCCATTTCTTACATTTCTAGGGCATATTCAGTTCTCAGTAGTTTCTAATGTGTCATTAAATACCTATGTGTAGTTATTCTTCCTATGGGGTTTCTTTCTGGGTACTTCTTTTCACTTCTCAGCCTTGTCATTCTTGAAGCATCTTCTTCATTTTCTAAAGCTGAAGTGGCATTTAGCCCAGTGCATAGAACTCTATTCTCTTCCTTGGGAGGCAATTTCTAAATTTTGTGCGGCAACTTGATATGTATTATGAACACAATACCAGCTATGCAAGAAAATACTCTCACACAAGAAATAATACGTAAGTAAGTATGGAATTATGAGAAGAGGATTGCTGGAAACTTGTAACTGTACACATGCTGCACACTCATTTGTATTACTACATATAGTGTACAGAATTGTGGGGAGAGTGATCAAAGTTGGCCATGTCTTCAATACAATAGAATAAAGTCGGGGGGTGATCAATTTAGACTGAGTTGCCCAAAAGAGATCAGAATAAAGTACAAAGTGTACTAATGTACAAAATATAAAAGTATTAAGATAATACATGTTCACTGATGTTGACTAAACTAAATCAAATCCTCTCTGCTGAGAGGAATTCGTCCCTGATTTTTGCTGAAGATGGGTAAAGTGCTTCTCAAATGCCTACTAGGACAACTACTTGGCTTGAGTTGGAAAAGTGCCTTTGTGGCCCACCAAGTGAGTGGTGATTTGACTTGCCTAGTGGGTATGGTGTGGATATCAAGAAGAATATTTTCAGGAAGTAGAGCTTAAAGATCTGGAATTGTGGCCTCATGATGTGTGGTTGCAATTGGCACCGTTGCCGAGGACCTAAAAGAACAATGACGATGTTCCATTAAAGAGGGATTCCTGGTTGAATGAGAAGCCATTTATCTTTCAGATACATCCAACATCCTTCGTGTGGCTTAGGTACGTTCTTGTTTCATACTTTGGTGAGATTTGTTTTGATCTAACTTGATAGGTCTTGTTGTCCGCCAACATGGCATGCGTGTTGTTGAAGCCCAAAATGTAACACACCAGCTGGATGACAACTCTCTCAGGAGAGAGGCCAATGTC
Source organism: Larix kaempferi (assembly GCA_027924585.1). Lineage (NCBI taxonomy): Eukaryota > Viridiplantae > Streptophyta > Pinopsida > Pinales > Pinaceae > Larix > Larix kaempferi. Next base: position 18,838,531 of record BSBM01000123.1, on the reverse strand, counting down.
ACCACACTCCTCTCCTCTTCGCTTCAGGTTGGCTCTCCTCCAACTCTAGGGGGGTATCCCTAAGATAGGATCGCTAAGGCAGGTACGGTGACAGGCAAGGTGAATTTGAAGAGGCTGCCTTAGGAAACTCTTGTAACAGAAATGTATTTGAAATGAGTGATGGAAAGGACGGGAGGATCAATCCTCAAGAAAAAGGCCAGTGCCAGTACCAGAAGGGAACATGGAGTCAAAAAAGAGGACTCAAGAAAGCTTTGCGCTTCATAAAAGTGAGATTTGATCTAATACGTTACATAAACAAAGACGAGGAGAATATCAGTATAACCGACTACAGTCTATTACTCCTATGATCTTCTGAAAACACAACGTCAACAAACAACTTGATCCCAAATGTTTGCCCAATGGACTAAAAATAGCCTTCTATGTTAGATCTACTCTACAACTTAAAATGGAAACACGCAGCCATGCGAAGAGAAACCAAATCTGTCCATAAACCCAGCATGATATTTTTCATTAAGTCCCATGGGAAAAGAAGAATCCTAGAAAGTTTTCCACGCTTTTACAATGAAAGAGGCTGGCTTTTATAGGCCAAAAACCCTCTTATAACAGAAAATAATAAAATATTAGAAAGAAAAAGGTAGAAAAAGTGAATTAGATTCACTTTTTTCTCCACTAAAGTCTAAGAAAACCAAAGCGAAACCTCCTTCACTAATTGTGTGCACTATAGGGCCAACAAGACTCCTAGTTGACTGGTTGTTCTATACTGCCACATCATCGAAGATGCCCAACAAAAGGTTGAAAATGTGGATGGTGAACCGAGTTAGAGAGAAAAGCACCGCTCCAAATCATAAATTCAGGAAATTACCGACACTGACAGACGCCAATTCTTCTGCCTGCACCAATGTAACAGTGGTTTGAAAACCCGTGATCTCTGTCCATCGTGCTGAAGAATTGTTGAACACCGAGCTCGATATAATTGAACATGAGTAGGCATGCGGAAGAGGCGTGGAAGTGTATTGGCGGTTTAACTGAGACTGCTGAAAGACTCGTTGTCATATGCTCGATGTAACCAAATGCAATCGGCTATTTATCAAAAGAAATGACACCTGCTTCAATCCTAACTCGCACCAAGTGAATGAGGGATGCATAAATCAGCACGTAGGCCACCATCTCTGCATATCCACGGGCCATGATTTTAATGAAACAACAGTGGTCAAATCAAAACGATACATGGGTCAAGTAGGTGTATAAACGCTGCTAAAATGACTGCCGGTGTCACAACATTTGCCAGATGCGACTTCATAACCAGCAGCAGCCCGGATCCAAAAATTTATTTAGATATGACCTCCGATTTGCTTAAGTTAAGTTGAACCCTGAGTTTATTGGCATTTGAATTTTAAAACTCTGCATCGATCTGTTTGACGCCAAAGGAAAAAACCCACGTATCTCATCACCATAAGCCGAGGGCACTTATGTGCATAGCTCTGTCTGCTTTCGATATCGAGTGGTGGATGGCCCTATGCTTAAACCGCAACGTGGAACTCTGGCTGCCAGTGTAGCTCGCGATGATCTATCAACAAATCTGAAATTAACCGCCAATTGATTGATGTGAGGAAAAAAGCTCTGATGCCTATAAACACCCGAGTTTTTTAATGTTCCACGCTGCCCCTGTGCGATGCGGAAATCCCCATGAAGTGAACTCTGTCGCTTTAACTTCCACCGTTATCACATAGCATGCACTCCCGGTAAAAATAATGCTTTGTGGAATCTTGGGATTCTCTTCACCCAGCACCAACCATGCGATCACCATTCAATGCTTCTCCAAGAGCTTCTTTCTTTTCAACTACGTGATCTGGAGCACAGAATGGCCAATAAAAATAACGCTATGTCTCATGTAACACAGCTCAACCATAGCCCTCGCAAAAATTAAGTTTCAATGAGATTGTGACTGACTTTGATCTGAGAGTTTCTCTTATCGGTGAAAAGGGCTGCTCCTTTAGTACAGTAAACTTCAGATCGGGCCTGTCTGGAAATCTAACCTCCACAGATTCGAGAAAAGGTAATGGTGCCCAAAATTCATGCACACCTGAAATCCTGAGTCTCCACTTCATGGCCCATAAAGAAGTATAACAAGTCTTTAACAGTATTTCTTTTCTTTTCATAAGAGCCATAGTATTTTCAGAGGATCCCTTAAAAATGCACGCCTGGACCTGCTGCACTTTTATTATTTCAGTATTGCCATCAAAATTGTGCAGCAGTCTGAAACATATAAAAAATATGTGTATTTCAGGCCAACAGATCCCCAAGAACAGGGTGAAGGTTTGAACTCTTGATTCTAGATTCTCGACATGTCTCCATCTGCTCAATAAGTGTGTCATCGTATATTGCAGGGGATTCAACCACCTTTAACCATGTAAGATTTCTGTTGCCATGATCCAAAACTGATCCTTCCTGCAAATTTAAACAAATGTCTTTGCTGCTGCGCCTGTGGATACCCCTGCCAAAATGGTGGGTAACAGGTCTCACCTGGTGACTCCACTGAATAAAAATAAAGAGGTACTCTACAAGAACAGGTCCAAGAGGTAAGTTTTGCTTTCTACTTTGATGGGACTATTGTTAAGAGCTAACCTTGCAGGTCCTATTTGGCGACTCCATTAAAGGAAACAAATCAAAGAAGTGCAATTGAAAACAACAAATCTCATCTATTGATAAGAAGATGATATGGCATCCTTTTATGAAACACAAATGCACAATCGGTATGGTCCACTGGATTTCTCAAATATTTCGGGATATCAAAATTAGTCAGATAACTGTGGTTGTAGCAACTAGCAAGTCCATCCCAATATTTTGGGAATACGAAGATACACTTGTAGAGCATATTATTATGTTCAGAGAATTTCTTGTGGCATGGGATGTTGTGGACGAGGATCTTAGAATGAAGAGGTTCGCAATATCTCTTGATTTGCAAAATAACAAGGATGTGGGAGATTTGTATGATGAGCTTCCTCACAAGGGGATACCTTCACTCTTGCAATTGGTCAAGGCATTTAGGAAGAATGGGATCCTAATCTTGACAAAGAAGTTACGGAGGCCATGATTCCCTTCCCAAGAGGGAGCATGTCTAAGAAATCCTTGAAGATTTCGATCCATTCATTGTTGTAGGGTTGGAAGACTATTTTGCTCCTCTTGATTTGTCAAGCACTTCATATGAGTTACCAAAGACATTCGTGGACGAATTCTATGATCGAGGTGATTATCCCGTAGACCATGTCTAAGAGTTTCTGGCAAATACTCCAGATTGCAGTATCAAGGATGAAGACGCCTACATGAAGTCGTTGTGTTGCATTTGGGAGGCAAGGCCCTTTCTTGGTTTAATGACGTGGACAAAGGAACAATATCCTATTTTACAGAATTGATAGAGGTACAAGAGATGGATGCCCTACATCGAAGAGGCGAAGGGCTTGTTCAAGAAAGAAAGCCAAGTAGAGGACCAAGTCCTTGAGGGAAATATTGAAGAGGTGTTGATGTATATGTAACTGAAGAATGTATTTTACCCATGTGTATTGTATTCCTATAGAGATGTTATTATTCCTCTATACGGAAGTGTTGTCATTTATATTGCAAGTGTCGTAACTTATACTTGATGGGTTATTAGACCACCTTGATGGGGTCGGTCCTGTATGAGTCATGTGGGTAAATGGGTTATTAGACCACCAAGTGTGGGGTCGGCCCGGATTAAGTTAACCATAGGTTATTAGGCTAAGCTAGACAAGTCGGCCCCATTAGTTTATTGGGCAGGACAGGACAAGTATAAATAGAGATCGGGAGATCTCTATTTGATCACTCATTACTCACACTTCTCTCATTCGGAAAGTGGCGCACTTGTGAGGAGGAGGATCTGTTGCTAGGAGAAGACTGTCTCTTGTACTTTGGTTTTATCATTGCTCTTTCTATCTTTGAGGAAGTTGCGGGGTTTTTCACCTTCTTGGTTTTCCCCGGTGAAACTCTGTGTCTCTTGTGTGTCTGCATTATTGTGTCCATGATTGATATGTTGTACATGTTATTCTCTTAGTTAAGATCTTAGATCAGATTGAAAATTTTGAAAAACTAACAAGAGGAACATAGCAAAGTTGATTAGATCGTCCCAAACCTAGAAGAGCATGAAGTAGACCATCATGTGGGCCAAATCACCATTACTTTGGGGTTTTCTTCATATTTCACACCATCATGATCATATGTACCAATCATCCGGGGCTACTTCTCATGGTCATATGTACCAATCAGCCTGGTCATGTGGACCCAACACCATTATTTTAGGGGTTTTTTCACACTTTACACCAATATTACTTTGGAGCAACCTTAGGGACTTCTTTAAGGGCTTGCTCTATTTGTGTACAACTCAAAGTGTCTTCTCGTGAGGGCGATGCATAACCTCTACGCCATAAGGGGACCGCTTTGAAGTTATATACATTTATGCTTGGATTTTGACATCAATGACAACCTTATTCAATAGGTTATTGTGTCTTCTCCTCATGGTGTGTGGGGCAAATATTTAGCATATCTGTGATGTTTGCAGCTGTTCTTAAGATTGGTATAACTGGGCATGCAACAATTTGGGGGATTCATATCTATCTCATGGATTAACTGAATTCGATTACAGATAGCTCATCTTTTCATTGCTATTGGTTGGTAGATCACCTAGATCCATGAACTTATTTTGAATCTCCGACTGTGTTTTTTTTTAGATTTGATCTGTAATGTCCTCTTCTGCTAAGCACAGAGGACTATCCCGCTAACCTATCTGATTCCCATAGGTTCGAGCGGGCACTGACATTCAGGGCATTAACTGAGGATTGATGCCATTTACACCATAAGAAGATCTTACACATGGTTATTAGATCATCAGTAGATAAATAGGGGCCATAGGAACTAGGGGCCACTTGCATGCATGGCGTGCGAGCCATACTTCATGTTGCATGCACTGAAACTCCTTTATTGAGCTTCCGTGCACTCCAGAAGCACTGCATGCAAGTCAAGTGAAAATTAGAAGATAAAGCGACCTAATCATGTAAAAGTTAGGTCAGGCTAGGTGAAAGTTATAAAAGAAAGGTAAAGTGAGTGACTAAGGCCTGCTTTTATGATTATTGATTTGAAAAGTCAATTTGGAGAGCTCAATGGGCTATTTTGGGTTTGTTGTCCTCCGAAATGGCATGCGTGTCGTTTGAAAGCCCCAAAATGTGCAACGCCAGCTGGAATGACAACTCTCTAAGGAGAGAGGCCAAATGTCACCACACTCCTCTCCTCTTCGCTTTAGGTTGGCTCTTCTCCAACACTAGGGGGGTATCCCTAAATAGGATCGCTAAGGCAGGTACAGTAACGGGCAAGGTGAATGGAAGAGGCTGCCTTAGAGAAACGGATGTAACAAAAGATAATTTTGGATGGATGATGGAAAGGAAAGGAAGATCAATTCTCAGGGAAGGACTAGTGCCAGTATCAGAGAGGGGCGAATGGAGTCAAAGAAAAACTCTAAAAGGACCTTGCTGCCAGATGAATGTAGTAACCAACTAAGAGCTCTTGCACTAGAGCATACCTGAAAACCACAAAGCTTAAGAGAAAAACATGGGTCAAATAAAGTTGTGCTAGATTGTTAGCCTTCCATTCAGATGATCCCAGCTTAAGAGTCGAAAGCAAATAGCTAAGAGAAGTATTGCCTCATGCAAAATGAAAAATGGCATACAAATAGAAATGGCAAACAAAGGACGAAAGAACTCTCCATTTATCCAAAGAATCCCATCATGATATTTTTCTATTTAGCTCACGGGAAAAAAAAACTTCCAAAATTCTCCATCATTACAAATGAGGAGGCTAGCTCCTTAAAAAGGCCAAAAATCCTCTCATAAAATAAAATAATAAAGTAAAGAAAAAGTGATGTCCACTTTTTTCTCAATTAAACTAAAGTCTAAGTCGATTCATAACTGAAGAGATCATTTTGAAAACAGTCCCAATGTAATCGGTGGCTGATGAAATCAATGTAATAGCTGGCTAATGAAAACAGGCACACGTGGTCGACCGAATGATAAGCCCATGGCTCCGAAACCCCACGTAGCTGAAGTGTAGACGGCTGCCAATGAAACTGTCTGTCACAAAGCATGAAACCCCGGTTCATTTCAATCTCTGCTATTGATTAATTTTGAACACCGAGCAGCTAACAACAATAAAAAACACACACAGTATGACTGTGAGATCTTGTGATCAACTGCCACCTGGCTAATGCATCGTCCTGTTTGAAAAACCGAGCCCTGGCATTTGTTTCGATCTGGAGTTTACTTATGAAAACATCAAAGAAAAGCGAATCCAATAGCTGCCACGTGAAGTGCCAATGAACAGCTTTGCGTTTCTCATGGCGTTAACCTCAGATTCGACTTCTACCGCGTCGACTAGATCGTTGATCCGAGCACTCGATATTAGTTATGGATCGATTTAGGGTAGACGAGCCACTACCAACGCGAGCATGGGTTAAAACTGGTGGATAAACACTGCGCCGAATCGGTTGCCAAATAGAATACGGGTGATCAAGACTGTAATCGGCTGTGTTGATAAAGCGCCCGTTGGACTTTACGAAGACGATATACTGTCTCCACACTAATCAATCGGCCGCCAATTGAAAATTCTAGCTTGACAGTGCGCTGGTTATGGAATAAAGAACGCGGTTTTCAAACAAACAGTGGCCCGAAAAAATGTGACCCCCGATGCCTATCTTCCGTCGCGCTGGTTTACTTATTGAACACCAAGCTGGTGGAGATATTCGATGATGCATGAAATCGTGTGGTAGGTGGACTCGGTGCTTGCGCTGATTTATTTAATGAAAAACTCTGCATTCCCGACTTGATGAAACAGCAACGAGACCTTTCCACTGATTACCGATCAACAACGTGAATGTTGACAAATTCTAGCTCGAGCTGCTACAGGATTTCTTATAACTTCATTGATTTTTGCAGGTAGATGACAGGTCTAACACTGTCCCCTTATGAGATGCACTAGAGTATTCGTGGTCTTCGTTCCAAATTTATCACCAAAAAACCATTACCCTGAGCATGGAGTCTTGACTCCTTTAGTGCGTGCAATTATTCCATCTCGGTTTCCCCGTGTGCACTACCATTCATATATGCAAGTTTTCCCCCTTGAAATGGGTTCAGGACTCCCTAATTTTCCCAGATTTTCAAGATTTCCAAGTATGGATGCCTGTTGTATGGCATGCTTCTCTTGAAAAGGCAACCTCCCTGTTCAACATATGCCTCATAGCATCAATATTAAAAAAAAGGATCAGATATGTGTTATGCCCAGATGTTCAAAACCAATGGTGAGATGATAGACTCTATTGCCACTGACGTTTCATCTGCCCTAACTGCTGCCTACATAGTCCCCAAAACCAGATGTAATGTTTCATTTGAAGCCCCCTTTTAAAAGAGCTGTAATGGTAGCAAAGAGACTACTCATATGTAGACGTAGAATCTCTGTATCTGTTCGAAAAGAAATTGTGAGAATGCTCTGCAAGCACCTATCTTTACTGGCGAGGAACATCTAAAGAAAACATTGTCATAGCAGAATAAACAAGAATCTCATATCTGCCCTCACGTTGAAGGCTTGAGCTTGCCCATTTGAAGATCTTAATAGTATGAAGGCACCTCCACCAAGGCCACTTGATGCTGGACTCACCACACCGAGGCATAAGGAGGTTGCTACAGCAGCATCCACTGCATGTTCTGCTTCTACAATGTCACCATTTTCCTTTTTTGAAATTGACCACCTGTCTCAAGTGATGCTCTGCTATTATCAGTGTTGGAAAATGCAAAAATACAAGCAAGAGCAATCACTGCCACTAGAAGCACTAGTGAATCGTGAACTGGTGTCATCTTTGAAAGCAATAAAACCTAGTGAACCATCGAGGGCTTAACACGCTGTTCTGACTGATAGTGGTACCTTTAATTGGCAAGAAGTGAAGTTTAGACAAGTTTCGAGCAGAGCAATCGTTTGCTGATACGGCTTTAATGAAAAGATACCGAAGATAACCCACTCTGGTCACAGAGATCCCCAAACTGCTGATTGCCAGTACAGTGACTAAGAGATCTGTATTTGTATTACCATCAACTGTGACCAATCCTTACAAGGCCTCTGTATCTTCCATTCTGTATGACGAATCCGATTTCTATTGCACTTAAACTCTGTGATTTGATGAGGCATCTCCAGATCCCATGAGTTTTCCTAAGCTTTGCGTTGATTCCATTTAAAATGGCGTTTCCAGAATTGATAAATTTAAACATGAGTCACCCTGTAACGTCTGCGTTGATTTCAAAATGGGAGGTAACAGGGTTGAGGGCACACACTCAACCATTCAATGTATTTCGGTAGCGAAATCTATCTGCCCTAGTCTCTATCAGGGTTGGATCATCCAGATTCAGCATCGCTATTATCATCAGGTAACATTCTTCAGCATTCTGCAGGGTTTGAGCTACAATTTGGATTGAAGGAACTCGTCTCCCTTGCTTGGGAAAATTGCACAAAGAGAGATCTCTTTGTATCTCAGTCTACAGGGGTCTTTCCTTCTGCATGTTGGCTTCATTCTTCCGAGAACACCACTATTACCCTATCCCTGGATGAAGGGCTTCTTATTTGGTCTTCAGAGCAAGTTATCAGCATCTCCCCTTTTCAGAAGACGTCCTCTCTTGCATGGGCGACTTTCTCAGAGGAGGGTTCACGCTTTAGGCCTCAGAGTTGGTGCATGGTTTGCATGCAGCCTCCATTGTGATTAGAGGGGGATTATAACCCCAATAAACACCTTCCGGAGCCATCTCCCATCAGTATGCCATCCATTCTTCCTTATCATCACTGAAGAGGGCGCATTAATTACAAGGGCTCATTCTTGGAGGAGAAACATTCCATATCTTGCTCATCCACCGGCACAATTCTTGCATGCTGGTCTCATATTGACGTATATCCACTCCTTCATCTGATGGTATGTACATGCATACTTTCTATCCCTATTTTATAGCATTTTTGATTATTTGGGTTACTTAGGGGTTGGCAAACCCATGCATCTGCATGCATGCGCATGCAAGCATAGTTCAGCACATGCATTCATACTTCAAATATTGAGCCATAAAGACTACTAGCAAGCAACAAAACTCCATAAAAAGAAAAAATATCAGTTTGGGATATTACATGATCATAGATTGCTTGAACAAAAAGATTGATTTTGCATCGTTTGCATCAGATCAATTTTACACCATATGTAAACGCATATGGAGCTACACCAGATTGACCTCAAAATTCATGGAGCAAGACTCAACATGGCATCTGAGCACCTCTTCAAATCATCATCAATTCAAATCATCAAATCATCATTTGGGAATTGCAACATGTAAACTGGTCTCCTCTACAAACTATTCAACTATTCATGGGATGTTCAACACCTAAGTGTGTCCAAATTCAAAGAGTGCTTGGTGAGCCTATTTGTTCACCAAATCAATAGAAGATGCCAACTTCTTCTAGTAAAACCAAGGAATGTTCAGACATGGCAGCTGTTAACTTCCAAAATTGGTATAATTATTCAGACTTGTGATTGAGGGCGGGTGAGTCCCTATGTAGTCACAAAGTCCTAGATCACCTCTTATGTGATGTTATTCTTATCACATTATGAGTTGTGAGTTGTTAATCAGATCTAGATTTAGAGGTGACTATCATCCATGTACTATATAATACCATCATTGGTACGAAGATCAATGCTAGAGACTGGCTAAAGCCTTTTCCACCACTTTTTGCATTTTGTGTCTTGCTCTATGGTTTAACAATTATCTTATGCTTAGGCAAGTTAACTAGTCTCTTCTTGGGATATTCTGAATTTTCTGCAATTTGGAAATTACCGTAAAAGATAGGAATTTCCAGATTTAGTTAGTCTTAAAGTTTCACTATTTTATCATTGATTTAGATGAGTTACTAAGAGTTTATTTTCTGCATTATTACAGCGAGCATTATAATTACTATTTGCAGAAATTTTTGGGGAAATTACATAGTTTTAAAATGTTATTTGAGGCATTTTCCTAACTTTCTAATTCTGAAAATTTCTGCATTTTAAGATAATTTGCAAAATTTAATTTCATTACTTATATAACATAAATCACTCATAAGACATATAAGAGGAAATTACAAGTGGTTTTAATCACTAGCCCTTCAAGACTAATTACTAATACACATAATCTAAGTGTTGATTTCGGTTCATGTTTATTGCTTAGTAAATTGGCATTTGGGTCCATCTTAAGTAGTGATTATTTCTTGTTTTGTTAAAGCAATTTGATATTGCCCCTAATTATTTATCATATCATTGGTTTGGTTGGATGATTAAGACATAACTCTCATAATTAAGAGCTAATCACCCTAGGTCTATCATAGGCTCTTTGGGCTTGCCCTTAGACCTTGTGGTACACCTTGGACTCATTACTAAGTCACAATAATAATTGTTATTTCTAACTTGTGGATTTGGTAATAAGTCTTTTATTTCAGTTCTCAGGCTTCTGAGAGCAAAGTTATGAGTAGAGTCTTCCGGATCCATCGCATAGAATTTTTGAATTGACGTTTCAGACCAGGCCAGTGTGGTCCATCATTAGGAAAGAGAGATGAGCAAAGATGATGAGGAATTTCTGATCTTTAGGAATAAATAGAGTGATGCAAGGATAAAAAAATCAAGTCTTTGATCCTTGGATTTGGATACAAGTCTTTTATTGCTTCTTGCTTATATTGGATATCTATTTGAATAGAGTGCCATTTGACTTTACAATTGCTATCGTTTTATTTCAAGTACATTCATTGGCTATTCTTAAACGTCCAAGCTGATGCTATATCTTTATGATGTTTAAGTTATTTCTAAGTGCTTGAGCTTTATTTATATCTCACGTTGTATTTATTAGCTAGTCTAAATAATTTTAAGATTGTCATATCTTCCATTTAGATTTAAACAACAAATAATCAAGTAAGTTGGGCTACCCCCTGGCTTGGATTTAGAGATAAAGCCTAAAGTGAGAGGTTGAGAGTTGAGGTGGCAGTAACAATCAATCTTGCCAGTTGCCACCTAAGTTGTGCTAGTGGGTTGGGACTTTTACCATTTACGTGCAAATTGGGCGGCAACATGCTCCATCATCAAAAGACTTTAAAGATGTTTCAAAGGTGTTCCGTCAAGATAATCAAAAGCTAGTTCAAAAGATGCAAAAAGAATTTGAAAGGGTTATTGCTGATAAAGATGAAAAAATTTCTCTCCTTAAGAAGCATAGTCAAAGTTTGATTACACAAACGAAGAAGCTAAAAAATGAAAAAAAGTCACAACAGGAAAAGGTAGAGGAAGTTACTAGCAATAAATTAGTAATTGATAAATAAATAATGATCGACCTTGTTGAAATACAAAAGCCATCAGATGTAAAAAACCAGACCTTGAAAAAAGGAACCAATACAAACCCAATCGAAATCTTATCAACCAAGAAATCCCCAAAAGTATCAAAAGGAAAAGTTTCCAAAATCAAAACACAAGATACAAGGATGCCTTATCATCATCCTAATTATAAAGGTCATCAACGAACTAACCAAAGACAAAATCAATATGCGAAGCTAATTAAATAACCTACTATATTGAAGAGAAGTTTAAGTGTGGAATCTTATCTATCTTCAGATCACATAAGTCATTGCTCCACATTGTTGCAGAAAATTGAATTCGGTTGGTTTGACCCATTCTCAGTAAGACAATTCTACTTAATGCTTCATAACTCATATCGTCTTCTATTGTCAACCATCACAAAGACAAGATTAGAGGATCATGAGAAGGCATTACAAGTGAAGACAACAGATAAGTCTTTTCCATTTAATATGCATATGCATACACACCATCATAAAGGTCATTGTAATCATCCATCCTTTTCTATTCTTTATTAACCATATTTATTACTGTCCTATATAGATTTTTGTTTGTTGTCCTTATGTTGGATATTTGCAAATAAATGAAGTTATGAACTGTTGTTCATTCCAATACATCTATATAAAACATCCCAATGATAAATGCAATGAAAAGAGGAATGGTGTTCCTTGGTGCAATGTCTCATAACCATAGCCAAGAAGATTTCATCACATGAGATAGCATTAGTATATGGAGGATACCCTCATCCACAAGGGTCCTTTTTTCAATCAACCAATAACTCCATTGGAAAGATACAAGACAAGAATATTAAGAGTTCATTACTCAAGCTTCCAACGACCATTACAAATGGAGGAACCATGCTTTAATAATGTTCTAGGCTCAAAACCTCCAACAATAAAATATTAATTTCTAAGCTAAAACCCTAGATCTATCCTAGGAATGCATAAACAAAGATTATCTCTCAACTAACTTGAGAGGATAGAGTCAACAATATATAAATAATAAGTGGTATTGACACATATAAGCATCTCCAAATGTGCTAGCTCCATCAAGTGGGACGAATCCTCGAAAGTGGGCGCAAGACCAAGTCTTCATCTTCAATGACCTCATATATCTCATCAAGGAAAACCGATCCACCAACTAGATCCTCAAAATGTGAGCCAACTACATCCTCTGTGTTGTTGATTAAGTCCCCAAGGTGGATGTGCCATCAGGGATGCAAGATAAAAAGTGAAAAGACCAAGTAAAATATCTCAAGTGTGGCACATGTGGCTCCCAATGGTGGCCATCCTATTAAAATAGTAAAAAAATAGTCCAAGTATGGTCTCCAAGGTGTAACCAATCCTCTAGAAAGTGCCAATGGATCCATTTGCAAGGAAGGCACTAACACCATGAAGAGAGGGGATGGGCCCATCAGCACAAGCAAGGTATCCATAAAATAAACCATGCACCTCAACATGTGTGCCACAAAGATGAGTGCTCCACCTAATCAAGCCTCAATCATTCTCAAAAACATCACATGTGTGAACTCTAGCCAAATAAGCAAAGGCACTCCATGTGTAACTGTAGGCCTATAATCAAGTCAAACAAGGGTTAAAACAACTGCTAAATGCTGCAATCGTCCTCCACATGTGGGCTGTAGGGGAGCGCTCAACCGAAAGTCATAGTACATGTCATACTAATGTGGAGCATGGTAGAATACATCAAAATCTTCGAGGGTGCTCACACTAGGAAGCCTCCAACCAAAGGGAACCACCCCAAACACATTTAAAAACATGCTAGAAGCCTGTATAAAGAGTCAGCATGCCGGACCCTCCATACATGAATGGTATAAATCATAAAAGTGTCCCATCCTCATACAAATACACTCAACATGCTAGGAGACCATCCACTAGGCAATCTGTACATACTCAACATATGAATCAGGTCCCATCACCAACATATCACTACAATATTGAAAGACATCACAATAAATCTGGTGCTTAACAATGATCAACCGATGAGATCCGACTGGGATATAGGAGCATAAGCAAATAACTCTGAACCAGCCACACTCCTCTAGACATCGCACAGGCACCAAAGTGGTCAGATATACCATAAGGGCATTGCTAGGGGGAGTACATGTGTCTATAGATAGCCCCCATATCTCTATACCGTGATACCACTTAAACTCACACTTAAGGTGCAAAATATTCACCATAGTGAAATTCTAATTGGAACTTGAAAGAGTTACCACTGTCACCTTAGTACCCTCTTCTCTCACTTCAGGACTTTCTACCAAAAGTCCCTTGGGGGACTTCCCTGTCTTCACTGGTCTCAATAATCAATGCTGTTCAACGTATGGTTACAGGGTCTGCTCACTAATTTGCATGAGGGTTTCTGACTGCTGAGTATTTTCAGATCATGAGGATAGCAAGGGAAGAGTATTAAGGGATTTTGAAAATTGCAATATGTTATATTTCCAGCCAGATTTTAGATGGTGATGTAAAACATAAAATTTCCTGCATTTTTTTTCCTGAATTACATGAGGGATTAAATAATTACTAATCTGTTGTATATATCTTAATTTTTGGCAATAAAACAGATTTGTAATTCAATGAAATTGCCTAGTAAGTTGATAACTTAATTCATGTGTATCTAGACAATAATGGGTAGATCTAGAGCAAGATTTATATGGCTGTAATTCCTAGATCTAATTTACAGGAAATTAAAACTTATTCAGGATTTTGGTGGTTAAGGAACGGTGCAAGTGCCTTTTCCATTCTGTTGGGCAAATGGGTTTTTGATGAGGCTTCAAAGTAGTGTGGAAGACATCAGCAATATGTCGCGATGTCTGTGATATATTGCGATTTTCAAGGAAAACGATATATTGCGCAAAAATCGCGGTTTTTACAAAATATTGCGATTTTTGCTGTTTTTAGGGAAAATATCGCGAGTCGGTAGAAAAAGTTGCCGAGACCGCGGACAGTCCGGCATATAACCCGTTTTTTGAGTTTCCTTTTTGTCATTTTGCTTGCTAGTTGAGGGATTTGGAGAGCAAAGGAGCTTGGTATCATTTTTCTTGGAGCCAAGGAGTAGATTCATTGTGTTTCCATCAACCATCACCGAGTTATTGTGGATTGGGGATTGATTCCCATCAGTGGTTTCCCAATTTGCAGGTATATATATCATTGTGTAACCATTTGCTCATCTTTTCTTGTTTGTTTTTTGTAAATTTTTTTATAGGTTTAAGGTTCTTATCAATGTTCCCTCTTCTTGACAAATTTTAAACAGATATCTACTACCATTTATGCAAAAACTGTTTTGTTATTTGTAGCATTATTTTTTTTTTTTGGGGGGGGGGGCAAATTTCAATGCATCTTACTATCTACTATCTTCATTGTTCAAGCTTGAATCTGAATTTCATCTTCCATTTTTCTTTGCCCCAGGTTGAATTATTGTTGTGTGAAAAATCAAAATGCCTAAAGCTTTGGACTCTACGTGGGCATATGGTGAGCCCTTGGAGGGGTTTAATCGACAAAAAATGACTTGCAAGTTGTGTGGAAAGGAAATGACAAGGGGGATCAGTTGGTTGAAATATCACCTTGCACAATTCTAGGGCATGAAGTGGGAATTTATGAACAAGCAACCCCAGATATTGTTCAATTTCCAATAAATAACTTCATGATATGAATGTGAAGAGAGATGTGAGGGCATCGGTGAGAATTGAGATGGGAAGAAGTAGAATTGGAAGTGAGAGCTTTACCTCAGCTGCACCTTCCAGTTCCACAATGCTCTCAATGGCCTCATATTTCTTTGTTCCAAGAACCATAGCTAGTGCGCAACCTTTTATCATGTCAATGGTTGAAATAAAGGAGAAGGAAGAAGCAGACAAGCTTGTGGGTAGGTGTTTTTTATGGAGTGACATTCCTTTTAGCATTACCAAAACCAACCCCTTCTACCAACCTATGTTTGATGCTGTTGCTATTGTTGGCCTGAGGTATAAGGCCCCCACCTTTGATGACTTGAGAGGGCCTATCCTTCAAGCTGAAAAGGTTGACTGCACTCAGAGATTAGAGGAGTTTAAGGAGTCATGGGGACTCACATGATGCACGATTATGTCAGATGGTTAGACTGATTAGAAGGGTGGGAGCCTTCTTAATTTCTTGGTTAGTTGCCTTAGGGGGGTAATGTTTATTAGATCTGTTGATGAATATGCACATATTAAAGATGCAACACTATTATGTAAGTTGTTGGATGGGTTTATCCAAGAGACAGGTCCGAAGAACGTTGTCCAAGTCATAACAGATAACACTGTTGATCATGTGGTTGTTGGCAGGTTGCTTATGATAAGGCATCCGACCTTGTTTTGGATTCTTTGTGCTGCGCATTGCATTGATTTGATGCTAGAAGATATGAGCAATGTAGCTAGTGTTTTCACACCAGCCTGTGCTAAAGAGCATCTACTAAGGATTATGGAACCCTTAGTAGCAGTTCAAAAATGGATAATGTGTGAGTGTAAATAACAATGAAAATAAATCTAACTAATTACTCTAGTAAAAATAACAAATAGATTGGAACCCATGAAGTATATTTTGTATTATGTTGCAAACAAGGGTTTACAATAAGAGTTACCTCAGAAGGTGAGTAGATGTGGGCCCTCGCAGTTGTACGAAGAGTAGCGCGTCGGGTCTCCAGAGTTCCTTTCTCTTCTCCAAATGCTCAAGAGGTGGCCAAGACTCAACTGGATTGGGAACACAAGCTCAAGGTGATAGGCTAAAGTTCAACAGGAATTTTGGCAGCATAAGGGTAGGAAGAGTTGATCATGGGCCTCCATCACATTTTTATAGTAATTTTGGGTGGTGGAGTATTGACCCATGGTATTGGGCTACCAATAGTATTGGCTTGTGGTATTTTGAGTTTTCCCTCTCTTTTTATTTTATTTTGACTTTTTCCCCTTTTTATTTTTATTTTTTGGGGATTTTGACCATTTTTTATGGGATTTTATCCTTTTTCGGAGGATTTTCATTAATTGATGAGGGAAATAATGATTTTATGCCCGTTTGGTTACCAATTTAGGGATTTTTGGGTTTTTGAAGGCCAAAAATGTAGGAAAAATGGGTAAATGGGTTATGTGACTAGGGAGATGAGCTAGGTGAACAATTTTTGGGTGTTAACAAATTGTCCCCTGATATGTGAGGGTAGGAGCTCATCGTATGGCCGATAGACATCATAAGTTCTTACTTTTTCCAAGGGTGTGAGCATTGTGATGGCAGAGAGCAGAAACTTGTTGGAGAACCGAACACGTGCTTTGTGCCAACTATAAGGGCTATATCTGGAAATACATCACCTCAATAATGTATGAGGAACATAATCTCAAATATATGGACGAGGTAGCATACCCATGCTCGTATACAAATATTAGTGAGGCCCAGAGGGGATCTGAACAATACATAGAGAACTACTGTGTACATCATAATGGTCCAGAGGGGACACAAATCTGGGACATACTCATGGTCCAACCATGACTGATCTGAGGAATTGATATATGGAAACAATGGCATCCATCCTGAATGTGGTATCATATCAACTAATGCTCTGCTGGATCTGAAGGTGCCCAACAACTGTATGGACTCAATGACTGAGAGTCAGAATCTCAAAGGTACATTGAACTACATCTGAACTGGATACTCAGGAAGCGTATAGTTGAAGGGCTTCCAAACATTGTCGCCAACGCAGCCCGGATATCCAAGGGAACAAACAATTGGGGGGTTCCAAATAGACTCACCAATGTGCTAGAGTCAGAGGACATCTGGGGTCTTCGACCAATCATTGAAGGGACCAATACCCTATACGAATCTCAACGATGCGATGATGGATTGAAGTCGAGCACATGAGAAACAACCATTCTAATAGGCATTAAGGACTCCTCTCAGATGGTCCGTAGGCACTCACCACTAATGGAGATGAGTCTAAGGTACAGGGACCTCTGGGTCTATCCTCTGGAATAGATGTGCTGGCGTCGACAGAGGGAGACCTGCAACTATCAAGGAACTGATGTTTCCTTGATAGGAGTGTGAGGTGTACAACCAAGAGGTGATAGTACTAGATGTGAGATTGACATACTGTGGGGGGATATGGGGGTTGCAGAGTGGGAGGACTCAAACTTCCTTTGTTTAGAGTATGATGGCAAGATTGACCTGGAAACATATGAAACTGACTTCGGGGAAGGGGATCATAGGTTAAGGGACAAGGGACTGTGACTGCAATGGGGGAGACTCGGGGGGGGGGGGGGGGGAACTGATGAGTGATATCAGAAGACTCCAAGGGTGACACATCTCAAAATACTCTGAACAAAGGCGACCATGTTGGGGATGTTGCCGCCAAGATGTGATCTAGCAGGGCACCGAGAGGCATTGTTCGGGCCTTCTTCATGGTTTAAGGAGCTCAAAGAAGGGATAGAATGTGCTCAAAATGATACCGTCGTGTGGATTTGTATGAGCCCAGGACGGTGCATGCTCGTGGGTGCTTTCAATTTTAAGGAGTCTGAAAGCGATAAGAAGACTCTGAAATGTGGAGAGGATACCGTAGTGTGGATTTATATGAGCCCAGGACGATGAATGCTCGTGGTCGCTTTCAATTTTAGAGAGTCTGAAAGCAATAAGAAGACTCCGAGGGGGTTCTTTTTTGTGTGTTAGTCCCCAAAGCCCGAAAAAGCATAAAAGTATGCAATGGAGAACATTTCTAGCCGATGTGACTAGAGTATTCCTTTTTCGTAATTAGTCTAACAGGTCCAAAGAAGGGTTAAACTTATACCAGATAGACGCCCTTTCGGATACTTTAACGAGCATGAAAGGAAGCAAGATTGCTCGACGATCTTTTCATTCTTTAAGGAGTTAGAAAATAGCTTAATAGAAACTCCCAGAGTGCCTTTTTCATAAAGGAGTTGCTCGGCCCGAAAAAGGGATAAAAGTATACCGAACAAATGTAAAAGCCAAGCAAGGAGTAAGTGTTCAATCAAGGGACAAACATGGGAACCAAGAAGGGGAGGGGGGGAACACTGATGGGGCCTCCTTGCGGGTAGATGAATGGTGGCAAAATAACGCAATGATTGCACTATGGAAGGAGCGTAGGGATCATGAATAGGCCGCGATAGACAAAATGGTCAAAGTGGTGCAAAAAACGACTACGTCCTGTGTGGCATGCAAATCGAGTCGACGAGAGGTGTGGAAAAAAATGCCCAAAAAAGGATTCAGTGAGAGCGATAAATGATCTCAAGCATCATCACAGGAACGAAATTCTGAATCCGGCAGTGCAAACGACACAGAAAACGGAGTTTGGATGACTCCGAAATGGTCAAAACAAAAAAGGGCAAACATGGCTATAAATAGAAAGGTAGCCCACCTCCACATGCCTTTTTCACTGTGCAAATTGGGAGGAGTGTGGAGGGGCCCAAAATGTAGGAAACAAGACATGGTGCCAATTTGACTTGTGCTTGTTTATTGTTCGTTGAAGGATTGTCTTTAGGATCTTATTGATAGCCTCAACTTGGCCGTTCCCCTGCGGGTAGTAGGATGAGGCGTACTGGTGGTCAAACTTCAGGAAGGTGGAGAACTCTTTCCAAACGGTGTCCTCGAAGTGTTTTCCATGGTCGGATACGAGTTGTTTAGGGACCCTGAACCGAGTAATGACATGGTTAAAAAAGAAACGTGTCGCGGTTTTGGCCTGGCAGTTAAATGTGGGCATGGCCTCGGGCCATTTAGTGAAATAATCGACAACCACAATGATGTATTTATGGACACTTGCTGGGGGGGGTTGCACTCCATAAAATCGATGGCCCATTTGCAGAAAGGGCCAACGATGATTACTGGATGCAGAGGGGCAGGAGGGGTCTTGGATTTGGGGGAAAAGAGTTGGTAATTCCGACAATGTTTGACTGCTGTAATGCAATCAGTGAAAAGGGTGGGCCAGAAATACCCAGCACGGATGACCTTTTGTGCAGTTGCCATTCATGAGAAGTGGCCACCACAGGCTCCGCTATGACAGTCATTTAAAACTTGTTCTGCCGCGTCATGTGTAAGGCATCGGCGTAAAATGGTGTCGACGCCACGTCGATAAAGGAAATTGTCGAGAAGGAGGTACCGTGAAGTGTGATGGCGGATGCGACGACGATCATCACGATGGAGGTTGGATCGAAACTTCTGTGTTCGTAGGTATACAAGGATATCACCATACCATGGGTCATCCGACAAAATAGTGAACAAGTGGTCGTCGGGAAAATTATTGATGATTGGAGGTGACGTTGACGAAGATGGTAAGTCGATCATGAGATGTGCCAATGCGAGGGCTTTGGTACTCTTAGGTGTAACAAATGTGAGGTCATATTCTTGTAGGATAATGATCCATTTAACCACGTGGCCTGAAGGAGGCGGCGAATCAAGCGATAGACCATGGGATTGGAGTCTGCCACAATTGTAGTTCGGCTCAGAAGAATCTAGTGGCGTACCTTTTGAATAGAGAAGATGACGGCAAGGGCCAACTTCTCCTCATGGGGGTAGCGTAGCGGTGGACCAGACAATGTCTGACTCACATAATAGATGACACGTTCTTGACGCGCACTATCTTCTTGGACTAACACGTCGGAAACAACATATTTGGATGCCGAAACATAATGGATAAAATCCTTCGAGAAATCAGGAGGTGAAGTCAATGGGGCGGAAGTCAAGGCTTCTTTTAATGCTTCAAACGCCGCTTGTGGGCCAACTTCTCCTCATGGGGGTAGCTTGGCGGTGGACCAGACAATGTCCGACTCACATAATAGATGACACGTTCTTGACGCGCACTATCTTCTTGGACTAACACGTCGGAAACAACATATTTGGATGCCGAAACATAATGGATAAAATCCTTCGAGAAATCAGGAGGTGAAGTCAATGGGGCGGAAGTCAAGGCTTCTTTTAATGCTTCAAACACCGCTTGTGGTTGTTCGTCCCAAACGAAGGGAATGTGGGTCCAAAGCAAGCGAAGGAAACCATGAACTTTTGTAGCATAGTCAGGAACGAAGTGACGAAGAAAATTGGCTTTCCCTTGAAGGCTTTGTAATTGGCGTAATGTACGTGGCGATGGGAGGTCGAGGATCGATTGAACCAGGGTTGCCGAAGCATCCCCCCCCCCCCGGTCCGACAAGGCAAAACGCGCTCTGAGCGAGAGCGTTGTCGAAGCGTCCAGGGGAGCTCGCTCTTGAATTTCAGAACCCTGCTTCGGCATGGGAAATCGCGCTCCTTGCCACTGTGTGAATTGTTTTCGCTCCCGAGCACTCTGAACTCCGCCTTCCACGCTTCGCCATCGCTCTGGCCTTGCTGCCCCCATCGCTCCGCCATCTCTCCCCGAGCACTTCCACTCACAGCTCAACGCTCCTCGAAAACCCATGGAAAAGTCAAGTTTTTTTTGTTTTCTTGCTTTTTGGGTGGGCCCTAGGGCATTTTTAGGGTTAGAGAGGGGAGATAAAGCACAATCTCTCCCTATTCTTCCACATTGTTTCATCTTTGAGTTGGAGTGGAGAGGGAAGGAGCTCTTGGTGTTGGCTTGGTGTTGGAGAAAGTTCGAGAGCTTGAAGAGGATTTGTGAGAGCTTGGAGGAGACAACAAAGGGTTCCATCTACTTGCAAATCATTGGAAATCAAAATAGTTATGCCCAATGTGTATTTTTGTTGAATGTTGTTCACAAAATGTCTTGTTTATTATTGGATTTTTTTCTTCTCCTACATTTTCCCATTCCCTCTTCCTCATTCTATAGCAGGTTGTTCATCTAAAACTTGAAGAAAATGTTCTTCTTGTGGTGTTTACTTCCATTTTTGGTTCTCATGATGTTGGTTGGGAATAGGCATGTGAATGAAGATGATAGTGGTCATTCTCATAGTGACCCAATGAATGAAGGAGAGGAGGGTGGTGAGGGGGATGATAATGAAGCTGATAGTGGCAAACCTTCATTAACCCCCTTGTGGAGGTATGTCACAAAACTTGAGGGTAGAGGTGGTGGAACCATTAAGTTTTTATGCCCACATGGTTGTTGTCCAGGAAAACCTTATAATGGTTCATACACCCGTGTGAGGAGGCATCTTTGTGGGGTATTAGACAATGATGATAACAAAGGGTCCCTTGGTATTGCAATTTTCCCCAAGATAACACAACTAGAGAGAGAAAACTACATCAAGATAGAGGAAGCTGCACAAAGAATGAATGCTAAAAAACAAAAGGTTCATTCTAATGCTTCTTCTAGCTTTGGGAGCTCATTTTCATCTCCTTCTTCACCTGGCGGAAGGTCCTCAACTAGTAGTGGAAGTAAGAGAACCATAGAAGATTTCCTTGATATTATTGGCAAAGAGGATGTGGATGCAAAAATGGTGAGGTTTCTTTATGCATGTGGTGTGCCATTCAATGTTCTCCGCTCCCCTTATTGGCATGCCATGGTTAAAACCATTAACAAAGCCCCTGTTGGATACAAGAGCCCTGGATATGAAAAAGCTAGAACCGTGTTACTTGACAAGGAAAAAGAAAAAGTCAAAAGAAAAAGCCAAAAGAGCTCTTACACGGTTTACAGATGGGCGGGCAGATACTGGGGTATCCATTATATTTGATGGTTGGACAAATGTTAGAAACCAACATTTGATAAATATCCTTGGTGTTTCATCTAGTGGTGCAGTGTTTCTTGGAGCGCAAGACTCCTCATCACTCATGGCCTCTTCTCAGAACATAGGAGACATCTTACTGAAAACTATTGATGAGGTTGGTCCTACTAATGTGATTCAAGTAATCACTGATAATGCAGCGAATTATAAAGGACAGGAAAAATCATTGAGTGGAAATATACTCACATCTTTTAGTCTGGTTGTTTGGTGCACACATTGAACCTTTTAATGCATGATATTATCAAGCACAAAGAATGCACATGGATAAATGATTTGTACAAGCGAGGGAAGAAACTCATTAAATTTATCACCGGGCATTCAAGGGTCAATGCCTTTTATGGCACTTAGTCTAAGTTGCAATTACTTAAGCTTGCAAAGATTAGATTTGGTAGCTATTTCCTCACCTTTAGGTGCCTATTGAGGGTAAGACAGGCTTTGAGTGCTATGGTGATGAGTGATGAGTGGGATGACATTAGCACTGATAGAGATGGCATGGATGTAGCAAGGACACTGTTCTTGATAGCTATTTTTGGACACAGGTCAAGTATGTTTTACAGTTCACCAAGCCAGTTTATAACATGCTTCGGTTTGCAGATTCTGATCGACCGGTCATTGGGGAGGTGTATGAGCAAATGGACATTGTGCTAGGACAAATTAAGGACATTGTTCAGCCTAGAGATGAGATTTTGTATGATTTAATCCGTATAGAGGTGGAAAAACGGTGGGAGAAGCTGAATATTCCACTACATGCCTTAGTATATGTGCTTACACCAAAATACTATCATATATCATGGCTTTCAACCCTAACACCAGGTGGTGAGGCAAAGAGAAAACCACACCAAGATCCAGAGGTTCAAGCTGGTTATATGCAAGCATTGGAAAAAATGTACCTAGATGTTGAGGAGTGTGATAGCATTCGACAGCAGTTGAGCCAGTACATCAGTTGCACTGGTGCCTTTGGGAGCAACCATGCAAATAGAGATCGAGGGAATTTGCCTTCTCTTCAGTGGTGGGACATGTATGGCACTAGTACACCACAGCTACAAACTATGGCAATGCGGGTGCTTTTACAGGTGGTGAACACTTCTTCAACAAAGAGGTGTTGGAGCACATACAATTTCATCCATAATGACAAAAGAAACAGGTTGAATGTACAACGAGTAGAGACCTTGGTCTATGTGCATTAAAACTTGCGATTGTTGTCGCATTACTGTGAGGATCCAACTATAGACAAATCAAATAAGATGTGGGACTACAATCCAGAGGAGGACAACTTGGAGGATGGAGCATTGGTTTTGGAGGAGTTGGAGAATGCTCTTTTGGATGAGGATGAGCGTGCTGAGATGCCACCTCCATCCAGTGTGTTGTCCGCCAATATGCACACCAGCAGCGGAAATCTTTTGAAAGCTGTCTCCCTCACTGGAAAGTGGGGAGAGGTGTGGCCTTGGGGGCAAGCAATGAGCCAGGTGCTGTCACCTGAATCCCAGCTCCTCCGTTTAGGCAAAACTCCTAACGAAGCCAAGGGGGGTAGTCCCTATTAAAGAGTGTCTAAGGCTTTTTGTGTATTTTTAAATGTGTTTTGGTGTAGTGATGCGGATGGGTGTTGTTTAGGAGTTTTTTTTGAAATGAGAGACAATACATAAAGCTTGAAGATAAAACAAGATAACGCAATCCACGTTGCAAACACAAGATGAAAGATACACTTGGACAATAAGCAGATCACTTCACATAAATATAAGCAGATACTCCAATATTGATATTTAAGCAAACAGAATATAAGATGAAGGACCAGTGCCTTATGGAGTCAAAAAATTAAATGTGAGTTGTGAAAACTTGGTACAAGTGCTTGAATTTAAAGTTTGTGAGAACGTTATGCAGCTTATCTTGGTAAATTCAAAGTTTTAATTGTCTTGATTATTAGGGCTAAGACCAAGGGTATTCAAAGAAAGTCCGGAAAAGATAATATCAAGTGCCTCCGTTCAAGGACATGTCGGGCCACCCAGTGCTCTAGCCAGGCCGCGCAATGCAAGCCAGCAAACTAGAGGCTGAACATGGAACACCGGCGCCCTCACTAAGAGATTACCCACTGAAATTATCTTATCGATCAACTCCGGATTGGTTGGTTATGGGGGTGAAAGTTTTAATTAGATTTTCACTTGTAAATTAACAAGTCTTCCACCTTTCTGAGTACTAGCCCAACCTTTTCAGGTTGGCAGAGCATACGGGTGTAGGACAGAAACCAAGATAAATTAATTAAAGGGTGTGTGAGTGGAAAAATTTTATTATTAAAAAGCCCTGTTCAACTCTCCGACAGAGAGCGCTCTTGACTCGGTCTTATGACCACAGTTCAAGAGACTTGCTAGATTAACAATGCCTAATGCAGGGAAATGCAAGAAACTAAAATGCCCTCCGATAGAGGGTGCTCTTGACTTGGATTTGGCCAAGTTCAAGAGACTTTGTTCATTTTAAGAAGCAAGAAGCAGTTTGTAAACAAGATATTGAAACTTTGTGATATTCAAAACATGTAATAGCTCAAATCAATGGAAATACTGCTAACATACTACTTGCACAATAAAATGATATAAATGGAAATATCTAGTGTTCTACCAAGCAAAAATTTACACTACAGGTGGGATCAACCTCCGAACAAGGTCAACCACTAGAAGCCACCAGTCTTGGAAACCTCCCAGCTAGCTGGATGTCCACAAGAAGCTGGTGGGGGAACGAGAAGCTACCACAAGACTATGTGGCCTTTGGGATGCAATCCCAAAGTTAGCTCTTCTCTGGTCAAGGCTTGGAAGAGACGTAACAAAATAAAACAAATTATTCTAAGATGAAAATTGTAAAGATCTAAGCTAAAGCAAAACTAACAAACCCAACACTCTTCCCCAAATGGGGAAGAATACCAAAAAGTGGAGCCTTCTCCACTTGAAAATTTTATTAAACGGTTACAAGTGCCTTTGGGGATGAAGCCCTTGAAAGGTCTTTTGAGAGGAAAAGAACCGTTTTAACAAAAACGATACTTTATGAGCCCTTAATGGCTAATTACAAAAAGGAGAGTATACTAGGTTTGTCATTTTGGTTCAAATCTTCTCCTTAGATGCACCTTTGCTTCTCTTTTGAGTATCTCTCTTATCAAACTTTTCTCCTCCCTCAAAAATCTACACAAGCTCAAATTCACTTAAACCATGCACCCATTAGCCATTAGTCAAAACAAAATCTAAGCTTGAAAATAAATGCAAACTAAACTCTAAAATGCAAAATGCAAACTTTATCTTTTTGTGAGATCTAAATCGTTCAAAAGAAACTAAATGCAACTAACATGAAACTAGATCCTAGATGATATGTATGCAAGGTGATGGATTTAGATCTAATTACTAACTTTTTGAGAAGTGCAAACTTTTGATATTATGATGGTGTAAGATCTAATGCCCTAATGCTATTCATCAATATAAACCAAAAAATTACCAAGTGAAAATATATCGAGATCTAATCTATCGCAAAAAAAAGATAAGATCTACACTATGAAGATAAATATAACCAACCAATCTTTAAACTAACAAACTGTTGACTATTACTTGAAGTAAATCAGACTCTAAACCAAGCTTAGAAATTACCAAACTGTTGACTTTTTATGAAATAGATCAGACTTTAAACCAAGGTCTGAACCTACTGCTTGCGAAGTGAATCTAACTCCTAAGATGTTGACTGTTTTTTGGAGTAACTCAGACCTTAAACCAAAGTCTGAAATCGTTTTTAAAGGGCAGAAATTTACACAAATCTAATCTATGAAATGGATCTTAAATTCTAAAAAATGAATCTATGCCTGTAAAATAAACTTAACTATAAACCAAAGTTGAAATTTGTTTTCTGTTTTGTGTCTTTTGTGTAAGTGGATGAGAAGAAGAGGGAATGGATGGGACGAGAGCTGGAGGAGGCAGCTAGGATGAAGATGATCGCAGCAGGAAGATGGTGACAGCAGCAAGAGGATGGCAGCAGAAAACAGAGATAGAAGACTGTAACAAGTAAGTGGGGATATAGTGGATGAAAGCTGGAAGTTGAAATGGGGCGTGAGGTAGAATGATCGGAAAACAAAGGAGGGAAAGCCCAACGAGCCACAAACAAAAGGCCAGCTAAGCTAAGATCTCAAACTTGGAGGAGAATATGGCTTCGAAAATCCACAGTTTGAAGATGGGCAGATCAAATAATCAATTTAAAGTTCTGTTGAAGGGTTGATGGAGGAAACAATAAATCTCTAATATCTTTGTGTTTTCTTTCTTAAAATTGAAAACTACTTGAAGAACCTGTAAGATGAAGGCGTTAGATAGTAAAAACTCTTGATCAATGAAGATGAGCTTGATCCCAAGCTAATATTCACCTTTGATGATCGCTGCAAAACAATATTCTCAAGCAACAAACTAGATCAAATGCCTATTGTACTAGATTGTTAGTCCTCACAAGGCATACAATGAATAATAATTTGCAACAAGAAAGATAGAGTGAGAGAATATCACCAAATTACAAGATGAAACCACAATGCCAATAGCTCCAGCATGGACCTCCAAAGTCTTAACAATTTTATTAACAAAAGAATGCTTACAATTTTATCAGAGTTTCTTTGCACAAAAGATCCATCCTGAATAGAGCTCCAAGAGCCTCTATTTATACAAAATACAAGAGCTTAGCTAACCAAAGTCAAAATGGCACAAGAGGGAGCCAATGGCACATAGTCATCCAATCGAATTCCAATCACATGAAGGCTTGGAGTGTTGAATCAATATCTAACTCGAAGTTGAGGTAGACGAGAGTGGGGAGGTGGCCTCCACCTAGGCAAGGGCCCCCCACTCTTCCATAGTAATTGTCATCAAGCTAATGCGTGAAGGCCACATGGAGAAGACGTGAATCATGAAGGGATTTACGTGAGCTTGACGAGAAGCAACCATGAGTTAATGCGTGGATTTGATGAGTTGTATTGAGAGCTGAGCCATGAGGTGGCCCTACGCCTACCATGGCATTCATTGCCATCTCAACCATCCAAATCGTGAGCCCATGCGAGAGACAGCCGTACGGTCAAATGTGTGAGTGAGACCCACGTCACCCTCCTCTAACAAACTTCGTAACCTCTCACAATAAAATGGCATGTGCTTTAAATATTAAAAGGTAGCCACCATATTACGAATGGGCCCCACTCATACCCCATGTGATCTTGACCCACGTGAATGTATGCTCACGTTATCACTTTCCTTCAAATATTTTAATCCAATGTTTTTAACATGTACCTTATTATTCTCATGTGATCGTACACCCCTTTCAAACTATGCCCCACTTTTCCAATGTTTTAAAAATCATATTTTGACTTTTTTAATTTTTTGTCACTTAGTGCTTTTGTCATTTTATGGCCACTAAATGCCAAAATAGTGAAAAACTGCTCCTAGAGGTGACGTAATCGCTCGAAACCCTAGAAAAGTTGGCACTAGAGTAAAGATGACGCTCTGAGCGTCAAAACGAGCTTCCCCACGCCCAATTTCGCCTCCGGATGAGGTTTTTATCATTTTTTGAAATTTTTTAATTAAACCATTAAAAAATGGTCTAATTTATGGAAAAAATTATTTTTCTCAGAATGGAACGAAACTCCTAGGGGACCTAGTGCATGTTCATACGACTCAATCGATGTGGCTAACATGTAAAAAATCCTAGACACAAGACTCTAATAACCACCTTAGGTTTTGACCACCATGGGAAATACTCCAGCTTTGGAGGGTTGAGTGAAAAACTCAGGGATTATACGCCACTGATGAGTAGCGCATAATTCCTAAGGAAAAAACACTCTAGAGTATCCCCCAAATGGCTAAACCTACGGATAGCCGAGTCTTTTATAAAAGGACCCCGTTTAGACCAACATTTTACAAAATCCCC
Organism: Larix kaempferi; assembly: GCA_027924585.1. NCBI lineage: Eukaryota > Viridiplantae > Streptophyta > Pinopsida > Pinales > Pinaceae > Larix > Larix kaempferi. Next base: position 18,810,497 of record BSBM01000123.1, on the reverse strand, counting down.
ATGGGGGTATGAACATGCAGTTATTACAAAAGGGGCAAAATTGCCCTGAAATTGACTTCTGAACTTCTGAATGCTGATGATGAACATGAATCATGTTCAATAAACTGGCGGCTCATCGAAAGTTCAACTATTTGTACAAAAAATAGGTGATAACACAGTGCGACGTCCCATGGATAGGGCCCCTTCACTAGCACTCCAACAGTACCTGCATTAGAAGGACCTTCACAGTCACACTCAACTACACATGCTTCATTTTCACTACCACCACGCGTACCCTCACGAGGCAATCGTGGTGGTGGAAAGAGGAACTAGGAGAAATAGATTGTTTTTGCATTTTACTAGATAGGATTTAAATCATAGCTTAGTTTAGTGTTTTGAACCTTTGAGACCTTTTAGTCTTCGTTATGTTAGTTTAATTATCATTCTGGTACTTATAGGTTATGCTTCATGGCACGTGCAGATAGCCAATTTTTGTAAACAAAACTATTTGGTACTTAATGATGTAGTATGTACTTCCCTATTTGGTACTTAATGATGTACTTCCATAAGTTAATGATGTACTTCCCTATTATATGGTTCTAAAGGTTGTATGTTTGTAATTGATAGAATCTAGATGGTTTGTATTTGTATTTGTAAAATGTATTTCAATTCGTAACTTTGTAATTGTAATCATGAATTATGGAATTTAGATGGCATTTCATATATTGGAAGTAGCACAAACATACATGTTTCATAAATTTTGCATCTAGTTTGGCATTCTACATGTTTTTTTGAATATATATATATATATATATATATAAACGCTCCCGAGACGCTTCGCTCCTGACCATTATTTGAAAAATGTGCACCCGCGCTCCCGCTCTCGCTTCGCTCCCACACTCTGGCAACCCTGGCTTGAACCTTCAAAGGGTCGACAGTGATTCCTTTTTGGGAAACAATAAAACCCAATAATCGACTGGCAGGAACACAAAAAACACACTTGAGGGGGGGTTCAAGTGAATGTTGTATTTGCGACAACGCAAAAAGACTTGCTGGAGATCGTCTCGGTGGTTGGATCGTTTCTTGGATCGAGCGGTGAGGTCATCCAAGTATACAAGGATAATATGGACCATGTCGTGAAAGGAAAAGGTCATGGCCGACTGAAATGTGGCACCAACATTTTTAAGACCAAACGGCATAACGAGATAGGAAAAGGTGCCCCATGGAATAATGAAGGTAGTCTTATACTGATCCTCTTTACGAATTTGAATCTGATTGTAGCCAGAGAAACCGTCCATGAAGGATAGAATCTCGTGACCCGCACATGCATCAATAAATTAATCGATGAAAGGCATAGGAAAGTTGTCTTTGGGACAAGCTAAATTTAGATCACTAAAATTGGTATAGACGCGAATGGTGCCCTGTTTTTTGTTAACCGGCACTGGATTGGACACCCATGTGGTGTAAGCAATGGGATAAATGAACCCAGCTTGTCATAATTTTTCAATTTCGGCCTTCACGGCTGGTAAGTTAGAGGGGTGAATGGGCTATTGCTTTTGGCGGACAGGTGGGATGTCAGGCCAAGTATCAATACGATGCTCAACAATGGCAGGGTCAATACCAGGCATCTTAGTATATGACCAAGCGAAAACATCGTGGAACTCTTGGAAGAGCTTCCTATAGGCAGTGACTTCGTTTGGAGTACAGGAGGTGCCTAATGTAATGTTCTCAACTATACTGGGTGTGACAGAAATATCGACTTGTATGGTGGGCGAGATGTTAGCCATGTTTCCTTCTTCGAAAGCATCGGGAGCTGGGCTGGGGTTCTTAAACCAGTCCACTTGGCTATGGATGAAGTCTTTGGACTCGATGAAAAGTTGGTTGGTTGTAACAGGAGTAGACTCCTCGGAATGAAGTAGGCTCTATGATGCATGTCATCCCAAGGGAAGTCAGGTGTAGTTAGTGCTTCGAGGATTTCTTCGTCACTGCGAAAACACTGTGTGGACAAATTGGAAGAGGTAAAGCTAGTGGTCGGGGGAATGGTTGGTTCGCCACTTGTGGAAATCATATAAATAGTGTTAAACTCTGCCGAAGAGGAGGATTCGGGTGGGTGAATCTCCTCGATGGTAGTAATGGATGATTCTAATGAAGACTGATGCATTTCATGCAGCACCAACCGATACTTTGGTAAGTCTAGACAATGATGAGAGTAATGGCCGTAAACTCAGCATATGGTGCAGATCCACTAAGTAACATGGCACTTTAAAACAGGGCCCGTGTCACGTATTCCACGTGTTGGACACGACACGTGCCCTAATACGAGTCCAACACAAAATTTTACGTGTCCAGAAATCGAGACACGATTTGGCACGTGTCTAACACGTGCCATGATTGTGTTCCGATTTCTGGACACGTGTCCTATAAGAACAGTTCACTCCCACGGATAAAAAACGGGCTTTCGCCTTTTCCGTCCCATTCTTTGTTGTCTATTTGAGAGAGGTTTGGTGCCCGTAGAGAATAGAGGTCGTGACTTGTGACTGTTGCTGAGAGGTCGTGACTCGTGACTCATCACTGTTTGCTGAAAGGTTGTCGGTGGAGAAGTGAGGTCATGATGGTGCCGCTGGTGTGGGAGTTGCCACTGTCGATTTGTTGAAGCCATGTAGCAGCTGCAAGAGCTGTTGCAACAACAAATAGCTCAGGGCAGAGGCACATTAGGACATTCAATAGAGCGTAGAGCAATCCAGGGCAGAGGCACACGAATATAGCACACATAGCAGCTACGCCCACGTCCCTGTGTAACAACAACGAACAGAGAATGAACAAATATCTTCCCAGTGGCTATTTAGTATTTTCATTTTTCATCTAGTAGTGCTGTAGATACTAGACTGTAGTAGTATCTACTCTATTTTGTATTTGCCAGTGGCATTCTCTCGATATCTATGCAATACATTTTGATTTTGATGGTTTGATGAGAAATATCAAATATCAAATATGAAATATGCAGTTTATGGTTCAAACTCAAACTTCATGATTCAATGTTCATTGATAATTTTATTATTGATTCAACCTTGTCAAATTTCAATTGAATGATATTATGATTCAGATTGATGTATAGACTTCTAGTTTTTTAAATATATATATAATATATATATATATATATATATAAAACGTGTCCCCATGTCCTGTTTCCAGGGTCGTCGTGTCTCGTGTTGAATACTCGTATTTTTGTGTCCTCCGTGTCTCGTGTCCTCGTGTCATGTGACTTAGGCATCGAAGTGGTTGGTGCGCAATGATTTGTTACGCAATGGGGGGGTGGTTGGTAATTCCACAACCGATATAGTGGGGTCATCGTCCAATGTCTTCATGTGTGCTTAAAGGTGGGGCAATTGCGGACAATTATGGGTTGCGTGGCCCAAATCATTGCACAAGGCACACTTGGGGGGTGCGCGGGTTGGAGGGGGGGTGCACGGTTTTAGTCGCATTTGGTGCAGTATGAGTGTGCGTGGCTCTGCCCCCAACGTTCTTGGATGATTGAGGGGCGGTGTTGGAGGAAGATGTTGCCACCACATTAAGAGGTGGATGATTTGCGGTGGTGATCGGTTGGACCGGTTGAAGAATGTCTTGTGGCGTTGGAGTGGGATTAGGGGCAGGTAAATACCACACAGGAAGTCCTAACGTCAATTTTGAGAGATTCAGCGTGGCAATGACGGGCATACTTACTACCCCTGATGGTGGAAATAAGAACGGGATTGTGTGGATCGGTGTGGCTCCAACGTGGCTAGGTACCAATGGCGGTTGGGACTGCGGTGGGTGTTGAGGGTCAGGGACCAATCGACTTGACGAAATGGTGCACAAGTCTGAGATCTCGACGGCCAGAGGGGGAGGCGGGTACGAAATGAAATGTGGAGACCATTGGAGTCTCTGAATAAAGTCTCGGTCCTACGGTGGAAATCAATGAGGTAGGCGTACCAAAAACAGGTTATTCAACCATGGAGAGAACATTTTCGGGTGTAGCGGGCGCGTTTGGGTCATAGTAAGTGACCTGGTCGATTTTAACAACCCGTCCCTCATGGGGGAACATCATAAGCCAGAACACAGATGAGGCAACAACCTTCATGGTGTACATGTAGCTTCGTCCTAGGAGCAGGTTGTAGTCGATTTGGGCATTGACGACTTCAATGTCAATCAAGACAGTCTTGCTAGCTAATTGGACTGGAACAGTAGCCAGAAGGCCTTGCGGCTGAGATGAACGACCATCATAAGCTCGTAAGGCGGTCGTGGATGGATGTAGGGTAAGGGATCCTAGCTTCTGCCACACGAATGTAGACATGACACATGTAGAGGCACCCTCATCGATGATGCATCGATGGATAACAAGATTCCGGATCGACACAGAGACTTGAAATGCTAAGGTGGAAGGGATGCGCAGTTCAAATTGGTCTAAGTCGAATGCCATCATTCGTGAGTTAGAGGGATCGATTGCACCTATGGTGGAAAATAGTGTTTTGCGTTGCGTTGGGCAGTTCTTTAAAACTTCTAAGGTTGACATAGCAGTGGGGGATTGGGATAAGTCATCCACGATGTTATAGTTGGGGGCAACACGAGCATTGGGGTTGTTATTGATGCGGCGCAGAGGAAATCGAGGAGCTTTGGGGGCTCCTTTGAACGGTGCTGGGGGTAGACGTAACGACTGATCCGTGGGAAGAGTGGTAGCGGCCTTGTCCGCAAGAATGGTTTCGGTGGTGGAACCATACTGGTTACGGCGTGTTTGAAGGTTGATATCAACCGAAGACATCATTAAAAGGTGGTGGGTACCTGAGTCAATGGGTTGGCTAACAGGAGTAGCGTAAGCAACTGGCTGTTGTGGTGCGGCAGCCCCTTGAGGGGGAGCCAAAGGTTGGGTGGTTACTACCCCTTGCGTGGGTAGGGGGTTCTGTAAGACCATAGGTTGTGCAATGGGTTGCGGGGGGTCTGGTGGTGCCAGAGGTGTAGCATGTCCTTGGCGTTGGGCATTGTCATTCCAGAGTTGTCAAGCTCGCTCCAGATGGGGACAGTTGTCCGTGTAATGGCCATAGACCCCGTAAATAAAACATGGATGGTTTGTATGTAAGTTGGGGTTTTACCTTGCCGAGGTTGTTGATCAGGATTTTGGTTAGCTGGTGTGGCGCCATTATTATTAGGGGGGTTCAGTGGTGGACCACCTCTACCGGGAGGCTGGTTATTGCCTCGATTACGTCCGCGTCCCCTATTTTGTTGTCCTTGTTGGTTCTGTTGGGCAGGTTGGTTCTATAGTTGGTTTTGCTAGGCATAAAATTGCCCTTGGGGAACGGGGGGGGGTTTGTGGTTGGGCTGGTGTTGGGGAAGCCTATGGTGGGTAATAAGCGGGAGGGGCTTGGAGTTGTACAGGCACGGGTGCAACTGGTGGAGGGTAGTAAGTGGGTGGTGCGGTAGGGGAACGTATGCTGGCTGGGAATGACCGTAGTAGTGCGTTGGACAAGAAGGTCCATGTATATGAGGAGCCTGGGCCAAGGGAACATACGAAGGTGTTGCTCCAGAGCGGGCTGTAGGGCGTGAAAGATCGGGACCACTAGTCATGGCGGGTGGTGTAGAGTTGGGTGTAGGATTATATGCCGGGGTGGTGGCGGGAGGCATATGGACATATAGCTGACTACGAGATGCAATGTGTCTAATAATGCCGTCAACAGCATGGGATGCGCCATGCGCATCCTTCTAGGAGGAATCACCATGAGGAGCATTAGGTAAAATGGAGTAAAGGTAGCTCGACTATGCATAGATAAGGTCAAACTATTGGGCTTTAAGTATGGCTTCTTCGGTTTGGGGCCATTCGGATGCCACATCCTGGGCGATATCTGGTATGAGGGACTTCAAGAACCAATCTAGAAAGAAATAGTCATCTAACTTGATCATACACAAACTATGACGTCTACGCCATTCATGGATATGGTCAGTGATATGGGTAGCCATGTTCTGTCTGCAAGATAGTAAAATCTCAACACCAATGTCATGACAGACTAGTAACTGGAAGTATTGTAGGAAAGTCGAAGTGAGGGATGTAAAAGTGGAGTGCATCCCATGTGGCTGTTCAATATACCACTTGGCTGCAGCACCAACGAGTGTCAGTTGTAAAAGGCGTAGGCCAATAGAGTCATCCACTATGGAGTTGGAGGAACACCATAAGTGGAAGGACATGATATGGTCGTGGGGGTCCTCACCACCCTTCGCTTCGAATTTTGGGATGTCCGAAGGGATTCTGGTAGGCATGGGAGGCCGTGTAGGGTCATGTCGGATCGGATCGTTAGTCAATCGGGCCAGATCAGGTAGGTTGAGACTGGCCATGAATGAAAAACTAGCAGGAGGATGTGACATGGTCGAAGTGGCCTGCGTGCTAGCCATGGCTGTGATCGTGGGGCCACCTCCACCAAGTGGTGGGGTAGCGGCATGTGTCATAACGAGGATCGAGGGACCGCTGGTAAAGGGAGGAGGGATTGAGGTGGAAGGGCCAGTGCCCCCAGGGGTACTACTAGTGACCAAAGGCACAGTGGTTGGAACAGATCCGCTATTGATAGGTATAGAAGTAGTGACTGAAATGCTAGGTGTAGTGGAGCCACTGCCAACAATCCCGCCATGAACGGGGTTGGGGTTCACGTCGGCCATGGGCTAGACGGAGCGGTGTATATAGGTGAATCTGGCTCAGAATCAGATGTGAAATAAGGGGCGTCGGGATGAAGATCCGGCGACAAAGATGTGCATCTCAAGGGAGCGTGACGAGTGGGGTCAAGTGGATCGTACTGCGGGGATTGTCCTCGTAGGCGATGAGAGTGTCTCGGTGAATCAATGATGACAGGTGTAAAAGTGCTAAAGAACTGTGGGAGATGAAATGCTAAAAAGTCCTAGTGCAACCGTGTGTGCAAAAGGAGAGCTCGTAAAAATACGACACTCAGGCCAACAACAATCTCAAAAACACTTGCTGCAACAGCGTGCTACAACAAGTGGAGCGGCAATAAAATGGTCAAAATACCAACAAGTAGCACTCCTAGAAAGAAAAGAGACTCAGTAACCAAGGAGCATAGGAGCATACAAACAGCTATCTAAAAGACATGGAAGCTCACACAAATCACATTCCCTGTAGGGTGATGTCATCCGCAGTCAGGAAATACGAAATGAAGAACCAAATGGCTAAAGGATATCCCTCTACTGAGAGGGACTCCGGTAAAAGAGTCCTAGAAGAATGGCAACTAAGCTACCTCGTTCATGGCACGTCCGGAAAGGTGTCCTGTGGCTTCAGTTCTTTGGCTGTCGCGCACCCGGTATGGGGGATAGCATGCACGACGAGAACAACGAGTTGGTGTCCTTCAGTACAAAATGGAGAGCGGTATTCCACTCAAACTTCCGAAACCAGTCTTGCCACTTGCTCTCCCAAGGGAGTGGCCCTCTGACAAATCAATGTTAACCGTACCAATAAATAATAGGGGATTTTCGCTCCCTAAAGGACAACAACAATGTCTCAAATGTGAATGACAAAGGGGGTGTTATTTGGATGCTTAACCCCAATGTCCCACCTAGCTACAAAGTTGTTTTTGGGTCCCCAAGTCGGGTTAATGTGTGTTTAATTAAGCCAGTTTTAGTCTCACTTGAATTATGGGGAGTGTGTGGGAGCACAAGTGGTGTAAACCCAATATCGCCGAAAGTAAATGCTGATATAAACAACTGAGACTGAAATAAAAGTACTAACTGCTATAACATGTATGTAATAAATGAACCTGATGAAAATATGATGCAAGAGATAGCAATGCACTGAGGATGCACGCAAAATGAAAAAGTTTCAAATGCTATAGCAAGCAAACAACAGAAAGGTACCAATGTCAAATGGGTGTAGGCAAACAAGGGGTTCTGGTGCAGCCAAGGTTAGGAAAAAACAGGTGTAGGGTGCGTCTATAAAGGAAAAAATCGCGCTCTGGGCGCTGTAGGTTGTAGAATAAACATGCCGAAAGAGGAAGACAAAAAACAGGAAAAAGTGCGCGGGTCTGGGCAGAAAAGGTGCGGCGGGGGCGGAGGTTTCAAGCTCAGAAGCGTGTCGACCACGTGGGTTACAGGCGGAAAGGCGCGCGGGTATCGGTCCGGAAAGCGTGCGGAGCGCGCTGGTATAGAGCCAGAAAGAGCTCGGAGCACGCGGGTATCGGGTTGGAAAGCGTGCTTGGGGCAAGAGTTGCGGTTCGAAAGTCACATTGGAGCGTGGGTTTCGGGCCGAAAGTCGCGCTGGGGGCACAGGTTTCAGTCAGAAAGTTGCGCACGACAACGCGGAAATGTGTCTCTGCAGTCGCGGGATGAGCCGTAAAAATGAAACTAATGAAGGGTACTGCGAAGGCAAGGCCAGATTTGCAAGTATAGTATCCAAGGCTAGGCCAGAACTGTAAAATGCAAGTAAAACAACAAATACCAAACTAAAAATAACTACTGATCATACTAAACCAAAGATCGATGGGAATCGACCCAGCGGAGTCGCCAAATCTGTAGCTAGTGTTTTCACACCAGCCCGTGCTAAAGAGCACCTACTAAGGATTATGGAACCCTTAGTAGCAGTTCAAAACTGGATAATGTGTGAGTGTAAATAACAATGAAAATAAATCTAACTAATTACTGCAGTAAAAATAACAAATAGATCGGAACCCATGAAGTATATTTTGTATTATGTTGCAAACAAGGGTTTACAATAAGAGTTGCCTCATAAGGTGAGAAGATGTGGGCCTTTGTAGCTATACGAAGACTAGCGCATCGGGTCTCCAGAGTTCCTTTCTCTTCTCCAAATGCTCAAGAGGTGGCCAAGACTCAACTGAATGGGGAACAAAAGCTCAAGGTGATATGCTAAAGTTCAACAGGAATTTTGGCAGCATAAGGGTAGGAAGTGTTGATCATGTTGAATGGGGGGCCTCCATCACCTTTTTATAGTAATTTTGGGTGGTGGAGTATTGACCCATGGTATTGCACAACCAATAGTATTGGCTAGTGGTATTTTGAGTTTTCCCTCTTTTGATTTTATTTTGACTTTTTCCCCTTTTTCTTTTTCTTTTTTGGGGATTCTGACCTTTTTTTATGGGATTTTATCCTTTTTTGGAGGATTTTCATTAATTGATGAGGGAAATAATGATTGTATGCCCAGTTGATTACCAATTTAGGGATTTTTGGGTTTTTGGAGGCCGAAAAATGTAGGAAAAAGGGGTAAATGGGTTATGTGGCTAGGGAGATGAGCTAGGTGAACATTTTTTGGGTGTTAACAGGAAAAATTCCTTATATCAGAGATATTGTTGAATCAACTAGGAGCATCACAAAATTTATATATATTCATACATCTGTGCTCAGCTTGATGAAACAATTCACAAATAACAGGGAGTTGGTGTGTCCGACAATCACACGTTTTGCCACTAGCTTCATTTCACTTCGATCTCTCTTAGCTTGTATGTGGGAGATTAAGAGAATGTTCCTTTCAGATGAGTGGCATGCATTATCATTTAGCACAAAACCGGAGGGGCAAGCCATATATAGGCTAGTGTCAATCCAAGAGAGCTTTTGAGAAGGTGTGGAGGAGGTGTGTGCCATTAGTGAACCTGTGGTAAAGGTTCTTTGGTTGGGTGATGGAGACAAGCCCGCAATGGGTTACTTGTATGAGGCCATGGATAGGGCCAAAGAAACCATCCGTGCTTATTATGAGGACAAGGGGGATGAGGGGTATGAGAAAAGATTATTGATATGGAGGGTCATTGATGAGCGATGGAACAATACACTCCATCACCCCATTCATGTTGCAAGGATCTACCTCAATCTCGCATTCTCTTACTCTTGTGGTTTTAGATTTGATGTTGAGGTTATGGATGGATTCCTCACATGTGTTTAGAGGATGGTTTTAAATCCGCAAGTACGCGCGGAGATTTATAAAGAAATGGAAATATATAGGATGGCTAGTGAGACATTTGGATTTGACATGGCTGTTAATGATAGGAAGACCAAAATGCTAGGTGAGCTTCAAGTTCATTTTGTTTCAAATTTCAATGTCTCTTCTCCCTTAGTTTCAAACTTTAAAATTTCAATGTTGTTTCTTATGCTTCTAACTTTCTACTTTCTCTTATTTGTTCTAGATGCTTGGTGGACATCGCATTTACAAAAGCTTTCCATTCGGGTGCTGAGCCAAACATGTTGCTTGTCAGGATGCGAGTGCAACTGGATTGTGTTTGAGAAAATACACAGCAAGAAGTGCAACAAGTTAAAAAATTTCAAATTAAATTTTGAGATTATTTTAAATTATAAATTTATAATTTTATGTCCATTCCCATGTCAACCTTTAAATTATATATTCTAAAATTTGAATTATAATTTATAATTTATGACCCTCATACAGGTTGGAAACTCCTCGCCTTAATGACATGGTCTACGTCTACTACAACCTTCACTTGTGGGTGAGGCAACTTCAAAAAACACTAGATGTGGATGCCATTTCATTGGATGGGATTGACACCATTGCTGCATGGAGGGTGGAGAGCGAGGTGCCTTTCATGGAATTAGACCTTGATTGGTTACATGAGGATTTGGAGGGGGGGGTGGGCTAGGTGCCAGGGGAGGCGATAGAGGTGGACGATGATCTAGAGCAGACACATTTATATGAGGTGGCTATTGACATAGAGAGTGCACCGCCACCTTCACAGACACAGATAGAGACAGTGACAACAGAGCGAGCTAGACTTGGACATAGCAGTGGCACTACTACTAATAGAGGATGCGAGACGCTAGCTTCTTCCTCTTCTAGAGGATGTTAGAGTGTAGCATCTCCTGCTGTTAGAGCACTGTTATCACACAACTTGTAGTTGTCTCTAAAGGTATCCTATCCAGGACAATAGAGGTGTAGACAACTAAAGACGTGACCCAAGAGATGCCATGGTTCCCAATGCAAGTGAAACCGAGGCACTCTTCACTTTAGATCAAGCCTAAGCAAGACCAAGGGGGAGACCCTAGCTTAGCCAATGAAGGTTAGCGAATTCAATCTAGACCTCCTAAGGAAATGTGATGATGAAAGAGTAGGAGACCAAGATGAAACAAGATCTAGATCTAGGATGATAAGTGGACCCAAAATGGTTAGGGCTTGGTTGAAGAGGCTTAAGGCTAGGACAAATGTTCAACCAAGTGTGAGATAGGGTCACTTATGGATTAGGAATAGTAGATCTAGATAGATCGAATGCCAAGACAAAAGTACCCAAGTGGGGCCCACCCTTAAAAAGTGGAAAATGGTCCAAATGGGGCCCACAAGGTCAAAATCAAAGTGAGATGGCGCTAGGGGGTATGCTATAGCATGGATCTATGGATTTGAGAAGGAATGAGCAATACCCACGTGTGGGATCTAGCAAAAGACCACCTACCCAAGGAGTGCGACTTGCCTCAAGGAGGACTAGTGCCTTAGATCGGGGGGCAAATGGAGTCGGATTTCCACCAAACTTTAGATTGGGATAGTTAAGATGATTATTAATGTGGGGTTTAATTATTAAGCCCAAGTGATTGCTAGATCTCCATAGATCTGAAAACTAAAAAAATACTAGGGTTTTGATTTTAGGGGTTTTATGACCAATAGGATAGAAGACAAGCGAAATGGATATGTACCTTGTAGATCTTACCTCAAAAGTTTGCGGCTACCTTGCACATAGATGATCCTTGCATTTAGTTACAATTCCAAGCTAGATCCAAGTGATTCCAAGCAAAAACGTCCAAGCCCTAGGAGGAAAAACGTCTCACTCTACCTGTAAAACAAACTATATGACAAGTTAAATTTGATCCACAGATAAATGAGATCTAAGCATGCCATATCAAAAGAAGCCAATCAATGGAAAAATCAAAATTGAAAACTCCCTTCAAGATGAAAACGCCATGCCCAAGGGGGATGTGAGAAGCCCACAATCTTCCCTTCAAGCAATTCGCCCTCCTTGCTCTAGTCAATTCGGCCTCCCTCTGTAGCTGTCAAACTCACATGTTACAAGCAAAGATGTCTAAAGCAAAAGATGTATAATCATGTACAAGAGCATCCCAATCAAAGCCAAGAAATAGATCTGTAGTATTTTATTTCAAGTTTTCCAGATCGCAAAAGGTGCCTTTACAATAGGGGGGTCTCTTCCTTAAATTCGATGAGGGAGACCAAAACACTAAACCACTTTTGAAATGAGTGGTTGAGATCAAAAGATACAACAATATAATCAATGGCTAAGATGAGCCGATACATAATATGACATGGATCACTCACTAGAAGGCTGATGTCATGACTAAAAATGCCCTAGGGGAGATGGCGCACAACATAAGAGTGGCTAAAGTACAAGTTTGCCACATAATATGACTAGGACAAGTGACTAGGAGCACATGGTGGGGTTAGGAGGTATTATTCCCCTTCACTAGCATCACCCCATGGCACAATAATATAACATGAGACTCAATGACATGTCCAAGCACACAAATGATCAAATCCAGTCTCCCTCATCTGAGAGAAAAATACATCAAATGACATCCTGCCAATTGTGTGGACCCCACTGACTGCTGCAAACTGATCTGGAAGGAGTGGGATACACCACAAATGACCTCAAAGAAACCTCATGTCAAAACCTTGCCTCAATTGCCCAAATTGAATTCCTTTATGACCTTTTTATTCCATTTTTATCCTCCTGAAAAAACCTGAAACTGTCCATAACTGACTGTTTGGTGCCTGCGCTGTGAAACTGATTGTGCCATCCTGTACGAAAGGGGGGTAATATGGTAATAACAAGTGGCTGGACCACCCCCTTCCCCTTGCAGCGCCCTAGGCAACGACTGGCCTCCAATGATCTAGCTGGATAGGCCACATCAGCATGGCCAAACTGGTCAACAGGTGGAAAACTGCTCAAATCCTGCCTGGGAGTGCTTGAAATTGAAAGATAAGTGCCTCAATAGATCCAAAAGACCCAAATCCACTAGAGATGAGTACTTATACACCTCATGATAACCTGTAAGATCATCTGTAGGGTCCACCATACCCGAACAAGTAAAAATATGATGATCTGGAAATAATAATAATCGTGAAGAACTGCATCAATCATCATCTGAAACCTGTGCCCATCACATGGAATCATCAAATGACAAAAGGTATATAGAGGACCATGGATCAACATCATACAATAAAAGTGGTCCATCTCATCATGGATTCCGAGGTTGACCTTGGTCAAACTAGGTTTGATTGGTCAAACTGATCAAAATATAACCCTGGCTGAAGAAGCCATGCTGCTACAAGTGCAAATAGTTAAGGCATGCTCTCTAGATCATTTTCATAGCGAGACTCTAAAGTATCAAGCATCATTTCACTGGCAGTTAATAAATAATAAGAGGTTAGTTAAATAACTTACTTCCAAGAAGAATCTCAAGAATATACTTGTTTGTAAACATGATCAAATTGCTAGCAAAGGGTGAAGGCTAAAGACACAAAGCTAGGCTGAAGGGATGACTTGACTGACTTGACACTGTGATACTTTGGATGAGGGACATAGTGTTATACACTCAAGCATGTGTTGGACAAGGAGTACACAAGGAATGGCGGTGTTTTACAAATGGATGAGTTGTTCAGAGAAGTGCTTATTCGACCTTGGCAGAAATTGTCTACTACTAGAACCGCCATGAACTAGGTTTCAGGCTAACCGTAACTTGAGGTTCTAGGGGACACTTAGAATTAGCTGTCCCTTGCTCCATCTCATATCATAACCCGCAGGCTCAATGAGGAAAATTTCACATAAGGTCAACAGTCTTTAGATTTGGCATACATTTAACCACTGCTTTTTAGGACCTTTCATTTCATTGAATTTCATGGCCAACAATCATTAGATTTAGCATACATTTATCCATTGCTTTTTAGGCCTAATATAACCCCTTTGGGATTTTGCATGTGCTTATAAGCACAACTAATTGCAGCTTTCATCCGGGGTGCTTTACATTTCACAGCATTGAATTTCATTTCAATTTCATAGCCCTTTTCATTGGGCTGTACAAGATATAACAATAATTTCCATATGTAGTACAATTTTGCTCTAGGTTTTAGCCAACACAACTCAAGCAACTAGGGGGACTTCCGCAAATCTAAACCACACATCGGGGCAACTGACTAGAATGATAAAGGCATAAAATCCAACTCAGCAAAGGTAAGTTTTGTTGCCAACTCAGAGTCGAGACACAAAATAAACATGGATGCAAGTCCAACACAGAGGCAAAAGCGGGGAAGATCCTCCATATCACAAGTGAAGGTGTAAGTCAGGTTGAAGATCAATATATGGGGAAAGTACAAATGGATGGATTGAGACAAGTGAAAGTTGTGCATAAGCTAGTAGGTCAGAAAGACACTAAATGATCATGTTCACATTCATATGAAGGTAAAGACCAACAAGTATAGAACAAGAGTTTCCAAATGTCAGTAATACAATCAATACATATAATCCATAACAACCAATTTCATTTTAACATTAATATACTGCTAGATCATAATTGCCATATACCAACTCAGTGCTATCAAAATGACCTAAACAACAAGGTAATAACATCAATGCACATCATATATATACTGGGTCATATATCAACATCTGTAATCTGAACCATCTATATCCACCGAGAAAACTGTATCTGAAATACTGAGAACTGCACTGCAACTGCATGGATCAAAAGGTCATATTGGTCATCAAATCTGAGGTCTCAAGGCTCAACCTTGGCAGAAGGTCTACTAAATGTCTGATACAAAGATGCTCTGATGTGTGTGATCATAAATAGTGTTGCTTATCATAGCTGATCTCATTGAATAAGTGTAAAGGCAAAGCTCTGAAAAGTGCAGATATCTGCTCTGTTGACATGGTAGCCCAACTACTATGTATGTGATAACAAGCACATCAGAGTCCATTGCCACCCATAGGGCCTTTTTCATCTAAAGGAAGAGCCATTACCAGAGCCATCACCTTTGCCCGTAAAAGGGGCAGAGGGAATCACTAGTTTATTTTATTTGATTTCATTGTACTCTGTACTTGTAGTATGTAGATCTTAGTTGACACATGACGATGAGATACATTTATTATGTTTTTTGATGATATTTTGAGGCTCCGAAGTCAGTAGACTCATTACTACTTAGGAGTTGGGACTCAGGACATGATTGCGTATTGATGCATGATATATCATTAGACATCTTATACATCATATATATTTGTTTTCTTTTCATATTTATGTGGCAATGTGTTTACTTGATGTTTTTGTTGCTTTAAATGTTTAAAATCTAAAAAAATGAATATTTTTGTATTTTTTTGAAGTGTGCCAATATTTGCTGATATTTTCCCTTATGTTTCTGATAAGTTGTGTTCCAGACCCTCGGCGATATTTTCGCCGACACGATATCTTCCACATTGCTTCAAAGAGTTGATCGTAAGGCAAGAGAATGATGAAAATAGGGCTGAAGCATACAAGCAATGGTTCCTTTTCACTGCTGTCATAAATCTGCAGTGAGGGATGGATTAAGTAGACAAACTCTATGGCTATGGAGTTCATCATTCTCATAGATAAATTACACACGCATAAAACTAGAAGTAGAGAAGTACACAAAGATAACTCGCATCAAATGAAAAACTATAGACAACATAAAGATGTTACCAATTGTTTATCTCCAAAACCACTTGCCATATGTTAAGGATAGCTTTAACATATGCAAGGTCTCGTCATCCTCTAGGGTGCACCATCAAATTGTCCAATAGCTCAATAAAATACAAAATGTATTAGATACCAAGAACTTCAAAAGTTCAAAGGTCAATTCTCCAACAACTATTACAATAGAAGGAGCCTTGCTTATATAATGTTTTAGGCTCTAACCTCCTTGAATAAAATATTAATGTAGGCCAAAACCCTAGATTTATCCTAGGAAAGCATAAGTAATGACTATCTTCTAATCAATTAAGTCAAAATCTAAGTCACCTGACACGAGGACATGGGAGATGGAGGACACGAAAATATGAGTATCCAACACGAGATACAAAGACCCCGTAAACAACACATGAGGGACACGGTTATATATATATATATATACAACCAATTCTCCAACAACTATTACAATAGGAGCCATGCTTATATAATGTCTTAGGCTCTAACCTCCTTGAATAAAATATTATTATGTAGGCCAAAACCCTAGATCTATCCTAGGAAAGCATAAGCAATGACTATCTTCTAATCAATTAAGTCAAAATCTAAGTCACCTGACATGAGGACATGGGGCATAGAGGACACGAAAATACGAGTATCCGACACGATGCACAGAGACCCCATAAACATGACACAAGGGACATGGTTATATATATATATATATATATATGAAAATAATTGTTATAAATATGAAATATAGACATAAAGATACATTTTTTTATAAACTAGAACATTTAGAAAATACTGATACAACTAGTGGCTAATTACATGTAAGTTTGTAACATAAATGATGATCAAACACACAATAAATTAGAATATTCAATACAAATCGTAAAATAGAAGTTTGAAACTTAGAATTTGAACCATAAACTGTAGTTTTATCATTAAATCATCGTATGTAATAAAAATTACTGTAGTATGTATTACATAGATTAAGATATTGAGTCATTGATAGTAAGATACTATATGTGGCAATGTTAATGGAAAACACAAAATAGGGTAGAAATAGATACTAGAACCATACATGGAAGAATGTCATAGCCTGAATTTGTCACTGGCAGGACTCAGTAGTCCTCCATGTCAACATCATCAAAATCATCACCATTCCCGCTACTATCTCCTCCATCCTCTTCCTCCTCCTCCTCTTCGGCTATTGTATCCAATTTGAGATTTGGATTTGCTAGTGTGGAGGATGACCCGCCAAGAGGATCACCATCATCAAAAGTGACCAGCTCTAGCACCGATTCATTGAGATCCAAGTTGGTTAATGCCAACTCAACATTGTTGTCAATCCATATCATCAAGAAACACATCCCACATCTTTGATTTTCCCTTAACCACTTCTCCCTTTGCTTGTAAATAATTGGAGCTTGGAGTGCACATATACCATTGTCTCTACCCTAGACTGCTCAAGCCTGCTCTTCTTCACACTATACAAATTCCCATATGTGCTCGAATTCCTCTTGCAACAAGAGGAAGAAGTAACTTGAGAGAGGATCCTCATGGCTAAATCCTGTAGAATAGGGCATGTTGTCCCATGAGTTTCTCACCAACCATAGGGCTTCTTAACCCCCCTATCTTTGAGAAAATAATAACCTCCAAATCTCTTAGTGCCAGTGGAAAACTTTGCGAAGCCCTCCCCCTCATTAAGGGATGCTCTATCCTAAAATACCCTGAAATATCCTCATTAATGGTTCTTTTTTGCACCACACGTGTTGGACACGTTAGGGCATGTGTCCGACATGTGTTTTGGCACATGTGCCCAACACATGTTGGACACGTTCCAAACACACGTTGAACACACATTCTTAAGAATCCGTGTCTGACACATGGGATATGGAGATAGGGGGTTGAGGGGCATGTCCTATTATTGAGGTCAAAATATAATAAAATAAGTTGTCTAATGCCACATGTACAACCTCCAAGCCATGAAATCTCATTCAAGGGGGCACCCTCATAAAACATGGTGCTAGAGCATGTCAAACTCGTCCTCCAAGGAATATAGTGCTCAAAGAGAAGAGTGATCCATCAAAAAGTGGACAAAATTCCTCCAAACATGCACCAATTTAACCATAAATTCATGCCAAGTAGGAAAGATATACCACTAGAATAATGTGCCAATCAAGTGGTAAAAGATGAATTTGATTCTCTCAAGTGGCACGTGTGGTATCTCCATATGGTGTTCCCCCTCATATCCATGAATCAAACCATAGAAAAGTGTGCTAGGAGGTGTGTGCTCCAATGATTTAGCTCCTCCCAATGTCTATCATGTAACTCCAAGTGAAACAATGCACAAATAAGCTAAGGCGTTCAAGAGAGAGGCTCTCATGTGGTCAGTAAGGGGTCAATAATGAGCCTAGGTGATCATTCCCATGAGCACAACACATGCACTAGGCTGGCGCTCCACTTAGGGTCACCAAATATGTCTTGACATCACAAAATGTACATGAATTAAATCCCCAAGTGCTAGGGTGTTCACGATGGATAGCCCTCAACCATATATAAGTTCTTAAATATGCCTCCAAGGCATGTTGTGACTATGCAGAGTGATCAATAAATAATGCACCATGTCGTCATATGAGGCCATATACAAAAAATATCATCCATAGTCAATATAATGTCCACATGTTAAGAAAACACCTCCAAAATAGATATACATTCTAGGGACATCCATCTCATGCATCGAGTAGAACACCTGGTAAATCTCCTATAACCAATCTAGAGAAATATACTTGTATCACATGCTCTAACCATGCCACCTACTCTAAATGCCAAGGTCAAGTCCATACTGAAGAATAGTGATAATATGTTGTAGGACTTATCATCGAAGCAAATCATGCCACAATTTGATACCATCATCATATTAATCAAAAGTTGTCCTACAACGTTGTCATATCATGTCTTGACCACATCATCACCTCAAGACCTTTGGTACTTATGCTAGGCTTAGGGTTAACTGTAACAATCTCTTTGCATTATCCACCTCTTGACACCACACACCTATTCGCCAGAGACGAGACACTCAACAACTACCCACGTGGATTAGTGATATATCATAAGTGTAATGTCCCCATTCAAATAAATCTCAAAAGAGAAAATTCCAGCAATCTACTAGTTTCCTAGGTTGGGGTGGAAACATTGGGATTTTGAATTGTTGATGTATTTGTAACTTAGGAAGATATTCACTTGTATATTATATGTATTACATTTGTACTTTATTGTATCCCCAATGGAGATGTATTATTCCTCCGATTGGAAGTGTCGTCATTTGTATTTGCAAGTGTCACAAGTTATATTGTAAGTGTTGTAACTTATATTTGATGGGTTATTGGACCACCTTAGAGGGGTCGGCCCTGTATGAGTTAGGTGGAAGGGTTATTAGACTCCCTTAGGGGGTCGGCCCAGTTAGGGTAAAAGGCAGGTCAAGTTAAAGTATTAGTATGAGTTAGGTGGAAGGGTTATTAGACTCCCTTAGGGGGTCGGCCCAGTTAGGGTAAAAGGCAGGTCAAGTTAAAGTATAGAGTGGTTGCACCACTCTATTTGTTCATTCACTCATTCATCCAACTCGCATAGTTGAGAGAGAGGAGTGCGCACAATTGGAGGAGGAGTAGCTGCTGGAGACATCTATCTTTTGGGGTTTCATCTTTGTGATCTTTGTATTGGTGCTTATTCTATCTTTGAGGAAGTTGCGGGGTTTTTCACCTTTATGGTTTTCCCCGGTGAAATGCTTTGTGTCTCTTGTCTCTTGTGTTTGATATGCTATACATGTTGTTCTCTCAGTTAAGATCCTAGATCATATTGAATTAAATGATGAAAATCTAACATGAATAAGGGAGCTAATAAACCCCAAATGGACCTCAGTTTGACATAAATATATTAAAAGGGGTTAAATAAATATTTATGACAGGAAAATAAGGTGGCACTTGGTCATGGAGACACATTGGTGGTGTGGGACCCACACAAAGCTAGATTCCTCATGCAACATGGCATCCTATTCTCACCCATTCGAATCCAAGGTGGAGTCTAATGTGGAGTCGAATCCTATTCTCACCTATTCTCATGACATTCTCTTCTTCAACTTGTTTCCATACCATTCTCACTTTTCTCTTCATAATTTGGCTCTTGGAGAAAGGGCACACTTGGTGAGATGCTGATCTCTTTGGGGGAGCTCTTGTGGCCCCATTTATTTGTAATCTGATGTATTTACTCTGTATTTGCTGCTCAGAAGATCCTCAGGTCAAAATACCAAGTGAAACTATGTCAAAATACCAAACAATGTATAAATGGTGCCATTTTCCTCATATCTTGTTATGAAAGCTTGAAGTTGCTTTATTTCAACTTGTATCAGTTCATCTCTGCGAATTTTATGATGTATGGAGAGTCATTAATGTCCTGAAGAAGTTTCATATACATTTCATAAGCCTTTGGAACATAAATCCAGAATTTCATAGCAAATGGTGAAGTTTCCTATCATTTCCCCCTAGGTGAAGACATGTCCACAAAGCTCTGATTTATGGGAGTTGCAGTAGCCTTTAGGAACTGATTAATGATGCATTTGGGAGCCCATTGAAGTCCTTTAAATATTCCATGTCTCTGTTCTTAAAGTTGGGAGGGTCGTACTGCATTTGGAGAGCCATTTTTGTCTCCTACCCTTGGGGATTTGAACCTCGAATTTACTAGTAAATTTGCCTACTTTCTCCTGATTGTAAATGAATGTTGCCGAAGTGTTTTGAGAGTGTCCAAGCATCCATAAACCTCATTTTTATGTATTAATACCTTTCAAACACATTCAGACCCAATTTGGAAGCATTGGAGTCATTACTAGTCTAATGGTCGAATTGGCCAAAAATTGCCATTTTTCCAATTTTTCGAAAATTTATAAAAAGGGACACTACAATAAGGGTAATACTAGGGAAAAAGTGTGCGTCCTTAAACACCCCCGTAGCTACTAAATGTGATGCTGGTTACTAAATGTGATGCATCTACTCCATATCAATGATTAGGACCCATAGAAAAAAATGGAAGTGGAGCTTCATGCAACATGAGGAGTAAGATACTGGATCACCTGTGTCATCAATAAATGCCTGTCATGTGCAACGGGATTGTTATCACCCAAGATTTTCCTGGGTTGTGGCAGGAAAGACCATGGGGTAACTGTTGCAAACCAATCTTTAGTGGATGGAAACTAGCCTTTCCAACCATAGAGAGGGATCTCTCTTTTGTGCTTCCAGCAACAGGATAGAGCTTGAGTGGGCTGGGATATTGGTAAAAGTGGTGGCTAGACCTTCAAACAATGAATTAAAAGGGGTTTTTGGGTTGGTTGGGGTTAAGAACAGGAGGACAGTTGGGTATGGAGTCAACTTCGGTGGGTTTACTGTCACCAATGACAGATTCAGACCACGATTGCAGAGGCAAGAGGCAAGGTAGATGCGGTTCTTTCAAGTCTAAATAGCAGGTGAAGGCAGAAAAAGGGGACAAGTTCCAATTCAAGGTCAAAGCATTTGCAAATGAATTCTAAACTGCAACTTCAAGAGGAAAAGGGTGGAATACCTAGTCATATGCATATGGAGCATGTGAGCATGAATTCCAGATCATGTAATCTTGATCTTTAGGTACTGCAGAAGCAAACAATCAAATGGAAACATAAAGCAAGAACACATACACAGGAAATAACAGACATCAGAACACACATCACAGGAATCTCAAGCTCCAGAATCGGGTCTGCTCATTTAATTAAGAGGTCGAGTTCAATACAAGCGCAAAGCAGTAATCTCTCTGAAACAAAAACATCCAACCATTTGGTCTACTTCGGACCTTGCCTTTATAGGCTTACAGAGCATCAAAATATCCTAACAGAGTCAAAACGAACTCGGATTGGTAATGATGAGGCCGTTCGAGCTGGGCTGCCCGAATCAACCGTCTCCGATTCTGTTATGCGCGGAGGGAGGGAATCACTTGCTCTAGTAGTGCTTCATTGGTCCACGGAAGTCAACTGCTCGTCCTTCGAATCGGGCCGTCCTAGGTTGATTAGGATAGGTAACCGGAATAGGTCCCTTCGCCGCTCTCAAATGCACCATTTCTCTGTGAAAATCTTCATTCCCTGTGGCTGCGATTTGCTCTGCAAAACTTTTCTCGATCCGCAATTGCCTTTTCGCAACGGCCTTTTTGCAACGACTTTTCTACAATGACCTTTCTGCAATGGCCTTCTGCAACGGCCTTTCCGCAATCCGCAATCCGCCACGTGGAATGCGGGACTTGGAACTCTGGCTTCGCTTTTTGGAAAATTACCTTTCCGCAATCCGCAATCCGCAATGCAGAATGCGGGATGCGGAAACTTACTTTTTCACCCTTTTGGAAAATCGCCGTTCCGCAGTCCGCAATCCGCAATTGCGGAATGCGGAACTCGGAAACATACTTTTGCGCTCTTGGAAAAAGGTCGCTTCCGCAATCCGCAATCTGCAATGCGGATGTGGAACTCGGAAACCGGCTTGCGGAAGGCATTTTCAACCGCAAATCTGATCCTGTCAACCACAAATCTGATCCTGTCGTTCAATCTTGGCCGTCGAATCTCTCCTTTGGTTGTGGAAGAAGCCCATATTGCTAGTTTTTCTTGTGGAAGAGCCATATTTCCTTGATTTTTCCCATATTTTTGCTGCGGCTTGGTCATTTTAGCTCGGATTTGCTCGACACTTAGCTATTTTTGGGTTTCCTGACTCTTTCCTTGGTGGAAACCAAAATAGGTGTTAACAACGACTCCAACCGGGGATGCTATCCTCCCTGCGAGGTAGCAAAAACATGTAGACTAGTGGCCCTTACTCCCTTCCTCTTTTTCCTTCTGCGTATCACAAAAACTTAAACAAGGCTAACTGAAAATAAAAAATGTCAATGTACAATGGGGGGTGGGTCGGCGAACTTGCTTTTTTTCTTGAAATAGTGCTTCAAGAACCGTCCATTGACGGATACCTTGCCGACTGGTTCACCATCTTTGTCTTGTAGGAAGAAAGCATTATTCCCATGGTAGGCAGTGATTGTATAGGGTCCCTGCCAAAGGTTATTAAACTTTTGGGCCTGGTCTTCTCTTCTAGCATCCCATTTTAATACTAGATCTCCCACTTGGAAATCATCCGCCTTGGTCTTTCTGTCAATTGTCTTCTTGATCCGGCTCTGAACTTTTGTGGCTTCAGCTTGTACCCCTTCTCTAATTTCTTGCACTTCCACCAGCAGGTTAGCTCTCCTCAGTTTAGGGTTTGGTTCATCTTCTTGCTCCTGTAGCAGTCTCATTGCGGGCCCTCTTGAGGGAATCAGGGAATATTACCTCTGTTCCATATACTAACTTGAAAGGAGAAGTTCCGATGGACTTTTTAGAGGTGATCCTATCAACCCACAGGGAAAGGGTCAGCTTGGTGTGCCAAGCCCTTTTATTTTCCTGCAACAACTTCTTGATTATCCTCACCAGGCTTTTGTTGGAGGATTTTGCCAATCCATTTCCCTGGGGATAGTAGACAGTAGAATGGCCCAATTTGATATGGAACTTGTCACAAAATTTGATCATCTTCTTGGATTTGAAAGCCTGTGCATTATCAGTGATTATCTTAACAGGGCACCCAAACCTAGACTTGATATTCTCCTCCAGAAACTTGATGATGACTGTATCTGTGGCCTGCTTGGTGGGTATTGCTTCGATCCATTTGGTGAAATAATCAGTGGTAGTCAATATCCACCTGTGCTGTCCAGAGGAGTTGGGGAAAATTTCACCAATGAAGTCAAGCCCCCAATGTTGGAAAGGGGCTTCCACAGATATTGGTTTCAAAGGCAAGGACAAGAGCTTCTTCTTTCCTTCGAAAACTAGGTATTCATGGTAGCTAGCTATTTCCTTATAGGCATCTTTGAACATAGTAGGCCAATAGAATCCCGTCTTGAGAATTTTGTTAACAGTGGCCTTCCAGTAATGATGTCCTCCACAGACACCTTTGTGAAACTCTTTCAAGGTCAGTTGGGCCTCCTCTTCCACTATGCAATTCAGAAGGACACCTCCAGGGTCTTTCCAATAAAGACAACCGCCCAATATGCAATATTTTGCAGCCTTCAGCTTGGTGGATCTAGCTTTGCTTTTTCCCATCTCAGGGGGTGCTTGCAAGTTCTGCAAAACATATACAACATCAGAATACCAAGGAAAGGACAGGAATTTGTCTGATACCCGAGTTAGTGGATCTTGGGATGTTCCTTCCTACATGTGTGACAACAGGTTCATACTCATTGAAAACCAATTGGACTCGGCCATGATTTTGGCTAGCCCTTGCCCTTTAATAAGCTTCGTAGGTTTGATCTCTAGGTCATATTCTAGTAGTGCAGCTATCCACTTTGCCCTTTTACCTTCTGGATTTGGTTGGGTCAATATATCTTTCACAGCAGCATTAGGAACATAAGCTACAACACGGGAATGTAGAACATAAACCCTGAAATCCTTCAGAGTTTTGATCATGGCATAGGCTTGCTTCTCCATAATGTTGTACTTGAGCTCAACATCTTTGAGAGCCCTGCTGAAGAAAGCTATGGGCTACTCATCTCCTTCTTGATTCTTCTGTAAAAGCACACTTGCTATGGAGTGCTCCGAGGCAAAAGAGAACATAAGAAATCCCTTGTCGAAATCTGGGCTGATCAGTACAAGGGCTTCAACAATTGCTCTTTTTATATCTTCAAACACCTACCTAGCCTCGACAGTCCACCTGACCTGATTGTCTTTCTTAAGCATGCAGGTGATTAGCCTCATGATTTCTGCAAAATTGGGGATAAATCTCCTTATGAAGTTCACTGTGCCTAGAAAGGATTGGACTTCCTTCTTACTCCCGGGGAGCTCAATTTTCTGTATTGCATCCATCGTGTCTGGGTCAATTTTGATCCCATCTTTAGATATTATGTGGCCCAGCAGCTTTCCCTCTTGCATGGCAAAATTTGACGTTTTAGGGTTCAAAGAGATTCCAAATCTTCTGCACTTGATGAATACTTGGTGCAAATGCTTTAGGTGCTCTGCATCAGATTTGGAGTATACAGTGATGTCATCCATGTAGACAACTACGAATTTGTCTTTCTCTCCTACAAAAGCTATGTCCATAGCTCTTTGGAAGGTGGCTCCTGCATTCAACAGACCGAAGGGCATCTTAGCATACATGAAGGTTCCCCAAGGTGTGGTAAAGGCTATCTTGCTCTGATCTTCTGGCTACACCTTGATCTGATTGTACCCTGAAAATCCATCCAGCAGGGACATTCTTGCTGGCCCTACAACCTTCTACAGAATCTGGTCCATTTTGGGCAGGGGGTAGTTGTCCTTTAGGGACACCTTATTGAGATTCCTGAAGCCAATACATAGTCTGATCTCACCATTCTTTTTTCTCACTGGGACTATGTTAGCCATTCATTTTGAGAACCTTAAAGAGACTATGATTTTGGCCTCATACAACCTCTTTACCTCTTTTTCTATCAGCGGGAGCAGCTTAGGGTTCATTCTTCTCAGCTTCTTCCTGAATGGCTTCTCCCCTGTCTTGACTGGTATGGTATGCTGGATGATGGTTGTGTCATATTCTTTCAGGTCTTCGTAGATCCATGCAAACACATAAGAAAACTTTCTCATTAAGTCCACATAGTCCTTTTTGGTACCTAGGGCCAAAGATTTCGATAGTTTGACAATTTTGGGCTCTTCATCGCTCCCAGTGTTACAGTCTTATATTTCTTTTGGGTCTGGAGCCACTTTGTGATCCTTGGCCACATCATTTTCATCGAACAATCTTTCTAGTGGAACCAATCCTTTAAGTATGTAGTTGCTTTTTAGCTGCAAAATCTCTTTGCCTCCCAAAGTAGTTTTGGGCTCTAGTGGATCAGGCTCCCACTCTTCCCCTTCACATTCCTCTTGATCAATCTAGACATTGGAAAATTCCCCAGTCATCTCCAGAAATTTATTTATCTGCTGGTCATCTTCAAATATTTGCCAATGCGTATTGTTCGGGACAGAGGGTCTATGCCTTATATTGATCATGTGAGTCCTGGTAGGATAGGCAGGGAGTTGAAAACTGCTAGCGGAGTTGGCTAGAATGTCTGCTATTTCATTTTGCTCTCTGGGAATGAACGAAATATGATGCCCTATGAAGAAATTGTCAAACATATCCCACACAACATTTCTGTAAGCCCTCAACCTGGGGTGTTTCGCCTCATAGTTGCCATTCACTTGCTGGATTATCAGCTCTGCATCCCCATAGACCTTGATCTTCTTAGCTTTCAGGCCTTTGAGTACATTTAATCCCAATAGCAGAGCTTCATATTCAACCACGTTATTTGAACAGTCAAACATTAGCTTGAAAGTATGAAATCTGGCAGATGCATTTCCTTCGTTTGGAGGGATGATCTATACTCCTGCTCCAGCTCCTTCTTTATTTACAGCTCCATTGAATCTCATGACCCAGTGATCTTCTTTTTGGAGGGTGACCGTGGCCTCTGTCTCCAAATCTGATTTCTCATTACTGCTCTCTTCCATATGTTGCCCATCATTCTCTGTGTTAGCTGAGCTGTCAAGGCATTGTACGCCATTCCCATCATTAGCTTCACCATTTGGTTCAGGTAACTTGGCAGCTCCTATTCTTTCTTCTTGTGGACCTAGATCATAGCAGAGAATTGAGGAGCCTACATCCGTGTCTATGGAAAATATGGGGGGGTTATCAGGCTCTTCCTTGTTGCTTACCACGTATGACAGCCTATGTTCCCTATACAACCTTCTACTTTCCCCAAAGTCGAGGATGGTAGCATAAGACATGTCCATTTGCATGGTTCCCTTTAACTTGGCTGTCCACGACCTAGACAACAACAACCCGAACTTAGGTGGAATATTAGCCACTACCACATCCATGATCATATTCTTTTGAGGTATCTGAGTCAGTGAGACCACCATTTCTTTAATCATCCCCACATAGGGAACTCTTTTAGAATCAAAGGAGAACAGGTCTTTATAAGGTCTTGTGATTTCTAACCCTAGGTTCTCCACCACTGAACTTGGCATGAGGTTATGGGAGGCTCCTGAATCAAACATGGCATTGTGCAGGATATGGTCATGTATGTTGAGGCTGATATAGGAAGGGGGGACATCAATTTTTGAGGCATTTCAACATGGGGGCCAAACAGAAGAGTGGGTTTGTCCTCATACAAATTGAGAGTATCAGGCTGCTTTCCTTCTCCACCGTTTACTACTTTCAGAATTTGGTCTTTGTACTCTGAGTTTTTGACCAACTCATTTAAGGGGATGGAGATCTTAATCTGTAGATATTTCATTCTCTAGACTGAAAGCAGTATGCACCCTATCTGTTGTCTTTGTATCACCTTCATCCCTCCCTTCTGGGCTCTTTTTAGGAGGTTTTGCCCCCTTCCCAAGGGTCTCTTTAGAGATTGTAACCTTTGGGTCCTTTCTCCTAGGGATTTATTTTGTTGGTGGTTGAGAAGGGGATGGATCAGCAACAGCCTTTCCTCGGTCTACTGTCACTTTTCTACTTCTCAAATTATGCTGCCTCTCGAACTCACAGATGGCGTTGTGGAGCCCTCTTTGGTATTGGTCAGATTCTGATTCGCCTGAGACATCATCTGATTGTAGGGAAGACCGGTCATGTTCATCTTTAATCAAATAAAACTGGGGTTGGATCTAATCAAAGAGATGGATTTGGTCTTCAACTTGTCTATCTTCCTCTTCTTCATCTATGAAATTCTCAGCAAAAGGTGGTTTGATTGGTTGATTCTCAGGGTTTCTTGGCTCTCTAGGTCTTCCTTGGGGCAGGGGGCCTTCTGAGATTGTTATTTCGAGCTTGAGGCTCTGGGTTTTCAGGCTTGCTATCAAGGGAGATCCTATCCACCAATCTTTCCATAGTTCTCATCATCTGCTCAAATTTGGCATCCATGGACTGGGATGTGGAAGGCTGCACTGCTTCATTGCATCTCTTTTTATCAGCTTTAGTTATGTGCTTTATTTTCCTCGAGGCCATCAAGTTGGCTTCTACTTCCAACGCATATTTCAACATATCATGGAGAGTGGGAGATCTCCTTTCTCTCAGCATGAGGGCAAAATCACTGTTAAAGCAGTTGGCAAAATGAAGCTTGGCTGCCCCCATAGGGGGTTTTATGTCCACACTGCACAGGGATAGAATTGTACATTCTCATAAACCTGGATGAGAATTCTTGGACAGTCTCAACATTGGCTTTCTTTGCATTCTCGTATTGAGTGAGAATCTGGAGAGGATTTTGCTTATCCTGGCATCTGGCTAGGAAAGCTTCTTCAAATCTTTCATAAGTAGTTATTCCTCTATTCGGAAGGGCCTTAAACCATTTCTTCACTTCCCCTGCAAGGCTTTGGGAAAACAACCTCATCTTAACATCATCTTCATTTACCTCTTCCAGGTCTGTGAAGTCATTGAATTGGTCTACATGCTATTGTGCAACAACCTTTCCCTCCCCATCAAATCTCATGAGGCGTTGGGCATAGCCCACAGGTAGGTCATCAAGATTGGCTGGGAGGGCTAGAGGGGCATATCGGGCAGCCATGGCTCTTGGGTTTTGCTTGGGAGCAGAGGGAGTTTTAGAAGCTACAAGGGGAGTACTCAAGACGTGGGTATTTTGGCTAGTAGCTTTAACAAAGGGAAACAGGCCACCAGCTTCTTCTCGGGCTTGTAAATTTTCCCACAAAGCATGCAGGCAATAGGTCTGGAATCCTCTCTGGTTGAACAAGGCTTCTCTTAGATCAGTCTCAGACCTAGATCTGAATGGGGAGGACCCATTCTTTAAACTTGGAGGGACGCTTTCTATAGTATATGCCTCTTTTTTAGGTAAAGAAAAAGACCTAGTTAGCGGAGAAATACCTATTCGGCTTTTCTTTGCTTTCTTGATGACCCTCTTTGGGTCCGAATTAACCTTTGATAGCTCGGGGTCTGGACGACTTCTGGTAGGTATCCTCCTGGGAGCCAGACTTCCTCCTAGGAGCTCACTGATTTGGAGAATGGATTCGCCGAGAGAATAATACACGATCCTTTTGGTGCTTGACTATTGTTCTCCCTCAGCAATCGGCGCTGATCTGATATAAATCTTTTGAAGTACGCTCGATCTCCAGTGGAATCGCTTCTTTGAAAGTTGGAGTCGCCAGGGCAAATAATACAACCTTAGAATTTCAGACTCTCTGTTCGCCCTCAGAGGTCCGATTTGATACTGTGAAAACCAGAGATTCTCCCCAGCGGAGTCGCCAGAATGTTATCACCCAAGATCTTGCTGGGTTGTGGCAGGAAAGACCATGGGGTAACTGTTGCAAACCAATCTTTAGTGGATGGAAACTAGCCTTTCCAACCACAGAGAGGGATCTCTCTTTTGTGCTTCCAACAACGGGATATAGCTTGAATGGGCTGGGATATTGGTAAAAGTGGTGGCTAGACCTTCAAAAAATGAATTAAAAGGGGTTTTTGGGTTGGTTGGGGTTAAGAACAGGAGGACAGTTGGGCATGGAGTCAACTTCGGTGGGTTTACTGTCACCAATGACAAATTCAGACCATGATTGCAGAGGCAAGAGGCAAGGTAGATGCGGTTCTCTCAAGTCAAAATGATCAGCAGGTGAAGGCAGAAAAAGGGGACAAGTTCCATTACAAGGTCAGAGCATTTGCAAATGAATTCTAACCGGCAACTTCAAGAGGAAAATGGTGCAATACCTAGTCATATGCATCTGGAGCATGTGGGCATGAATTCCAGACCATGTAATCTTGATCTTTAGGTACTGCAGAAACAAACAATCAAATGGAAATACAAAGCAAGAACACATACACAGGAAATAACAGACATCAGAACACACATCACAGGAATCTCAAGCTCCAGAATCGGGTCTGCTCATTTAATTAAGAGGTCGAGTTCAATACAAGCGCAGAGCAGTAGTCTCTCTGAAACAAAAACATCCAACCCTTTGGTCTACTTTGGACCTTGCTTTTATAGGCTTACAGAGCATCAAAATATCCTAACAGATACAAAATGAACTCGGACTGGTAATGATGAGGCTGTTCGAGCTGGGCCGCCCGAATCAACCGCCTCCGATTTTGTTATGCACGGAGGGAGGGAATCACTTGCTTTGGCAGTGCTTCATTGGGCCACGGAAGCCACCTGCTCGTCCTTCGGATCGGGCCGTCTTAGGTTGATTAGGACAGGTAACCGGAACATGCCCCTTCGCCACTCTCAAACGTGCCATTTCTCTGTGAAAATCTTCATTCCCTGTGGCTGCGATTTGCTCTGCAAAACTTTTCTCAATCCGCAATTGCCTTTCCGCAACAGCCTTTCTGCAATGACCTTTCTGCAATGGCCTTCTGCAACGGCCTTTCCGCAATGGCCTTTCCGTAATCCGCAATCCGCCATGTGGACTTGGAACTTCGGCTTCGCTTTCTGGAAAATTACCTTTCCGCAATCCGCAATCCGCAATGAAGAATGCGGGATGCGAAAACTTACTTTTTCGCCCTTTTGGAAAATCGTCATTCTGCATTCCGCAATCCGCAATTGCGGAATGCGGAACTCAGAAACATACTTTTGCGCTCTTGGAAAAAGGTCGCTTCCGCAATTCGCAATCCGCAATGCGGATGTGGAACTCGGAAATCGTCTTGCGGAAGGCATTTTCAACCACAAATCTGATCCCGCCGTTCAATCTTGGCCATCGAATCTCTCCTTTGGTTGCGGAAGAAGCCCATATTGCTAATTTTTCTTGTGGAAGCGCCATATTTCCTTGATTTTTCCTATTTTCTTGCTGCGGCTTGGCCATTTTAGCTCGGATTTGCTCGACACTTAGCTATTTTTGGGTTTCCTGACTCTTTCCTTGGTGGAAACCAAAATAGGTGTTAACAGGGATCATGATGAAAGAACCTCGTACAACATGAGGGGTAGTAGGGATATCATCACCCACTTCTTCGCCTTGGATGTTAGAAGATGATAGTTGATTACATTGTGGGCTTAGGGATTATACTTTGGTCCCCTTTGAACCCTTGCCCATTTTGTTCTTTTCTTTTGCCTCTCTTTTAGCACTCCCAATGTTCACTCATCTTTATAGATTTTAGCGCCATTGGCCAAGAGTGGCCATTATTGGACATTGATATTCATTGATGAAAAAATCATCAAAAAATAGGTGACATCGTGATATAAAATCTTAAACAAAAAATCAGCTTGAAAAAATCGCAAAATTTTGAAAAATTCGGCAAAGGAAAAAATCAACAAATAGGGGAAAAATCGGCAAACAAATTTTGACCCTATTAAAGTGCTGAATTTTTAATTGTTTTAAACTTATTTGTCTTTGCAGTTGTTGGGGAATGAGAAGGAAAGCATTTACCATCATCAACAACCCCAAACCATTGTTCTCATCACAATCGAAGCTGTTTTTGTTGGCGTAGGGATCAAGGTCATTCCAGAAATCATTTTAACATTGTATTTGACTGCATTGCAAAACATTTATGAACTATCTTGTTTATCACTAGAATCTTATAAAGTCTTGGAAAAACTAGGTATGTAGTTTCTCATTCATTCAAAAGGAAATGGGAGTCATAAATTATATAGTGAAGGCAAGCTAACAACAAGGGCTTATACCATTCAGGGGCTTATAGAAATTATATAGTGAACCAAGATGACTAGCAAAAAATGACGTTCCTTTTGTATGTATGTATAGCATTCGGTGCAATGGAGATTTAAATTTTGATTGGAGACAGGATTGGAGGTATTGAATTCATGAATATTGAAACATGGATATATTCTAGAACACCATCTATGTCAAATAAAACCTTAGAGACATAACTTTAATTATTGTCTTGCACACTTCAAGTGATCACCACCTTCACCTTTTGCAACACTACTATCCCATAGGGAGACACCAAAACATTAGCATATATGTATAATTTATTGTCATGGATCTAGGGTTTAGATTGCAATTGCTTTGTGTTTGTATTCATGGCATGGCTTAGATACTTCCAACGAAAGCCTTGAGAAACACAAAGGGATTATGAACATAGCTAATAGGACAAACCTTTTCATTTATTGGACCACTGGCTATACACCTACCTAGACTCCTCTCCTCTCAACCATCCTATACAACTGCCTAGTCGTACATCGTGGTTTTGACTCATGATGATGAGATACATTTATATATTTGATGTTTTTCTGTATTGGTTGTTCACTTTTGAGTTCTTGATTGGACAACTATCAAGGTTCAGGATTAATATTGATTTTGATGTATCATTTTTTATTTGGCGTCCACTACATCATATATATCAGTGTTTTTCCTACATTTATGCGCCAATGTGTTTATTTGATGTTGGTGCTGGTTTATATGTTTAAAAAGTTGAAAAAAATGAATGTATTTTGTAGTTTTTAATGCTTGGTGTGGTTTGCTGATTATTTCTGATTTTTCTCTGTTGTTGCTGAGAAGTTATTCTAGACCCCACGCTGATTTTTAGCCGATTCCGATTTTTTCAACAATGTTTACAATATTTTTTTGGGGAAATACTGCTTATGGTAATTTACAACTGTGTCTATGAGAGGTGTTTTTATGCCATCAAAATCACCTAGGACATGCTTCTATTCCCATTCACACCCGCTCAGGGGTTTTTAAACCTGTGTCTCCACACTAATACAATCCCAATCACCTCGCTGCTTGTTGCTTGAGCACACTCCCATGGACTAATATTTAAATTAAAGTAACCCTCCAAGCAGATTGAGAATCATTGTGGTCAACTGGGTTGTGAGTGGGAGCATTATCCTCCGCACCTAGGTTTAATTCCGACATGTTGAACTCTTAAAAGAGTATATTGTTGACAAAGCCTTGAGCTTCTGTAGAATCCGGTTTACACTAGGTACCATCTTCAGAATGAGGGGAAGTGCCCAGCAGGTTTCATCGGAAAATATGTTAACATGAAAAAAGGGAAAAAATAGATCGGGAATCGTTGTATATGTATAAGCCTTTTATAATAAGGACTAGCGTATCACTGTTAGAACGATTGAACTTTGAATTGTGTCTCCATTATAATATGTATGCCTGAATATCATCTCTAACTCAAGGTATGTCAATCCCCTGCTAAGTAAACATTTCATAATGCATTTTTTACAATTGTAAAGCCCCTTGAAAGCAAGTTTGTAGTGGAAAGGAAGAAACCCAACCAGCAATAGAGGTTATCTTCCTTAATAACAAATTGAAGGTCATCAATATGTATCATACCTAATCACATGCAATTGATATAGAAAATGATGTAGACTACTCGGTTCGAATAATACCTCTAAGAATGAATCTTAGATTCTAGTGAGGCAAGATTAAAGTGGGGTCCGTCATTACTTTGGTTGTTCAGAGATGCAAGGAATTGTATTCACACATTGTTCTCAAGTTATTTGAAATTTCAATGGGGCAAAAATTCCATGAAATTTGTTCCTTCAAAAGATTTGAATTTTTTTTAAGACAAATCAATGATTTTTTTGAGGGGGAATCCCAAACTTCCATTGGTTGTGTCTGCCTTTGTCGTGGTTCCTTGGAAGAGTGAAGACTGGTCTGAAAAATCAAAAGAAAGAAAATAAAAAAGAATTCTGTTTTGGAAGCATAATTTATTTAAAGGAATCTTGCATGACTGAAAAGGTTGTCATATTCCTCTAGTCAGAGATATTATTGGTTTGGGAACCGTGTGTGATCACTTTATCTAAACAAGTGAAATTCATAAGCTTCCATTATTATTTGGACAGATTTGCTGCTATGCGTAAGTTTTTTGTTTTTCCTTTTAAAAAAATGTTTAAATTCAGCCCCTTTGTTTTATGTTATTGCAAATATGTCAGCTTTCTGGTATGCTCAGTGAGTCCTTCATGCTTCAAATTGTTGGTTTAGATCATGGACGACTTAGCAACCTGGTATCAGTGCCTTCCATTGACAATCCAATGAGGACGTTGTGCTTGTTTCTATCTAGAGTTGTCTTTTATTATTTATATCATAACTGCTCCAGTAGTGCTTCAAGGTATTTTTCCCTCGAGTTTCTCAAATAGCAGCCTTTGATGTCTTTGGGGATGAAAAGTAGAGGATTTGGACTGGGCCAATCAAATACGCACTTTGGAATGATATTCCATGCCCTTTTGGTATTTGCAGGAAGCAGCCAAGTAACCTCACTTTTTCTATGAATGATGACAGCATTGGTTTTTATTTTAAACTCTAAGGAAAGAGCTTCATGGTATTCTGTACAGCACTTGAACGGGGAACTGTTAGTACTGTCAGTCATTCTGTTATAAAAGTCACATTATCGTTATGTATTATGTTGAGATTGGTGAAGGAAATTTCCATGCTAGAAGCTTACGATATTCATGTCCATTGTTTGCTTGAAGTGAAATATACTTCTTTGGCTTACCAACAAACGCAACATTTGGATTTGCAATTTCCTGGGTCTAGTTATATGATATTATAGAAACGAATTCTAGTTCGCCAAAATCTTTTTCTTTCTTACTGATGTTTCATACAAGTGACTTTGCCAACTTGCTTGTTTTTTACTTCAGGTTTAGTTTTGGGCTGTACAGCAGAAGAGTTAGCCCTCGAACATGAAACTGAAAAATCAAGCAATGCCTTGCTAAGGAGAGGATGGTCTCCTGGGTGGAGCAACGCAGATAAAGCGTTGGATGAATTTCTGGCAGGACCTCTACTGGATTATGCAAAGAATAGGCAGAAGGCTAATGGTCCCACCACTTCTCTTCTGTCACCTCACTTGCACTTCGGAGAATTGAGTGTAAGAAAAGTGTTCCATTGTGTGCGAAGGAAACAGATCCTTTGGGTGAAAGAAGGCAAATCCAATGGTGAAGAAAGTGTAAATTTCTTCCTTAGAGCAATTGGGCTTAGGGAATATTCACGATATCTTTGTTTCAATTTTCCTTTCACACATGAACGGTCATTGCTACAGAGTTTGAGATTTTTCCCATGGAGACGGGATGAAGGTTATTTTAAAGCTTGGAGGCAAGGTCGAACTGGTTATCCATTAGTAGATGCAGGAATGAGAGAACTTTGGGCAACAGGATGGATACATAATCGAATCCGAGTGGTTGTCTCTAGCTTTTTTGTAAAGTTTCTTCAACTTCCGTGGACATGGGGAATGAAATATTTCTGGGATACACTGTTGGATGCAGACATAGAATCTGATGTACTTGGATGGCAGTATATTTCTGGTAGCTTACCTGATGGTCATGAATTGGACCGGCTGGATTGCCCTCAGGTACATGCGACCACATTTGAGCCTCAATTTTCAGCATCAATAGTTAAATGAAGTATTCAATATAGACAAGAAACTATTTTGGGTTTTACTTTGCTCACGTGCTTCTGATTGTCAATGTGTTTCAGGTCCAAGGTTACAAGTTTGATCCTGATGGTGAATATATACGTCAATGGTTGCCTGAGCTGGCAAGAATGCCCACAGAATGGATTCATCATCCCTGGAATGCTCCTGTGGCCATACTTAAAGCAGCAGGGGTTGAGTTAGGATCAAATTATCCGAGGCCAATTGTAGAGATAAGTTCTGCTCG
The DNA here is from genome assembly GCA_027924585.1 of Larix kaempferi. NCBI lineage: Eukaryota > Viridiplantae > Streptophyta > Pinopsida > Pinales > Pinaceae > Larix > Larix kaempferi. Next base: position 18,775,223 of record BSBM01000123.1, on the reverse strand, counting down.
AGAACGTCTACAAAATGCCCTTAGACAATTGTGGGAATTGGATGCCAGTGCAATGACTGCAGTTGCTAATGGTACAGAAGAAGGTTTAGGGGATACCTTGGAAGTTAGAGGCACAGGAGGTCCATTACATGAAAGGATGTATGTTCCTAGAGTAGTTGTAAAGAGGGATGAAGCATCTTCAGCTAGTTCATGGCAAGATCAAAGAGTACCCAACATTGCTAGGCAGGACAATTCTTCTCTAAACAACAGATTGGGAAGCAATACACAAATATCTCATAAAGAATCACAACAGATTTCTGTTGCAGCCATGGAAGCTGATACAGATATGCATAGTGGTAGTATGCCAGACAAATCTCAGGAGCATATACACTTGAACAAACTAGAAAATATACCAAGTGCAGACAGTGAAATACAGTCTACAGCAGAGTCCTCTGTTAGAAAAAGGAGCAGTAGTGACAGTCAATTTGATTTTGTACCTCCATCATATCAATCATCTACTACCAGTGCATTGCAAATAGCAGAACAGGTTGGGACCACAACCCCTGATGATTTCAGCGGAAATTCTTCTAAGCAAGTATTCATTCTAAATTCCTTGGCAGATAAGGTACCATAGCACTAATTCCATTTCTTACTTTAGAGGACCCAATCTTTAACAGTGGACTACAAATTAAACACCCATTCTGAAGTTTGAGCTATAAGAAAAAAACTACACTGGTTTGAATTCAAACTCAGCGTCTTCTCAAAACTACAAATGAAGAAGTCTGTGATGTTCTTTTAATAGTGGTTGATTCTGCCGTTAATGCAGTTTGAAGAAGAGGATGTTATGTCAAAAATAACATATGGAGCCAGAACAGCAAAAAGACATTGCCATGATGAAGCATGGAAAAGAGAGACATGATATGATATATCTTCTGAACAATGACTTTTAAATTTTAATCCTAATGTAGCAAATTACAATATTGGGTTGCAATAGGACTTCGCCTATTTTACTCGCTGAAGAAAGTCTTCATCAATGTAGGTTATCCCTTGCTGTTTACACATTTTTTATAACTTCAGGATTAGACATTTAGGTCATCACTTTAATTGGATGCTAGACTTCGTTTATAGGACCTATATGTTAAAGAACAAATGTGGAGGGAATAATTGAGTCTGTAAAGGCCTTAGATGTACATTCAGGATCTGTGAGCTGCAGTGAAGGTGCTTTTAGCATTTTCCACACCATTTCTGTCTTGCTTTATGAGAGTTGATCAATATACCAAGAGAGCATTTGGCATAAAGTGACCTTATTTACTATTTATATATCTTTTGTATCCATCTTCAACTTGCTCCTAGTGAGCAATCAAAGTTCTCGATGAAGTCAGTCATCTGTTGCTTAATGTAGTTCAAGCTTCATCCCTTGAGTTTTGGAATTATGCTAGAAAGCATATTCTCTTCCTTCCATGTAATCTTTTTTCCTTTCTTTTCATCACTATCTGTATATGCTATTTAACTCTGTTGCTGACATTTCATCTGGATCAATCCTCCAAAATAATTGTAGGGTAAACACTGTAACCAAGTGGAATATGGCAAATTTTAGCACTGCAAAAGGCAAAGTAGGTGTGAACCCATGAGATTAACAAGTATTTATCTTAACAGGAAATGCTTTGGAAAGAGTAATTTAGAAGTAAGATACCACAATTGATTGGAAAAGCTCTGTGCAAAGACATTTCAAATAAATTATGCAAAAGGTGACAAGGACATTTCCAACTGTTGACTTGACATCCAGTGTCATCTGACCTCACAATCCTGATGGCATGATCAAAATCAGCTGTAGTCAAACGGAATTTCCTGCAACTCAACATGCCATCTTAAGAATCAAGTGGAAAAATAACGACCACTATAATCATGTGAAAATCAAATCAAGTGATTCAAACATGTGATATGCATATTAAAATGAGGGGCAGTTATATATTTCCTCCGTGAGACAAATCCTCCTGGCCATGCATATAATATCAACTCAATGATAGTGATTTTGACCTACAATTGTTTCTTTGGTGCCTTATAATCCTAGTGGAATCTCAATTTCCAATGATTTCTGTTCAGAGTGGTTTAAGGATTTGTCTGACCTACCTACAATTGATCAAAGTCCACTTGCTCTTATTTATCTTCTCATCTTCTACTATGTTAGTTTCTTTTTGTTTGAAAATTAGCTGGAAAGTTCAAAATATTTGTTGACCAGAGCTTTTCTAGGAAATCAGTGTTTTAGAACGAGAATTGTTTTCCTTCATAGGTTGTTCATATGTTGTAGGGAGTCCAGGAAATGAAGGTGAAGTTGTTTATGTTGAACATTGCTTTTTTAAAACCAAAACCAGGGAGTTTGTTTCAAGAAATGTGTGGTCAAAGACATACACAAAAACAACAATGTTTTTAGGGGTATCGTACTACAGTTCTAGTCATGTATTAGCATATTTATAAATACTTTTTCAACTTAAGATAAATTTGCAATCCTAGGCATGGTTTATATATTTCGGATATTTAAAAACTTGTAGCATTAGAATTGCTTGCTTTGTTTGTTATCGTAGTGCAATTCCTGTTTTGGCGATATGTAAATGATAGAAGGAATTTCATCTAGCATATATGGTATCACTAGTAAAAGAAGAGAAAATAGCAACACATTGACATCAAATAATTACCAAAAAATGTTGGAAACCACATCAACGAAGGAGAGTATCGAAGATAATAGAAGATACATGTGTAATTTTTTCATAAATCTTAGATCCCAACCCGGTTTCAAGTCTCTCTACTACATATGTTTAATGCCCAGCCAAATCCAGTTGCCTGGATGACAGGTAAGCATAAACAATAATCTATAACCGGAAACACATGAGATCTATTTACTCTCTTAATCAATAGCAATCACACATATAAAATAGACACAAAAGTTTTTGGTCAATGTGACCCTAAAAAAACCCTTGCGGGAAAACCAGTGAGAGAGTAGAAGTATTTTATTATCTTTCAGAAGAAGTACAAAGATTTGATACACAACATTCACACAAACTTATCTCAGAAATTCGTGCCTTGGATTCCTTGCTTGATCCTTGTTGAAGACCTCCTTGGGATTTGTGCCCCCTCTTCCTTTTGATTGCCTTGGGATTTGCTTCCTCTTCCACTACTGCAAATCGCCCTGTCTATCTCAGCTAATGAATTCTTCCTCTCATAAACAATCTCTGCTATTGATCAATCCACCCTCTCTGCTCTCGAGATGAAGTGCGCCTTCTCTATCTTAGATCTCTACCCTCTCTCTTTCTAGAATGCACCCTCTCTATCTCAGAAGTGTGTCCTTGCTCATGCACAAAGCCTCTCTTGTCTTCTCAACTGAATTGCTTCTCACAATAACCTTATACGCCCCCTTGTTGCCTTCTCAATTCTTTTTATCGTTTGATTACCTTTTTAGGGCTTCATGCAAAATTACACTTCCACATTAAAAAATGCATGCATGCAAACTACAAAAAGAGTTTTGCTTTTGCATGAAGAAAGGTTAAGGGTCCAACACTTTTCCTAGTTAACTTTTCAACACCCCCTCTTAACGAGGAAAGTGTTATGCACCACTCCCATCTTGTCCCTGAAATAAACAAACATGCCCTTCATCAGTGACTTTGTGAGAATGCCTGCTACCTTCTCATCTATAGACACATACTGATGCTCAACTGCTCCCCTCTGGACATTATCCTGAATGAAATGGTATCTGATCTCAATATGTTTTGATGCTTTGCTGCCACATAGTGCACACTCTTGGGATCTACCATATATTGACTCAAAGAATTGACAACATAACACAAATCTGGCCTAGTGTTGACCATATACATCAATGAATCAATAAGCTGACAATACCTAGTGGGATCGGCCAACTCACCCCTTAGAAGCTACTAGCTTCTTCTAGTTAGTTGTCATAGGTCTGGTCATAGGCATACAATCCTCCATCTGAAATCTATTCAGAATGTCAATTGCGTATCTACGTTGTCCCTCAGAGATATGCCCATCCTCCTACCAAACCTCCATATCCAAAAAGTAATGCATAAGTCCTATGTCCTTCATATCAAACTTTGAAGCAAGATCTCTCTTGTCGTTGGCTATGAGTTTTTGCTTCTGTAATAAACAAGTCATCTACATACAATATCGAAAGGAGCGGTTCCCCATCAACAACAATGAAGTAGAGTTTGGGATCTGCCTCGCTCTTTTGGAAACTCAACTACTGCAAGTAGGTATCTATCCTCGAATACCAAGCTCTCGAAGCTTACAGTTCCTTTCTCATACTACACACATGAGAATCTCTCCCATGTACCTCAAAGCTCTCTGGCTGCTCTTTGTACACCTCCTCCTGTATGAGTCCATTGAGAAACTTTGTCTTCACATCCATCTGGTGGATCTTCCATCCCATCTTTGCTGCAATGGAGATCACTACTCTGATCAAAGTATACTGAGCCACTAGAGCGGAGGTCTCATCATAGTCGATTCCCTCTACTTGTGAGATCCCCCTCGCCACAAACCTAGCTTTGTACTTTTCAATCCTGTCATCTGCAACATACTTTATCTTGTAGAGCCACTTGGAAGTCACCACTGACTTCCCCTCTGGTCTCAACACAACCTCCCAAACATCATTCTTCATGATGGAAGCGTACTATTCCACCATGATATCTCTCCAGACCTGCTCGCCTGTTTCCTGCTCATAAGAAGATGGCTCAAACTCACTAATATTGCTCACGATAGCCAAATAGCTACAAAACCTCCCAGGCACCTTACTCTCTCATAGTCCTCTTAGGAGTCCCCAAAGTTTGAGCTTCCTTCAATGTTTCTTGAAGTCACTTGGGATTCCTCTTCCCTGAAGTAACCTCCTGTGGAGGGAACTGATACTGCTCATCCCAATAAATCGCCTGAGACTATGTACTTGATGATGTAGCATCAGTGGTCTGTGACCTTGGAGCTCGTGAACTTGTAACCTATGAACTTGAAACTAGTTGACCACTGCTCTGTGATCCTATACCTATACCTGTACCTGGGGAACCTGTCACTTGTGAACCTATCACCCCTAATACTTGTGACCATGAACTCTATGAAGCCGAACTCTACATTTTACCATCCTGAGGTGTGGGAGCTTGCTGCTCCCCCTTATACAACTCACGTGACTTCATGAAAGCCATGTCCTCCTCAAATCTCACATCTCGCCTCATGATTGTTTGTCTCCTCGCAGTTATGTTTATGCAGTAGACCTTTGAAGTCTCATCACACCCTACAAAGATTCCCTTCTCTGTTGCGGGCTCCAACTTTGTCCTCTTCTCTAAAGGGACATGTGAGTATGTAAGGCATCCAAATATCCTAAAATTCCCAATCTCGGGCTTCTTTCTCGAGAAATACTCTTCAGGAGTCTTGCACCCCAAAACCTTATGGGAATTCTTGTTCTAAATGTACACTGTTGTCTTACAAGCCACTACCCAGAGAAATAATGGCAAACCCTAATCATGTAGCATAGATCTCGTTGCACTAACAATTACCCTGTTCTTTCTCTCTGCCACCTCATTATGTTGTGGGTTGTATGGTATTGTCAACTGTCTCTTGACTCCCTCTTGTGCACATACACTCCCCCATTGTCTGACCGCAACACCCTGATCCTCCTCCATGTTTGGTTCTCCACAAGAGATTTGAACTCTTTGAACCTATGCAAGACTTCTTGCGACTCCTTGCTCTTTAGAAAGTAAATCCAAGTCTTCCCGGAGAAGTCATCAATGAAGGTTACATAGTACTTGTAACCCTTCAATGATATAGTGGACATCGGACCACAAAGGTTTGAATGTACCAAGACTAGTGTCCCTGCCGCTCTGCTGTCATTGCTTGGAAAACAATCTTGGCATACTTGCCAAGTGCACACCCCTTGCACACTGTTGTGCTTTGTGCTAAACTCTGGTAGACCTGTCACCATCTCCCTCAAAATCCTCAATGCTAGGTGGTGCAAATGATCCATCCTATTGTGCTACAACTCACATACCTCAGAACTATTTCTGTTGTTGTTGTGTGCCAAGGCAAGACGAAGCTGAAAACTGAGCTTGTATAGCTTCCCACAACATACTCCAATCCTCATTGTTGTAGTATCACTGAATCCCTTAGGATGTATGAGTACATGCCCATCTTGGAACAATATCACAAATCCCCTATCCTCTAGTGTGGAAACAAATACCTATTCGTCTTCAACCCTGGGACATATAAGACATGTCTCATCGTCATGGAATCTTTGGACTCCCTTTGAAAGGTGACTACCCCTTGTCCAACTGCGTTGACTGAGGTGTTATCTCCCAGTACAACCTCGAGATCTAACCCACTCTAAGTAAGATTTGTAAAGTACCCTCGAACACCAGTCATGTGGATGGAGGCTCCGCTATCTATGTACCAAAAACTGGTAGTAGATGCGCTCAATGAATGACAAGTAATCAAGGACAATTCCTTGTCATCCTCCTTTGTGGAATGTTCATCCACGTCTGCTGAAGTTAGAGAATGACAATTAATAAGGGAAAATTCCTTGTCAAACTTTTATGTAAACTGATCAACTTCAGTTGAATCTGCTATTTGTTGCTTCTTCTTGCTCTTGTTAGGACACACTACTGCATAGTGCCCCATCTTGTTGCAGGAAAAACACTTTACCTTGCTCATATCCTTTTTCTATTCGCCTTGCTGCTTTGCCCCACCCTTGGGACCCTTCTTGGATTTATTATTTCCTTTTATTGCAAGTGCCACATCCTCCTCACCATTTCTTGTCGACAAAATGCCTTGCACATATCCTCTTTTGGTTTCTTCTTGGATGAAGTCATCCCAAAGTCGATCCCACTTGGGTAGGTTCTCTCTTGCCACAACAGCCTCCACGAACACTACCCATTTTTTGGTTACCCCATTCAATGTTGTTCGCACTAGCTCATTGGTTGCAACTACTTCCTCTAATGCGCCAAGCTCATCTCTCACCTGAGAGATTCTGGTAAGATACGTAGCAACGTTCTCAGTCTTGATCATCTTGCTGCTCTTTAGTTTTTCTCTTAGTATCATCTTCCGATACTCTGGTACAACTTGGTTAAGGAATCCCACATCTTATATGCATTGTCCTTTCCTTTCACATGCATAATAACATGGTCCTTGATGGCATCAAGGATAATCCTCTTGGCCTTTATGCTCTTTTTCTCAAAATCTTCCAAAGTTGTAGCATCTGTAGGCACCACCACTGGTTTCGCTTGTGTGTTGTTCACCATATCCCACAACTCACATTCCCGTAGAAGCATACTTATCATCTCCTTCCATGGACTAAAATTTCCAGTCCATTTAAACTTTCACAAACCCTCGAACTTGTAGCCGTGATCCTCTCAACTGAAATATAGATCCAAATTTTGCCTCGGTGAATAAGTTAACCCTCTCTTTCTCAGATCTAGGGTTCGCTCTAACAGATCTGAACTTTGCTTTCATAGATCTGGTGTCTATTTTCATAGATCTGATAGATCTGATGACTTTTCTCACATATCTGGACTCTGCTCTCACAGATCTGGACTTCGCTCTCACAGATTCGATGTTATTCTCACAGATATGATAGATCTAGTTACCGCACTTATAAATCTGACATCTGCTCTTCAAATTTGGTATCTGCCTACACATATTTGAACTATGCTCTTCATATTTGGTAGATCCAGTGTGTGTACTGCTATGATATTTCATTGTACTCTGATACCATGTAATTTTTTGATAAATCTCAGATCCCATCATGGTTTCAAGTCTCTTTAGTTCATATGTTTAATGCCTAGGGCAACTTGTTGCTCGGATAATAGATAATAATAAACAATAATCTATAACTGGAAACACACGAGATCTATTTACTCTTTCAATCAATAGCAATCACACATAAAATAAACACATAAGTTTTCGGTCAATGCGACCTTGGAAAAACCCTTGCAGGACAGCCAATGAGAGAGAGTAGAAGTATTTTATTATCTTTCAGAAGAAGTACATAGATTTGATACACAACATTCACAAAAACTTATCTTAGAAGTCCGAGCCTTGGATTTCCTGCTTGATCCCTGTTGAATACCTCCTTGGGATTCACACCCCCTCTTCCTTCTGATTGCCTTGGGATTCACTCCCTTTTCCACTGCTGCAATTCGCCTTCTCTATCTCAGCTGATGAATTCTTCCTCACAGAAACAATCTCTATTTCTGATCAATCCACCCTCTCTGCTCTCTACATGAAGTGCACTCTCTCTATCTCAGATCTTCGTCCTCTCTCTTTCTTGAATGCACCCTCTCTATCTCAGATCTTCGTCCTCTCTCTTTCTTGAATGCACCCTCTCTATCTCAGAAGTGCGCTCTTGCTCATGCACCGAGTCTCTCTTGTCTTATTGATTGAATTGCTTCTCACAATAACCTTATGCGCCCCCTTTTTTCCTTCTCAACTCTTTTTATCATTTGATTACCTTTTTAGGGTTTTATACAAAATTACACTTCCGCATTAAAAAAATGCATGCATGCAAATCCCGCATGTAAACTACAAAAAAGTTTTTCTTCCGCATGAAGCAAGGTTAAGGGTCCAACAATTTTCCTGGTTAACTTTTCAAAAACATGCAAAGACTCAAATGATGGGGTAGTGAATCGATGGGATGAGCAACAATACAACAATGTTTTATTTAAGAATTGAAGAAATTTATGAAAAAATACATACAAAGCTTGAATAAGCTTAATAATTAAAAACTGAAAGATTGATTTCTCAAAGAATGCCCATTCAAAGGATAGAGGCAACCTTTTGTACTATTTTCAGGACCATGATAAATGTAATGAATGAGGATAGGTGGCCATGGCTAGGACCTTAAATTTTAAGATTATTGTACCCAAGACAATTGGAAAGTGGTGTGTATACAAAAAAGGATATATGGTGCTAAGACCATAATAAGACTAACAACCATGTTACTAGTTGACAATAATAACTAATACCTTAGATTTTGAGATCAATATGACTAAGGCCCTGTCACGGTTTGCATTAAATCCCTCCCTAAGAGTGTTGACAATAATTTTGGTATGATGGATACTAATTACTCTGAAGCGAATCAAGCAAGAAATGTAATATAGGGATTTGAGAGAAAGGGAAAAAAGGAATGTGTAAAGAAGCTTTCCAAGTGATTGTTGATATAGAGGAGCAAGATAAGGAGGACAATAGCTCCAAGCAACTCACACACAAAACAAACAAAAGCACCTACCCTACGCTATAGTGACAATATCCTAGATTTAACTCATTTATAGAAGATGAAAATATTTCCAACCTACTTGAAGCTTCAATAAAGGAGAATGCATGATAACCAACATCAAATCAAACACGTGCAAATATGGGGTGCAAGAATCTTTACAATGGTGGATCCATGGCTCCAAATCACTTCTCATTGGGTTTGTTCCTCTTAAGACTACTAATCCAATTCTCTTTAGGTAGTTTTCAATTTCTTCATGAGCTCTTTTCTCAATGCTCCAAAACCAAGTTGGGAAAATGTAATGAAAGATAGGTGCAAATTGGGCTCTTCACAAGAATTTAAGTGACGTGTCTTTATAATGACTGAAGAAGATTTCAATCCTATGTGAAGGAGGCATTTTTCTAGGCTTTGGGTTCTCATAGGAGTTTCACATAAAAGAACAGGTCCACATTCTAAATAATCTCTAAATACACATAATAAGTGACCAAATATGACTAAATTAGTTCAAAATGTTCCTTGATCAATTTTGACCATGTCTAAGGACCATCAATGACTTTAGCACTATTTAGGTGTTGCAATGTTTATTTTGAAGGGAAAAGGGTGTTATTCATAACATCAAGGAAAACTAGCATTTTTCCAAAGCTTTATGCCATTTTTCCAATTCCATACGAAGTAGACTAAATGGAAATGTATTTCCAGAAAGTAACTTTGTTTGGTACATGCAAGTGAAAGACCAACAATGACATATGCCCTTTAATGTATGAGGCCAATGGAGTATAGCATGGCTAAAGTACATTACATTTTTTCTTCATCAAAATGGACTTTCAAGAGCTTAAGGAGGAAGTCACCCTTTAGATAGAGGATAAGGAAGCTCCCTATAAACACATCAATCATTTTTTTAATGAGTCATACTCATGCTTGAATAAAGTCAAATACAAATATAGGTGGATCCATGCCTCAACAAATGGGAATGCCATGCCAAAGTACACTAGTATTGGAAAACATCCTATGAATGGTATGTTGTCACCAAAGTGGGTAGCATAAAATTGAAGAAGATGAGGCCCAAAGTTGGAAAGGGCTTATACATATAAATGACTCTGATACAAGAAGCTCTCAAGAGTGGCTTCCAATAATTGGTGGAAAAATAACCATAAATGGCCATGGTATTTGAGTGAATTTGTAACAATGACACCATTGATTAAGATTATTTCTTTGTGATAAAAAGGTGTAGTCGAACATGGGAGAAACCATTTAGTTAGAAATCAATAATGAAAATCTTTGTTAAACTTGAGGTAACTCTGTAGTGATGAAAATGGACATAAATGTATTAGTATGATCCTAACAATGTGAATAAATGAGTTGAGGTTGAACAATGTAACAAGGCACTCGTTAAAGGTCAAAGGATGATAATGCAATCCCAAATGCAAGGAAATCACTACAACAAAAAAGTCATTAGTGATAGATTTTAGTGTATGTTTTATTTCAATTTGGCATGGCTACTTGGCGGTAAAGTTGGCACTAAATGGCATTTCGAAATAGTGTTGGCTTAGTGTTGAGAATAGCACTATATTTAGAGTGTGGTTTAACATCTAGAAAAGTGTTGGTTTAGAGTTGAGAATAACATCGAGTTTAGTGTTGGGAATAGCATTGGGTTTAGTGTCCAATGCTAATAAATTTGGATTTAAATGGAAATTCAAATGGAAAATGATAAAAAATGAAGAAAAAAATGAAAAAATGGTAAGGAAATGTTGGGATTTAAACCTAGATCACTTGCCAAAATGCAAGAGCTCTACGTAAAATATATTTCCACAAAAATCTTCCTTTAAAAGTGTAGATTTGAACTAAAATTAAACTAACTTAGTGCAAATTAGAATTTATAGAAAAAAAATGGAAAATGGTAAAAGATGTAAACAAAAATGGAAAACGATAAGGGAATGTTGGGATTCTAACCTAGATCAATTGCCAAAAAGAAAGAACTCTACTTGAGCTATATTCCCCTATATATTGTGACATTACATTTCTATTATTATATTAGTATTGTCTTTATTGGTTGGCTAGGACCTTAATTGTAATTGTATGGTCGACTAGAATTGTAATTGACCCTTTGTCTCCTACATATGTGCTAATGAGACCTAGTTTTAGGATCATCTCATCTTGTCTTGTGCATTCTATACATTGTATAGAGAGTTCCCCTTCGAAGAGGCTTCTTATTCATCCCCTATGTCGTTTCAAGGTGTGGGGTTACTCTTTTCTTTCCATTTTTATGTTATTTTAGGAATTTGGTGCATAACATTTGGCATCATAGCCATTTTCGCTATAACCTTTTTCTAGGGGCGTCTTAGACAACAAAATTTTGAGGAGCCTCAAAGGACATAATGAAGTATATGTAGTAAAAATTCTAGGTCCTAGTTCATTATAAGTTTAGAGTTATAGTTTGTGGAAATTAGGGTTTTTTATTAGTCCAAAAACTAGTCTCAAATAAGGGTTCTGGGTAAAACCGTTATATATGAAGCCTAAGAGATCCAAATTGAGTGCCACTTGCTGCGTTAGAAGGAAGATATACCATAGTGTTTGTGATAAAAATTTCAGAAGTAGAGAAGGAAAACCAGACACATGTCAGTTTGTATAAGTTCGCTCTCATGAAAGGGACAAAAATAACAAGCTTTGGGAAAGTTACCATAACTCTCCCTTGGCACATCGGAATTGGGTAAAACCTATGGCATTGAGGATAAGACATACCCTGTTACTATATAAAAAAAAATTAAATTCAAAGGGGCCAAAGTTTCAGAGATAATTCAAGAGTAAGGTTGACCAACAAGATAGCCTACAAACTAGGGTTTTTAAAGGTATGTTAACTTGAAACTTGCATAAATTTTGATTGGAATATTTGTTTTGGGTGATTCAAAATGTGTGATAAAGAGGAATAGAGAATAAATTTGGTAAATATTACTGGTACCTAATTATAAGAGGTGGAAAAAAATTACTTTGCTTGCTAAACCTGTCGAAAGCTCATTCACGACTCATGAAGAAAACGAAGAAATGTGTAACCAACCATCCAATTTGGAGGCCAACACAAAAAATATATAGAAAGTGCATTGAAAATAATGGCCAGACAATTCGTAATTCATCTCCTCAAGAACAGGTGAAGGAAAATAAGGGGGACTTGTCCCAATCACAGATTGAAAAAATTGACAACAATTGGAGGATAAGAGGTTCAAGTCCCCGAAATTTGATCATTCATCACATCATCATGGGTTCAAATCAAGACCAAGGAACCATTTCATTCCCAATATTGATATGAGAAAGTTTGATGGCAATGATCCAATAACATGGATATTCTAGATGGAGCAATTCTTTGATTTACACCAAGTGCCAACTTTACAAATGTAACTATTGCATCCTAAGTTGTATTTAGAACCCGATCAATCTGTATAGTACAATTGACTTTGGAACCGTAAAATGACTTCATTGTCTCTTGGTCTATATTTATGGATGAATTGATAGAATATTATGGGATATCAAGAGAAATACCTTTTTTAGCTAATTGATAAATTTGAAGCAAAAAGGTCCAGTTACAAAGCACATTAAGGAGTTTCAAAAGTCAAGTCTTAGTGAAGAACATTCTAGAGAATAGTTTGTGGACCTATTTATGGGCATAAGGAGAGAATTTAACACGAGGTACATATATTTGAACCTAAATAATTGGACAATGTTTTCAGTTTGTCAAAGAAAGTTGAAAGTAAAAATATGGCTACTAGAAGGGTTGCTACCAACACCTATAGAGAAGGAAATGTTTCCTCCCCTAGTCTCACATGGTCTACAAGGTTGATGCCTTATCAAGTGTAGGAACGAAAATAAAAGGGACCATGTTTCAATTGTGATAGAAAGTACAAGAAGGAGCACAAGTGCAGTGAGAAGAAATTATTCTACATAGATTGTAAGGAGGAAGAAGATCCAAAACCAGAAAAGTCTCAAGAGGAAGATCTAGAAGATACTACTCCAACCATATACTGGAATGTCTTGGTCGGTATTAGCACTCCTCAAACTCTTAGGCTAGAATACTATATCAAAAATAAAAAGGTAACAATGTTGATTGATTCTTGTAGTACACATAACTTCATTAATTGCAAACTAGCAAAATTTCTCAATTGCTTTGTATATCCAACAACATAATTTCAAGTAACGATTGCATATGGAGGTGTCATAAATTGTTTAGGGAAGTGCCATGGTATTCCAATTATTGCAATCCAAATCGGTGGTGTTGATGTTGTATTAGGGATCTAGTGGCTACAATCATTAGGAACAATGGCTCTTAATTTTTAGGAGCTTTTCATGATATTCTCTTTAGAAGGAAATGAATTTGAACTTAGATGTATTCCAAGTAAACCCTCTAAAGTGATAAGCTCTAACAACATGATAAAATTGCTAAAAAAAAGGACACAATGGAGTAATTGCACAACTGTGCTCACTAGATGTTCAAGCATCTATACCCTCTATTTTGTGTTATATCCAATTTATCTTTCAGTAGCTGGAGAACCTCCTATTGGTGCTCTATGTGATGCTCCACTGCTTGAACCTAAGCTTCATCTTTCGAGGATGATGTGATGGAAGGAGGATGCTAACCATAAAGTGCCATAAATGGTGACATTTTTTATGAAGTATGGAAAGATGTGTTGTACCACCATTCTGCTAACAGAAACCACTTAACCCATTATTTCTATTTATTAGATGTAAAGCAATGAAGATACCCTTCTAGGAATTTATCAACAATATTGGTTTTCCCATCAAATTGAGGATGGTTAGAGGAGCCGTGAGATGACTGAGTGCCCAAACAAGAAAATATTTCCTTCCAAAAATTACCATTGAAAATTGGACCTCTATCACTTACAATAATCTTGGGGATTCCATTTAGCTTCTAAATTGTTTCCGTAAATTCCACAGTGTAATGCCCCGTTTTGACCTTATTAACTGAACTATCATTATATGTTGTATTTGCTTATTATTGTGAGACTTCGTCAGTTTGATGACACTGTGGACATATGGTTCTACTATTTTGTCGATATATGTGTGTGTGTGTGTGATATTAATGTTGTGAATTATATTCATGTCTCTAGCATGTTGGTTTGGAAGCAATGAAAATAAACAGAACTGTGAAACAAATTAGAACTTATATTATTTAACCAGGTACCCAGGGAGGACAACTACTATACTTGCTTAAAAGGCTAGGAAAGAGAAAAAATGGGCATACTTTGTGAGTCGATTCACCACTACCATGATGACAGTCTTTTATTCTAAATTTGGTATGTGATAAAATCCATTGAGACCTCTTTGACACGTTGAATTGGTATGACTAATAGTTGTAGAATATTTGGTGTCTTGATTGCATCTCCCGTGTTCTATTGGAAAAAAAAAACATTCTACCACAAAATTTTGGACATCAATTCTAAAACCTTCCTAGAAAAATTCCCTCTTGTTCTTATGGTAAGTTTTCAAGAACCCTGAATGTCCTCTTATAAGAGAAGTGTGCAGTTACGAAAGGACCTTCTGTTTGACTTTAGAATTCTTACATAAATATAGGAGATCTTGGTACTATAGTGAATCATTCTTCCACACAAATTTATGTAGTGAACTAGGGTCCACTCGTAGTTGTTGAATTATCTTGCATGCATTATGATATTATTTATATTTTGTCCTTGATTCTTCCACCCAACCAGATTGTATAATGGAGATAGCACAAAGTAAGCCTTCTGTGTCATCTTATTTTCTTGAAAGTGCATCTGCCACCAAATTTTGTATTTCTTTTTTGTAGATAATTTCAAAGTCATAACCTAGCATCTTTATAATCTATTTTGTTGCTCTTCTGGATATAATCATTGTCCAAAGAAGTAATTAAGATTGTCATGATCTGTTCTCACCTTGAAGTGTCTTCCTATTAGATAAGGGAACCATTTCTTAATTGCATGTAGTATGGCCAACAATTCATTTTCATAAATTGGGTTGAGTAATTTTTTTCGTTTAGGTTTACAACTTTTAAAAGGCAAGGGGACTTCCTTCTTGCAATAAAGTTGCATCAATGCCATGCCTTGATGCATCATATTTTAGGGTGAAAACATGAAGTTGGGTAACCATTTTTGCTTGTTTTTGACAAACAAAACTGCAAAATCTTATATTTTTCAACTTCAACCCCTCTAAACCCATATCTCCCTTAGGAATTTCACTTTGAAGTAAAGACAAATGTTTTAGAGAATTGAATTAGATTCCTACTTGTATTTTTAATTTTTTTTTATGGACATATCGTGGCACAAATTTGGTGCTCACCAACGACATATACTTGAAAATTGTAGGTATGGATAATGAGTGACCTGCGTGAGCACTAGTTTTTTGAGAGATGGCTATTCATTTTAGGGAAAAAAATGTATGCTCATAATCTACACACACTTCACTTGTGCATGGACTATATTTTGAGATTTTTCAGACTTGGGAACTATTTTTTATTATTTATCGAAATAACATATATTCAGAAAATGGTGTCTTATTGACACATGTTGGTGAGATTCAGTTTTATTTTTATTCTGACTCTTATTGAAAAAAATTAAAGTACATTTTTGAAGAGGACGGGGAAAGGAAGATCTTTGTGAATATTTCAAATTTTTTGGTATTGTCTTTGTTATGATATCAAATTGTCATTTTAGGTGATTTTCAGAACAATAAAATAATTAAGGGATAAGGTTTAGAAAAAAATATTAATAACTGGAATTAAAATCGAAATGAAACAATTCTTATATCATTGGAAACTAGATTCGGAGATAAATCAATTGCTACCAAGTCCGACAAATAATCTTCAAAATTTGCATGGCTTTGGCCTTGCTGAATTTGTAGGAGATTTTCCGTAGATTTTGTTGACCACAAACTCTCGACCGAGAAAATATATTCCAAACTCTCGACCGAGAGTTTAATTCAAACTCTCATCCCAAAGTTTTTTTTTAAATACAGCGCGATGATTGGTTCAAACTCTTGGCCTAGAGTTTTATTATATTAAACTCTCGGCCAAGAGTTTGAACTCTCACAAAATCTCGGCCTAGAGTTTGAGGTTGACTATTTATTTTGCGTGTTTATCCACATGCACAATTTTTTTTCCTCTCCATTATCAAAAAAACGTTACCCAACTTTGCGTTTTCACCCTTCACAATAAAGGTTTTTGTGATGTTAGGCATGGCTAATATGAAAGTTGTACACATAAACACTTTAAGGTTTTCAAAAGATTTGGTTGATTGTAAATTCTAAGGGAATGCCTCCTTTTTCAATAACCTTGTTAGAGGTGCTTCTATTTGACCATAATTCTTGATGAACTTGCATGAGTAGCCTTTTAATCTTAAGAATCCTATAATATTCTAAGGTTTTAGGAATTGGCCATTCCATGATAGCCTTAGTTTTGTTAGGGTCCACTTTGATGCCTTCATGAGATACAATATGACCCAAATATTTTACTTCTTAAACCTCAAAGGCGCAATTAGAATGTTTGGCATATAGTTGGTGCTCCTCCAATAGTTTTAAGAACCCATCAACATCTTGTACACACTCTTCCCAAGATTTGCTATAGATTAAATATCATAAAAATACTAACACAAATTTTCCGAGGAAGAGTTTAAAAATAGAATTCATTGAGCTTTGAAATGTGGAAGGTGCAATGGTAAGACCAAATGGTATCACCAAAAAGTTCATAATGACCTTGATGTGCTCTGAAGGTTGTTTTAGGAATGTCTTCTTTCCTCATTATGATTTGAAGATATCCAGAACGGAGATACAACTTGGTAAAGAAAAAAGTTCCTTGTAATTCATCTAATAACTCATCAATGACATGAATATGAAACTTATCTTTAATGGTCATCTTAGTGTGTTCTCTATTGTATGGATACATACACTATGAAATTTCCTTTTTGGGAACCATTACCACTGGTGCAGAGAAATCACTTTGACTAGGTTGAATGATGTATGCATCTAACATTTCTTGAAACATATTTTCAATCTCACTCTTCTGTGCATATGGGTACCTGTAGGGTTTGATGTTAGGTGGTACACTTCTTGGTTACAAATGAATATTATGGTCATGATATCGAGTAGGTGGAATATCTTTAGGCATATCTCCAAATAACTTGGAATGCTTGTCAATAAATTGTTGGAAATCAAATGGAATAGAGGGTATAGATGTTTGAACATCTAGTGAGAATAATTGTGCAATTATTCCATGGTATCCCCTTTTTAGCAATTTTTCATGTTATTAGAGATGATCACTTCAGAGGGTTTCCTTGGAATACTTTTGAGTTCAATTTAGTTTCCTTTTGAAGACAATCTCATGAAGTTATTGAAAATTAAGGGCCATGATTCCTAATGTTTGTAACAACTTTCCCCCTAGTACATCATCAACACCACCCATTTGGATTGCAATCATTGGAGTATCCAATAAATATTTCCCCATAGTAAGCTTAATACTACGACCTTTCCCTATAAAATTTATGGTACTTCCATTTGCAATCATTACTTGAAATTATGGCATTGGATATACAAAGCAATTGAGATGTTTGGATAATTTGCAATTAATGAAGTTATGGGTACTACCATAATCAATCAACACTATTACCTTTTTATTTTTGATGTGGTTGGAGTAGTATCTTCGAGATTTACCTCTTGAGACCGTTATGTTTTTGAATCTTCTTCCTTTTCATAGTCTATGTAGAATAATTTCTTCTCACTGCAGGTATGCCCCTTAGTGTACATGTTGTCAGAATTGAAACATAGTCCTTTTTCTATTCTTTCACCCACTTGATGAGGCGTTAACCTTATATACTGAGTGAGTTTGGGGAGGAAACATTTTAATCTCTATAGGTGTTAGTAGCAACCCTTCTAGTAGCCATATTTTTACTTTCAATTTTTTTTGCTAAACTAAAAGCATTCTCTATTGATTTAGGTTCAAATAGACATACCTCATGTTGAATAATCTCCTTTAGAGTGCCCATAAAGAGATCCAACAAATTATCCTCTAGAATGTTATTTGCTCTAAGACTCAACTTTTGAAACTGCTTAATGTGCTTTGTAACTGGACCCTTTTTATTGACATTATCAATTGGCTAAAGAAATCGCTACTCTTAATTTCCCCAGAATATGCTATCATATCATTTGTAAATATGGACCAAGAGACAATAGAGCCCTTTTTATTGCAGGGATAATTTTAAGGACCAATACTTATTTAAAAGTATATAAACCTTGGCGAATCTTACCAATTCTTAAAATCTCAACTATAAAATATTTGGCGATATTTTAATAAAATTATTTCAATTTCTAAGGATTTTATATAGTTCATATAATAATTTGGCGATTTTTAGAGTGAAAAAAGTTTACCCCATCAAAATTGGGTGAAATGGGGCTTCAAAAAATGCAAATTGGCAAATCTTTTTTTGGAAAAAAATGGAAAAATATCCCATGGGCTGAATTTTGCCCCTAAAGTTATCCTTGTTTTATTGTCATAAATCCACTGGTACCATACAAATTGATCAAGTTCTAAATACAAGGATGCAATATTTACCTTTTGTAAAGTTGGCACTTGGTGTAGATCAAATAATTGCTCCATCTGGAATATTCATTTAATTGCATCATCGCCATAATTTGCACTTTCTCATATCAATCTTGGGAATGAAGTAGTTCTTTGGTATTTTGTTGAACCCGTGATGATGTGATGAATGATCAAATGTTGAGGACTCAAACCTCTTGTTTCCAATTGTTTTCCAATTTTCTCAATTTGTGACCGGAACAAACCCCTTTTGTTCTCCTTATCCTTTTCTTGAGGATTTGAATTATGAAGAAATAGATGCCTCATCTCATTCATAATTGACCCCCTCCATAAATTCAAAATTCTTTTGGATATCCTATTTGAATGTTTGGAATTCATTATTATTTACCTTATTCAAGATGTCCACCTTTCTTAGCATTGTATTTCTCATGTTCTCTACTCTTTCGATAAGCTTGGACACCCTGAAGTCTACATCGTCATGCTCGTCTCTTGTCATGGATGAACCTTCAACAAGTTTATTGGATGTAATATTTTTTTCTCCACCTCTTTCCATTTGATCCCATTGATATTTACTAGAGTTTTTCTCTATTTACTCTTTATCACACATTTTGAATCACCCAAAACACATATTTCAATCAAAACTAATGCAAGTTTCAAATTGACATATGTTTAAAAACCTTGGTCTGTAGGTTGTTTTGTTGGCCAACCGTGCTCCTAAATCATCTCTAAAACTTTGGCCCCTTTCAGTGTATTTTTTTTCTTCTTGTAGTATCCTAGTATGTTTTCTCTGCAATGCCACATGTTTGACCCAATTCTGATGTGCCAAGAGAGAGTTATGCTAACTTTACCAAAACTTGTTATTTTTCCCCTTTCAAGAGAGAAAACTTGTACGGATTGAATCATGTATGATTTCCCTTCCCTACTTTTGAAATTTTTACCCAAACACTATGGCCTATATTCCTTCTGATGCAATATGTGGCACTTAATTTGGATCTCCCAATATTTAGATATAATATTTTTACCTAGAACACCTATTTGGGACTAGTTTTTGGATTAGTCAAAACCCTAACTTCCATAGGATATAAATCCAAACTTATAATGTACGAGCACTTGAAATTTTTACCATAGATACTTCTCTATTTCCTCTTAGGCCTCTCAAAATTTCATTGTCTAAGACGTCCCCCAATTTTTTATAGCTAAAATGGATCTGATGCCAAATGTAATGCACCAAATTCCCAAAATAGCATAAAAATAAAAATGAAAGAGACCCAACACCTTCAGATTGTAATAAGGAGATGAATAAGAATACTCTTTTAAGGGAAACTTCCGTATATAATTTATCAAATGCACAAGCCCATGATGAAATGATCCTAAAACTAGGTCTCCTTGGTATATATATAACAGACAAAGGGTGCAATTACAATTCTAGTCGATCATACAATTACAACTAAGATCCTAGTTGACCAATGAAAACAATACTAATATAATAATAGAAATGTAGTGTTACAATATATAGATCTTAACATATTATATAAATATCAATTATTAATACAAATAGAAAAGTAAGTAATAAGAGATATATGGGTGCTAGGAGTGAACCTGGATCTCGCTATAGGAATGAAAGTGCTTTCTTTTGACCACACCCATGGACTAGATTTGTGCATAAAAAAAGCTCCAAAAATGCTTTTGTTTCTTGATTCCATTAAACTTGCAACAATAGAACAACAATAAATATTAGCAAATCAATAAAGGAAAATCAAAATAAAATAACAAGAAAGGAGAAAAAGGGAAGCCATAAGCCATTACCAATTTACCTTCCTCATAGAGGTTCTTCCATCAAACACTAACTTCCATCCATGAAACCTTGAACCTGGAACAATAAAAGAACAATAAACATTATCAAATAAATAAAGCAAAAGTAAACTAAAAGAGGAAGGAAAGAAGGAGAATGGAATGGATAAGTCATCGCCTTCATCATGGATGTTCTTCCAAGAAACCTTAATTTCCATGCATGAAACCCTAGACCTACACCAACAAAACACAATAAAAATTAATAAATCAGTAAAGGAAAATCACTATAAAAAAGGCATGAAGGAGGAGACATGAAGGGAGAATCCATTACCTTCCTCATAGAGGTTCCTCCGTGAAACTAAATCTCTTGCCGCCATAAGGATAAAACCCTAAGAGAGGAAATCCTAGAGGATAAATGGCGAGAGAGAGAGAGGATAAATGACGCGCGCGCGCGCGAGAGAGAGAGAGAGAGAGAGAGAGAGAGAGAGAGAATTATGAGGGGTTTTATGAAGAGAATAAGATATTTTAGTTAGGATAATAGAAATCCCCTCACACTCATGAGGATTGATACAAATGATCACTTTTAGCCCCTAAAATTTCTTAAATTTATTTTTGAAAAGCCCCCCCTTGCTTTTATTTAGCTACTTAGGAAACTTCGTGCTAAAACCCATGCTATTAGCATTGACTCTATAGGCATCCTATGAAATAACACAATTTTCATTAAAATATACAAAAAATATCACTAAAAAGCTAAATGGAAACGAAAAAGAAATCTAAAAAAGATGCTAGTGACACCATTTTGTTGTAGTGAATCCATCAATGAGAGTGGAAACTAAGGTACGGAGCCCCCAAACACTAGGATTGAAAAAGTAATAACAAAAAACAAGAAGAATCAATGATATGTGACTATTTTGTGACCCGATACCAAGAATCTCAAATTGTTGATTGCACTTTTCAAATTTAATTAATTTAGATTAAAATAATTTTATTATTATTATTATTATTATAAAAACTTAATTCTTGATTGTTATTTATCATTATTGAATTCATTTATTTTCTTTAAAAATGATGTTAAATAAAAGTTAAAATATAAAATAATGAATTTGGCAAGGTGACAATGGAGAATATTGTATAGTCTTGTGTTGGTTTATTGTGGCTCTAGGTGGAGTTGACAGATTATTGAAGATAGTATTGTACCTAGGGAGAATGACTGAATTGTATTAGCTATTTGGTTTCCTTGGTCTAATACCCCTCACTTATGGTATTATGCTTGTTGTGAATGAAAATAAAGTGAGTATAGCTCAAGTTATTGTAGAAAGACACGCACGTGTAAATGATCCAAGGAAGCAAAAATCACATTTATTAGTTCAAGTAGCTTAATGAAAGTTTCATTGAATTGATCATTGTTGGAGGAAACCTATCTTGGTAAGGTGCTATGAGTCATTGCATTGTTTTGTTTTCAATGTTTTAATAGTGTATTTAGTTCTAACATCATTGAAGAAATTGATGAGATAACAACTGCAATATGGAGTACTATTTAAATATTGCCATTTGATAATTTCGAGTCTGGATACAAAGTTGGGTAATAAGTAAATGATGGATATTTTCGATGTTGACCTAGCATATATATGATGCCAAAGGGTCTTGCAAGATGACGCTAAACAAGGCTAGTGACTTAAAAGATAAATACTAGTTGCATGCTATAAGGGCACACGATGTATGACTCAGAGGTCGGTCACCTAGATTGAACATAATTGGGAGAGAAAGTAAAAGCATGGGTATGAATTTGGATAGTTGGTTGGAGAATTGTGTGAGTGGCTCGGTTAGTGTCACTAATAATACTAATGCTTGGCATTTGTAAGTGTAAATAATGCATAATTATTGTGAGCAAAGGGATTTCAACTTGTGATTTACCTTGATGATAGCTTCATAAAGAAGTTGATGAGTTATAAAGTCCTTGTAGTGTTGGCATTAGGAGCAAGAACTCATAGTCCTTGGGAAGTAAATCATGAATTAGTAAAAGATCAATGATTGTTATAGGGTGATACTTATTCTCTAGAGAGAAAGAGGGGTCGATGACGAATTATAATTGGCTAGCACCACCAAGATTATGGAATTTTGGTATGAGTTGGTTAAATTAGAGCTAGTCAGGAGAGTAGCTTAAGCACCTGAGCTACCTTTGTACTTAGGTGTGTGGATAGGTAAGAGCCTTGACCTAGTAGGGGCATAGCGTTGATATTGCCATAGCTAGCATTGTGAGTAGGTTATGCTTTGATCTTATTGGGATTTGTGTGAAGACGTGGATTTCATATTACTTATGGCTAGTGTTGTGTTCTTGTAATTGTCAATAGGATATTGTAAGGAAGGACTATCATATAAACATATAACTTGAGTTTTGACGGATAAATCATGTTATGACTTATTGTACCATGTTTTGAAATAAGGTGTTTAGTCTAGTTTCTATTGGCCAAAACCATAGTTTGGGTTGAGTTATGTGTAATTATGCGTCAAATTGTTGAGTAAATGTAAGTTCTCAAGTGTGAAGGATTGATGCTTATTAGTGTTAGTGATCAACATGATTTCTTTTTCCACCTTATGAGTAGATAAACATCCTTTGTTGTAAGTGGAAAGATATTGGGGAAGCTAGATAGGTACAAGAAAGGGGCTAGTGGTCATAAGTGGTTAGTCTTGTATCTCTGTGATTGTGAGAGCTATATAGAAACATGAGTTAAAGTATTATATGTCATGATAAACTAAAGATTAATAAATGGCAATAGATGGTCATGGGAATTCAAGTCTAGGGAAGTAAATAGTAAATAGGAAGAGTGGGGCTAGCATAAATTGTGAACAAACAGGGCATAGTTGTATTTTAATGACATGCATTTATGATTAGGTGTGAAATAAACTAGATATTAAATACATATATTCATTAAAACAAATCAGAACGAGAATTAAATATATGATTTTTTAACATGGATAATGAGAAAGTGATTGTATAAGGTGTTACATATATGTAAGAAAGATAACAAGTGACAATGTGTGTTGCACATGGTAAACATATGATTAGGTAAATCGTCACGTTATTATTTATAAGCATTATTTAAAAATATCAATATATATATAAATCACATTCACTGGAGTTACATATATATATGTTCGAAAATATAACTAAGCTTCCAAAGTTATGTCTAGTAATAATGTAGCTACCATTAAAAAAGATAATGACATATAAAGTAGGAGCCTATTATTTTAAGCTCTACTTGTATGGCATGGTAAGCTTAATGTATAATTGAATATATAAGAAATCACAATAGAAGTATTGTGATGATACATCAAACATGATTCTAGTAAAATTTTTATATAATATTTAAAATGTGTTCTCAAAGGCATATCATTTAACCTAACAATTTTTAAATAAAAAGCATGTCGACTTCATAACTTATAGTAATTAATAAGTCTCAATATAAAAGAAAATGGTGTTAAAATTTAAAATGTGTTCTCAAAAGCATATCATTTAACCCAACCATTTTTAAATAAAAATAAGAGTTGTGAGTAGCATAGTCCCGTCCTTTAGAAAAATTAGACAAACCATTCAATAGAATTTATTTTGAGACAAAACGAAAGTGCAGTGTGTAGATGGCAATGCAGCAATCATTTCATCATATTGGCAGAGTTCACATTGCATAAACAAATAAGACACAAACATTCAATTAAATATGAAGATTTGAGTAGTTTACAAAATCTTAAGGAGTTTGTGTGAACATTGATATGCCACACAAGTTGTGTTCAAGTTAAGTGGTTGTGATAGTGTACAATGTATAAACAAATAAGACACACATTCAATTAAATATGAAGATTTGAGTAGTTTGCAAAATCTTAAGGAGTTTGTGTGAACATTGATATGCCACACAAGTTGTGTTTAATTTAAGTGGTTGTTATAGTGTACAATGTATAAACAAATAAGACACAAACATTCAATTAAATATGAATATTTGAGTAGTTTACAAAATCTTAAGGAGTTTGTGTGAACATTGATATGCCACACAAGTTGTGTTTACAAACTACCAATTGTCACATGTTGTAAACTTAGATATTTTTTATATATTTTTGTATAATTATTTATTTTGAATTTGGAAGGACCACCATAAAATAAATCTTGATAACACATTTTTCTCATATTCCTGCAATATGAGAAGAGAACCCTTCCTCCTCCACCCCAAATTGTAAAATATAAACCTAAGTTGCCAGGGTACCCGTACCGGGGGGTTGGGCACCCGTACCAGTATCGGGTACCCGTATCGCCGTACCGGGTATCGAAACTGGTACCTCTGGGAGTATCGCTTAAGTACCGGGTACTTCACCCAAGTACTGGGTACTTGGTTACTGATTCGAGGGTACCGGTACTTCAAAAAGGCCCACGTACCGCGGGTTTGGGTACTCCGCGGGTACTTCTGACTGCTAAAAATTCAACAAACTGTCTCACAGAATCTGTAATAATTTGGATTATCTAGCATATTCCACAAACATTCCCATGATTCAACTGTGCTATACTTCTACAGAAGCCACTCAACTTTGGAGATTGGAAATTGTATCTTTTAGCATGTAAAGCAGATCATGATCATTACAAAAGAAGATATAATCCAAACTGCTTATCAGTAGACAATGGGATTGCAAACTAATACAAAGACAGGGTATCTATAGATTTTGTGCTCACCTTAATTTTCTTTGTGGTAAAATGTTACTGAATTCAAAAATGTATCATAGATTTTATATACTGTATTTTTGCATGAAATATGATGATTTTGCTGCTTTGATGCAGCGGGACTTGTTTTTATATTTTTTAATCCCACTAAAGCTTGCTCAAAAAATTGAACATATGACCCAAGATCCCAATGTCACAGGGTGATAATAGAAGATCAAGTGACACTTTGTGACTTTACAGTAACATTCTGTTGATTGCTCTGCCATGTGTTTTTCGTACCATCATGTTCTGTTTTAGCTTCTGTAAACAAAGGATGATCAATGATCACGATTTTTTAATATTGGGTGTTAAATTGTTAATGAAAGTTGTGACAAAATTTAAATAAAATTTTAATATGATCACAATTTTTTAATATTGACAAAGGATGATCACGATTTTTTGGATGTAGACAATGGATTCATGGAGTCATGGACATATATCATGCTATTATGCTAATGATTCATATCAATATCAATATCATATATGTAATTTCAATTTGAATTAATGTGCAAGGAGTAATACCAATGTCAAATGTGTGTTACTTGTTGAAAACTTATTAATATAATTATTAATTATAATTTAAATTTAAAAATTTTATATATATATATGTCTATAGTACCCTGACATACCCAAGTACCCTCTTTCAAAAAGTGACGTACCCGTCCCCGTACCCGTCCCAGTACTCGAGTACCCTGGCAAGTTAGATATAAACACATTAAATTTTTTCATATTAAACCGTGTTAAATTTAAATTAGATAATGTAGGAGAATTTAGTCATGGATTGAGATCGTGTGGCTGTAAATAAAAAATATTCTACTGTATTTAGCCCAAGCCCTAAAAATAGTTTTTAACAAAGTAAATTAATACTAAAAAGCTGAACATATAGTCTCTACCTAGGGCAAGGACTAATAAAAACTTGAAGAAAATGTATATATACAATTAAGATGATGAAATTGGAACTCACTTAAATGTGTTTTAGAATAAGCATTAATTGAGACTTCTTTGTTTATGGAATAAGGGAACTGACTACATACCCTAACCCCTTAGGGTATGTAGAGGTGTACATTCCCTATCCTCTGGATCCATAAATACTTTCTTTCAGATTTTTGTTTCAATAATTTTGATGTTAGAACAATATTTTGCAAATTTCAAAATCACCAACAAATTTCAAAACAACCAATTAACAATAACTAAAAAGTTTGCTACTCATAACTCTTTTTAATTAATAAATACTATCTTTTTAATTAATAAATTTATTGAAATAAAAAAATAACTTCTCACTTTTATATCACTATTAAAAAAAATAGATTTTACAATGACCGAAAGATTGCAGATTCAAAAAAATAGATTACACTTTATACGATGCCTGAGAGATTGCATATTTGATACGCAGCCATACCTGCACACTCACCCTTTGTACATATCTAGAACTCTCGATCAGTCAAGCATTAAAATTCCACCAAAACAAGATTCTCCAACACTGGATCAAAGATTTTTTCCTTATTAAAGAATCAAAATGTCCATGAATACACAAACCCTTTCTACTCTGTCTATAGTTCTCGCTGATATGATTAAAAATATGTCAAATCCAAAATCTCAAAAAACTGTGGCATCAAAACATTTGTCAAAATGGGTAATTAATATATATATATATCAAAATAGCCATGGACGCATAAGCTTGTGTACTCTATCTACAATTCTCACTGTCCCGATCATTAAAAACTGTCATATCCAAAATCTGGACGGGTTTTTAATAAGATTTGTCATACAGTTTTTTTTTATTCAATTCTTGATTGGAGTAAATAACTGAGTAAGTTAATCTTTAAACTTTTAGTATTTTTGCTGGAATTATGGAATTATTTGATTTGTTTTGAAATTGTATTTTTAATTGTAAAAATGAATTCAACTTCCTTTATTGTCCAAATTTTTTAGATATTTTAGTTATGATATTTTAATAATGTATATCAATAATTTTGACAATTTCAATAAAATTTAAAAAAAAATAATGAAAAAATAATGCAAAACTTGTAACTATTAACTTACTCAGAGCCAAAAATAAATGATTGATTAATGAGGTCAAATTTAGCAGTTAAATCTGTCAACCTGTCTCCCTCTTAATTTCAAATTTTAAATTTCTAAAACCTCCCACCTGCCATGCCTTCATTCTCTCCTATTTAATATAAACCACTGCTGTCTTCACCCTCTCCTATTTAATAACATTATGATTGTAGAGTTCACTTGACTGAAGCAATGAACAATATGTTATGCTGCGAAATCCTCCATACTGTGAACTGATATTGTTTTCAGACTCTTTTGGACAGTGCTGCCGACATTTTCTGATGCATTTTTTATAGACAATTATTTTAAGCTGTGTGGATTCCTAAATTCAGCAATGGTGGTAGAAATCTCTCCACTCAGCCTGTGTTTTATATACTATTGGAGTGCTGCACTAAAAAGTTGAAATAACGCTTGGCACTTCAAGTTCAAACACTTTTTTGAAAATCAGAGTTTTGCAAAGCACCAATAGTCTCTTTACAAGTTTGTGTTAAACAACAATGCAGTCTAATGAATAATGTTAGAAGTAGGGGAAAGAGTTGTGCTGCATTCATGGGCATACACGTAAACGTCCCAACAACACTGCTACACCCAACATTCAATAAATATAAAAAACTTAATTCATAACCAAGAAAATACAGCTGCTACAAATTCATATTGCAAAGAACGCACTGAATAGACATATTCATAAACATAGATCTTCCAAACCTCATTTAGGCAAACTACCACAAACTAAACGATAAATTATGAAAATAATCTCATTCTCATGCCCAAGCTTTCAGGGACTCTATCTATTAAAATCAACTCTAGGACTCTATCTATTAAAATCAACTCTAGCAAGAAATGAGAAATCTTTATCCATCCAAAACAACCACAATTCTGGCCAAAGCCTCTCTATATAAATTCCCAGGGGATGCCAAAAGAGAAATCTAACTCACCAGTGATCCAGAGTGGAGAACTACTACTTAAAACAAATCCCCATAGAGGACAATCAGCTAACAAAAACAACCTACTATACCATCATTCTGAAGGCTAAACGATGAAAGAAGAATATTAATATATGATATGAAGTTGGAAGTTAAAATATGTCTATAATTTCTCTACTATAATGTCAGGTGTTTATATCACCCCTGTAAAATCTGAGTGCAAAGCAAATCTATAAAGACAAATAAAACCATTTTTTGCCCATTTACTATTTCTCATAAAAAAATATTTTGAAGCATTGGCCTTCCGACTACATAAATATTCAAATTCAAAAACCAGAAGCAAAATTGTAACTAGGAGTTGCTCTGCTTGATCAAAGCAGAGAAAAACAACATGCTGTGTCCATCCTTCAACCCAGTTTTAACTAAAAAATGGCAAAATAGTTTATATGATGCCAATTTTGTTTGCTACATCTAAAGCATCATAATCTGGTGTCAACATGATGGTTCGGTAATATTGATTATAATATAGAATGCAGTGTTTCTTATAATCAATGCATTTCAATAAATTCCATCCAACCGTTTAGCGGTTTTTCCCGGTCTGGAAACAAATGGATTCGTAGGTGCTCTTGTCTTGTAGGCGAAAGTGAAACAACATTATTGTGTTGGTCGGAGATGGAGTGAAGCTTGAGGATTGGCAGGTTGAATCTTTCCGTTCCCATTGATTCGACGCTGCGATCACTACAAAGCACCAGAAAGCTTTTTATTCCCTTTTGGATTGGTCCCTCATTCAATGGAAAGGGAAAGTGAATAGTAGATATGCTAGTATCATATATATATATATGTAGAAATATCTATGTAGAAACTGTAGTCTTTAGTGTAGATTACTAGTTCTTATGCACTATAAACAAACTTAAGCCTTTGAGTTAAATCCATTAACCTCACATATGCCTTCTTCAATCCATCGGGCCTACACTCCACAACACAGAATTAAATATTCCCATGAGAAAGCAATTTTTAAAAGCAGTTCAAGTTCATACCAAAAAGAAATTTTATTCTCTGTATATTGCTCAAACAGGATACAACAGGTTTGACCACAATAAATTAACAAAATTTAAATACCTATTGAAGTCTACAAATACAAGAACATTGAAGTAATAGGAAAAACCTGAAATTTAATTGAAACCAGTTTGGAACCCTACCTGATTAAGGTGTTGACTTTCTTTGTCTGAATGTCACACATTTTTTTTACTGCATCCTTGATCTTCTTCTTGTCTGCCCGGACGTCAACAATGAAGACAATGGTGTTATTATCTTATATCTTTTTCATTGCAGATTCTGTTGTCAATGGGTATTTGAGCAGCATGCACCCCGTTCTTGGTGTGGTATACGTGCAATCCCTGAAAATCCTCTGCGCCGACGGCCGCTAGGGTTTCTGAGGTCCTGTTCATGGTGTCAACACTGTGAAGATCCGACAATGTCGTGGTCTGCTTCCTGAGCGCCCAGTCGTATGCCGTGATTTTGCTGCCGTGACCTACCCAGACGGAGTCGTCGTGTGAAGAGCAGATGGCCGAAGGATAATCCCGGCCATTGGGAACAACCATTTAGACTCTTTCGACATCGATTCCGTCTAAGGCCGCCGGGGCCATGGCTTTCTTGACAGGCTCCAGGGTTCCGTAATAAGAGGTCGTCTCTGCCACACTTGGCATTCGTCTCTGCCACACCTGGTTTGTGGCATTCTAGGAGGAGGCACAAAGTTGTAAAAAAGTTTAAATGCAAAGTTGCAAAGCTGTTAATTTGTAAATCTTGATGCTTGTCAATCAGTATGTTTTTTTTCATATGAAAATATAGCTTACTATTAATAACTCAAAATAGTAAATGAAACCAGTACATCAAGATCACAGCAAACATGTATGAGTGTGAAGCATATCACACCATCATCCACAAGCAGCAACATCATCCACATAGTCAATATAAGACCCATCCATACCTAATGGATGTCTACAACATCATAATACTATCTGTCCCATAATCCTAAAAACATCATAGGGGTCCAATAAAACCATCTCCAAGAGAAATAGTAGCGGAGAGACATAACCAACAATCTTTAAAGACATAATACAATAATAAAGTCCAAAACAGGCAGAGGCCTGGACGCATAAGTCAATATATCCTAAAGACAATAAGCAAACATAGAGCCGAACTATCACACCGGAACAAAATATCCAACAAGTAGTTGGATGAAGTACCTAAGAACCTGCAAGATATCAAGCCGCATAGATCATATGAGCAAATATATATAACCAATATGCCATCAAACAGAAAAGTAGATCATCACCAAAAACAAATCACCAAAACAAATCAACCGATCCCTGGGAGAAAAGGAAGTCCTCATGCCATTCCTCCCAAATAATAATACCAGTCGCTGAAACCAAAGCCCGTTTTGATAGCAGGTCTGCCTCCGAATTGACCTCACGATAAACATGAGCAAAGTGAATATGCTGAAAACCATCTATGAAGTTCCTGACAACATCCAACCAATGTGTCAAGAGCATCACATTGAGAGGAGACGAACCCAGTGCCCAAGATATGATAGCAGATGAGTCACCCATAACAACGAGTGATGAGACCCCTTTGAAGCGAGCAAAGTATAAGAGTAGCCAAAGGGCACAGAGTTCGCTGCGAGTGTTTGTTCCATAACCCAAGTTCAAATAAATACGAAAGGAGGTAGTGTTATCCAGATGCAGTATCACACCCGCTCCGCTGTCACCCCCGGCCCCCTAGTGCCGCCCCATCAAAAAAACCGCAAGGATATACAAGAATTGGAGGAGAAAAACGGTATCCAGGGTGCCTTGAAGGTGAGGCACTTTGACCACCCGCATGACCAGACGAGGAGCAAAACTCCTTGAAATAGGCAATAATTCGCCCACATAACCAAGCCAGATTAGGAGTAATACCTTCGAACACACAACGATTTCTGGCCTTCCACACTTCCCACATCATGAAACAGGGTAGTTCCAGCCACAGACGAGCTCGAGGATCGCGGAACCATCTGCTAAAAGAATCAATCAAAGTCGTAGCATGCCAGGCTACAAGTGAACCAATTGATATAACAATGAGTGACCAAAGTTCATGCATGAATAAGCACGACGTGAAGAGATGATCCACCGATTCCACATTGGCGGCACATAATGGACACCGGCCAGGACCGCAGAATCCCCGACGACAAAGATTATCCCAGGTAAGTATGTTGTTGCCCAGGGCCAGCCATACAAAGCAACGAATCCGCTGGGGTATGGCCAGCTTCCAAATCACTGAGTGCCACCATATTAACCCAGGTTGATTATTAGCAAATAAAGAGTCATATGCCAGCTTTGAGGTGACTGCGCCTCGCACAGTATCCCAAGACCATACCAACATGTCCGGTGTGTCACTAAGCCTGATATTTGCTTGATTGAGATACCTGATGAAATCTGACCATTCCTTCCCCATAATCCCCCCAATACCAAGTTGGCGAGCATTGATCCATCCCCTGCCATTTAATGAAACCGCATGTGCTAGACAATAGAGCCCCTTGGCCCGTAGATGAGATAGTAGTTCGGGAGAGAGAAGATAATCTGGAGATCCCCCCAATACAGGATCCATGCCGAGTCTTATGTCCCGACCATTTCCCGGCTTCCAAGTAAGCCATTTTGCAACGACAGAAAACGAACTCATAAGACCCCTCCAAATATTGGATGCGCCAGTCACACAATGTCGCTCCAACCGAAACCAGGAAGCAACAGGGATATTTTTTAGATATTTCACCCTAATAATACAGCCCCAAATGGAGTTATTGAATAACACACACCACAGACTCTTTGCGTGGAGAGCCAACACAAATAGCTCCAAATTCTTCACGTTCCATCCCCCAAGAGTGTATGGTTTGGCCAGGGATTCCCAGTTGATTAAGTGAAACTTGTTCACCACCCCCCTCCCCCCCCGACCAAATAAAACGGAAAAATTTCCCCCGAATAATGCGAATGATTGTCACCGGAATTTTGCTGAGGGAGAACCAGTAAACTCCCAGATTCTGGAGGACAACCTTTGCTAATGTGAGCCGGCCACCCAGAGACAGATATTTCATGCTCCAATGCCCAATGCGATCATCAAACCGCTTGATAAGCCAAAACCAGTCATTTATCCTGTAATTAGCAGGTTTGATAAAGTAGCCGAGATATTTAGTGCCTATAGATAAATCCTTAAATTCCAAAGGAAACGAATCCCAGATTCTGCGTTCCACATCCACCGCCAATGAGTGCTTCAGGAAAAAGGATTTCATCATGCTAATGAGCATGCCAGTTACCAAATAGAAAAAATCAAGAATTCTCTTATACTGCACCCACTCCTCCACTGTACCAACACCGAACAGCATTACATCATCCAGAAAGAGAGTGTGTGTAACCGAAACATCAGTGGAGATCTTTAAACCCACAATATGGCCAACACTCTTTGATTTATGAATGGAGAGACTCAAACCTTCTATGACCAACAAAAAAAGTAGGGGGGAGAGCGGACATCCCTAGCGAAGGCCCCTAGAAGCCTTGAAGTAATCAGTCGGCTGTCCATTTATAAGCACAGCAAAGTTGACAGAGGTAACGCAGGCCATAATCCACTTCATAACCTTCCAAGGAAGACCAATTTGGATAAGAATCAATTTTAGGAAGGTCCAATTTACTCGGTCATAGGCTTTTACCAAGTCCAGTTGAAGGACAAGTGCATTCAGCTTCTTCTGATTTATACTATGGAATACCTCCTGAGCCACACCAACCGCATCATGTATCTGCCTCCCATCCAGAAAGCCATATTGTTCCATAGAAATGAACCTTGACAAGATCGGTTTGATACGTTGTGCAATTATCTTGGATATGATCTTGTAGACTAAATTGCAAAAAGCAATAGGCCGGTAGTCACTGAAACTCTCAGGATGTGATGTTTTCGGTATCAGTGTCAGATAGGTAGAATTCAGCGCCCCGGAGACCAGCCCCAAAGACCGAGATTCATCTACTGTAACCCTAAGGTCCTCGCCCATAATATCAAAAAAATGGGAGAACAGTTCCACCGTCCAGCCATCCGGTCTGGGTGATTTATCCTTGGTAAAACCCCGTAGGGTATCCTGGATTTCAGTAATAGTAATAGCCTCAAATATCTTGTCCCCTTCCACATCCGTGAACATCCTAGGATATTCTTTTATAAACTTAAATTGTTCATTCAGAGATGTACACTTTGGATCAGTATAGTACTCAAAAAAGTGTCGCGAAGCCTCAGCCATCAATTCCTCATCACCATAAATCCTCCTCCCATCATGATCATTTAAATCCCAGATATTATTTTGAATTCTGCCTGAATCAGCAAACCGATGAAAAAACTTAGTATTTAAATCACCAGCTTTAAGCCAAATTGCCCGGCTCTTTAAACGCCAAGATTCCTCCTGGATAATGAGAATTTTGAGTTTTCTTTCCTCCAGGTTAGCAAGTCGGGCACGATCAGCTTGTGCACACCCCATTCTCAAAGATAGCTCCCTGAGATTAGCAATTTCCAATTCAAGTTCTTTTAGTTCATTAGTCAATAATGCTTTTTTGGTTCGTTCCCACCTCATAGTGAAGTCTTTTAGGGAACATAGTTTGGCAGCAAGCTTGTCCATAGCCGATCGTTCCCCCGAGACATCACAATTTGCCCAAAGAGTACGAACACCTATATCATAATCAAGCTCTTTTAACCATACTGAATTGAATTTGAAAGGATAAACCGGATATTTTGCTTCAGTCTCAAATTGTAAGATGATAGGGGAATGATCACTGATATGTGTCATCTGTATCCATGACCTGTATGTTTTGAAAGAGCTTAAGAGTGACTCAGAAATCAAGTAACGGTCAATGCGTTTGGATATCAGATTCTCGCCTTGGCGCCCATTTGACCATGTGGGAGCTATAGGTCGAGGTTCCACATCAATCAGGGTAAAAGTTGCAAAAAGGTTCCGGAAGTAAGTCCCAAGAGGGTCCCTTCTGGCTGCACGCCCCCATATCTCCTCAGCCCCCCAAGAAAAATTCAAGTCACCCAGTAAACCCACTGCTGAGTGAACCAAATTTGGGACTCTGTTGGAGAAACCATCAAGACCGCCAGTAGTATCCACATCCTTATCGCTGCCGTCGTCAGAGGACCAAAACGGGTCCGCCCTCACCGGACGACCAGAAGAGAAATGATTTGAGCATTGTCTCCAAAGGTGACCCACTTGCTTACAGTTTGAACAACGGAAGGGTATGCCCCAATAGTCAATAACCAAATCCAGTCGCCGGCCCCGCCAGTTAATATGAAGTACATCAATGAGCCCCAGTGAAATGTCCACCTCCACCAATAGTCGCCCCATACGACGATCGAAACCGGTGAGATGCTCATCCTCCACATGCAGGAAATGCCCCAAACTATTTCCGATAGCTTCAAACGCCCCGCGGTTCCAAAGGGCAAGTGGCAGACCAGGAATAAGAACCCATAAATGTCGCAGCCGAATTGTAGCCGTGTCCGGATCAAAATCGGTATACCATTTCTGCAGCATGAGACTGCCGGCACCATGAAGCCATAAACCATTTAAGATGGTTTGACAATGGATCTCCTCGTTAAACTTGAAGCCATACCATCCTCGAGAAAGAGCAAATACCTGTGGTGTATAACCCACAATGGGCCTCCAATTTTCAGTCACCCACCCCACGATATCCTTACGGTCCATGGCGAAATAGGAGAACTTCCCCGCCAAAGCGATCACATTGAAGTCAACCAGCTCCTCCAAACCCAGATCCCAGCCCATAGTTAACCAGGTCTCCCCAGGACGACAACAGAATTTTTCGCTAAGACGGTGAGCAGCCCTAGTGATATGCTGAGCTTTCTTACCCTGTGCACGGGAGGGACCATCCTGAGTGTTGTCAACTGACGGATCCGAGCCTGGATTCATCCCCGGAGCCCCATACAACGACAGGTGGCCTTTTTTTGGCATCTGTTTGACACGTGGTGTCCTATGTCTGCCAGTCGGGGAGTGGACGTTTACCCTACAACATGTCCTGAAAATATGAATCCAGCTTGAACAAGCCAGCCTCTTCGATTTGGTAGTCCGAGGCCGTCATAGGGTTATCCTCCAAAGCAGGAGATGTCGCCACCTGTTCCTCCATCAGAGAGCTCAACACCGGTACCTCCAAAACTAAGCACCAGATGCCAACAGATTCGGAGCCCGAGCCGCTCAGACCAATAGGAGATCAAGGATCCCAGGAGAAAGGGAGACAGAAGTTTCTGAGCGCGGAAATGATGACGAGAAGCTTCCAAAGTAAAACCCCAGGTGTAACGGCCAGAGAATGATGACAACGAAACTTCGAAACCCCACACCCACAAACGTTCAGTACAAAGTCACGGCATATACCGGGGAACAATGGCCGGTAAAGTGTGGCCAGACCCGAAGAATCAACAGTTTATCGAAAGGCCCATTCACCATACCCCAGACCTCTGCGCCTATTTCCCAGCCGTAGCCCCAATCCACAAGTAGCCCGAACCACCAGTGAATAAAAGTAGGGTTTTTTAAAACGCCCGTGCACAGAAACTGGGACCAACACTCCAACCCAAATAGGCGAAAAACCCCCACTGCAGGGCACCAATCACAGTCCACAAGAAACGGAAACGAAAGCAGTAACATGCCAAAAGGAAAACAAAAACGTGGGTTACCGCGTGCGTCCGACCGGAGAATGATGAAGCCGGTCGATTAAGAGTTTGGTGAGAACCCACAGCGTTCTGTAAACCCTCCGTGCCCTGTAAACGCCATTTCCACCGCCTTACCGCCTCTTCCCTATACCTTTCGACAATTATTTCCTTACCCTACTAAAGAATAATCTAAGCCGAAGTCAATCAGTATGTTATTATGCTCAATTGTCAAGTTATTCATTATAAACAAAATATTTAGATGATAACATTTGTAAGTTCAAAGTCCTTCTATTTTCATTTTTACTTAATCCTTGCCAATGATAAAAATTGTCTTTTCAAGCACTTTCCACCAATCAAACTTACACATTTATTAAAATATTTTATTAAATAAATACAAATAAATACATAAATTATTTTAACATTAGATAAACTATAGAAAGGTTTTAAAAATAGTTTTTACAAAATAAATCAATACTAAAAAGCAGAACATATAATCTTGCCTACGACAGAAACTAATAATGTAGACTTCATAACCTATAGCAATTAATAAATCTCAATATAAGAAAATGGTATTAAAACCTCAATTGCAAGCATCTTTTAATTAACAAAAAAATATGTTACTTTCAAGTATACTTGATGTAATGAAATAGATAATGTTACGAAGTAAAATGATATATATCTATGTTTTCATATCAACATCTTTTAAAGCTAGTACACGTGCGATGCATTAAAAAGTACCTAGGTTTATATTGGTATCTTGGGAAGTGGTTAACATCTTAAAGTACCTAGGTTTATATTGGTATCTTGGGAAGTGGTTAACATCTTAAAGTCAGTACACGTGCGATGTATTAAAAAGTACTTAGGTTTATATTGGTATCTTGGGAAGTGGTTATAGTGTGTAATGCGTGTGGTTAAGGTATAATAATGCATACATAGATAGAAAGTTTGATTACGACTATACATAGTACCATGTATACTTGAATAATACAAGTATATGTTATGATGACTATGAGGTGGTAAATATGATATGATTTTGAGAATAAGACCTCGATTGATACAAATTTTATTTAATAAGGACTCGAACAAGTAGTAGATTCACTTGGAATTGTGTTAGAAGAACCAAGAAAGTGTAAAGGTGATGGACAGCATCGGTACCTTAAGAAGGATAGTCATGAAGAGTTTGTAAATGTTTATAGTTCTCTTATTTTAGTAAATATTAAAAGTATTATTGGTTATTGTGGATTCAAATTAATTTAATGATACAAAGATATTAATGATGTACAATTTAGGACTTAAAGACATTGGCCTTTTGCTCTTAAGTTAGGCAAACAAATCCTAAATAATCTTGGTGGTTTATTGTTGAACAAAAATACATCACATATTAGTAGTTTTAAGCATTTTATTTTATCATTGATTACTGTGTGCTAAGTTGAATGAGTATACACACGTGATGAAAACATCACAGTGGTGTAATGTGTAAACATGTTTGGATAATATGGCTTCATGCATCTTGTTAAAAGATAAGAAAGTATGACACCAAGATTGATGGCACTTGACTATAACTATTAATCTTTATAATTATATTATTGAGATTCTCTAGTAACATTGAGTTGATTACTTATTTAATTATTATATTTTGACCATAAATTCGAGATGAAGTTTCTTAAAGGGTAAGTGTATGTAATACCCAACTTTTACTTAGACAACTAAATTAATTTTAACCTATGCTATAACCCTTTTCTCTTATTACTTGTTAACCTTGGTTGAACTGAGAAAAAGTATGTGTGGATTATAGACATAGATATATATATATATATATATATAAAGATGTGCATAAGTTAAATTGTTATTGTATGCATGACAATAGTGATATAATGTTTCTGTAGTGCCCCGTATTGCTTAGAAATTTGTTTGATTGTGTTATATTATTATTCGAGGGAATATGATCACAAATGAACCAGATTGACACTACGCGTTTTGACTTAAACAATTATGTTACAAGATGATCACTGTACAAATTTTCCTTATGTTAGAAATAAATGATCGTAATGGATTTATGATGACTAACAATTGGCGACTTGAAGCATGAAAATGATAAAGTAAATATATATTGTAATGGTTGTCAGATGCTTTGCCAAGTTCTTCCAAGTGTGACAAGTGATACAAAGATGCACATTAAACGTAGAATGACGTCAATGTCACATAGGCTTTGAATTGAGCCCAGATATGGTACCAGGTGATACAATGTGATAAATTGATATTTGATTATTTTGCATGATCTATTTAATGCATATGGATTTCATGTGTGCAAGCACAAGATCATGATTGCTAATCATTCCACACATGGGTAACGGGGTTTTATGGAGGAATGTACTCCATAAATAACACAGGTTTCCATGCGATGGGTTGAAAAGTCAGTGATACTTTTTCCCACGAAATACATGTTGTCGTGAGGGTAGGCTGCGGATTTGGTCACTCACGAGGTTTTGACTAAGGGGCATGCAATAAGGTGTTGACCTTACTCCTCAATGACCATTAATCTCTCAAGAATATGCAAGTGGATTGATTTAACGTGGTCTCAATCGTAGTATCACATCCCCACTGCAGAAAAGAGGTCTATTTGAAGGGCATGTGTATGACCATGACACCCTTGATAGAACCATGGTGAATTCTATTTGAAGGGCATGTGTATGAAAATGGCACCCTCGATAGAACCTTGGTCAATCCTATTCGAAGGGCATGTGTATGAACATGGAATCTTTGATAGAACCTTAGTAAATTCTATTTGAAGGGCATGTGTATGACCATGGAACCCTTGATAGAACATTGGTAAAATTACATTAAAATATATAAGTTATAAAAGATAAATGAAAAAAAAATTCACAAGAAGAATAAATGCTGAATTAATAAAAACATGTGCATGTCAAGAATAAGTAATAAATTAATTTAAAATAAAACATGTGCATAACAAAGAAAAAAAATAGTTAAGGATAAAATGAACACACCCTTTAATTAAGGAGAATAAATAAAATAAGAAAATTAATTAAAGGGATAATAAGACTCACATGCACACATGCATGGACATGCCATTAGAGGAAACGAGCCAACCATAATTTCTTGATAAGTTGGAATTCAAGAACCAATAGAATTTCAATAAATTGAGTCACCATAATGGTTGACTTGACATATTTGTCATAAAAAAACTATTTTTTTGTTCGTATTTTCAACATATCTCCCTGTGTTTTTACTCAAATTTCGAGCAGGAGCACTCGTTGTATGCGGAATTAAATTCCACATCCAACGAGTACCCACATTGCATACTTTTGACGGACCTTATTTCCCCAAATACAAGAAATAAAATAAAAAAATTAATTAAAGGGATAATAAGAGTCACATGCACACATGCAACATAAACGTAAAAAAACTATATAAAAGAAAGACAAGGAGATAAGCGAGGATAATATTTAATATTTATATTTTTCCTCTTACACAATGGTTGAGGATGGTTAAAATTACAATGACTATTGGAGATGGTTAAAATTACAATGACTATTGGAGAGTTTGTTCAAGTGGTTAAGGTTGGGAGACCTGAAAGCGGAATGATCCACTTCCAATCATTCTGATATTGTGCTTCTTCCATACAACCTCATTGCAGCTTGGGGGTCCCTAGGGAAGAAGAGTACCCATTGAGAGCAGACAAGGTGGTCAACTAGTGGACACGCTGATTGGCAATTTGGTTGGAACTATGATGAGATGTAGGACCAAGTTTCTATTTGAAACAACTTTCAATTGTTACTAAGTGATGGGTATGAATTGTATGCAAAAATATGGATGTTTATGAGCGAAATTAAATATTTTAGATCAAGTTTTCAACTCTAGGACCTAGGACACATCATTGTTTTAGATTAGGAACAATTTGTTGTTGACAATTACACTACAAAAAGGAATGGATGTAAAATTAACCGGTTGGGAAATATTTAATTTATGCAAAGATACCGTGTAAGGAAGGGTATCAATATGATATGTTGTATAATTTGAGGGTCGCTACATATGGTATTAGAGCAAGTTTTAACTCCACGACCTAAAACCCATCAATTTGCTCTTGACAATTACACCACAAAAAAGGAATGGATGCAAAATTAAATGGTTGGGAAATTCATGCCAAGATAAAATCTAGTACCATTATCGATGGGGAGCTCTTACCCGTGATCTTCCTTAGCTAGATCTCTCGCTAACCCAATGCATTGGCCATGTAACCAAAGGAGGGTGGAGTCCAATGTCCCTACATGCAAAAAAAAAAAAAGGAAAAGAGCTCAGAATCAACGTATTCATATGGGATCAAGGTACACTTTAGCTCTGAAAACGTAACTTCGTAGGCGTGTACCCTGGGGAGGAGGCCTTCCTCCACAAGTATTTCGAGCTCCAAACCTACACCTAGCGATTGATAAATGTAACCATAGGGCTCAAATCAAAGCATGTGCAAGGAAGTCGACTCTGAAACCTCTCCCTTGGCTACAGTTTCAATCGCTAGGTGTAGGTTTCGATCATGTTTCAGTCATGGCCCTTGTTTTAGGTTGCAGAGAATTAATTTTTTCTAGGATTCTTTTGTTAGTTTGGAAAATGCGTTGCGTCATTCAAACCACAACATTGAGTGCAGAATGTGCAACTGAGAAAATTGGCTTCCAAAACTAGAATATGTTCGCTTACCTTCATTACTACAACACCAATATTATCTATCATATTTTCCTGCTGCATATAAAAGTATAATCTTGTTGTGCTTAAACAAGGCATGAGAAGGGACCTAAAAGGGGATCTACTAAGTGTTGAGAGAGATCAAATCTGTTAAATGTAAATCCCTTTTTAAAATACAAATATTGAAGAAGCATATGAATTTATTTAATTTGTATAATTTTTGTGCCGAGAGGCACTCTACAGTATGGGTGAGATCTTGTGAGTCGAGTGTTTGTTGAGTAACAAAATAATACAAAGTAAACAAAAAAAGAATAATACAAAGTAAAAAGTAGATATGAGACTTAAACTAGAGACTTTAGAGCTTAAGATTAGGTGGTAAATATTATGTCCGCCATAAACAAAAAGAATAATACAAAGTAAAATGTAAATATGAGACTTAAACTAGAGACTTTACTTTTAACTTTTAATACAAAGTAAAAAGTAAATATGAGACTTTAGAGTGTTTGTCCAGTAACAAAATAATACAAAGTAAACAAAAAATAATTATACAAAGTAAAAAGTAATAGATATTATGTCGGCCATAAACAAAAAGAATAATACAAAGTAAAAAGTAAATATGAGACTTAAACTTTAGAGCTTAGGATTATGTGGCTCAGGTATTGCACTCAAGAAGCACTTAAGGAGCTATTCAAGGAGAGGTTTGCACCTCCGGATTTGATCCCTCTCGGTGCTTGATAGAGCCTAGGATTTGGATCTACGCTGGTTTACACATGCCAATGTTAATTTTTGTCAAGGATAAGGTGGTCCGTTGGTGGGGATATCATTCCATCCACCCGGGTTCAATTAATAACATGATGTAACATTAGTAACGAATGTAACGTTAGTAACATGTCATGTCGGCCAAAAATAATAGTGATAGTGAATATTATGGGAGAGATCTTGTAACGTGATGTAACATTAGTAACATTAAAGTAAAAAGAGGTAAAGTAGTAGTGATAGTGAATATTATGGGAGAGATCTTGTAACTTGATGTAACATTAGTAACGTTTGTAACGTTAAAGTAAAAAGAAGTAAAGTAAAGTAAAGTAAGTATGGGGGAGATGTTGTAACGTTTGTGATGTAATGTTTGTTACTAACAAAATAATTAAAAAAATTCATGTCGGCTCATAAAATAAAAAATTATGGAAAGTATTTAAAAAAAATCCATGTTGGTTCATAAAATAAAATATTATGAAAAGTAATTAAAAAATAGATGTTCGTTTGTAAAATAAAAACTTAAAACTTAAACCCGGATCTATCAATCAAGAGAGATCAAATTTCTTGAGTTTAAATTTAAAAAAAGAAATACATCTCAAGAAATTGGATCCCTCTCGGTGCTTGATAGATACGGGTTTAAGATGGATCTATGCTCGTAATTAGTACAATAATTAGATAAACGATGCTAAGTAGATTTTTACAGTGATAGGTGTTTATATCTTAGAATTTGGGGTTGACCAACATCTATGCTTTTCCTAGATTGAATAAGGATGAGACAAGTGTGTACTATTCAGATTTATTTTATGGCAGTTGTTCCTAATTCGAAATAAACAGTTAAAAAAATAACTGGTAGCTAACTCATGGATAAGTGGTAGCCAGTGCTTGGATAACTCTTAGCTAGATGAATGGACAATGGAAAGTTCCCATTTAACTAAGAAAACAAGTAACGAATAACGTATTTGTGGCACTTAACTTATGGTTTATCGGTGAAGTTAAGTGGCTGTGCTAGTCAAATATTCAGGAATGAAATCCATCTCACTCGTTATGGAGTCGTAAATAGGAAGTGAACTCTCCATCTCACTCATTTGTTCCTTTCTAGAATGCATGCGCTAAACAACACTTCTATTAGAAGTGGCATCCACATGTCTATTGATTTTTTTACATAGAATAGTATTATTTATTGTGTCTACGCTTCCTGCCTGTCACTGCATTTAACTAGAGGCATTTTCATCCCACATTCTCTATTTATATTTTTGTACAACAAAATATTGGCAAAAGTATAAATTTGCATAGTTCTAATTCTCTGCTAAGTGTACATATTTGCAGCCTTTTTGAGGATGCCAGATTAAGCAATCCACACTCAGCGAGTTCTTTATTGGGTAATCACATTTATTCAGGAGTAAATATCATGTTTCCATCCATGCCTATTGACTCATGGATCTAGGCGTCTTGGCTCATAATCTATGCTAGTGGGGTAATGACTTGAGATCATGTCAATTAACCATTTTCAGAATGATTGCAGTTATCATACGTTATTAGATCCCCATATTAGTATCGAAGGGGGTTATTGTGAACATGAATTATGCTTAAGAAAGTAAACTGAATGTCAAGGAATTAGACTGGTTACTAAATCTAATTTGTTTTCGAATTATAAAATGTAATCATGTTGTTGGGAATGGGTTAAAATTATATGAATCATGAAGAATGCATGAATTCAATGTTATGAAGGACATGGATTAAATATCCTTGGAATTATGCTAGCTCACAATCTAAATGAAGCTTCTGACACCGTGCTATAACCTATTTTGTTATATATATATATATATGCTTGAACGTTTTCAGTTAACGCTGAAAAGCCGCACTCCTATGTATATTAGTGAAAATAGTAAATGACCTATTTTCTTCCTATGTATATTAGTGAAAATAGTACATGACCTATTTTCTTATTTATGTATACATAAGTCAATTGGATTACATGCATATAAGAACGTAATTACACAAACTTTCTTTATTTAGCTAGTTAGCAATTCATATTATATACATGTATAGGTTGGTGTTTCTAATGTCAAAGCAATGGTGTCCATGCAATGGCAAAAGTGTTGGTTCTAGATTTGTCATGATTTCTGTCATTCAACTTGTCACTTTGAATCGATTCATTTCACTTTTCAATAGTTCATTGTCACTTTACTTTATCATTTTGTTCATCCATTGCCTTTTTTTACCATAAAACTTCCATTAACCTTATGACCTGTTTTTGTGATTTAATAACATCAATTTCTCTCTTTTTTTTAAGATAAATTAAGGAGTATTATACATTTATTTTACTAATGACGTTTTTTCATAATTCATTTTTTGTCCAAATGTAAAAAAACAGTTATTTACAGGGAGTTAGCTGCCGCATGCAAATTGATTTAACATTTAAAAAAAAACAAAACATGCTTTGATACATATAACTACATGCAAATCGATTTAACATAAAACTCTAGCATACATCCAAACAATTGATTCCTTTATCACTCAACATTCCCTCCTTAACTAATTGCGCGTAGATTTGAGTTGTTTAAGAGAATTGGTTACAAGGATATTCCATATTTCAATAATTCTTTGTGATTTTTCACTCATTAAATCCAAATAATTTAATACACACAAAGAATTTGACCCTCTCTCTTTATTTTTACTCTGACTTTCTGTTTCTTTTAGAATTAATTAAAAGACACTATCAAACTTGTAATTCGCTGAACTCAGAAAATTTAGAGTGCATCTAGGTAACACCTTTGATCATTGTTCAATATTGTCATTTATCCATTAGTTTAGGTGTTTTAGGTGTTAACACTCTTGTATGTATTTTCCATAAATTTTATTATCATTGTTATCATCATTTGTATCTATTTGAAGAATTGTCCTTGAGCTTTAGCTTTGGTTTCATTAGTTTTAGTTTAATTTACAGGTTGCCTTTTGGTTTGGTTTTCTCATTGTTTTGATTTCTTGTAGGTGCCTTTGAGCTTTAGCTTTGGTTTCATTAGTTTTAGTTTAATTTACAGATTGTCTTTTGGTTTGGTTTTCTCATTGTTTTGATTTCTTGTAGTTGCCTTTGAAGTTGTATTCAGTGTGCATACATTAGAA
Source organism: Larix kaempferi (assembly GCA_027924585.1). NCBI lineage: Eukaryota > Viridiplantae > Streptophyta > Pinopsida > Pinales > Pinaceae > Larix > Larix kaempferi. Next base: position 18,730,623 of record BSBM01000123.1, on the reverse strand, counting down.
TTAGGATTTCATAACTGTTTACATTAATTCTAAGTAGTGAGTTTGACAAGAACAGAGTACCGTGGATAAATGCTTCAAAAGTATAAAGGATTATCCACCAACAATTTGACTTAGCACCTATGCTCAACATTTGAGGATCCTTGTAAATCACTTTATTATTTCATTCTTATTAATGGTCTATTTCTCTTTGAATTTGTAGGATATGGTTAATGTTTGCAATTGTAGATTTCAGAACTTTCTTAACACCAATCCACCTAATCAAACTTTGTTTGATGTGAGTGTCGAACTATCCAAGTCTAAGGAAGTATTTGAAGTTACAGGTTCCAAAGCTTTCGAATATTAGTCCACCTCATCATACTATAACTTTAAAAATCAATGTTTAAATCTAATGTGAGTGTCGAACTATTTGATTTTATGGAGATCATTGGAATTGCAGAATTTGCATGATTTCTTCTTTGGTTTTGCAATTAGATAGGATAGTCAAGCTTTAGTCCTGCATATACTTTGCATGCACCTCACAAGCCTACGAGCCCCGGGTTGACATTAAAGTGTAGGGAAAATTATAAACACATATAATTCACCCACCAAGTATGGGTTGTATTCTTGTTAATAAACAAACCATAGACACTTTATGTCATTATGTATGAAAGGAATTACTTGTCACTTATCAACCATATATAGATTTAATATAGGCCCACTATATATATTAATAAAGTGAAAAGTTATATATATATATATATATATTCGAAGAGAAACATCACAGGATCTTATGCGCTTCCTTGGGGTGATCGGATGGCACACGAATTAACCACCAATCACAAGAATGGTTGGTGACCCAAGCAAACTCAATGTGAATAGATCTCGCGACCTATTGTGCTTGCTTCGAGAGAATTCTAGTTGGTCGATCAATTGAGCTATCCACTTTGTGTGTACACACACTAAGTATATATATATATATATATATATGGCAAAGATATAAAATAATTTGTAAATATGTTTATATGTATATGAACAAAATAAAGGAGTTATATAGATAAAGGTGCACTATCAATTATGATTTGACATGTTTATTTATGTTTATATGATTTTGGTTTAGAATGAAAGAATGATTTGACATATTTATTTATATGTTAAAATGTGATTTTGGAATAGAATGAAAGAGAGAACGTCTAGTTTTGAAATCCATAATGTATGGCATAGAACTTATTGGAGTAAGGAAGCATGAAAACTACAAATACTTGATAAGGAATATTATAGAAAGTCACATTACACGATAATAGAATGAGGACTTGGAAGCAAACTAAACCCTAATAAAATGACCAATATAAGAAATGAGGTATAGAAATGAAGAAAAGCTTTGCAGAAAAAATGTGAACCATTTTAAGGTTAGATTAAGAAATAGATTGGATATAGGAATATTGTATCGGTAAGTGTCCATTAAAGACATAAAGACATAGAGCTTGATATTGAGGTACACTTGAGGTAAAAGGAAAAATCTTTACATATGGTATAGATATGAATTTTGAAATGAGTCTGAAAATATGATAGAGATATATTATATGTATATACAATAGAATATTATTTATAAGTAAATTAAAATATGATTTTAAAGCTTTATAAAACTTTGGGATGAAGTTTCTTGAAGAGGGGGTGTATGTAGTGCCCCGTTTTGCTTAGATATTTGTTTGATTATGTTATGTTATTAGTTGAGTAAATTTGATCACGAATGACCAGATTGACATTACACGTCTTGAATTAAATAGTTACGTTACAAGATGATCACTGTACAATTTTGCTTATGTTAGAAATAAATGATTGTAATGGATTTATGATGACTAACCATTGGTGACATGAAGCATGGAAATGATAGAGTAAATATCTATTGCAATGGTTTTCAGATGCTTTGACAAGTTATTCCAAGTGTGATAGGTGGTACATAGGTGCACATTGAACGCAGAATGACGTCAATGCCATGTAGGCTCCATATTGAGCTCGGATATGGTATCAGATGACACAATGTGATAAATTGATATTTGATTATTTTGTATGAGCTATTTGATGCACGTGGATTTCATGTGTGCAGGAAGAGGATATTAATTTCCAATCAATCCACACATGGATAACGGGGTTGTATGGGGGAATGTGCACCATAAATAGCACATGTTTCCATGCGACAAATTGAAAAGTGAGTGAGACTTTTGCTCATGAAATCGGTATGTTTCCATGAGGGTAGGAAGAATATTTAGTCACTCGTGGGGTTTTGACTGAGGGGCATGCAATAAGGTGTTGACCTTATTCCTTAATGACCATTAGTCTCTCAACATGATACATGTGGATTGATTTAATGTGGTCTCAATCATTGTATCATGTTCTCACTGCAGAAAAATGTCTATTTGAAGGGCATGTGCATGATCATGTCACCCTTGATAGAGCCTTCATAAATTCTATTTGAAGGGCATGTGTATGACCATGGAACCCTTGATAGAACCACGGGAAATTCTATTTGAAGGGCATGTGTATGATCATGGAACCCGTGACAGAACCTTGGTAAATTCTATTTGAAGGTCATTTGTATGACCATGGCACCCTTGATAGAACGTTGGTAAAATTACATTAAAAGATATAACTTATAAAATATAAATGAGAAAAATAATTCACAAAAAGAATGAATATTGAATTAATACAAACATGTGCATTCCAAGAATAAGCAATAAATTAATTTAAAATAAAACATGTGCATAAAGGAAAACAATTAGTTAAGGAGAAAATGAACACGCCCTTTAATTAACTTAGAGTAAATAAAATAAGAAAATTAATTAAAGGGATATTAAGACTTAAGTGCACACACACATGTAGGAAAAGAAGACTCAAGTGCACACATGCATGAACTTGCAACATAACTTTTAAAAACTCTATAAAAGAACGACAAGGAAATGAGTGATGATCATCTTTAATCTTTATGTTTTGCCTTTTACGCAATGGTTGAGGATGGTTAAAATTACAGTGAGTGTTGGAGAGTTTGGTCCTTGGTGTTAACACCCAAAAAGTGTTCACTAGCTCATTCCCTTATTCACATGACCCATTTGTCCACTTTTTCCACCATTTGAGCCTCTAAAACCATCAAAAAGTCACCAAAAAGACCATAATACACATTTCCCCCCTCAAAATATGTATTTTTCCTCAAAAAACACAAAAAATCTTAAAAATGGTCCAAAATTCCCAAAAAATATTAAAAGAGAATAAAAATATAAAAAATATTCAAAAAGGAAAAAGAGGGAAAAAGAGACCTAAACAATGTTGGTTAATACCATTGGTTTCCTTAAAACCATAATAGTATCCCCCATCACCAAAAACTATAAAAAGGTGATAGGGGCTCCTCATTATTCATCCACATTTTCATCCTATCCTTATGCTGCCAAATTCCTTTGAGAGCCATTGCCTCCCATTTCGAGTTTGAAGATCCCCATTGAAGCTTTGGAGAAGAAGAGACCATTGGATATTGGAGCTTCTCAACCTTGGAGTTGCTGAACACCCATCATCCTCACCATTTGAGGTAATACAAAATCAAATATTTTTCAAGTTATTGTTTTTCTATAGATCTTATTGCTTATGTTCTTAAATTCAGTTTTTTATTTTGTTTTTTACACATGTTAATGTTAGATTAAGTTAAATTAGTTTTTTACATACTTTTATTGAGACTGTTGCTACTAGTTAGCAGGTGCATCCTTGCACATGCTTGGTTGAAAAACCAAGCAATAGTTTTTGGCGACTCCACTGGGTTTCGAACTTTAAATTTTTGCTTTAGATCTTCATTTTAATTGTTTTTTCCATTTAAAACTGTAAATTTGCTATACTAGTAAGCTTCTTGATAGCTTCCCTAGCCATTGGCCCTTTCTGCAGCCCGAAACAGCCCAAAATCTCCATTTTCGGGTTCATTTTTCGTTGGTCATTTTTCCGTCCGTACATCGCGCCTTTCGTCACCCATAGTCGCGCGGTCCATCGCGACTATGAGCCTTTTTTCCATGTTGTCCATCGCAACTTTTTGACTTTTTCCCATGCGGCTCATCGTGGCTTGGTGAACTTTTCCCGCGCGGCACATCGCGACTGTTTCGCATTTTCCCACACGGCACATCACGACTATTTCGCATTTTCCAGCGTGGTTTATCGCTACTTTTGACCATAGCACCGCGATTCACATCGCGCTTTTGGCCACACCGCCATGTGGTTCATCGCGGGTTTTAGACCGACATCCGCGATATTTTCTGTTTTGTTTCAGCCAATTTTTTCAAAATTTTTCGCCCAATCAGCTTATTTTTCCATCATCAACTTTTGCAATTTTTTACAGCCCACTGTGTTATTATTGCAGCATTATTAAATTGATATTTGTTAGATACTTCATTTATCTTTTTGAAAATTTTCAGTCAATTGAAAGAAAGATTTTTTAAGTATTTCTGAGATTCTAAGTTCATACATTGCAAAGTTAGAACCATATTTCTAAAATTGCTTAATATTTTGCCCAAGAAAGATTCTAAAAATCCATTTATTTTTACATCTTTTATTTGCTTTACTTTTAAAAGGATCCATATATATATATATATATATTTGAAAAGGTTATTAAAGCATTTACATTTGAAACATCTTTCATTTTTTCGCAAATTGAATCCATTATTTTAGTTTGTGATTAAACCACCCATGCGAGGCACATTGTTTTGGTATACACCTACACCAGCACACAATCTGTCACAATAATTTCAAGTGAGCCTTAAAAGTTACCTTAACTCAACCAACATTCTAACCCCACTTGGGGAACACAAAAAGAATTTTGTAGCTAGGTAGGACTGAGGGGACAAGTATCCAAATAACACCCCTCACTCATTTTTGCATGTTGAGACATAGTGATTGAAATTTAGGGTACCAAAATCCCTTATTATTTGTTGACACGGTTTAACACCAATTTATCGGGAAGGCCTCTCCCTTAGGAGGGTTGAAGTAGCCATACTGGTTCCGGAAGCCTGAGTGGAATACCGCTATCCATTCAGTAATCGAAGGATACATTTCGCAGTTCTCGTTGTACCACCCTTATGGGAGTGCAACGGCGATAGAACCAAACTGCAGATTCACCCAACCGAACATGTCATGAATGGGGTACCTTAGTGGCCAAAATTTTAGGATTGTCTACACGGTGTCCCTTCCGGTAGGGGGATATCTAGCCTTTGATTCTACAATTTATATTGTCTGACTTGGATTTCATCACCTTGCAGAGGATATACCTTGTTGAGTCATAATAATTTTCAGTTAGGTGTTTGCATGCTCCATTTCCTCCCATTGGTCATAGAGTACACCTTTTTCTATTTTTAGGAACTGTTTGCATGTTGGTTTCCTGACCACATTTTTTTATTACTCCACTTACTATAGCACAGCTGCTATAGTAAGTGTTTTGAGGTTGGTTTTTGGCATGAGTGCCATTTATTTTTTACGCTCCCCTCTTGCAGGCACGGTTGCATTAGGGATTTAGAGCTTTCCACTCACCACAACCTAGTATTTTTTTCACAAACTGTCACCATTGATTCCCCGAGATGTTCTCGGCGCTTTCGGGGAGACCCCCTGCTGTACGGTTCCCTTGACTCCACACGTCATCGGAATAAAGCCCCGTCATCCGATTCTGATGCGCCTCATTTCACATCTAATTCTGAGGCAGAATCCGAAAATCCCACATACACCACACCTACTAGCCCCATGGCTGGTTCGCATTATGATAACTTTTTCATAGGGGTTGTTGGTGGAACATCATCCACCCCTGCCACCACACCGACCATCACGGTAGCCACACCTCCCTTAGGGAACGACCCCCACCTAACTTAGGCATTCCCACTATGGAAACTGAACCTACTATCCCCACTACCACTCAGATTCCAACACCTCTTGGACATCTTCCCAACCCATCTGTGACTCCTGTTACATTTGGTGCCGCGGGCCCCTCCCACACTCTTATAGGTGGAAGACACATACATCCCATGACAAATATCCCCCTAGGGGGCAATGGAATAACACATAACGCCACCACCAGCACTTATGCCCCCATGACAACATCACACCCTACTGCCAGTTTTCCATTTATGGCTAGCCTTAACCTACTAGACTTGGTTAGGATAACAAATGATCCCATCCGACATGACCCTACTTGGCCCCCCATGCCCACAAAGCTCCCCTCAGATATTCCAAAATTTGAATTAAAAGATGGGGAATACCCACAAAACCATATCATGTCGTTTCACCTATGGTGTTCCTCTAACTCCATAGTAGATGATTCTATTCGACTCAGACTTTTACAAAGAAATTTCATTGGCTCTGCAACCAAATGGTACATTGAGCAGCCACATGGAACACAACCCACTTTTACATCCCTCACCTCAACGTTCCTTCAGTTCTTTCAACTACCCATACGCTATGATGCAGGAGTGGAAATACTTTTGTCTTGTAGACAGAACACTGCTACACACATCACTGATCATATCCATTAGTGGTGCAAGCACCGTAGTCTCTGCAAGATAAAGCTTGACAACTGTATATTTTTGGATTGGTTCCTCAAATCACTCCTCCCTCTCATAGCCAAATATGTAGCTTTTGAACGACCCCAGTCAGAAGAAGAAGCCATCTTAAAAGCTCAGTAGTTCGACCTCATATATGCCCAGTCTGGATATCTATACACCATTTTACCTGATGCCCCGCACGGCGATCCATCCTGCCATGACGTGCCAGGGGCATCCCATGCCGCCAACGGTATTATCGGCCAGGTTACGGTGCAAAACAAACCTTTTACCATGATGAGTACAAACAATGCCCCAAACCCTTATAGGGCTACATCTCATTCTGGAGCTACAACTTCGTATGCTTCAGTAATGCACACCCACCACACTCATGGACCCTCATGTTCACCACAGTGTTATGGGAAAGCACCATCAGCTTATGCACCACCTCCATATTATAACCAGCAGGCCCATCAGACTCTGGTCAGCCACAAGCCCAATCGACTTATTATCCTCAACAAGAAACACCTTTTGCTCCAACACTTCCAGTAGCTCAAGGTTACCCACAACCGCAACAAGCACCAGATCCACCTCATAACCCTCCTGCTTACTATCCACCGTAACTTGCTCCAGAGCCTGTAAGACCTCAAAACCCACCTATTTCCCAAGGGCATATATACACACAACAAAACCAACCTCAAAACCAGAACAACCAGCGTAATCAAGGAGGTCAACAGAATCGCATAAGAGGAAGAAACCACAAAAACAACCAACAACAAAACTAAGGAGGACAACCACCTAATCCTCCTAATAATAATAACGCTGCTCCTACAAATCAAAACCCTAATCGTTCACCAAAACAAGGCAAACACCCTAATTTGAGAACAAACCACCCATGTTCCATATGTGGAGTCTACGACCATTACACGCACAATTTCCCCCATTTGGACAGAGCACGTCAACTCTGGATCGACGACGCCCAATGACAAGGACATGCTGTACAACCAGCACCGCCTCCTAAGCCACAACCCATGATATTGCAAAATCCCCTACCAAACCAAGGTGTGGTAAACACTCGTCCAAATGATCCCCCTCAAGGATTCGCTACAACACAGCAGCAAATTACCTATGCGATAACCGATTACCAGCATACAAAGTCCAACACTCACCATTTGCTAATGATGTCAATCTTCAAACTCATCGAAATCAATACGGCTCAGCCCCTGAGGCCACACCTACCGACCCATCTTCGAGTACTCTCCCAACTGATCAACCACTTCGCATATCCAATATGCCCATGGATGGGGGTCCAAAAGCACCTCGTTTCCCTTTGAGACGAATCAACAATAACCCTAATGCTCGTGCAGCTTCCAACTATAACATTGTAGAAGACTTAGCCTAGTCCCCCACTACTATGTCTGCTCTAGAAATCCAAAAAAATTGTCCTGCACAGAGGAAATTGTTGTTATCTGCCATTGGTGCCATAGACCCTAACGACTCCAACATGATGGCTTTCGACTTAGACCAAGCCGAACCTCGTCTGCCTTCATCTCTAGCTTTTCAAGTTTCTGTGTCCATTTGCAACCTCATTGTTCATCGATGCATAATCGATGAAGGTACCTCCACCTACGTTATGTCGACTTTCGTATGGCAGAAACTTGGATCCCCAACGCTACAACCGTCAACTACCGCATTGCGAGCTTACGATGGCCGTGCAGCGCAACCTCAAGGTTTGTTAGTGAACGTACCCATACAACTTGGTGGCAAATTGGTTCTCATAGATATAGAGGACATTAACGCCCAACTTGATTACAATATCCTTCTCGGACAGAGCTACATGTATTAAATGAAAGCTGTCGCTTCTTCAGTTTTTCGCCTCATGATGTTCCTCCATGAAGGACGCATGGTCAAAATTGACCAGATTACATACTATGATCCCAATGCCCCCATAGCGCCTAAAAATGTTCTTCCCATGATCGAACAACCCGTTTAGAGTGCACCCACATCATTCGTTTCCTCAGTCGGACCCAGAATATATTTGGATACTCCCATGACCACCACTTTCCCTTCTTTCCCACCCCCTCTCTGGGTAAATGAAGTATCTGATTTGTGCACCCTCTCGCACAATGAATAACAACATCCTCAACAACCTCAACCACCACCACAAACACCCACCGTGCCTAGTCATATCGGAACAACATCGATTCACACTATCCCATTCTTGTTTCCATTTTTAGGAGTTGTCAGCACGCAAGTAATGGCTACACTCAACCTTCCAGGTTTAACGTTAGGATTACCTGTATGGTACTTACCTGCCCCAACTCCCCCACTGACTCCAACCGTTGTTTTACAACCGGTACAACCCATGAATATTTCAAACCATCCACCACCTGGCATACCGAACACCCAAAATCACTCACCACCTGGTGTTGCAAACTCCCAAAACCGACCAACAACAGGGGGCACTACATCAACATCTAGTTATGTCCTCCCTCAATCCCGCCATACTGGGGGCATAGGTCCACAAACCTACAACGCTGGACCCACAACTCGCACCCCCCAGTGACTCCCAAATTAGATAAAAATCCCCCAACCTGTGTGCTCCCTAAGTGCTCCGTATGTGACGATATAGGCCATGCTACCCATCTATGTCCACAACTACCGACACTTCAAGAACACATGAATATGTTGGATGATGACACCAATGTTCTAGTTGTCAAACTAGAGCTACCCCATCAGCCTCGCGATAAATCATTGCGCACAAACCACCCTTGTGCGATATGCGACATCTATGGCCATTATTCACATCATTGCCCCGATCTACCAGATTATAGAGCAGCATTATATGAATTGAATAATACCGACTTAGAGATATCCCCGCCTCTCATTGAGGAAATATTTCCCCCAGAATCTTCTCGTTTAGAAGAAATCAATACCATTTATATGATTTCAACTACCTACAAACCCGAACCAATTGATTTAATGACACACTACTTCCGCACTGATGAGGAAATCCTAGAAACACTAACTGCACTGGACTACCCTCGGGATGATACGCACCATCGACCATACTTCCTCCTTGAGGCATCTACGTCCACCATAGTGAACCAATTATCCGTTGAATCCAAGGACTTCTTACCAACCAATGTTGATTGGTTCAAAGATCCAATACCAGCTCGAGAAGCCTTTGAAGAAGGTAACATGGCTAACATTTCGCCCATTATAAAAATCGACATCTCCACCACCCCCGGAAAACCTGAGCTTATCTCTTTAGGCACATCATGCACTAAAAAAGAAACCCAAGCTTATAAGAAACTATTCAAAGAATTTCGAGATGTCTTCGCCTGGTCTTATACCGAGATGCCTGGTCTTGATCCTACTATTGTAGAACATCACATAGACACTTGGCCCAACATATCACCGGTTTTCCACAAACAACGTCCCATTCACCCATCCAAGCTTCTAGCCGTCAAAGCAGAAATCGAGAAGCTTCGAGCAGCAGGTTTCATATAACCTATTGCATACACCACCTGGGTTTCAAACCCAGTACCAATCAATTAAGAAAGTCGGCTGTAATGTCCCTAGTTTGACCCCATGGCATTAACATTATAACTGATGTAATATTGTTACGAAATCATGGTGAGGAGCTCAAGGCCAAGGCCCCGCCATCGATTTAGTGATGCATATGGGTTGCGTGCTAGCGATGCACATTGGAAATTCAAATATCATGTAAAATGCATTTTTAATAAAAATATCCACAACTAGCTATGCAATGCAACAAAGAGATGGGGGGCATGGTTTCACAAGGAATTGGGAGGGAAAACATTCAAACCATTGAGACAATTAGGTCAAGCCAAGTGTCAATGAGAGAACCCATCAAACCATCAACTATCCATGTTGACTTTTGTACCCAACCATTGATTTCTCCCAAGAGTTGGTTGAGGTAGTTAATGCCTTGGGAATGGAGAGGTATGGCTGTCCAAATTCGGGTATGGGCAAGCCACCCTTCATGGAAAAACGTTTTTTGTCTCCTTGGGCAAGAAAGAGCCATGAATTTTTCTCCCCCAAGCCATTATGCAACCATCATTCTTTCTCCCTCACGAGTTTAGAGCCACCTGGGCGTTTTCCAGGCATGTCTGCTGCGTTTTTCTTCATTTTCCCAGTAGAGAAGGGTTTTTTCGTGTTGTATACTAGTGGGGAAGAAGGGGAAATCAAATGGGGGATTCAATAGAGACCGTTTTGGGCTGTTGAAGGATGAGATATTTGGGGAAGAAATTGTTTTTCCTCCCTGTGGTTGTTTGCCCCATCCCACAATCCGTTTTTGGATGGGAACGTTTTTGAAAAAACCATGGCCATCTTATTTGTAAATCCTACTGTTTAAAATGTGTATCCCTGCCCCTGTTTGTGCTTATTGTGTGAGAGAAGAGTATGTTGGGTATGGGTATGGGTATCCATGGCTTGGGCTTGAGCTTGAGTGCAATCATCTAGGGTTCAATTGTCACCTGATAAACCCAGCTATGGACTGGCTTGGCTCGGATGAAATGGTTAATGGGCTGTGTGTGAGTTGGAATGTTCCCTTTCCTTGTGAGAATCATGCCCAGCTCGGGGGTGGCCTTCGGACGGACTCAGTATAAGCTGTCGAAGAGCCTATGGTTGGGTGGAACGTTGCAGCGACATAGCTAGTTGCTTGGGGCAGTTGCAAAATGAAGATAAGTGTTTTTATGTCTATGTATTTACCTTTGCAATGTTTAATTAACGATTATTTTGATATGCTGGATGAGCATGAATTGTGTGTGTGGATTAGATTTAAATTCCGCTGTGCATATTGCCTAATTGTATTTGCACACCAATGTTAAATTCTTATGATTCTAATTAGTGGGCTAAGTTTCATGAAATGCCCATATTTTAGTGCCATGTCCCCTTCCTTGCATTGGGTCAGCAGGTGGGTACATTACATTTTGGTATCAGAGCTGCTGGTTGCAGCATTGAACCTCTATGGGCCAAATCCAATTACAGTTACAAGGGAAGATCCCTTCCTAATCACCACAGGTACTAGCATCAAGACTAGCTGGCTCAGTTGGATAGTTGCAGAGGTAAGGTTTCCTTCTACTGGGCAGCAGTCATCATAGGAAGAAGAAAAGAAGGAACTCGAAAATTGTTTCAAGTGTTTTTGAAATTTTTTATTTAAATCTGTTTCGGAAGAATTCGGGAAGCTGTCCCGAAACTGCGGAAAGATTCCGCGAATCGTTCCGTAATGCGGAAGAGTTCGGGAAATCGTTCCGTAATGCGGAAGAGTTCGGGAAATCGTTCCGAAATTTCGGAAGAGTTCCGCGAACTGCCCGAAATTGCGGAAGGAATTCTCTTCCGAAACTGCAGAAGGATTTCGCGAGTTGTTTTGAAACGCGGAAGAATTCGGCGAACTGTTCCGAAACAACGAATTTTTTTTCTAAGTGTTCAGCGTCGAAAGGGAATTTGCGGAAGGAATTCTCTTCTGAAATTGCGGAAGAGTTTCGTGAACCGCCCCGCAATTGCGGAAGAGTTCGGCGAATCTTCCCGCAATTGTGGAAGTGTTCCGCAAACCGTTCCGCAACGTGGAAAAGTTCGGGAAATCATTCTGAAATTTGTGGAAGAGTTCCGCAAGTCGTTCCGCAACTGCGGAAGACTTCACCGAATCGCCCCGAAATTTTGGAAGCATTCGGCAAACCATCTCGAAACAGCGGAAGCATTCCGCGAATGGCTCCGCAACTACGGGAGCATTCCGCGAATGGCTCCGCAACTACGGAAGCATTCGGCGAATTGCTCCACAATTGCGGAAGTGTTCGGTGAACCGCCCCGCAACGGCAGGAAGTTTTGTTAAAAAAAGAAAAAAGAGTAAAGTGATCAAAACTTGATTTTTGGATAGAAGGAGCATCCGGGCTCAAAATGGAATGATTCCTGTGGGGCTCGGAGGCCATTGACGAAGGCCATGAAAGAACCAGTGAAGACCCCAAGCCCATTACACTCCGATTTGACAGAAAAAGGGGAATAGTGACTTTTGAAGGACGGAGCCCCGAGGCTTGACAGAAGGTCGGTTTGAGCAAAAATTGATCAGGCGTGGCCATGAAGCAGGCACAGTGTTAACTTCAGAATCTTGGAGCCAAACTCCAAAGGATGTGGAGTTGGGGTGAGCAAGAAGGCCAAAAAGCACTATTCCGGGCCACTTTTCGGGATTTTGAAAAGCTTGTGGGCAGTAAAAGTGACCCTATATGTGAGAATAAAAAAAAATTACTGAACTAGACATTTTATATTCTCATTAAGACGGACAGTTTCCATTAGACGAAGATTTCCCAGAAATGCACCCTTGTGAAAGTTGCAGAATTGGAGTGAAAGTTGTCATTGGAGTGAATGCACCGTTTCACTCCAATTCTAAAAAAATGTGCAGAATTGGAGTGAAAGTTGTCATTTTTTTTTGAGATGCAGTTCCCGCACCCGATGTCGGAATGGAGCATGAAGACAGGCATTGGAAAGCTTGTCCAGCAGGGAACAATGATGCATGACCAGAGTTTGAATGAGGTCTACATATATCATAGATATTTAGTGCAGAAGAGTGCCAGCGGCTGTTTTGACAAACAAATTTTGTTGTCAATATGGGCAATCTCTACAATTGCATGATATGGAAGAGGAATTCCATGTTACGATGAAGGATCGAAAAGGGAAGAATTCCTTAAACCCCTGTTTGTTATCATACTTATAATTATGAAATTGTCATATGGCATAAAAATGTTAAAAATGTAAGGGATTACATAGATGTATATGCACTAGATGGCATCTTAACAAACATTGCATAGTACATATGGAAATGCTTGTGCATAAATGGGATATTGCATATCGGTAGAATAATGAAGTCTGCATATGCAATGAACCACTAATGGAGAATATTGTGGTTGATAATCACTATTGATGTTGGTATTGGTTGTAGGACCAAAGATAACAAAGAGCATGGCTAAATGTGCTGAGGATGTTGTTGCATGAAGCCAACAACCTTATGCAGAAAGGATGGTGCAACAAATCTATGATCATAAAGTTGGAAAAAGGACTGAGCAGCCTTGGTAAGAGGCCAATTGATCAGGTAACATCAGGCGATGTTAATGGTAACCATGTAGGTAATGATTATTGGTGCCAAATTGCATGAATGTTAAAAAAAAAAAAAGGATTTGGTAAGATCTCTTCAACTATATTTGAGTTATGTTGAGTTAGTTTGCATGTGATATTGAATACCAATTGGGACTGTTAACCTACCAAGCTTGGTAAGGTGTGGGTAAGTGAAGGAAATGATCCTTACACCCTATGACTGTTTAGAAATCTCAATGCATTCATATGAATTTATATCATGCCATGTATATGTTGGTTATGTGCTTGATAACCAAAGCAAGTGAGGACTGGTGGTCCTGATTATGGTAATGCAAGTTATATGAGATAGTCATGTTTCGATCATAATATGCTTGAATGCATAGTACTCATGAAACAATGCAAGGTAGCATTGAGTAGATGTGCATTAAGAGATCTTATAAATCTTGTGATGCATTGTATGAATACATAGGGATGATGCATATGTTATTGCAAAATAAATAATGAATGAAATGATGAATTGATGATAATTCTAGGACCATTCCATGGGCTATTATGAATGCAGAATAGTAAGTGCATGAAGAGCCCAATCATGATCGATGGGCTGCTAGAATGCTCTGTGGAAGGACAGAGTTGTATGAATGATATGACTATGAGAATAATATCACAATTGCAAATCAAATTTCTGTGAGAAACGGATTTGAAAATTTGATCTAGAACTTATGAGAAGGAATCTCACGGTTGAGAGATCTAAGTTCTGTTAGTAAGAACAGTTGTAAATCTCAGATTTGTAAATGTTTCGGATTTGAAATTTTGTTAATAGTTGCTAATGACTGTTTGGCTTATATGAAAATGTGTCAGGAGGACATGCTGTAAGTGGATGCTCATGTATGGCAGTGGGTATAAGACCATAAGGGCAGAGTGGTGTCACTTATAGGAGACAAACAATATGAGGATAGCCTCATGGATAAGAAAACCAATTTCTGTAGTAGACAGAGTTGCAAATTCATACTGAATTTAATTATTGGTGCCATGGATTGGTTATGGAACAATCAGATTTGAATTGTATTGTTAAATGTTGCTAACTGTTTGGCTGTTCAATAAGTGTGCCAGGAAGACACATTGCAGTAAGACCATGAGAGTGGGCCTGCAGAAGCCAAACTTCATGGGGAGAGATTCCATGATTTGAAAATGGGTTTCAAATGAAACGCCATAAGACATTATTAATGTCTCATCTGCACTACATGAGTGGTAAACAATATGAGTGGGATGGTGAAGATTATGTCAGTAAGACATATGAAGGTTATGTAACATCAAAAAGAATTGGGATGGCAAACCGAGGGACTCTCAACTCAGAGAAGGAGCCTCCATTCCTCATTAAAGAAGAGAAATAACATCTGCAAAATGGATAAGTGTTCCATAAAACCTGAATGATATATATATATACATACATGCATGTCCAATTATTAGAGTTAATATGCAGGGCATGTTTTGATTTTATTTCCATTATGGCAGACTGCTTGAAGTATGATTAGGACCTTCATAGTTCACATCAATAAGGAATGCACGCTTTTCTGGTGCTGAGTTATGTTAGGGTTTTCAATATTGACTACACCCTAAGGGAATGGACGCATTCCTGGTGTTTCAATACTTGATAGTGGATGATATGGATTATGGTTACAAAAATTGAATAGCAATACTGATGAGCTTGCTTATACTTCTTGTGTTGTCAGCCTACACAGATGCAGATTGATGCTGCACATTAAGAGGCAAAGTAAAGAAGGGTACGCAAAAAGGACTGTATAGGAATTGGCAACCTTTCTATGCTTACGCAAAATATTAGCATAAGGGGTGGACATGCCCGAAGAGCTATGTAATAAGAAGAGGTATCATCCTTGTGTGAGTGGGGTCATGCTAACCTGCAGTCAAGAAAGTCACCTATAAAGTTCCTAAAAGGAACCACTGATTGGCACAAGAGAAGGAGTGGCGTCCTTGTATGAATGAAGAGCTGTATGTGTGAAGGGTTATGGTGCAAGAAGGTGTGGTGACATTGGTGAAAACCCTGAGATGCCTATTGGGTCAGCAGTAGGAGGGCGGGCGCCAAGACTGACTGAAAACCCTAAGATGCCTATTAGGTTAGCAGTAGGAGGGCAGGCGCCAAGACTGACTGAAAACCCTGAGATGCCTATTGGGTCAGCAGTAGGAGGGTGGGCGCCAAGACTGAATGAAAACCCTGAGATGCCTATTGGGTCAGCAGTAGGAGGGCAGGCGCCAAGACTGACTGAAAACCCTGAGATGCCTATTGGGTCAGCAGTAGGAGGGCGAGCGCCAAGACTAACTGAAAACCCTGAGATTCCTATCCAAGTCCATAGGTGATTCCAAGGCTTGCAAAGCGAAGCAGGATCCTATGGACCAGAGGGGAAACGCACAATACAGATAAGTATTCGTTTTCATTTATGTCTTGTTTGGAATAATGAATATTTTAGGTATAAATATTTTAACAGCTAAGCGGATACACTATTGTTTCTTTGTTGGAAACCTTGGTCATTGCAGGAAGGCAAGACCTTGAAAGACTATAAATTGCTGGTCAATCCAGAGAGTAAATGAGTGGGCAATATAAATTATTGAGAAATCCAGGGAGTAGCTAGTTGAACGCTATAAAGTCCTTGATAAGCCCAGAGAGTGACTAGTTGGGAATTAACTACTTGATATGGTAGAACAGCGTGTACATTGGCCCAACATCCCTTAAACAATTGATAAAACTAGTCAGAGCACTGGCCTAGCATATTGCTAAAGGAAACGATTGATAAACCCAGTTGGCGTACTGGCCTGGGATTGCCTATTCGAATGATTGTGGAGTAGCCTACGTGCTAGCCCAACATTCGTTATTGTGTTCACGGGAAATCCAAGGCTCGTAAAGCAAAGAAGGATCCCGTGAAATCAAGTAAAGACATCCAATACAGATAAGTATTCAGTTACCTTGCAGCTTCTTGCTTAGGAATATACGTGTGTATATGATTTGGTTATGATTTCCTAAAACTCCTGTTTAGAGATAAACCATATGAAAATGAACTAAACATGTGAATTGATTCAATGTTTGAGTGTAGGTATTGCTAGAAGCAAGGATTATGAAGGCATCCTAAAGATGCATGTGGACATGTGACCGTCCTAAGGAGAGCTCAGTATGGGCAGTAATGAAAGATGGTGCTAGTGGAACTGTGTGGGTCCTAGCAGCCAAAGGTTCTGTAAGCAACAATGGGGAAGGGTTCCCTAGTTGAAAGGCATTAGACAGACCTTAGACACTAAAGTGTCATAGCCAAGAAATGGCACGTCAAGCATTCACATTGAAGTGAAAGAGGCTAAGGAGCATAGAACCACCAGTGATGGTGTGGCTTTGGATTGGAACAAGACTAAGAAGGGGAAACTCTTACTCTTCTCTTTCCTTTTTGACTGATGCATCTCAGAAACAAAATACTGTTGAGTGCATGTCATAAATGAAAACCAATTGTGTTTAATTGCTTGAAATGAATTGTGAATGATGAAATAGTTATTTCCGGTGAAAGGATGAACATGAATGAGTTCTTGTGTATATTGGGAAAGCATGAAATGTGTGGAAGTCTCATGAGTAAAGCATGGACGTTCCATGTCAATTAGGCAATTAATTGACTAATTTTAACATTGTGTTATGCTTGTCCTGACAGGAATTGCCATGATAAGTCTCACAGGATAGACATTGAAATCCATTGTTGCAGCTGTTACTAGCCAAATGATTACTAGTGAGAAAAATGAGAGCCAGTTGTGCACATTGATCATGGAAGCAGGCCAAAAGCTATTTGTTTTGGCTAGAAGTCTTCCTCAGATAGTTGCCGGGACAACAAGAAAGATGGCATCCATGAAATTCCAGACTCGTAAATCAGCTGGAAGGTGAATAACGGAAAGGGATTGTTGTAGGGCAATGCCCACCTGTAGAGATAGCCGATCAAAGCCAGCAGGAACGATTGTGGAAGCCAAAGGAATTGGTACCGAAAGCTCAAAGTAAAGGGATGAAACGCAGGCCAGACCTGTCACATTGTTGTGAATTTTGAATCATGTGTAAAGTGGGTATATAGTCCGAAGTGTTGGAATACCGAGGACGGTGTTATTCCAAGGGGAGGGGAATGTAATGTCCCTAGTTTGACCCCATGGCATTAACATTATAACTGATGTAATATTGCTACGAAATCATGGTGAGGAGCTCAAGGCCAAGGCCCCGCCATCGATTTAGTGATGCATATGGGTTGCGTGCTAGCAATGCACATTGGAAATTCAAATATCATGTAATATGCAGTTTTAATAAAAATACCCACAACTAGCTATGCAATGCAACAAAGAGATGGGGGGCATGATTTCACAAGGAATTGGGAGGGAAAACATTCAAACCATTGAGTCAATCAGGTCAAGCCAAGTGTCAATGAGAGAACCCATCAAACCCTCAACTACCCATGTTGACTTTTGTACCCAACCATTGATTTCTTCCAAGAGTTGGTTGAGGTAGTTAATGCCTTGGGAATGGAGAGGTATGGCTGTCCAAATTCGGGTATGGGCAAGCCACCCTTCATGGAAAAACGTTTTTTATCTCCTTGGGCAAGAAAGAGCTATGAATTTTTCTCCCCCAAGCCATTATGCAACCATCATTCTTTCTCTCTCACGAGTTTAGAGCCACCTGGGCGTTTTCCAGGCATGTTTGCTGCGTTTTTCTTCATTTTCCCAGTAGAGAAGGGCGTTTTCGTGTTGTATACCAGTGGGGAAGAAGGGGAAATCAAATGGGGGATTCAATAGAGACCGTTTTGGGATGTTGAAGGCTGAGATATTTGGGGAAGAAATCGTTTTTCCTCCCTGTGGTTGTTTGCCCCATCCCACAATCCGTTTTTGGTTGGGAACGTTTTTGAGAAAACCATGGCCATCTTATTTGTAAATCCTACTATTTAAAATGTGTATCCCTGCCCCTGTTTGTGCTTACTGTGTGAGAGAAGAGTATGTTGGGTATGGGTATGGGTATCCATGGCTTGGGCTTGAGCTTGAGTGCAATCATCTAGGGTTCAATTGTCACCTGATAAACCCAACCATGGAATGGCTTGGCTCGGATGAAATGGTTAATGGGCTGTGTGTGAGCTGGAATGTTCCCTTTCCTTGTGAGAATCATGCCCAGCTCGGGGGTGGCCTTCGGACGGACTCAGTATAAGCTGTCGAAGAGCCTATGGTTGGGTGGAACGTTGCAGCGACATAGCTAGTTGCTTGGGGCAGTTGCAAAATGAAGATAAGTGTTTTTATGTCTATGTATTTACCTCTGCAATGTTTAATTAACGATTATTTTGATATGCTGGATGAGCATGAATTGTGTGTGTGGATTAGATTTAAATTCCGTTGTGCATATTGCCTAATTGTATCTGCACACCAATGTTAAATTCTTATGATTCTAATTAGTGGGCTAAGTTTCATGAAATGACCAGATTTTAGTGCCATGTCCCCTTCCTTGCATTGGGTCAGCAGGTGGGTACATTACATCGACACTATCCACGTCTGTACTGACTTCCGTGACCTCAACTTAGCTTGTCCCAAAGAAAACTTCCCCACACCATTTATTGACCAGCTAATTGATGTGTGTGCGGGGCATAAGGTACTTTCTTTTATGGACGATTTCTCCGGATACAACCAAATCAAAATTCGTAAAGAAGATCAATACAAGACCGCTTTTACTACCCCATGGGGCACCTTTTCCTATCACGTCAAGCCTTTCGATCTCAAGAATGCTGGAGCCACTTTCCAACGATCCAGGAATTATTGTTTTCACGACCTGAATAATATCATATTAGTTTATCTAGATGACCTCACAGCTCGATCTAAGAAATGATCTGACCATTTAGATGATCTTCGACAAGTCTTCTTGTGTTGTTGAAAATACAAAATCTGCTTGAACCCACTCAAGTGTGTCTTTTGCATTCCAGTAGGCCGCCTGGTGGGGTTTATCATTTCAAAAAAAGGAATCACCATTGACCCTCTAAAGGTCCAAGCCACAGTATACCTACCGTCACTTCATACATTAAGACAGTTACAAAGCCTCCAGGGGAAGTCCAACTTCCTTCGTCGCTTTGTCCCAGACTATGCCATCACAGTACATGGTTTCCTCCGTTTGCTACGCCTTCATACCCATTTTAATTGGGACGACCAAGCATAAGGGGCCTTCACAGACCTAAAAAAATCACATACAAGTGCCCCCTTGATTTCTCCTCCATATTTCACACAAGACTTTACCCTTTACATTTCGGCATCAGATTATGTCGTTTTCAGAGTACTCATCCAAGAAGACTCTGCTCGTCAAGAACATGTCATTTACTATGTGAGCCAGACCTTGTTAGGCCCACCACTACGCTACCCACATGAAGAGAAAATGGCCCACCATCGTCTTTTCAGTACAAAAGCTATGACATTACATTCTCCTCAGCCATACCACGGCTGTGGCCAATTCCAACCCAATGGTCTATCTTTTGAATCGCCGCCTTCTATAGGGTCATGTTGCCAAATGGGTGATAATCTTACAAGAATATGACCTAACTTTTAAAACCCCGAAGAGCACCAAAGCATTAGCACTCGCTCAACTCATTACGGACTTACCATCTTCGTCATCATCACCATCTATCCATACTGATATAATCGACGAACATTTGTTCATCATCTCATCCGAAGACCCTTGGTACGACGACATTTTGGTATACCTCCGCATACAGAAGTTTCGACCCAATATCGACCGTGACGGACGCCGTCGAATTCATCACCATGCCCCCTGTTATCTCCTCTTGGGGGATGTCCTCTATTGACATGGAGTCAACACAATCCTACAACGATGCCTTTCCCAAGACGAAGCAGAACAAGTCCTTAACGACTGTCATAGCAGTGCTTGCGGCGGCCACTTCTCTGGAATGGCCACCGCCCAAAAGGTAATTCGCATAGGTTATTTTTGGCCATTATAATTCACTGATTGCATCATAGCAATCAAGCATTGCCAAAATTGCCAGCTTTTTTCCCCCAAGGCAAGAACTCCCCCCGCCCCCCTTCCTCCAGTCGTCATTGTTGGACCATTTTGCAAATGGGCCATCGACTTCATGGATTGCAATCCTACATCCGTGGGCGGACATAAACACATTATCGTGGCTGTCGATTACTTTACTAAATGGGCATAAGCCATGCCTACTTACAATTGCAAAGCTGACATTGCAGCCTGTTTTTTCCTCAACCATGTTATCGCTCGTTTCAGAATACCAAAGCAACTCATCTCAGACCATGGCTCTCACTTCGAGGACTCCGTTTGGAGAGAATTGTCAATACTCCTTAAGTTTGAACATCATTTCTCCTCCGCCTACTACCCCCAAGGGAACGGCCAAGTCGAAGCTATTAAAAAAATTTTGAAGACTATCCTCCAGCGCACTGTCGACAAACATAAATCCAATTGGCATCATATGATTTTTCCCGCATTATGGGCTTACCGCACATCGACCAAAACCACCACCGGCTTTACCCCATTCCATTTAGTTCATGGCGTGGAATCTGTCCTCCCCATTGAATGCCAGATTCCAACATTACAAATTTCGGTGGAGCTTCTCCCCGATACTTCACAAATTGAAGAACGCTTACTTCTTTTAGAGAAGGCCGACGAAGATCGTCGTGCAGCTCTCCAAACAATCGAAGCCGCAAAGAACATATCTAAACTCCATTACGATAAACATGTTCACCCACGAGCATTTAGTGAAGGAGACCTGGTACTTGTTTACCACTAAGCCCATGACAAAACGGGCAAAGAAAAGTTCCAATCTATGTGGCAAGGCCCACATATCATACAGACTTGCCTTGAACATGGAGCATACATTTTGACTGACTTGGAAGGCAATCCCATGCGCAACCCCCGTAACGGGTTGTACCTCAAAAGATTCTACCCATAAAAATCTCCTGGACACCATGGTCCATATTGTACAGTTTTTTAATTAATTTTTTCGCTGTAAATTTTTAAAACCTTACATTTTCATTTTTTCCTGCATGAACATAGATGGATCCTGTTCCACTCTACCACATCGGCTTTGCCGATGGCGCAATTCGTTGGTCCCCAAATCTCACTTCAGCAGCTTGGGTAATTTATTCCCCTTCACATGAATTGGTCCACCTCGACGGAGTGTGCATAGGTGCTGCCACAAACAACCAAGCTAAGTACGATGTTGTGACCGGTCTCCTAGCCACTGCTCTCCAAATGGGCTTAAGTCACCTTAGCGTTTTCCTGGACTCCTAGCTCCTTGTTTCCCAGCTCAACAACTGTTACCAGGTACGTGATCCCTATCTATTTAGAAAATTCCCACGCACTAAACAAATGATTCGACACTTTGAGTCCATCTCTTTCACTCATGTCCCAAGAAATCTAAACACTGTAGCAGATCAAATGGCTAACAACATTCTAGATTGGCACGTCAACCAAAACATGTAGGACATCACGACATTGCATCCACGTGCATAACATATGCCTCCACGGGCGTACAAAAAAACATAACATTGCATCCACGTGCATAACATATGCCTCCATGGACGTACAAAAAAATCATAACTTTGCATCCACGTGCATCAAACATGCCTCCAGGGGCAAACAAACAAACTACAATTGCATCCACGTGCAACAAAACATAAACGAAAAGACAAGATGTGCATCCACATGCATACATGACTATATACCAAAACGCATAAATATATATATATATATATATATCATCATAAGAATCATAATGTCAGCAGTGCTCTCAACACCCAAATTTACAAAAGGTACACTAGTCGTACAAAATGTGTATCAACAAATACATTCCCATATGCTCATCAGCATTTGGGGGTAGGTATAAGATCACCTAATCATCATGATCACTAGGCTCCTCTGGATCATACTGATCCCGAGCCCTCCTCTCAGCCATCACCACAGCTACTCTTAGCAAGATCGACCGCCACTCACGGGGAGCATCGAAACAACGGTCGAGAACATGCTGATCTAGATCCCTCCAACCATCATCTAGCGCACCCACTAGTAGCGCCTCCAAGGTATCACGTACATCCTCTAAGGCATCATCTCACTAGCGCACAACTCCTTGTACACGAGGCTGCGGTGCTGCTACCGGTGGAGTTGCCACCATCATCATCCGTCCCCGACGCCCTATATGATCCATTGGAGGCCTCGGACCAACATCTGCAATGACCCATAGTGAATCAAGTCAGTATTATATAAAACATCTCTAGCTATACTCATATCAAAACATCTAAACATGATATAATAGAGAAACAAAAAACAAAGACGTATCGTCCAACCCCCAAGCCTGTCCTTGAGCTCGAGGCATCTCAAGGTCTCCCCGGAAGTCCATACCCGCATATGTATAGTCATCAATAACAACGGGCATATACTCCCACTGGTCATACATCTCCGACGAGAAGAATCATCGGATGCCACCACCACCCCGGGGCATCATCTCCCCCCACCGCACCATCCGTGGCTCACACCTTTGTCCCTCCCAAACCGGCACATGTGGCCACAAGGTAGGCACACACTTGAAGAAGAAACAACAGAGGAAAGAATCATAACTGAACTCTCCCCCCTCCCGGCTAACCTTATTCAGCTCCCGCCGAACACAGGCCAGAAACATCTGTCCCCAAGCAAAGTAGGTCCCTATCAAGACACTATGAACCATCATCATTTTCCCCCCAGATAAACGATGGGGCGCTTGTGCACCAAGCACCCGCAAAACACAAGCCGCCACCACCTGCATCCCCGGATCCTGTAGATCCGAGATACTCAGTGCACTGTTTTGTGCACGGGCCCCTGGAATGCAGAATCTCTCCAAGAGATCCTCAATATCCATACTAGCTGGAATCCTCGGCTGGGTGTCCCCTATCTCACCCAAATGGGGCAAGCCAGTAAGAAAGTACACATCAGTCAAGGTGATCTCCAGTCGCTCACCTTGCACTATGAAAGCCACCTCCTCTGGATCCTAGAAATCCACCAACTTATTCAGCAGATTTATGACTGAACGCGTGATAGGAATCTGAGCAAACTTTAGTAGTCTGCCCAAAGCCAAGGCCGCTCGCACATTTGGGTCATCCCGAATACTGCCCATAAGTCCCACATCAATCTCCCTCTCAATCCATGACACCAACGGCCTCCTCAGCATCCTGCCAAAACACCACAACAAATTTTTAGAAAAATACAACAAATTTTTTTCCCCACCCAAGTGATCCCCATCGCGACTTTTGGGCCCTTAGCCGCGATGAACATTGCGACTTTCAGCTTCACAGCCGCGATGAACATCACGAGTATCTGCCCTCATAGTCACGATGTGCATCGCGGCTGTAAGCCCTCACAACCGCGATGAGATTTGTGCCTGTCGGACACATAGCCGCGATGCACATCGCGACTGTAAGCACCCACAGCCGCGATGCACATCGCGACTGTCAATCCCATACCCGCGATGTGCATCGCGGAAAATGACCCGAAACCCGCAATATTCCCATGGATGAATAGGTTGCGCTTGGTGACAATTTTCAGATGTACCACAGTTTTATACTCCCTCGAGTATACAGTTAAATATACTCCTCAGAAGTTGACTCGCAGTTATTGAGTCCCTACAGATGTTGGACACCTTCAGTTTCAACAATTCATCAACCCTTCTGATACCTTATTCAGAATGGTTGTTGCCTTTTTTCAGTGTATCAGTTATTGAGATCAGTCATGGTATGATCATGAGTACGTCTTAGCATTGTGTCCCCTATGGACCATTACGATGTACCAACAGTTTTTATGTATTATTCAGGTCCCTCTTCTTAGGCCTAATTGTTATATGTCTTGATATGAGCATGGGTATGCTCGCCTCGTCCATAATCAGAGATTATTCCTCATTCAAGGCCATGTATTTTTTCAGTTTTTGCAGCTTCCAAGGGGCCATTGTTCTAGTATCCAATCGGTCTTTTCTCTTCTCCAACCCCCCCCAAAAAAGACAAAAGAACTATGATGTCTATCGGCCATACGATGACCTCCTGCCTTCACATATCAGGGGGCAATCTATTAACACCCAAAAAGTGCTCACTAGCTCATTCCCTTATTCACATGACCAATTTGTTCACTTTTTCCACCATTTGAGCCTCTAAAACCATCAAAATGTCACCAAACAGACCATAATACATCTTTTTCCCCTCAAAATATGTATTTCCCCTCAAAAAACACAAAAAATCCTAAAAAATGGTCCAAAATTCCCCAAAGATATTAAAAGGGAATAAAAATATAAAAAATATTCAAAAAAAGAAAAAGAGGGAAAAAGAGACCTAAACCATGTTGGTTAATACCATTGGTTTCCTTAAAACCATAATGGTATCCCCCATCACCAAAAACTATAAAAATGTGATAGGAGCTCCTCATTATTCATCCACATTTTCATCCTATTCTTATGCTGCCAAATTCCCTTTGAGAGCCATTGCCTCCCATTTCGAGTTTGAAGATCCCCATTGAAGCTTTGGAGAAGAAGAGACCATTGGATATTGGAGCTTCTCAACCTTGGAGTTGCTCAACACCCATCATCCTCACCATTTGAGGTAATACAAAATCAAATATTTTTCAAGTTATTGTTTTTCTATAGATCTTATTGCTTATGTTTTTAAATTTATTTTTTATTTTTTATTTTCTACACATGTTAATGTTAGATTAAGTTAAATTAGTTTTTTACATATTTTTAGTGAGACTGCTGCTACTCGTTAGTAGGGGTATCCTTGCACATGCTTGGTTGAAAAACCAAGCAACACTTGGAAGTGGTTAAAGTTGGGAGGCCTGAAAGTGGAATGTTCCACTTATAATTGTGTTGATATTGTGTTTTTTCCATATAACCTTGTTGCAGCTCGGGGGTCCCTGGGGAAGAAGAGTACCCATTGGGAGCAGGCAAGGTGGTCAACTGGTGGACATGACAATTGGAAATCTTGTTGGAGCTACGATGAGACATGCAACACAGGACAAGGGCTGCGACATCCCACACCAATCAACGATGCAAGTTCAAGGTTAGTCTCAATTGCTGCAAATTTATATTTGAAACAACTTTCAATTGTTGTTTAGTGAAAAGGAATGGAAATATTTAATGATTGTTATGAATTGTATGCAAGAATCTGGATGTTTATGAGAGAAATGAAATATTTTCTTATTATGCATTTGATTGAGTTATTTTGTACAATTTGAGGGTTGCTAGAGTTTCCCTAGCATGATAGTAACATAGATAAATGAGGTACATGGATATTGACTAATAGTATGTTGTTTAGTGATGAAATGATAAGTAGCATGCACATGATAAATAGTTCAGCTTATAGTTCAACATATTTAAAGTGCTCAAAATTGTTACAAGGTTATTCACATTCTTTTCTAGTAATTAACCCATATGTTAGATGGAAGAAGTGATGGTTAGATAATTTTGCCGAGAGGCGCTCTACAACCTAGTATGAAGGAGATTTGTAACATGTGTCGAGTAACAAAATAATACAAAGTAAACAAAAAAGAATAATACAAAGTAAAAAGTAATAAATATTATGTCGACCATAAACAAAAAAGAATAATACAAAGTAAAAAGTAAATATGAGGGAGATCGTGGAAGTTTGTTGAGTAACTTACATGAGATTTGATCCCTCTATATGAGATTTGAGTAAAAAGTAAATATGAGGGAGATCGTGGAAGTTTGTTGAGTAACTTACATGAGATTTCGATTTAACCTGGTTATAAAGGTATGCTAGTAAAACATAATTTGAAAAGCGATGTTGGTTTGAAATATATTATTATGATGTGTGGGTAAGTGCATAATTGGTCATTGGATGATGTGATTCTAATAACAACAACATCAATTAAGTATGGAATTTAATAAGGGGTTGAACCTAGTTTTATTAGGAAGGGTGGAGTGTTGGAATTAATTTCCAATTACCGTATTTATTGTTGTGGCTATATGCACTGCTTTCCCCTAGCGCATCGTTCCACAATTTGTATTCAATTAAGGAGGCGTAGAGCCGTTTGCCTCGACAGACTATTTGGGGTTTTATTAAATCGACCTCATAATTGGCCAACATGCCACAAATTCTGGTGAGAGATTATGGCTGGTCTGTATTGTGTTGCTTTCCCGGAAACCATAATTCTTTATGTATAAATATTTTCCGTTTAATGAAATTGACAGAAGTTCCTATGAATTTTGTCCCTCCTTATCCGCTACGCCCTCTCCTTACAGTTGGTATCAAAGATGAAGTTTTCTTTGGCTGGCCTCCCCCTGATTTCTGCCCTTCCTCCACATAGGAGACCCAATGCCAAAGGTTCAATGCTCTCCTCAACATTTGTGCGTGATCGGATTTGTGCTGTAAACAAAAGTTGTAGAGGGCGCACAGGTAGAGCATTGGACTCATGATATGTTAGTAATAAATTTCACCAGTCTGGTCTGGCAGAAGGAACGATCCTCCAGAAGGGCGCTGGGTGCATTCTAAAGACCCTAGTCGCTATTTCTTTCTGCCATTGGTTGAGTTATCTTACTCCCGCGGATAGAAGCATCTCTTTGGAAATTTGTGTTGGAGGTCGTGCCTGGGTAGAATGCAAACCAAGATGCGCTGTGTGTGAGAAGCAACACTTAGAGACCCTCGCACATGCATAAGAGGAAATTAACAGAATAAAAGGGGTGGCATGTTGATTGCAGAGACCTTTTGTTGGAATGAATAGCAGGAGCTACCGTTGGTGAGATAGAGACTCCCGCCGCTAGTTGAGTGTGGCTACTCTCGCGGTTTGAAGAAAAAGATCAGTCTTGTCCACCATCATTTGTGTGTTCCGTGTTCTGCAAACTGGAAAGAAAGTTGCAGAGGGAAACATTGATATACATTCAATTTGTGGGCTGCAAATATTCCCTGGGTTATACGATAGAAAGAGTCATCATTTGAGATACCTCCCATTACTATGTTTTTTTGTTATTCTCTTTGCTCTTGGTTGAGTCGTCCAAGTCTGGTCGTGACTTGGGTGAAGACCATAGAGAATTATCTTGTGTGGTGGGTACCTCATTGCTTTGCCATATAATCCTCCCACTTGCTCTCTAAAATCGTAGGAATGAGAATTTTTGGAGGCCACATTTTTCTTTTGAGAAAGGTGGGAAGAGCCTCACGTGAAGACAATAGGATGATGTGAGAGGAAGGGCTAAGCAACACAAGTTTGGATTTGTGTAAGTAGACCCCATGTGAGGGATAGGAAGGGCCTCCACTGTTAGTAAGAGAATAGGAGGATCTGGTAAAGAGAGAGAAGTTGAGAGGTTTGCATTGTTGTTGAAGGCCGGAGCCTGGCACATGAGCTAATGTATTCTCTGCGCTTGAAGAAAAAGGATTGGTGTTGTGGTTAAGCAGTCAAAGCCTTCGGAGTGGTTGAATTCCTTGGTCCTCATTCTGATGTGTTATTGGTAGTGTGCTCCCATAGTTTAATGGTATAGAAAAGTGGAGGTCGAGTGCTCCCATATTGGTGTAGTGGTTGAGTTGACGATTGGTGTTTATCCCGTGTGTTGTTTCTAGAACTCCTCGTAATCAATTTGAGAATTTGAGTGGCTGTGGATGAAATTTGTGAAGGACAAATCCTGAAGACGAGCAGAAGCTCCTTATTTGACAACGAAAGCTGTGAACAGTTGTGAAATGTGAACAACCCTAAAGTGGCTGAAATAAAACTTAAAAAAGATTGTCCTACAGAACTGAAAGTTTAAAAACTGGCATATATGGATATTGAAGATCTTCTTTTTATTGAGGAATTTGAAAAGGTAGTTACAGACTGCACATAAGTTGTAGCAGTTGAAGCAGAAATAATACAATTTGAACACATCTATGATGATGCTGAAAATGAAGAAAACTGTAATGTTTTTGATGCAGATTTGAAGCTGATTAATATTGGCTTGAAAAGCCAAAGAATGTTAAAGATGTTGATAGTCTTTTTTATGAAGACTGCACCATAGTTACAGTGGTTGAAGACATTGATGAAGGGCATCAACAAGATATGTTGAGACTGATGAGCAATAGTATGAATGCTAAAATCAATCTTGAAATGGAATATTTGAGAGTATCTTCATGCTGTGGAGTATTGAAGAAATCATGTACTATATTCAATTGATTTTGTGGTAGCAGACCGTTGAATAGGTTGAAGGTTGTAGGATATTTGAAGATGACATCTGGGATTCTATTATTCCCACAATGTATAATTTGAAAGAGATGAAAATTGAGCTTGAAGCTTAAAGGATAAGGACATGTTACAGTTGAAAAATTCTGAGTATAGTTGGTAGAAAACCAACAAAGTTTTTGAAGATGCTAATGGAAGAATCATACCAAAAGGATTTGAGCAAGTGTCAAGGATGAAAATTAAAGTAAATATGAAGATGTTGAAGTAATTTTGGTACAAAGTTTGGCCTCCACAAACATGAAAAAACTACAAACAGGTTTAAGTTTTTCAAATCAGTTTTAATTTTTGTAAGCCTAGTTGAGACTTAGACCAATAGCCACGTTTTTCAATCGTATTTTGAAATTTGATGTTTTGTATATGGTTATAAATTAATAGGAATTGGGAATTAATTCCCAACCACCATATTATTGCCGTATCTTTTCAGCAATATGCATTCATGCACCGTTGATTACCAATGTTAATTTTCTCCACCCAACAATATTAAATCCTAATGCTACATGGCAGTGTGTTATGCATAGCGCATTGCTCCACAATTTGTATTCAATCGAGGAGGCCTAGAGCCATTGGCCTCGGCGGAACCTTTGGGATTTTAATAAATCGACCTCATAATTGGCCAACGGGTCATAAATTCTGGTGAGAGATTCTAGTTGGTCTGTCGTGCGTTGCTTCCCTTGCAACTGAAATTCTTCATTTATACATTTTTTTGGCTTAATGAAATGGATAGAAGTGTCTGGATATTTTGTCTCTCTCTCTCCATCCTTACATGGTGTATCCTCCCAAACCTATTATCCATGGTGTATCTTCCAAAACCTAGTTGTGGGAGGGTTGTGCTAAGATGTGCTCTCCAAGTTGTGTGATGATGACTACTAGTTCGTTGCTAGAGAAATATGGTGGATATAATCAACAAGTTTCACTTATGGGGTGGATTCTATCTAGGGTTAGGTTAATATAGTTGATGCTCTATATAGTTCATATAGTTTATGCTCGAAGTAGGTTGGGGAGAAAGGATGATTTAGAGTATTTTAGAATGCTATTACGAGTTAGTTATAACATTATGTGTGATAATTCCAGTATTTTGTGCAGCCCATATTATATTATTGTCATCTAGTTAGCGAGATTGTTAGATGTTGTGGGTAATTACTATTGATTGAATTCTTAAATGAGAGCATATAGGAACTATACAATATATGTGAGAGTTTTTATTGTTAATACACACACAATATATATATGCAGAAGATATGCCTACATACCTTGTGGGCATACACAAGTATTATTCAAATATATATATTTACTATTAAATTATGATTATTTGAATTGATGTATGTGGGGATAATTAACCTTTTAATATAAACATAGGTTACATTCATTTATAAAGAAAAATTCATTTCATTTAAATATGAATTTGGTTTCATTTCCTTAGCATAAGATATAATTTGTAAGGATTTACTAAGGTTGAAATTATTAGATTTGATGTCATTTCTACGTGAAATGCTAGTTTGATTTAAAGCTATGGATAGGATGTAATTTGGTTAATATTATTATAACCCCCTTCCTAGAAAATACAACGCCGTTCCTCTTGAGGGAATAGGGGGTGGGGATTGGCTAAGGAGGATTTTGGGAAAATAGGAAGGCAGGGTTGTTCTCTCTTTTTAGTTTTGGGGGGATACTTAGGAAAAATATGGAAGGAGGATGGGAATGGGGAAAAACCAGATCTGAACCAGAGGGGTTGGATTGGAAGGAAGTTGGGATGTTGTCCAAGTTATTTTTGTTGAGTTGGGTTTTTGTTGTTGTTTTTAAGACCATGGGAACATAGGTATAGGAAATTGAAATGTTTCCTAGAACTAGGGAGCCAGTTAGGTTTTTTCCTAGTTGGATGGGAGGTTTTCCAGTTTGGGCATATTAAATTGGGTTGGAGCAAAGGATTATCCAACTAGATTGCTAATTCAAACAAGTTTATAAGGTAATTTATTGTTTTCTACTTGTTTTATATTAATTACATGTATTGAAAATTGCATAATTATCTATATTATGCTATAAAAATAAAACAAGAAGAAACAAATCTGATTATTGTGAAATGCTTAAATAATCATCTCATGTTGAGATTAAACTATTATAGAGAGAGATAATTAAAGATTAATATTGAACACCAGATTTAATTGTTAAGGGTAACCGAGCAAATTTATGGGATCAAACTGATGTTATGTATTATTGAGTTGGACTAAATTAGTTATTAACACCCTAGATAAGATTGGGGTGTTAAATTTAATTTGTCCCATTTGCATTAAGTGGATATCAAATTGAGACCCATATGTATATTAATTAATATATAAGATCGGGGTGTTAAATTTAATTTGCCCCATTTGCATTAAGTGGATATCAAATTGAGACCCATATGTATATTAATTAATATATAAGATCGGGGTGTTAAATTTAATTTGCCCCATTTGCATTAAGTGGATATCAAATTGAGACCCATATGTATATTAATTCATATATTAAATTGAATAGAAAATTATACATCTAGTTGCATATCAAATCGACAATTTTAGATTCTTGGTATCAAGTCACAAAATAGTTTCATATAACTAATATTATGGATATTCTATTTGACATCTTACTAGATAAAAAAATTGATATCCTATTTCCTCTTAGGGATGCTTCAAACTCTGTGCCAATAGTAGTCTTGTGGGTCATAAACCAATGCATTGTTCAGTGTTGTCTTCTTTCAATTCTTTCTTCAAAAGGATAGAAAAGGAATCATACAAGAAATTTAAGTGTTAAAATTTAAATGAGGGCATATTTATATGGAAGTGACAACTTAAGTTTTCTTGGAAAAGTCATTGTGAAAATAGGTGTTGCTTCTTAAGAGAAATATCACTCTAATAGGAATAACAGGAATTTTGAGACATGGTTCAAATAAATAATAAATCATTCTACATCTTAGATAGTCTACAATCATAATATAGAGGAAAATAATTTTAAATGCCAAAAGAGAAAATGACACAAATTTTAAAGAGTTGTCTCCTATAAAACTGCTATTTCAAAACTAAGAAATCATTTAAGTCCACCCTCAAGATGCTTATTTAAGAAAAATATCTCTACGTTTTCTAATCCAAGTGCATTTTATAACCTATGACATAGTGGATTTCCATTGACAAAAATGATATGTCAATGGTAGATTGATCAAAATTTTCCTTTGTAATATCTTCACATTGTCACAATGAACATTGGAAATCATCACCTATCTCACACAAATTCAAAAGATATATCATCCAAAGTTGAAAAAATGATGACAAAAATCCTATATGATAAAATAAAACCATATAATAAATGCAAGCAATATGTACTTTGCAAGCATGCAAGTGAATGCTTTAATTTCTTTGATAATTTTCCATCTCTGTTGTATGTTGAAAGGAAATCCAAATGCATGAACCACTACTCTTTTTCCATCAGTGAGTCCACCAACGACAACATTGTTGAAAAAACATTTCCCAAGAAAAGAAAAATACAAGTATCCAACATCTGATGATATACTTTTCTTTTAACAATAATACCCTTATTTTTTGGTTAAAGTTGGCGACTTGTTTCTTCCCAAATCCCCCTATGTCACTGTTGGAAATATTATTAATAATGAGAGGGGGGGGTGAATCCGTATTAAGCGTAGCTATGAACATTTTTCAGTTTTTCCAAATTCAAACTGTATTTATATTATTCATTCACCATAAATATATTATGCATTCACCATAAATAATGTCATTCATCCACACATGCATAAAACACATAACACAAATATTTGACGTGGAAACCCAAACAAGAGAAAACCACATAATGTTTTATTATATAATAAATATTACATTCATGGGAAGCACCAACTTCCAAGATTCTCCATCACCGATTGGAAGGAGGCTCCAACCCCCTGATTTACAGGATACAACCCGAAGGAATCACCAAATCCTTGATTTACCTACACCGACTGGAAGGAGGCACCGATCCGTTGATTTAGAGGATCCAACCTAAAGGAAGCACCAACTCCCTTATCCTTTCCCCGTCCTTCCACCCCGATATGACTGTAGAAGATTATTCTTGCTTTCTACTAATATACACACTCTTTAGATTTATTGTGATACTTTTCTTGAGCGCACCTGCTATATACTCTAACTGTTGTACTATATAATCAATTTACCACTTACTCCACATCATTGCATCAATATTGCACACTGTTTTTCATATTTCATAACCGTGTGCAATTTGCGTGTTGTTTCAACATACTGTTCTGTTTTTGCACATCTACAAACTTATTTGATACTACGCATCCTCTACTATACTGCTGTTATGTTCTTGCACATCTGTCTTAGATAAACCACATCATCCTACGCACCATCTATTGTGTTGTTGTTTTTTTCCTGCGCACTTGTCAGATATAAAATATAACCTCCTCTGCACCATCTGCGATACTTCCTTTCTATTCTTGCGTACTTGTCCCATATACTATATAAACTTGTGCATCATCTGTTGTGTTTCTCTTCTGGTTTTGCGCATTTGGCTCCCTAGTAAATCATATTATTCCAATTCAACGAGCCATTTATACCCCAATAATTAGAAGCTTTCCAAATCAAAATACTATCTCTTGTTTATCTTCAATCCTACTTTTTCTCACCAACTTGGCTTCTTATTTATACTCGAATTAGTTAGACGATGTGTCCACAAGTTGGTCGTAGCATCCCTTCTTCCTTTCTTTAGGGTTGAGCTTACTTATGCATCCACCACTTGTCTTGATCTACGCAACTGAGGTATTGTGCCTTGTGGGTTTTGCGAACACTTGGTCCTTAGCATAGTGGGACTTGCGCATTTGGGACCAACTACATGTTGGGTCTTTCGCCCTTGACGTACCATCGCTTGGTGGGTCTTGCGCACTTGACTTGTCCAACCACATCTTACTTCCGAGACTCTTGCACACTCCTGATACTTGTATACTTCTACTGCTTGGTAGGTCTTGCGCACTTCAGAGACTTGTCCAACCACCTCTTTGACATTACCTTTGAAGTATAACGACTAGATGGATGGGACTTGTGCACATAACTTATGTACTTCTTCAACTTGGATTTTATATACTTCTTCAAACTGTATTTTTTGTACTTCTTCAAACTGGCACATAAATTAATTCCTCTTTGACATCATGGATACTTAGTTCTCTTTGACATCAATAAAAACCAAATTTCAGCAATATCCCCCTTTGGCATTGATGTCAACACCCTATGAAGTTATGCTCTTCTTGATCATGAATTCCTCTGTTGTATTTGCACGCAACACAATACTCCCCCTATATTTTTTCCAATTTGAACCTTTGTTATTCTGCGCAACCTTTGATCAGTACTGCTATGCTATTTTCATTTCTGTGTAGTTCATTGTCGCTGATACATGCTTCATGATATTTCTCCCCCTTTGACATCAATGGCAAAGAGGTGCTTTGTATACTTAATTTCAGGTACTTTTTGTACTTACACTTCATCTTTGCGCTAGATTTCATGTTGATGCCATTGTTTGTTTCGATTACTCCCTCTGGATTCATTCTTTATTCCTTTTGTTGGATTTGCTGCATAGCGCTAAGTCATTCTGCAACCAGTACAATTAACATTGTTTCTATATCTATCTCAAATGTGCTCCCCTGTACAATTTCCAATTCCGTTTGACTTGAACTACTATTCCTATCATATTTAATCATTTTCTCAAACTTCCTGCTTCCAATATTCTTACTCATCTTCTCGTCGCAACATAGTGTTCTCCTTGTGCGATTGCAGGTTCCTTGTGCTTCAATTCTTCTTTTGTTGTATCTACTGCGTTGTGTAAGGTTTTTATCATGTTGAAGAGTTTTCATTACATCTTCATTAATATTGATATTAATGACATACATCTTTCTCCTGACTTCGCACATATTTTTCACAACGTCTAAAGATTCTTTCTTGATGTCACACATATTTCCATCCGTCAACCATCTTGGAAACAAGTCGATGTGATTGAAAACTCATGTGAAATATCTGACATGTTGTTGTCGTACTTGAGCCTTTTAGACGACATCATTTCAATCACATGGAACAATGAGTTTGATTTTCGGTTTTTTTCCTTTTGCCCGATCTTATTAATTCATGCAATTAATTTTGATGTCTTCCCAGTCCACTTCCAAGTGCACAGTCATGAATGCAATTAACTTCAACATCTCTTCAATTTGTTTGGCACACACAGGGAAACACCTTCCAACTCTATAGATGATATGTGTATGGCCTGGTTCATTGTCATTTCCTTGTTAAGCTTGTTTTGAGTGTCACAATTTTATCCAGCATGTCTACTTATTTTTAGAGATTTAGCAACTCATTCGACAATCTTCATTTAGAAATTTTTTAAATAAAACAACTTTATATGGTGTGCAATAAGAACATGTGCATAGCGGATTTACGGTGCGTTGACGTGTAACGGGTGCACCATTATTTTTTGAACATGTCACAAACCTGCAAATAGATGCACCTAATAAGGTGCGCTCATTAATATATATATGCACTGTTTATGGTGCTATCAGTTCTCTACAATGCACTAATGAATCCTATTGTTGGGCTCATCATTAAATGAAATATATTAAAAAAATACCTTTCTCACCAGTGTGCTTGTTTATACTAGCACATCATTTTTGTTGCTTGTCTTCTTAGAGAGCACCACAAGTGGGGCATTCCTATAATTTAGGTGCACCACATGTCAAATTCATTTATTTTGAGAAAACATTTATTACTTGATGTTAATAAATAGCATGCTCATTTAATAAAATATTTAATGTTTTTTTTTTATGTAT
This sequence comes from Larix kaempferi, assembly GCA_027924585.1. Lineage (NCBI taxonomy): Eukaryota > Viridiplantae > Streptophyta > Pinopsida > Pinales > Pinaceae > Larix > Larix kaempferi. The sequence goes on along the minus strand of BSBM01000123.1, from coordinate 18,694,895 downwards.
ATTTATGAGATTGATCGATGTTATATGTGTATCAGAGACGTCAATAGTGAGAGGCGACTGAGCAGCGACATGAACAAGTTGATCCATACAACTTTGTGCATGTTTGGGAGGAAATAGAGAGGGAGAGGGAATTGTTCCCTCACACCATCACATATCATACATGATACGTCTTGTTGGTTGTAGGCCTCCTAAATTTTTATCGGGAGGCTACATCCCTCAATATGAACTCGTCTTTATTAGTGCTTTTCATCCGTCGTTGGGACCATAGAAAACATGCATTTTGTATTGGTTTTGGTGAGTGGTTCTAGCCCACTGATGAGGATATATATTTCTTCACTGGACTGTCTGGGAGAGGAGAGGATTTTTCCGAGTTCCCTGATGCCCTAGTAGCTATTGTTGCAGAGATTCAACTTGCTTACTCTCAGAGATATGTCCCTGCACACATTGTTGATCCTGCTAATTTTCAGTTGTGCGATGGAATGCTCTGAATTGGTGATTTTGGTGGAGAGGGGGTTAGGTGCCTCTCATTATTGGTTACGATCATAGAAAAATCCACCACTGATGGGAAACAAATTAGTTTCCCTTTTTTATATTATGTAGATTCTTTAGTGTAGAAACCTAGATGCATTAGGTGATCCACCATTTTTTTTATGGTAGTTTTATTTTCTCTGGATCGATGTCATGCATTGTTTGATGGGAGAGACAACTTCCCTTTTTGTTTAGATATTTTTTGTTTATTTTTTTAGAGGATTCCAACACGAGGCTATCATTGGACCTCTTCCCTCCTAGGCTGTTGACTGAGGTGCATATGCGGATGTGGGGACAGATGATGCCTAAGAGGGGGTTTCCCTTCCTCCCAACAAAAATCACATCAGATTTATTGGATATTTTATCCATTGAGGAGGACCATGCATTTGACCTTCTACCATATCTAGACACTGGGTTGGACTAGAGATAATTTTCCAACATCTTTTTCATCCATGCTGATCCACTGGATGAGAAAGGTGATATTAGCATTAAGTTTAAACTAGTATAGTTGCAACATTTCATTGCCTTATTTAATGCAAATGAAATATATTCTAACATTTTCTATAAATTGTTTTATTAATTTTTTTAATGAAATTGTCTAATTACATTTGCTGTGTACTATATATTCTGTAGACATTGGCATGTTCGATAGGGAGGTTCCTCTTCATCTAGTTTAGGATGATCAAGATATGCAGGAGGCTAATGTTCCTGCATATCCTAAACCTAGCCTATGGCGTAGTCTAGATCAAAGGTTTTGAAAGGATGTGGAAAATAGGTTTTCCACACTATTGGGTCGATGAGGATTAGATCTTGTACGAGTCATGGATATCTTATGAGACTCTGATCTCACCGAGTTATGGAGGATGGTGCCTTAGGATATGTAATTGTTGATGTAGTATGTAGCTGGTGCATCCATGCCTTTAGATGCTTGGAGGTCAGCTGATGATTCTACATCATCTGATGAGGATGGAGATCCTCGTCCTCATCCACCTCCTCCTCCTCCTCACCATGACAATGAAGGAGCATTGTCATCTCATGCTCTACCTCCTCCACCTCACCATGGCATGGGAGCATCGTATCTAATGTTCCACCTTCTCCCCCTCACCATGATGCAGAAGATCCACCATATTATGCTCCACATCCTCCTACTTATCCTCACCATGATCATGACTGACCACTATTTACACCTCCACACCTAGTTGAACCACCATCATTTTCTATACATCCACACATCCTACCTGTTAATTTTTTTTCTTTAATTCAGAAATGCAATAGTACTTGAAATCAAATAACAATCATACACATAAGAAATCATATTCGACACATGGATTTACCCTATGAAACCCTCTATGACTTGAGGGAGAAAACACCAGCAAAAACTTCCTTAGTATATTGATAAATAACATAGAATGTCTTTTACAACAAGCAACCCCGGTGCAATTATAGAGCAAGAGAAAGATAAAGAAGAGAGACTCAAAATAATATCATGCACAAAGAGAAGTGCATTGCCTTCAATGGAGAATAGAATTCGCTTCACATTGAATTCATTAATCTTGTATAACATATTTATATATTCTTCACATGCATCAACTTCTATTTTTATCTTTTGACTTCATGATGAACTCACCCTCCATCTAGATGAATCAATATTTCATGAATAAGTGCGCCCCACTTCTCATTCAGTGCATTAACTCACTGAACTGAGTCTTAGGATGAAAGTGCCTTTTAACTGAAAGCTTTCCCACTTAGTTAGGTGGCTAACTTAAGTGTCATCATGCAAGTGTTGCAACTCAAGTGTCGTATTTTAGTTTAACATAAGTGTCATCATGAAATAACACTTAGTTAACTAAATCTTCTTTGTTATCACTTAGTTAACTCTCTTTAACTAATTATTTCTTGTTAACATCATTGTAGTTTAGCTAGTCCATGGTTTTGGGACGTCCATGGTATTGGAGATCTCTCAAGATTAAAAGGAGAAACAAGGAACACTAGAAAGGGTTGTTGATGAAATTTTATTGTATTGGAGTCGCTTAGGATTCTCTTTGCTTGGGTGATGCTTCCCTTGCATACCAAGAGGGTGACAGGTCCCTCATTTCTAGTTGGGTGATGTTCCCCTTCTAACACTACATTTCCAATTGAATGGATCTTTCCAGTTCAAATGGCCATAGAGGAGTTGGGAACCCTGTCCTTCTCATTGATATTATTTGCTGCAGATCCTGTTATGTTTTCAGATGTACTTTTCCTATTTCATAAATTCCAATAATGTTGTAGTTGTTTCATGCTCTCAATTCTAGTAATATTGAGCAATAATTTTACTAATTAATGGTGGGTTGATGAATAATGCTTAATTTTTATGATTTTCATGAAAGCCTATGATATGTTTCTATAGTCTTATACAAGAATACAAGTCCAAATTCTATTCCATACTGCACTTCCTATCTCTTTCTTAGCATTCTATTTCCCCCTTGCTCATTGACTAGTCTTCATTGTTTTGGTTATATCTTGAGTTATGTATGTACAAATATGATTATGAAAGGTTCTGAAGGTATCTAAGACCTAGGATCAACCATATAAATTGGAAAATATAGCATTATTTTTCCATAGTTACCATTTAATTTGGGTTGAAAACTTCCTTCATGAGCTGTCCACAAAATCTTCCTAGTCTCCACTATTTTGATCATATATTGAGATCCCAAACTCCAAATGAAGATATGTAAGTTGCTGCAAGTAGGGGATATAGTATAGTATCCATTCCAAGCCTCATTTACATAAATTGGGTGTCCCTAGTGTGACTTGGAACCGTTTGAAAATCTACTAACTGTGAAGTCCCGACTCGGGAAATCTCACTTTCGGAGGTCTAATTGTCCAAATCAACCTATGAATTTTTATGAAGACATTAATAATACAAAACCTGTCATAAAAGATACCAGAGACATGTTCCAGAACCTTTCCCCAAGTTCCATATCCTCCTACCTATCCAGAAGTCAAATCTTTGTGTCTTACTTGTCTCATTGAGCTAGTGAGCCTAGTTAGTTTGCAGTTATTGGCATAAAGGATCTAGTTTTAATATGTTGGTGTACCCAGGTAGCATTGGATTAGAATTCAACAGTATCTTTTTTCGAAACATAAATGGTCCCAATACGTTGTGCAAAGGATTCTTGAGCTAGTGTAGCCCTTGTATTCCCCAATTTTTGAGTTAGTGTGCCGAATCCATAGTTTGGTACATCACAGTGGTATCAGAGCTTAGATATTTTAGTTGAGTTTTGATTGGGTGTGCTTGATTTCTAGTTTGGGTACATCATAATGGTATCAGAGCTTAACTACTTTGGCTAAGTTTTGATTTAGTATGCCTCGATTCCGATTTGGGTACATCACATGCTTCGACATGCAAAGCATCACCTAAACACATGAGGAACCACCTCAACTCACGAGGATCCATCTTGACACACAAGAGCTTAGCAGTGACTACCAAGACTGTACAACATCATCACTTTGACATTCAAAGCACTTGCCTCAACACATGAATCTTGACCATTCTTGAGTCCAACTCAAGATTCTTCTCCAAGTTTCGTGAGTCGAACTCAGGCTCCTATAAGGAACTAACTTGAAACACGAGGCTTAATCTTGACACACAAGATTAACCTGGAGAATGAGTCATGATGTTGTAACTTTAACACTCCCTCTCAGCAAGGGAGGCATTCTCTTCCATGCCAATCTTGTCTCAGAAGTACCTATACTTCGTCACGGGTAGAGGCTTAGACAACATATTTACAATCTTCTCACCAGTAGCAATGTACTGAATTCTTACGGCACCTCTCTGGACCATGTCTCTGATGTAGTGATACTTCATCTCAATGTGTTTCAATTTGTCATGAAACACAGGGTTTTCTGAGAGCTTAATGCAGCTTTGATTGTCAGAGTGAATAACTGTAGTCTCAAGATTCTCACATAACATCCCAACAAGTAGCTTCCTAAGCCACACAACTTCTCGAAAAGCAGTACTAGCTATAATATACTCTGATTCTATAGTAATATGGGATACGTAGACCTGCTTTCTGCTGGACCAATAGATCATAGTTGATCCCAAGCTAAAACAAAATCCGGATGTCTCTTTTGGTCCACAATACTACCATCCCAGTCAGAGTCGGAATATCCAAGTAACATCACTCCACCACTAGAAGAATATTTGAGTCCGTAATAAATAGTACCTCGAAGGTATCTAAGAACATGCTTGGTAGTAAACCAATGTCTATGTCTTGGATCAAACATGAACTGACTCAAGATACTCACTACATAACATATGTCTAGTCTATTATGTATCAAATACATCAAGGAGCCAATGAGCTGTCTATACATGGTAGGATCCACTAGATCCAATCTAGAATCTAACTCATGTAGATTCTTTATATTAGACACCAATGGAGTAGACATGGGCTTACAATCCATCATTCCAAATCTCCACAATACATCAACTGTGTACTTTCCTTGAGAAAGAAATATCTCATATTTCCTTTGCCAAACTTCTAGTCGAATAAAATAGTGCATAAGACCTAAGTCTTTCATTTTGAACTCATAAGTGAGATCCCTCTTGCATCGAACTATCTATTTCTACTCTCTAGTAAGGAACAATTCATCAACATAGAGAACCAAGATCAATTATTGGTTCTTCACAACCTTGAATTGAAAGTTGGGGTCAACTTCACTTTTGGAGAAGCCTAAGCTCAGAAGATAGTTTTCAATCCTTAAATACCAATACCTTGGGGCCTGGTTAATCCCATATAAGGATTTATTAAGTTTTCATACATGGGAATACTTCCCATGAATTACAAAACCCTTAGGTTGTTGTATGTAAATCTCTTCCTCAACCTCACCATTGAGGAAGGCAGTCTTCACATCCAGATGGTGAAATTTCCAACCCAAAACCATATGGAAGGGAAATTATGGTTCAGATAGTAGCGTACCTGGACATAGGAGTGAATATGTTATCAAAGTCTATCTGTTCTTTCTGAGAGAAACCACATGCCACAAATATTTATTTATACTTTTCAATACTTCCATCAGCTACATGCTTGATTTTATAAAGCCACTTGGAAGTTACTATTGAATTCCCGTCAATATTAGGAACCACTACCCACACATCATTCTTCATGATAGATTTGTATTCTTCTACCATGTTATCTTTCCATACTTTCTGATTTGAGGCTTCCTCATAGGTAGAGGGTTCTAAATCACTAATGTGATTCATCTGTGCTACATTTCCTGAAAATATTTTAGGTCTCTTTCTCTCTCTGGATGATCCTGGAAGTGCTCCATGATTTTCTTTCTCTTGAAGAATGTCTCGACACCATGAAGATATCCTCTTACTAGGAGGTTCATCAAGAGATATTTCTATCAGATCTTCTGGATCTTTGGGATCAAGCAGATCCATGAACTCATATGGATCCTCTCACCATATGAAAGGGGAGAATCAGAAACTGGATCCTCCATCATAGGAGTATCATGCTACTCGATATTTGAATCACAATGAAGTTATTTGGAGCGCTTGAAGGAATCCTATTCATGAAATGTTACATATCTACTGACTTCAGTGTTTCTTTGTCCTAGAACATATATTTTGTAGGATTTGGAGGATTCACTATATCCAACAAATGTTTTTTTATTTCTAGTTGGATCCATATTTGACCTCTTCTCTTTTGGTATTTGAATGTAAATGGGACAACCGAAAATCTTCAAGTGTTAATATCTGTTTCTTGACCAGTGAAGACCTCTTTGGGATTCTTTTCTCCCAAGATAGAATGAGGGCTTCTATTCTAACTATAAACAACAGTGCTGGAGGCTTCTTCCCATACAGATGTGGGCAGATCCTGGTCACACATGATGGATTTTGCAGCCTCACATATTGTTCTGTTCTTTCTTTCAGCAACCCCATTTTGTTGGGGGTTGTAGGGTACAATCAACTATCTTTTTATTCCTGCATAATATCGACATAAGTCATTAAAGTCATGGGACTCACACTATCCTCCATTAACAGATGTCAAAGCATGAATGTGATTCCTAGTCTGATTCTCAACCAATTCTTTAAACTCTTGAAACTTGTTGAAATTTTCACTCTTTGCTTTTAGAAAATAAACCCATGACTGGCGAGAGAAGTCATCTATGAAAATCACATAATACAAATAATCACTCAAGGAGGGTGCAGACATAGGACCTCATAGATCGGAATGAATCAAGTCAAGGATCCCCTTGGATCTTTTGGTACAACTTGGAAAAATCTTCTTAATTTTCTTTCCAAGAGCGCAACCTCTACAAACACTATCAAAATCAAATTTAAACATGGGCATACCTTTCACCATCTTTTGCAACCCAGGTAGCACTTTGAAATGGAGATGACCAAGCCTTCTATGCCACAGCTCACAAGGACTGACTGTGTCATGGATCATGGCTTGAATGAGTTTTCCAGGAACTTTGTAGAGACCTCCCTCTCTAACTCCAATAACTGATGTAGAGTTCAAGTCTTCATGTTCATCCCACATGAGCACTTTGTTGTCCATAAAGATAACTTTGAATCCCTTATCTTCTAGAACCGAAACAAACATGAGGTTCTTCTTCAAATCCAGGGACAAACATAATTTCACCCACATGTAGTACATCTCCTGAATCCAACTGAAAAGAAGTGGATCCAATGCTTTGGATCGAATATGTGGTATTATCTCCAAGCTCCACCTTACAGGAAAAATTATTTTCCTTCATATTTGTGATAGCACTCCTATATCTAGTCATGTGCTTGGATGCACCATCGTAACCACGTCTTTGCACTAGTGGTAATGGATCCATAAAGGGCCAAGACAAGATAGTACTCCTTCTTTGTCTCTTTATCATCATATGAATTCTTTCTTGTAGGTTTATCTTTTGTAGCAGTAGAAGCATGAAACTTACCATTGAACTTTCCTCTTTTCTTTGAATGGAATTCTCTTGCATAATTTCCCTATTTTCATATGTGCCTCAAGAGCAAGGTTTTCTTCTTTGGAGGAAATATACTTGCTCTAGATTCACCCTTCTTCTTGTAGGAAATCATGCCACAGTCTCTCGAATTTAGGTTCCACTTCTCAAACATTTACTACAGCCAAGAATGTCTCCCATGAAGATGGAATACCATCGACAACGGTCTGTATGAGATCATCATCATCGACCGTCATACCAATTCTCATGAGTTGATCTCTTACTTGAGAGATCTTTGTGAATAAGGAAGCCACATATTCGTTCTTTTCCATCTTCAAATTTCAAAGTTTGTTCTTTAATGCTCTCTTTTGACTGGGCGCCTTCTTCTCATAAAGATTTTTCAAAGTGTCGAAGCATTATTTTGCAGTCTTCAATGGAATGATCACATACATCAAGTTGTCTTTCATGGAATCATAAATGATTCTCTTTGATTTGGCTTGATTCCTCTTGAAGGTAATGCACCCTGCATTAGGATTAGGCTCTTCAATAAAACTAGATAAATATCCATACAAATCATGCTCTTCCAGGATATTTAGGATCCTGGCCTTCCAAGTATTGAAGTTTGAAGTTCCTTCAAGACAGTCTTTGTAATACCCCATTTTGACCCTTAGGATATGTTAGCTTTTAATGCAAATAATGTATGCATATTTTGTATGATTCCTAGCGTGGAGTTCAAGGCCAAGGCCCCGCTAGTAAACGCTCGACCTCGAAGAGGCAAGTATTAGATATTATGTTTCCCATGTGCTAGAGAACCATGGGAATTGTAAATATGCATTTTAATATAAAAATGCCCACAACTAGCTATGCAATGCAACAAGAGATGGGAGCATGATATTGCAAGGAATTGGGAGGGAAAACATTCAAACCCTTGGATCCAATCCAGTCAAGCCAAGTGTCAATGAGAGAACCCATCAAACCCTCAACTACCCATGTTGACTTTTGTACCCAATCATTGATTTCTCCCAAGAATTGGGTGAAGTAGTTAATGCCTTGGGATGGGAGAGGTATGGCTGTCAATTTTCGTGTATAGACAGGCCAGCAACCTGGGAAATCAAATTTTGGCTTTCTGGGCAAGAAAACACCCACGAAATTGTGCCCAAAGCCATTCTTCACCCATGGCATTCATCCTCTCACGCAGTTTGAGCTTGCTGGGGTTTTATCCTTCATGTTTTTCACCATTTTCTGCATTTTTCCCATGCCTGGAGCTCGTTTTTGCAATGTATAGCAGTTGGGAGAGAAGGACCACGATTTGGGGACTGTGAGGGAGGTCGTTTTTGCGCCAAAATACCCATGGGCGTTTTTCTGAAATCGAATTTGGCTTCCCAGAGTGGTTCCCCATCTTCCTTTTTCATTTTTGAGTTGCCCACGTTTTTATGAAGCTGATAGGAACCCCATTTTGGGCATTCTACTGTAGAAACGTTTTTTGCTACATGCCCAGCACTTGAGATTTTGTTGTTATGTGTAGCTAGGCCTGGTTTATGAGTTTTCTGTGTGTAGGAGATTGTTGGGGTTGAAATGGGTTTCCATTGTTTTGGCTCGAACTTGAGTGAAAGCATCCACAATTGACGAGGGATCAGATTTAGCTTGATAAACCCGGCAGTGGCCTGGCTTGGCTTAAGATCCAAATGATTATTTTGGCTGTTTGGCTGTGTATGAGTTGAAATTCCCAAGTTCTTTATAGATATCATGCCCAGCTCGGGGGTGGCCTTCAGACGGACTTAGTATATGCTGTCGAAGAGCCTATGGTTGGGTGGAACGTTGCAGCGACATATCTAGTTGTTGGGGAAAAAATTACATTGAGATAAGTATATTCTCCATGTGTATTTTACTTCTGCAAGGTATTTAATTTGTTGGCTGTGTTAAATTGAATGGCATCATGTAATGTGTGTGGATGAGGTTTTCATTCCACTTTGCATGTTTAATTGAATTACATCTACACACATCTATTTTCTTTGCTTATGAATTTTATTGCTGTGAATCTATGTCATGGATGAGCTTATGAAAAGCCCCATATATTGGTATTATATTCCCTTCCAAGAGTTGGGTCCACGGGAGGGGACATTACAGAGTGGTATCAGAGCTTAAGGTTCAACACTACGGCTATTGGGCCGACATCCACACAGCAGATTAGGAAAAATATGATTTTGTGTGTTGTGCATAGGGCATGTTGTTGTGTATTGGTTATTGTTTGTAGTTAATTGTTGTGCATATGAGATAACGCATCATGTGCTTGAGGCCTTGATTAATTATGACTCCTTGTTCCTTGGATGTCCATGATGTTTTGAATGCATGAAATTGAATGTTGAGCATGGCTGGAAATGAGTTTCTGTGTGTTAATTTCATGATTGAAAGCATGAACAGTTGGTTGTTACAGCCCCATATCTTAATGATGTTTGTTAATTACAATGAACCAGCATTTAGGTGGTCGATTGATGATTTTCGGAAGAGAGGAAAGCTTGCGAATTATGCCCTTATGCTCATGAGTTTTCCTTGCCCATGCTTGTTGGATGCTTGCAGATTAATTGTGAATCCATTGGTTGGATTGTTGAATTTGAAATGAAAAGAAAATCCCTTTTTAGAGATGCAAGTTCTTGCCATTCTCTTACTGTTTTTATGCAAGTTTGATCGGTAGTAACTCACCTCTATAAAGAATGAAGGGAACATTCTAGAAAATTTTCTAACTGTCTGTGAAAATTTCTGTCTATCTGTGAAAATTTGCAATTTCTCTAAGTATTTATGAGTTCTGCTAAAGGCTCTGGCGGCAGAATTAGCGCTAAGTTTTTGCGCGGCGTTGGTGGCAGAGTTAGCGCTAAGTTTTGGCGTGGCACTGGTAGTAGAGTTAGCGCTAAGTTTCGTGCGGCGCTGGCGGAAGAGTTAGCGCTAAGTTTTGGCACGGAGCTGGCAGTAGAGTTAGCACTAAGTTTCGCGCGGCGCTGGCAGCAGAGTTAGCGCTAAGTTTCGTGCGGTGCTAGCGGCAGAGTTAGCACTAAGTTTTGCGCGACGCAGGCGACAGAGTTAGCGCTAAGTTTTGGCGCGGTGCTAGTGGCAATTCTAACAATAAAACCTGCGCTGAGAAGGGGAAGTTAAGGTTAAATCCGGGCGATGGTCGCAGAAGTTGAGCCGCGACCAGCGATGGGAGGAGCGAAAAAAAAAAATAAGGTCGCAGAAGTTGAGCCACGACCAGCGATGGGAGGAGTGGAAGGGGATGATTCCTGTGGGGCTCGGAGGCCATTAACGAAGACCATGAAAGAACTAGAGAGAGCTCCGAACCCAGTATGCTCCAATTTGACAGAAAATGGGGAATAGTGACTTTTGCAAAAGAGTGTCCCGAGGCTCAACGGAAGGTTGGTTTGGGCTTAAATCGATATGGCACGGCCATGGAGTAGGCACAGTGTTAAGTTTGGAATCTTGGAGCCAAACTCCAAAGGATGTGGAGTTGAGGTGAGCAAGAAGGCCAAGAAGCACTGTTCCGAGCCACTTTTTCAGGATTTTGAAAAGCTTGTGGACAGTAAAAGTGACCCTAGATGTTGGAATAAAAAATTCTATTGAACTGGACATTTCATATTCTCATTAAGACAGATAGTTTCCGTTAGACGAAGATTTTCCAGAAATGCATAGTTTGGGAGATAGCCATTTTTGGCCAAATTTTGAGATTTTGGGGAAAAAGTGAAAAGTGAGAAGTAGTAAAACCCAGAAATTCATAGAAGATGATTGGTGCATCAGAACAGAGATCCGCGAGATGATGAGCGTTCCTTGTTATATGGGATAACCTCTCCCGGTAGAAAAGTTTTCATGATTCTTCATAGATTTTCTTCCACAGGTGGCTGAAGTTGGCATTCCGGACCAAAATACAATTGTGTAAAATGTGCAGAATTGGGGTGAAAGTTGTCATTTTTGAAGTGATGTAGTTTCCACACCCGATGTCGGAATGGAGAAAGGGGATAGGAATTGGAAAGCTTGTCCAGCAGGGAATAATGAAACATAATCAGAATTTGAATGGAGCTATCATGCATCATAGATAACTGGAGCAGAAACGTGCCAGTGGTTGTTTGGCAAATTGTTGTCAATATGGGCAGATTCTAGAATTGCATGCCTGGAAGTAGCATGCCATGAAATCGAACCAGCTATTATGTGGAAGATGAAGTTCATGCAAAGATGAGGGATTGGAAAGGGAGAATTCCTTAACCCCTATCTTGCTAACTACATTTATATTTTAGAAGCTTTATGCGCATAAAATCATGGCATGAGAATGTTGAAAATGTAAGAGATTAGATGAGTGGCATGAAGATGCATTGATTGACATATTAATAAACATTGCACAGTGCATGCGTATATGTTTTGCATGCATATGACATTACATATTCGTAAAAGTAGTGAGATTTCACATATGCAATGAACCACTAATGATAAATATTGTGGTTGATAATCACCGTTTGTGATTGGTTTTGGTTGTAGGACCAAAGACAACATAAGCATGGCTAAAGATGATGATGTTGTTGCATAAAGCGAACAACCTTATGAAGAAAGGATGGTGCAACAAATCTGTGATCATGAGGTTGGCAAAAGGACTGTGTAGCCTTGGTAAGAGGCCAACTGATCAGGTAATGTCAAGTGATGTTAATGACAACCATGCAGGTAATGGTTATTGATGCATAATTGCATGAATGTTGAAAGAGAATTTGGTAAGATCCCTTCGACTATGTTTGAACTATGTTGATTTGGTTTGCATGTGGTATTGAGTGCCCGAATGGGAATGTTAACCTACCGAGTATGGTGAGGTGTGGGTAAGTGAAGGCAATGATCCTGGTGAGGTGTGGGTAAGTGAAGGCAATGATCCTTACACCCTATAATTGCTTAGAAATCTCAATGCATTCATACGAAATTTTATCATGCCATTTGAGTATGTCAATTGTGAGTTTAACAACCAGAGCAAGTGAGGATAAGTGGTCCTGATTATGGTAATGCATATTATACGAGATAGTCATGATTAAGTCATAATATGTTTGAATGAAGAATATTCATGAACCAATGCAAGATGGCATTGAGTGAATGCATATGAAAAACTTGAGTAAATGTTGTGAGTATGCTTGCATGTGGGTAGTTACACCTGAGGAGCTGTATTGTGTGCATGCATGATTGTGATATATGTATATGTTTCATTACAATTGAACAATAGATGAAATGATGAATTAATGATAATTCTGGGATCATTTCATGAGCTGCTATGAATGCAGGGGAAGAATTGCATGAAGGTAGTCATGATTGACAGGCTTCCAGAGTGCTCTATTGGAAGGACAGAGTTGCATAAATAATGTGACTGTACCTTGCAATTTTAGTGTGATAATGATTTATGCGAAATAAATGAGTCTGGTGATATTGATATGTTAACATCTAGAAGTGTTTGAATTATGGAATGTTATAATTCTGGAAATGCTTTAGTGACTGTTACAGCAATGAAATATTATATGCAATGAGACTTACAAGTGTTTGTCTTATTGAAGTTTCATATTTCTGGTAGATTGTTCTGGGCATGGCAATGTGGGTAAGTCCATGATGAAGGCTAGAATCTACCATGTGCAAAAGCCAAAGGTTATGAGAAGATTCTCATTGGTGTCAAATTTAACTTATGCATGAAACAAATCTGAAAATATTCTCACTTCAGTTTATGAGAATAATATCATGGTTGCAAATCTAACTTCTGTAAGGAGCAGATTTGAAAATTCGATTTAGAGCTTATGAGAAGGAATCTCATGGTTGAGAAATCTAAGCTCTGTTAGAAAGAAGAATTGTAAATCTCATATTTGTAAATTTTCAAATTTGAAATTTTGCTTATAATTGCTAATGACTGTTCGACTTATGTAAAATTGTGTCAGGAGGACATGTTGTAGGTGGATGTCCATGTATTGCAGCAAACATAAATCCATAATGGACAGAATGATACCACTTACAAGAGCCAAGCAATATGAGGATAGCCTCATGGCTAAGGAAATCAATTTAATTATTAGTACCATGGATTGGTTATGGAACAATCAGAATTGAATTGTTCCAGAAAGACACATTGCAGTAAGACCATGAGAGAGGGCCTGTAGAAGCCAAACTTCGTGGGAAGAGATTCCATGATTTGGAAATGGGTTTAGGGTGAAACGCCATTAGACATTATTAATGTCTCACCTGCACTGCATGATTAGTAAACAATATGAGTGAGATGATAAATATTATGTCAGAAAGACATATGAGAGTTATGTAACATCAAAAGGAGTTGGGATGGCAAACCGAGGGACTGTCAACTCAGAGAAGGAGCCCCCATTCCTCATTAGTGAAGAGAAATTACATCTGCAAAATGGATAAGTGTCCTGTAAACCCATACTGATATATATCTGTATATATATATGTACATGGGAATCTCTAATTGTTAGAATTACTATGCAGAGCATATTCCATTTGTTTATATTATTTAGACTGCTTGAAGTATGATTAGGACCTACATAGTTCACATTAGTGAGGAGTGCACACCTTTCTGGTGCTGAGTTATGTTAGGGATGCCAATATTGACTACACCCTCAGGGAATGGACGCATTCCTGGTGTTTCAATACTGGATAGTGAATGTTATGAAATATGTTTACAGTTCTAGAGCAGCAATACTGATGATCTTGCTTGTCCATTTTGTGTTGACAGCTTATACATATAAAATTTGGTGCTACACATTAAAGAGAAAAGTGAATAAAAGGGTACTCAAGAGGATTGTATGAGCAGTGGTAACCTTTGTGTAGTGTGAGTGGGTATCATGGGGCCATGATAGCCTACAGTTAAGAAAGTCACCTAAAGAGTTCCTAAAGGGAACCGCCGGTTCGCACAAGAGAAGGAGTACCACCCTTATGTGGGTGACGAATTGTTATGCGCATTAAGGGATTGTGACACATGTGAAAGGATGATGTAATAATAAGGCAGAGTAGTAGAGCCTTGACCTATAATGGTCGGTGGCGCAGTTACCTTCCATTGGCCGATGACCCAGACGGATGTGCTGGCTTGACAATGGAGAGGGCCAACCAGGTATGGGACTGGTTGGGCACCACCAAATGCTTGGTAAATCTAGTCGGCGTGAAGGTGTACTAGTTGGGCATTAATTATTTGATGATTTGGAGCAGCCTGCGTGCTGGCCAAACATCCCAATATGCAGGAGGATCCCAAGGCTTATAAAGTAAAAGCAGGACCTTGTGGACTAGAGAGGAAATGCACAATACAGATAAGTATTCAATTTCATTTATTTCTTGTTTGGAATAATGAAGATTACAAGTATAAGTCTTGTAACAGTTAAGTTGATGCACTATTGTTTCTTTGTTGGAAACCTTGGTCATACAGGAAGCAAGGACCCTGAAAGAACTATAAATTGCTTGGTAAATCCAGAGAGTGACTGGTTGGGCATTGATTATTGATGTTGTGGAGTAGCTTGCGTGCTAGCCAAACATACAATATTATTGATGTTGTGGAGCAGCCTACGTGCTGGCCAAACATGCAAGATTATTGATGTTGTGGAGCAGCCTGCGTGCTGGCCAAACATACAAGGTTATTTGATGTTGTGGAGCAGCCTGTGTGCTGGAAAAACATACAAGACTATTTCATGTTGAGGGGCAGCCTGAGCGTTGGCCAAACACCCAAATCCATAGGCGATTCCAAGGCTTGTAAAGCAAGGAAGGACCCTATGGAATAAAGTGAAGACATCCAATGTAGATAAGTATTTGGTTATCTTGTAATTTCTTGCTTATGAATATACATGTGTATATGATTTGGTTATGATTTCCTATGAAAATAAACTAAACATGTGAATTAATTCAATGTTTGAGTGTAGGTATTGCTGGAAGCAATGACTATGAAAGCATCTTAAGAATGCGTTTGGACATGTAACCGTCCTAAAGGGCTTAGCATGAGAAGTAATGGAAGAAGGGGCTAGTGGGACTGTGTGAGTCCTAGTAGCCAAGAGTGGTAGATAAACCATGTGGAGGGACTCCATGGTTGAGAGGTCTGAAATAGACCATAGACATTAAGTGTCATAGCTAAGAAGGGCAGGTCAAGCATTCATGTTGAAGTGAAAAAGGATAGGAGCATGAAAACCACAATGGTGGTGTGGGTTCCAGAATGGAACAAGACCAAGAGAAGAAAACTCTTACTGCTCTCTCTTTTCTTTTTATTGATGCATTTATAAAAAAAACAGAAAATTGTTGAATGCATGTATGGCTGAAAGTAGAGTGTGTTTATTTGCTTGAAATAAATTGTGAATGCTGAAGTAGTTAATTTCTTGTGAATGGATGAACATGAAAGAATTCATGTGTATGCTGGGCAAGCATGAAAAGTGTGAAAGTCTCATGAATAGAGCATGGGCTCTTCATGTCAATTGGAGAAAAACAATTAACTGATTTTTAATGTTAGGTTATGCTTGACTTAACAAGATTTGTAATGATGAATTTCACAGGTGAAAAATTAATCCATTGGTTGCAGCTGTACGAGCAAGTGTTGCTTGTGAGCAAAGTGAGAACCAACTGTGCACAGTGACCATGGCAGCAGACCATAGGATGTTGGAATTGGATGAAAGTCTTCTTCAAACAATTTAGAAGACCCAAGAAAATCTTGGAGAGATGCTCAAGATACAGAAGAGGCAGAATGAGATGAAGCAGTCAGTGAAATGTTGGAAATGTGTGTTAGGAACCCATGTCTTTACTTTGTTAGTATATTGTTGTTGGACGCATATGCTTTGTAAGTCGCCGCGTAGTATTTGTTGATCCATAGTTTATATTAGCCCATAGTATTGACCCATAGTATTGGACGCATATGCTTTGTAAGTCGTCCCATAGTATTATATGTCCCATGGTTTTGACTCATAGTATTGGTGCCTAGACTTAGCCCATGGTTTGTATTGACACATAGTATTGACCCATGGTATTGGCACCTAGACTTAGTATATAAGTGTGTGTTGAGGCCTATGGAGGCACCATGAAGTTAATTGTATTGAGCTTTCTCAAAGGAGGTTGTCCCCTCGAAGTGGCCCGTGATCAATATAAAAGTGATTCTGAGTCTATTATTTCTGATATCTCGTGTATTTGCATTAATTAATTATTGCAGGTTCATCACATTTGGTATCAGAGCACTTTCTTGGGATCATTGGGTGGAATTTCTGCCTTTTTTTTTTTCACATCTGTTGCAGCTTCGGAGTTGGGAATAATCCTTATCCGCTTAACTGTGGGAAGTACTTGGGCATAAGCCCTAAAACTCATTGTGAGGAGTACCACAGGAACCCAAAAGTAGCTGGCCCATTGAGAGGACCTGCCAGCGAAAAGGGCAACGAACCCTACCTGATTGACTAGTTCCCACCCGTGAGGTAAACGAAGAGCTGTCGTTTGTGGAAAAGCAGTTATCAGTTTTACCTGAGCCATGGAGTGAGGGGTACTGCCCCAATACGCAAGCCTTCAGACAACATTGGTGGCCGAGTGAAACACCTGAACTGTTAGGAAGCCGTACATACCTGGGGTCCATATCTATTTTCAGTTGAACTGTTGCTGATCACTTCCGCTCCAGATCCAGCTGTTTCAGATCTATTCTAAAAGTTGTTCCAGATCCAGTCGCCGTTTTAGTTCCATCCATTTTCAATCCCTTCCGCGCCGTTGCAGATCCATCTGTTGTGGATCCCTTCCGCCCCGCTGTTGCCGATCCATTTCTGGAAAAAAAAAATCTGTTTTTTGGCCATATCTCCCTTATTTCAACTCTGTTTTCCCTGAAACTTCATTGACATCCCTGCAATCCCATTCTGCATATTTCATTCCTGAAGACCCTATCCCAAATTCCGCTTCCCAAGACCAGAAATCCCACATTTGTCTATTTTTAGGGTTTGCCATAACTTCTTCAATTTTCACCCAATTGCCTTCAAATTTTACCATAGAGTTCCCGCTTCTGAAATCCCCATTTTTTGTTTCCCTATCCCTCAGAAAGTGTCGAAAACCTAGTCAAACACCAATTACCCCTCTGATTTTTTCCCAAGTCCAAATTTCCCCTTACTTAATACGCTTGTGTTTGTGTTTTTCTATCCATTCCCCCCCCCACAAAAAATAAAAATAAAAATTACTGGTTATGGTTGTCACTCGCACAGGAGCAAACACCATGGAGGAAGCACTTGTAGCCATCCAAACCAAACTCCAAGATCTGGATGAAAAATTTCTCATCCTCCATCTTCAACATTCAGCCATGAACAATAATCAACAGCCAGAATCTTTTGCAACCACCGGGTTCTCTTCTTCCAGCAATTTTCGTGGGCCGAAGCTTGATTTTCCTCGCTTCAATGGTACTGATCCGATTGGATGGATATACTGAGCAGAAAAATATTTCAGTCTGCATAATACTTTTGATGTCCAGAAAGTTCCACTTGCATCCTTTCATTTGGAACAGGAAGCCCTTCAATGGTACCGTTGGTACATCAAAGCTCATCTCGAGCCAAACTAGACAGATTTTTGCCAACTCCTTTTGCCACGATTTGGTCCTAGTGCTTTTGACGACTTCACAGGAGCACTCACTAAACTTCACCAAACTGGCACAGTGAGAGAGTATCAGACGAAATTTGAGAAACTAGCCAATCACACAGAAGGATTATCTAATGAATTCTACAGGAGTTGTTTTATCAGTGGTCTCAAGGATGAAATCCGCTCAGAGGTCAAAATGTTTTGTCCCAACACAATGATGGAAGTCCTAGGGTTGGCTAAGCTGGCCGAGGACAAGATCGCAGCTCAACAACGCTCCAAACCCACCTTTATTCCCTTCAGAAATATGGGTTCCCAACGACCTCCCATCACACCTGCTCCTCAACCAACTCCTATCAAGCAATTGTCTAAAACAAAGATGCAGGCACACCGAGAAAAAGGGCTTTGTTATAATTGTGATGAGAAATTCACTCGGGGACATAGATGTGTTCAACAAAATCTCTATCTCTTGGATGTGGATTCTTCGCCTGCCTCATAACTTCATGAAGAAGCTCCATATACAATAGATGATCAGGTCGACTTTCAACACCCGCCTGTTGACACCCCATCTCAGGACGACCCACCCGAGATATCTCTCCATGCTGTAACCGATGTCACCACCCCACAAACAATGCGAGTCAGGGGATACTTCAAGAAGCTCCCTCTTACCATACTCATTGATTTTGGTAGCACTCATAACTTCATTGATCCTCGGATTGCCAAACAGGCTGATTGTTTTGTCCATCCTTGCTCCAACTTTGAAGTCATGGTTGCCAATGGAGGCACCTTACCTTGCAAGGGGAAGTGTCACAATGTGCGTATCTCTATGGAAGATTATAACCTGCGCTCTCACATGTTTTCCTTGTCCTTAGGCGGATGTGATGTGGTTTTGGGCGTTCAATGGTTATGCACACTTGGCCCCATCTTATGGGATTTTGCTGAACTTTGGATGCAGTTTTCAGTCAATGGGGCACAACACAAATTTATGGGCTTACAACCAGGGTCTCTCTGCATCATCAGTTCACATCGTCTGGAAAAAATACTTAAGAAGAATTCACATGGTGTCATCGATCAACTCCATTCCATTCAGATGCACCCATCAACAGTCTCCACTACTTCCTTGGATAGATATGCAGGTGTCTTTGCTGAACCAATGAACTTGTTGCCTTCAAGAGACCTTTCCGGTAAGAATTTAGCCGTATCTACCTCTCAACAGGAAATGATGGCTATTTTGCATGCAGTACAGAAGTGGCAGCCATACCTATTAGGGAATTATTTCAGCATCAAGACTAATCTCCAGGGTCTGGAAAATTTCCTGGAACAATGGGTCTCCTCCCCAACACACCTGAAATGGGTTATCCCTATGCGACCACTTACAAGAAGGGTAAGGACAATATGGTGGTAGATGCTCCTTCTTGCACAATTGATGACCCAGTTTCTCTTACAGCTCTTTCTCTGCTTGTTCCAAATTGGTTGCAATATGTTCAACAGGGCTATCTCTTCTATGAATTCCATGCTTCTTCATCAGCAAGGCACTATGGGTTCTTCAAAATGTATGACTGAGAACAATGTAACTTCTTTTGGCAGGGACTGAAAATGACAATTCAATGGATGGTGGTTGATTGTGATACTTTCCAGGTCAACAAGGGTGAAACGAACCTCCTTTCGGGAATGCTCGAACCCTTGCCCATCCCTACATAGATTTTGACAACTATTTCTATGGATTTCCTGGAAGCGCTCAAGTGGTATAGTACCACATCTAAAAAGACACCATATGAAGCAGTCTCTGGATAGGCACCACCAGTTATTCTTCCATACACCTTCAGCAGCTCCCCAGTTCAGGCAATTGACTCAATTCTTCGAAACCGTGATCAGCTTCTTCTCATTCTGCAAGACAATTTTCACATGGCAAGAATTCGACTGAAACAAT
The DNA here is from genome assembly GCA_027924585.1 of Larix kaempferi. Lineage (NCBI taxonomy): Eukaryota > Viridiplantae > Streptophyta > Pinopsida > Pinales > Pinaceae > Larix > Larix kaempferi. Next base: position 18,674,938 of record BSBM01000123.1, on the reverse strand, counting down.
AAGCCGATCAACACCGTTCTGAGTGCACTTTTCACATCGTTGATATAGTTATTCTTCATCTACAGCCTTCCATGCAATCCTCCCTGAAACTCTAAAGGCGCCAGTGGCTCGGAATGCAACCCGAGGATGCTATAGGGGACCCACTCCTTCAGATTCTGCATCAATTTCCACATCTAAAGCTTTGAGGACAAAGCTTTTTCTAAGGGAGAGGGGATGTTAGGAACCCATGTCTTTACTTTGTTAGTATATTGTTGTTGGATGCATATGCTTTGTAATTCGTCCCGTAGTATTTGTTGATTCATAGTTTATATTAGCCCATAGTATTGACCCATAGTATTGGACGCATATGCTTTGTAAGTCGTCCCATAGTATTATATGTCCCATGGTTTTGACTCATAGTATTGGCACCTAGACTTAGCCCATGGTTTGTATTGACACATATTATTGACCCATGGTATTGGCGCCTAGACTTAGTATATAAGTGTGTGTTGAGGCCTATGAAGGCATCGTGAAGTTAATTGTATTGAGCTTGCTCAAAGGAGGTTGGCCCCTCGAAGTGGCCTGTGATCAATATAAAAGTGATTCTGAGTCTATTATTTCTGATATCTCGTGTATTTGCATTAATTAATTATTGCAGGTTCATCACAATGTGGAGGACATCATTGCCTTCGCAACTTCCCAACAAGGGAACCTCAAGAGGGTAGCAGCCATAAATTTTTCAGACTTGTGGATGAGCCGAAAGATTAGAACCAGCGAGAGAAGCTCATGGAAGTCAAAGGACTTGGTCCTCAAAGTTCAAAGTAAAGGATAGAATGCAGGGTAGACTTGCAAAGTTTTTGAAATTTTTGGATGTGTAAATTGTATATGTATTCCAAGTATTGGAACACCGAGGACGGTGTTATTCTAAGGGGGAGGGGATTGTAATACCCCATTTTGACCCTTAGGATATGTTAGCTTTTAATGCAAATATTGTATGCATATTTTGTATGATTCCTAGCGTGGAGCTCAAGGCCAAGGCCCCGCTAGTGAACGCTCGACCTTGAAGAGGCAAGTATTAGATATTATGTTGCCCATGTGCTAGAGAACCATGGGAATTGTAAATATGCATTTTAATATAAAAATGCCCACAGCTAGCTATGCAATGCAATAAGAGATGGGGGCATGATATTGCAAGGAATTGGGAGGGAAAACATTCAAACCCTTGGATCCAATCCAGTCAAGCCAAGTGTCAATGAGAGAACCCATCAAACCCTCAACTACCCATGTTGACTTTTGTACCCAATCATTGATTTCTCCCAAGAATTGGGTGAAGTAGTTAATGCCTTGGGATGGGAGAGGTATGGATGTCAATTTCCGTGTATGGGTAGGCCAACAACCTAGGAAATCGAATTTTGGCTTGCTGGGCAAGAAAACCCCCACGAAATTGTTCCCAAATCCATTCTTCACCCATGGCATTCATCCTCTCACGCAGTTTGAGCTTGCTGGGGTTTTATCCTTCACGTTTTTCACCATTTTCTGCATTTTTCCCATGCCTGGAGCTCGTTTTTGCAATGTACAACAGCTGGGAGAGAAGGACCATGATTTGGGGACTGTGAGGGAGGTCGTTTTTGCCCCAAAATACCCATGGGCATTTTTCTGAAATCGGATTTGGCTTCCCAGAGTGGTTTCCCATCTTCCTTTTTTGTTTTTGAGTTGACCACATTTTTCTGAAGCTGATAGGAACCCCATTTTGGGAATTCTACTGTAGAAATGTTTTTTGCTACATGCCCAGCACTTGATATTTTGTTGTTATGTGTACCCAGGCCCATTTTATGAGTTTTCTGTGTGTAGGAGATTGTTGGGGTTGAAATGGGTTTCCATTGTTTTGGCTTGAACTTGAGTGGAAGCATCCACAATTGAAGAGGGATCAGATTTAGCCTGATAAACCCGCAAGTGGCTTGGCTTGGCTTAAGATCCAAATGATTATTTTGGATGTTTGGCTGTGTATGAGTTGAAATTCCCAAGTTCCTTGTAGATATCATGCCCAGCTCGAGGGTGACCTTCGGACGGACTTAGTATATGCTGTCGAAGAGCCTACGATAGGGTGGAACGTTGCAGCGACATAGCTAGTTGTTGGGGACAACATTACATTGAGATAAGTATATTCTCCATGTGTATTTTACTTTTGCAAGGTATTTAATTTGTTGGTTGTGTTAAATTGAATGGCATCATGTAATGTGTGTGGATGAGGTTTTCATTCCGCTGTGCATGTTTAATTGAATTACATTTGCACACAAGTATTTTCTTTGCTTATGAATTTTATTGTTGTGAATCTATGTCATGGATGAGCTTATGAAAATCCCCATAGATTGGTAGTATATTCCTTTCCAGGAGTTGGGTCCGCGGGAGGGGACATTACAGTCTTCTGGTCTTACTAAGATCGAAGCCATAATTATTCAATTACTGTGCACACTCGGGATCTACATAGGCTCAATATTGATTGTTGAACTTATCTCTTTCATGCCCTGAGCTTTGATACCATGTTAATTTTTTTATCTTTAATTCAAAAATGAAATAGTGATGAATATGGTTGTCTATGATTGTCATTGATGACAACATTAATGACAAAGGTGACGTGTGTGGATGACAAGAGATGACAAAGGCTTGAGGGATGGCATACGCATAAAGATAATGGGCATTGACACACCGAATGAGCCAAATGACCCATTATGTGGTCATTTGAAGATGACTTGGACAAAGACAAAGATGGACTTGACATAAAGCACATGACAAGAAGGACTTGGAAAAAATGTGTGGATAAGAAGCATAAACAATGGCATGGCAAACATTGATGTGAAGGAAATTGTGGGCATCTATAAAACCCTGTATGCGGGCATGACATTTGATGCCGCAGGCATGATAAATAAGTGAAAGACAAACATGTTGTGGGCATGACATTTACCCCTTGCGGGCATCCTGGAAGATGCATTGGCGGGCATCTTCTTCAAGGATGATTGAGGGTAGGCCGTGGGAATTTATCCCAAGCCCTTGCGGGCATCAAAGATCACTCATATAAACCTTAGTGCGGGCATACTTAACCAAACCTGTGGGCATATTAAGTCATCATTGCGGGCATGTTAAATGAAGTAGTACGGGCATCCTTGTTAAAGTGGACATGAAGGTATTGCGGGCATGACGAGTTGATGATGTGGCAAGAAAAATAAAATACATATATATATATATTGTGAGGATCATATATATTCTATTGAGGATAACGTGGAAATGGAAATGGACAAACAAACAAGAAAATGGAATTAACATGTCGGCCTCCAGATATTGTGGTAATAAAAATGAAGAGTTGATGATGTGGCAAGAAAAATAAAATACATATATATATATTTTGTGAGGATCACATATATTCTATTGAGGATAACATGGAAATGGAAATGGACAAACAAATAAGAAAATATAATTAAGATGTAGGCTTCCAGATATTGTGGTAATAAAAATATCATTTAATTATTAAATGATGAATAAAATCTTGACAAGTCGGCCCCTAACATGATGGACAAGTCAAGTATAAATTAATATCATTTCGTTGGATTGATGTGTGAATTTTGTGGAGAAATTTCGGATTGTTGAGGTGAGCTCTGATTTTGGGGGACAGTGAGGATGAGTACAGTCTGGTGGTAAGGAGCAGGAGCAGTTACAGCTACAACAATGTAATTTCTGGTGTATCTCTTACATCTATGCTAGATGAAGACATTGTGATGATGACTTGATGCTGGCAGCAGGCTAAAGGATAGAATGATGATATAAATCCTTTTATCATTAATTTCTTAATTTCTGGGTTGAACTAATGTTGAGATGAACAGACAGTGTAAATACTTGAAGATATGTTTTGCATGTAAACAATTCAAAGACTTGAAGCTGGACATACTGTTGTTATTTATGTGATTAAGATGAATGCTCAGCTTGAAGATAAAGACATGTGCATATGGACAGTTTGATGTTGTAACAAGGGCAGAATGTTTGCTTGGTCAATGATTATCATAATGATACGGGTAGAGTTGTAATTTTGTATGATAATGTATGTTTACTTACAAGCAGGGTCTTGTAATGAAATATACTTATATATATTACAAGCAGGGTCTTGTAATCATTTTCTTAGTAGGATCTAAGAAAAACTAGGCAGGGTCCTAGATTTGAAGTTGGTGCTGATTCACCTCAATGTTGTAGTCGGTCCAAAACAAATACAAAAGATTTCAAACTATATCTTATGTCTCTTATGCAATGTGTTGATCATTATATGCTTTACTTGATGAATGATTAATGATATAGGTTATTAATGAATATGATATGGAAGTGAATGTGTGAATGATGATATGAGATAGAGATTGAAGTTGAAATTGAAATAGAGTATAAGCTCACTAATTCACCCCCCCCTCTCAGTGAGCGTTGTGTCTAACAATTGGTATCAGAGCAGGCCTTCAGCAAAAGCCTAACAAGCTTGAAGGAAATCAGTAGACACAATGGAAGCGCAAACAAAAATAACAAACAATGAGGTTCTAACTTTTGACATGAAAGATTATTTTGGTTGGAGGAGCAAGATGAAGGATTGCTTGAAAAAATTTGGTGTATGGGAGATAGTGATCAACCCACCTGTTCTTGTTGATGTATATGTAACTTCGGAATGTATTTCACCTATGTATATTGTACTCCTATAGAGATGTTATTGTTCCTCTATACGGAAGTGTCATCATTTGTATTGACAAGTGTCGCAAGTGTCGTAACTTGCTGTGATGGGTTATTAGACCACCAAGTGTGGGGTCGTCCCGGATTAATGTAACCATGGGTTATTAGACTGAGTTAGACAAGTCGGCCCTATTAGTTTATTGGGCAAGACATGACAAGTATAAATAGAGATCGGGAGATCTCTATTTCATCATCTCATTACTCACTCTTCCATCACTTGGAAAGTGGTGCACATGTGAGGAGGAGGATCAACTGCTAGGAGAAGACTATCTCTTGTACTTTGGTTGTATCATTTCTCTTTCTATCTCTGAGGAAGTTGTGGGGTTTTTCGCCTTTATGGTTTTCCCCAGTGAAACTCTGTGTGTCTATTGTCTCATGTGATTGCTTGGTGTGATTGATATGCATTGTTATACTTGAGATGTTGTACATGTTATTCTCTCAGTAAAGATCCTAGAGTATATTGAATTAATGCTAAAAAATTAACATGGTATCAGAGCTAACTTGAGAAGAAGACATTGTGTAGTGGCGGAAACTAGGGTTTCTTGGGTTTCTCTCCACACATTTTGGAAAAGTAGTAAGGTAGATTGACTCTACTCACCAAGGAGAATCTTTCTATCCAATCAAAATTCAATTCTGAGCACTTTCAGTTTTGGCCCTAAAAATTAGTGTTTCCAGAAAAATAGAAATTTTTGAAATCTGAAGACATAGCTGGAAGCGCCTTGGAAAAATTGAAGTTTAGAACTTTGGATAGATATTTTTGGTTGGGTGAAGCTCCAGGAAACTCAAACCCTAATTCAGGGTCCTCCCTAGTGAATCCGAGAAGACTAAAAGGCATTTCTGAAGGGTGAAACTTTGAAGATCTCAAAGTCTGAATATATTAGGTTGATCAGCGCATCTTTCTATCCTTTCAGAAGTTTGAAATTCAAAGTTTGAATTTTTAGGGTTTCTCCGACAAACCCTAGTCCGGAACCAGATCAAATTTTCAGCAAATCAAGTGGTAAGACCTAAATATTTTCTATTTCCATTTGAAGTACTCTTTAAATATGTCTCACCAAACCAAGCTTGAGGATAAGCTTGAAGGGGTTGATAACTTCCGAGCATGGAAGTATAGGATTGGGTTAATCCTGGAAGAAAATGAGTTGGACACTTATATAAGTGAAGAGGTCCCTGTTCCAGAGGAAGAAGAGGCTAAGGCTCTTCACAAGAAGAACTTGGTCAAGGCAAAGAGGATCATTGCTGATTCTATCAAGGACCATCTCATCCCACATGTGTCATCTCTGAAGACACCTAAGGAGATGCTTGATTCCCTGACCAAGCTATTTGAAGGAAAGAACATAAATTGGAAGATGACTCTACAGAATCAATTGAAAGGAGTAAAGCTTCAGAATGGAGAGACCATTCAATCCTATTTCTCCAAGGTCTCTCAGATCAAGGAATAACTTGAAGCTGTGGATGAAGTGGTGGAGAATGGTGAAATTGTCATGACCACTTTGAATGGCCTACCTAGGTCATGGGATTCCTTTATTCAAGGAATTTGTGTAAGAAGGAAGTTGATCTCCTTCAGTGGACTGTGTGAGGAATGTTCACAAGAAGGGGCTAGGCTTGTAGCCCAAGAAGGAAAGATGGGAAGTAAAGATCAAGCTCTCACAACTCATACCAAAAGAAGCAAGCCCAAGAAGGAGCACTCTCATCACAAGAAACCTTTTCAAAAGGGTAAGAAGGATTTGAGCTGCTTCACATGTAATGAGAAGGGACACTTTGCTGCAGATTGTCCCAAGAACAAAAAGGGATTCAACAAGAAGAAGAAGAAGGGAAACAAGAAGAGATATCATGCTCATGCTGCTGAGGATGATGAACCTCCCAAGAAGAAGGCTAAAGCAGAAAGTGATGACTCATCTAGCGAAGATGAATATGTTCTAATTTATGCTCTCACAAGTACTATCTCTCATGGATGTAATGATTGGCTTATTGATAGCGGGGCTTCCAAACACATGACTAGGTTTAAAGAATATTTTGCAAGTCTATCTGAACATGAGTCACCCCATAAGTTGAAACTTGGGGATGACTATCAATATCCTATAAAAGGAAATGGTGAAGCCTCCTACAACCTAGAATCTAGGAAGTCTTTGAAGATGAAAGATGTTCTATATGTACCCGGGCTCAAGAAGAACCTACTCTCCATATCTGCATTGGATGCCAAAGGCATGAGGGTTGCATTTGTAGATTGCCAAGTCCTAATGTGGCTAAAGGGTAAAACTATAGATGATGCAGTAGTGATTGGAGAGCAAGAGGGAGGATTGTACAAATTGGAGGGACAACCTGAACATGCCATGGTACATGAATCCATGGAGCCAAGTGAACTTTGGCATAGAAGGCTTGCACATGTGCACTATAGAGCAATACCAATTGTGAGCAAAGCTGTAGAAGGTCTTCCTGAAATCAAGACAGAGCATGATGGTATTTGCAAAGGATGTGCAAAAGGAAAGAACATTAAGAAGGCATTTCCAAATAGTGAAAGCAAAGCTAAAGGAATCTTGGAAATTATCCACTCTGATGTATGTGGTCCGATGTCATCCAGTTCTCTGAGTGGGTATGTATACTATGTCTCTTTCATTGATGATTTCTCTAGGAAGACTTGGGTTTATTTCTTGAAGAACAAAGATGAAGTATTCAGCAGATTCAATGAATTCAAGGCCTTGATAGAAAACCGCAATGAAAATAAGTTCAAGAACTTTAGATCCGACAATGGTGGAGAATTCACTTCAACAGACTTCAAGTGTTATGCAGTGATTTAGGGATTAAGAGGGAGTTCACCACTCCTTACAATTAACAACATAAAGGAATAGAAGAAGATACTTCAGAATAGGACTCTAGCAGCTCTTGCAAGGAAGCAAAGATTCAGAGGGAGTCCACCCAACAAACAAACAAAAATAAGTATTTGAATTGACATTTCTTGCATATTTGTTTGTTTAAATAATATTGTTCAATGATGTATATGCTTATGATCCTAAACTTAGGGTGTGTATTATGCATATTTGAATAATTGCATTAATGAACAGTATACTACTAATATGCATGTGATGGGTAAGTGGTGTTGTTGCTGCAACATCCCCCCCCCAAGATTTTTTGAAAATATCGGGCCCCCCCTCCTTTTTCTTTTGAAGAGGAAGTTTTCCTAAGAATATCTGAACATCATAGTCTTTCTTACTTAGCTTTTCCCCTGAAGAAAGGTCTTTTACTTGCCTTACTTGTTGAGTTCATTTTCTTTTTTGCCTAAGTAAAACTCAAGATCCTGAGTTGAAATGGCGGAAGTTCTGAGCTAACTTTTCCACAACCGTAGAAGGGTTGGTCCAAACTTTCCGAAATGGCAGAAAAAAAGGACCAAGTCAAGCCGCGGTGGAAGACTCATCTTAAGTTTCCGAAAAAGAAAAACCTTTGACAAAGTGAGACCGCGGTGGAAGCAATTCACCAATTTTCTTCGCAACAACGGGAGAATTCACCCAACTCTCTTGCAAGCGATCGGAATTTTATGAATAAGTCATCTTTGTGGGAGGACTCGTCTGTCTTTCCCAAAATAGCAAAGGTCTTCAAGTAACTCTTCTGCAAAAGCGGACAATCTCACTTAAGTTGGCCGATGCGTAGCGTCACGCTTTCCTTTTGCGGAAAAGTTCAGGCAATTATCCCGTAACGGCGGGAAAACTCAGCCTTTCTTTCCGCAACGACGGGAAAACTCAGCCTTTCTTTCTGCAGGAGATGGAGACCTTAACCGATTCTTTTTGATTTTTGGCGGTCGCATCTATTAAGAAAATGTCGATTTGACCCATCCGTAAGCTGCTTTAAGCCTGTTTTAATGGCTTGCTACCACCCTAATAATGGCTCACACATACCATTTTTATTTATATAGGGCATGAACCCCATTGGGTTTTCATTATTTCCATTGGTCAAGAGCGCTCATTCCATTCCCATCAAAGTTTGCAAGCACCTGCTGCAGGCTCACCGATTCTGCCAACGTATCAACACCTACCTACCATCGTATTTCAACAAGTAAGTACCCTGTCAAGCCTCATATACTAGTTTGTGTGGTTAGGGTAAATGTTATGTGCATGGTTCTATTCTTTTCTCCTTATTCGCATCAAGTTGTGTAGTTTGACTATGGCCGAAGCAACCCATACCTGTTTTTCTTCGTTCAAATGCACCAAAGTCTTGCTCATATGAACATGGACACCCCGGGACCCTGGGCACCCATTAAGCCGTCAGTTTTGTAAATCTCCAAACTAACCCGTCCACCCTTCTATGTGGAGCGTCGGTATTCTTACCCAACTGTGAAAGTTTACGCTGTTTTAACGCAGTACTCAAAATCGCTTTGTGCTTACGGTTTGTCATTTTGAAATGCATGTCCTTTATTTTCATAAGAGCAATATAGCGCCCTCCTGAAACATTTTAGTTTTGCACAGGGATTATGAAATAGCATATATAGATGTTTAAAATAGAAAAGAAGAGCCATTTAAAGTTTGCAAATCAATAGTGAAAAGAATTTGAAGCTTTCAGTTGGCATTTTAGGCCTCAATAATATGAGTAGAATGATAATCGCTGACATCACATCGTATGCCTATAGGATTTTTCAAAAATGGCCAAAGGTGGCAAGAGAAAGTCAAAGGAAACTGAAGAAAGCACAAGAGTAGAAACTACATTCGAGGATACTAAGTGCACCACAGGCGTGCCTCCAGAAGTAAACTGGGGAGACGTATACCATATGATAAGGGATTGGGACTTCCGTGAAGCTCTTCTCGAGGAAGAATATTTATATCAGAACATCAGAAAATCTTGTATATCCAAGGAAGCCACACGTCCAGAGCTCTTCCCATGCTCAGAAGTAATTGGATGGATTTTGCAGCATGCAAACACCGAGACAAGAGTTATAGTAGAGAGAAAAGGAAAGGCTTTTTCCTCATTTCACTCGTCCTATATATCAACAACTTGCAAGTTTCCCAAATCCTAGCAACGGCTTGATGATGCATGGTTGGAAGAGATCCAGATGGATAATCTAGAGATGGCTAGGAAGCTGTTAATTTCGGGCAAACAAATTAGAAAAAAGGATAGTGAGGAGTACAAGGTTCAGAATCTGAGGCCCCCTTTCAGACTGATCGCTCTCATGTTGAGCATAATATTTAGAAGACCTGATGGGATGATGTTCATGCTGCAATGGGTTCCCATCATCCACTATGTAGCTTTCAAAGGGACAATTTTCAACTGGGCTGATATTATCTCAGACAGCCTGTCATCAGCTATAATGGCTGCACGAGAAGGGTTAGTGGAGAGGAAGGAAGAATGCTATATGTCAACTTACTTGATAGATTGTATTGTGGCAAAATGCCCCTTTCCCAAGTTGGGATGCATATGGAACTCGGTGGATGGCGCAGTGTTCATCGCGTACACAATTTTTTGGGATCAGAATTACAAGAGGCATTACAAACTCATTTGTGAGGAGTTCATCATGCCCCTATATGAATTAATGTTTAATGAAGAACCCAACTGCCTATCTGAGAACGCCATGGAAGGTTTGGAGAAATATGGTGATTTCTATTTTTCTTCAGAAGGTACCTACATGAGAATGTATGGAGGCTCCAAATCCCCGTATATCCTACCTAGGTATGCTACGGATTATATAGTCCACAAGGAGGAAGTAAGATAGGTCTTCATTGATGGAATTGGTAGTACCTTGTATAAGGCCAAGAAGGCTACTTTCCCGCCTCTACCTTTATATGTTGGGGCCTACAAGTTCTCAGGAATTGCAACTGTAGAAGATTTTGTCGCAGAGTTGAAAAGCTTTCATTTTGGGGAAAAGATTTTTCACAAAAAAGATCGACAAGGTAAAGCTACACAACATTGCAAAGAAATCTCCACTCCTTTTGAATATGCTAACTATTATGATCAAGAGGAGGAAGCATATAGAGGGGTTAGAATATATGATTGAGCTACGGATTTGTCAACTTGGCAAAGGAGGAGCCAGCTCGAGCTCTAATGTTGTGGAGAAAATACATTATCAGCGAGAAAAGGGTACCTTAGGGAATGCTAAGACTCTGTCGAAAGAAGAACAAAGGCTCCAGGAACAAGCCAAGAAAAAGCAGGAGGAAGCTAAGAAAAGGATCAACAAGGCAAAAGAGGATAAAATCCGAGAAGAAGAGACTTTAAGAGCCCAAGCAACTCAAGCTGAAGCAAAGAGGATTCAAGAAGAAGAGAGGATCAGATTGGAAAGAAATGCGAAGCAGGAAGAAGATGACACACTAAGAAGGGAGCAGGAGGAAGAGGCACAAAGAAAAGAAGAAGAAGAAAAGAAATCCAAAGAGGATGCTGACCCCAAAATCCCAAGCACACAAGACATGGATATGAATTCCCCCATAAGAAACCTTCCACTCCTCCCGTTTACACCATCCAAGAATAGCAAGGTGTCCCAATCGGATAAGTTCACTTATAACAAAAAGAGGAAATCCATTGTTAAAGAAACGGTGACTAGGGTGAAGAGGCCTTTTCAACCAGATATCGTCACCAGGCATGAAACCATAGTCATGCAAGGTACCGAACATGACCCCCAACTCATGGCATCTATTTTTGTGTCTATTGTTCTAGCAACCGACGACAATGTATACATACTAGGGGATAAATTGAGTCTAGAGAAAGAGAGAGCCCGTCAGTTGCAGGAGGCATTTGTCAAAGAGAAAAATTATACAAATTTAATGATCGAAAAGAATGATGATCTCACATCCCAAAAGGAAGAATTAAATGAAACACTTCAATAGCTGGAAGCTAATAGGAGAGCTTTGGCAATGCAAGTAAGGGTGTTAGAGGCAGAAAAGGGATAACTTGAAGATAAAAACCTGAAGCTTGAATCAGAGAAGTTTGACAATGTTCAGTAGATCGATGACCTGAAGGAACACATGGAAAATTTGCAAGAAGGCAACGAATTGTTAGAACGGCAATTGGAACTGGCAAACAACAAAATGGGACACATTAGCCCCTTCCACGAGCAAGCCTAAGAAATAGTAAGAAGGACCTATGGCTTCCAAGAACTTCTATCAGAGGAAATCTACAAATTAAAGGCAATAATGGCCAAGGTAAAGGAAATCAATGTTGAAGCCACTAGGGTCAGGAGGAAGCATGTACGCATCAGTGGAGAGATTAAGAAACACATTGAGTAGAGAGAAGGGAAATCAAAGTTCCCTGCAACTCTTCTCCTTAAGTCTGTTGTTGAATACAGAGCAGGTGTGCGCACCTTGGATTATTCTAAATATTGCGGAGTAAAGTTTGCCACCATAACCTTATCTACTTATGAGCGGCGCAAGAATTTCTATTCTCAAATATGAGCCACACAGGAAAGTTGTTAGATGGCCATGCCCCAGAGGATAGAATAATTCCCAGATAGAGCACAACGTTTATCTGACCTGAATGAGGGGCTCAAGGCAGAAAGCGAATATGTGCAGAATATGGACATATTGACTTCAGAAGACCTGCACCAATTTATCAGCCAGGATGCTATTCATAAACACTGCCTAGAAGAAAGTCTCCGAGCCACTATGGAAGCAATGATTATCCTAGTAGAAGAGCTTGCCAAGCAAGAAGTGTCTCTTAGATTTATGATTCCCCTGGTTGGAATCAATATTGTAAAGGAAGCGAATCAGTGGGGAAATTACATAGCAGAGGTAGACAGGGAACTGGCTGCCAACCAAGCTTCGACCTCAGAGAGTGTTCCAATTGTTGCAGTAGCGTTAGTTTTAGAAGAAACACCAGCAGTCTCAGAAGCGCCCAAGTCAACCAAGGAGCCAGCTCAAGGATAGCTCACATTCGCTAACGTCTGACTAATGAAAGCCAGCATGCCTCTTTGGTTTCTATTTTATGCGTATACCTTTGAATTATTAAAATGACTTGTGGGTTTTAAACCCCGTTCCTTTTTGTAAAATGAATTGGTATGTTTCTCCTTTTTTGTAATATCAGCACTACACGACAAATTAGAGGAATATAAATGGTTAGGGTATAGGTGGCAGCTCTTAGCACATTTTGTAAAGCTATATATAGCTGATTAGAAGGGAATAGAAGGGGCTTTTGGCAAGTGAAAGGACATTTCTGTCTTGTATGTGAACTATTTCTGCTACATGAATAAGAAAATCGTTTTGGCCTGTGGAAGCCTGCATAGCGCTTTGCTTGGGATTGTGTTGGATAATTGCAGAACTATTTCTGCATCTTTCATACATTTCCTGTGAGATCTTTCCTAGCTATTGTGAATTAATTCTCTGCTATGAATGATTTCATTTCCTTTGCAAAATTTTCGTGTTAAATGGGTAATAGAATGTTTATCTTTATCGAAGCTATCTTGGATAATCTTTATTTCTGCTATAAATGCTTCTTTCTAATTTAACAACTATCTGTGAAATTCTTGGGTGCATTTCTAGTTTATTACTCATTCTTTAAATTTGCTCCTTAGAAGGATAGGTTAATTTAGATTTAATTAGCTTAGAATAGATTTGTTTAACGCATGCATTTAATTTAGGGCACATGCATATCATCTTAAACATAAAAAATATAAACGGTGGATCGGGCCATAACCGGTGCAAAATAAACAAATCTTTAAACCTTACATAGTAGCCAGAATCATTAATCGGACGGATTCCTTACACCAAATGGTGGGCGATCTAATTGGGATCGCTTACTGGGGAGAATCCCTTGCTGATTGATGTTGCGATATTCAAGGAATCAACAGTTTTTGGCACTAGAAGGAGGGCCAACAGTGCATGGCTAGCAGAAGAGACCCTTTTGTAAGAAATTTTTCCACTAAAAACCCATCCGAAACAGTTATCCCGGACATTCCAGATCTGGAATCAAGAAATCAAGAAAACCCCAATTCTGAGATAGAACAACAAGAAACATTGTATGCTGTCCCTTTTGAGGAAGTAAATTGCTTCAGGAGACATACTCGCTCCTACGTTAGAAGTCTTGGAGGACTAACCACCGTTCCTCTGTTACCCAGAATCAGATCTCCTCAAAAAAATCCTCAGTGTACAAGGGATTCCGTTCTCGTTCAAAGTCTAGAAGAATTATTAGATTTATCTCTATAAGAAATCAATAAACCTTTTGACGAAGTTAGACCCGATACTCCCACGAATCTAGAACAGCAACACACTCCAAGACATGCTCCTCATAACTCACCACCGCATACACCACCACGTTCCCCACCTAGAGTCATGGCCGTACCCACATGGAGAGCAAGAGGAGCATTAAATGTAGTGGGACCATTCCATGATTTTCCCAAAAACCGAGAAAAGGTTTTACCTAAGTATGACCCTGGAAAAGGAATTTCTGCTAAGGACCACCTCAAAAGTTTTTATTTATCCTTGAATCTTCTTAATGTAGAATATGAAGACGTGGTTTGTCGCCTCTTTCCTTATACTTTCGAACCCAAATTATATTCCTGGTATTTTAGTTTGCAAGCTAGTTCGATAACAAGTTGGGGAGATTTTGAGAATTGTTTTCTTAAAAAGTATGGCAATCAGAAAACTGTAGCTACTCTTATGAAAGAATTTTTTTCTATGAGAATGGAAAAGAATGAGAAAGTTCAAGAGTTTAACCAAAGGTTCACAACATTGTTAAATAATTTTAGTGATGCAACAAATCCTACTGAGGAATGCTTAGTAGAATATTATACAACAACTCTTAAATCCCCGCTAGCAATGTTCGTCAAGAGAACAAAAAAAACTACCCTGACAGAAAATTTTGAAGAAGCCAAGAAAGTAGAAGAGGAGGTTGACTGCATCGCCAAACATGCTCTCGATGTAGAGGCCAAGCCAACAGCTGTTAAGAAACCTTTTATGTTAACTAGGGATAAAGAAGAAACCGCAATAGATTTAGAAAATGTCATAAAAATGATGCAGAAACTCTCCAATAAAATTCTGGATCTAGAAAAGGATAAGGCAACGAGTTCTTCAAGGCCACCTTTCAAGCCTTTCTATAAAAAGAAAGAAGAAAATGGACAGTCAACCCCACCAGTAAACAATTATGCTGTACTAAATTTAAATGAAATAGGCATGGAGCACTTCTGCACTTTCCATCAAGAACAACACTCGGAGAAAAGTTGTCCACAGTGGATCAATTCGATGAGCTTAGTAATGAACCAAATGTTAGATGCAAAAATGCCTGAGCAGACAAACCCCCAACAAGAGCCAATTCTTGAGAGTGAAGAACCTGCTCCCGACACTACAATGATCCTTTGGGATTGGACTCCTACTCAAGAGACATCCTGTGAAGATTTCGTAGATGAAGTGCAAATAACATCTATCAACATCACTACCAAAAGTAAAGGCCTAGTGATCGATCCAACAATAGAAGCACCTAAAGCAATATCTAATCAAATACCGAAGCGACACATAAATTTCATTCCTCCCCAACGCAAGACAAACCCGGTAGTTGCTCCTATGGTGAATAAAGAACCAAACTCATAATTAATCAAACAACCATGAGTTTCTTCAAACAAAACAGAAAATCAATCGAAGATTTCAAAGGAATGTGACATGAGCTATGATATAATCGAGGATATTAAGAAAACAAAAGCAAACGTTTCCATTTTTTATATGTGTAGCTTACCAAAATAGAGGAAGAGATTGATGGAGGCCTTTGATCCACAAACAAGTGCCTCGGTAGAAAACACTGATGAAAACCCAGAAATTAATGAAGCAAGTATAGGTGGAAAATATAAGTCTCAAACCCTGCCTTTCCTTTTAACTTTCAAGATTTTTGATCATAATGTGCATAATTGTTTGGTAGACTCAGGTGCTAGTTCGAATGTCATGCCTTTGTCAATTTTCAAAAGGATTAATGGACATCCAATCCCATCCCCATCTCAAATCATTCAATTAGATAGAATTGTTGTCAAGGTTATTGGTGAACTGAAAGATGTTCTTATTAGATTGTCATCCGATTCTAGAGTATGTCAATTCATTGATATAATGGTTGTTTATATCCTTGAGGCATATGGTTTAATTTTGAGTAGGGACTGGTCTGCGAAAATGAATGGCAATTTTGCAATGGATTGGTCTCATTTGTGGCTGCCCTATCAAAATAGGCAAAATCAGATCAATATATTAAGAGAGCCACACATGAAACAAAATGTTACTCAGCTAGAGGAAAAAAATGAAGCTGTGGCTTTTTCGTCTTCTGTTTTAGGGAATTACTTCTTGGAAATCGAACCTGGAAATTACCAATCATAAGAGGTTAGCCATATTTCAGACAAACAGTCCGATCTCCTTCAGTTTTCACGGGATGATGATATTGATTGTAACATAGTAGATTTAGTTACTAATTTAGACAGTAATGAAACTAACTTAGTTAACGAAGAGATATTTTATGGACCCTTTACTTTGATGGCTCCAAGACTCAGGAAGGATCCGGAGCCGGTTGCATTTTAGTTGATCCTGATGGAAACAAGCATTTTTTATCTTGTAGATTAGAATTTGAGTGTACTAATAATACCGCAGAAAACAAAGCTCTCATTCATGGGTTGAAGAAAGCCATTGGTCTTAATGTCAAGTTTTTGAAAGTCTTTGGTGATTCTGAAATTGTTGTTAGGAAAATAAGAAATACGATTCATTGTCTCTCACCACACTTAAAGGGTTATCAAGCTGAGGTTTGGGATTTGATTTCATGTTTTGATGCTTTCAATATTAATTATATTCCTAGATTGAAGAATGCTGCAGTTGATTTGTTAGCAACCTCTGCTTCTAGATTAGTCCCCACTAATAACAAATGTTCTATTGAATTAATTTTCAGGCCCTCTGTTCCAGATAACATCACAAATCTCAGGGTATTTGATGATGATGATCAGATCATTGATTTCTTAACAAATGAAGATGTCTTCCAAGAGGCTATAATAGATGAAGCACAGCATGATTCAGAATTGCAAAATAAAGATATTTTGAGAGGGAACTTCATGCCCAAATGCTAAGAACTCTTGAAGCATTATTTGATTTGCAAAGGAAGTTCATGAAACCTGTGAATGCGAAAACCCACATCTCGACCATGCATCATGAGTTAATAAATCTGGGCACGGAAGTTGAACCAAAATATATTAATCTTGGTAAGTGCTACACTTCAGGCGAGAGAAGTAGATTCATAAAATTGTTCCAACAATATAAATATGTGTTTGCTTGGACCTACGACGATCTGAAAACATACGATACCCGCATCATTCCACACATAATACCAATGAAGGAAGGTGTCAAACCTTTTCAGCAACAGTTAAGAAGGATGCATCCAATACTTGAGCCTCCAATACAGAAAGGGTTAAAAAAATTGTTGGATGCCAAGATTATTTTTAAAGTTTGACATTCTGAATAGGTTGCTAATTTAGTTCCTGTTACGAAGAAATCAGGGGAGATTAGACTGTGTGTAGATGTTAGGAACCCATGTCTTTACTTTGTTAATATGTTGTTGTTGGGCGCATATGCTTTGTAAGTCATCCCGTAGTATTTGTTGATCAATAGTTTGTGTTATTGTTGTTGGCGCATATGCTTTGTAAGTCGCCTGTAGTATTGTTGATCCATAGTTTGTAGTGGCCCATGGTTTTGAACCATAGTATTGGCGCCTAGACTTAGTATATAAGTGTGTGTTGAGACCTATGAAGGCACCGTGAAGTTATTTGTATTGAGCTTGCTCATAGGAGGTTGCCCCCTCGAAGTGGCCTGTGATCAATATAAAAGTGATTCTGAGTTCTGTCATTTGTGCTATTTCACATATTCGTATTAATTAATTGTTGCAGGTGCATCACAGTAGATTTCTGGAACTTAAACAGAGCTTCAAATAAAGACAACTACCCTGTGCCCCCAATGGAACGAATCTTGCAGATGGTGTCAGGATTAGAACTTTTCTCTCTACTAGATGGTTTCTCCAGTTACAACCAAGTGCTAGTAGCGGAAGAGGATCGACTCAAAACCACTTTTCTTATGAAGTGGGGAAGCTTCGCATATCGAAGAATTCCTTTAAGCTTAATCAACGCAAGAGCTACTTTTTAGTGACCATGGAAATTGCTTTCCGAGGATTGGGTGGTAAATGTGTTGTAGTCTACTTAGATGATGTGATAGTTTTCTAAAAGAAAAGGGAAGACCATGTTTTTCACCTAAAGCAAATCTTTGATCGCTGCAGAAAATATGGTATCTCTTTAAACCCTAAGAAAAGTGTTTTTGCTGTTCTTGAGGGGAAACTTTTGGGTCATATCATCTCAAAGGAGGGAATCTCGATAGACCAGGAGAGAGTACAAGCTATCGACAATATTCCCATGCCCCACAGTAGAAATTCTATGCAATCATTCATGGGGACCATAAATTTTGTTCGAAGGTTCGTACCAGACTTCACTCAGATCGTTAAACTTTTGCAACAAATGGTCAAGCAAAGTGTACAATTTAAGTGGACAGACTTGGAAAAGGTTGCATTCAAAGAAATCAAAGCTGCTATAGCCAAGGCACCTTCTTTAAGAAGTCCATATTTCGATAAAGATTTTATAATGTTCACTTTTGCTTCTGATAACTCTCTCGCAGCTGTGCTTACTCAAAATGTGGAATCAGGAGATGAATACCCATTCTCTTTTATGAGCACTGGTCTATAGGGTGCTGAAATAAACTACCCCGTGGTAGATAAGCAAGCATATGCAGTTTTCAAAGCAGTAAAGCAGTTTAGGCTGTATATCCTAAAAAATAGAACTAAAGTCATAGTTCCTCATCCCGTAGTCAGATCTCTTTTCGTTCAGAAAGAACTGGGAGAAAGAAGAGGAAACTGGGTCACTGCACTTCAAGAGTATGACTTAGAATTAAAACCAACTACTATTATCAAAGTCCAAGGTCTATGCAAATAGCTCACTGAAGATCCAGCTGATGAAGAGATAGATTGGAGGGATGAAGCCGAACTAAACATGACTGATGTATGTCCAATTTTTATAACGTCGGAGTCTTGGTACAGGGACCTAGTGCATTATCTACAGTCAGGTTACTTGCCAGAGCACTGGAATCCAAAGAAACGAAGAGCTCTTCGTCTCAAATCAACATCATACCAAATAATTGAAGGAGTCCTCTTTAGGAATAATTACGATGGCATTTTCCTCAGATGCTTGGAGAAAGAAGATGCGAGCAAAGTGGTCAAAGAATTACATGATGGCCCTGCTGGAGGACACTACTGTGGAGATACTACAACTCACAAAATTCTTAGAACTAGATACTATTGTTCCACTCTTTTCAGGGATGCCCATGCCTATGCTAGAAATTGTGACATATGGCAAAGAAGCGCTAGAAAGTTACCAAAGGCAGCCGGACCCTTGCAACCAGTTATTATCTCTGAACCATTCGAGCAATGGGGTATAGACATTATCGGTGAAATCAACCCCAATTCCTCGCTCCAACACCGTTATATTCTAACGGCTACAGATTATTTTACAAGATGGGCTGAAGCTTTCCCGCTGCGTAAAGTTAATGAAGATGCAGTCATCAACTTCCTGGAGGAACACATCATAACCAGGTTTGGGGTTCCAATTTCCCTAGTCTTTGATAATGCACCTTATTTCTCGTCAATAAAAATTAATGAATTCATGTATGAGAAAGGAATTAAACTGCATTATTCATCCAATTACTATCCCCAAGGGAATGGATTAGCTGAGTCTACCAATAAAAATCTCATCCGAGTTCTTAAGAAAACTGTAATTGAAAACTAGAGAAGCTGGCACATAGCCCTCCCGAATGCTCTATGGGCAGATAAAGTCACTCCCAAGAATGCCTTAGGCATTTCTCCTTTCACTCTGGTCTATGGTAAGGAAGCCATTCTCCCTCCAAATATTTTACTCCCATCCTTACAGTTATCCCAAGCTTCCCAAGGTTCTAGCATTCAAGCCCTCCAATCACGAATCGACACCCTGCTGAAACTTGAAGAATCATGACAAAAGGCCAAAGACCAATTCCACCATCACCAAGACATAGTAAAAAGATGGTTTGATAAGAAAAAATCTGGTAAGAGGAATTTCGAAGTAGGTGACTTAGTTCTGAAATGGGACCACCAGCATGATGGTAGGGGAATGCACACGAAATTTCAACACTTATGGGTTCGACCTTACCAAATTTCCGAAAAGCTTGGCCCGTCGACCTATAAATTGAAAGACCTACAAGGGGAGGAAGTAAATCTTCCTTTCAACGGCCTCGCCTTGAAACAATGCTTCCCATCAGTCCTGGGCAGGCTCTTGTACATAAATAAAACACTATCTTTTCTGTTTTGGTTTGTTTCTTTTATTTTGTTTTATTTTAATTGCTTTGATTATCCTTTAGTTTGCTAGTTAACTTGATTTGTTTTGTTTTGTTTTGTTTGTTTCTCTTTTTGATAAAGTCCTTTGTTTAAATATATCCAAGCTCAATTGTGGTGTAACTGAATGAATGAGACTCTAGAAAAACTCAAACAAATGGTCATAAAGAAGCTCATTGATAAAGGGAATACATATTTGTAGCTTTGCTTTCACTGATTGGTTTCCTAGAATGCAACAATCCTCTTTTCTGCTTGGTCAGAATAACACCTGTCAAATAGCTAAGATCTAGCATTTCCGTGGCGGAAGACTCATCTTAAGTTTTTGAAAAAGAAAAACCTTTGACCAAGTGAGCCTGTGGTGGAAGCAATTCACCAATTTTCTCTGCAACAACGGTAGATTCTCCCAGCTCTCCCACAAGCGATCGAAATTTTACGAATAAGTCATCTTTGCGGGAGGAATTGTCTATCTTTCCCGAAATAACGAAGGTATTCAAGTAACTCTTCCACAAAAGTGGACAATCTCACTTAAGTTGGCCGATGCGTAGGTTCACACTTTCCTTTCGCGGAAAAGTTCGGACAATTCTCCCGCAACAGCGGGCAAAATCAGCCTTTCTTTCTGCAATGGCGGGTGAACTTAGCCTTTCTTTCCGCAAGAGACGGAGACCTTCACCGAGTCTTTCCGATTTTTGGAGGTCGCATTTATTAAGAAAAAGTCGATTTGACCCATCGGTACGCTGCTTTAACCCCGTTTTAATTGCTTGCTACCACCCTAATAATGGCTCGCACGTACCATTTTTATGTATATAGGGCATGAACCCCGTTGGGTTTTCATTATTTCCATTGGTCAAGAGTGCTCATTCAGTTCCCATCCAAGTTTGCAAGCACCTACTGCAGGCTCACTGATTCCGCCGAGGTATCAACACCTACCTACCATCGTATTTCAACAAGTAAGTACCCTCTCAAGCCTCATATACTAGATTGTGCGGTTAAGGTAAATGTTATGTGCATGGTTCTATTCTTTTCTCCTTATCCATGTCAAGTTGTGTAGTTTGACTACAGCCGAAGCAACCCATACCTTTTTTTATTTGTTCAAATGCACCAAAGTCTTGCTCGTATGAAGATGGACACCCCGAGACCCTGGGCACCCATTAAGCCATCAATTTTGTAAATCTCCAAACTAACCCGTCCACCCTTCTATGAAGAGCATCGGTATTCTTACCCAACTGTGAAAGTTTACGCTGTTTTAACGCAGTACTCAGAATCGGTTTGCGCTTACGGTTTGTCATTTTTAAATGGATGTCCTTTATTTTCATAAGTGCAATATAGCGCCCTAGTGAAACATTTTAGTTTTGCACATGGATTATGAAATAACATATATAGATGTTTAAACTAGAAAAGAAGAGCCATTTAAAGTTTGAAAATTAGTAGTGAAACAAATTTGAATCTTTCAGTGGGCATTTTAGGGGGAAGAGCTTGCCAAGCAAGAAGTGTCTCTCAGATTTATGATTCCCCTGGTTGGAATCAATATTGTAAAGGAAGCGAATCAATGGGGAAATTACATAGTAGAGGTAGATAGGGCACTGGCCACCAACCAAGATTCGACCTCAGAGAGTGTTCCAGTTGCTGCAGTAGCGTTAGTTTAAGAAGAAATACCAACAGTCTCAGAAGCGCCCAAGTCAACCAAGGAGCCAACTCAGGGATAGCTCACATTCGCTAACGTCTGACTAATGAAAGCCAGCATGCCTCTTTGGTTTCTATTTTATGCGTATAACTTTGAATTATTATAATGACTTGTGGGTTTTAAACCCCGTTCCTTGTAAGGATAGGTTAATTTAGATTTAATTAGCTTAGAATAGATTTGTTTAACGCATGCATTTAATTTAGGGCACATGCATATCATCTTAAACATAAAAATATAAATGGTGGATTGGGCCACAACCGGTGCAAAATAAACAAATCTTTAAACCTTACACGGTAGCCGGAACCGTTAATCAGACGGATCCCCTACACCAAACGGTGGGCGATCTAATTGGGATCACTTAGTGGGGAGAATCCCTTGCTGATTGATGCTGCGATATTCGAGGCATCAACAGTTTTTGGCACTATAAGGAGGGCCAACAGTACATGGCTAGCAGAAGAGCTTGGATAGCAGAAGAGCTTTCCAAGCAAGAAGTGTCTCTCAAATTTATGATTCCCCTGGTTGGAATCAATCTTGTAAAGGAAGCGAATCGGTGGGGAAATTACATAGCAGAGGTAGACAGGGCACTGGCCGCCAACCAAGCTTCGACCTTAGAGAGTGTTCCAGTTGCTGTAGTAGCGTTAGTTTCAGAAGAAACACTAGTAGTCTCAGAAGCGCCCAAGTCAACCAAGGAGCCAGCTCAGGGATAGCTCACATTCGCTAACATCTAACTAATCAAAGCCAGCATGCCTCTTTAGTTTCTATTTTATGCATATACCTTTGAATTATTAAAATGACTTGTGGGTTTTAAACCCCATTCCTTTTTGTAAAATGAATTGGGATATTTCTCCTTTTTTGTAATATCAACACTACAAGACAAATTAGAGGAATATAAATGGTTAGGGTATAGGTGGAAACTCCTAGAACATTTTGTAAAGCTATATATAGATGATTAGAAGGGAATAGAAGGGACTTTTGGCAGGTGAAAGGACATTTCTGTCTTGTATGTGAACAGTTCTGCTACATAAATAAGAAAATCGTTTTGGCCTGTGGAAGCCTACACAACACTTTGCTTGGGATCGTGTTGGATAATTGCTGAACTATTTCTACATCTTTCATACATTTCCTATGAGATATTTCCTAGCTAATGTGAATTAATTCTCTGCTATGAATGATTTCAATTCCTTTGCAAAATTTCGGTGTTAAATGGGTAATAGAATGTTTATCTTTATCAAAGCTATCTTGGATAATCTTTTATTCTGCTGTAAATGCTTCTTTCCAATCTAACAGCTATCTGTGAAATTCTTGGGTGCATTTCCAGTTTATTACTCATTCTTTAAATTTGCTCCTTAGAAGGATAGGTTAATTTAGATTTAATTAGCTTCGAATAGATTTGTTTAACGCATGCATTTAATTTAGGGCACATGCATATCATCTTAAAAATAAAAAAATAAATGGTAGATCAAGCCACAATCGGTGCAAAATAAACATATCTTTAAACCTTACACAGTAGCCAGAACCGTTAACCGAACGGATTCCCTACACCAAACGGTGGGTGATCTAATTGGGATCGCTTACTGGGGAGAATCCCTTGCTGATTAATGCTACAATATTCGAGGCACCAACAGTTTTTGGCACTAGAAGGAGGGCCAACAGTGCATGGCTAGCAGAAGAGACCCTTTTGTAAGAAATTTTTCCTCTGAAAATCCATCCGAAACAGTTATCCCAGACATTCCAGATCTGGAATCAAGAAATCAAGAAAACCCTAATCCTGAGACAGAACAGCAAGAAACATTGTATGTTGTCCCTTTTGAGGAAATAAATCGCTTCAGGAGACATACTCGCTCCTATGTTAGAAGTATTGGAGGCCTAACCACAGTTCCTCTATTACCCGGAATCAGAGCTCCTCGAAAAAATCCTCAGTGTACAAGGGATTCTGTTCTCGTTCAAAGTCTAGAAGAATTATTAGATTTATCTCTAGAAGAAATCACTAAACCTTTTGAAGAAGTTAGACCCGAGACTCCCACGAATCCAGAACAGCAGTACACTCCAACACATACTCCTCATAACTCACCAACGCATACACCACCACGTTCCCCACCTAGATTCATGGCCGTACCCGCATGGAGAGCAAGAGGAGCATTAAATGTAGTTGGACCATTCCATGATTTGCCCAAAAACCCAGAAAAGGTTTTACCTAAGTATGACGCTGGCAAAGGAATTTCTGCTGAGGAACACCTCAAAAGTTTTTATTTAGCCTTGAATATTCTTAATGTAGAATACGAAGACGTGGTTTGTCGTCTCTTTCCTTATACTTTCGAACCCAAAGTATCTTCCTGGTATTTTAGTTTGCAAGCTAGTTCGATAACAAGTTGGGAAGATTTTGAGAAATGTTTTCTTAAAAAGTATGGCAATTAGAAAAATGTAGCTACTCTTATGAAAGAATTGTTGTCTATGAGAATGGAAAAGAATGAGAAAGTTCAAGAGTTTAACCAAAGGTTCACAACATTGTTAAATAATTTTAGTGATGCAACAAAGCGTGCTGAGGAATGCTTAGTAGAATATTATACAACAGCTCTTAAATCCCCGCTAGCAATGTTCGTCAAGAGAACAAAAAAACTACCCTGACATAAAATTTTGAAGAAGCCAAGAAAGTAGAAGAGGAGGCTGATAGCATCGCCAAACATGCTCTCTATGTAGAGGCCAAGCCAACAGTTGTTAAGAAACCTTTTCTGTTAACTAGGGATAAAGAAGAACCCGCAGCAAATTTAGAAAATGTCATAAAAATGATGTAGAAACTCTCCAATAAAATTGTGGATCTAGAAAAGGATAAGGCAACGAGTTCTTCAAGGCTACCTTTCAATCCTTTCTATAAAAAGAAAGAAGAAAATGGACAGTCAACCTCACCACTAAACAATTCTGCTGTACTAAATTTAAATGAAATAGGCATGGAGCACTTGTGCACTTTCCATCAAGAACAACACTCGGAGAAAAGCTGTCCACAGTGGATCAATTCAATGAGCTTAGTAATGAACCAAATGTTAGATGCACAAATGCGTGAGAAGACGAACCCCCAACAAAATCCAATTCTTGAGAGTGAAGAACTTGCTCCCGACACTACAATGGTCCTTTGGGATTGGACTCCTACCCAAGAGATATCCTGTGAAGATTTCGTAGATGAAGTGCAAAGAACATCTATCAACATCAGTACGAGAAGTAAAGGCCCAGTGATCGATCCAGCAATAGAAGCACCTAAAGCAAGATCTAATCAAATACCGAAGCGGCACATAACTGTCATTCCTCCCCAACCCAAGACAAACTCGACAGTTGCTCCTATGGTGACTAAAGAACCAAACTCAGAAATAATCAAACAGCCACAAGTTTCTTCAAAGAAAATAGAAAATAAATCGAAGATTTCAAAGGAATGTGACATGAGCTATGATATAACCGAGGATATTAAGAAAACAAAAGAAAACGTTTCCATTTTTTATATGTGTATCTTACCGCAATAGAGGAAGAGATTGATGGAGTCCTTTGATCCAAAAACGAGTGCCTTAGGTAGAAAACACTGATGAAAACCCATAAATTAATGAAGCAAGTATAGGTGGAAAATCTAAGTCTCAAACCCTGCCTTTACTTTTAACTTTCGATATTTTTTATAATAATGTGCATAATTGTTTGGTAGACTCAAGTGCTAGTTCGATTGTCATGCCTTTCTCAATTTGCAAAAGGATTAATGGACATCCAATCCCATCCCCATCTCAAATCATTCAATTAGATAGAATTGCTGTCATGGTTATTGGTGAACTGAAAGATGTTCTTATTAGGTTGCCATCAGATCCTAGAGTATGTCAATTCATTGATATAATGGTGGTTGATATCCCTGAGGCATATGGTTTAATTTTGAGTAGGGACTGGTCTACGAAACTGAATGGCTATTTTGCAACGGCTTGGTCTCATTTGTGGCTTCCCTATCAAAATAGGCAAAATCAGATCAAGATATTAAGAGAGCCACACATGAAACAAAATGTTACTCAGCTAGAGGGAAAAAATGAAGCTTTAGCTTTTTCGTCTTCAGTTTTAGTGAATTAATTCTTGGAAATCGAACCTGGAAATTACCAATCAGAAGAGGTTATCCATATTTCAGACAAACAGTCCGATCTCCTTCAGTTTTCACGAGATGATGATATTGATTTTAACATAGTAGATTTAGTTACTAATTTAGACAGTAATGAAACTAACTTAGTTAAAGAAGAGAATATTTTCTGGACCCTTTACTTTGATGTTTCCAAGAATCAGGAAGGATCCAGAGCCGGTTGTATTTTAATTGATCTTGATGGAAACAAGCATTTTTTATCTTGTAGATTAGAATTTGAGTGTACTAATAATACCGCAGAATATGAAGCTCTCATTCATGGGTTAAAGAAAGCCAGTGGTTTTAATGTCAAGTTTTTGAAAGTCTTTGGTGATTATGAAATTGTTGTTAGGAAAATAAGAAATACGATTCATTGTCTCTCACCACACTTAAAGGGTTATCAAGCTGAGGTTTGGGATCTGATTTCATGTTTTGATGCTTTCAATATTAATTATGTTCCTAGATTGAAGAATACTGCAACTGATTTGTTAGCAACCTGTGCTTCCAGATTAGTCCCCACTAATAACAAATGTTCTATTGAATTAATTTTCAGGCCCTCTGTTCTAGATAACATCACAAATCTCAGGGTATTTGATGATGATGATCAGATCATTGATTTCTTAACAAATGAAGATGTCTTCCAAGAGGCTATAATAGATGAAGCGCAACATGATTCAGAATTACAAAATAAATATACTGTGAGAGGGAACTTCATGCCCAAATGCATAGGAACTCTTGAAGCATTATTTGATTTGCAAAGTAAGTTTAGGAAACCTGTGAATGCCAAAACCCATAGCTCGGCCATGCAGCATGAGTTAATAAATCTGGGCACGAAAGCTGAACCGGAATATATTAATCTTGGTAAGTGTTGCACGCCGGGCGAGAGAAGTAGATTCATAAAATTGTTCTAGCAATATAAAGATGTGTTTGCTTGGACCTACGACGATCTGAAAACATACGATACCCGCATCATTCAACACATAATACCAATGAAGGAAGGTGTCAAACCTTTTCAACAATAGTTAAGAAGGATGCATCCGACACTTGAGCCTCTAATATAGAAAGAGTTAAAAAAATTGTTGGATGCCAAGATTATTTTTAAAGTCCGACATTCTGAATGGGTGGCTAATTTAGTTCCCGTGCGGAAGAAATCGGGGGAGATCAGACTGTGTGTAGATTTCCGGAACTTAAATAGACCTTCAAATAAAGACAACTACCCTGTGCCCCCAATGGAACAATTCTTGCAGATGGTGTCAGGATTAGAACTTTTCTCTCTACGAGATGGTTTCTCCGGTTACAACCAAGTGCTAGTAGTGGAAGAGGATCGACTCAAAACCACTTTTCTTATGAATTGGGGAACCTTCGCATATCGAAGAATTCCTTTTGGCTTAATCAACGCAGGAGCTACTTTTCAGCAAGCCATGGACATTGCTTTCCGAGGATTGGGTGGTAAATGTGTCGTAGTCTAATTAGATGATGTGACAGTTTTCTCAAAGAAAAGGGAAGACCATGTTTTTCACCTAAAGCAAATCTTTGATCGCTGCAGAAAATATGGTATCTCTTTAAACCCTAAGAAAAGTGTTTTCGCTGTTCTTGAGGGGAAACTTTTGGGTCATATCATCTCAAAGGAGGGAATCTCGAATAGATCAAGAGAGAGTACAAGCTATCGACAAGATTCCCATGCTCCACAATAAAAAGTCTATGCAATCATTCATGGGCACCATAAATTTTGTTCGAAGGTTCATACCAGACTTCGCTCAGATCGTTAAACTTTTGCAACAAATGGTCAAGCAGAGTGTACAATTTAAGTGGACAGACTTGGAAAAGGTTGCATTATAAGAAATCAAAGCTGCTATAGCCAAGGCACCTTCTTTAAGAAGTCCATATTTTGATAAAGATTTTATAATGTACACTTTTGCTTCTGATAACTCTCTCGCAGTTATGCTTACTCAAAAGGCAGAATCAGGAGATGAATACCCAATCTCTTTTATGAGCACTAGTCTGCAGGGCGTTGAATTGAACTACCCCGTGGTAGATAAGAAAGCATATGCAGTTTTCAAAGCAGTAAAGCAGTTCAGGCCGTATATCCTAAAAAATAGAACTAAAGTCATAGTTCCTCATCCCGCGGTCAGATCTCTTTTCGCTCATAAAGAACTGTGAGAAAGAAGAGGAAACTGGGTCACTGCACTTCAAGAGTATGACTTAGAATTCAAACCAGCTACTATTATCAAAGGCCAAGGTCTATGCAAATTGCTCACTAAAGATCCAACTGATGAAGAGCTAGATTGGACGGATGAAGCTGAATTGAACATGATTGATGTATGTCCAATTTTTTCAACGTCGGAGTCTTTTTACAGGGACCTAGTGCATTATCTATAGTCAGGTTACTTGCCAGAGCACTGGAATCCGAAGCAAAGAAGAGCTCTCTGTCTCAAATAAATAGAATACCAAATCATTGAAGGAGTCCTCTTTAGGAATAATTACGATGGCATTTTCCTCAGATGCTTGGAGAAAGAAGATGCGAGCAAAGTGGTCAAAGAATTACGTGATGGCCCTGCTGGAGGACACTACTGTGGAGATACTATAGCTCACAAAATTCTTAAAGATGGATACTATTGGCCCACTCTTTTCAGGGATGCCCACGCCTATGATAGAAATTGTGACGTATTCCAAAGAAGCACCAGAAAGTTACCAAAGGCAGCCAGACCCTTGCAACCAGTTATTATCTTTGAACCATTCGAGCAATGGGGTATAGACATTATCGGTGAAATCAACCCCAATTCCTCGCTCCAAAACCATTATATTCTAACGGCTACAAATTATTTTACAAGATGGGCTGAAGCTGTCCTGCTGCGTAAAGTTATTGAAGATGCAGTCATCAACTTCCTGGAGGAACACATCATAACCAAGTTTCGGGTTCCAATTTCCCTAGTCTTTGATAATGCACGTTATTTTTCATCAATAAAAATTAATGAATTCATGTATGAGAAAGGAACTAAACTGCATTATTCAGCCAATTACTATCCCCAAGGGAATGGATTAGTTGAGTTTACCAATAAAAATCTCATCCGAATTCTTAAGAAAACTGTGACTGAAAACCAGAGAAGCTGGCACATAGCCCTCCCAAATGCTCTATGGGAAGATAGGGTCACTCCCAAGAATGCCTTAGGAATTTCTCCTTTCACTCTGGTCTATGGTAAGGAAGCCATTCTCCCTCCAAATATTTTACTCCCATCCTT
This sequence comes from Larix kaempferi, assembly GCA_027924585.1. Lineage (NCBI taxonomy): Eukaryota > Viridiplantae > Streptophyta > Pinopsida > Pinales > Pinaceae > Larix > Larix kaempferi. The sequence continues at coordinate 18,645,837 of BSBM01000123.1, read as the reverse complement.
ACAGTTGTCCCAAGCTTCCCAAGGTTCTAGCAGTCAAGCCCTCCAATCATGAATTGACACCCTGCTGAAACTTGAAGAATCACGACAAAAAGCCAAAGACCAATTCCACCATCACCAAGACATAGTCAAAAGATGGTTTGATAAGAAAAAATATGGTAAGAGGAATTTTGAAGTAGGTGACTTAGTTCTGAAATGGGACCACCAGCATGATGGTAGGGGAATGCACACAAAATTTCAACACTTATGGGTTGGACCTTGCCAAATTTCCGAAAAGCTTGGCCCGTCGACCTATAAATTGAAAGACCTACAATGGGAGGAAGTAAATCTTCCTTTCAATGGCCTCGCCTTGAAACAATACTTCGCATGAGTCCTGGGCGGGCTCTTGTACATAAATAAAACACTATCTTTTCTGTTTTGTTTTGTTTCTTTTGTTTTGTTTTATTTTAATTGCTTTGATTATCCTTTAGTTTGCTAGTTAGCTTGATTTGTTTTGTTTGTTTCTCTTTTTGATAAAGTCCTTTGTTTAAATAAATCCAAGCTCAATTGTGGTGTAGCTGAATGAATGAGACTCCAGAAAAATTCTGAAAGATGATCATAAAGAAGCTCACTGATAAAGGGAATACATATTTGTAGCTTTGCTTTCACTGATTGGTTTCCTAGAATGCAACGATCCTCTTTCTGTTTGGTCAAAATAACCCCTGTCAAATAGCTAAGATCTAGTATTTCCTTAAAAATCTTTTAGGGCCCCATTGATTCTAACATTAATAGCTGTCTTAAGAAGTTAACTATGGCGGACCCATGGAGAGGAAGCATGTCGCACAGATATATGGTATTTAAAATGATCCCATGCTGCAAGTAAAGCCAAAAGGCATATGTCAAAGAATCTGGTTTTCAGAAATTCTCGCCTCAATTAAAGCATGGCTGAGAAAATAAAAGAAACTTGTAAATCAAGGAAGATGAAGGAAGCTGTTCAAATAAACCAGCCCAGTAAGGTTCTTCTCCATCCGTGAAGCATGAAATCAAATAAATCTTCTACTCACAAAAAAGGACACTTTGGATTGAAGAACTTATATCAAAATTTCGAAAGCAGGAGAAACTTATTTCTAGAAGACTCAAAGTGGCTAAAATTCATGAAGTAAAGAAACATCCAAAAGGATGTAAAAAACACGGGAATGAGGAACAAATGAATATGCCTGTGAGATATTGTCACGATCCTATGGAGTCCTATACTAGTAAGCTTCTGGAAGCCCCAGACTTTGGCCCTTAGAGAGTTTTAAAGAAATCTGAGTCAAAGCTGCCTTTCCCTTTATCACCATTATGATAAGAGTGATCACTGCACTCTTCGAAGCTAAACTATGGATACATTTGGTTGCACATGTAGTCAGCACTTTGTAAGTTTCCTGACCTTGAGATGAGTTTGTTTCAGAGATTTGTGTTCGCCAGTGAATCGCCATTTGTTGTTGCTGCAACATCCCCCCCCCCATATTTTTTGAAAATATCAGGGCCCCCTCCTTTTTTCTTTTGAAGAGGAAGTTTTCCTAAGAATATCTGAACATCATAGTATTTCTTACATAGCTTTTCCCCTGAATAAAGGTCTTTTACTTTCCTTACTCATTGAGTTCATTTTCTTTTTTGCCTAAGTAAAACTCAAGATCCTGAGACGAAACGACGGAAGTTCTGAGCTAACTTTTCCGCAATGGAGGAAAGGTTGGTTCAAACTTTCCAAATGACGGAAGAAAAGGACCAAGTCAAGTCGTGGTGGAAGACTCATCTTAAATTTCCGAAAAAGCAAAACCTTTGACCAAGTGAGCCTGCGGTGGAAGAAATTCACCAATTTTCTCCACAACAGCGGGAGAATTCGCCCAACTCTCCCGCAAGAGATCGAAATTTTACCAATAAGTCATCTTTGCAGGAGGAATCATCTATATTTCTTGAAATAGCGAAGGTCTTCAAGTAACTCTTCCACAAAAGCGGACAATCTCACTTAAGTTGGCCGATGCGTAGTGTCACGCTTTCCTTTCGCGAAAAAGTTTGGACAATTCTCCTACAACGGCGGGAAAACTCAGCCTTTGTTTTCGCAACAGCGGGCAAACTCAGAATCTCTTTCCACAAGAGACGGAGACCTTAACCGAGTCTTTCCGATTTTTGGCGGTCACATTTATTAAGAAAAGGTCAATTTGACCCATCCGTATGCTGCTTTAACCCCGTTTTAATGGCTTGCTACCACCCTAATAATGGCTCGCACGTACCATTTTTATTTATATAGGGCATGAACCCCATTGGGTTTTCATTATTTCCATTGGTCAAGAGTGCTCATTCCATTCCCATCCAAATTTGCAAGCACCTGCTGCAGGCTCACCGATTCCGCCGAGGTATCAACGCCTACCTACCATCGTATTTCAACAAGTAAGTACCCTGCCAAGCCTCATATACTAGATTGTGTGGTTAAGGTAAATGTTATGTGCATGGTTTTATTCTTTTCTCCTTATCTGCGTCAAGTTGTGTAGTTTGACTACGGCCGAAGCAACCCATACCTCTTTTTCTTCGTTCAAATGCACCAAAGTCCTTCTCGTATGAACATGGACACCCCGGGACCCTGGGCATCCATTAAGCCATAATTATTGTAAATATCCAAACTAACCCATCCACCCTTCTATGAAGAGCATCGGTATTCTTACCCAACTGTGAAATTTTACGTTGTTTTAACGCAGTACTCAGAATCTCTTCGCGCTTACGGTTTGTCATTTTGAAATGCATGTCCTTTATTTTCATAAGTGCAATATAGCGCCCTATTGAAACATTTTAGTTTTTCACAGGGATTATGAAATAGCATATATAGATGTTTAAACTAGAAAAGAAGAGCCATTTAAAGTTTGCAAATCAGTAGTGAAACAAATTTGAAGCTTTCAGTCGGCATTTTAGGCCTCAATAATATGAGTAGAATGATAATCGCTGACATTGCGTCGTATGCCTACAGGATTTTTCAAAAATGGCCAAAGGTGGCAAGAGAAAGTCAAAGGAAACTGAAGAAAGCACAAGAGTAGAAACTATATTCCAGGATACTAAGTGCACCACAGGCGTGCCTCCAGAAGTAAACTGGGGAGATGTATACCATATGATAAGAGATCAAGACTTCCCTGAAGCTCTTCTTGAGGAAGAATATTTATATCAGAACATCAGAAACTCTTGTATATCCAAGGCGGCCACACATCCAGAGCTCTTCCCATGCTCATAAGTAATTGGATGGATTTTGAAGCATGCGAACACCGAGAAAAGAGTTATAGAAGACATCAAAGGAAAGGATTTTTCCTCATTTCACCCGTCCTATATCTCAACGGCTTACAAGTTGCCCAAAGCCCAGCAATGGCTTGATGATGCATGGTTGGAAGAGATTCATATGGATAATCTAGAGATGGCTAGGAAGCTGTTAATTTCGGGCAAACAAATCAGAAAAAAGGATAGTGAGGAGTACGAGGTTTAGAATATGAGGCCCCCTTTCAGACTGATTGCTCTCATGTTGAGCAGAATCTTCAGAAGACCCGATGGGAAGATGTTCATGCTGCAATGGGTTCCCATCATCCACTACGTAGCTTTCAAAGGGACAATTTTCAATTGGGATGATATTCTCTCAGACAACCTGTCATCAGCTATAATGGTTGCACGAGAAGGGTTAGTGGAGAGGAAGGCAGAATGTTATATGGCATCTTACTTGATAGATTGTATTGTGGCGAAATGCCCCTTTCCCAAGTTGGGATGCATATGGAACTCGACGGATGGCGCAGTGTTCATCGCCTACAAAATTTTTTGGGCTCAAAATTACAAGAGGCATTACAAACTCATTTGTGAGGAGCTCATCATGCCCCTATATGAATTAATTTTTAATGAAGAACACAACTGCCTATCTGAGAACGCCATGGAAGTTTTGTTGAAATATGGTGATTTCTATTTTTCGCCAGAAGGTACCTACATAAGAATGTACGGAGGCTCCAAATCCTCGTATATCCTACCTAGGTATGCTACGGATTATATAGTCCACAAGGAGGCAGTAAGGCAGGTCTTCATTGATGGAATTGGTAGTACCTTGTATAAGGCCAAGAAGGCTACTTTCCTGCCTCTACCTTTCTATGTTGGGGCTTACAAGTTCTCAGGAATTGCAACTATAGAAGATTTTGTCGCATAGTTGAAAAGATTTCATTTTGGGGAAAATATTTTTCACAGAAATGATCGGCAAGGTAAAGCTACACAACATTGCAAAGAAATCTCCACTCCCTTTGAATATGCTAACTATTATGATCAAGAGGAGGAAGCATATAGAGGGGTTAGCAATATGACTAAGCTACGGATTTGTCAACTTGGAAAAGGAGGACCCAGCTCGAGCTCTAATGTTGTGGAGAAAATAGATCAGCAGCGAGAAAAGGGTACCTTGGGGACTGCTGAGACTCTCTCGAAAGAAGAACAAAGGCTCCAGGAACAAGCCAATAAAAAGAAGGAGGAAGCTAAGAAAAGGATCAACAAGGAAAAAGAGGATAAACTTTGAGAAGAAGAGACTTTAAGAGCCCAAGCAGCTGAAGCTGAAGCAAAGAGCATTCAAGAAGAAGAGAGGATCAGATTGGAAAGAAATGCGAAGCAGGAAGAAGATGACACATTAAGAAGGGAGCAGGAGGAAGAGGCACAAAGAAAAGAAGAAGAAGAAAAGAAATCCAAAGAGGATGCTAACCCCAAAATCCCAAGCACACAAGACATGGATATGAATTCCCCCATAAGAAACCTTCCACTCGTCCCGTTTACACCAATCAAGAATAGCAAGGTGTCCCAATGGGATAAGTTCACTTATAACAAAAAGAGGAAATCCATTGTTAACGAAACAATGACTAGGGTGAAGAGGCCTTTTCAACCAGATATTGTCACTAGGCATGAAACCACAGTCATGCAAGGTACTGAACATGACCCCCAACTCATGGCATCTATTTCTATGTCCGTTGTTCTAGCAACCACCGACAATGTCAACATACTAGGGGAGAAATTTAGTCTAGAGAAAGAGAGAGCCCATCAGTTGCAGGAGGCATTAGTCAAAGAGAAAAATTATACAAATTTAATGATCGAAAAGAATGATGATCTCACATCCCAAAAGGAAGAATTAAATGAAATGCTTCAACAGCTGGAAGCTGATAGGAGAGCTTTGGCAATGCAAGTAAGGGTGTTAGAGGCAGAAAAGGGAGAACTTGAAGATAAAAAACCTGAAGCTTGAATCGAAGAAGTATGACAATGTTTAGCAGATCGATGACTTGAACGAACACATGGAAAAGTTGCAAGAAGGAAACGAATTGTTAGAACGGAAATTGAAACTGGCAAACAACAAAATGGGAGACATTAGCCCCTTCCACAAGCAAGCCTATGAAATAGTAAGAAGGACCTACAGCTTCCAAGAACTTCTATCAGAGGAAATCTACAAATTAAAGGCAATAATGGCCAAGGTAAAGGAAATCAATGTCGAAGCCACCAGGGTCAGGAGGAAGCATGCACGCATCAGTGGAGAGATTAAGAAACACATTGAGTGGAGAGAAGGGAAATCAGAGTTCCTGACAACTCTTCTCCTTAAGTCTGTTGTTGAATACAGAGCAGGTGTGCGCACCTTGGATTATTCTAAAGATTGTGGAGTAAATTTGGCCACCGTAACCCTAGCTACTTATGAGCGGTGCAAGAATTTGTATTCTCAAATATGAGCCACACAGGAAAGTTGTCAGATGGCCATGCCCCACAGGATAGAAGAAATCCCATGTAAAGCACAACGTTTATCTGACCTGAATGAGGGGCTCAAGGTAGAAAGTGAATATGTGCATAAGCTGGACATCTTGACTTTAGAAGACCTACACCAATTTATCAGCCAGGATGCTATTCATAAACACTGCCTAGAAGAAATTCTCCGAGCCACTATGGCAGAAATGATTATCCTAGCAGAAGAGCTTTCCAAGCAAGAAGTGTCTCTCATATTTATGATTCCTGTGGTTGGAATCAATATTGTAAAGGAAGCGAATCAGTGGGGAAATTACATAGCAGAGGTAGACAGGGCACTGGCCGCCAACCAAGCTTCGACCTCAGAGAGTGTTCCAATTGCTGCAGTAGCGTTAGTTTCAGAAGAAACACTAGTAGTCTCAGAAGCGCCCAAGTCAACCAAGGAGCCATCTCAGGGATACTCACATTCGCTAACGTCTGACTAATGAAAGCCATCATGCCTCTTTGGTTTCTATTTTATGAGTATACCTTTGAATTATTCAAATGACTTGTGGGTTTTAAACCCCGTTCCTTTTTGTAAAATGAATTGGGATATTTCTCCTTTTTTGTAATATCAGCACTACAAGACAAATTAGAGGAATATAAACGATTAGGGTATAGGTGGCAGCTCCTAGCACATTTTGTAAATCTATATATAGCTGATTAGAAGGGAATAGAAGGGACTTTTGGCAGGTGAAAGGACATTTCAATCTTGTATGTGAACTATTTCTGCTACATGAATAAGAAAATCGTTTTGGCCTGTGGAAGCCTACACAGCGCTTTGCTTGGGATCGTGTTGGATAATTGCTGAACTATTTCTGCATCTTTCATACATTTCCTGTGATATCTTTCCTAGCTATTGTGAATTAATTCTCTGCTATGAATGATTTCATTTCCTTTGCAAAATTTCTGTGTTAAATGGGTAATATAATGTTTATCTTTATCGAAGCTATCTTGGATAATCTTTATTTCTGCTGTAAATGCTTCTTTCCAATTTAACAACTATCTGTGAAATTCTTGGGTGCATTTCCAGTTTATTACTCATTCTTTAAATTTGCTCCTTATAAGGATAGGTTAATTTAGATTTAATTAGCTTAGAATAGATTTGTTTAACACATGCATTTAATTTAGGGCACATGCGTATCATCTTAAACATAAAAATATAAACGGTGGATCGGGCCGCAACTGGTGCAAAATAAACAAATCTTTAAACCTTACACGGTAGCCGGAACCGTTAACTAGACAGATTCCCTACACCAAATGGTGGGCAATCTAATTGGGATCGCTTACTGGGGAGAATCCCTTGCTGATTGATGCTATGATATTCGAGGCATCAACAAGTGGCCTATGGTTTGTACAACATTCCATTGCTACTTATCTAGAATGAAACCACTTTGCTGACATGTTGGGAGTTTTGCACACTCTTAACGATGTTCTGGTAGAGATTGGAAGGCATCTAGAAAGTTACGGCATATGGATAAATGTTGTATTGAAGTATTGGCTAAAATAATTTCATGATTGTATGACATATATTCTTATGTGTAAGATTTTTGTTATGAAACTATGAGAGGGTTCTAATCATGCAATTGAATTTGACTTGTAGGAAAGATCGTGTACAATCATCTATAAAAGAAGGACTACAACATTTGTTCCAACAACAAAGTTATCTATTGAAGATATTGAAGTTCCTAGGATTCAGGAAGAATGCCATGATCGAGGAGTACCAGTCGATCATGAAGAATAATGTTTGGGATGTAGTCCCAAGACCTGAAGGGAATTCTGTTGTGACTTCCAAGTGGATCTACAAGATCAAGCATGCTCCAGATGGAAGCATAGAAAAGTACAAAGAAATATTTGTAGCTCGTGGCTTCTCCCAGAAAGAGGGAATAGACTATGAAAAAACTTTTGCTCCTATAGCCAGGTACACTTCCATCAGATCAGTACTTGCCTTGGCTGCAGTGATGAAATGGAAGATACACCAGATGGATGTCAAGATAGATTTCTTGAATGGTGTAGTCGAGGAGGAAGTGTATGTGGAGCAACCACTCGGGTTTGAGACACATGACAGAGGGACTCATGTGTGCAAACTGAAGAAAGCCTTATATGGCTTGAAGCAAGCTCCTAGAACTTGGTATGGTAGGATAGACATCTTTCTATCCAGTTTGGGATTTACTAAGATTAAAGTAGATTCCAACCTTTACTACAAGGTTGAGGAAGGAAATCCTGTGATACTACTCTTGTATGTGGATGACCTATTTGTAATAGGTGAGGATGGATTGATTGCCAGTACCAAGAGGAAGCTTGTTGCCAAGTTCAAGATGAAGGACTTGGGGATGATGCACTATTTTCTAGGCATGGAGGTGTGGCAGAGTGCAGATGGGATCTTCCTTGGACAAGGGAAGTATGTAGTAGAGATCCTGAAGAGGTTCAGGATGATGGACTGCAAGGCCATGGCCACACCTATGGCATCGAACTTGAAGCTTCTGTGTGATGCTTCATATGATCCGGTTGATGTCATTATCGTCAGATGATTGGGTCCTTGATGTACCTGATGAACATGAGATCAGATATTTTCTTTGCGGTGAACACATTGAGCCAATTCCTGGTGGATCCCAGAGGTGTTAACCTGGTTGCTGTAAAGCATATTCTGAGGTACCTGAAGGGTACAATTGATTATGGGATCAAGTATGATGTGAATCAAAAGTTTAACCTGCAGGGTTATGTTGATTCAGATTGGGAAGGTAGTGCTGCAGATAGGAAGAGAACATATGGGTGCTGCTTCAGTATGGGATCATGTGTGATCTCTTGGTTTATCAGGAAGCAGTCCTGCGTAGCACTGAGTACAACCGAGGCAGAGTATGTTGCAGCTTGTTCGGCTAGTTGTGAGGTAGTATGGCTGAGGAAGATACTGTCTGAGTTATTTGATCTCCTGTTGGATGCTACTGGTATCTTTTGTGACAACCAGAGTTGTGTAAATCTTTTTGAAAACCCAATGTTCCACGACAGGTCGAAACACATTGAGATCAAATATCACTATATCAGGGATATGGTGTAGAGAGGAGCCGTGAAGCTCCTATATGTTGCGATGGATGAGCAGGTTGCATATGTGCTGACACTCTTTTAAGGTTTTGTGACAGTCACATGTAAAAGATCCTGGGAGATCCAATAGGTTGAGTTGTGTGCTCGTAAAATGCCTGGGATGCTCTTTCGAGGTTTTGTTGACGCACATAATCAGTCTTGAGGATTCCACAGTATGGCCAGTGATGATGAAGACCTACAGGTGATGGGCCTACATCCAGTATGAAAAATGACTGGCTCTGTAGAACTTCCTATGATGAGTAGATCGAATATTGATTGAGATAGCAGCAGCAGTGACGATGACGATGATTCGAGGACGATGATTCGCTGATGATGATCCAAAGAAGAAGACTTGTGCTAGCAGATCTATGTCGAGAAATACCTTCCTAGTTAAGAGGGAGTGTTGATGTATATGTAACTTTGGAATGTATTTCACCTATGTATATTGTACTCCTATAGAGATGTTATTATTCCTCTATACGGAAGTGTCGTCATTTGTATTGACAAGTGTCGCAAGTGTTGTAACTTGTTGTGATGGGTTATTAGACCACCAAGTGTGGGGTCGACTTGGATTAATGTAACCATGGGTTATTAGACCGACTTAGACAAGTCAGCCCTGTTATTTTATTTGGCAGGACAAGACAAGTATAAATAGAGATCAGGAGATCTCTATTTCATCATCTCATTACTCACTCTTCCATCACTCGGAAAGTGGCGCACATGTGAGGAGGAGGATTAGCTACTAGGGGAAGACTATCTCTTGTACTTTGGTTGTATCATTGCTCCTTCTATATCTGAGGAAGTTGTGGGGTTTTTCACCTTTATGGTTTTCCCCAGTGAAACTCTGTGTGTCTATTGTCTCATGTGATTGCTTGGTGTGATTGATATGCATTGTTATACTTGATATGCTGTACATGTGATTCTCTCAGTAAAGATCCTAGAGTATATTGAATTAATGCTAAAAAATTAACAGTTCTCTCCAACAAGAAGACAAAGTCATCTACTCAAAAAAATGCTGAGAAGAACAAATCCATTCCATTGAAGTTTCTGTTGGATGGACTCCCGAGCCCTATCAAAGAAAGTGTAAAAGATTACACCTCTACCAAGGATCTCTGGTTCAAGCTGGAAGAAGGAGGTCAAAAGAGAAGTCAAGACTAAGAGGAACAAGTCTCAAATACAAGTAAAGGTAAGATCTCTTCAGTTGATGATAACTTTGAATGTAATGATACGAAAATTGTTCTTACTGAAGATGAAATTCAAGGAAAGAAGGTGGCACAAACCTTGAATGGAAGTGAAGGGAAGAATCTTATTGATCTGAGTAATAACATTGACAATCTTGAAGATGCTAAGAAAAATATCCTAGGAATATTTTTAAGATACAAGATATCAAGCATGATCGAATGCTTAAAAAGAAGATAGAGAAGCTCATTCAAGAGTACCATGAGAAGTCAATGGAGCTGGTTAGTAAACTCATGGATGAGATGGTAAGACTTCAAGACTCAACTAAAACTATGAAGATCCAGCGAGAAGAAAAAGAGAATACCATGGACCCACTCAAGACAAGCTTACAAGGTGAGCCAAATGATCAAAATATTAAGGAGATTTGTGAACATCCTAACAAGCTTGAAGAGACAAGAAAAAATAATATTGGCTTGAAGACTCAACTAGAAGAAGCCAAGAAGATAGAAGAAGTATTGAAAATCACTTGGATGAAAAGGAGAAGGAAATTCAAAAGCTTGAAATGGAGGTAGTTGAATTGAGAAGGAAAAATAAAAAGTTTGATGCATATGGCAAGTTGCAACACACCTCATCTATCCTAGATGAAATTTTAGATTGTCAAAGGTCTCCACTTGACAAATCTGGCCTTGGGTACAAGAAAGAAGAAAAGAAATATGAAGATGACACTTGGTCTCCCAAGACTCTTGAAGTTGGATCCACCTCTTCCTGGGAAGATAGCAAAGCTCCTTATGTACCTGCACATGACAACAAAGAAGTTGGAAGATCACTAATAACTCATGAAGCTGCTCCCACTCATCAAAGCAATTCATTTGGAAGAAGAAAGACAACTCCAAGCCAAACATCAAGGTATGAAAATAGTTTTGATGGATATTTCTTTTCTTGCTCTAATTATGGTCATAAGGATTTTAATTGTAGATCCCATGAAAGAAGAAGGGCTGGAAGCCCTAATGACAAAGTAAGATGTTGGACATGTGGCTGCAAATTGTCACACATTAAGATGCTTCAATTGTGATGGTGTTGGCCATAAAGCCAAGGAGTGTGCAATTCCAAAAAGAAAATTCATGAGAAGTCTTTCATATACATCAACAAGAAGATCTAGTGAATCTTGGAAGGTAAATAGTGCAAAAAGTGTTGAAGACCAAAGGATTGAAATTCACAACCAAGGACATTCGCAGGTATGGGTGAAGAAAAGTTTTTTGCTAGATCTAATTGAAGTAAATGATCAATGCACAAGTGGAGATGGCTGCCATGTGGAAAGCCAAATTTGAGGTCTTTTGAAGACCATGGTACACCTTGAGTTCATGGAGTTTGGAGGATGAACTCACATGTAATTAGTGGTTACTCCAAGCACGGTTACAGGTCCAAGGATCATGGTCACAGCTGGCATGGTGATAGGGTGAGCAAATACAGTCTCATGTGAACTCTCTTTAAATTGAAGCAAATGAAGTCAGGTGACCTAATGATGGTTGAAGGGATGTCCTTAATGCATGTTTACCCTTATGATAACTACAACTTTCCTAAAAGTACAAATGACTTCTTCTAGTTGTTGGTATCTGATTACATGTTTTATATAGAGTCGGTTATCGATATTTTTATCATTGTATGAAGACAATCTCTGAGGATCACATGAAGACTTGAGATAAGTCCCAAACCCCCTATAATGAAGCTCAGATAGAGGAGTCCATCCCAAACTCAGATTAGGGCTAGTGGAGTGTATATGAATCAAGAATGAAGCATTGCTGGAAGACATAGTAACCAAGTTTGGACTAGGACAGATCCAAATCAGTAATGTAAAGAGACAACTACAACAAACAAGAAGTAAAAATTCATAGCAAGCAGTAACCATGACAGAGAAGAGATACTTAGAAGTCTAAATGATGAAGTGAAGACATATTTTTGATGAACATAGTAAGCAATGTAGAAAGTAATGCAGATGTCTACTACATACATGAAGTAGTAAAGGTTCTGATCTTAAAAAGTAGATGCTCAGGCTCAGGGGGAGTTAGCTTTTCTTGATTAGAGAATAATAGCTTTGATTTTTGGACAGAACTATGTTTGTGGTGGCTCCTTACTAACAAACAAAGATTACTGTGGGAACCCTTAAGGATGGTTCGTAACTGTGATATACTTTGAGAAGATCTTGTTTGATGGATTGATAAGTATAGGACACTTGAAGACAATGATTTGAAAATGAATTGACAAATTGATGGCTACTGTTAGCAACAAGATGATGGAAATGATAGAAATACTAAGATGATGAGCAGATATTTGGAATGACAACATACCATATTCAATGTGAACAACAGATCTTTAATGACTGACTCATCTTTGAAAGTGGGATGTTTTGAAAGTGAAACTAACAGCATAGTGACAAGTTGTCATTGATGCGGGCTTACCTTTTATGAATTTACCAGGTAATATGATCTCTTATCCATCTTGATTTCTAACTTCTAGAATGCACGCAGCTTGAATAAAGGTGACTTCATGAATTTGTGAAAAATGCACGCAAGTACTGATAAAGAAATGCCCGTTAGGCTCCAAAGGGAGTGAAGAAAATACAAGAAGACTTAACACCCGCAGTCAACAAAGCAATTGCCCACATCACTGACATAAATGCATGCAAGAGGTTAATAGGAGTTTGAAGTATTTTTGAAATACTCTTGAATACATAAGTATGGAAAGATTGATGACATGAATACATTGATGATGATGTATTTGTGATGAATTTAGTATGACAATTCCAAATATTGATGGATCAGGTTGACCTTATAGGAATGTACTTAATAGAACAATGATATTGAACTTGATGGTAATTTTGATATATTAATAACATGATCCTGATATCAATGATGAGCAGACTCTTGACTTTGGCAGTGACAATTTATTTGACATATGAAAAGGTTGAATATTTCCTAAGGTAGTCTACAACAGTATATTGCAGTGACTTGAATTGAAACATGAAGCTTGACATTTTTGACATGCTTTAGTGATGAAAGTGACAGCAGCAACACTCTTGGCAGTGGACATACATTGGAAAAATAACACTTGTTATTTTTATGAGGAAAATAATGTGAAGGCAACATTCAAATGAGGACACCGTTTTCAGAATTATAAAATTGTCAATATGAGAAGAAAGTTAAGTCATGATGACAAAAAATCATCTCCAACAGAATGACATATGAAGCTCACTTAGTTAAGAATATATGAAATATATTGGTTGATAGATAGTTAATAGGAGGAGCATTGAAGTTTGAAGTATGCTTGACAAGAGTGCATGACAAATTGGTTGTGCAAGAAGTGACAATTGATGAATGAATTTGCTGATAGGGGGAGTAGTGTGATGAGCCATATTGAAAGCTACAAGGAATAATGATCTTAGTTGACAAAGATCAAATTTACAATGACACAAGCAATACATTCTTGATGGAAGATTGATCTCAACATGAAAAGGGGGAGTGTGTTCACGAAAAACCTGAAAATGAGCACACTTACAAGCAAGTTAAAGATCCGAAGTTTTGATGATGGTGCATGAAGTTTGAAAAATTGAGGTATTAAGAGCTATGATGATGCTTGAATGTACAACCAAAAGTACATACATTGGTGTGTGAACAGTGATGTTTACAGTGGTGAAAATATATAACAATTGGTATGAAATTAATTTGAAGAATTTTAATTTGTTGATGTTCTAAGCTCACGTTGAAATCAATTCTTGAAGTCTTGAAGTTTTCTGAAGTATTATTCAAGATCACAATCCCTTGATGATCAGATTGACATAACAAAAGTACAAAACCATGATGAAGTTTGAAGTAGCATATCAAATAGGGGGAGTTTGTTCGTTCATGAAAAAACTTGGAGATGGTAAGTGATGGAGCATCACTCATGGCAAATGATGAGCAAAGAATTTAATTTTTGGGTATTGTGAAGCCTTTAATGGCTAACTGGCTCAGTCAACCTGAAAGGGGGAGAGATGATGTTTTTTCATTTCCAAAATCTGTTTTTGAGCATTTTGGCTAATTAACCCTTTGTCATTAATGTCAAAGGGGGGGAATAAATTTGGATGGTTCCCATCAATGACAAAGGGGGATATTGATGAATATGGTTGTCTATGATTGTCATTGATGACAACATTAATGACAAAGGTGAAGTGTGTGGATGACAAGAGATGACAAAGGCTTGAGGGATGACGTAAGCATAAATATAATGGGCATTGGCACACTGAATGGGCCAAATGACCCATTCTGTGGTCATTTGAAGATGACTTGGACAAAGACAAAGATGGACTTGACATAAAGCACATGACATGAAGGAATTGGCAAAAATGTGTGGATAAGAAGCATAAACAATGGCATGGAAAAAATTGATGTGAAGGAGATTGTGGGCATGTACAAAACCCTGTATGCAGGCATGAAATTTGATGTTGCGGGCATGATAAATGAGTGAAAGACAAACATGTTTCGGGCATGACATTTACCCCTTGCGGGCATCCTGGAAGATGCATTGGCGGGCATCTTCTTCAAGGATCAATGAGGACAAGCTGTAGGCATTTATCCCAAGCCCCTGTGGGCATCAAAGGTCACTCATATAAACCCTAGTGCGGGCATACTTAACCAAACCTGCGGGCATACTTAACCAAACCTGCATGCATATTAAGTCATCATTGTGGGCATGTTAAATGAAGTAGTGCGGGCATCCTTGTTAAAGTGGACATGAAGGTCTTGCAAGCATGAAGAGTTGATGATGTGGCAATAAAAATAAAATACATACATACATACATACATATATATATCTATATATATTTGTGAGGATCACATATATTCTATTGAGGATAACGTGGAAATGGCAATGGACAAACAAACAAGAAAATGGAATTAACATGTCGGCCTCCAGATACCGTGGTAATAAAAATGAAGAGTTGATGATGTGACAAGAAAAATAAATTACATATATATATATATATATATATTGTGATGATCACATATATTCTATTGAGGATAACATGGAAATGGAAATGGACAAACAAACAAGAAAATAGAATTAACATGTCGGCCTCCAGATATTGTGGTAATAAAAATATCATTTAATTATTAAATGATGAATAAAATCTTGACAAGTCGGCCCCTAACATGATGGACAAGTCAAGTATAAATTAAGATCATTTCATTGGATTGACGTGTGAATTTTGTGGAGAAATTTCAAATTGTTGAGGTGAGCTCTGATTTCGGGGGACTATGAGGATGAGGATAGTCTGGTGGTAAGGAGCAAGAGCAATTACAACTACAACAATGTAATTTCTGGTTTATCTCTTACATCTATGCTGGATGAAGACATTGTGATGATGAATTGATGCTGGAAGCAGGCTAAAGGACAGAATGATGATATAAATCCTTATATCATTAATTTCTAGGTTGAACTAATGTTGAGATGATTAGACAGTGTAAATACTTGAAGATATGTTTTGCATGTAAACAGTACAAAGACTTGAAATTGGATAGACTGCTGTTATTTATGTGATTAAGATGAATGCTTAGCTTGAAGATAAAGACATGTGCATATGGATAGTTTGATGTTGTAATAAGGGCAGAATGTTTGCTTGGTCAATGATTATCATAATGATATGGATAGAGTTGTAATTTTGTATGATAATGTATGTTGAATTACAAGTAGGGTCTTGTAATTAAATATACTTATATATATTACAAGTAGGGTCTTGTAATCATTTTCTTAGTAGGATCTAAGAAAAAATAGGTAGGTTCCTAGATTTGAAGTTGGTGTTGATTCACCTCACGGTTGTAGCCGGTCCAAAACAAATGCAAAAGATTTCAAACTATATCTTGTGTCTCTTATGCAATGTGTTGATCATTATATGCTTTACTTGATGAATAATTAATGATATATGTTATTAATGAATATGATATGGAAGTTAATGTGTGAATGATGATATGAGATATAGATTGAAGTTGAAATTAAAATAGAGTATAGGCTCACTGATTCACCCCCCCCTCTTAGTGAATATTGTGTCTAACAAATATTACTTGAAATCAAATAACAATCATATACATAATCAATCACATTTGACACATGAATTTACCCCAGGTAAACCCTCTATGACTTGAGGGAGAAAAACCCAACAAAACCTTCCTTGGTATATTGATAGATAGCAAAGAATTTCTTTTACATCAAGCACCTCTAGTGCAATTACAAAGAAAGAGAAAGATAAAGAAGAGAGACTCAGAATAATATCCTGCACACAGAGAAGTGTTCCTTCAAGGGAGAAGAGAATTCGATTAACATTGAATTCGTCAATCTTGTATAACATATTTATATATTCTTCACATGCATCGGCTTCTATTTTTATCTTCTGACTTCAGGATGAAGTCGCCCTCCATCTAGATGCATCAATATTGCATGAAGAAGTGTGCCCCACTTCTCATGTAATGCATTAACTCACTAAACTAAATCTTAGGATGAACTCACCCCTTAACTGAAATATTTCCCACTTAGTTAGGTGGATAACTTAAGTGTCGTCATCCATGTGTTGCAACTCAAGTGTCATATTTTAGTTTAACATAAGTGTCGTCATGCAATAACACTTAGTTAACAAAATCTTCTTTGTTATCACTTAGTTAACTCTCTTAAACTGATTCTTTCTTATTAACATCACTGTAGTGATCAATTCAAGTTCTTCTTTGATTTACTGAAGTCTTCACTAAATTTTAACAATTCGAATTCTCTCTTAATTAATTCTTTTATGTGCAATTCAAATTCTCTCATATCTTATCACATCTTATTTTATCTCTTGCCTTATCTACATGGTATACATGTGCCAGCTTAATTATCATATCAAATATATTAAGGGAATTTTCCCAATAATGTGATCATATTGTCTTGTTATCATTCCAAATGGTTATATGCTAAAGTAATTCACTCCAGGGGTGGCTAGTCCCTAGGGGATACTCAATATCTCAACCATGGTTAGTAGTACATCACACACCATACATGCTTCGACATGCAAAGCATCACCTCAACACATGAGGAACTGTATTGACACACAAGACCTTATCTGTGACTAAAAAGACTCTACAACATCATCACTTTGACATACAAAACACTTTCCTCAACACATGAATCTTAACCATCATTCAGTCCAACTTAAGATTCTTCTCCAAGTTTCCTGAGTCCAACTCGGGATCCTATAAGGAACTACCTCGACACAAAAGGCTCAATCATGACACACAAGATTGACCTGGAGAATGACTCATAATGCCGTAACTTTAACACTACCAGACACTCCAGCATCTCATAGGAGAACTCACCTCATCTATAGATAGGATGGTTGTAGCAGGTGAGATTCTTCTTGATGGAGATATCTATGATGCTCTCCAGTCTACTTTTTCTTTTGACAGAGGTAAGAATGCCTATGTTGGTGGACAAGATATCTTATAACGGTTATTGGATTGGAGATGTATGTTTGGCATGCATAATGAGTTTGATATTATTGTTCATCTATATATATATATATAGATAGATAGATAGATAGATAGATAGATAGATAGATAGATATACATATATGTATATAATGCATTTCTCATGTTGATGTTTATTTATATATGTTGATGGTGGTGTGTATGTTAGATGGTGTTAGTTAGATGTGTGCGTGATGGTTATGTTAGATAATACAACTTGTGTTTTGTTAGATGTATTATTAGATGTGTGTGTTAGATGATGTTTAAATATATTAAATGTATATGTTAGATGATGGTAGATAATTTCTACATGTGTATGTTAGGTGCTGTTTGATATGCATGTTAGGATATGTTCGCTATTTTTTACGTGTTTGTAAGATGGTGCTTATGTTTGATAGGTGATGATAGATGTATATGACATTAGATGATGTTTGTCATTCTTGTGTGATGGTTATGTTAGATGATGTTTGTGTTTAGTAGGTGGTCACAATTATGATAATGATGTTGCGTTACATGATGTTAGGTGATGGTGGTGGTGGTCATTGATTTGATGATCACATTGTAATATTTTTTATTGTTATGTATATATATGGACTAACATTTTTATGAACTCAATGAGCTGTCAAATTATTTTATGATATATATCTTCATGTGTATGTTGTATATCGTTTATGCCGATGAGTATGATTCATGTGCGTGATGCAAATTTATTTATTTATTTATGTATTTGTGTTGAAGACATTTATATTTTCTATCATTATAATTGCAAATTGTGCACAATCACAGTTATAATTGAAAGTTACAATCTCTACTATAATTACAATTTCATAATGGAAAATTACAATAGAAATTACAATTACAATAAGAAATTACTAATTACATTTACAAGGTACAAATTACAAATCGGTCAATTATTTACAAAATTGCAAGATTACAAAAAATTACAAAATTGCAAAATTGCAATCATCTTAATTATCTTATCAATTAATTGTGGGGTGGTCAACTATAAAATATTTAATTAATCAACCAAAGATTAAAAGCATTTTACGACATGTCATGCATTATGTGTGCAAGCCTTAGATTTTCTTGATCCTAATATCGATAATGTGTTATACAAATAAGTTGACATTAATTCTAGAATTGAAGTTGTAGTTACTCTATAAATCATACTTGCATCTATATATCATAATTGTAAATTCAATTATATGAACACGGTAAACAATGAGAAAACACTATTATATATTGATTGAAAATAACACATACAACAAGTTGAATATAACCATGCAATGGTATGATTATGTCTATTGATAAAGATAAGATGATATTGTAAAGGTTAGCATAACCACAAAAAACTAAAGTGTAGAAATTGAATTCAAAATTGAATGTGAACTTGAAACTATTAAATAGAATACTGTCATGATCACACAAGACAAATGAAATGAATAGAAATTAAAGATAAATAATTAAGCTAATAAGAAAATTTAAAATAAAAAACTATTAACTAAGTATCACCCTTACTCTATGGATTATGCCTTATTGCATTAGAATATGCTACAACTAAGGGTACCTGCCAACAACAATGTCTTAACCACTCGCTACTTTTACAACATCACACAAAATAAGTAAAATCAAAACCCATTTGTATTAGTAAAATAACTTGCACAATCATAGACTAAGTATTTTCTTTCCAGAGAGTATCTATCAACCCCCCTACCTAGTGATGATAGTGCTCTTTTATACACATAACTATATAACATAAATAACAAGCATCATAAATGTAAACCATCTGAGATTTGAAATAGTTTCAAGATGCTACAACAATATTAACAATTAGATGTTCAAAATCAAAATAGAAAAATAATTCCCATGGACTTAACCCTATGTATAACCATATAAATACAATGGAACCAAGCAAATTCAAAAGATCTTAATCTAAAATTAAGCTTTCTCCCCATGATACCCAAATAGGATAGGATTGGGTCAAGTATTTTTTATTTCATATAGAAATTTGTCTTTATCCTCGTGAGCAAGGTAGATATTTACAAACTAATTATATAGAAACACATATGGACATTACATTGAAAACACTATTTTTATTACCTTGATGTCAATCCTCCCCCTTCATAGGTTTGGTCATGTACTTATAATTGACCTTGTAATTCTTTTAAAATTTTTTATTTGTCTAGTAAATTAAATCCTTGGGATTTTTATAGAACAAAGTGCATGGCACATGGATATGAGTACATCTTTGTCCCTTGCTAACTCATCCTCACTAGTTACAATAGCTTCAGATTTTATTTTTTCCTTCAACATCTAGTTGGGATCCTTCATTTCTAAAGGGTATATCATGTCCCTAGGTTGCTCCTCCTCTAAAATTTGGGTTTCCTCCAAAGGGGAGGGGATCAATTTTTCAATGTATAGTGATATCATCGTTTTCTTGTTTTACATTGAGGAATATTATTTATAATCCAAGTGAACAATGTCCAATACAACCTCAAATTCCACCAAGTATGCTAATGTATGTTCCACCTTTTAGTGAGTGACCTAACAAAATTTTGGTGTTCCTTCTTAATTTCATATATTCATTTAGGGAAAATCACTATTATGTATTCAAAGCAATATGTACACTAGAAAGACATAATCTCATAACCTAGGTTTTACACATAGTCAATGGATTCTAACAACATAATTTTCCTATGGTAGTCCTCCAGAAGGTAAATTTCCTTTTCGAAAGAAATTACATAATAAGTTGGCAAACCTTTCAATCAAAAAGTGACAGAAAGGGAATTATTGAACATGGCCAATAAAATGGAAGGAAATTGTTATATCCTTGAAATATTTCTTATATCTAATAGCTTCTTCTACTTCTAGAATTATGGGGCCCAATATGTTCAATAGAGAGATGCAAAAATAGGAGGAAGAAAACATCCTGACTTGAAGAAGGAACCTTCACACTAATGAGGGAAAACCATATACATAGAGACACATCCCTAGATTAAATAAATTAAAATATCACTTTGAAGTATGATTGACATGTTGAGAAGGAGAGTTGAGTTAGTGACAACTAGGGTAGAACCTAGCTACACAGAAAGTTCGAGTTCAAGAATTCCATTATCATATTATAAAATATAGCTATAAAAACTATTATAATTATTATAAGTTATCGTATGTCTCTATTATTCTTATCTTCCCTTTCCAAAAAAATTCCATTTTTTTATGGATTGTGAAAAAATATAAAGGTGGCGATTAAAAATATCAACCAAATCAAGTGAAAAAATACCTCCATCCCATCCCTCGGCTTTAAAATACATCCCATTATGTTGATTCTCAACATTTCAGTGGTGATGGATGGTGGAGATTGAAGCTAAATAGGAAATTCAATTTTCTCTTTAGCGACATTCTTATTTTGAGGCTTTAATGACATTCAAACCATGTTTAGTGTAGCAAAAATGCACAATTCCTACATTTGTAGACAATACACAGTTCAATTTCAAGGGGGTATTGAACTATTCTCTTTCTGAAAGTATCAACATAAATACGTAGTCTTTTGTTTAAACAATTTAGTTCTCTAACAAACTTAGTTCCAATTGTTTGTGTTTCTTAACTATTAATTGAATTGTCCCTATTTTATGAAATTATCGTACATTTTATTTCACATGCCATCAAAGGACTCTTGGATGTTTTGAAGGGACTAGTTTCAACTATTATTATTTCTATTGGTCAACATAGGTGGTTGAGTCAAATATGTGATTAAGGGAAACTAGGGACACAAATCATGATTAAATAATATCACTAGCAAAAAGGGGATATGAAGTACTACTGAACATTAACTTAATCTTGCAAGTTTTTGTCGATATGATGGTTCTTTGATTTGTGCAAACTTTCATTTGCATATTATTGTTCATGTCCAAAATGTTGATATGGGAATAGTGAATTTTAATATTTTTATTCATGTCCAAACTATTAATATGCAAGTGGCTTATTTGTATTCAGCTGGAAACAAGTATGAATAATTTGTAAAGGAGTACAAATCAAGAGAAATTTCATATCCTCGAACTAGAGGCTGTCATTAAATACGACGGTCATTATGAATGATTTTCTTAGCATTGGGAGTCAGAATAATGTCCCATTTCTTAAAAAAAAATAATGGTCATGGCCCATGGTTCCACTTGCCTATCAATATCATGATCTCAAATTTTAAGCTTTCTAAATATGGAATGATATCTACTTTGATCTTCCTAAATAAGGAATAAAATCTTACAATAGCACTTTTTAATTAACAATGGTGCGCCATAATAAAAGCAACCGACCCAGTGTATCCTGATTAAATAAATGAACCGGTGTTGCAAAACAATATATGCAATGTCTTGGAACATTCACACAAAACCACGCAAAACAAAATATATGTTATATTTGATAGTGGATAGTTATCTTTGCAGGTTTCAATATTGTCAAAACCAGTGTGCTTAGTATACAATGGCACACCGGTGCAACAATATTTTTTTACGCACCACAATATGTTGCTTCTAATTCTTTATTGTATGCCAATATGGTGTGTGATGCAAAACATAGCGCACCAATGGGTTTATGTCTCTTTGGCACACCGCAATTTCATAATTTTTTAAATGGGAAATATAGAACTAGCAACATATATTAGATGACCACATATAAGGATTTAGTGGAAGATATAATTGGGAAAGTGGGCGAGGGACTCAAGTGTATGCCAAAGATATTGAGCGAAGATCGATAATGTCCTCATGATAATTAAATACAAAATGGTGTCACTTCTTATTAAGACAATAATACAGTTAAATGGTGTCTGAAACAAACTTTAATCAAGCATACCAATTAATATTCAAGTGCATTAAATTTTATACAAGAGGTTTCATAAAACCATTTAGAACTATCCAAACACATTTAATGTCGATGATTTCCATTTAAGTTCTCAAGTCTGAGTGATGTAATTACATCATAGATATTAATGATTTTTTTTAGTTGATATTTTTAGGTATGTTACAATAATGTATGTAAAATTGCATGCATCATTGGTACTTCTTCTTTAACATATTAGTCAATTTGTTCAGTAGTATATTTATGTCTTCACCAAGATATGCATCCATGAGCCTATAGAGGTACTAATATTAAAGTTTAATTCTTTTTATTCATAATGACTTTGATATCTTTGAGAGCCCAACCCTAGAAAGTGATTTCTTAAGAGATCTGACTATTGAACACAAATTTGAGCATCATTCCCATCCTTCTCTTCCATCATGTTATGTTCCATGCTATAACTCCCCCCAAATCCTAGGCACTATTATGACCCTCCCTACAGGGTAATGGTGGTCTTGGATGGCCTAGAGTAGAAGTGGATACCATTTAATGTAAAGCAAACTAGGTTCAATATATTGTTATGGCCCACTAAGTTAATAGATAAATGTAATGGGACCTCATTAAAGAAGTTCCACTAGGTGGTTAGGATCTTAGGAGGTTAATATTATGTGGTGATTCTATAAATAAAGATGGATTCCTCCTCATGTGATGTGAAGTATAATATTATATGTTGAGCTTATCTCATTAGGAGATACCCCCCTTGAATATACAACTGAACAAGGTTTGATTCATACTACCAAAAGAATAACATTTCCATAATAATAAAGTTTGATTGTATTGAGAATCTCTTGTCTTGATTTATATTACTAATATCTGTTGTGTATGATCTTATTTTTGTATTGGGTTTATAAGAATTGGTATGTTGAATCAAACAAAACCCTACATAGTAGAAATTTCAATTTTGTAAATTATTACTATTGATCACAATGTATGGTTTATTTATTTTCCTATTTAGATTTTATTGTTGCTTCATTTCTTTTTATATGGTTGCAAAATTGTATGGTTTAAATCCCTCTATTGTTTCACAATTAGGATTTTTCATTTTTAGGGATTTTAAATTTAATGGGTTTGTAGTTTTACATATATGTCATTCGGTATGATGGGACCACTTCTTGGTTTGAACTTGAAATCTAGTCATCCCTCTATGTTTTTTTTTAATTTAAAAAAATCACTTACGCATTTTTCATTGTGTTCGAGTTGCTTAAATGCACTGGGGAATTTATAGTAATAGCGCACTGGTAATGTCGGGCATGTTAATTTTTTTATTTAAAAAGCATGCTTATGCATTGTTCGATGCATTCATGTCTGGTGCCTCGATGCAGTATGGTATGACAAGCCCCGGTATGTTTCATATACTTAAATGCATCGAAATGGCGAACCTTTTTTTTCTAATTATGAAGATATGTAAGTTTTTTGGTATAATATACTTAATAGTTTCTATATTTAATGGTCCAGGTTGTTTATTGATAGAAACTGCATGATAAGTGTTCAATGAACAAAAATTATGGTCGATATGATGGGAGCACATCCAAAGTCGCAAAGAAGACAAGTCCTTTGTAATTTTTGTATAAAAGTAATATGTTTGAATTATTTTATAAATTTAACTAATATGTATTGGTTAGTATGTGATATGCAGATCCAAAAAATGAGGAAGATCAATAAGATTATTTCCAATCTAAGTGTTGAAGAGTGTAAAACCTTGATGAAAAAGTTGCAGAGGGATGAATCAGGTGCATAAAAAAGAAATCAATATGAATTTTTTCTTGAATTTTAAGTAATATTGTAGTTAATAATATTCTATAATATGTTTTAAACTATTTAATTCACATATGTTGACTATTATGCAGGAATTGACAATGGAAATGGACATAATTGCATCATAGGATGAGCTATCTCAATAGCAACGTGCTTCAAAAGTATGAAATCTTTGAATTTTTCTAGTATGTACATCTAATTAATTAATTTAGCATTAAATATTAATTTTCAATTGTTTTATTGTAGAAAAGAAAAAAAAATGGAACCCATTTAACACATAAGACAGGACGACAAGGATAAAAGGGGTCGGATTTACATTCATTTGTATTATCTATTTTAATTTTCATTATTCCTAGAAATGTAGATGCACTCATTACACTTTATTTTCATGTCTGTAGATGGAATCTAGAGAAGAGGAAAACAATTGAGGCAATCAACAAAACATTCATCCAAATAGCGCAAGTCATGCAAGTGGCTCAAGCACTGACATGAGTTCCAACAAAGAAAGATGATATATTTTGGATGTTAATGGCAGTTGTTGTATATTTTGAAATAACTTTCTGTGAAAATCAAACATTTTGTATAATGTACTAGACATAATGTCCTAGTTGAAAGGCAATGGGTTACTATGTAACATTTGCGCGCATGTTGACATTTTCATGATTATTGTGTAATTTATATTGTCCCATTTAGTATGATCAAGGGCCTCTTATGGATATATAATAACATGATTTTTTTTATTCTATTGCATTCTCCAATGTTGTGAAATGTTACATCGGTAAGTAAATATATGGATGATTAAATATTATAATAAATGCAAAAAATTATGATATAACAAATTTGTTGGAAATATTGAGAGGGGGGTGAATCAGTATTGAACACTTTTTACCATTTCAAACATTAGTTATATCATATAAACATTAACCATTAACAATTCCATTCATCATCACATAAACCATACATAGTGCACAAGAGATTTAATGTAGAAACCCAAATGGGAAAAACCACAGAATGTTTTTCTTATATAATAACAAGATTACATTCCTAGGAATCACCAACTTCTAATATTCTCCATCATTGACTGTAAGGAGGCACCAACCCCTTGATTTATAGGAACCAACCTAAAGGAAGATCCAACTTCCTGATTTACCAACACCGACTGGAAGGAGGATCCAAACCCCTAATTTACAGGATCCAACTTGAAGGAAGCTTCAAATCCTTGATTTACTAGCACTGACTGGAAGGAAGCTACAACTCCCTATCCGTTCTCCATCCTGCCACCCTGATATGAATAAGAGAATCAATATATCACTGTCACTTTATCTATCACAACCTATACTTGTATCATTGTCTCTATCAATCTATACATGTATCACTATCTTTGTCAACCCATATCATTTCCTCTGTCAACTTGTCACAATCACTATCTATGTCACAATGGCCCAATCACTCTCGTTGCAACCTGTATCTCTGTCTCTATCAACATGTATCTGTATCTCTATCTTTGTATCTATATCACTATCCCTTTCACAATCATTGTATCTCTATCTCTATGCCACAATCACTAACTATGACACAATGCCACTGCCAATGTCACAATTCCACAATCACTGACTCTGTCACAATGCCACTGTTAATGTCACAAGGCCACAATAACTGTCACGTTGTATCAATATCTGTCACACTATATCAACCTGTACATGCCTCAAATATATATCTAGAAAAAATCATCCATCGATTTCATTTGCATCCTCAAATTTTACATAATGGACATTTTCAAAACATTGAACACTCCAAGAGATGATCCATATGCCAAAACACAACCATGGACTATACCAAGATAGCCACCATGATCTATGCCAAGACCATCATACAATATGCCCAGATAATCACCATGATCTATACCAACCAATAACCAAGATCTATGCCAACAATATGCCAATATAATCACCAAGATCTATGCCAACAATATCCCAAGATAATCACCAAGATCTATGCCAAGATCATCATAAAGTATGCCAAGAGAGAAGCACTAGAGCATGTACAAAATTCATACATTTTTCAAGACAACAATATGGAACCAAAATAAACCATATATCATATCATCACATATACCCTACAACAATATTTCCAATGAGACAAGAATTGTATGACTCCAGTACCATATGCAAAAGTTACACAAGATTTCTTCAACCTTCTTCTCTTGAATTTTCACTATCATTGTCACTGTCACAAACCCTGACTTCCAACAAGTATAAATCCAAACCTGCAATGAATCAAAATATGAAACTTCCACCACATGTTCTTAAAGGTATCTAATACATATCTTCCAAGGGAAACTCTCTGAAACATCCTGAATCAAAACTTATAGTAAAAATTCCAAACTAACCTATTTAAAGATGATTTCTGAGTCATTCAGAAGACTTGAATTTCCGAGATCATATATATGAAACTGTATCTAAACAGGCTCTGAAACTTGAACCATATATTATTAAATATCTGTCATGCATCCTCTCCAGGGGACACAATCATAATTTTTTTGGATCAAAATATATAAAGAAAATTCCAAACTCACCTGTTTGAATATTATTCAAAAACCTTAACTTCCTGAGGTCATATCTCTGAAAATATAGCGAATCATCATATGAAACTTCCATCAAAGGTTCACCAAGATGTATAATTCATCTATTGCTAAGGACACATTCTGAATCATCCTAGAACAAAAGATATAGATAAAATGACAAGATGACCTAAAACAGACTTCACAACAAAACTCCCAAATAGAAATCATAACAAGATTTCATCTTCCACTAGAATTTCAGCCTTGTTCACTTCATCTACCCCTAAAATTCGGTCCTCTACTCCTATATGTGATATCTTCAATTTTTATTTATTGAAAATGAAAAGTTCCATCTCTAATTTATACTCCTCAAGGGGGCTCCAACTCACTTTTGCAAAAACATTTTACTCTTCCTTAAAAAATGATTTCCAATTTTAAGGGGGTCTCAAGGGTTAGTACCCCACTTCAAGGATCCATCATAACACTTCACTAAAACTTCAATATAACCCCATATCTTATCAAAGGGGCCTTATGGATTTTCCACATCATCATACTTGGTTGGCACATCATTTTTCCTTGTGGGGATCCTTTCCACCTCATGTGGTCCAATGGGCCAAAGTACCACAAAGTACGCGGTCATGTGGACCAAACATCATTATTTTGGGGATACTTCAAGCTTCAAACCAACTTGCTTCAGACCAACTTTGGGGACTCTATAGGGCCTTCTCCACCATGGGTTATGTGACCCCAACCACATGGTCATGTGGACCCAATACCACTATTTTAGGGATCTCTTCACAATTCTTTCCAACATTGCTTCAAGTCAACTTTAGGGACTTCCTTACACTTTTCATCATCATGGTTAGGTGACCCACCATCATGGTCATTCGACCCATTATCATGATCATCTGGACCCAACATCATTTTTTTAAGAAATTCTTCACACTTTTTCGAGACACTTTAGGGATTGCTTTACACTCCACATCATCATGGTCATTAGGAGCTTCTCTAGGGGCTTTGCATCACTTGTGTACAACTCAAAGTGTCTTCCTATGAGGGCGATGTGCAACCGCTATTCCATAAGGGAACCACTTTGGAGTTATGTAAATTATGACAATGATTCTCCTCTAAGGGATTCCTTAGGATCATTAGGGTCTTCTCTAGGGGATTCAAGGCTTCATCAAAATTTCCCAGACAATCTATCTCTATTACAACCACATCATCATTATCACCCTGACACCAATGGCAACGCTACAAATCTCTTCACCCTTTTGATGTCAATGACATCATGTTTGACATCAATGACAACTTATTCCAACAAAATTAATCAAAACATCATATCCATATGCAATAATAAAAATTCAAATGAATGCAACTATAAAAATATTTCAATTTCTGATGAATAATGGAATAAAATAAAATAAAATAAAAAATATATATATTCCAGCGCGATGTCAGCAGTCACTTATCAAGATCAAAGGAACACTTTGTTAAGTTTAGCCTAATTTCACAAGCAAGATCACTGAAAGAAACACAATCACAAGATAGACAAAGATTTACCCTGGGAAACCCTCATGGGGTAGAAAACCCAGCAAATCTTTCCTCAATATAGATAATCAACCCAATACAAGATGTAGTCCTCAACAAGAGCTCCTTCTCCTCCTATGCAGACCTCTCTCTCTCCTATGCGCTAATCACAAGTGAGTGAATGAATGAGATAAATGAGGAACATACCTCCTCTATTTATACTCATGTTCTAACTCACTTTTCACCCTAATGGGGCCGACCTCTCCTAAGAGAATCTAAAAACCCCTAAACAGCTAACTCAGGGCCGACCCCACAAGGGAGATCTAATAACCCTAGTTACCACACTTTCTTGGAGGAATAAACATCTCCGAAATAATAAAGTACAAATATAATATTCTTAGAAGTTACAATATTTCAACACTCCCCCTTAACGAGAAGGATATTATAACAACATCTGCAGGAGCAAGGAGTCATCAACTACATGATACATGATACATCTATAAATCATTGGAATATTTATTCATACATCATCAGTAACTCAAACAGTTACTGGAACATCTTCAAGATCTTCAATACCGGAACATCAACATCTTCAGCAATGAGTCTTCATCTTCTGCAGCACTTGAATAGCTACTGCAACATCATCATGATCATCTAGATCAATCCGATCATCAGCAACATCTGGATCATCTCGATCGACAACATCATCTCGATCAATAGCAACATCTGGATCATCTCGATCAACAGCATCATCTTGATCATCTTGATCAATAGCAACATCTCGATCATCTCGATCAACAACAACATCTGGATCATCTTGATCGACAACATCAATTGGATCATCTCGATTGACAGTATCATAGAAGCATACTCTGCAACACACATGATCCAATTACAGGATGATCAATCTTGCTCTCTTTAGGACATAAGTCCAAGGATGATACAATCCTGATCTACTTATAGGATGATCAATCCCTCTAAATTTAAGACACCTCTCATGTCTAGGGACGATACAATCCCGACCATAGTGCCAGTCCTTTTTCATACCAGATGTGACCTAGATTAAATCTAGGATTTATCACCACAGAGCCAATCCAGGATGTGACCTAGATCAGATCTAGGATTTACCACCATAGAGCTAGTCCTTTTTAATATTGGATGTGACCTAGATTAAATCTAGGATTTATCACCATAGAGCCAATCCAGGATGTGACCTAGATCAGATCTAGTATTTACCACCACAGAGCTAGTCCTTTTTCATACTGGATGTGACCTAGATTAAATCTAGGATTTATCATGTACATTTTGAACCAACTGTCCATGGACTATGCAGTCCTATCACGTACATTTTGAACCAACTGTCCAGGGACAATGCAGTCCTATCACGTACATTTTGAACCAACTGTCCAGGGACGATGCAGTCCTATCACGTACATTTTGAACCAAGGGTTCCGGGATGATGCAATCCCCACCACGTCCACTAGGGACTGCTTTCTCGAAGACACATGTCTATGGATCTCTTTTAGGATATGTGTCCAAGGATGATAAAATCCACTTGTCAACTTAGATCAAATCTAAGGACCATTCATCGACCTCATTGTCGGTATCACCAATACAGGTATCCACATCATCGACCACAGTGTCGGTATCACCACTACAGGTATCCACATCATCGATCACAGTGTCAGTATCACCACTATAGGTATCCACATCATCGACCTTACTGTCGATGCAGGCAATCTCATCATCAGCGACCACATCACTCCCCCTTTCAAGGAGGGTCCTTCTGAACTACACCAAGCTTGTCTCGAAAATACTCAAACTTTACTTGAGACAGAGGTTTGGTCAATATATTAGCAACTTGTTCGTCAGTGCTTACATACTCGAGCTTGATGGCTCCTTTCTGCACCATATCCCGTATATAAAAATATCGGATTTCTATGTGCTTTGACTTATCATGGAACACTGGATTCTCTGTCATCTTGATACAACTTTGGTTGTCACACAGAATCACAGTGGGGTCCATATTTAAGTCAAATAATCCTGATAACAATTTTCGAAGCCATACTGCTTCGCAACTAGCAGAGCAAGTAGCAATATATTCCGCTTTAGCCATGCTGAGAGACACACTAGACTACTTCCTGCTAAACCACGAGATCATGGCAGATCCCAGACCATAACATCCTCCTGATGTGCTCTTTTTGTCTGAAGCACTTCCTGCCCAATCAACATCTGTGTAACCACATAATATGAAGTCATGATCTCCAAGATAATATAGACCAAAGTCTATCGTACCCTTTAGGTACCTCATCACATGCTTTGCAGCTATCAGGTGAACTCATCTAGGTTCCATTAGATATTGACTCAAGGTGTTCACATCAAAACATATATCTGGTCTGGTATTTGTCAAATACATTAATGACCCAATAATATGTCTGTACAGAGTCATATCCACTAACTTTGATGAGTCATCAGCTAATAACTTCAAGTTGGAATCCATGGGAGTGGCCATGGATTTACATTCCAACATGTCAAATCTCTTCAATATTTCCACAGCATACTTTCCCTGGTTGAGAAAGATTCCTCTTGGGCCCTGCCATACTTCCACACCTAGGAAGTAGTGCATCAAACTGAGATCTTTCATCTCAAATTATGAAGAGAGCTTCTTCTTGCACTCGATAATCTATTTTTCATTTCCAATCAGAAATAGATCATCCACATACAACAACAATATGACAAGTTCATCATCCATAACTTTGAGATAAAGATTAGGATCAGCTTTATTCTTGGTAAAGCCCAATCTTGTTAAGAAACTGTCAATTCTTCCATACCAATCTCTGGGAGCTTGCTTCAACCCATACAGAGCTTTCTTCAGTTTGAATATGTGGGTTCTTCTATCTTCAACCTCAAATCCTTGTGGTTGTTCTATGTACACTTCCTCCTCGATCACACCATTCAGGAAGGATGTCTTCACATCCATCTGGTGTAATTTCCACTTCATCATGGATGCAAGTGCCATGATGGTCCTAATGGAAGTGTACCTTGCAATTGGTGCAAATGTTTCTTCATAGTCAAGTCCCTCTTTCTGAGAGAATCCTCTGGCTACAAACCTTGCCTTATACTTTTCAATGCTACCATCTGCAGCATGCTTTATCTTGTATAACCATTTGGAGGATACCACACTCTTGTCTTTTGGTTTGGGAACTATATCCCAAACATCATTCTTCATTATTGATTGGTATTCCTCCGTCATTGCCTCCACCCACTCTTTCTTATGAGATGCTTCTTCATAACTAGTGGGTTCTTGATCTACAAGACCACACATCAAGGCCATATAGTTGGAGAAAGTATTTGGTTTCTTTCTTACTCTAGTGGAGCCTTCAGGAGCACCATACTTTTCTTCTCCTAGAATAATGTCTCTTGCCCATGTTGCCTTTCTCTTCTTTTATATGTTCATGACAGGGGGTTCTTGTGGTTCCATCATGTCATGGTCTTCAGGTGTTGTCTCTTCAGGGGTGGGTTCAGCTTCAATAATTCTGGAAGGTGCATCTTCCTCATATACTTCTTCATACTAGCACTTCCTATATCTCTTGAGAGCTACCTCTTCATCAAATGTCACATCCCTACTTATTTCCATATGATGGAATCCTGGGATGTATATTCTGAATGCTTTGGATGTTTCACAATATCCAACAAATATTCCTTTCTTCCCAGAAGGATCTAGCTTGGTCCTCTTTTCTTTTGGAATGTGAATGTATATTGGGCATCCAAATATCTTGAGGTGACTTATCTCAGGCTTCTTTCTTATGAACACTTCTTCTGGGGTATTGAAATCAAGATCACTATGAGATAGTCTATTCTGCACATAGACTATTGTCCCGGCTGCTTCAACCCATAAATACATAGGTAGATCTTGATCATGTATCATTATTTTTAATGCTTCCATAATGGTTCTATTCTTTCTTTCTGCAACACCATTTTGTTGGGGATTATAGGGAGTGGTTAGCTCCCTCTTGATTCCAGCTTCTTTAAAAAAGACTTCAAAATATTTTGAAGTATATTCTCCACCATTGTCTGTCCTGAGTATCTTAATCTTCTTTTCTGAATGGTTTTCTATCAAGGCTTTAAATTCCTTGAATTTTCCAAAGACTTCATCTTTTCCCTTCAGGAAATATATCCAAGTCTTCCTTGAGTAGTCATCAATGAATGTGAGGTAATATTCATACCCACTCAAGGATGTGGATGGCATTGGTCCACATACATCTAAATGAATCAATTCCAAAGTACTCTTAGTCTTTGTTTCACTCTTGGGAAATGGATTCTTGATATTCTTCCCTTTTGTACATCCTTTGCATGTGCCATTATGGTCAATCTTTAGATCTGGTAGTCCTATGACTACCTTGCTCACATGAGGTAGTGCTTTGTATTTAATGTGAGCAAGTCTCCTATGCCATAGCTCACATGGGCTAGTGGCTTCATGAACAAGGGTAGCTTCAGGATGACCCTTGAGTTTGTATAGACCTCCTCCCTCTTTACCAATAACAATTGCATCCTCAATTTATTTTCCTTTGGACCACATGAGTACTTGTCCATCTATGAATGCAACCCTATAACCTTTCTTATCTAAAGTTGAGATAGAAAGTAAGTTATTCTTCAAACCTGGTACATATAGGATTTCCTTCATCTTCAATGGAGTTCCAGAATCAAGCTTGTATCTTGCTTCACCAATTCCCTTGATGGGATATTGATAGTCATCTCCTAGAGATACCTTCTGAGGAGAGGTCTTTTCTTCTAGACTTGAGAGAGTTTTCTTTTTTCCTATCATGTTCTTTGAGGCGCCACTATTAATGAGCCATGTATCTTCTCTAGGTGTTACTGACCCAAAGAGTGCAGAGAATAGAACATATTCCTTTGCATCTTCCTTTTATGTTTTAGTTCTTTTCTTTTGAGGTCTTTCCTCCTCTTCTTCTTCACTATCATCTTCTGCCAAATGTGCTTGATGCCTTTTGTGAAGATTCTTTTTCTTCTTCTTTGAAGGACAATTTCTAGCAATGTGTCCTAGTTTGTGACAACTATAACATTGAACTAAGGAGAGGTCTCTTTCTGAACTTACCCCTCCTTTCATTTTGAATTTGTGAGGAGGATGGGATTCCTTGTGATCATTCTTCTTGGAGTTGAAATTAATCCTTCTTCTTTTGGTGTGGGTGGCCAAAGCTTGGTCATCTTCTTTGAGCAAGGCTTCTCTATTGGAAACCCTAGATTCTTCTTGAATGCAATCCTCCCATACTACATCAAACTTCATACTTTCTTTTCTTGCACACATGGTTTGGATGAATGATTCCCAAGGTCTAGAGAGACCATTGAGAGCTGTCATGACTAGTTCATCTTCATCAAGAGTGTCTCCAATGGCTTCTAGTTGTTCCTTGAACTGGGAGACCCTTGTGAAGTAATCTTGAATAGATTCTCCTTTACTCATTTTGGTACTCTTCAATTGAGTTCTCAAATTCATCTTTCTGTTGATGTTCTTTCCTTCATACATTTTGCCTAGGGCATCATACATTTCCTTTGGAGTCTTCTTGGATGCCACTTGGGGAATCAAGTGGTCTTTGATAGAATCAACAATGATTCTCTTTGCCCTAATGTTGGCTTGGTTTTGCAACCAAGCTTAGTGCTATGGGCACCTGCTAACTAGTAGCGGCAGTTTCAATATTAAGCAAAAACAAATGTAAATCTAAAACTAAAACTAAACTAGCATGTGCATATCATAATAAACTTTTGAATTAAAAAACAAGAACAAGAAATAGAAAAAATAACTTTGTATTGAAAATGGGGGCAAGCAAGTGCTTGCAATAATAATACCTCCAAGTGATGAAGATAGTTGAGAAGCTCCAAGGGTGAGCAGCTCCAAACTCCAAAGGGTCCTTTCTCCAAGGTAGCTACAATGGCCAAAAGCTCAAGGGAGATTTTGACAGCATGAGGATAGGAAGATGGATGGATGTAAAATGAGGAGCCCCTACCACCTTTTTATAGGTTTTGGTGGTGGGGAATACCATTATGGTTTTGTGGCAACCAATGGTATTGACCAACATAGTTTAGGTACCTTTTCCCTCCTTTTTCCTTTTTTGAATATTTTGAATATTTTTATTCCCTTTTTAATATTTTTGGGAATTTTGGACCCTTTTTGAGGGTTTTTTTTTTTATGTTTTTTTAGGAAAAATAATCATTTTGAGTGGGTAAAGGGGTGTATTAAGGTATTTTGGTGACCTTTTGTTGGCTTTAGAGGCTCAGATGGTGGAAAAGTGGACAAATGGGTCATGTGAATAAGGGAATGAGCTAGTGAGCACTTTTTAGGTGTTAACAGATTGCCCCCTGATGTGTGAGGGCAGGAGCTCATCGTATGGCCGATAGACATCATAGTTCTTTTGTCTTTTTTATGGGGTTTGGGGAGGAGAAGAGACCGATTGGAGACTGGATCCACGGCCCTTGGAAGCTGCAAAAAATAAACAATATTACATGGCCTCAATATGAATGAGGAATAATCCTGATAATGGATGAGGCAGGCATACCCATGCTCGTATGAAGACATAACAATTAGTCCCGAGAAGGGGGACCTGAAAAAATACATAAAAAATATGCTGGTACATCATAATGGTCCAGAGGGGACATCACTTTGGGATGTACTCATGATCATAACATGACTGATCTCAATAACTGATACACTGGAATAAAGCAACAACCGTTCTGATGCATTAGAGAGATTTTGAGGTCAAAAAAGGGCCTCCTAAGAGATGTACTACAAAAATATGATATATATTAAAATATTATGAATTTGGAGTTTTATGGGGTAGGTATATATGACAAGTCACCTCTCACACTATTTTCTATGCACAATATAAATAACCATGGTTGAGTTGCTTTTCAAAATTCACTAGAAATAAAATTAATAAAATAAGTCTACATTGATGTGACTAAGATTCATTATAAATTCCCAAAAATTTATTGTCCTTTAGCATTTATTTGTCTTGAACTTGCAAATGAAATTAAATAATAAAAAATATTTTTAAGAGCTATTTTTTAAATTTTATGTTGACTTTTTATATTTAGTACTTTTCTCATGAATTTAATATAATGTAATTTAATTGAGAATTTATTTACATGTAAAATATTAATAATATTATTATATTCCACATTGCATTATTATTATTATTTATTAAATCTATTATTATTCTTTATTAGTTTGACATTATGTTATTAAATATAATGGAGTGAATATATAATTTAAAATTAAAAATATAAAAATGATAATATATTATTTTATAAAAAAATGTGAAAGGACTTTCTTTATGAATTAAGAGTACTTCACTTGAAAATGACAATAATATTATTTTATGAGAAAGTGTGAAAATACATTCATTATAAGTACTTTACTTGAAAATGACAATAATATTATTTTATGAAAAGACTATCATTATGAGTACTTTACTTTATGACTTAAAAGTACTTACACCACTACCTTGGTTAACTATGTGTTTTCATCCACCATAGAAAATTTGACAAATAAGCATTTTTAACTCATGCAATGCCACCTCACCAAGGGGGATGATGTGATCTACTAGAATGTGATTGGTTATTTTTTATAGTACATTTTCTTTGTTTTGAGGCCTTTTTTTGACCTCAAAATTTCTCTAATGAACTGCTGAAACTGGAGGTGTCCAACATCTGTAGGGACTCAATGACTGAGAGTCATCTCTGAGGAGTACATGTACATGTAACTATATACTCGAGGGAGTATAAAACTGGGGTACATCTCAATACTTGTCGCCATGCGCAACCCGGATATCTATAGAAAAAATGTAACTGGTTGTTTCCATAAGTAGACTCTTACATGTGGAAGAGTCAGGAGGTATCCGGGGTCTTCGACTAATAACTTAAAGGACCAATATCTTGTGCGAGTCTCAACGATGCGATCAAGGTGTTGAAGTAGAGCATGTGAGAAACAACCATTTGGAGAGGCACTGAGGACTCTTCTCGAAATGATTCGTAGGCACTCATCATAAATGGTGATGAGTCCAAGACATAGGGACCTCTAGGTCTATCCTCTGGAATAAATTTGGTTGTCGTCGATAGAGGGAGACCAGCAACTAACAAGGCAATGATGTTTCCTTGATAGGAGCGCGAGGTGTAGAATTGAAGTGTGGTAGTACTGATGGTAGGACTGACATACTTGTGGGGATGGGAAGTAACTTGGGTCATATAGTGGGTAGACTCAAACTTCCTTTGTTCAGAGCATGATGACATGGTTGACCTGGCAGCGTAGGGAACTGACTTGTAGGTGTGGGTATCATTGCTTTTAAGGACTGAAGGGTATGTATTGACTCTGGGGGGGAATCAAGCTGATGGGTGCTGTCGAGGGGTTCTCAGGGTGACATACTGCAGAATACTCTGAACAAAGTCGACCAAAATGGGGAAGCTGCCATATGAGTAGACGTGATCTGTTGTGGCACCGAGAAGCACCATTGGGTCCTTCTTCGTAGTTTTAATGAGCTCCAAGAAGGTATAAAAGTGTGCTCTGAAATGGTACTGTCCTGTGGATTTTGTGAGCCCAGGACTGTTCGTGCTCATTGGTGCTTTCATTTTTAAGGAGTCTGAAAACGATAAGAAGACTCTGCAGTGGTTATGATTACTGTCCTGTTGGTTTTACGAGCCCAGGATGGTGATTGCTCGTGGTCGCTTTCATGTTTAGAGAGTCTGAAAGCGGTAAGTGGACTCCATTGGTGTTCTTTTTTGTAAGTTAGTCTCCAAGGCCCGAAAAAGCATAAAATGATGCAAATGGAGAACTCTTCTAGCCGATGTGACTAGAGTATTCCTTTTTTGTAATTAGTCTACAAGGTCCGGAAAAGGGGTAAACTTATACCAGGTAGACGCCCTTTCAGATACGTTTAGCGAGCATGAAAGGAAGCAAGGTTGCTCGGCGATCTTTTCATTGTTTAGGAGTCAGAAAAGAGCTTAACAGAAACTCCCTAAGTGCCTTTTTCGTAAAAGGGATTGCTCGGCCCGAAAAAGGAGTAAAATTATACCGAACAAAGAGGGGCTGATGAGAGTGAGGAAAGGTCTCAAGCGTCATCATGAGTGCGGAAAAATGAATCCGGTGACATAAAGGTTGTCAAAAAGGGGCAACGACCAATGTGGCACACAAACCGAGGTGATGAGTGACATTAAAAAATGCCTGAAAAATATGGAGGTGAGAGTGAGAAATGATCTCAAGCGTCATCACGAGCGCGGAAAACTGAATCCGGCGATATAAGGCATGTCAAAAACGGACGACGGCCGATGTGGCACGCAAACCCATGCGACAAGGGGGCATGGAAAAATGCCCTAAAAATCTGGGCATGAGAGCGAGAAATGATCTCAAGCATCATCATGAGCACGGAAAACTGAATCCGGCGATATAAGGTTCATCAAAAACGGACGCCGACCGATGTGGCATGCAAACCGAGGCGGCGAGGGGACATGAAAAAATGGCCTAAAAATATGGGCGTGAGAGCGAGAAATGATCTCAAGCATCATCACGAGCGCGGAAAACTGAATCCGGCGATATAAGACTTGTCAAAAACGGACGACGACCGATGTGGCATGCAAACCAAGGCGACGAGGGTGTCTAAGAAATGGTCAAAAAATGGACCTGATGAAAACAGTAAATGGAAAGAACTATCATGAAGTTCTCGCTGTGCTGATTCCAACGGTTTGAGAAACGGACGTTGTATGACACCGGAATGGTTGTTTGAAAAATGGTGGAATTTCTATAAATAGGGCATGGGGCCCATATGACGTGTCATTGTTACGTGCGAGTTTGGCAGAGCAGTCAGAGCTCTTCCTTGATTTCTGGGAGATTTGACCGTTGGTTTTCGATTCCGCGAGTTTCAGGTAACCCTATTTTCCTTAGCCTTTTCAATTATGTCTTTTTTGTTTAGCGGTGGGCCCCCGAAGGCCGCGAAATTGCATGTTGGCCTTCCAATGTGGAATATCGCGGGTTTCGGGTCTTTTTCCGCGATGGACATTGTGGGTTTGAGGCTGACAGTCGCGATGTTCATCGCGACTGTTAGGTTGGAACCCGCGATGTCCATCGCGAGTATGGGGGAGACAGTCGCGATGTTCATCGCGACTGTCTAGCTCGTACCCGCGATGTTCATCGCGGGTTCTGTTATGGAAGCCGCGATGATCATCGCGGGTTTTGATGGAAAACCCGCGATGGCACTTCTGGAAAAAAAAATTCTGGTGCTAAAAATTTCTTCTGTTTTTGGCAGGATGTTGAGGAGACCATTGACTTCATGGCGAGAGCGGGAGATAGACGAGGATCTGATGGAGAGGATTCGGACTGATCAGGGGGTCCGGCAGATTCTGGCGGTGAGTGGGCTCTTAAAGTTCGCTCAGATTCCACCAATGCGTTCAGTAAGACCGTTACTGAACAAGTTGGTGAGCTGGTGGGTACCTGCAGAGGGTGTTTTTGTTGTTGGAGGTGAGAGGTTGGAGATCACCCTCACAGATGTTTATTTCCTTACTGGGTTGCATCGCTTAGGGGAGGTGGGGGATCTTCTGCCGAGGATCCCGGCAGGTGTTGACATGGAGGATCTCTTGGAGACGTTCTGTGTCCCTGGGTCTATTTTGCAGAACAACGCGCTGAGTCCGAGATCTCTGCGAGAGTGGGACATGAGGGTTGTCGAGGCATGTGTACTGCGGGTGCTGGGTGCCGCGGCGCCACATCGTTTGTTAGGGGGACAAACGATGATGGTGGATTCTGTGTTGAGGGGGACCTATTACACGTGGGGTCAGATGTTTCTAGCTGGTGTCCGGAGAGATCTGGACAAGGCCAGTCGGGAGGGGGGAGAGTTCTGTTATGCCTCCTTTATGTGTTCTTTTTTCTTCGAGCGGGTACCGACTTTGTGACCACGGGTGCCCATTCGTGATGGTTTGGTGAGTGAGCCGCGCATGGTGCGGTGGGGCAGATGATGCCTCGTGGAGGTGGTGGTGTCCGAGGGTTCTTCTCGCAGGAGATGTATGAGCAGTGGGAGCAGATGCCCCTGGTGATTGAGGACTATCCATACGCTGGTATGGATTATCGAGGAGATCTTGAGATGCCGCGAGCCCAGGGACAGGCCTGGGGTTTAGATGGTACGTTTTGTTCTCTACTATATCATGTGTTTGTAGATTTATTGGCTATGATTATAGTTAGATATGTATATGATGGTTTACTTGCATTGTGCAGATATTGGTCCTGTACCACCGGCTGACTATGTGGCTCGCAGGGGACGGGCGATGGTGGTTGCCCCCCCTCGCGCAGCGGTACCGCCTCCACTTGGTCGAGGATTTGGGGCTCATGGCCGAGGGGTTGGCCCTCGGGACGATGCTGTCGATGGTGTCCGAGAGACACTGGGTATGATTGTAGCAGGTTTCTCAGAGGATGGGTGGAGAGATCTGGATCGGGACATCGTCGAGCGATGTTTCGAGGTGCCTCGTGAGTGGCGCTCAATGTTGTTGAGAGCGACGGTGATGGTGGCCAAGTTGAGGGATAGGGATCGGCGGGATCAGGCAGGGCCGACGGAGGGCAGGATTCGTTTACGGGATGATCCAGTGGGGCCGGCGGAGAGGCGAGTCCAGGCTCGACATGATCCGGCGGGACCAGCGGAGGAGGCGCCAGAGGAGCCCAGGGACCGTGATGACTAGATGATATGTACTTGCCCCCAAATGCTGATGAGCATATGGGGAAGCACCTTTTTGTACAGCTGATGTGGGTGCTGAGGGCACTTCTGACATGTATTGACTTGTACGGTGATGTGTATATATATATATATTTGATGTTGGTATATAGTCGTGTATGCACATGGATGCATTTGTTGTCTTTTTGTTAGCCCGTGGAGGCATGTTCGATTTTTTGTATGCCCGTGGAGGCACATGTTATGCACGTGGATGCAATATTTTGATTTTTTGTATATGCCCGTGGAGGCACATGTTATGCACGTGGATGCACATTTTGTTTTGGTATATTCCCGTGGAGGCACATGTTATGCACGTGGATGCATTTTCTTTATAGATGATTTGATTGGTGTGCCAATCAAGTACATTGTTGGGCATATGGTTTGCGACACTATTGAGGTTTCTTGGGACATGTGTGAATGAAATGGATTCAAACTGTCGAATCATTTGTTTAGTGCGCAAAAATTTTCTGAACAGGCAGGGATCGCGTACCTGGTAATCATTGTTGAGCTGGGAAACAAGAAGTTGTGAGTCCAGGAAAACGTTAAGGTGACGTATGCTCAATTGGAGAGATGCGGCCAAGAGACCGGTCACGGCGTCGTATTCAGCTTGGTTGTTGGTGGCAGCACCTAAACACACTCCGTCGATGTGGATCAACTCATGTGAAGGGGAATATATTACCCAAGCTGCGGAGGCCAGATTGAAGGACCAACGGCTTGCACCATCAGCGAAACCGACGTAGCAGAGTGGAACATGTGTGTGAACGGGATCAGTGGAAGGGGCCGAACGGACAGAAGGGTATCCAGCGGAGATCGTATAAATGGCGGGGTCAAGGCCAGGCATTTCGGTATCTGACCAAGTAAAGACATCAATGAATTCTTGGAACAGTTTTTTGTATTCTCCAATTTCATGCTCACTGTGGGAGGCTCCTAACGTAATGATATGAAGGGCACCAGGTGGTTCAGAGATGTTGATGTGGATGACGGGAGAAATATTGGCCACGTTATTTTCCTGAGAGGCATCAGGAGCAGTAGGAGCCTCGAGAATCTCTTCATCATTGTGGAAGCTGTGAGTGGTCAAGTCAGTTGACGAGGTTTGGGTAGTCGAAGAGATCATATAAATGGTGTTAATCTCTCCGGATGAGGATGATACGGGAGGGAAGATCTCCTCAATTGTGGAGGGTGCCGTATCAAGGTCCAAATTATTCATCTCGTAGAGAGCTGCTCTGTAATATGGGATGTCAGGACAGTGATGTGAGTAGTGGCCGTAAATACCGCATATCGCACAAGGGTGGTTGGTACGCAGTGATTTGTCACGAGGCATGGGGTTTGAGTCGATTTTGACAACCGGGATGTTGGGGTCGTCATCAAGCATTTGCATGTGTTCCTGTAATGCAGGTAACTGTGGACACTGATGGGTTGGATGGCCTAACTCATCACACAACGAGCATTTTGGAGGAGCACGGAATACGGGGGGAGGTTTAACTGCCTTGGGTGGGGGTACCGCAGTGTATGGTTGTGGGCCTCTGCCCCCAGTGGGCCTGATGAGAGGAGGGGGATTCGTAGATGACGAAGGAGTAGTGATACCGGGAGGTGGTTGAGTAGAAGTGACAATGGGTTGCACCGGTTGCAGGATGACATTTGGTGTCGGTGGGGGCACGGGAGGTGAAATATACCACACGGGTAATCCCAATGTTAACCCGGGGAGACTGAGGGTAGCCATAACCGGAGCGCTTACTACGCTCGAGGGAGGGAATAGAAAGGGGATTGTGTGGATGGGTGTAACCCCAATGTGACTAGGGACCAATGGTGGTTTAGGTAACAAGGGTGGCTGATTGTTGGGTGTTTGTGTATTGTGGGAAAGAGTACAGAGGTCAGCGACGTGGGTCTCCGGTGACGGTGGTGGAATCGATTGGAATGTAGAAGTCATCGGCACATCGGAGTAAAGTCCGGGTCCCACTGAGGAAACAAACGATGTAGTTGCACCACAAACAGGTTGTTCAACCATGGGGAGAACATTTTCAGGAGTGGCGGGGGCCTTGGGATCGTAATAGGTAAGTTGGTCGACCTTGACCACGCGTCCCTCCTGGGGGAACATCATGGTATGGAAAATGGATGATGCAATCGCCCGCATGGCATACATGTAGCTACGACCAAGTAAGAGGTTATAATCGAATTGGGCATTGATGACCTCAATGTCAATGAGCACGGTTTTACCCGCCGGCTGGACGGGGACATTAGCTAAGAGACCTTGGGGTTGAGCCGAACGGCCGTCGTAGGCTCGTAACGCAGTGGTGGACTGCTGGAGAGTAGGGGATCCCAACTTCTGCCAAACGAATGTGGACATAATGCATGTAGAGGCACCCTCATCGATAATGCACCGATGGATGACAAGATTCTGAACGGAAACGAAAACTTGGAACGCTAGAGTAGAAGGTAAGCGTGGTTCGGATTGGTCCGAATCGAATGTCATCAGTTGTGAATCATTGGGGTCAATGGCACCAATGGCAGAGAGCAAAGTCTTGCGCTGTGAAGGACAGTTTTTCAAGACTTCTAAAGCATACATGGCTGCAGGAGACTGGGCTAAGTCGTCTACGATGTTGTAATTCGACGCAGCACGAGCATTGGGATTATTGTTGATGCGACGAAGTGGGAAGCGAGGTGCTTTAGAAGCACCATCGAGTGGAGCCGAAGGTATACGTAATGTCTGATCTGTGGGATGGACGTTAGTGTTCTTGTCGGCGGGAGGGGCTTCAGGGGTGGAGCCATATTGGTTCCGGCGGGTTTGGAGGTTGGCATCTGTGGATGACATCATCAACAAGTGGTGGGTATCTGAATCGAACATGGGTTGATCAGGAGCGGCATAAGAGATTTGTTGTGGTGGCGCGTTGCCCTGAGGGGGAGCTAACGGCTGAGTGTTCACTATGCCTTGGGTTGGAAAGGGGTTTTGCAGCACCAAAGGTTGATGTTGAGGTGGTGGAGGGTTGGGTGGCGGCTGAGGAGCCGCTTGTCCTTGACGATGGGCATTGTCAGTCCAGAGTTGCCGAGCTCGCTCCAAATGTGGGAAAGCATGTGTGTAATGGCCATAGACCCCGCAAATAGAACAAGGATGGTTTATTCTGAGGTTATTGTTTTTGGGCTGCCTGGGATTACGATCCGGATTTTGGTTGGGAGGAGCAGCGTTGTTATTTTGCGGAGGATTGGGAGGTGGAGGACCTTGATGTTGTTGTTGGTTGTTTCCGCGGTTACGTCCTCTTCCACGGTTTGGTTTCCCACCCTGGTTGCATTGGTTGTTTTGGTGCTGGGGCTGGTTGTGTTGTGTGTACACTTGCCCTTGAGCAGTGGGAGGATTTTGGTTTGCCGCAGGTGCGGGAGCAGGTTGCGGTGCGTAATAAGCTGGCGGGGCTGGAGGTGGTCCAGTTACCTGCTGGGGTTGTTGATAACCCTGAGCTATTGGAGGTGTTGGGCTAGCTGTCGCAGCTTGCTGTGGGTAATACAGTGGTTGAGGTGCGGCTGGGGGGGTGTATGCGGGTGGTGCATGACCAAAACACTGAGGTGGACATGAAGGTTCGTGGATATGGTGGTGATGTGCCATGGGAGCATATGAATTGGTTGCTCCAGATTGAGATGTAGCCTGCGAAAGGTCGGGGCCCTGGCTAGGATGTGCAATGGAAAAGGGTTGGGGATGTGAGGCCATACGACCAATGATGCCATCTGCGGCATGGGATGCCCCCGGCGCATCGTGTTGGG
The DNA here is from genome assembly GCA_027924585.1 of Larix kaempferi. Taxonomy (NCBI): domain Eukaryota; kingdom Viridiplantae; phylum Streptophyta; class Pinopsida; order Pinales; family Pinaceae; genus Larix; species Larix kaempferi. The sequence continues at coordinate 18,602,053 of BSBM01000123.1, read as the reverse complement.
ATGACTCGCCCCGAGGGGCGTCTGGTATAATGGTATACAGATAACCCGATTGGGCGTAAATGAGGTCAAACTGTTGAGCTTTAAGGATGGCCTCTTCTTTAGATTGGGGTCGTTCGGATGCGACATCCTTGGCAATGAGAGGGAGAAGGGACTTTAGGAACCAATATAAGAAGATGCGGTCGTCTAACTTGATTTTGTAGAGGCTTCGGCGTCGACGCCACTCATGAATGTGGTCAATGATGTGGGTGGCCGTGTTCTGTCTGCAAGATAGTAGGATCTCGACTCCCGCGTCATAGCGGACGGGTAACTGGAAGAACTGCAGGAAAGTCGAGGCAAGGGAGGTAAAGGTGGCATGGGTCCCATGGGGCTGCTCGATATACCACTTAGCTGCAGAGCCAGTGAAAGTGCACTGTAATAGACGAAGGCAGATAGAGTCGTCCACTATGGAGTTGGAGGAACACCATAGATGGAAGGACATGATATGGTTCTGGGGGTCCTCTCCTGCCTTTCCCTCAAACTTAGGGATGTCGGAGGGGAGTTTGGTGGGCATGTGAGGCCAGGCAGGGTCGTGTCTGATAGGATCATTGGTTAACCTGGCTAAGTCTGGTAAGTTCAGACTCGCCATGTATGGTAAGCTAGCAGATGGATGTGGCGTGGTGACTGGGACATGACTAGTCATGGTGGTATGATGTAGGGGTCCAGTAGCGCCTAAGGGTATGCTAGGTATTGAAGGTATGTGTCCTCCAATAGTTGTGGTCTGGTATGGGCCAGCGTTTCCAAGTGCAACATGGGTTACACCAGGGTTAGGAATAGTAGTAGGGATTCCTGGGATATGGGTTGTGGAAATGAGAGGGGGTGTGACCCCTATGTTGGGCATACCTGTAATAGGAGGTGGTCCTGTGTTGGGCATTCCTAAAAATGGAGTGTCCCCCATATTAGGCATACCCAGGGGGGTGGTTGTTGCCATTGATGGCACCGCAGTAGCAGGGTCTGTGGATGTATCACCTATGGTGCTAGTAAAAAGTGGGTCGAATTGTGTCCCAACCATGAGGTTGGTTGGTAATAACTCGGTAGGGTTTTCGGATTCTGCCTCAAAATCAGATGTGGAGTGAGGCGTGTCAGAATCGGATGACTATCTGTTCGACCGACGATGTGTCGAGTCAAGGGATAAGGCTCGACGTCGGTGACGTGGAGAGCAAAGTAGACTGAACTCTGGGAGTTCGCCCTGAAGACGACAAGAGCGTCTAAAATTCTCAATGGTGAGAAATAAGTTTTTTTTGTAAAAATCTTCTGTGTAAAATGGTAATGTATAAAAAACTCAAAACCCTAATGCAACCAAGGGTGCAAGAAGGGGAGTGAAAATGAAGGCTCTCAGGCCAAAAAAATCAACCTCAAAAAGCAATTATTATAGCAGCTGTGTTATAATAAGTGGAGGAATGCAAAAAATGGTCAGAGTACCAACATGCAAACAGCTTCTAGAAAAAAGAGGTGCTATTAGACCAAAGGTGGATTGTATCATGCAAACCCCTAACTAAAAGTATTGTGAATCAACAAACGATATTCTCTGCAAGGTGATGAAATCCAAGTCAGACAATATTGAGTGTTGAATCAACGGCTAGATATCCCCCTACCAGGAGGGACACCGGGTAATCAATCCTAAAGAATGGCAACTAGGATACTCCGTTCATGACACGTCCAGAAAAGGTAAATCTACCGTTTGGTCCTTTTACCGCAATACCCCCATACAGGGATATCCCGAGAACTGCGAATGGTAGCCCTTCGGTTACTGAATGGATTTCGGTATTCCACTCAGGCTTCCGGAACCATCCTCGCGACTTCAACCCTCCTAGGGGAGAGGCCTTCCGATAAACTGGTTATGACCGTGCCAAAAAATACTAGGAGATTTTGGTTCCCTAATGGACAACAACTATGTCTCAAATGTAATAACTGAGGGGTGTTATTGGAACACCTATCCCCTCAATACTACCTAGCTACAAAGTTCTTTTAAGTGTTCCCCAAGTGGGGTTAAAAGTGGGTTGAAGTTAGGGTAAATTTTAAGGCTCAGTTTAAATTATGTGTTTGAGTGGGTGCACGTGTGGTATTTTAAACTGAAATTGAAAAAGTAAATGCTTTGCAGAAAATATTAAAAAAACAAAGGATCTTTTGAAATAGAAAAGCAAATAATTTGACTTCTTCAATAAATGGAAATTAAATGCTTTGCAAAAACTATTAAAAAAAAAAAGGATATTTTGAAATAGGAAAGCAAATAATATGACTTCTTCAATAAATGGAAATTAAATGCTTTGCAAAAACTATTCAAAAAACAAAGGATCTTTTGAAATAGGAAAGCAAATAATATGACTTCTTCAAGAAATAAATGGATTTCTTTTAAAAGTTGTTATGGGCAAAATATGAAGGAAGTAAACAATAAATTTTTTTTAATCTAGATAAAATGCAAAATAAATCCTTCTTTCAATTTCTGAAAATTTTTAAAAAGACTTTTTCAAAGGTGCATTCTAAATAGTAAAATTTTTCTAAGGCTGTAAAAAATGCAGGAATTTTTGAATACTGTAAAATAGCTAAGTGGGCAGGTAATACAGCAAAAAATTAATTTTTTAAATGGATTGGCCGAATGGAAAAAATTGCATCGTGGGTTTTGACAGAACAGCCGCGATGGACCGCGCGGGTTTCTGTCGCACAGTCGCGATGGGCAGCACGGGTTTCAGCCGCGATGGACCGCGCGGGATTTCGTCACAAAGCCGCGGTGAGCCGCGTGGAAAAGAGCCACGCAGTCACGATGAACCACATGACTGTTGGGCAAAAAGCCACGAGGAGAAAGCCATACGCCGACGCCGAAAAACGAACCCGAAAATGACGATTTCGGGCTGTTAATGGCAATGAAATGGGCCAAGATCTAGAACAACAATGGATCTGTTGTCTAGGGTGGCAGATCTATGAATTAAACTAACTAATATTATCAAAAACTAAGATCTAAAGCAAAAGTGAGATCTAAAAATTCGAAAGCAGCGGAGTCGCCAAAAACTATTGGCTTGGTTTTGCAACCAAGCTTAGTGCTATGGGCACCTGCTAACTAGTAGCAGCAGTTTCAATATTAAGCAAAAACAAATGTAAATCTAAAACTAAAATTAAACTAGCATGTGCATATCATAATAAACTTTTGAATTAAAAAACAAGAACAAGAAATAGAAAAAATAACTTTGTATTGAAAATGGGGGCAAGCAAGTGCTTGCAATAATAATACCTCCAAGTGATGAAGATAGTTGAGAAGCTCCAAGGGTGAGCAGCTCCAAACTCCAAAGGGTCCTTTCTCCAAGGTAGCTACAATGGCCAAAAGCTCAAGGGAGATTTTGGCAGCATGAGGATAGGAAGATGGATGGATGTAAAATGAGGAGCCCCTACCACCTTTTTATAGGTTTTGGTGGTGGGGAATACCATTATGGTTTTGTGGAAACCAATGGTATTGACCAACATAGTTTAGGTACCTTTTCTCTCCTTTTTTCTTTTTTGAATATTTTGAATATTTTTATTCCCTTTTTAATATTTTTGGGAATTTTGGACCCTTTTTGAGGGTTTTTTATGCTTTTTTAGGAAAAATAATCATTTTGAGTGCGAAAAGGGGTGTATTAAGGTCTTTCGGTGACCTTTTGTTGGCTTTAAAGGCTCAGATGGTGGAAAAGTGGACAAATGGGTCATGTGAATAAGGGAATGAGCTAGTGAGCACTTTTTAGGTGTTAACACCTAATCAATTCCTTCTTATACTTCTCTTTGGCTTCATCTTCTTCAGGTTCTGCAACCTCATCCTTGATATATTGGGAAAGATCATTCTCTTCAAGAATGAGACCAATTCTCTATTTCCATGCCCGTAAATTCTCTATACCCTTTAGCTTGTCTTCAAGCTTAGTGTTTGGAGCCATCTTATCCAGGAGGTCACAGAGATTGAAGTTTCTCAAAAGATAGAATAATACTGACCAGGAGATGAGCTTGATTGATTTGAGATTTTTGGTGTACTCTTCTTCTGGAAACTTCAACTTTTCACCTTCCGGATCTGCAACAGAATTTCTGGTTTTCTGCTCTTCACTTTTCTGGTTTCCTGGTGCACAGGTTCGCAGCTTTTTTGGTTCACTGGTGCACAAGTGCGCACCTTTTCTGGTTTTCTGGTCCAAACCCTAAACTAGGGTTTGAATTTCCCGGAGTTCTACCCACTTAAAAAGTTTGATCTAGGGCTCAAAACTTTTATTTTAAGGAGAGCTATCCAGCCATGCAATCAAATTCCAAAAATTTCAACTTGTGTAGAAACCCTAATTTTCACCGGAGGAGGAGAGAGAGGTATTTTCACCTTGTGAAAGATGTCCTATTCAGGCTAGATCTGATACCATGTTAAGTTTAGCCTAATTTCACAAGCAAGATCACTGAAAGAAACACAATCGCAAGATGGACAAAGATTTACCTCTGGAAACCCTCATGGGGTAGAAAACCCAGCAAAGCTTTCCTCAATATAGATAATCAACCCAATACAAGATGTAGTCTGCAACAAGAGCTCCTTCTCCTCCTATGTAGACCTCTCTCTCTCCTATGCGCCAATCACAAGTGAGTGAATGAATGAGATCAATGAGGAACACACTTCCTCTATTTATACTCATGTTCTAATTGAATTTTCACCCTAATGGGGCTGACCTCTCCTAAGAGAGTCTAATAACCCCTAAACAGCTAACTCAGGGCCGACCCCACAAGGGAGATCTAATAACCTTAGTTACCACACTTTCTCGGAGGAATAAACATCTCCATATATACAATAGGGTCTCCACGGAGGAATGGAACATCTCCGAAATAATAAAGTACAAATATAATATTCTTAGAAGTTACAATATTTCAACACACCTTGCTTTAAGAACAATATCATCAACGTAGAGAAGAATGATTATGACTATTCCTGCTAGAGCCATGCCAGTGCAACCTGCTTCTTCTATATATTTTTTTATATCTTTTTTTTAGTTTTTGGTAAATATTAATAGATTGTAATTTGATAAAGTATTTTATAACATAATCACACACACACACTCACAAGGGGCGTAGAATAGATGGTGAATGGGTGTACTGTTAAGGCACTCCTTGTATTATGTTACTAGTTCGAAACTCCGTCAGTATTATATATATATATATATATATATATATATATATATATATATATATATATATTCAAGGGAAAAGTTTATAATTATTATTGTAATCTACTACCATGTTTAAATTCGGTATTTTTAAACCAAGAAGTCGTTGTCATTTGGGAGTATTTATTTTGTTAATTTTTTTTTAGTTTTTTATTTAGCTTTAGTCCAATATAGATGGAAGGAAATTTAATAGCTCAATTTATATAAAGAAATCACACACACACACACACACACACACACACACACACACACACACACACACACACACACACACACACATACATATATATATTGTAACTAGGGGAATCGACAAGTGGAGACTGGGCTGGTACTTGTGTGACACAGGGTCCAGGGATCCAATCACGCTACCACTATACCCCTAGGTGCCCCACAATCGCCTGCGAGCATGGGACACAGGTTAGCCTGGGTATGATTTGAACCCGTGACCTCTGTTTACAACATGTGACTTCATATCAAGCAAATCGCCAATAAGCCACACCCGTGCGGGCACAAATATTTATTTTAAATTTATTATTATTATATTTTATGTTTTTATTTGGTTTTCAAACATTTTGATCGGAAAAGTTTATAATTATTATTATTATCAAATGCAATGTTTAAATAGGATTTTTTAAAACTAAGTAGTCATCATTTGGAAGTGTTTGTTTCTACTATTTTAGATTTTTATTTAGATAAATAGGAATTTTTAAAACTAAGTAGTCATCATTTGGAAGTGTTTCTTTTCTACTATTTTTAAATTTTTATTTAGATTTTGGCAACTATGGATGGAAGGGAATTAGATACTATATTTTATAAAATCATATATATATATAAGAGTGGCTTTGGTATGAATATAATGGTCATATATTTATATATGTATGGGGTGATAAGCCATATTTAAAAAAAAAACAGTTATCATTATTATAACATTAATATAATATTGATATGCATGACTATTATTACAATATAGATGTTAATAATATTACATAAGTATTTTGTCTTAGATGTTTTGTTCCTAAACATGGGTAGAGAACATTGATTTTGATAAAATAGTCAATCATTTCATAACTTATGCTTGATTAGTAACATTGATGATATGATGCGATATAATTTAAATCAATATAAACTAAATGAAATCATTCTAGAACTCTTTTATCACAAGAGTATTGATTCAATCTTATTTGTTTGTAATGCCCTCCTCTGACTTTGAATTTAGAACTATTGAGGGCACTTATTTGAATGTGATTGGGTTGAATAAATGAAAATGACTACTTTTATTATTCCATAGATATGAATAAATGTTGTTTTTTGAATGCTTTTATTATTCCATAGATGTGAATAAATGTTGCTTCTGAATTTCAATAAATGGATAGAATGAATGATGAATAAATTTTATCAAATGATGAGAAATTGATAAATTTGAATAAATTTGACTTTGAATAAAGTCCATAATTTTTTTGATTAAGATTATGGCCGAAAATGAATAAAGCATGTTAAGTTATTATATTGTGTAGCGCTATTGATGCATGCGTTGAGTGTCCAGTGATAGCTATAATGATTTCCCAACTGACTCTCAAGTAGAAGTAAGTGGGTCATAGAGAATAGAAAACACAATCGAGAGCATGAAGACAAACAATCAACTCTCTCTAGCAATCCATGCATGAGTTGAAAGCCTTGCTAGCTTTGCTCTGGTGGCATGTGATGTATAGGTAGGCCATAACGATTTGGTCACATACGAGGAAGTTGGGGGACCGTGTGAAATAAGAACGAACATATTCCTCAGCTGCTATTCGTCTCACATAGGATGTAGAAGGATGATTTGAGGTAACGATTCCTAAATCACTACATCATGCTCCCCACACAAAGAAATGAACAATAATGATTCTTTGAAGGACACGTAGAAGTGGCACCTTGGAAATCAAGTGAATTGGAAATGTATAGGAACAATAATGATTATTTAGAGGACACATAGAAGTGCCATCTTGGCAATCTAGTGAATTGGAAATGTATGCATTGAATTAGCATAGAGGATTTTGCATCTAGTTTATTTCCGTAAAAGAAAAGAAAATGTTTAGCATGAAGACTATGGAAGGGTGTGTGCATGAAATTAATAAAAGAGAATAAATAGATATAAAATAATTAGAATATGAGCAAATGAAGAGTCCTAGTGAGTCTAGGAGTTATTATTTAGTGGACTTAAGTTAAAAGGCACATGCATGTCCACAATTAGGGGAATGGGGAAATGGGATAAAGGAACATCTAAGAGTAATAAGAGGAACTCATATGCACCTTCATGAGAAGGTGGACACATGGAGGGTGAATAATAGAAAATATAAAATTAGATAAAAGTCTAATATTGCATGTAGTTGACAATTGTTGCAAAGAAATTTCCTATTCAAGGAAGATAGCATGAAAGGGAAAGGACCCCTATGCACCCTATTGTTGGATGTTTGTAATGACAAAATTAGGAGCTAGTGTGCCTATGTTGAGCTTGGTTAAGTTAATGCTTAAGGGATTGGAAGATCTCAAGCAAGGCTTACATTCCTTGTTAGTGTGTGTGTTCTCTACGGCCCCTTATGGCTTGGGGGACCAGAAGGAAGAAGAGTACTTCTAGTGTGGTAGGGTGGTTATCCGGGGAGTCAGTTGGATTTTCGGCAAGATTCAATTGGACTTGGAGTTGTGTTGACTTTGGTAACTTCGACAATTGCACCATATATTATTGTTAGTAATTCAATGCTGCAATTTATATTGAAGTATGGTGAATGGTGTGAGTTGAATTTACATCCCATGTGTTAAATAGTGGTTTTAGCTGGGTCCCTAGGAGGGTCATTATATTTCGTATTGAAGAAAGGCTCAACTCTAGGATGTGTGCCCGCATTAGTTGATGTCGTATATTGTCAATGTGGTTTATGGTTTCCTTAATTTTCATTGTTTTGGTTTATGTTTTCCTTGGTTTTTTTGGTAATAGATTTGTTTCAAAATGGGTTTAAAAAGAGTTGAAATTACCATATAAATATGATATATAGACCTATAGTGAACTTGTTGGAAAGTAAGTAAGATTAATCTGTTTAAAGTTCGATCTGCTACATAGATATGCATTTAACTGTGTTTAAAAAGGTTAGGAAAATTAATTATGCATTGGAATTGTTGGAATACAACAAGGTTTTAATCGTGACATAGATCTGTCTTTAAGGATTTAAGGATTTGACGCAACCATACAGTTAATTCTAGTATTTAACTCTGTTTAAAAGTTGTCCTCGGATGCAATCAATTTATGGTACAAATGTATATCTAGATATGTTTGTAAATCTATTACCAATTATTATATCGTGAGGTCCCGCTAGTGTGCTTCTCACCTCTATGTTTATTGTAGATATGTTGCTAAATTAATGCAGATTGTTATTATCATTAGATTCACCCAACATGTTACCAGGATCCAAGATTGTTAGAGATCTATTGATTAAATATTACTACATATTAATTTGCGATAGATCCTCTAAGATGCTTATCGAAAGATTCACCCAACATGTTACCAGGATCCAAGATTGTTAGAGATCTATTGATTAAATATTACTACAGATTGATTTGCGATAGATCCTCTGAATCAAGGTATGGCCAACATTACAATCATTACATAATCAAAGTTGGCTCCCAAGGAGCAAGTGTCACAAAGCAAGATTTGAACCCGGATGGAAAAGACAACAACATTCCTCCCAACCACCCTATCTACACTCAATTGACAAAATAAAGTGTTATATATATATGAGAAAGAGAATGATAACGTTTTACAGAATTATGTACATTCCCAAATTTTGTGTCAAAAGGTATTGAATATATAAATATATCGATGCGTGTCATATTAAAGGATTGTCCATATATGAATCGAAAAGTTATGGAAATGATGGTTGCATTATGTGGGCTTGATTATTAAATGTTCCGGTTTTAAATATAAATGCATCGTGAACGGATGGGAAATTAAATACTAAATTCTAATTATAGGGCAGGTTATGTTTTAATAATTAGGTCTTAATCGATTATAATGTATTATGCATTCACATAAAGGCATTGCGTTGTGAATGTCACTTAATTAGATTTCATTATGGATAATGCACGGAAGCATATATGAGATGTATAATGTTGTTATGGGAAAAGTTATGTGATGAGACGCTTAGGAAGTGAAGAGTATCGTGGAGAAGAAATGTAATCGAGCTGCTATGTGAATGAATTATATATATATATATATATATATAACCAACGGTGAAAAAAGAAGTTGAATGTGGTATATTTAATATATTTATGGGTTGATTATGAGTTGTCTTATGTATAGAAAATGTACTTGGTAGATTGTTCCAAGATTATGTGTTGTGGATGTAAATTGTAATTTACATCAAGTCTAGGCTTATAGGTTTATAAGTGTGAATATGTGAAATGTTGGTAAGACATGTCCCTCTCGCATAATAAAATGAACATGGTACGGGGTTGGTGGAAGCTAATGTTGGCTACTTATGATGTGTTAGTCGTAATGGATTTTTAGAAAAACAGAAATCTGAACGTCAAAAAGAAATATTAGAGCTACCTACACAATTTTTTGGAATATGGTGCAAGAAGATGAAACGTAGACAATTGGATTACCTTCCGGAATATATAAATATTATTTATGGAAATTAAGTATAACTCCCAAAAAATGGGGTTCTCCTAAGGTTGGTATGTTATTTTTTTAAGAAAACATAATGAATATGTTTGCGTTAGCCCCTTGGTTCAGTATTCAAATGGTGGATTTTTGTTAAAAAAATTATATACAGTCGTAGATAACAGGCCGTTCTAGTGCGGCGCTATTTTTCCATATTTATTTATGTTAATTTTAATTTTTTTTTCATTAAGGAAGTCAACCCATCCCTAAAATGACTAGGCCGAGCGTTAGTCCCCGATATCATGGTCTTAACATAATCAATCAACATTGTTTTTTTTAGGATGTAGGTTTTTGTGTGTACTTGTGCGGGTTCTTTTCTGTTTTCAAAATAGGTGAGCCAATAAAAAATTATAGACGAAAGAAATAACCTACTTTTTGTGTAAGATTAACGTTAGTGCAATTGAAATTAACTAAAAAATAGGAACAAATAATAGATTTAATAAAAAATTACATATTCGGAATCTCCACACATAGTTCTACAAGTGTGTGCAATTTCATTAGCAGTGGACTAGTGTAGCATACGCAGAATCATGCTCGAAACAGAAGAAGTTATAGAATAAGATGTATTTTGTTATAAGATGTATTTTTTTATAGTATTATATGTATTTTGGCAACCCAAACCTAAAACCATAGCAGCCAAGTCATCCACCACATTGGTGGGAAACGAATTACCTGCCAAAACTTACAAATTAAAATGGCGCGTGCGTGTTGATTTAAATAGCGCGTACGCGCTAAACGAATTACCCACCAAAACTTAAAAATTAAAATGGCGCGTGCGCGTTGATTTAAATAGCACGTACACACTAATAGCGTGCACGCGCCATTTACATTACCTTGAATTTATTTTAATTAAGTTTAAAATTTGTCAATGTGATTATATAATTTTATAAATTATATATTTTTTAATAATTAGTAATGTTTTAAATTGAATTAAATTAAATTTATATATAGTTTTTTATTATTAAGAAAATAATATAATTTTATAAATTATAAAAAAATAAAAAAATTTAAGTGAATTAAGTTTAGTTTAAGTGGTTTGAAGGAATGATTATTATTCTCTTCAGCTATTTAGTAAAATCGGACCAAACCATAGCCCAAGCACATATGCATCCATACAAAAATCTTATTGAATGGATGAAGATGATGATGATGAAGATGATGATGATGATGTTGATGATGAAGATGATGATGATGATGATGATTAGGAAGAGGGTGATGGCGATGATGATGATGATGGATATGATGATGATGATGATGTCCAATATGATGATGAGGAAGTGGGTGATAACGATGATGATCATCATCATCATCATATTCGTCATCATCAACATCATCATCTTCATCTTCATCATCATCATCATCTTCATCATCATCTTCATCATCATCATCATTATCAATGATGATGATGAGGAAGATGATGATGATGATGAAGATCATCATCGTCATCATTATCAATGATGACGATGAAGAAGATGATGATGACATTGATAATGATGACGATGATGATCTTCATCATCATCATCATCATTGATAATGATGACGATGAAGAAGATGATGATGATGATGATTTTGATGGTGAAGATGATGGCCACGATGATGATGAGGAGGAAGAAGAAGATGGGGATGATGACGATGATGTTGATGATGAGAATAAGGATGATGTTGATGATGCTGATGATGACAAAGATGATTATGATGAGGAGGAGGATAAGGATGATGATGATGATCATATTCGTCATCATCAGCATCAGCATCATCATCTTCATCTTCGTACTCATATTCATCATCATCCATCATCATCATCATCATAATCATCATCTTCGTCATCATGATGAAGAAGATGATGACGACGAAGATGATAATGATGATGTTGATGATGATGATGATGATGATGTTGACGATGATGATGACAAATATGATGATGATGATGTTGACGATGATGATGACGATTGAAAATGATGATGATGACGAAGAAGAAGATGATGATGATGATGATGATGACAATGATGATGATGTTGATGATGATGATGAGGAACAGGGTGATGATGACGATGATGATGATGATGGAGATTATGATGATGATGATGATGATGATGATGATGAAGATGATGATGATGTTGATGATGAAGATGATGATGATGATGATGGGGATGAGGATGAGGATGAGGATGAGGAAGTGGGTGATAATGATGATGATCATCATCATCATCATATTTGTCATCATCAACATCATCATCTTCATCTTCGTACTCATCTGCATCATCATCATCATCATTGATAATGATGATGATGACGAAGATGATGATGATGATGTCATCATTGCTAATGATGATGATGACAAAGATGATGATGATGATGATGATGGTGATGACAAAAATGATGGATGATGATGAAGATGATGATGACGACATTGATGATGATGATGACGATGATGATGATGTTCATGATGAAGATGATGGCCAAGATGATGATGATGATGAGGATGAGGATGGGGATGATGACAAGGAAGTGGGTGATAAAAATGATGATGATGATGGAGATGATGATGATGATGATGACGATGATGACGATGATGTGGATGATGATGATGATGCTGATGATGACGAAGATGATTATGATGATGATGATGATGATGATGATATTCGTCATCATCAACATCATCATCTTCATCTTCGTACTCATCTTCATCATCACCATCATCTTCATCATCATCTTCGTCATCATCATCATTATCAATGATGATGATGAAGAAGATGATGATGACGAAGATGATGATGATGAAGAAGATGATGATGACGAAGATGATGATGATGACGAAGATGTTGATGAAGATGATGGATGATGATGAAGATGAGTACGAAGATGAAGATGATGATGTTGATGATGAAGAATATGATCATCTTCATATTCATCATCATCCATAATCATCATCATCATCATCATCATCTTCGTCATCATCGTCATTATCAATGACGATGATGACAAAGATGATGGTGATGTTGACGATGATGATGATGACGAAGAAGAATAAGAAGAAGATGATGATGATGATGATGATGATGAGGAACAGGGTGATGATGATGATGATGATGTGTCATGTAACCACCCATCCATCCAAGGCAAGGGAGGGAACATGATGCCAATCTCTGGGGATTTCACATAAACTCAGTCCTTTCATTAGATTCATAGCCATAAAACCAATGTGTGCAGATGCAAATCAAACATATATGTACAGCGGAATAAGAAAATCACCCACACCATCTTTCATATGCATTCAACATATCAATAATAAACATAAAATTAAAACATTGCAGAAGTAAAATGCACATAGAGAACACTTATCTTCATTTGTGCAGTTGCCCCCAAACAACTAGCTATGTTGCTGCAACGTTCCACCCAACCATAGGCCAGTTGTGTTCATAGATCTCTCAACACAAATGCCACCCCCGAGCTGGGCATGATTCTTACAAGGAAAAGGGGACATCCCAGCTCATTCACAACCAAAGTAATAGAAACCCATCTCAACCCCAACCTTCTTTTACACACAGCAAATCCAACTGGGCATGGATACCCATTTTCAACAATGGAATTTTACAAATAAGATGGCCATGGAATTTCCCAAATCGTGGGCACACCAAAAACGAAATGGCAATTGGGAATCAACCCTGGGAGAGCAAAATCGTTTCCAGAAAACGTTTATGGGCATTCAAGGGACAAATACGGCCAACATAAACCCCAAAATTGTGGCTCCCTTCCTCCCATCCATTGTGCAATACAAAAACGAGTTCCCAGGCATGGAAAATGGTGAAAAACGTGATGGGTAAAGCCCAGCTAGCTCAGACTACATGAGAGGGAAAAGGCCATGGGTTTTCCCCAAATCATGGCTCACCAAACGAACTGTAAAAAGGGAAAATCATCCCTAGGGAGAAACCCAATTTCTTCCACAGGTTATGGGCGTTTCGAATGGCCAAAACGGCCTCCCTGAAACCCCAAAACGATCCATTCTCTTCACCATTGGTAAACCAAACAAAAACGCCCTCTTCCCAACTGAAACACAAGAGAAATACAAGAAAACATGGAGGAAAAACGCCCAGGCAGCTCCAAAAACGTGAGAGAGGCAAAACTGGTTGATGGGTAATGGCTTGGGAGGCAAATTCATGGCTCTTTTCTTGCTAAGGAATCCAAACACATTTTTCCATGTTGGTGGCTTGCCCATACTCTAAATTCACTGCCATAGCTCTCCACTCCCAAGGCATTAATTACCTCAACCAACTTTTGGAAGAAATGAATGATTGGGTACAAAAGTCAACATGGGTAGTTGAGTGTTTGAAGGGTTATCTCATTGACACTTGGATTTACTTGATTGGCTCAAGGGTTTGAATGTTTTCCCTCCCAATCCCTTGTAAGATCATGCCCCCATCTCTTGTTGCATTGCATAGCTAGTTGTGGGTATTTTATTAAAATGCATATTTACATGATATTCACAATTCCATTGTGCCTGGCTAGCACGTAAACCGTATGCATCAATAAATTGATGGCGGGGCCTTGTCTTTAATCTCCTCACCATGAATTTATAACAATATTACATCATTTACAATTTTAATGCAATAAGGTCAAGACGGGGACGTGACATTCCCCTCCCCTTGGAATAACACCGTCCTCGGTGTTCCAACACTTCGGAATATATACCCACTTTACACATGCCTCAAAATTCACAACTGGGGGCAGGTCTGTCCTGCGTTTCATCTCTTGAATTTGAGCTCTTAGGATCAAGTCCTTTGGCTTCCTCAAGCTGCTCCTGATGGCTTTGATCTTCCATCTCTACAGGTGGGCATTGCTCCACAATAATCCCTTCCTTTAATTCACCTTCCCATTGATCTACAAGTCTGGAATTTTCATGGTTGCCATCTTTCTTGTTGTCCTGACAACTACTTGAGGAATATTTTCAGCCAAAACCAATGGCTTTCACTATCTCACATGTGAGATTCATCATGGAAATTCCTGTCAGGACAAGCATAACACAATATTAAAATTAGTCAATTAATTGCTTAATTGACATGGAACGTCCATGCTTTATCCACGAGACTTCCACACATTTCATGCTTTCCCAACATACACATGAACTCGTTCATGTTCATCCTTTCACAGGGAAATAACTATTTCAGCATTCACAATTCATTTCAAGCAATAAACACAATCAACTTCCAGTCACAACATGCATTCAACAATCCTTTGTTTCCGAAATGCATGAATCAAAAATGAAAGAGAAGAGTAAGAGTTTCCCCCCCTTAGTCTTGTTCCAATCTGGAGCCACACCATCACTGTGGTTTCATGCTCCTTAGCCTCTTTCACTTCAGCGTGAATGCTTGACTTGCCCGTTCTTGGCTATGACATTTAGTGTCTAAGGTCTGTTTAAGGATTTTCAACATGGGAGTCCTTCCCATTGTTTCCTACAAGACCTCTGGCTTCTAGGACCCACACATGTCCACTAGTGCCATCTTTCATTACTGCTCATACTGAGCTCTTTAGGATAGCCACATGTTCACATGCATCCTCCATATGCTTTCATAGTTCTTGCTTCCAGCAATACCTACACTCAAACATTGAATCAATTCACATGTTTAGTTTATTTTCATAGGGTTTATCTCTAAATAAGAGTTTGAGAAATCATAATAAATCATATACACATGTATATTCATAAGCAAGAAGCTGCAAGATAACCAAATACTTATCTGCATTGGATGTCTTCACTTTATTCCACAGGCTCCTTCTTCGCTTTATAAGTCTTGGATTGCCCGTGGATGCAATAATGAATGTTGGGCCAGCACACAGGCTACTCCAAAACCATTCGAATAGGCAATGCCCAGCTAGTACACCGACTGGGTTTCATCAATCATCTCATTTAGCAATATGCTAGGCCAGTGCTCCGACTGGTTTTATTGCTCCACAACATCAAGTGGTTAATGCCCCCTCCAACTATTCTCTGAATTTATCGAGCATCAGTTACTCTCTATATTTACCAAGAATTTATAGTGCACAACCAGTTACTCTCTAGTTTTCCCAAGAATTTATAGTGCACAACCAGTTACTCTCTGGTTTTACCAAGAATTTATAGTTCTTTCAGGGTCCGTGCTTCCTGCAATGACCAAGGTTTCCAACAAAGAAACAATAGTGTATCAGCTTAGCTGTTAAAAGACTTATACCTGAAATTTTCATTGTTCCAAACAAGAAAATAAATGAAATGAATACTTATCTGTATTATGCATTTTCCTTGCTACTCCATAGGTTTCCTTCTCTACTTTACAAGCCTTGGATCACCTGTGGGGTGGATGCTTGACCAGCACACATGTTGCTTCCACAACATCATCCAAATAGGCAATGCCAAGCCAGTACGTTGATTGGGTTTATCAGGCATCCCAAAAATTAGTATGCTAAGCCAGTACGCTGACTAGGTTTATCAAGCATTTCAAAATCAGTATGCTAAGCCAGTATGTCGACTGGGTTTATCAAGCATACAACGACCATTTCCAAGCCAGTTCTCCGACTGGGTTTGTCAGGAAATAATACCCTTCACCAATACCTCCACAACATGCAAATAGCCAATGCCAAGCCAGTACACTGACTGGGTTTGTCAGGCATCCAACAACCATTCACCACAATATCCACACAACCAATGCCAAGCCAGTACACCGACTGGGTTTATCAGGCAATAAGAACAACATAATATGATTACGTGGCTCCTTCTCTTATGCAAACCAGTGGTTCCCTCCAGGAACTCCATAGGTGACTTACTTGACTGCAGGCTAGCATGGCCCCACAATACCCTACTCACACTACACAAGGATGATGCCCCTTTTCTACTACACAGCTCCTCAGGCCCATCCATCTCTTCTAGTGTCCTTAAGTGTGACATAGAAAGGTTACCACTGCCCATACAATCCTCTCGAGAACCCTTCTTAACTTTGCCTCTTACGTGCAACACCGGAGTGCATCTGTGTAAGCTGCTAGCACAAGAAGGATAAGCAGGCTCATCAGTATTGTTGTTCTAAAATTGTAATTATATTTCATAACATTCACTATCAAGTATTGAAACACCAGGAATGCATCCATTCCCTTAGGGTGTAATTAATATTGAAAACCCTAACATAACCCAGCACCCGAAAGGTATGCATCCCTTTCTGAGGTGAGTCATGTAGGCTCTAATCATACTCATGCGGTCTGAAATAATACTGAAATAATAAAACATGATCTGCATATTAAATCTAATAACCAGACATGTATATCTTTAGTTAGGGTTACAGAATACTCATTCGTTTCATAGATGCAGCTTTTCTTTTTATTTGTGAAGAATGGGGGCTCCCTTCTCTGAGCCAACAGTCCTTCGGTTAGCCACCCCAATATTTTCATGTTCCATAACCCACACATGACTTCTCGGCGTAATTTTACTGTCTCACTCACATGATTTACCAACATGTAGTTCGGTTGAGACATTATCAATATGGCGTTTGACCCGAAACCCATTTCCCAAGCGTGGGATCATCCCCATCTAGTTTGGCTTCTGCAGGCCATCACACATGGTCTTCCTGCAATGTGTCATCCTGGCACACTTAATCCAAATAGTCAGCAACATTTAACAATAAACTTCAAATATGATTGTTCCATAACCGATCAATAGCATTAATAATTAATTCAACATGAATTTACAATTCAGTCTTCTACAGAAATTGATTTGCTTAGCAATGAGGCTATCCTCATATTGTTTGGCTCTCATAAGTGGTATCACTATGTCCATTATGGTTTTACCCTCGCTACCATACATGAACATCCACCTACAACGTGTCCTCCTAACACAATTTTTATATACACTAGACAGTGATTAGCAATTATAAGCAATTCTCAAATCTAAAATCTACAAATCTGTTTTCCTACAGAAATTAGATTTGCAACATGAGATTATTCTCATAAATTTAGACCATAAAATTTTCAGATTTGTTTCATGCATAAGTTACAACCATGAGAACCTTCTCATAACCCTTGGCCTTTATACATGGTAGATCTCGGTATTCACTATGGACTTATCCTCATTGCCATATGCAAGACTTTTCTACCTGAAATCTGAAACTTCAATCAGCCAAACACGTTGTGAGTATCTTATGCATATAATCCTTTCATTGCTACAACAGTCACTGAGGTGATCTCAGAATTATAACACTCAATAATTCAAACACCTTCAGCTGTTAACATTTGAAATGCAATGAAATATATATATATGTGTGTGTGTGTGTGTGTGTGTGTGTGTGTGTATCATAACCATGCATTCACACAATGCATCTCAACATGTGCACCCGCACTTATGCATGCACATTCACAACTTTTACATAATATTTTTATGTACATTAACATATTATGGCCTAACCATGCCTATCTCATATGGCATACACTACCACAACAGGACCATAAGTCCTCACTTGCTTTGGTTGTTAAATTCACAACCAGAATACACAAATGGCATGATATAATTTCATATGAATGCATTGAGATTTCTAAGCAATCAAGGGTGTAAGGATCACTGCCTTCACTTACCCACACCTCACCACACTCGGTAGGTTAGAATTCCCATTCGGACAATCAATACCGCATGCAAATAATTCAACATAGTTTAAACATAGTGAAGGTATCTCACCAAATCCTCTTTCAACATTCATGCAATTAAGCACAATTAACAATTACCTGCACGGCTGATATTAACATCACTTGATGTTACCTAATCAGTTGGCCTCTTACCAAGGCTACTTAGTCCTTTTTTCCAACATCATGATCACAGACTTGTTGCACCATCCTCTCTTCATAAGGTTGTTGGTCACGTGCAACAACGCCATCAACTTCTTTAGCCATGCTTTGATTGTATTTTGTCCTACAACCAATACAGACACAACTAATTATTAGAAACCACAATCATTATCTTAAATGGCTCATTGCATATGTAAAACCTCACTATTTTACCAATATGCAATATCATATACACACAAAAACATTTTCACATGCACTGTGCAATGTTTATTGTTATGCCATCTAGTGCATATTCATCTATGTAATCTCTTGCAGTTTTAACATTCTTATGCCATAGTTTATATGCATGACAATTTCATATTTATAAATACGATAGCAAAACAGGGGTTAAGGAATTCTCCCTTTCCAATCCCTCATCGTAGTATGGAATCCCTCTTCCATATCATAGTTGGTCCGATTTCCTTCCAGTCATGCAATTCTGAAAATTGCCCATATTGACAACAAATTCTCTTTTGTCAAAACAGCCGCTGGCACTCTTCTGTACCAAATATCTATGCTATATGCGGACCTCATTCAAATTCTGGTCATGCATCCCTGTTCTCCTCTGGATAATATTTCCAACGCCTATCCTCGTGCTCCATTCCAACCTAGGACATGGAATTTACATTCTTCCAAAAATGCAAACTTTGCCCAAATTTCTGCACTTTTACACGGCTGTAATTTGTTCTGAAATGCCAACTTCAGCTACTTGTAGAAGTAAATGTAGGAAGAATCATGAAAACTTATCTACTGAGCGAAGGTAGTCCATATAACAAGGAACACTCAGCAACCTTCGGATCCTGGTTCCGATGCACCAATCAACTTCTATAAAATTTGGGGTTTGGCTACTTTTCACTTTTCACTTTTTCTCCAAAATCTCAAAATTTGGCCAAAAATGGCTATCTCCCAAACTATGCATTTCTGGAAAATCTTCATCTAACGGAAACTGTCCTTATTAATGAGAAGATGAAATGTCTAGTTTAGTAAAAATTTTGATTCCAACATCTAGGGCCACTTTTACTGTCCACAAGCTTTTCAAAATCCCGAAAAAGTGACCTGGAACAGTGCTTTTTGGCCTTCTTGCTCACCCCGACTCCACGTCCTTTGGATTTCGGCTCCAAGATTCCAAACTTAACACTATTACTGCTTCATGGCCGCGCCATATCAATTTTAGCTCAAACCGACCTTTCTCAAGCCTCGGGACACCGTCTTACAAAAGTCACTATTCTCCATTTTCTGTCAAATTGGAGCATACTGGGTTCGGGACCCTCTCTGGTTCTTTCATGGCCTTCGTTAATGGCCTCCGAAACCCACAGGATTCATCCCATTTTGAGCCCGATTGCTCCTTCTATCCAAAAATCAAGTGTTTGGCTCTATACTTTTTTTTTTTGGCTCCTCCCTCTACGACCGTCGTAGGATTTAACCTTAACTCCCCCGTCACGGCGCAGGTTTTATCCTTAAAATTGCTGTCCTTGGTGCTATATCTAACCCTAAAATCAACGCCATAGCGCAGGTTTAACTTTAACTTCTGCGCCCGTTTCGCCAATACTGGCCTTATCTTCGTCGCCCGCAAGCCTCCGTTGCACAAATTTTAAGGCTAAAATTGCCACCCGCGTCGCAAGTTTTATCATTACTTTCACTGCGCGCCTCGCAGTTTTAGTGTTAGAATTGCCGCCAGCGCCGTGCGGGTCTTACCATTAACTTTGCCATCAGCGCCGTGCAAATATTACCATTAACTTTGCCGCCAGCGCTGCGCAAAAATTTAAAAAAAGACACTTAGAAATTTTTTTGAATCTCTCTTCCCTTTCAGCGCAACATTTATGCTAATTTTAGTGCCGCGCGCGCAGAGTTATGCTTAACTCTGCCGCCGCGCCCGTGGCGCAAAATTAAAAAAAGACACTTCGAAAATTTTTCAAATTTTCAAAAACAGTCAGAATTTTTTTTTTTTTTGAAATATTTTCCTTCTTTTTTATGTTTAGTGTTGGGCAGGATGCATACTTACCTTTGAACCTGTGATAGGTAGCCCATGAAGGCCCAATGCTGCAACCAGCAGCTCTGATACCATCTGTCACATACCCACCCATCCATCCAAAGCAAGGTAGGGAACATGATGCTAATCTCTGGGGCTTTCACATAAACTCAGTCCATTCATTAGACTCATAGCCATAAAACCAATGTGTGCAGATGCAAATCAAACATATATGCACAGCGGAATAAGAACATCACCCACACACAGCTTTCATATGCATTCAACATATCAATAATAAACATAAAATTAAAACATTGCAGAAGTAAAATGCACATAGA
This sequence comes from Larix kaempferi, assembly GCA_027924585.1. Classification (NCBI taxonomy): domain Eukaryota; kingdom Viridiplantae; phylum Streptophyta; class Pinopsida; order Pinales; family Pinaceae; genus Larix; species Larix kaempferi. The sequence continues at coordinate 18,581,041 of BSBM01000123.1, read as the reverse complement.
GAACACTTATCTTCATTTGTGCAGTTGCCCCCAAACAACTAGCTATGTTGTTGCAACGTTCCACCCAACCATAGGCCAGTTGTGTTCATAGATCTCTCAACACAACTACCACCCCCGAGCTGGGCATGATTCTTACAAGAAAAAGGGGACATCCCAGCTCATTCACAGCCAAAGTAATAGAAACCCATCTCAACCCTAACCTTCTTTTACACACAACAAATCCAACTGGGCATGGATACCCATTTTCAGCAATGGGATTTTACAAATAAGATGGCCATGTAATTTCCCAAATCGTGGGCACACCAAAAACGAAATGGCAATTGGGAATCAACCCTGGGAGAGCAAAATCGTTTCCAGAAAACGTTTCTGGGCATTCAAGGGACAAAAGCGGCCTCCATAAACCCCAAAATCGTGGCTCCCTTCCTCCCATCCATTGTGCAATACAAAAACGAGTTCCTAGGCATGGAAAATGTAGGAAAATGGTGAAAAACATGATGGGTAAAGCCCAGCTAGCTTAGACTGCGTGAGAGGGCAAAGGCCATGGGTTTTCCCCAAATCGTGGCTCACCAAACGAACTGTAAAAAGGGAAAATCATCCCCAGGGAGAAACCCAATTTCTTCCACAGGTTATGGGCGTTTCCAATGGCCAAAACGACCTCCCTGAAACCCCAAAACGATCCGTTCTCTTCACCATTGGTAAACCAAACAAAAACGCCCTCTTCCTAACTGAAACACAAGAGAAATACAGGAAAACATGGAGGAAAAACGCCCAGGCAACTCCAAAAACATGAGAGAGGCAAAACTGGTTGATGGGTAATGGCTTGGGAGGCAAATTCATGGCTCTTTTCTTGCTAAGGAAGCCAAACACATTTTTCCATGTTGGTGGCTTGCCCATACTCTAAATTGACTGCCATACCTCTCCACTCCCAAGGAATTAATTACCTCAACCAACTTTTGGAAGAAATGAATGATTGGGTACAAAAGTCAACATCGGTAGTTGAGTGTTTGATGGGTTATCTCATTGACACTTGGCTTTACTTGATTGGCTCAAGGGTTTGAATGTTTTCCCTCCCAATCCCTTGTAAGATCATGCCCCCATCTCTTGTTGCATTGCATAAGCTAGTTGTGGGTATTTTATTAAAATGCATATTTACATCATATTCACAATTCCGCTATGCCTAGCTAGCACGTAAACCGTATGCATCAATAAATCGATGGCGGGGCCTTGGCCTTGAGCTCCTCACCACGACTTTATAACAATATTACATTATTTACAATTTTAATGCAATAGGGTCAAGACGGGGACGTGAGATGATGATGGAGATGATGATGATGATGATGATGATGATGTTGATGATGAAGATGATGACCAAGATGATGATGATGAGGATGAGGATGATGATGAGCAAGTGGGTGATAACGATGATGATCATCATCATATTCGTCATCATCAACATCATCATATTCATCTTCGTACTCATATTGATAATGATGATGATGACGAAGATGATGATGATGATGTCATCATTTATAATGATGATGATGATGATGATGATGATGATGGATGATGATGAAGTTGATGATGATGACGATGATGATGATGTTGATGATGAAGATGATGGCCAAGATGATGATGATGAGGATGAGGATGGGGATGATGATGAGGAATTGGGTGATAACAATGATGATGATGATGGATATGATGATGACGACGACGATGATGAGGATGATGAGGATGATGATGATGAAGATGATGATGATGATGCTGATGATGATGAAGATGATGATGATGATGAGGATGAGGATGAGGATGATCATATTCGTCATCATCATCATCATCATCTTCGTCATCATCACCATTATCAATGATGATGATGAAGAAGATGATGATGACGAAGATGATGTTGATGATGTTGATGACGATGATGACGATGATGATGATGATGTTGATGATGAAGATGATGACCAAGATGATGATGATGTTGATGATGAAGATGATGACCAAGATGATGATGAGGATGAGGATGAGGATGAGGATGATGATGAGGAAGTGGGTGATAATGATGATGATGATGATGATGATGGAGATGATGATGATGATGAGGATTATGACGATGATGAGGATGATGATGATGATGATGATGTCGATTATGACAAAGATGATTATGATGATGAGGAGGAGGAGGAGGAGGATGATCATATTTGTCATCATCAACATCATCATTTTGATCTTCGTACTCATCTTCTTCATCATCATCATCAACGATGATGATGACGAAGATGATGATGATGACGAAGATGATGATGATGATGAAGATGATGATGATTGATGATGATGACGAAGATGATGATGATGATGATGATGATGATGAAGATGATGGATGATGATGATGTCGATGATGACGAAGTTGATTATGAAGATGATGACCAAGATGATGACCAAGATGAGGAGGAGGAGGAGGAGGATGATCATATTCGTCATCATCAACATCATCATCTTCATCTTCGTACTCATCTTCATCATCATCCATCATCTTCATCATCATCATCATCTTCTTCATCATCATCATTGATAATGATGATGATGACAAAGATGATGATGATGATGATGATGAAGATGATGGATGATGATGATGCCAATGATGACGATGTTGATGATGAATATGATGATGAATATGATGACCAAGATGATTATGAGGAGGAGGAGGAGGATGAGGATGAGGAGGAGGAGGAGGAGGAGGAGGAGGATGAGGAAGTGGGTGATAACGATGATGATGATGATGGTGAGAATGATGACGATGATGAGGATGATTATAATGATGCTGACGATGACAAAGATGATTATGATGAGGAGGAGGAGGAGGAGGTTCCTTGTAGAGCGATAGTGTCATGGATTCTATGTGTTATTGATGACACATGAGGTCTAGAATTTTCAATTAAGGCCCAGGTGGAATTCAATTGAGCTCAATATGCTTCAATAAGATCTCGAGGAACCTATTTTCATTCTTCGATGATGTTCAATGCTTTTCAACATATCCACGGTCTTGCATGGTAGGCTGAGGATGCATTTCATGGCATTTGATCTTGTCAAAATGAAATTCAAATTGCCTCTTTGATGAGTCCTCCTCTACAAGACTTCATTTATTGCATGAATGTCACAGACTCACAAAAACTTTAAACAACACTCAATGGCATGCAACTACAAATAATGGCATGCAACTATAACCACAAACCAAGCAGAGGTTGATTTTATGCATTGATATAGAGAGGTGGCAGTAGGCACACAATATGGAGAAACAATGAGTTAGAAAAAACATTTGGACCAAAGTACCACAATGGTTATTAATCAAATTTAAAAAAACAATTTTTGGCTCAGGAATTGTCTTCAATTTGATGGGTGGCATGATCATGATCATGTAACCTCCCTCCATCCTTCCAAACATATGTGGTTTATCACCACGTTTCTCTTCGACCTTCGCCATCAAAATATGTATAAAAATAACATGTCTTTACATCCTCTTCCATTTAAATCCTCATCGTATAGTCATAAATAAGGATTACTATGCATGCACATCCTCACCTTACAATATAAATTGGGTCAAGGCGCATAGACAACCATAAATGATCAAATGTGTCAAGATGCAAAGAGTAATCCCTTCAAATAAAAATTAAGACCCACCCATCAAACTTCATCACCGAGTCCAATTTATGCAAATATTTTTGAAGTGGGGGAAGGTTTGGCATTAAATGGTGTAAACGTTGCGGAATAAATGGTGTAAATGTTATACAGGGGTGCATGCATATGTTTTAGCGCGTGCGTGCTGCTGAAGTGTACGTGCTAAAAAAATGCATGCGCGAGTTTAAGCACGTATGCGCATCCCTGTTACTAGTTAAAAAAATAGAGTTCTCTGTTTCCCAGGAATTCTACCAAAAACATGGGTTTCATTTCTTCGGCGGGTTTCAAGCTCTTACAAGTTTCTTATTGGCTCACACTCATTGATATTTTGGACACTCTTTGATCTATTGGATACCCAATCACCCTTGGAATCTAACAAACATCTTCAGTGGTCTTGGAATCTAGTGGATTCATTCAAGTTGCCAGTTTCCATTGCAAGTGGAGATCATTTCTATAGAGGTATGGTGAATTGTAAATAAGTATTTTCATTCACAAGATTTGAGATGAGCCCATGCCTTTTTTTTATTATCATATGCCCACAACAATATCCATGCATAGACAACAATGAATTTGACAAGACGATTTCCCAAGTTCACGTCTAAAAAAACTCATATGAACACTGGACAAGATGAAGTATGCAACCTCCTCATTGTGTAATTAGTTCCCAAGTTAATTTTTTTCTTTTCACCTCATATTATGCTAGCAAAAAATACTACACACTCACTAAACATTACTAAAAATATCACTTCAACTCATCCACAAAACCTCAACTCTCTCATTTCTTATTCAATACCATTGTATGGAATGAGGATATTTGTAAGTATATGCACCTTTCCTTTCTCTATGAATCCAAATATGATAATATTCATCCATATTTACCATCCTTACAATATCCCCTCACCTTTAATAATGATTTTTTTTCCAAAAACCAAGACTTTCCCACTTCATGCTCTATTCAACATGATCATTGTTGGTATAGTCCCTAGTTCCCCACTCTCCAAGACCTCCCCACCCTAGATATTGCACATTGAAAGGTCAAATTATATCCCCCCTAATCACCCTTCCCAAGACCATGATCCTTGTTATAAACCTTTGCATCCTCCTTAAGGTTTTGCACAATACAAGGTATACATTCATTCTATTGTGATGCATTGTTGAATTCAACCATGGGTATTTTAAACTCAAAATCACATTCTATCATCTCAAGTTTTATAGATAAGGAAATAGTTTGTTGTTGTTTTTTCAACTCCTTAAGGTGTTATATAACCTAGTAATTTATGATGGTAAAGGACATTGCCTCAAATGGAAGTATATACCATTCCACTATGAAGACAAAGCAATCAAACTAGGTGTAAAATTAAGAATTGATAACATTAAGGGAGAAAGCAAAAAATGCAACTAATTAAGGTTACCTTATTTGACGTAGAAAAACTATCAAACTATTCCCAAGGCATCTCTAGCCATCTCTGTTGTAGGGTGTTACTACCATAATTTTTATGAATTCATGGCTAGGCAAGACATTAGTTCCTCCTCTCTACACTTGACCAACCATCATCTATATTGATTGGAATTGTAAGGGATAATGATGTTTATTCGAACACAAATAAACCAACATGGTCTGTAGTTGTATATGTTAATTTGTAAAGTGGTAAGTTATGTTGGAATGTGTCAGGTTCATTGTATAATGGCACTAATATCTTATTTTTTGTTTCCTTTGCAGGGGTAGGCCTGATAGTTGTGTTAAAGAGACTTTTGGAGATGGGAAACTCACGAAACACAAAAAAAATAAATAGAAGGAATATGCCCATTGAAAAGGTTAATGACTTAAGAGAAAAGGCCATGTTGGGAATGCAAATATTGAGACATGGTCCTATCATTTCCCCGGATCTTGCCATTGATCCTAACATAGTTGTTGACACGACAATCTCTTGTTCAGAACCATGGGTAAAGCGGTCGCGTCCAACGGACCCAAGTCAAATTCCAACATCAACACAATCTCCAACCAACAATCCATCAATGAGTCATGCTAAAGTTCCTCGCGACACAAGAATTTTGGGAGATGCTGCATGTGTAGATATGGACATACAATCCTTGCTTAATTTGCAATCTCCCCAAGAATACCACAACCATGTCGACCACACTCCCATTATGGCCCAATCTATGAACGAAGCACCACAACAAACAAGCTCTGGTATTCATATCTCATGTCCACCCTCCCTACCTCGACTCTCCAGTGCAAGAAGAAGAAATCCTAGACGTATTCATGTGGATGAGAGTGCTATGTCAGGGCTTGAAGACAAGTTGCCAAAACGCACTATCGAATGGCAATGCAACAAAATTGTCAAAGAATATTTTGAATCCAAAGGTGATGCAGGTAAATGTCAATTATTGCTATGTTTGTTAAAGTCACGTTCTTTAGCTATTGTTAAGATAATTTTGGGCATAAAGATGGTTAAAATTTCAGAGGCCAACAATCATATTGTTAGAAATCTCCAATCTGCATTTAATGCGATTGGGAAGATGTCTCGTACAAAATATCTTTGTGCGGCTCATCGTGTTTTAGTGGAATCAGTTATAAGAAAGTCCACAAGGCAACGTTGCCTGCTATCACACACTTCTCACATACTCAAATTAAATAGAAAAACTATTAAAAAGTACTTTGTTATAAGAGAAAATCTTGACACTCCGGGTGGAAACAATTGTTGGGATTTTGTTGGTAGGTTTCCTCGTGCAGATAGGAAGCTAATTGATGTTGTTAAGGAGTTAGTACAAAATTTTTGGCATGATCATACTAGACCTTCATTAAACCAAAGAGACATGCTAAAATTAAGAAAAGGTTCTACTAAACATGAACCCCATGTTAAACACTTCCTTGACACCACACAGACTGAACTCTATGAGAGATTCAGGAACGAGCACACACAATTGAACCTGGGCCAAAGGTCCTTTGAGAAATGAAAACCATGGTACGTTCGTATATGCATTGATCGGAACACTTGTTGATGTAGATACCACGTAGAATATGAATATTATTATGACACATATAAACATATATTTTGTGATTTGCATACTAACATTGTGCAGGGCTGCAATGAATCCATACTACCACCGAATGCATTAAGAGACTTTATCCACAACATCATGTGTCCAAGGCTCGAAGGACAAAAGTATTGTGAAAAATCATGTCTATATGGGACATGTTCTAGGTGTAGTGGGTTTTCTCTTTTGAACCATTGCATTCATGAAAGCAAGGAGCACGAATTTGGCATGATGGGCGTGGAGATGCAGAGCTTCAAGTACATGACCTATCAATTAGACAATGTCAGAGAAAGTAAAAATATTGCAATGGTGAAGTCACAGGTACAAATGAATATTGCATATTTTTCATATTACACGTTCAATTTATGACATATACATTTTTTCCAAAGGCCACATTGTAATATTTCCCTTGTTTCCATGGTAACAGGTACCAGTATGTGACTTCTTGACGAAGTTCTACGAGAAAACAAAGCAATATGTTCAACATGTGCATGTAGCGCGATGGAAAGATGAGCAGTACAAAAAATACAGGGACACATTTCTCGTTGGAACCATAGTGTCAATTGTGGATTTTGTAGAAAATTACACCCTTCAGCCACAAAATGAAATCCAGAGTCAATACTACCATTCAGACCAAGTCAACATCATGGTACATATTATGTATAGGCATGGGCCAGAGAGAAGCAATGACAAGATGATAATATTGAAGGAGACAAACTTTTACATAAGTGATGATAGAACCCATCATCACCATCATCACCATCTTCATCATCATCATTAACTCTAACTCTAACCCTAATTCAATTTCCTTCTATAACTCTAGGCCTAACCCTCACCCAAACCCTAGCACTAAACCATCTTCTTCATCATCACCATCACCATCACCATCACCATCAACGTCTTCATCATCATCACAATCATCATCATCATCAACATCTTCATCATCATTGTCCTCTCTAGGTTCCTCATCAACATCTCCATCATCATCATCTTCTTCATCATCATCATATTTATCACCATCACCATCACCATCACCATAACCATCACCATTATCATCAACGTCTTCATCATCATCACCATCATCATCATCATACGTGCCCGGTTGACGATTTTGCAAATTTGACCCCAATGTGCAAAAATTACACACTCTCGTACTAAGCAAAACCCTAGTTTCCAAAATGGACGTACAAGATGACATCTAGGCCACCGGACCTAAGGAAAGGGGCACCCGTAGCACTATCTCGACGTCCTGAATCCAATGAAGTTGACAGTTTGTCGATCCGAGCCATGGTCGTCATTCTATGGCTCGTTCCGTCTCGCATACAAAAGGCCTTCAGGGACACCTGCTGGATACCTACCGGGGGCATAGAATTCCAACCATGCAACAAAACCAGGTTTTGGGGAGTCCTACAAGTGTGTCTATGAAGGTTCCAGCTGGGTACGCTATCCATACCTGCCCGGTCGACGATTTTGCAAATTTGACCCCAATGTGCAAAATTGCACACTCCTGTACTGAGCAAAACCCTAGTTTCCAAAATGGACGTACAATATGACACTTGAGCCACGAGACTGGAGGAGAGGGGCACCCCTAGCACTATCCCGATGTCCTGAATCCAACAGAGTTGATGGTTTATCGATCCGAACCACGGTCGTCATTCTATGGCTCATTCCATCTCGCATACAAAAGGCCTTCAGGGACACCTGCTAGATACCTACCGGGGGCATATAATTCCAACCGTGCAACAAAAATGGGTTCCAAGGAGTCCTACAAGTGTGTATAGGAAGGTTCCAGTTGGGAACGCTAGCCATACCTGCCCGATCGACGATTTTGCAAATTTCACCCCAATGTGCAAAAATTGGACACTCCCGTACTGAGCAAAACCCTAGTTTCCAAAATGGACGTACAAGGTGACACCTGGGACACAGGACCAGAGGAGAGGGGCACCCCTATCACTATCCCGACGTCTTGAATCCAACGGAGTCGACGGTTTGTCGATCCGAGCCACAGTCGTCATTCTATGGCTCGTTCCGTCTCACATACAAAAGGCCTTCAGAGACACCTGTTGGATACCTACCGGGGGCATAGAATTCCATCCGTGCAACAAAACCAGGTTCTGGGGAGTCCTGCAAGTGTGTCTAGGAAGGTTCTAGCTGGGAACACTAGCCATACCTGCCCGGTCGATGATTTTGCAAATTTGACCCCTATGTGAAGACCATGCAAAATCGCTCAAGGGGGCCATTTCTCGCCCGGAGGCCCCCATGCATGCATGGTCACCGTGGATAGGTCCACAATGGCCATTTGGACCTATGGGAGCTGACGAAATCCAAGTTCGCTCGTCGGTTTGGGTTCTGTGGCCCCAGAGCAAATCCCCAAAGTGTCCCTGAATGGCCCTAGGGTTCCCGACTAGAATGCCCATAGCATCCAAACCGAGGCTCCGTTCATGAATCCATCGATTTCGGTGGGTCCAGGACGCTGGGTTTCAGCTAGGGGACCCCCCACAACGTGCCTCGAAGGGCCGAAAGCGGTTCCAATGGGCCATCTCCAGAGCTAGGGTTTTGCTCAGTGATGGCCATTCCAAATTTGCTCAAGGGGGGCATTTCTCTTCTGGAGGCCCCTGGGCATGCATGGCCACCGTGGACAGGTCCACAATTTCCACATCCACCTGTCCATAGTGTCCACCCACGCCCGGGGGCCTCCGGACGAGAAATGGCCCCCTTGAGCAATTTTGGAATGGCCATCACTTAGCAAAACCCTAGCTCTGGAGATGGCCCATTGGCACCGCTTCCGAGTCTTTGAGGCATGCTGTGGGGGATCCCCTAGTTGAAACCCGGTGTCCCGGACCCACGAAAATTGACGGATTCGCGAACGGAGCCACGGTTTGGCTGCTACGAGCATTCTAATCGGGAACCCTGAGGCCATTAAGGGACACTTTGGGGATTTGTTGTGGGGCCACGGAACCCAAACCGGTGAGTGGAATTGGATTCCGTCGGCTCCCACAGGTCCACGTTGCCATTGTGGACCTGTCCACAGTGGTCACGCATGCCCAGGGGCCTCCGGGCGAGAAATGCCCCCCTTGAGCGATTTTGGAATGGTCCTCATTGAGCAAAACCCTAGATCCGGAGATGGCCCATTGGCACCGCTTCTGGGTCTTTGAGGCATGCTATGGGGAGTCCTCTAGCTGAAACCCGGTGTCTGGGACCCACCGGAATCTACAGATTCACGAACGGACCCACGGTTTGGTTGCTACGGGCATTCTAGTCGGGAACCCCGAGGTCATTCAGGGACACTTTGGGGATTTGCTCCGGGACCACAGAGCCCAAGCCGATGAGCGGACTTGGATTCTGTCGACTCCCACAAGTCCACATGACCATTCTGGACCTGTCCACGGTGGCCACGCATGCTCGGGGGCCTCCGGGCGAGAAATGGCCCCCTTGAGCAATTTAAGAATGGCCCTCATTGAGAAAAACCCTAGCTCTGGAGATGGCCCATTGGCACCGCTTCTGTGTCTTTGAGGCACGTTGTGGGGGGTCCCCGAGCTGAAAATTGGTGTCCCAGTCCCACCGGAATCGACTTTTTCGCGAACGGAGCCACGGTTTGGCTGCTACGGGCATTCTAGTCGGGCACCCCGAGGACATTCAAGGACACTTTGGGGATTTGCTCCGAGGCCACGGAACCCAAACCGGCAAGCGAACTTGGATTCTGTAGGCTCCCACAGGTCGACGTGTCCATTGTGGACTTTTCCATGGTGGCCATGTACGCTCGGGGGCCTCCGGGCAAGAAATGGCCCCCTTGAGCGATTTTGGAATGGCCCTCACTGAGAAAAACCCTAGCTCCGGAGATGGCCCATTGTTACCACTTCTGGGTCTTCGAGGCACGTTATGGGGGGTCCCATAGCTGAAACCCGGCATCCCTGACCCACAGGAATCGAAGGATTCGCGAACGGAGCCACGGTTTGGCTGCTACGGGCATTCTAGTTGGGCACCCCGGGGCCATTCAAGGACACTTTAGGTATTTGCTCCAGGACCATGGAACCCAAACCAGCGAGCGGACTTGGATTCCATCGGCTCCCATAGGTCCACGTGGCCATTGTGGACCTGTCCATGGTGGCCACGCAGGCCCGGGGGCCTCCGGACGAGAAATGGCCCCCTTGAACAAATTTGCATGGCCTTCACATTGGGGTCAAATTTGCAACCTAGAGATGACAATGATGATGGAGATGTTCATGATGATGATGATGGTGATGATGATGAAGACGTTGATGATGATGGTGATGGCGATGGTGATGGTGATGATGAAGAAGATGGTTTAGTGCTAGGGTTTGGGTGAGGGTTAGGGCTAGAGTTATAGAAGGAGATTGAATTAGGGTTAGAGTTAGAGTTAATGATGATGATGAAGATGGTGATGATGATGATGAAGATGATGATGATGGTGATGGCGATGGTGATGGTGGTGATGAAGAAGATGGTTTAGTGCTAGGCTTTGGGTGAGGGTTAGGGCTAGAGTTATAGAAGGAAATTGAATTAGGGTTAGAGTTAGAGTTAATGATGATGATGAAGATGGTGATGATGATGATGAAGATGGTGATGATGAAGATGAAGATGGTGATGATGGTGATGGTGATGGTGATGGTAGTGATGAAGAAGATGGTTTAGTGCTAGGGTTTGGGTCAGGGTTAGGGCTAGAGTTATAGAAGGAAATTGAATTAGGGTTAGAGTTAGATTTAATGATGACAATGAAGATGGTGATGATGATGAAGACGTTGATTATGATGGTGATGGCAATGGTGATGGTGATGGTGATGGTGATGGTGATGGTGATGGTGATGGTGATGATGAAGAAGATGGTTTAGTGCTAGGGTTTGGGTGAGGGTTAGGGCTAGAGTTATAGAAGGAAATTGAATTAGGGTTAGAGTTAGAGTTAATAATGATGATGAAGATGGTGATGATGATGATGAAGACGTTGATGGTGACGGTGATGGTGAGATTGGATAAATATACATTATGTTATAAATAATGTAGAAATGAGTTGGTATTTGGTTTTTATTGGAAACATAAAGGTTTATTGTTGAATTTCAATTTCAATTGGTGCTAGGTTGTGTTATAAACTTTTAGAGATCTAGATCCATGATTCTAGGATCTAGAGAGTTCATCATTCTTCTATATATGTGACTTGTTTTCAAGGAATAGATGAATCAAGTGTGGTGTGGTTGAGACAATCTTGTCTCAACATTGTGTGAGCAATGATGTGTTTGATTTTTATTTTTGTATTAGAGTTGGTATAGGGATAACTCCCTCATGAGAGGGCCCAAGATTTTGAGAGATAACTATGAGGGTTTATCTCATGTAGGATTAGATTAATATGAGAGAGTAGATTATGTTTTTTCAGTGTTTGTATTTTGTGGAATGTGTTTTTGTGGATTATTACCATGTGCATGTGGAAATTTGATATGGTATGTTCGTTATAGTGTGTTTGTGCCATTGTTGGTAGTTGCATGAGAGAAAGGGTGATCTTGTGCATATGAGTATTCAAAATACAAAATCATATTTTCTCTCATCATTGAACCCTTCAATTTTTTCCATGTATATCCCTGATTCTAAGTCTTCATGCACAAAGGTATTCTTCATATACATCTAATAAATCTCAAGAATGATAATAGAAACCTAATAAAATCAATTTTTGCAATAGGGAAAAAGGTTCCCTCATTATAAATTCCCTACACCTTAGTGTAGGCTTTGGATATGATCCCATGCTTATAATTTTTGGAAACTACATATATTATTTGTTTCTTCTTAAATAATTATAGCCCATATGACCCTTACCCTTATCTTGTAGCACAATAACCCTTATAACCCCTTAATCTAGGTAAAGACAAAATAAATATTAAACTGAGAATGAGAAAACTTCAAATTAGGATCCCAACTCAATGCACTTATCACGTAGAGTGACTTTCCAAATCAACCACAATTCTCTACCATTCAAGATTGCATTGTCTAGGGATTAAAATATGCTCCTTTTTCTATTTGATGATAACATCAACGATAATGAGTGTTGAATTTAGGTTAAATAAAAAAAATCAATGTGCATGGTCATCTACAAGTAATTAAAACCAAGAAAAAAGATAAAAATATCACATTTCAACCATCGCCAAGCCCAGAAGAACCTTTCTCGGTGAGTCCCAATCATTTTTACCTTTGATTCATTGCTTTCAAGCTAGGAATTCCACTAACTAGTTCACCTTCAAATCTTGTAAAGTTCCCCTTATCCCCTAACCAAAAAATACAAATTGAAGAGGGTTTATTATTAAGAATTGTTGGAAACGATTTACACTGAGGATGGTGATGGTGATGGTTATGGTGGTGATGAAGAAGATGGTTTAGTGCTAGGGTTTGGGTGAGGGTTAGGGCTAGAGTTATAGAAGGAAATTGAATTAGGGTTAGAGTTAGAGTTAATGATGATGATGAAGATGGTGATGGTGATGGAGATGGTGATGGTGATGGTGGTGATGGAGAAGATGGTTTAGTGCTAGGGTTTGGGTGAGGGTTAGGGCTAGATTCATAGAAGGAAATTGAATTAGGGTTAGAGTTAGAGTTAATGATGATGATGAAGATGGTGGTGATGATGAATACGTTGATGATGATGGTGATGGTGATGGTGATGGTGGTGATGGAGATGTTGATGAGGAACCTAGAGATGACAAGATGGTGATGGTGGTGGTGATAGTGATGGTGATGGTGATGGTGATGGTGATGGTGATGGTGATGGTGATGGTGGTGATGAAGAAGATGGTATAATGCTAGGGTTTGGGTGAGGGTTAGGGATAGAGTTATAGAAGGAAATTGAATTAGGGTTAGAGTTAGAGTACATGATGATGATGAAGATGGTGGCGATGATGAAGACGTTGATGATGATGGCGATGGTGATGGTGATGGTGATGGTGATGGTGATGGTGGAGATGTTGATGAGGAACCTAGAGATGACAATGATGATGAAGATGTTGTTGATGATGATGATGATGAAGACGTTGATGGTGATGGTGATGGTGGTGATGAAGAAGATGGTTTTGACTACTAAGGATGGATGTTGGCATCTTGACTATGGTTGAGGTGATGACAATGAGGCTCATATGACTCCAATGAATCTTCCATGTATCATGGGGTAAAATGATGTCTTGAACCATTGGGTTGACTATGTTCGTTATGTGTCTTAACATCAAACAATCCAAGATACTTAAATTACAAAGAGTGATTATCAATATTACCAAAACATTGAAGACATTATTATCACAAGGGTCTATGCCAACTTGTGCAAGTAGTAGTTCAACACATTAACCATGCTTTCATTAAAGGCACATACTAACACACAAAGATCAATCCATATGTAACTATGTTAACAATTCTATTTTATTGCTCAATCCAATTGCACCTATGCACACCCCTCATGTTTGAACTAATTCAAGTGATATGGTTAACCCTTCCATCCAAGCACACATATGAACTTCTCATACATCTAGGTTAATTTTATATAATATGTGATGCAATGCTTGTTAGAATTGACTATTATAACCATTACAAGGTTAAGTATGGAAGAAATCATCATCTCCTATTTATTTTTTTGTATCCCTAAAGTCACAACACTTTGTAATGTAAATATCACTCCTTAGTTTGATTAGCTAGGTATCTTGTTGCTGAAAGGAAAAGATGCAAGACCCATTCAAATACAAGGGACTCATATTGAGGTCACTTGGTGTCTAAAAATAACATCTATATGTAGGTGAGAAATTTTCCATAACATTCTTATTGAAGACAAAATCATGTATGCAAAAATGTAATCAAAGACAAACTCATATAGACAAGTGCAGATCCATATATTAATATGAAAAAATGATCCAATCATGTACACTTTTTGGAAAAATGGAACATCGTTCCCAGCATCTATATAATGACAACTCGTTCCCTATACAAAATATGGCCCATGGTGCGCTATACAAAATATGGCAACTCGTGCCCAAAATGCCACATCATGGCTAGTGTACATAGGAGGGTCTCTCAATCCTCCTACGCACCCTTGGAGCTCCCAGGTGCATCTCCAAAATCGATCTTCCTCTTCTTCGTGCTAGACGAAGCTGGGTCCTTCTGGCGTCTTGGACCACGTCCCCCTAAGCCCTGAAACGACAACAATAATATGTCAACTTTTCCTGGAAATTATACAAGTATAAAACATAATTTCAAAATAAAAATAGTTTTCAAATCTTAGATAACTCACCACATGCGAGACTGTAAGTCGTGAGGGGGTCTCCCTCCTATGTGATCCTAGTCTCTTGGAAATGCCACCCTGGAACATTTAGAACAATTAGATAAATGATGAAACTAGATGCATATAGTAATTTTCGTTAAAATTGAACGAGATTTTCATAAACTAGTCAATCTCACCGTGAACACAGTCGGCTGGTCTTCGGGGCTGGCGGATGGAGCAGTCGGTTGGAAATCTTGCTCCAATGCTAGGGTGGACGATATCGGGGAGGATGTAGCCACATCAACGGTGGCTACACCACTGGGGGGAAAAGTGGAAGAAGGGGGGTGGCAGAAGGAGGCATGGACTGGGATAGGCGAAGTGGACTAGCATGTCTAGGGTGATAAAGCCCAGCTGGCTATAGTATGGGTCGAGGCACCCTGGAAGGGGAAGCGAGTGTGGTGGGGGAATGTGGGGGGGGGGGGGGCGAGGTATGTGTTGCGGTGGAGGGATGGGTGACTGTGGATGTGTGGTGTGTCGTGGTCGGATGGGGGAGGGTGGGAAGATGGGAAACTGATATGGAGGTGGTGGAAAGGTTGGGATGGGGTGATGGGACGCAGGATATGAAATGGAAGGGGGAGTTGGATGGAACTGTGGAGTTGGATAGGAGGGGGGGGCTGGATGGAAGGGGGTGGGGAGGGATGCATGGAATAAGGCATGTATGCCAGGGGATGCAAATGGCATATAAGGTGTCCGAAAGGCCAGGGAGGGAGGAATAACAGCACTGCCAGGCCAAGGTGCTCGCACTTGCATACACATTTATAACCTCATAGTTTAATATAGAAAAATATAAATATACACGGACAAGTCATCATATTTGAAATTAAATTTATGCTTTAATACACACAATACCTGCGCACGTGGAGAGTTGTTGGTCCCCGGTGGCGGTGGCTGGTCGTTGGAGCCTGCGGACACCTGTGCGAACACTACAATTTTTTGACTGAATTTATAAAAACAATATTAACAATATCAAACACAATGCCAATGAGAATGACAACGATAGTACTTAAAAAACATGACTGCAATTAATTTATATTCAAGTTAGATGATAGTGGTTTGATGGGATTTGGATATTATATAACGTTTTTATTGCATTGCTGTAGTCCATTTGTTCAAGACTTGGTAAAGAACATGGTTGTGGGGATCGAGTCCTTTGACCCAAAATGGATTGGGCCCATGATAGGAACAAATGACCCATTATGTGGTCATTCATTGAAGATAATGTGGCAAAGAAGGTTGACAATTTATACTTGAAGTGTTTGATGGGAAAAGTTGTCATTGATATTCAATATTCTGAAAGGATAGAAGGTGGCATGGCATGAAATTAAAATTTAAATGGGGACAGGGCATAGAAGGTGACATGGTGAGATTTTCATTTTCTAGAGTCATCCCCATGAGTAGGTGAGCTTTTCCTTTGGCCCTAGAGAGATGTGCAGTGCCTCGTAAGAGAATGGAATTCATATCCATTTACAAATTTGAATTGGAAACCTATGTAATGTGTTTGGGTTCTTGATGAAGAGTTCCTAGGTTTTGATGTCTTCTTATATATTTGTAGTTTCCTACAAGCTTGATTCACCCAGTGGAAAAGTATTTGCATCCCTAGAGTGAGGATCTTGAGTCCCTTTATTTCCATAACATTTATATCATCAAATAAAATGGTATCTCATTGTTTCAATTTGCAAAGAGGTGCTAAATAGCAATTAAGTTAGTGTGCATGTTATTTAATACACTTTAGAGTGTTGATCGTTAGAAAAGGGAAGAAAGAGAAATCTTTTTTATGATTAACTTACTTACAAGCTTGAATGTGCCATGTTCTTTTGCATTGAATGGGTAACTATGTGTTCTTGATTGAATAGATATGTTGTCAGAATGATATCACTTGATTGAAATCATAGAAATCTTGAGTGAAATGAGTTAAATGAGTATTCTTGATGCAATTTTTTTTACCAAGTTGTATTTGAACCAAGATAATAGCAAGGCTCCATAGACCATATTTGTAATATTATCGCTCTTCCTTATGGGCCTTACATCATTTTCAAAAAATTTAGTGACAATACATGTGATAAGTTGTTTTACGTTGTTTATATGTATTTCCTAATAGAATGTTCTAGGAGTAGTAGTATGATTACTATCAGTCTCGAATATTAGAATAAATTGGAAATCCCGTGATAATAAACTAGGGTAATAAGGACATGAGAAACACCAAGTTCTTGAATTTCTAGAAGCTTGTCCACTATGATTCTCTTTTTTCCGAGAGTTTTCCACAATGTAATGAAAATTCATAGCAATAAATAGTTTTCCTATTGGTCTCGATGGATGCAAAAGTGACAAGTACAACATCTCAGTGAACTCAATTGATGCAAAAAAGTTAGCAGAAGCATAGAAGTGATTTGACCACCTTTACCAATAAAAGAACCTATTAGTAGAATATGGGGGAAAGTGATAATTACCATGGTAATATATTCTCAAAGTTTAAGCTTGAAGAACACATGGCATAAGGGCATGGCAACAAAGGTTGATTTGGTGGACAAAGTGATGGGCATTGGAGCCATTGGCACACCTATTGAGCCAAGAGTCAAATGACCCATACTGTGGTCATTTGAAGATGATTTGGAAAAGGAGAGTGTGAAAATCCTCATGGCAGATCTAAGAGCTGATGTATACCTCACAATGAAATAATTTAGGAATAAGATTAAGAGTGGTCAATGCAGTAAATTGAGCAACAGAATAATAATACAGTAGGACTCGGATATAAGCAAAATTACTTCACATACACTAATTCATTAATCACAAATGGACAAATAAATAATACAATGCATGAGGATTCGAATGCCAAGGTGGAAATTCGAATTAGCCTTCATGGAGTGATCAAAAGATCACTGGAGTGTCATCAAATCACAACTAGAAGTCTTCATCATTATCAGTGGAGTCATCAATGTACAAGTAATTGTCAACCATTAGTCAAACTGAGTCTAACTGAGTGTGGTAGGTGTAACTAGCACATGGAGGCACTAACTGAATGAAGGAGCCTCAGTGGAGGGCACATGAGGAGCTAACTGGAGTCAGAATGGGAATTCTAGTCTCACTGGAGGTCCATCGGAGTGATACAGTCATTTGAGAGTCAGTCTAGCCTTAAATCAAGGAAAGAACTGAAGATAACTCAACTAACTGAAGTACAACTGAATGGTAGGTGAGAGAGGGCGAGTGGCTTCCTTAATTCAAGGAAGAAGGGTGCACTAAGCTCTAGGAGGGCTAAAACCGATCAATGAGAAGCTCCTGGGGCTAGCTAGATGAGGGCTAGGTGCTGGGACTGATGAATGGGATGCATGCATGCAGAATGCATGCTGCATGCAAAAATGCATGCAACACTAAAAATGCAAATAATGAAAATGCTGGTAGGACTAGGATGGAGTATAGGAATATCCTAACACCCCCCCTTAATCCATCCTAGTCCCTGGTAATTGAGACCAAAGGTCACCCAATACAATGAATAATAATAACAGTCAATCAACTGAGGAAATGGGGAAAAACCTCATGGGAAAAATACCTCCCCTCAAAATAGACTATAGGGCACACCAAAAATAAATGCTCCGAACTCAAGCAGGTGTGATGCTTGGTCATATGTCTGGAGGTATCTTCTTCTTGGGAAGAAATGGATCATGCTCAGAAAGCATGTGCTTGTACTTTCTCTTCAGATCAAATATGATGAGAACAAATCCAAAAATATGAGGATGATCCTTGAACCTGTGATTCGAATCAGCTGAGGTAGGATCAAATCTATGAATGTGCAGATAGTCTTTTTTCCTCTCCTTCAAACCATCATAGGTGAGATTATGCCCAAAAGAACCATCACATGATAGTAAATGCTTTGAATCCAAATCAGATCCAAGACTTGAAGGATGGTTTCTTAAGATCTCATTTGAACCATTTGAGGTGAGATCTAAACCATTGAATGCATGAGAAATTATCCCAAGCAAATGGCAATGGCCATCATGGGTGAGATTATTCCCAAAAGAACCATCAAATATCAGTGATTGCTTGGAATCCAAATCAGATCCAAGACTTCAATCATGGTTGCTTAATATCTCCTTTGAACCATTTGAGGTGAGATCTAAGCCAGTAAATGCATGAGAAATTATCCCAAGCGAATGGCAATGGCCATCATCTTCAATAACCTTCTGAAAGCATGAAATAATGATCATATAGTAGAACATAAGAGGTGAGTGATCAAGGAGAGTGAATGCATTACCTCCAATGGCTTATTTGACCTCCGAAACATTCATGAGATCATGATGCAAACCAACAGACTCTGGTGCAAGAGAGGATTTAGGAACCTCTGCAATTTCTAGAGTGTGAACTGGCACAAAATTTGAAATAGAAGGAGTTTGGAGCATGAGTGTAGAATTTGAAAGTTCTTCTTCTTTGTGGATAACTTCAATATGAGATATGTTTGATACTGATTCATGATCAATGATATCATCAAGGAGGGCGAATACATCATTGGGCTTGCTCTTGAAAGGGTTTGGACCAATCCCTTCATTCTGTTTTCCAAATTTTTCATCAAGTTGGGCCCATAGCTCTATTGGATATTCAACATAATTAATGAAGTGGTTCATCATGTAACGAGACATAGCAAACAACATTGTTGCATAGACATTGTCACCTTTATTTAACCAGTCAATCTCTTCTTCAGAGGATTCAAACTCTCTTTCAAAACAATAATCAAAGAGATCATGGCTCTTCAAATGTTCTATTATTTTTTGTTTCCATTCATCATAGTTCAATGGAGAAAGAGGAGGGATTTCTTCTGAATACATGGAAGCTGTAGAATACCTGCAAAAACAATAGAAAATATCTACAACTGCTACTGCTGCAAAAATGCAGAAACTGCTGCACTCGAAATCTAGATAATAACCTGCAAAAAACTCTCAGGAATGGAGATAGACAAAAATCTCAACATGCTCTGATACCATGTGAAAATCCTCACAGCACATCTAAGAGCTGATGTATACCTCATAATGAAATAATTTAGGAATAAGATTAAGAGTGGTCAATGCAGTAAAATGAGCAACAGAATAATAATATAGTAGAACTCGGATAGAAGCAAAATTACTTCACACACACTAATTCATTAATCACAAATGGACAAATAAATAATACAATGCATGAGGATTCGAATGCCAAGGTGGCAATTCGAATTGGCCTTCATGGAGTGATCAAAATATCACTGGAGTGTCATCAAAGCACAACTAGAAGTCTTCATCATCATCAGTGCAGTCATCAATGCACAAGTAACTATCAACCATCAATCAAACCGAGTCTAACTGAGTGTGGTAGGTGTAACTAGCACATGGAGGCACTAACTAAATGAAGGAGACTCAGTGAAGGGTGCATGAGGAGCTAACTGGAGTCAGAATGGGCAGTCTAGTCTCACTGAAGGTCCATCGGAGTGATACAGTCAGTTGAGAGTTAGTCAGTCTAGCCTTAAATCAAGGAAAGAACTGAAGATAACTCAACTAACTAAAGTACAACTGAATGATAGGTGAGAGAGGGCGAGTGGCTTCCTTAATTCAAGGAAGAAGGGTGCACTAAGCTCTAGGAGGGCTAAAATTGATTAGTGAGAAGCTCCCGGGGCTAGCTAGATGAGGGCTAGGTGCTGGGACTGATGAATGGGATGCATGTAATTGTATGCATGCATGCATAATGCATGTTGCATGCAAGACTCAAAATGCAAATAATGAAAATGTTGGTAGGACTAGGATGGACTATAGGAATATCCTAACAGAGAGTACATGGAAAAGATAACTTGGATGACATGGTGACAAATGGAAAAGGAACAATAACATACATGGCATTGGTAAAACACAGGAAGAGCAAGCAAGCATTGGATGTTAGTATGAGGATGAAGGACACTACGGGCATCACCAAAACCCTAGCTGCGGGCTCATCATTGGTCAAGTAAGAATGATAGATTTTGGAAATTTCTCTCCCATTTTTATAATCATTAGAGGTCTAGGATGCCTAAAGTGAACATGGAAAAATGTTTCTAGTTTTATTAGGTTTTCATGTTTTATAAGGTTTCATTTTTGTTTGGTTGGATTATATGAATTTATAGCTCTCAAATAATTTAGACAATATGATAAACACTACTGTAAAATACGATGATAATATGGTAATTACTCAGTGCTAATTAATTTGTAATTACTGAACACAAATGACAGGTAACGGGATCTAATTATTCAAAGTAAAGAAGTTACCTGTGTGTATGGTGCCGCAATCTCCTCTGCTGCTGCCATGGCTCCATCGAGGTCAAAGGAACCGACATCCTCCCACCTGGGGGATGGATACCCAGCCTCGAATAACTGTACAATAAAACAAATAAAGTCAACAATGTGTAATTCAAAGTTAAATATATTAAACAATACGATATCAAATAAAATACAACAAATACTTGAAATTAAATAAAACAATAGCAAACCTGATCCATGAAGCTCCCTGTGGCATGTTGTTGCATATCACCATGGCAAGAATGACCACAGTGAGAACAACGATGTGTCGTTGTTCCAGCAGAACTAGAAGGCCCCGCCTGGGTTCCATCTGTACTCGGCATGTCCCGGCCACCACCCATAGACTGTGCAGCTGTCTGTGTCTCATCGATGTCCTCCCAGCTCTATGAAGACATGGCCACAAATATGGTATGTCTAAGAAAGTGATGTGCGGCACGTCTGACAGAGACATCAATCTCATCTAGGCCGCTACCAGACCCCGGTGGCTGAGGAGGGGGGTTTGGATCTCCCTTGGGTGTAGGAGGTCCTCTAAGTGGGTTGCGTTGCGCCCGAGGTCGACCTTGGGCAGAGCCAAGACCGACACCCTGAAACTCAGTGATGTCAAAATAGTTGACATGGTACCCTAGCTCAAACTCAACCCACAATTTCCAAAGGAAATACTGTGGGACCTCCAAATTGTTGCACGGGGGCCTGTCAAACACCATAAACCACCTCTTTCTCCAGTTATCTCTCCATGGATGGTAAATGCACTAGTCCATGCATGTGATGCACCTGCAACAATTAATTAACAAGAATATGCGAAATAGCAGAAATGACAAAACTCAGAATCACTTTTATATTGATCACAGGCCACTTCGAGGGGGCAACCTCCTTTGAGCAAGCTCAATACAATTAACTTCACGGTGTCTTCATAGGTCTCAACACACACTTATATACTAATTCTAGGCACCAATACTATGGGTCAAAACCATGGGCCGTTACAAACTATGGATCAACAATACTACGGGCCACTTACAAAGCATATGCGCCAACAACAATAACATAAACTATTGATCAACAAATACTACAGGATGACTTACAAAGCATATGCGTCCAACAACAACATACTAACAAAGTAAAGACATGGGTTCCTAACATCCCCTCCCCCTTAAAAAAAGCTTTGTCCTCAAAGCTTTAGATGTGGAAATTGTTGTTGAATCTGAAGGAGTGGTTCCCATGTAGCATCCTCTGGTTGCATGTCGTGCCACTGAATTAAGACCTCTGTGATAGAGCGAGAGCAAAGCTGACGCGTGCGCCGATTGAGGATGGCCTCTGGCTCCAAAAGGATGGATCCTTCATTATCCAGTTCGGGTAAAATTGTTTGTCCACTGATGTTGGTGCCAAGAACTTTCTTCAGACAAGAGACATGAAAGACTGGATGAATGCGGGAAGAAGGAGGAAGTTCCAATTTATAAGCAACGGACCCAATCTTCTGAAGAATCCGATATGGCCCATAGAACTTTGGAGCGAGCTTATGACGCCCTTTGAGTTTCAAGGATGATTGTTTGTACGGATGGAGACGAAGAAAAACCATATCGCCAACTTGAAAAGTGCGCTCAGAACGGTGCTGATCAACTTGTTGCTTCATGCGATTTCTTGCCATGTGAAGATTGACTCGCAAAATGCGAAGAATCTGATCGCGGTTTCGAAGGACCATGTCAACTTCCTGAACTGGTGAACTGGTGGGGGTGTATGGAAGAAGAGCTGGAGGTGCCTGACCATAGACTGCTTCATATGGGGTCATTTTAGAGGCAGTGTGGTAAGAGGTATTGTACCACCATTCAGCGAGAGGGAGCCACTTTTCCCACTGATGTTGTTGTTCCGAGGTGAAGCAACGAAGATAAGTTTCCAAGCATTTATTGACAATTTCAATCTGACCATCTGTTTGTGGGTGACACCTTGAACTCATCTTTAGTTTGGTGCCAGTGTGGCGAAATAGTTCTGTCCAAAAATGACTGGTGAAAGTCGAATCACGATCCGAGACAATGGAAGAAGGGATGCCATGAAGACGAAAGATCTGGTCCAGAAAAATTTGAGCGACGAAGGAGGCTGTATAGGGATGGCTGAGAGCACAAAAATGACTATATTTGGAGAGGCGATCAACCACAACGAGAATCACGGTCTTCCCGCCAGATTTAGGGATCCCTTCAATGAAATCCATAGAAATATCTGTCCAAATCCGTGTAGGTATGGGCAAGGGTTCAAGCAATCCTGGAAGGAGTGTTGTTTCACTCTTATTGCACTGGCAGGTATCACATTCGGCCACCATCTGTTGAATTGTCCTTTTCATGCCCTGCCAAAAGAAGTTACGCCATGCTCGTTCATATGTTTTGAGGAACCCAGAGTGCCCTGCCGATGGAGAAGCATGGAGTTCATAAAAGACATCCTGTTGAAGATCTGTGCTCTAGGGAAGCACCAGACGACCCTTGTAGCGCAGAGAAGCACCATCCCAAGAGTAATGTGGTATAGCAGAAGGGTTGTTGGTCAAGCGTTGGATGATTTGAGATAAGGAGGAGTCATTGACATAAACCTGTTGAACAGATTGCAACCAATTTGGAACAGGCATAGAAATAGTTGAAAGGGAACCTTGGGCCTCAAATGTGCGAGAAAGAGCATCTGCCACAATATTATCTTTACCCTTCTTGTAAGTGATCTCATAGTCATAACTGTCACATACCCCAAATTTGCAAAAATAATGTAATTATTTTATTATATTCCTGAGACATTATGTTAAATTTAATGCTAAGTAGGAATTGATGACTCAGCAGAGTCACCAGAAATGGAATGTAAATTCTGAATATTTTATTATTAATAAATAAATTATGGAGACAACAGCATGGGAGAGCTGTTAAAAGAGGTTACTGGTCTAACTGGTGGATGGAACTAGGTGGAAAGACAAAAGACAAGTGGCAGCATCCTCAAACACTTCCTGAGTTGCAGGTGGCAACCTCCCTATATTTTGGGGTCATGATTCCCCAAGAAAGTGGAATCTGAGCAGGTGGCTCATTAATGACAGTTAACCCAACTAAGACCTAGGCAATCTTTTAAATAGTACTCAATGAACTGAGCTAGGGGGTTCAGCATTGTTCTAGAGGGAGAATACATTCAGGTGAATGCTATTCAGGAGTCCCATTGAGGAAGTGGGAAAAATAGTAAGGAAGTGTTTTGAGTCAGGAAGTTGTAGTAACTTGGTTCCAGTGTAGCTGTTTTGGCTGAGGGAATTGTTGGCTGTACCTAGTTCCAGCCAGTTAGACCAGAGCAAGCTCGGGGGTCCTGAGAAGTGCTGTCTGGGCACTCTCCAGGAATTGGTAGGGAGGAACAGCTTCCCACTGCTGTATTGTCTGCCATTGATACAGGTTCTGTCACTATTCCTGCTATTTATTTAATAAATTTTTAAATGTAGAATGAACTATCTCATCTTTGTTTGAACAGTATTTATTTCAGTATAGTTAGCCTCTCTGTATCGTCATTTGATAGAATTTGCAGAATTTATATGTCTTAGAATTTCCCTATTTATCACACAGAACGAGTAATTATTTTATGCAGGATATGTTTGTGATTATTACAGTAATAAAATATTAGGGTGACCTTATATAGATTTATTTTTAATAGTTAAATAATAAATATAGAATATTTATACAGTAGTTGTTCCTGTAAATATACTTACTAAAAGCAATTATAAGAACAAAGACATAGATAATTCTTAGAATTTCAGTGAAATATTCCCATAGAGAAATTAACAAGTATAAATCTTATTTGAGCTAATATACCAGTTTATCTCTGCCTCATATTGTATTTAAACCAGAATACAGGTCATTCTCTGTATCCAGATATAGATGAACAAAATTTATATCAGTAAACTTATCTACATTCATAACATAACTGACTGCTATCGATTATCCATAGGTTGCGAATTGCAGTAAGATTTTATTTTATAAACTTTTCCATACGATCCTATTTGACAAAATAGTAGTCAATACAAACAAGTAAACTGTAAATAAAGAATCATGGCGAGAGTTGTTTATTTCAAAACCTACTTCTATAGTATTTATAGCCAGGATGATTACAACAGAGTTGACAGAGCTATTTAAAAGACAAACATAATGACTAGCTCGAAGCCGAGTCTTACAACATAGAAAAATTCATTGTGCCTTTATCCAAATCTTTCCTTATCACAAGCATAGGTTACTGCTCATTATTGAGCTCATTTTATATGTAATACACAGCACTGTTGAGGTGTTTCCATAACAATAGTCAAACATCATAACATACGCAGAGAAGTTGTCATCGAACTCAGCCATTGATTGGCTTTACAAACCCTACTATTAATTATTAACCAGGAGATATTGTAACCGTATGTAAAAAAAAAAAAAACAACTAAACCAAATTTTTACGACTCGTTCCCAGCCACATCAGAACTTAAACACTTCTCATATTTTTTTCTTATATATATTAACCTGGGAGAGAACCCCAACTCGCCAGGGTTAACAATCTTTTATTTGTCTATCACAGAAAGGGTAGTGAACCCCAACACTATCATTAACACTTAAAAACAAATAAAATGCAGAGAACAAAGACATGGTTATCACCTACAGCCGAATTATCATTCTCTGGAGGTATCCGAGTAAACTTAGAACAAACCCATAACTAAACAGTGTGTTCATTTAACAAAAACAAAACGCATTTAATACACGGCCACTTGACAGGCCAAACATTACAGTATTTTTTTGATATAACTTCTACAGAGTTGGGTAAAGCCCTATATATTCAAAATATAATGACAATTAACAACCCCAAGTCCGTCATAACAGACTGAGCCTTAGATTGTTCCTCGTAAACATGCCGGGGTATACAAACTCTATCTACTATAAGCAAAAAGATTAATACATGTGACTGTATTCATATTCACAAAAACGACAACAACCCAGTTACAAAGGAGGCCCTTCCAGACATAACCCTAGCCAAACAAAACCAACAAAGGGAGAGACAGCCATGGTATAACCAGGCTTACCCGGAAGAGCAAGCGCTAGTGATGAAGCCTCGTACACCTTTAGGAGCGGTTATGACCTGCACATTACAGCGACAAGTATTGTCAACATTCATTTTTAAATATAAACAAACTTATTCAACACTGAAATCTACGAAAATCATTGATATTTTCTTACCTGAGCTATTGGAGGAAGCAAACCCAGTGGACAACCTGGTAGCCACGATTTAAGCCATGTAGCAAAACCTCATCATATTCGTCAAAAGGATGAGCAAGGAGAACTTTAGGTTCCTCTCTATTGATAGCCGTGACAGGTAATATATTGAACAAACCCTTAAGCTGTGAATGAACCAATCGGGGAGCACGATTTAAACCCATTACACGACCATCTCATGGATAAAAACAACACAGAAAACCCTGACTCTAACTCACACCAGCAACAGTGTAAGACTGTAAGTAGCATGCGAATTAAACACAGTGACAACAAACGATACCATGATGCCCAATGAGTTGTAGCAGACGCCAGTAGTAGAGGCACACAGACTTTTAAACCACCAGAGGATAAAAATACGTAACCATGGCTATAAGAGAATTGCAATTTACAGTGCCCTACTGACGAACTCAGACAGGAAGGGTTTCTCTCTTACAACCCGAGCCCGAAGGAAAAGAAAATGACCAGGTAAGGGTTTCAAGACAGGCTTATATATCACCAAACGCAAGGATGAGAGCCATCCATGTAGCCCTTTAGATTTTCAACCTACCTTGGGTCGACTTCCTATAGTCCAGCTGCAGCTCGAATCATTGCTCATTGATTTTATATCATTGCATGGATAAAAGTCTTATTCATAATATGGATAATCACTATGATTGATACACAATCATCGCATAATGTTTGTCATGAAGACAAGCCATCGATATTTTCGAGGGTACATTATATATCCCCTACAATTAATTGAAAGAGATGTAGTCAACTTCAAACTAGAGTTTCTCATAGTTTTAACATTCTAAATATTACCTTTGCAATATATATTTGGATACATTGTTGTTATATAAGATCTTATTACCAAAATTCTTTCATCACCTTTGATAGCAATCAAAGATGAGGATAATAACCTCTAGTCCTGTGATGTATGGATATGAAATCATCTAAAATTCCATACATTGAACGTAGATTAAAAACAAGGAACAAAGATTTTGGCATGAGTTACACATCGTGAATTCATAAGAAAAT
Source organism: Larix kaempferi (assembly GCA_027924585.1). NCBI lineage: Eukaryota > Viridiplantae > Streptophyta > Pinopsida > Pinales > Pinaceae > Larix > Larix kaempferi. The sequence goes on along the minus strand of BSBM01000123.1, from coordinate 18,553,493 downwards.
TTACTAAGTAGACAAGGGATTATAAATTATAAATGAATATAATAGAACATCGCTAGAGTTATCACAATTCCAACTTATGCTAATAATAAGTAATCACAGCCGTAATCACAGCTAATAGTTGACAGTATATCACATAATGCTAACGTCACGTTATGCATACAATGAACATAATACAAACAACTCGTTCCAGTGACAGTATACAGCATGGTCACAACGCAATGAATATGTCGAAGAGATTGTAATTCATCGAAACGCCTAATGATACTATCCAGAATAAGTGATATCATGTCAATACAAACTATCAACCATATATCAAGCATAAATTTCATGAAGAGAACTCTACCGTCTTACATGACAACCAGTAACAATATTTAAATCTTCTCTGAGTTTTACAGTGCAGGGAAAAGAAATTGATGCTTACAAAAAGATAAGTTTACAGTGATCCATACTTTACCTGTGTACCTGTGAACAAAAGACGATTTATGCATTAGCTCGTAAGCTAAGTAAGCCAGTCAACTATGGCTAGTTCTCCCTTTGAAGTTAAGAACAAAAACAATCGATAACAAAAATCAAAACTCACATTAGTTTCATAACAGATCCTTTTAAAACAAAATCACGATCAGTTAATTAAAACAAACAGGACCAGGAATGTAAATTAATTAACAATTATTGTTATAATAAAAAATTTTAAATTTTTCAGAATTTTCGGGTTCTGACAATAACCCATGAGTTTGCTAACCCATTTCTGTTGTGCCGGGGAGTAGACACGCTGGTCCAAGAAATATTTCAGACTTTGGTGATCAGTCTTGATGCAGAAATGATTCCCTAATAGGTATGAGCGCCACTTCTGTACTGCATGCAAAATAGCCATCATTTCCTTCTCATAGGTAGAGGCAGCTAGATTCTTACCTGAAAGGACTTTGCTGGTGAACACAATGGGGTGTTCATCTTGAAGGAGAACAACACCAAGACCATTGCCGCAAGCATCACTCTCAATAGTGAAGGGCTTGGAAAAATCGGTCATATCTAGCACAGGTGTAGTACACATAGCTTGTTTTAGTTTGTCAAATGCACACTGAGAAACATGTGTCCATGTGAAGGCATCCTTTTTCAATAGAGCAGTTAATGGAGCTGCGATCTTCCCATAATCCTTGACAAACTTGCGGTAGTAGCCAGTCAACCCCAAAAAACCACGAAGGCTCTTGAGTGTCTGAGGATGCGGCCAATTGTTCATGGCATCGATTTTGGCAGGATCCACGCGAACCCCTTGTGCGGAGATAATGTGCCCGAGATACTCAACTTCCTTCTGTCCAAAAACACATTTAGACTGCTTGGCATGGAGATGATGGTCAAAGAAAAGTTGCATGACAAGATCCAAATGCTGGAGATGTTCATCCCATGTTTTACTGTAGATGAGGATATCATCAAAGAATACCAGAATGAATTTCCGCAAGTAGGGTCGAAATATTTTATTCATTAAGGCCTGGAATGTGGAAGGAGCATTATTGAGGCCAAAGGGCATGACCAAAAACTCATAATGGCCATCATGTGTGCGGAAAGCTGTTTTAGGGATATCATCCTCATGAACCCGAATTTGATGATACCCAGAACGAAGATCCAACTTGGAGAAAAAGTGAGCCCCATGAAGCTCATCAACAACAAGAATTGGAAACTTATCCTTGATGGTGAGGTGATTAAGTGCTCGGAAGTCAATGCAGAGGCGCCATGACCCATCTTTTTTGCGGACAAGAATAACTGGAGAAGAAAAGGAACTAGTGCTTGGGCGAATAATACCTTGCTTCAATAAGTCCCGAACGAGCATTTCAATCTCCATTTTTTGGTGAAATGGGTAGCGATAGGGCCTGATGTTGGGAGGAACGTTGCCAGGAAGGAGCTGAATACGATGGTCTTCTGGCCTGGAAGGTGGCAATCCCACTGGTTCAGCAAAGACACCTGTATATCGATCCAGAATTTGTTGTAGATCCAAAGGAGTAGTGGAGACCGCTGATGGTTGCATTTGGATGGAATGGATCTGAGCGATGACACCATGTGAATTCTTCTTGAGGAGTTTTTCCATGCGATGTGAACTGATGATGCTGAGAGAACCTGGTTGTAATCCTGTCAATGTGTGTTTGTGTCCATTGAGGGAAAACTGCATCCAAAGTTCAGCAAAATCCCATAGGATAGGGCCAAGTGTGCGTAGCCATTGAGTGCCCAAAACCACATCACATCCGCCTAAGGGCAAGGAAAACATGTCAGAGCGCAAGGTATAATCTCCCATAGAGATAGGCACATTTCGACACTTCCCTTTGCAAGGTAAGGTGCCCCCATTGGCAACCATGACTTCAAAGTTGGAGCAAGGATGGATAAAAGTTTGGCGATCCAAGGGTCAATGAAATTATGAGTGCTACCATAATCAATGAGTATTGTAAGAGGAAGCTTCTTGAAGTAACCCCTGACCCGCATTGTTTGGGGGGTGGTGATTCCAGCTAAAGCATGGAGAGATATCTCTGGCTGGTCATCCTAAGACAGAGGGTCAATAGGCGATTCCTGAATGTCGACCGGAGCATCCAGTGTTTCTGGATCTTCGTCACCAATTTCAAAGGCAGGCGGAGACTCCACATCCAAGAGATAGAGCTTTTGTTGAACACATCTATGTCCCCGAGTGAATTTCTCATCACAATTATAGAAAAGCCCCTTCTCTTTGCGTGCTTGGATCTCTGTTTCAGACAAACGCTTGATAGGAGTCGGTCGAGGAGCCTGCGGTATAGGTGGTCGCTGAGAACCCATATTTTGGAAGGGAACAAAAGTGGGCTTGGAGCGTTGTTGGGCTGCAATCTTGTCTTCTGCTAACTTAGCCAACCCTAGTGCTTCCATCATTATGTTGGGACATAACATTTTGACATCAGAGCGGATGGCATCCTTTAGACCATTGATAAAACAACTCCGGTAAAAGTCATCAGACAATCCTTTGATGTGGTTGGCTAGATTCTCAAATTCGGTTTGATACTCTCTCACAGTGCCAGTTTGGCGAAGTTTAGTGAGGGCTCCTGTGAAGTCATCAAAAGCACTAGGACCTAATCGTTGCAAAAGGAGCTGGCAAAAGTCTGGCCATTTGGGCTCTGGATGAGCCTTGATGTACCAACAGTACCATTGAAGAGCTTCCTGTTCCAAATGAAAGGATGCCAACGGAACTTTGTTGACATCAAAAGTATTATGCAGACTGAAATACGGTTCTGCACGATAGATCCATCCAGTTGGATCGGTACCATTGAAGCGAGGAAAATCAAGCTTCGGACCACGGAAATTGCTGGAAGAAGAAAACCCATTGTCTGCTGAAGACTCGGACTGCCGTTTGTTGTTCATAGCTGAATGTTCAAGATGGAGACTGAGAAATTTTTCATCCAGATCCTGGAGTTTGGCTTGGATGGTTGCAAGTGCGTCCTCCATGGTTTTTGCTCCTGCACGGGTGACAACCATAACTAGGATTTTTTTTTTTTTTGGTTGACTGGGTAGGAAAACAAAAACAAAAACTACTTCAGTAAAGGAAAATATGGGCTTGGGAAAAAATCAGAAGGGTAATTGGGGTTTGACTAGGTTTTGGACACTGTTGGATAGACAGGGAAGCAAAAATGAGGATTTCAGAAGCGGGGTGAAAGAATGGGAAAATTTGACAGAGGGGAACAAAGAAGCATAATTCAGAAAGGAACTCTGTGGTAAAATTTGAAGGTGATTGGGTGAAATTTGAGGAAGTTATGGCAAACCCTAAAAATAGACAAATGTGGGATTTCGGGCTTTTGGAAGGGGAATTGGGGATAGGGTCCTCAGGACTGAAATATGCAGAATGGGATGACAGGGGTTCCCCGAAAATTTCAAGGGAAACAGAGTGAAAATAAGGGAGATATGGGGAAAAAACTGAATTTTATACTGAGGGGTTCCCTGAATTTTATTTTTTTATTTTTATTTTTTGGAGCGGCTACGGCTCGAAAGGGATCTGGAACAGCGCCGAATGGATTGAAAACGGTTGAATCTGGAACAGCTTGCAAAATGGATCTGAAACGGCGCGGCAGTGATCGACAATAGTTCAGCTAAAAGTAGATATGGACCCCAGGTATGTGCGGCTTCCTAACAGTTCAGGGGTTTCACTCGGCCACCAATGATGTCTGACGGCTTGCGTATTGGGGCAGTACCCCTCACTCTACGGCTCAGGTAAAATTGATAACCGCTTTGCCACAAATGACAGCTCTTGGTTTACCTCACGGGTGGGAACTAGTCAATCATGTAGGGGTCATTGCCCTTTTCGCTGGCAGGTCCTCTCAATGGGCCAGCTACTTCGGGGTTCCTGTGGTACTCCTCACAATGAGTTTTAGGGCTTATGCCCAAGTACTTCCCACAGTTAAGCGGATAGGGATTATTCCCAGATCCGAACCTGCAACAGATGCGAAAAAACAATTGGCAGAAATTTCACCCAGCGAGCCCAAGAAAGTGCTCTGATACTAGATGTGATGCACCTGCAACAATTAATTAACAAGAATATGCGAAATAGCAGAAATGACAGAACTCAGAATCACTTTTATATTGATCACAGGCCACTTCGAGGGGGAAACCTCCTTTGAGCAAGCTCAATACAATTAACTTCACGGTGTCTTCGTAGGTCTCAACACACACTTATATACTAATTCTAGGCGCCAATACCGTGGGTCAAAACCATGGGCCGTTACAAACTATGGATCAACAATACTACGGGCGACTTACAAAGCATATGCGCCAACAACAATAACATAAACTATTGATCAACAAATACTACGGGACGACTAACAAAGCATATGCGTCCAACAACAACATACTAACAAAGTAAAGACATGGGTTCCTAACAATGCAAACCCGAGGCCTTGTCACAGCTGGAGGTTGTCCTATCAAGGGAACTATGAACTTGCTATACAACTGGGCTTTGGTGATGTTGAGGTCTTTTATCTGCTCTTTGGACAACCCAGTGGAGTATTGTTCCCTCATTCGAGCCCTATATTGGCTCAAGTTTTTTATCTCACTATGTGCAATATTGATTGATTCAATAATTTTTTGCAGTGATGAAGCCAAGGAAACCCGAGAGGGTTCCTTGGTGCTATTCAATTGATTACGTAGTGCCCTCAATTGATTTAAATCTTGGTGTAATTGATCTTCGGGGTTTTCATTCGATTCATTGTCGAGTCCCATGTTGTCTTCTGAAGGTCGGGTTTCATTGGTTTCATCGGATGGTTCAGGTGTGTTTGACATCTTGTTAGGTGTAGATGGCTTGCAATGAAATTTTCTTGGTTTTTTAATGGATTGTAATTTTTTTTTTAAATTAAAATTGAATTGGAAAAAAAAAAATAACAACAAATTTGTGCTTTGAGGAGCACCTACCTGGAGAAATTGTTGGCAAGGAGGTGTAGGGTGATTTGTTGGCGTTATGGGGCCCTTGTGTGCTCCAAGATGCGCCCGCGGGGTGCCACTGTGTGCTCGAGGGATGCTCTGTACACTCACGGGTTTGTCGAAAATGACAAACCCATCAGCTCTATTTTTTTTATAAAAAACAGGGGCGCGCACGCGTCGCCATTTTGTGCGTACGCGTCAATGACGCGTGCGCGCCCCTTTTGTCCACGTGGACGTCCGACATTGCCAAAGCAGTGATGCATGCTCACATTTGGATGCGCATGCACATCGCTTTGTTTTTTCCGCTCACGCGTTGCTGTTGCGACCATTTTGGGTACCAGCTTCGTGCGGGTACCCCACGAAGTGTGCTAAATATGAAGAAACAATGAGGTTCACAACAAATCTAATTTAATAAGGTATTTATAAATAACATATAGAAAGGCTAATCTCAAGCGGTTAAGCTTCGTTCCAAGATCCCCATCTTTAAATATGGGCACCCGATTGGGTTGGTCAGATTGATTCGAAAAACGTCCCCTCTCCCTTTAGTCGAGCAAGCTTTCGCCTCAAGATGCTCATTTTAATAATAGAAACCTTGTGTTTAGGGGGTTCGGGATATCAATTAGGGTTGAGAACTTGCATTTTGCTTGATTAAAATAGCGGATTTCCAACATTTCAAGTGATTACATCCATCATACAAGATTAGGGTTCTGGCTAGCTGTAGTGACTGCATAGAATCGGGCAAGTTAATGTTTTGCATATGTAATATATTTAAATGTGGATGTACTCATTATTCACTTCGTTGTCTATAGGAATGAGATTTCTATATATAGTTTAGAGCTAGCTAAATAATTGATACATGTGTAATCGTATTGATGTTTATGTAACTCAGACTTTCACCAGTTACCTTAAAAGATTAAAGGAAATGATTATGGAGTATTATTTATATGGATTGGAGATGCTACTTAAGTGTGTACCTCGAGTTAAGTGGAAGTTACTAGTTGTATATGTTATTCTTGTGAATAAGAAATCATGGATTGTTCAAATGATTAGGGGAAATAATCATCATTAGTAACTAATTCATCACTATGTGGAACATGTAATCCATTAGTACTCTGTAGAGAATATATGTTTATACAAAAAGAATTGTATATGTCACATATTGAGGAAAATTATAGATGTACATGCATATGATGGAAATGTATATATATAGATACATAATACGCTAAGGAATCATAATATGTATATGTTGGAACTTGAATATGGTTACCAACCCAAAATGAGTTTAAGTTACAAGCCTAGTGTTGGAAAGGATTTATACATATAACATAAAGTACATGTGTTGTTTCATAGAAGTTGTGTATATATAATACGTTCGTTGGGAATCATGTCTAGGTACATACTACTAAAAAAATATATGGATATAATATGGTGGTCACTGGGAATTACCATTGTATATATGTTGTATCTCTTGTGGAAAATGACACTTAGGGACAAGGGGACCCAAAAGCATCATGCATGCTTTTACTAATTGTTAAAAGATAAGGTAAACATGCGGTCACTATGACGCATTAGGGGTGATTGGAGCACCCAATTAGATGTATACAAAAATATAAAAAGTTGCGTCATCCTTGAGGGGTGCTACATTGGGTGAATTATGTATAAAGTGTTCTTTGTAATGGGACGATCATTTTGATATCACAGATACTATATCACATGATGCTACCCATAGAAAAATAAAAAAAGAGATAAGAAATAATGATGTCATACTCCTATGTTTGGATAGAGAGCGGTGAATGGGGACCCCTTTACCAAAATAAATAAAATTTTGTATTTAGATGGGAAGGTGGCACTGATAAAAGGATGCAGCAATTGCATTTGCGAATGATGTTTTTCGACAAGTTTTAGTTAGCAAGACACAAAAGGGCTCCTTCTTTCCAAAACTTCCACCAAGTGCCAAGAGGGTCAAATAGTGATGGTTTTCATTAAATGAGATATGGAGATGAACATGATGATGAGACAAACATAGCGACACTAATTTTGCAGCACGGCGATGTCATCAACAAAAAAGAAAAACAATAAATTTGACTCGACCATGACATGGTAACGATAAAAAGGTAACTTGGCGAACCCGTCAAAGGGGTGAAACGTAAATAGAAATGTAAAATGAGGTATGGGCATGATGAGTTCCTTGGCCTGAACATGATGATGCTGATAAAACGAGCAGGTGATAAAATTTAATATGTTCATCCAAGCTGCTAATTCCGACACTTGGGAATCGTATCAACATTTGAGAATCAACTTTATTAAAATTTATAGGTTTGGAAGTAGTCTTATGAGAATGTTGAGTGACTTACGCATTGATGTTTGATGATGTGATGGTCCCCCTTCATTTGGTAATTCGTGATTGTAACTTATCAATCTGTATTTTACTGAAAATCATATGATGTTTCTTGTCTCACCTTAGAGAAGAGGATAGCCGAATATATTTGATATCTTACTTGGATTTTGTTGTGCTAAATGTTGATTGGGTACCTATTGCATGGCTATTGATGTGATCTAGATTGTAGTTAAATTATATATCATTGATCCTTGTAGATGACTAGGAGGTGTTATTATTCAAAAGTATTACTGGATTTACATTACATGAAATTACTATTGAATTATTGAGAACGTGTTGGAACCTTGTTGGATGAAACATAAAATCAGTGATGGTAGAACAACTAATACTTATGGACATGGTTATTTGATGAAAATAGAAGAGAATGGCATGAAGACATGAGCATGAAAATAAAGTGAAACTGGCATTGAATGTACGATAAAAATTAACTTTGGGATGGAGTTTCTATAAGAGGGGTGTATATAATTCCCTCCTCAAACTGACTTTGACTTTATAATTATTGAGGGAACTTATTTGAAAGTGACCCGGTTGAATAAATGAAATTGAATACTTTTATTATTCCATAGATATGAATAAATGTTTCTTTCTGAATGCTTTTATTATTCCATATACGTGAATAAAGTTTGCTTCTGAATTTCAATAAATGCATAGAGTGAATGATGAATAAATTTGATCTTATGATGAGAAATTGATAAATTTGAATAAAGCCCATATAAATTGTGATTAAGATTATGGTCAAAAGTGAATAAAGCATCATAAGTTATTATATTTTGCAACGCTATTTATGCGCGCGCTAAGTGTGCAATGATACTTATAACAGTTTTTCGATTGACTCTCAAGTGGAAGAAAGGGTCTCGTAGAGGATAAAAAACAAAATCGATAGCATGACAATGGATAGTTGACTCTCACTAGAAATCCATGCACAAGTTGAAAGCCCTATCAGCTTTGCTCGAGTGGCGTGTGCTATATGGGTATGCCATAACAATTTGGTCGCATACGAGGAAGTTAGGGGGCGTGCAATAAGAATGAACTTATTCCTCATCCGCCATTATTCTCACATAGGATGTAGAAGAATGATTTGAGGTAGCGATTGCTAAATCACTACATCACACTCCCCACACAAAGAAAGGAAGAATAATGATTTTTTGAAGGACACATAGAAGTGGCACCTTAGCAATCAAGTGAATTGGAAATGTAAAGGAATAATAATTATTATTTGAAGGACACATAAAAGTGGCACCTTAGCAATCTAGTGTATTGGAAATGTATGCATTGAATTAGCATATAGGATTTTGCATCTAGTTTATTTCCTCAAAAGAAAATAAAATGTTTAGCATGAAGACTATGGAAGGGTGTGTGCATGAAATTAATAAAAGGGAATAAATACATAGAAAATAATTAGAATAGGATCAAATGAAGAGTCCTAGTGAGTCTAGGAGTTATTATTTAGTGGACTTAAGTTAAAAGGCACATGCAACCACAATTAGGGGAATGGGGACATGGGATAAAGGAACATCTAAGAGTAATAAGAGGAACTCATGTGCACCTTCATGAGAAGGTGGCGCATGGGGGATTAATAATAAAAAATAGAAAATTGGATAAAAGACTGATATTGCATGTAATTGACAAGTGTCACAAAAAAATTTCCTATTTAAGGAAGAGAGCATGAAGGCGAAAGGACCCCTTATGCACCTTATTGTTGGATGGAGTTCATAATGTCAAAATTATGAGCTAGTGTGTCTATGTTGAGTTTGGCTAAGTGAATTCTTAAGGGATTGGGAGATCTCAAGCAAGGCTTGCATTCCTTGCTAGTGTGTGTTTTCTCTATCATTGGCCCCTTACGGCTTGGGGGACTAGAAGGAAGAAGATTACTTCTAATGTGGTAGGGTGGTTAAGGAGGGATTCAATTGGCTTTTCAAAAATATTCGATTGGACTTGGAGTTGTATTAACTTGGTAACTTCGACAACTAAACCATAGTTAGATCGACCTTTGCAAAACAAGTTCTCTTCATTTATTTGTTTAAGTTTTGTTGTAATTTTGTAATGAAATTATTATTGTTAGTAATTCATTGTTGCAATTTATATTGAAGTATAGTGAATGGTGTGAGTCAAATTTACATCCCATGTGTTAAATAGTGGTTTTAGTTGGGCCCACGAGAGGGTCATTACATTATTGTTGACTTTGAGTTGTATTAATTTTCAAATGCTTCAATATGTAAGAACATTGGCATTGGTACATTGATTCTCAAGTGCTACTTTTTTTGTGTTTTGGATGTCAGTATAAGGTACCTTGATAAGTTGTTCCTTCTTAATACTTGGTTTAATATTTTCATGATATACTTGAGTTGTCATGTTGATATTTGATATATTTATATTCAATAGTGTATCAATGACTTTATTACTAGTGATTGATGCAACATTAACCATTATTAAATATGTAGATGTTGACCTGTAATTGATTTGTTTCTTGGACTCAATATCCCAACACCTTTTCATTGAGAAAACTTTGATAGTATTGACAATTTGATTTTTAGTTTCGATCAATTCCATTAGTGTCTCTTGATCTACAATTTCAACTTCTAAAATTTTTCTTGAGTTAATCAAATTGGCCAAGGATTTTTTTTATGTGGTCTCAATTTATAAATAGTTGTATGATTCACTCGAATACATGGATATCTCTTTGTCTACTTTTATGATTGATATGCCCTTATGTTTTAATTTTTTACTTCCATAAGCATGTTTTCAAATAATTAATTTCATTGTCTTTATCTAATAATATCTTCTCAATCCTGTGGGGGGAAGCTCAAGTGGTTAAGTTGAAATTGGTTGTAAATGGCAGGTCACATGTTCGATTTCCCCCAACTTGCATGTGCGCCATGGCTCAGGCCCTATGGTTGCACCTAGGGGTATAGTGGTAGCGAGATTGGATCCCTGGACTCCATGTCACGCGAGAACCAACCCAATTTCTGTTGTTGATTCCCCTACTACAAAAAAAGGATCTTCTCAAAAAAAATTTTGGTATTGATATTTTCTTGTGATTCTCAATCACATTGAATTGCAACGTCTTGTCAAATCATCACTTGATCCTTCACTTGTAAGGCATACTTTTTTCTTTGATTCCCGTAGTTTATTTTTTTAGCTCTGGTGTCATGTTAACTCACACTTCTAATTTACATTGTGACATATCCACTTCATATTGACGATCTTCTTTACCATTTGCAAGATATTTAATTTTAATCAATAGGGCCCCATTTTCTATTTATGATTTTTCTACTTTTTGTGTTAACTTATCCATTTTATTTTTTAGACCCTTATTATCGTCCCAAAATTTATTTTTTTGGGAATCATGTTTTTATTTTTAAGTTCTCTTAATCGCCCTTTTACATGCTCAAATAATCCAAAGTTATTTTTTATGTTAGTACCATGGTTTCTATAATATATTTAATATTTTAAATCGTCAAAATAAGATTAATTTGACATGCCAAGGTACGAGAGTCTCACTAAAAAATCACTTCTTCATCTAGTTAATTTCAACTCGAGACAAATAATAATATGGTTCTTTTCACCTTGATTTATGATTTCAATATTAAGAAATACTCTCATTTTTAATCAATGGAGATGACTCTTTGAACTCTTATAATCACGACTATATGGTTTAGCTTAGAAATTATACTGTACCTCAAATTGTTATTGCTTGAATGCAAAACATAGTGTGAAAAAATTACTTTCTTATTCTAGATGGAAAGTACTTTTCACAAATTCCATAGAAAACTAAGACGGTTACCTCTCAAAAGTACTATTCACAAATTCCATAGAAAACTGAGATAGTTACCTCCCAAAAAGACATCTTCTATTTGGTGGTAACATTGTACTATGATTCTATCTTATGGGGCATACAATAGACGGTGAATGAGTGTACTATTAAGGAACTCCTTGGGTTAGGTCACCGCTTCGAAATTCCATGGGTTCTAGCTTAAACCAAAAAACGTTGCACTATGATTCTTGATTGCAACTTTGATATTACTTGATATGTGTGTGCCTCTTCAAGGATTTCACACATTGCAGTATGGTGAGACCCATGAGGTTTAAATCAATTGGTTTATGTGGGGTTTAGTCTTCATTAGGCCTTGGGTTCATATCTCATGGGGAGGGGTTGAGGATGGAGCCACTTGTGGGTGATTTCACTTCTCCATGGGACATCCATGCATCATAAATATAAATAAGCCTCGAACAAACCTGGTGGAATCATCCTATTTGTGGGAGGATTATTATTCCATCCAACATTAGGCCTAGCCCTAACCTAGGCACAAGCTATCCTGGAAAAAAATCATTGTAGTTTGGAGGATTTGTATTTCCAAATCCTTATGTTAACTCTTTCCACATTGACACCCTTTCCACAATGAACGATTTCTATATTTTCTTTCCCATCGTCACATCACACACTTTTTTTGTTGAACCATGCCAAATTTCTAAATATTTAGAGATAAAATGATCTGCTCTACAAATGGTAACCACACCATTAGTTTATACCTTGTCATTTATTTTCTATACTTCCCAAAGTCTTTCTCATGTTGTTTAATTGATAGTAAGACCGTAGAAATATAATTCTTTCCCCTCCTATTATTTTAAGCAGTTGAAAAGGAAAATTTATTTCCACTCCCACTCCTATTATTTTAAACAGAAGGAAGAGGAAAATTTCATTGAGGGTTTCTCTTTTACCACTTGGTGTAGATGCAATGTGAATTGACTACCAAGGGTAGTTTCCAAAAGCTGACGGCTGAATTTTTGTTTTTGTTGCCACTTCAAAGGTGTTTTTTTGAGGCCACAACTACTAAAATCAACAAGTTTTTTAGTCTCTTCTTTGATATAAAGGTTTATATGCAATTTTCTTCTTCTAATAAACTAGAATATGATAGATAATTACATAAGTGGCTTCTACTATAATTTCCCAACAACTAGAAGCTTTTTCAATAGCAAGGCATTCATATAATAAATCAATGGTTCAAATAATACTTGGTATATTCATAACATAAGTGGTTTTTACTAGAATTTTCCAACAACTAGAAGCTTCCAATATAAAGCCATTCATATAATAAACCAGTGGTTCAAGTAATACTTGGTCATATAAATGAACCTATAGAATCAATGAAGATTAATTTTGATCAGATAATACTCCCACAAATTTATTTTCCTTTCAATATGTTTATGAAAACATGGGTGTTGAAAAAATGATGGTGCCTCTTGATTGTAATGTACCTTTTTTTTTTCTTTCTAGAATCTCCCTGACTTGCGAGAGTGGCCTTTGGTCTAAGAAATCATGACCTAGGGGCATCTAAGCTATCAAAATCTCCTGGGGATCGCACCCAACTTGGGCCACACCAACTCTCAACTAGTTGGATTTTGAGTGTCTCCCCCCAACTGGCTCACCCCTAAGGGGAATTGAATTCCAGTTGCCCTGCTGACGAGACCCACACCTTAACCAAATGATCTAGTGAGATTTGACTGATTGTAATGTACTTAATCATTTCTTCTTCTAAAATTAAAGAGTGATCCAACAACCTATAATTTTATTACCACTAAAAACAAGTACTTGAGCATAAGCCACTAGGAATCCAAAAACCCACTTTGCGCCACATGCTAACATAAAATATACTCTTTTTTAAGCAAACTTGATGGTTGACTTTATGAAATCATCATAAATGTATAAAGAAATCTCATATATCCATAATAAATAATATTTCTCTATTATATGAATGTATATGAGAGTAATCACAATGGGCTAGCTCAAATGGTTGAGTGTTGTGAGATGCAAGTAGGAGGTCACATGGTCAAGTCCTCGGGCTAGCTATTTATGTGAATTTTGAGGGCCCCACTCAATGTCCCCGTTGGGTTAGGTTTCCAAAACTATAACCGATTAGTTTTCGCTAAGTACCATTCTCGAAATGAGGGGAAGTACTCGGAGGGTTCCCTTGTGTATATTCCATAAAAAAATGAATATATATATGTGTGTGTGTGTGCACGTGTGTGTGTGTGTGTGTGTGTGTGTGTGTGTGTGTGTGTGTGTGTGAGTGAGAGAGAGAGAGAGAGAGAGAGAGAGGTTTTGATATAAATACAATGGGTTTTATATAAGTACAAGTAGGGGGGGATAAATCATGTCTTTTGGAAAAAGGTGTGACTTATGGTTATTACAACATTAATATTAATCTACATAATTATTATTACAATACATTATTTTTTTTCATAAAAATGGTGGTTCACTATTTGTTAGAGGGCTAGTCCACCAAGAGAATGCCAACAATTGTTATTCTAGGTAGAGAATCAAGGTACGGCCAGAAATACAATCATTACAATAAGGGCTCAACAAGATAAACATGTCACTTACAAGAATTGAACCTGGGTGGGGAGGGAAACAATCATTCCTCCCAACCATCCAAGCTACAACCAATGGACACATTAATTAGGTTTATTTTGAGTGGTTGGATATGGAGTGTTATATTTCCCACCCAAATTCGATTTCCATAAGTGACATGTTAAGCTTATAATATGTAATATTGTAGTAATAACTTTGAACCCTTAATATTACTACAATAACTTGGAAACAAATTTATTATTATAATATAGATATTTATACATTATAGAAATAATATAATTTAAGTATATTATATAAACTTGCAACAAATAAAAACACAAACTAAATATCATTGTCTTAATAAGAATTAGGAAATACTCCACTCTTACCAATTTAGCGAATTACTATTAACAAATATATTAATAATTTGAAAATAAAATACATAATTTATACATCATTATCATTGAAGCAAAGTTTTCTGAAATAAATATATATTTAGATATTGTTTTTTCTTATAATTAGAATAATTAAATATATAATCCTATAAAACACAACCATATATATGTCATTTCGAGAAAAAAACAAATATATGATTAAATTCAATGTAATCATAAAAATAAATACATTTAAAATTGTCATTATATTTTATTCTTATCATAACGAAAGATACATAATGTCATTTTGGGAAAAAAACAAATATATAATTAAATTCAATATAATCCAATTAATTTAAAATATATAAAAATAAATACATTTAAAATTATCATTATGCTTTCCTCTTATCATAACAGGAAAGAGATATAAATACATAATTTCCTCAAATGCTTTCCTCTTATCATAATGAACGAGACATAAATACATATTGTCAACTTATCATAGCCAAAGAGGCGTTGCAAATACATATTTAAAATCAATGTACTCAAAATATAGAAAAAAACCATATAAATTTATATTTTATCCTTATAATTTCCTCTTGTCATAATGTTTTCATGATTCTACGCTTCCTCTTATTGCCATGATTTTATATTTCATCCCTTGCATTATAAATATATTTCCGTGTCCTTTCCTCTTGTCATATTCATGATTCAATAATTCTTACTCCTCTTATCATCATGATTTTATATTTCAGCCCCTATATTTCAGCCCCACCTCATAAATAGGGGTTTAAATTTGGAATTTAGTTATTTTAAAAGTACATGATGCAAACCATGCACGAGACAATGACATGGTTAGTTTATTGTTGAATTGAGACAAAGATTGAACGATGACAAATGACAATAACTTAATGAAATGAATGACAATGGCAGGGAGGTTGCTGCAACTCCGAAGGCGGTGCTATGATGGTGGCTCGTTGGCAGTGATAAGATGATGCTGGAGCAGTTGCAAGGATGGACTTCCTCCGGGTGATGCCGTGGTCATCATTCCCTTGAACCGCTCGTGCATTCCCCATATAGGTGCCGTTTTTTCTCTTATTTTTGGATATTTTGGGGTTTCTTGTTATAGAATGTTGTTTCCTTTGGGGTCTACCTACATGCTGTGGACAACGACAAGAACTACCTGGTGGGGATTTTATATCCACTAATCGATAGATTGGGTGCCTGCTCTGGTTTTAGCTACGACCTAGGGTTTCGGTTTTTCCGGGTATCTTTGCTCCCGGCCGTTCAAATCGTGCAGTTCTGGTTCCGGCCATTTTCCTGGGGTTCGATTTTTCTCGGTTTTATTCTCTTGTCCGGTGACATCTGCTATTTCTGGGCCCGGTTCCTTTGTTGCCAGGTCAGGTTTACACTTGGTCGGCTTTTGTCGTGGTTTGGAGACCGACCTATCCGTCTGGGTGTCATATAAACTATTGGAATCTGCTGCTTGGCTTGCGGCGAACTTGGGGTGATATCTAGGGCTTCCGGTTGTCTGGGGATCTGTTATTTCTTGCAATTTGTTTTCGGTTTCGGCCGTGTTTTGGCTCAAGGTTTTCCGGTCCCTGTGTCGTCGGTCTTTGTCAAGGGTATATCCTAGGCATCATTATCCTCATACTCATGGGCATCATTATCCTCTTGGAACCTGTCGGGGTTTACATACGGTTGTGCTTCGAACCTGGGGTTTTGATTATTTTTGACGGGAGCTGCACAGGTTATTTACACTTCTGGAAGCTGGAAGCTTCTATTGTGTTTGCGTGAACGGCTTCCACTTGACAATGGGGGAACATGTGGTGGATCCTCAAGGTTTGGCGGAGAACTCCATGATCGCCTCGGAATACAGAATGGAAGAGGCGGGGTTATTTAAACCTGACTCATATTTTCGAGATATGCTGCATGGAAAACATCAACTTTCCTCGGGTAGTAGGCATAGAGCTCCACGTGCCAGACATGGGGCAAAAAAAGGCCATTTTCCTTTATCAGGAGCTCCTGGGTTGACATCGGGCTCAGACCCGTCTGTCGATAGCACGCGGGGCTGTCCGTCTCATGTGCAGGTGGGGAAAACACGGCATGTCTCTCGTGCTGCTCATCGTTTGAGTGAGAAGTTTTGTTGTCGTCCTGGGGAGGTCTGGCTAACAATGGGACGGGACCTGGGCTTAGAAGAGCTCGTCGAGTTCAATGTGACGGTTTTGGTGGGGAAATTCTCCTATTTTGCCATGGACCGAAAGGACATTGTGAGTTGGGTTATTGAAAAATGGAAGCCCATTGTGGGTTACACTCCTCAGGGTTTTGCTTTGGCCCGTGGCTGGTATGGTTTCAAGTTTGAGCAGGAAGCTCACTGTTCTACTATTTTATCCCAGTTGTGGCTACATGGTGCTGGCAGCCTCATGTTACAGAAGTGGTATACTGATTTTGACCCGGATTCGGCCACTGTTCGCCTGCGTCATTTGTGGGTGCTCATTCCTGGCCTGCCGCTTGCTCTTTGGAATCGGGGGGCGTTTGAAGCTATTGGCAATAGCTTGGGCCGGTTTCTTCATGTGGAGGAGGAGCACCTTACAGGTTTCGACCGGTGTATGGGTCGGCTCTTGGTGGAAGTAGACATCTCTTTAGGACTCATTGATGTTCTCCATATCAACTGGCGCGGTCGTCGACTAGATTTGATTATTGACTATTGGGGCATCCCTTTCCGCTGCTCCAATTGCAAACAAGTGGGACATCTTTGGCAGCAGTGCAACTAGCGGTTTTCTTCTGGTCGTCCGGTGGGGGCGGATCCCTTTTGGTCCTCGGATGATGGTAGTGACAAAGACGTGGATACGAATGGTGGTCTTGACGGTTATTCCAACAGGATTTCGACTCCGGCTACGGGATTATTGGGTAAGTTGGAATTCAATGACCCATCCTTTTATCATTCTTTGAATGATTTGGACATTAAATTCATAAATGCATTGGAGCTCAACAATGGTAACAATGGTAACTATTTGAGTCGTTTATATCCAAAGCTGTCAATTGCCTCTGAGTCTGAAAAGGATCCAATTGTTTCGTCTGATAATGCGTCTCCCACCACTGATGTTCCACTTCCTGTTTGTACTTCCTCTCCGGAGACCTCGTCCGTCATTCCCATTTCACCTGTGGCGTCGGCCTTTACCCACAGTCCTACTGTAATCCTTTCCTCGGATTACGAGGAGACATTACCTGATTTTGCGTCTATTAAGGAGGGGCCTTTGTTATCGGAACCCCCGGACATTACCCATCCCTCACATACTTCACCTACTTGTGAACTGGAGGCTTGGGATCGGGTATTACACATCCCCTCCTACTCTAAGATGGTCAAAAAAACACCCCTCCCTGTTTATTTAAATAACCGGGTTGTTGTTGATTGTGGTCCATGTAATACAACCGCGGCTGATCCCCCGGATTCTGTGACATTGGCCCCGGATATGGAGGTGATGAATAACAATCCATCTGATGCTAATTTGACTACATTGGGCGACCAATGTATTGCAAAGGGGGCCTCGGCTGGGCGGGTTGGCAGCCGATTTCTCTCCATTAAAAACGAGAAGTGCAAGGAAAAATTCAAAGGTCATCACTCTGGGGGGTACTGACAAAAACGTACCGAATATTCCCGTCTCTCCGGACACCAGGGCTCTTAGAGGAATCAAAGCCCTAGCCAGGGGTCGATAATGATTTTTATCTCCTTAAATATCATGGGTGTGGGGGGTATGCCCAAACAACTGGCCCTCAAAAGAGTCCTACAAATTGTTAATCCCGATTTGGTTTTTTTATAAGAAACTATGGTATGTGGGGAGAAAGCACATATTTTCTTCAATAAAAATAAGCCTGGGTGGTGTATATCCACTATGGATGCGGTTGGTCTTTCTGGTGGCCTCCTGGCTGCATGGAACCCGGGGGTCTTTAAGCTGGATCCTTTTATTACTTCGTTGGGCATACTTCTGACTGGAAAACTTAGGGGATCTGGAAAAGTTATAAATATTGTGAATTGATATGGGCCATACAGTAACAGGGAAGCTTTCTGGAATTTGGCATGCTCGGGTCATTTATTGGCTTTGGAAAATTTGATACTTGCAGGTGATTTGAATTTTTCATGGGGAGCTGAAGAAATATGGGGTAGTGCGGCCAGAAGGGACCCTCTGGGGCTTTACTTCATAAACCTTTTTTCCACATACTCTCTGGTTGATGTGGAACCGAGGCCATTGACCCCTACATGGTCAAATGGTCGACAGGATGAGAACTTGATCTCTAAATGTATTGACCGTTATCTGATATCTGAGACACTTTTGAGCTCTTTTCATTCATACAGAACTTGGAGCCTGCAGACACATATCAGTGATCATCTCCCCATTATCTTGAAATTTGAAATCGATGCTAATCACCGTGTATATCCATTCAAATTCAATTCTGTATGGTTAAAAGACCTGGATTATGATGAGGGTGTTCGATCTCTTTGGGCAAATACCGATGTTTCAGGGGAGCGGTTGGCAATGGACAAGCTTGCTGTCAAATTAGGGTCTTTAAAAGACTATACTATAAAGTGGGAACGATCCAAAAAGGCTAAGCAGACCTCTGAACTCAATGCGCTTGATTTAGAAATTGGTGATATTAGGGATCTATCCCTGAGAGTGGGGATTTCACCATCTGGTCATGCCCGCCTTGTTATGCTGGAGGAAAGGAAACTCAAAATACTTCTCATTAATGAAGAGTCCTGGCGTTTAAAGAGCCGGGCTATTTGGCTTAAAGCTGGTGACCTAAACACGAAGTTCTTCCATCGATATGCTGATGGCCGTAGAATACAAAATAACATTTGGGATCTTAATGATCATGATGGGAGACGGATTCGTGGTGATGAAGATTTGAAGGATGAGGCTTCTCGACATTTTCTAGATTATTATACTGATCCTGTATCTACGTCCCTGCCTGAACAGTTTATGCTTATAAAGGAATATCCTCGGATGTTCACTGATGTGGAGGGGGACAAAAAAATTTTGAGACCATTACTAGCACAGATGTTCAAAACACACTTCAGGACTTTGCAAAGGATAAATCTCCTGGACCGGATGGGTGGACGGTGGAACTGTTCATACATTTTTTTGAAATTATGGGGAATGACCTCAGGGATGCTGTGGATGAATCACGGTCCTTGGGACTGGTCTCGGGGGCGTTAAATACCACTTATCTGGCACTGAATCCTAAATCAACACATCCTGAGAGTTTTAATGATTTCCGTCCAATTGCTTTGTGCAATTTAGTATACAAAATCATATCTAAGATAATTGCACAACGCATCAAACCGATCTTGTCCTCGTACATTTCTATGGAACAATATGGTTTTTTGGATGGGAGGCAGATTCATGACGCGGTTGGTGTGGCACAGGAGGTTTTCCACAGTATTAATCAAAAGAAGTTGGAGGCACTCATTCTACAACTGGACTTGGTAAAATCCTACGACCGAGTCAATTGGACTTTCCTCAAATTGATTCTTATACAAATTGGACTACCTTGGAAGGTTATGAAGTGGATTATGGCCTGTGTTTTGTCTGTCAACTATGCAATAATTATCAATGGTCAGCCGACTAATTTCTTCAAGGCGTCTAGGGGACTCCGTCAGGGATGCCCTCTTTCTCCCCTTTTGTTTCTGCTGATCATTGAAGGACCGAGCTTCTCTATTCACAAAGCTAAAAGCGAGGGCTCTATTGTGGGTATCAAAGTCTCGGCTGGTGTATCAGTTACCCATACGCTATTTGTGGATGATGTGATGCTATTTGGGCTAGGAATTATGGCTGAATGGTTATAGTATAAGAGAATTCTTGATTTCTTCTGCTTGGTAACTGGTATGCTCATTAGTATGGTGAAATAATTTTTCCTGAAACACTCACTGGAGGTGACTGTGGAACATAGTGTCAGGTGTATTTTTCCTTTGGAATTTAAGGAGTTATCTGAGGGCTCAAAGTATCTCGGCTATTTCCTCAAACCTGCAAAATACAGGACCAATGATTGGTTATGGCTTGTTAAACGTTTTGATAAGCGCATTAGTCACTGGAGCTTGAGATATCTTTCACTGGGTGGCCGGATTACTTTGGCTAAGAATGTCCTTCAGAACCTGGGAGTATACTGGTTCTCCCTTTGTAAAATTCCGATTTCAATTCTTCACATAATTCGGGGGAAATTCTTCCGCTTTATATGGTCTGGTGGGGGAGAGAAGAACAGGTTTCACTTAATTAATTGGAAAAGTATGGCACAACCATATATTCTTGGGGGCTGGAATATAAAGAATCTGGAGTTGTTTGTGATGGCTCTCCATGCTAAGAGCCTGTGGCGTGTTTTATTTAATAAATCTATGTGGGGATGTATCATTCAGGCCAAATACCTCAAACATGCTACGGTTACGTCCTGGTTTCGGATTGGCGGGCATTCTGTTAATGGTACTTCAAATATTTGGCGCGGGCTCATGGGCTCATTTACTGTTATTGCAAAATGGCTTTCTTGGATACCTGGCAATGGCTGGGATATCAGACTTGGATCGGACCCTGTTTTGGGGGTATCCCTCGCGTATCCTTTCTCTCCCGAACTTCTTGCACGTCTCTGAGCTAGGGGGCTCTATAACCTTGCACATGCTGTTTCTTTCAATAATGGGGGATGGATCATTGCTCGTCAACTTGGCATTCGGGGGGCTATGGGAAAGGAATGGTCGGAATACACTATGCATCTTTGCCAAGCAAACATCCATCTCTGCGATTTCCCAGACAGGTTGGTTTGGTCTTGGGATGTTGCTCATGGCTTGGTCACTTCAAAACTTGCTTATGATTCATTATTTGCAGACTGTCAACCGAAGACGGTTTGGTGGCACTCTGCGATCTGGAAGCTTGCCCTCCCTCCGAGGATTAGATGTTTTGTTTGGCTGGCAATGGGCAACAATATTCTTACATGGGATAATCTATGCCGTCGTGGCTTCTATATTCCTGGCTGGTGCCCCTTATGCTGCTCACATTTGGAAACGGTTGATCATCTCTTCTCTTCGTTCCTGATCATAAATGAGCTCTGGATGCTTATTGCCAATTCCCTTGGTATATCTGCAGTTTGGCATTCGTCCACTTTGAAGGACAGCTTAGGGCAGTGGCTCTGTGACTCACGCTCTCGTCGATGGTTAGAACTCCCATGTTATATGCTGTGGGAACTATGGAAGGCCCACAACCGCTATGTATTTGATGGTATAGCTATAAATCTGAATTGGTTATGCAGTCGTATTATTGCTTTATATAAGGAGTTTAATTCCATTTCATTCCTTGTGGGAGGCAAGACTGTTTCATTTGTTAAACATACTGGTTATCGCATTGCTCCTCCAGTACTGATGTATCCTTGTGGGGCAGGTGTGGTGCTTCATCTAAACAACTTCGTTT
Source organism: Larix kaempferi (assembly GCA_027924585.1). Lineage (NCBI taxonomy): Eukaryota > Viridiplantae > Streptophyta > Pinopsida > Pinales > Pinaceae > Larix > Larix kaempferi. Next base: position 18,531,512 of record BSBM01000123.1, on the reverse strand, counting down.
CCTATCGGATACAATTAAATTTGGGTTGTGGAACGAACACCCACAGTGAATTGTGTGCACTCTGGCTTCTTTTACACTTTGCTCGGCGCAAACAGGTTTCTTCACTTGTTGTTATGGGTGATTCTTCTTCCATAATATCATGGGCTTCGGGTACTTCCCCTCTTAATGTGTTGCTCCTAACAAATTGGTTGGCTGCTGTCAGGAAATTCATCAGTGACTTTCAGCATATTCACTTTTCCCATGTTTACCGCGAGATAAATGTGGAGGCAGACATCCTCTCCAAGCGGGCTTTGGACGCACCGATTGGTATTATCTTGTGGGAGGAATGGCATGAGGACCTTTTTTTCTCCCGGGGTTCGGTTGATTTGCTTTGGATCTGAATCTTTTGGTCTGGACTTTCGGCATGATATGATATATTTTTCTCATGTTTATATGCGGCTTTATATTGTGCAGGTTCATAGTCACTATCTCCAACTACTTGTTGGATTTTTGATCTGGTTGGATTATGTGGATCTATACTTATTTGATATATTACACCCTTGTGTCCAGGCCTTTGGCTGTTTTGGACTTATTATTGGACTTTTTTTACATGTATTTATGTATTGGGAATTTGATACAATGCCACATGGGGACTGTTTTGTTTTGGTCGGGCAGATGTTGGGGTTCTGATGCTTATTTGTGGCATCTTTTCTGGTTTTTTGTTTGGGATTTGGTATGGATCTTGGATGCTGTGATGTTTCTTGGGGCTCATACTGTGCCCATATGAGTTTTGACTCACTTGCCTTTATGGTTTGATGACTTGATGTATTGATCCTATTTACTATTTCGCGGTATTAATAGTAAGATATATTTTTATGTGAGAAAAAAAAAATGACAATGACACAACTTTTATTAAAACAAATATAAAACGCGAGAATTTTACAATAAGAAAATGCCTCACGAAAATCTAAGCACATGTGTTGTTGAATATACGAAATATATAAAACGAAGATAGTTTATATGATGGGTCTTTCATATAAAGCTACTAATATTAAATGTTGTTAATTGAGATCCATGTACATTGTATTCAATTAATTATTGCAATGACAAAAAGGAATGAACCAAATAATTAGACGTCATTTGGCATCAATAAGTGATCACACATATATTTAAAAAAGTAATAATAATAGTGTATTGAGGAACTTTGCTGGTATGGAACATTGAGTTATTCAGATTGAAGTATTGGCCCAAGCTAACAATGATCCACAATGATCAAGTTTTTAAGATGCATCACAAGAGTGTGCGCGCATGCACACACACATATTCATTTCTGTCAGTGTGGCCTTAAATGAGCTTTAGACAATGTTATGTTTTCTTAAAGGTTGGATGCTTTTGCAAATGTCCACTTACTTGGTTTAAGTGGAGAATTGACGAAAGAATCTTTGCTTTCTCCATGGTGGTTTGCTGGTGATAAGGTGCATATACCTAGTAGAGTGGGATGCATCATCTTTGGAGTCTATCCATCAATAAATGGAAACACATTAACTTTCAACTCCGTATATTTATTTTGTATAGTTAGTTATGACTTGTCAAACTTAGTTAGGTTGCATTTATTTTCTATGGTTAATTATATCTTGTCAAACTCCGCTAGCTTAATTAATTTTGACCACGTCATGTTCCTGATTAAATGCATAGATATAAAAACTATTTATGGCTAATAGAAATAATATTTTTAAATTTGTTTTCTTGTATAGTTTACAAGATTGAAAATGAACTTGTATATCAAGTTTGTGGAGATGAAGGTGAGTTTTATCAAATTTGGTATCAAAGTGGCCCCTTCCTAGTATTTGCACCAATTCTAAGAGATTGCAAATTTAGTTGATCCTCTCCTCTCAATTCCCTCCCATCCAACTACTCTCTTGCATACAATGAGCTAGGGTTTGTGGCCAACTTTGCCAAGATCCAGTTCATTCCTTTTTTTCTTTAGGCCATCATATGTAAACCTACATGTCCTCTTTTCTCAATGTATATAGCCCACAACATGAACCCAGTAGAGAGCCAACATTGGCGTTGTCATTCACTTGAGTGGATACTATGAATAATACAACTCCACATCCTTAAGGAAATGAAGGGTCGGCTACAACAACCCTTGGGGTATTATTTGCTCCATCAAAGTCAAACAAAGACTGTGACTAGGGATGTTGCTTATTAACACGCTATTGTTTTTTCTTTTTTCTTTTCCCTGTTGTCACAAGAGTAACAATAACTAGTCATTTTGGGAGTATCCTCCACCCCCCCATTTTCTAGGTCTACACTATTGTCTTTTCTTCCAAACTTCTGGACACACACCCCTTCCATGTTGAATTCTAAAGCCAATGATGGACAAATCAGGATCACCACCATGTTGTTTATTTCCACCATTTTTCTCTACAGTATGTTCAGTCTAGGGATTTACCATCTTGGTTTCTCATAGTGAGTTATCCCATGATTGGTACCCATTCCTAGACATTGCTTTGTTTTTTGCATCCATCTCATTATTTTGACATGATAGAATCTAGTTTGATAGGTCATGGGAAACTCAAACAACCCATCTTACTATAACTATAAGAATTTCTCTTGAACATCTTTCCTAGCTTCCATAGCTCCATCTAAGGATCCTTTCTATTCCCTTTCTAATTTATATAACCCTCATAGGGATATGATCCCTCTCTTTGGTTGGCCATCAATGATATATTCTTTATGTTACTTTGGACGCATGCCTATCTTCCAATTTCCCTCTCCTTCTTCTTCTTCTTCTTCTTATATAGTCCCAACCTAGTGCAATTCCTCCATGCTGTGATATCATTCCTAAGGATTAAATCATTATATTTTTTCTCAAGAACTTGTAAGTGCTCTCCAAGAAGTTGTTAGATCACAAGTTGTATAATCCTCTTCTACCCTTTGACTCAATGCTTGCATCGCTCTTCCTAGGTATGGTGGGAAAATGGATAGTGATATTCTTGGATACAAAGTCTTTGTACATATTTTAAAACCAAAATTGCCATGACAGAGGCCACCAAAGTCCAATTTGTTGTGTTTGAGATTCAGGAGGAGGGTTCTGGTATTTCCACATCGCAGTAGATCAATACATGCACTACAAGGGAAAGGCCCTTTAGCGGAGGTTATAGTGGATGATCCGCTCAAAAGAGTCCAAATATCCATTTATAGCGGAGGTCACTAGCGGAGGCGAGTGACTAGAGGTTTTTTTCCAGTGCAATTATTTTAATGCAAACACATCGATGCATTTCATATACAGAAGCATCGGGCCGCCATATGCCATGTTGCACCAAGTCCAAAAAAATCATGAAACGCAAAAGAACTAAAAAAATATAAACTAGTGCATTACGTAAACAAAAATTTCCTGGTGCGTTCCCTTAAACATAAACGTCCCATACTATTCTTTAGTAAAAAATTAAAAAAAATCTTTATTTTATTAAAATATTCCTAAGATTTTTTTTATAAGCCTATACATGGTGCGTTACCGAATAGTAAATTCCCTGGTGCATGTAGTAGAAACAAACACATCGTATAATATTTTATTAAAAAAATATTAAAAAAACACGTTAAGCCTCATCTCTGTGCGTTCATTAACATTAAACTCCCTGGTGTGTCTAATCATAACGAACACACTGAGATATATTTTATTAAAAATAATAGAACTATTTTATTAAAAGCATCTCGCAAAATTTTACTGAAACCCTCATAATGGTGCATTAGTATATAAAAGCCCTGATGCGTATCAAAGACTCTAGCGCACCGCTTAATTTTTTATTAAAAATAAAAATCTATAATTGTATTCCTACGCAAATTTTGAAAACCTTATACCGGTGTGTTAGATGATACAAAATGACCCGTTGCGTGAACAACACCCAAATGCACCAGTGATTATTTTATTAAAAAATAAAAAGTAGTTTTTTATTATTTATTTTAAAACCTGCTCGCACCAGTGTGCCTAACTGTCGAGCGCAACGAAACAAGGTTTAATAAAAAAAATTACCACGTCGTCAAACTCATTTTTACCCTCTTGAGTGTGATTGAGCCCATCTGGACCGGTGGTGCCCCTCACCCACCTGGACGCCCTCACATCCGTCGTGCACGGGGACAAATTCCTCACTCCTATCGGCTACTGACTCTACTTTGAATTTTTCCAGACGGTGGGCAAATATTCAAATTTTCCATACATGGCTAATACGCCTCCCTAACATGTTGTTTGATAGGTAAATTGATTCTTACTTCATAATTTAATTTTTAGTGAATTATTTTTTAAAACTGACCTTCAAATTTTCCTATTTAAAATTTTTTAAAAAAAATGAGCGGTATGTTCTAGCCTTTCGACTTGCACTGCCTGACGGTGCACCCTGTAAATTATTATAGGGTGCACCGCTAGTGGTGCGAGATGAACAGATCAAATGCACCACTACATTGTGAAAATATATTTTAAAACATTGAACTTCTCATCGGTGTGTTGGACATTGAAGAGCACCGGCAATACGGTGCACTTATGTGTATTGAACACACCGGTTAAAAAAAACATGTAGATGAAAAAAATAAATTATATGGTGTTATTAAATTATATGATGTTATTAGTGCACATAAGTGCACTAGTTTTTGGTGCTCTGACGTGCAGTAGGAGCACCAATTTTGAACCCAAAAAATAATAATTTAACTGTGCTTCATTGGCACATCAGTGCACTGCTTCTCAGTGCTCTGATGTGCCCAAGGAGCACTGTGAATTGATTTCCATAAAAAAGATTAATTTATTAAACAATAGTGCATTCAGATGAATTAAGCACATCGTTTCTAGTGCACTTACATTCCCAAGGAGCACCATTAACAGAGCGTACGAAAATATAATTTAGTGATGCTCCTAGTGCACGTGAGTGCACTAGCTCTTTGCGCTTACGTGTATTGAATGCACTAGTTATAAAAATATTGTAGATGAAAAAATTAAATTATATGGTGCAATTAGTGCACGTTAGTGCACTGGTTTTCGGTGCTCTGACGTGTAGTAGGTGTACTGGTTTTGAACCCCAAAAAATCATAATTTAACAGTGCTTCATTGGCATGTCAATGCATTGGTTTTTGGTGCTCTGACATCCCTAAGGATCATCGTGAATTGATTTCCATCAAAATATTAATTTAATACAACGATGCATTCAGATCAATTAAGCGCATCATTTTTGGTGCACTGACGTGCCCAAAGAGCATCATTAATAGAGTGTACAAAAATATAATTTAACGGTGCTCCTAGTGCACGTGAGTGCACCAATGCTCGATGCACTCACTTGCTTTAGGCACATCGTCAACCAAATTTTAGAAAATATCCCGGTGCATATAGTTGTTGACACATTGTTGAAATAAATTTTAAATATATAGAATCATAATAGCAGTGCATATTACATATTACAACGCACTGTTAAAATGGTACATTTTTTATATAAACACACCATTCACGGTGCAATTTGTGTATAAAAGCACTAGAAGCGGTGCACCTATGTTATTGAGGCACACTGCTTCTAAAAGAATATTGTTTTGAGAGAAAAATGTAGTATTGATGTTCTTAAATAGGATTTTAATTGAATGAAATATTAAATGTTTGTATATATCTATTTATGTAAATAATTCATGTTATATGTGAAACAAAGACGTGAGCTGCGACAAGCTGCTTGGTAGGAGTGTGCACAGCTAGATTAGTTCAACACGGTTAGAGAATGGGAGGCTAGGGAGAGGGAGAGGGATATGCCGACCTTCCCCTGAACACCAATTTTCATTATGAAAATTTAGGAAAATGTTCGTTTGATCATCGCCCCATTACTAGTCATACTAGAGAGCTCTTGAGGGTTGTCGACCTTCGGAATTTATATCAAGAGGCTACATTCCTCAAAGGAAACTCTTCAGTGTTGTGTTAGTTCATCCGACGTTGGGATCATCATAGGAATTCATTTCATGTTGGTCCCGGTAAGTGGTTCCACCCCACTGAGGGGGACATATATTTCATCATTGGGTTATCCAGGAGAGGGGATTATTTTCCCTAGTTTCCTATTGTCCCAACTGGTGCTGCAGTAGAGAGTCGACTAGCTTACTCTCTTAGATATATCATTGATGAGGTCATCCATCCCTCTGATGTTCAAGGAGAAATGGTCAGCTTAGGATCTCTGCTTTTGGTCGAGAGGAGGTTAGGTGCCTCTCTCTTTTGCTTACAATTTTAGTGCACTCCACCAATGATGGGTAGTGCATTAGTTTACCTCTAGTGTATTATGTTGACTCTTTAGTGTAGAGACATACATGCATTAGGTGGTATGCCATTTTTTGTGACAGATTTGTTAATCTTTGGATAAATGTCGTGTAGTGATTGGTCGGAGGTCCAACTTCCCTTTTTGTTCAAAGATTTTTTGTTTGTTTTTTGAGAGGTTTTCGACCACCAGGACCTCCTTCAACATCTCCTTTATAGGCTGATGCTAGAGGTGCATATGCACATGTGGGGGCAGATGATTCCCAAGAGAGGTTAGCCTAAGTTTCCATTTACGATCACATCAGATGTTCTTGATATGCTAGGTAGTGAGGAGGAACACGCACTATACATTATGCCATATCCATATGTGGGATTGAAATGGAGAGGGTGCCTCAAGATCTTTGTTAGGATATATTCATCATTCAGTTTTATGTCTGCATGCAGCATGCATTCTGCATGCATGTCATGCAATTGCATGCATCCTAGTCATCAGTTTGGTGTCACCCAGCACCTAGTCCCCAGTTTGCTAGCCCCGAGAGCTTCCTTCCACTCATTTTTAGCCCTCCTAGTCAGTGATGTGCTTACCTTTCATCTACCACTTGAGAAAGGCACCCTTCTTCACCTACGACTCAGTTACACTTCAGTCAGTTGAGTTATTTGTGGATCTTTCCTTGATTTAAGGCTAGATTGACTTGTTAACTAACTGAAACACTCTGTTGGACCCCCATTGAGACTAGATTTCCTATTTTGACTCCAGACAGCTCCCCACGCGCCCTCCACTGAGCCTCCTTCACTACATTAGTGCTCCCATGTGCCAGTTACACCTACCACACTCAATTAGACTCAGTTTGACACCTGGTTGACCGTTACTAGTGCATTGATGACTCCACTGATCTGATGATGAGGACTCCTAGTGAGCTAAGCTATTCCATGCAAGCTATTCGAATGCCCTCCTTGGTTAATTCGAATTATTAAGTCATGTGACTGCACACTGTATTGAATTCTACTTCTGATTTCAATAGAGCACTGCTGTCATTCTCTTGCACAGTTTACACATATTATTCTTTATGCATCTGTTGTAATTGATTTACTTGTTCAATTAGATCTATTGTATTTCAATTTCACAATCTTCACTCCGGAGGAGCCACCGGATGAGAGAGGTAATATTACCGTTATGTTTAAATTATTCTAGTATCAGCTATTCTCTTTATACTTAATGCAAATGAAATATATTCTAAATATTAAATTGCTTAATGAATCTGTCTAATTATTATTCATGTGTACTGTTTTTTTGCAAACATTGACACATTCGATGGTGAGGTCGGGTCGTCTCCTCCCATTCAGGAGAATCAAGATATGGAGGAGCCCAATCAGGCTAGGCCACAGTTGGCAGGTAGACATCCTATCCACCGTCCACGTAGGCCGCATGATAGTTGTCACCGAGATGTGGCAGACAGGTTGGACACATTATTGGAAGATGAGGGGGTTCAGCTTATATGGGTGCATGAAATTATTCGACAACCTCACCGTGCGAAGATATGGAGGATTCTTCCCCATGATATGAGGTTGTTGATGCATTATATTGTCAGTGCATGAATTCAGTTAGATGCTAGGAGGGATGACCATTAGCCTCCTCCTCTACCTCCTCCACCTCCACCCCCTCCTCCATCATCTTCAACATCTACTACTCCACCTCCTCCTCCATTAGCTTCATTGGCATCTCCTCCGCCTCCTCCTCTATCAACTCCTTCATCATATTCTCTACTCCTACTCAATCAACCTGCCAATCCTACTTCATCATCTCCTCTACTCTTGCTTGATTGACCTGCTGATCCTACTGATCATCCCGACCATCCACCATTTCCTGTTCCAGTTTCCTCTATTGTAGATACGATGCTCAAAGGGGGTATGATTCAGCTTGATGGACCTATCTATGCTGCTCTTTGAGTTGGTTTTTTCTGGCATAGGTACTGATGCCTTTGGCTCTATTGGTGGAGGTTTCAATTCCTCTAGCTTTGTTGGAAGAGGTGTTGATACTGCCTCTGGCTCTATTGGTGGAGGTGACGATGCCCCTAGATCTAGTGGGAGAGATACTGATGATGCCTCTGGTGGAGGCGGATTAGATATGTCATAGCAATTATTGGACTCAAGATATTTATTTGGCATGCATCATTAGTTTGATGCTATATATGTTCATATCTATATATATATACTACATTTTCCATGTTTAAGTTGATGTCAATGGTTATGTTGATGTTTATTTATATGTACTTGATGGTGTGTATGTTAGCTCAAGTTAGATGATGCTTGTTATATGTGTGTGATGGTTATGCATGTTATAATATAATGTGGCTTGTATTATGTTAGATGATGGAAATGTAATGTTTAAGATGTTATGCTCATGTCTATGTTTATATGTTTATGATGTTATATCGATAATTTTTATGTTTTATGTTAGATGGTGAAAATGATCATGATAATGGTATGATGATGTTTGTGTTTATGTTTATTATGGTATGATGATGTTTATGTTTATGTTTTTTAGGTGGTATGATGATATATATTTAAAATTATAAATTAGGATATTTATTAATGGCATGTGATTGATTGATCATGTGTTTAAAATAGTGATTGTTGGATGGTGACAATGATAATGATGGTATGTTTATATTTATGTCATGAAAATGATGATGATGGTACAATTATGTTTATGCTTATGGTTAAGTTTATGATGGTATGATCATGATGTTTATGTTTATGTTTGTTAGGTGTTGAAAATGATGATGATCTATGCTTATATAAAAAAAACTTTGTACTATTCAAAATGTGGGTCTTTAAATCAGTAACTATTAATTTAGTCAACAAAAACATCACAATTTGAATTGTAAATTATGATATAAAACAAGTTGTTGTATGATTTAACAAGTTTTCAAAGCATTAGACCTTGGTAAAGAAAGTTATTGAGTTTTTAATTTTGGTCAAAATTTTAGCATCCTTTAGACTATTTTTCATATTAAATAATTTGAACCTTAATTTTGTAGACAATTTGAAGTATGGTTTCATATATAAGTTGATATATTGGTTAGAAAATGAATTTGAAAGTATGGTCATATCATCATAAATGTGAAAATATGAATTGGAGTAATGGTCATTGAAAATGTTGAAAATTAATATTTCATTAATTAACCTAATATAGATTAAAAAAATTATTTTTACATAATATAATTGAATTAAATATTTTTATGAATTTTGTATTAATAATGGATGAAGTTGTGGCAATTCCAAAATTTATGATTATTGTATAATTTGTCATAGTATCATATTTATATTTTTTTAATAGTTTATAATAATAATATGTTTATGTAATAATATTTTTTTATTTGATGTTCATATAATTTATATGGATATTATAATTTATTATAATTTTCTTAATAATATAATAAAATATGTCATAATATTATACTTATATAATAATATATTTATTTTGGTGCAACTATATGTTTAGCATTACTGAATAATATATAATAATTTTTAATAAAGAAATTAACCATTCATCGTATTATATTGTGTATAATTTAATTATTCTGAATCATTTTTTATACGTCTAACCAAACTTCATAACAAAAAAGTCAAAAATTTACCATGTAACATTATTATTACACCGGAGGCCTATTTATTTCAACATAGAGAATAGGCCTACACGTGGTTCCAGAGTCAAAATCTACTAGATTTGCAAAATGTTTGGTCATCCGAAATAGCCTTACTTGCAAAATGTTTGGTCATCCGAAATAGCCTTACTTGCATTATGATTCATGGACAGTATAGCGGTCGGTTGCTTATATTAAGGACTGTAGATTTTGATATTAATCTATATTGCAACAGTGCTTAGGTATCAAATGGATACTTCAGGCATAATCTATATATGTTAGTTAATTGCAGTGATTTTATATATGATTGTTTGTTAATTAGATATTTTGTTATCTTCTCCCATTAAAAAAAATTAAGTCACCCATATGTATATATATTTTCTAAATTTTAAGAATAAAATTAATATATGCACATGGAGTAGTGTCTCTGTAATTGTTTTTCCGAGCACAATAAAATTAGGTCATGCATATACATATATATTTTCTAATGTTTTAGAATAAAATTTATATATATTGTATAGGGAGTAATGCTTGTGTAATGGGTAAGCTCATTGAAATGAAATAAATACAAACTGCGCCTTGAATGTGCAAGGATTGGAAATGTATAGGGTTTGGAATTATGTAGAGAATGAGGTTGGCTTTAATATGAAAAATAACATTAAGATTAATTAGGTAAAATAATTAATTGTATTTCTTATGATGTTTAGAGTAGATCAATTTGTCATCCTATTAATTTGAATTAGATTTAAAAAATATTGATATTTTTTTATAAATAAAAATTGTTAATTTATTTGTATTATTTATATTTATATTATTGAAATGTTAAGTTCTTTAACAAATAATAAATATATTAATATAAATTATTTTAATTTTAAATTTAGCAAATAGAAAAATTATTTTTTTTCCTCAAAATTTACATTCTAAAAATAATTTTATTTTGATATTTACATTTAATAATAATTAAGTTAAAATAAATCTATATCAATTACATTTTAAACTTAACATTTAAACTTAATAATTATAAAATTAAAATAAATCTCTATTAATTAATTTTATTAAATTATATTTTCATTTTTATAAAAACCTATTTTATTTTAATTTTTTAATTCTAAACATAACACATTATGTCATTTCTCTAAATTAAAAAATATATTAAACGATAACATTATCAAATATACATTATATAAATATTTGTTATAATAAAAAACAATCATTATCCTAATTTTAATATCAGTTAATATCAATATCCTTAATTTTATTGTTAATATAGGTTAATATTAATATTATTAATATGATTAACAAAGAATTATTATCATTATTAATGTTAAAAATATTAATATTTTGTTTTTACACAAACGGATAATAGACTTTATATTAAAAAGGAGGAGCAAATTACAAAGAGAAGGGGAGGCTAATCCCAAAATACCAGAGCTGTCAGGGCAGACTCTGAAAATACCAGCCTCTGAAGTTCAAAAATGGCATTATGCATGATACAACTGAAAGTATTGATAGTGCTATTACAACTGTAAATATTGACGAACTGGCCTAACAAGAAACAACATAAGTAAAACATAAACTCAAAGTGTAGACTTCAGACCAAAAGAGAGTTACACAGACGAGTATCAATTGTCATGATGGTTACGAGCATTTTTATCCTTGTTGCTAGTAGCTGTGCCAGCATTATCGTCATCAATATTCAGGATAACCGAGGGGCTGCTTCCACTGTTGGTCCTAACACAGTCTACTTTGGCCTCTACAATTCACAGACAATTGTAGAAGGACAATTCAAAGAAATATTTCATCTTACCAGTGCTTGCCCGAACTTCTGAATTGGAGATTTGTACAAAAGTAGCCAAATGGGAGACTGCTTTCTTCATGTCCGAGAGGTCTCCCCTAAGCCAAAGGACTTGAGCTTCCAGGTCCAGAACTTGCGAATGGAGCTCAGGGGAGGGGCTCTCCTGCCCCTGAGGAGAACCCATATTAGCCAGACCCCCCAAATCGCTGGCAACATTCTTCCAATTTTTGCTGCCCAGATCGTCGGGGCTACCACGATACTGCTGCCGAGTTGCACCTTTACAAATTTCACATGGGTTTGAGTGAAAGCCAGAGACCGGAACCTAACCAGAGGCGAAACCGCATCCAGGAAACAACATAGTGCGTCTGATGCCTTGGCCATGACCAGTATCAAGAGGCATCCATCCACCTCCGTTTCCAGAATCATTCGCTTTAGGGTGACTGTAGCAAGCCGACTTAGACACACCCCCCCTAGAAGAATCAATACCGCCATTACCCTGAAAGATATCGGAAAGGTAACGTTTCTTACCGCCAATACCAGCTCCCCCAGGAGTACCCTGATCATTCCTCCTACATTTCCTACAATGCAGAGCAGGGGGGCATTAATTGCAATCCTCCATATTTCGCCGAAACAACATACTTCTGGGAACAATGCTGAAGGGAAAGACACATACAACAGCAGGGGGTGAGAGACGAGAAACCAAGAGAATGCGTAGGGTGCTAAGAACTCCACCACCCTGCATGAAATAGCCCCTCACCACCTTGGGGATCATCCGCATTAAAACCCCACATGCAAGACAGGTGGTGCCTGCCAGGGGTGACTGCAAAAACATTCAAGGAGAAAGTTGATGGGAGCGGGAGGATCTAGAGGAGATATGGGTAGTTAATGAGGCCATCAAGTGGAAGGGGGTGGAGAAGGTAGGGAGGCGGATCAAGGGGTAAGAAATATGGCACCCAAACATCCACCTTAGGGAGACCATTGATAAGAGCGAGGCAACAATTCAAACCCGCGTCGGTATTAGCCATGGATTCAGCACTTTTGTTGCTTTGCCTAAGGATGTGTAGGAAGGATAGGGAGTGGAATTCTTTGGCCAAAAAAAGAAAATGGTGATGCATCGTGGAGAAGGGTTTTCAATGCAGATTGACTAGGTCCTTGGCTTCTCTGATCACCAACATAGAATCTCCGAAAACCACTAGGTCGTTGACATCTCTGCTTCTAACAATGCCCATCCCTTTTATCACAGCTAGCCACTTAGCTTCATTATTAGTTCTTTTTCCAATTCCCCAAGCAAAATCATCCACTTTGTTTCCGTCGGAGTCAATAAGGACTCCCCCCACACCTGCCAACCCAGGTTAAAAATATTAATATTAATATTAATAATATTTTTAATAAAACATTAATATCAAATCACAAATAAAACATTATTATTGAAATATATAGTGTTAATAATAAACATAAATAGTATTCAGAAAACATTAATAAAATTATTAATATTAATACTTGTAATGTTAACATTAATATTTTATTAATACTATTACTAATATTACTAATAAATGTTAATGTTATTAAAAATAATGTTAATATTAATATTAGTGTTAATATCAATATTATTATTGTTTAAATGTGACTAGATGACAAAGTATGGCATAATCTTTACATTACTTGAATAATATAAATATTAACATTAATATTATAACATTAACATTAATACTAATATTAATATCAATATTTTCTTGAATAACATTAATATTGATCTTCCGTATTGAAGTTAACTACATTAATCATAAAACATGATCCTCCATATTGAACCATGATCAACAATAGTAAACCATGATTAATCCTACTTAACCACATGGTCAAACATTAGACAACCATGTTAAATCATGGGGAAACATAGTCAACTATAGAGAATCTTGGTCAAACATTCTCAAAGTAAAAAATATTACTAAAGAACCATGGTGAAATAAAGTCAAAACTATTACTAGACTCAACCATAGTCTATGTTGCTTAGCCTTAGCTAAGCAATCAACCATGGTTTACCAATGTCAACCATGGTTAACTAAAGTTAATCATAGTCAACCATAGTTGACTAAAATCAACCATGGTTAACTAAATTCATATATGAAAACCATGGTAAAACATTACCCACCATGGTCAATAACATCAAAACATGGTCTCATGCAATCAATTATGCACAACCATGGTCAATAAAGTTATCCATATTCAACTTTGGTTAGCCAATCATGGTGAAGCATAGTCAATGTAATAGGTAAATGAACTAAACCGTAACAACCAAGGTTCACTACTAAAGTAAATCATCGTAAACCAAAGTTGAACAATAGTCAACAATGGTTTTAATGGTTAAAAATGGAAGTAAAATAACCATGGTTAAATACTAATGGTTAATATTAATGGTTAAATGTGGTCAAACAATATTCAACCAGTATTTAACCTTAGTCAACCATGGCAAGCTAAATCCAACCATAATTAACCAAATTGAACCATGGTAAACGAAAGTCCACCATAATCAACCATGGGATATGGTCATCGACTGTTAAACATAATCAATCGTGAATAATGAGAGTCAACCATAGTCAACCATGATGCAACCATAGTTAACCAAAGTGAGACATGAAGCAACCATCGATTCAATTCAACCTTCTAATGAAGTTAACCTTTGATTGAATTCAACCTTGCTTAAAAGTAAACTATGGATAGAAGTCAACCTTTGATTGAAGTCAACTTTGGATTGAAGCCAACTATGTTGCACTAAAGGTAAGTATGGTGCACTAAATTCGGCCATAGACAACCATGATGCATTAAAGTCAACCATGGTTTAATATAATTAAAGTTAGTTTAAAGTCAATCATGCCTAAACAATGGTCAACCATGGTTCAAATTCAACATTGGTTTAAACTCAACTATGGATCAAAGCCAACCATGCCCAAACATTGGTCAACCATAGTTTAACCATTGTTAGCCAAGTCAACAATGGCAAGCTAAAGTCAAGCATAGTTAACCAAATTCAACCACGTTTAACCAAAGTCCACCATATCCAACCATGGGATATGGTCATTAATTATTAAAAATAGTCAACCATGGTTAAGGAGAGTCAACCATAGTCGACCATGATGAAACCATGGTCAACCAAATTCGTCCATGAAGAAACCATGGATTGTATTCAACCTTGTATTGAAGTCAACCTTGGATTGAATTCAACGTTGGATTCAAGTCACCCATGGATTGAAGTCAACCTTCGATTGAAGCCACCCTTGGATTGAAGTCAACCTTCGATTGAAGACACCCTTGGATTGAAGTCAACCATGTATTGAAGTCAACCTTGGATTGAAGCAAAATTTCTTCAAAGTCGACTATGGATTGAATTTAACCTTGGATTGAAGCCAACTATTGATTGAAGTCAACAATGGATTGAAGAAAAACTTGGATTGAATCCAACCATTGATTGAAGTCAACCTTGGATTTAATTTAACTATGGATTGAAGTCAACCATGGATTAAAGTCACCCTTAGATTGAAGTCAACCTTAGATTGAATTCAACCATGGATTGAAGTCACCATGAATTAAAGTCAACCAGATTTGAAGTCAACTTTAGATTGAATTCAACCTTGGATTGAAGTAAAATAGGGATTGAAGTCAACCTTGGATTGAATTCAACTATGGATTGCAATCAACTATGTATTGAAGTCTACCATTAGTTGAAGTTAACCATGAACTGAAGTCAACTTTTTTCCAGCCTATGGATAACTTTTTTACCATGGTTGTGCATAGTTGAAATCACCTTGGATTGAAGTCTACCATCGGTTGAAGTTAACCATGGATTGAAGTCAACTTTTTTTCATCCTATGGATAATTTTTTTACCATGGTTGTGCATAATTGAAATCACCTTGGATTGAAGTCAACCTTGCTTAAAAGTCAACTATTGATTGAAGCCAAATATTAATGGAATTCAACCTATGGTCAACAAAGTTATTCAAGGTTGACTTTAATCCATATCTAGGGAAAATTTTAAGAACCCCACCTAAATTTCTATGTATAATAAATGGGTGAATCCCTATGACATATAGGAAAATATTAAGGCTATTTTATCAATGTTATATTATGTGTATATAATTTTTTGGCAATTATCTCATTGGATTATATTATCTTGTAAAATCTTGGTGAATCTTTCACTAAATTATAAAATATTGTGGAGTCTTGGCGAATTTTTTGATAAAGTATAAAACAATATATAGTAATAGGAAAATATATACAAAAAATACTAAATATGAGATAAATATTAATAAACCATCACATAACAAGCTCTCTTTTGGTGGTAGTTTGGTACCTCACTCTAACTATTACATTACATAGAATTTCACCATACTCTAGAAATATTCTTGGAAAACAACAAGTGAAATTTTTCACCACCACAAAATATAGAATCAATATTAATATGGTGGCTCACCAACATCTCGATCCTCATTTATCTCTCCATGCTATTACAAGGTCCCACCGACACCTCAGTTATGCACACACCTTACCAAATTAGAGGGTTAAAAACTCTAAATGTGTACTATTTATTTCACCGCACTTGGAACTATTCTAAAAAATAATTTCCACTCTATATGGAATGCAAATGTGTGTCCCAAGTTGGTCAACAAATGTTTATTCAATCAAATACTATCCACATGATTCCAAACCTAATTAAATCCCAACCCCACTATACATGATATATTTCCATGCAAAAATTAAAAAAAGTGCAGGTCAGTGAGAATGTGGTGATGTCAAGACATTGGTTCAAGTATTTAAATCCATGAAAGGAAGGATGCAAAACTATGAGAGAGATAGTAGAAGAGTAGTGAGGGAGATTGGACTAAATCTGGGACTACTTTTACAAATACAATAAATAGAGTAAACAAAGTTCCAGACATCAAGCAAAGACAACATTCTTTTCTAAGGTTTATACAAACTACTGGCAACATCCATGTTGTAATCAAGGTCTCCAAAGAGATGTTTTGTATGGAATTCAAGCTTGAATGTCAAAGCATGAGGATGAACTTGGGATTATTGATATCCTTACTAAAGGGAAAATCTTGGCATCCAAATGGGTGGTCAACACTCTAGAGGGTGATGCCCATGGAAAACCATTATAACCCACAAAATTATTCAATGAATTCACATTGATGCAAATGGGTCGCTACAAGACCTGGTAGTAAATATCAACTTCCCTTCTCATGTGGACATTAAGCAACTTTCAAAATTATATTCAACCCATAAAATATGGACGGATGTAACTCTCACTTCAATTTCCATGGTAGATAGAGGACGAAAGAGCCCTTAGCAATTGCCATTTTCGGAAATTAGGGGAGAATGGGATCTACCTAGCGATTTTCGTGGGCGAACGTAGGTTTAAATTGATTTTTAGAGAGGCGAAATTGTTTTATATTGGCTCCCATTTCTAAATTCAATGGAGTCAACCTCCTATTCATTAAAAATAAATAAATAAAATGTGGGCTAATCATACCTAACGTGTGTTTAATAAAAAAATAACCCATTAAAAATTCAAAACCCTTAAATTTATCCCATGGGCTAAGATTAGCCCTAAAATTTTCCTTGTCCATATCCAACCTTGAATTGAAGTCAAACATGGATTGAATTCTACTATGGATTGAATTCACCATTTGATTCAAGTCAACCATGGCTTGAAGTCAACCTTTTCTTGAAGTTATCATTGGATTCAAGTCAACCATGGCTTGAAGTCAACCTTGGCTTGAATTCAACCCTGGATTGAATTCACCCTTGGATTAAAGCCAACCTTGGATTGAAGTCACCCATGGATTGAATTAAACCTTAGATTGAAGCAAACCTTGGATTGAATTCAATTCAATTAAAGTCAACCATGGATTGAATTCAACCTTCAATTGAAGGAAACCTTGGATTGAATCAACCATAGATTGAAGTCACTATAGATTGAAGTCAACCATGGATTGAAGTTAAACTTCGATTGTAGTCAACTATGGAGTGAATTCAAATATGGAATGAAGTCAACCTTAAATTGAATTCAACTATGGATTCAAGTCAACCATGGATTGAAGTCAACCTTGCTTAAAATTCAACTATGGATTGATGTTAGTCATGAATTTAATTCAACCATGGATTAAAGTCAACCTTGGATTGAAGCCAATATTGGATTGAAGTTAACCTTGCTTAAAAGTCAATTATGGATGGAAGTCACCCTTGGATTGAAGTCACCCTTCGATTGAATTCAACCTTGGATTGGATCCAAGCTTGTATTGAATTTAACCTTGCTTAAAAGTCAACTATGGATTAAAGTTAACCTTGCTTAAAATTCAACTGTGGATTGAAGTCAACTATGGATTGAAGTCACCATGGATTGAAGTCAAACTTGAATTGAAACCAACATTGGATTGAAGTCAACCTCCCTTAAAAGTCAACTATGGATTGAAGTCAAACTTGCTTAAAACTCAAGCATGGATTGAAGTCAACCATGGATTGACGTCAACATTGGATTGAAGTTAACATTGGATTAAAGTCAACTATTAGATTGAAGTAAACTCTGGATTGAATTTAACCATGGATTGAAGTCAACCATGGATTGAATTCATCTATGGATTGAAGTCAACATTGGATTCAATTCAACCATGGATTGAAGTCAACATTGGATTGGAGTAAACCATGGATTAAATTCAACATTAGATTGAAGTCAACATTGGATTGAAGTCAACTCTGGATTGAATTCAACTCTGGATTGAAGTCAACATAGGGTTCAAGTCAACCATGGATTGAAGTCAACATTGGATTGAAGTCAACCATTATATTGCAGTCAAATATGGATTAAATTTAACCTTAGATTCAAGTCACCCTTTCTTAAAATTCAACTAAGGATTGGAGTCAACCTTGCTTAAAAGTCAAATCTGGATTGAAGTTAACCATGGTTCAAAGTCAATTAGCCACTTTTAAAAATGTGGTCTTGAGTGGAATTTAATCTATGGTTAATTTCAATCCAAGGTTGACTTTAATCCATGGTTGACCTCAATCCAAGGTTCACTTAAATCCATAGTTGATTTTAATCCAAGGATGACTTCAAGGTTGACATCAATCCAAGGTTGAAGTCATTGCTGCCTTGAATCCAAGGTTGACTTCAATCTAAGATTGAAATCAATCCAAGGTTGACATCAACCACATTTAAATTCAACTTTAGATTGGAGTCAACCTTTCTTAAAATTCAACTATGGATTGAAGTCAATTAGGGATTGAAGTAAAACTTGGATTGAGGTCAACCTTTGGTCGAAGTGAACTGTGGATTGTATTCAACTATTGATTGAATTCAGCCATGGATTGAAGTCAACCTTGTATTGAATTTAAATCTATTTTCAAACTATATATAACTTTTTTTACCATGGTTGTGCATAATTGGAATCACCTTGGATTGAAGTCAACCTTGCTTAAAAGTAAACTGTGGATTAAATCCAAATAAGGGTTGATGTCAATATTGGATTTAATTCAACCTTGGATTAAATTCACCTATGGTTTGAATTCAGTTATGGATTGAAGTCAACCATGAATTGGATTCAACCTTGGATTGAATTCAACCTTGTTTGAAATTCAACTATGGATTGAAGTCAATCATGAGTTGAAGTCAACCATGGATTGAAGTCAACCTTGGATTGAAACCATGCTTAGATTAAAGTTAACCTTGCTTAAAATTTAACTGTGGATTGAAGTCGAACTTGATAAAAAGTTAACTATTGATTGAAGTCACCCTTGGATTTAAGTCAACCTTACTTGAAAGTCAACTATTGATTGAAGTCACCCTTGGATTTAAGTCAACCTTGCTTGAAATTCAACTATGTATTGAAGTCAACCTTGATTAAAATTTAAATATGGATTGAATTCAATGATGGATTAAAGTCAACCTTGGATTGAAATGAACCTTGGATTGAAGTCAACCTTACTTAAAAATGAACTATGTATTGAAGTCAACCTTACTTAAAAGTCACCTTTGGTGGATTGAAGTCAACATTACTTAAAATTAAACTATGAATTGAATTCAATCTTGGAGTGAAGTCAACCTTTGATTTAAGCCAACTATGGATTGAATTCAACCATGGATTTGAGTCAACTTTGGATTGAATTCAACCTTGGATTGAAGTATACCTCGGATTAAAGTATACCTTGGATTAAAGTCAACCTTGAATTGAATTCAATCTTGGATTGAAGACAACCTTCGATTGATGTCAACCTGACTTAAAAGTCAACTATGGATTGAAGTCAACCTTGAATTGAAGTCAACCTTGGATTGAAGTCAAATATGGATTGAAGTCAACCTTGAATTGAAGTCAACCTTGGATTGAAGTCAAATATGGATTGAAGTCAACCTTGGATTAAATTCAAATATGGATTGAAGTTAACTATGGCTTGAATTCAACCTTACATGGAAGTCAACCTTGTTTAAAAGTCAACTATGGGCTGAAGTCAACCTTTAAGTCAAACTTGGATTGAAGTCAACCATGGATTGAGGTCAACCTTGGATTGAAATCAACCATGGATTGAAGTCCACCTTGGATTGAATTTAACTTTGAAGCCAACCTTGGATTGAATTCAACCTTGAATTGAAGTCCACTATGGATTGAAGGAAACCATGAACTATTATTATATATGGATTGAAGTCAACCATGGCTCAAAGTCAACAATTATTAAAAGTCAACTATGTTTTAAAGTAAACTATGGATTGAAGTCAACCATGGTTCAAATTCAACCTTGCTTGAAATTCAACTATGTATTGAAGTCAACCATGAGTTATTATTATCTATGGGTAGAATTCAATAATGGTTTAAAGTTAGCCTTGCTTAAAATTCAACTATGGTTTGAAGTCAACCATGGTTAAAAGTCAACCTTGCTTAACAGCCAACTATTCCTTCAAGTCAACCTTTCTTAAAAGTCAACTATGGATTGAATTCAACCATGGTTTAAATTCAAGCAACAACTTTTAAAAATGTGGATGTGGTTTCTTAATATGGTCAAACAATGGTTGGCCATGTTCTCCTGGTTATGTCAACCATGGTAAACATCAACCATGATGTACTAAAATCAACCATGCTTCAATAATGGTCAACCATGGTTCAAATTTACCTTGGTTTAACATCAATAATGGATTAAAGTCAACCATGCTCAAACAAGGTATAAATAATTGAACTTATATTATTATTATTATTATTAATTTATTTTTTATTATCCATTTGTTTACATTATTTAATTTCTACCTTTTCATTTATAATTTTCTTTTTAATAATAATAATAATTCACCATTCTTTCCCCGCACGTCGGTCGTCAACTAGCACAACCACATTTTTAAAAGTGGTTGATATATGTCGATCAACGTATATCAGCCATTTTTAAATGTGTGGCCATGGTTGATATATGTCGATCGGTGTATATCAACCACTTTTAAAAATGTGGTTGTGCTAGTTGACGATCAGCGTGCGGGAAAGAATGGTGAATTATTATTATTATTAAAAAAAAATTATAAATGAAAAGGTAGAAATTAAATAATGTAAATAAATAGATAATAAAAAATAAATTAATAATTAATAATTAATAATAATAATATAAGTTCAATTATTTATACCTTGTTTAAGCATGGTTGACTTTAATCCATTATTGACGTTAAACCATGGTAAATTTGAACCATGGTTGACCATTATTGAAGCATGGTTGATTTTAGTGCATCATGGTTGACATAACAAAGAGAACATGGTTGACATTTACCATGGTTGACATAACCAGGAGAACATGGCCAACCATTGTTTTACCATATTAAGAAACCACAACCATCTAATGTACTTGACCATTTCTTCTTCTAAAATAAAGAGTGAGGCAAAAACCTAGAATTTTACTAACACTTAAAAAAAGTACTTGAGCACAAGCCAGTAGGAAGTTAGAAACCCACTTGGGCCACATGTTAATGGAAAAGCTACTCTTTTGTAGTAAACTTGATGGTTGAATTTATAAAATCACCATAAATGCATAAATAAATCCCACATATCCATATTAAATAATATTTATTTATAATATGAATATATATGAGAGTAAGCCCAGTGGGCTAGCTTGAGTGGTTGACTGTTGTGAGATGCAAGTAAGAGGTCATGGGGTTAAGTCCTCGAGCTGTCTATCTACGTGAATGCTGAGAGACTCACTCAATGTTCCTGTGAAGTACTCAGATAATTTATTTGATGTGTTTTTGTTGTGAACCAACCTAGTTCACAGAGGAGCTATCCGTAAGAATAGGAAAAATAATCCATAATGGATGAAAATAAATATTTAATGAGTAATATGAATAAGATGATTACAAATATAAAATGACCCGTATATATAATCTTTAAAGGGCACATAGTGACTCTTCATAAAGAGTTGTAACCTTTGATAAGTATTACTAATTTTATTTATTACTCACTATCAACTAATTATAATTCAAAAATTGACATATTTCATGTTCATAAAATTGCCTTCCTCTTTAGAAATGCTTTGTCTTCAAAGCATATTGATGAAAATGATTTAATATTTACAGTTTGCTTTTAACGTCATTGCATCATTCTATGTTATGTCATAGTTGATGCTACGAAATGATATGAACCTTTGATTGCTTAACAAAAAAATTGAAATGTAAAAAGATTGGTACATCCTAATTCAATTCTTTGCGGAACATTGCACTTCCATGATGAACTGTTATCATGAGATTTATTTGTGCTAGTATCAATAGTTTTTGTTAGTTATTCCTAACCTAAGGAATATTGATACTCTAATTGTTTAAGATATCTTCTTTTATGATTTGGATGTCCATAAGGAGTTCTTATAACATTATTTTTCTTTATCATCACTGTAGTATTTTCTTGGTTTAATTTCAATATATGATTTTTTTTCATGCCTTGATGTTGTTTGGTGAACTTCTATTAGTGTGCATGCTTGGAGTTCCCGTCGTTTGTACTCCAACATCCTTATATGTTTGTTGAGGTGTATGAGCTATCTCAAAGAATCACCAAAATATTTAATTATCAACCAGGGTTGGTAATCTTAGAGTTGTGGCACAGTATATGCTGAGGTAGAATGGTACCTAAGTTTCGGCTTGTCAGACCTTAAAAATGTTTAATAAAGAAAAGATTGAAAGATCTTTCAAAATGAAAAACTGAGTCAAACTTCAGAAAAACAAATAAAGGAACTAATTAAACTTAGTTAAGTCAACAGATCAGAATAGTATCAACTACTCTACTCTATGATTAAATAATGGAAAAGAAAAATACTGATAAAAAATAAAACTACTCTTTGTAAGAATGGAAACTACTTGATCAATTCTCAGATTCTAATATAGGAATTAGAAGCAACTATAAATTAAATTAGAGACCAATCTATGAAATGACTTAATGACATAAACATAAAACTATGTTAAAGCAAATTACAAACTATTTAATGAATTTAAACAACTATTCAAGACTACACTCAAGCATCTAATTCCATTCCCCTTGGGGGTTCTGAGGAAGTGTGTCAAATGTAATGGGAATAGGGGTGAATGTATCAAAGTGGCTTTCAAATGTAACAAGAAAACAAAATGGAACTAAATCTAGTTTAACTTCTACAAATAAATGCAAACCAAAGATTATACAACTACAATTAACTTTAAACATGATGACCTATCTTCTATCTGTAAACGAGAGACTTGAAACTAATCAAGTCTAGAAGCAAGTAGAAAACTTAATAAAAATATTGTATTCAAAAGCAAATAGAAAACTTGAATAAGATGTTTTACTTTTGAACCAAATCCTATTCTATGAATATATTCATTATTAGTATGAGAAGAATGATTCAAGACTGAAATAATTTGGAGAATTAAATTGCCTGATATTGATCTTATCAACATACAATAAACTACACTAAGAAAAAAATTGATAAATTCTGTAACAGTAAAGCATTAATGAATCAGACATAAGAGAAATATAACTTGTAAAGCAACTGAGGCAAAGTAAGGGAAAGAGAGAATGAAAACTAAGGATGGTGACAAAACTTGATTAAAACTCTATCCAAAATAAAACAAGGTCTTAATGACTCCTAAGAATACTAAGAGAGATTACAATTTGAAAAACCTAAGAAACTAGATTCTAATTGAGCAAAACGATGCAGAAAGTATTAAGGTCCGAACGCCGATCCGGATGACTGTCCGAATGACAATCCGGATGGAAGAAGATGATCTAAACTAAGGGAAGAGAAGATTGGATAATTTTAACTACCAGTTGGTTGATACATGTGATCCTACGGTGCAAAGGAAGCAATATATCAACTATTTAAGAGTTAGAATAAGAAAAATCCTTCTATGTTAATCAAGATTTAGGAAACTAACTATTTTTATTTCATCCTAAAAACGAGACTGAAATGTAACTAAAGCTAATCTTCTGCTACACGGAAGAAACTATTAAACTTAAATCCAACTATGAGTGAACTTAGAAGGTTAAGCTAATTAGACCCTAAACAAACTAAACGATCTAAACCGTTGAAGCAACTAAGCAAACTAAGTGCGCTAAACTATTTAAGAAAACTAAATGAACTAAACATGACCGGTCACCAATTACATTCTGGAAATATTATTAATATAAACAACAACAAGATATATATAACATAAAACAGAAACATCATTTATATAAACAACACGACATCATTTGTATTGCAAAACAAAGATATCATGTATATGTTGGCCTCTTATTTTGACTGCTCAGCACAATATTTTCTAGTTTAAGTCTCATGAAACCAAGTAATCATCAGCTTTATTTAGTGTTGTTTTGTGCATGGTTATGCCTTTTGAAGAGCAACATTGCTAGGAGCTTTGGTAAGTGACTTTTTAATTGTTTATTTATTATTTTGCTTTGTTTTATGTATATAATGGAACCTTTAGTTTTCATTTAATAATGGGTCAATTAATGAGTCTTTATTTCTTTTATGCAGGAGTCTTTTGGTTATTTGGCCCAACGCTTGTCCCGGGGCTCCAAAGAAGATCTATGTTGGTTGAACCAGAGATTTGGGGGATTCGGTCCACAATGGAGATGTTCTCTTGGATTCACATCACCTTCCATATACTTATGAAGATTATCCACTGTTGTTCTGAGGATGTCATTTGCTCAAAATGGCATTTCCGTCCTTGATCAGGAACCTAATTTCGGGCTCAATTTCTGAACAATAGGTTGGGAATTGTTCAAAACGGTTCGAAACCCACTTCCCAAATGGCCCCATTTACCCCTAATCGCGGGCAGTTTTTAGAATTTCTGAACGAATGTGGAGAAATCCCTTCCGGAATAGACGTGGTTTTGCCAGATTTGGTGTTGGCCGTTTTCTGGGTAGTTGCTCGAATTTCTGAATTTTGGGATGGATCTTGTCCATCTGTTCATGTATAAATAAAGCTTGAGAAGGAGATATATCGGAGAAGACTGTAAAAATTTATTTTTATCAATAGATCCAGCGTTTATCTTCTTTAAAGCTTCGATTTAAGACTGGCAGGCGTTGAAGGGCAGGGCCCACCTTCAACACCGATCCTTCATACTTCAGTATTATGTATTTTGCGGTAGTAGAGTAACGTTTTTTATCCTTTGACACTGTTTTATGGAATGTTAATTGTTTTGCTCATCTGTGAATTGAAATAGAATGCATGTCTACAGATTATTAGTTAATATCATTTGCAATTGATCTAGTCTGTTGTTGAGTAGATTTAGAAACAGTCTGTATTAAAACCCTCCTTAGTTTTCAGCGTGGATTGATGGTTATGGTATTGGTAAGCCGTGTGATGAACTTGACTTGGATTGCTGTAGAATTGATTTCATGAAGAGAATAGATTGGATTCCACATTTCCTTTTGTTGTTAGCGTTATAGTGAATGGTGAATAGCTCCAATAGTGGTTTAATCCTTTTGACTTTTGAGTTTACAAGACTGTAGGGTATTTTATGATTGTGTCGTGAGGATTTCAAAAGAATTTGCAGCATTTGTGGAGTTAGCAGAAGATTTGAAGACTTTAGTTTATAAAGTAATTTAGGGCTTTTCAAATAACATTTTGCATTGGCCAGATAGGAGTTGGGATCATGTTTTCTTGGTATTGAATGAAATCAGGAAAAGTATCATAATTTACAGTACTGTTTCCTAGGATTGAACACCAATCTCATAGTCTACATATAGACGAGAATGAGTGAATATCTCTTGAACAGTTCTAACATTCATTGGTGTATATTTTCTGAATAATCTCAGCATTCTTTTGTGTGCATTTGTATGCACAAAACGCAGGCAGGGTATATTTCAACAGTAGCAGCAAGCCAAACTTCCTTTTGTTAAGCTGTTTGTGGACAATTTAGAGTTGAGAGGAAACAAGTTTCATTTCAGTAGTTATTTGAGAGTGTTTGTGTAGATTTTAGCATCAGACTTTGTAAGATTAATGGTTGGAAGTTTTAGATACAACACAAGGTCACCAAGATTGATTGAGCAGGCTGTTTGTTTTGAAGAGTAAACCATAATTGCTGTAGCTTAAGATTGTTGTAGTTTAGTATTGTTTTGAAAGATTGTTGTAGTTTAGTATTGTTTTGAAAGATTGTTGTAGTTTAGTATTTCTTTGGAAGATTAGTATTTCTTTGGAAGATTGCTGTAGGTTGCTGTGAGTTATATTGAATTTGACAGTAAGATAGGAATCAACAAATTGATTTCCTTTTCTTTATGACAGACCTAGGAACCCTTAGCATTGATCATTCAATACAGTAATAGCTTTGTCAATTTCATTTTTGTTTGTGAGTAGACTAGAATTTCTTGAAGTATGAGCATTAAGACTACTTTGCCCGCACATATAGTGTAGCAGCTCAAATTTTACGCACCCTGGTTGACAATTAATTGAAGGTAAATTAACTAGTGATAATTTTACCCAACATTTTGGCGCCGTTTCCGGGGAGTTGCTCCAAGGTAAGCTGGTATATTGCTCATTTTCTACGAATTTGTTGGCTGTGAAGTTCAAGTAGATAGGGGTAGATAGGTTTTCTTTACATTACACAACAAGGTGGAGGGGAAACGATAAGACGCAAAGACGAATTCACTACGGGATTCCCATGGTGTAACAGCCTGACGCATCCACTTTAGTGGGTTGCCCCAAATCCCTGTTGTTTCTTTCTCGTAAGTGTGTTTGCTTTTTCACATGTTTGATTTATTTTGCTGCAAAAGTGTGTTTACCTTCCTGTAAGGAGGGTTTACTTTCTTGCAATTTAATTTCATACAAGTGTGTTTTTCTTTTTTTTTTGCAAGTTTGGGTGTGTTTACTTTCTGCAATTTAATTTCAAGAATGTTTTATTTTATGCAAGAGTGGCGTGTGTTTGATTGGCGTAAATATGTTTTTAGTGGTAGATAGTCTTGATTAGAATTATTTAAAACACATAAAAATAAAAAATTGGGTGCTGTAAGAGCCCCAGACGTTGATCCTTGTGTGAGACATGAACAAGACAACTGGCAAAAATGGATTCAGAAGTAACCATCAATTTGGGAAAACTTTCTCAAATCCTACCTGCAGTTGGGAATTCTTCTTATCAGGTAGAACACATCCTGACAGCAGTTAAGAGTTTATCTACATCTCCTGAAATAACAAATGAACCAAAGTCCCAAGAGCCACAAAAATATATTCCTTTCCAAATTGCAGAGGAAATTGACAACTTGGGGACTACAACTGATGGAAAGCAGCCTAAAATTGAGGAGGTATCAACAGTTCCTCTATGTACTTCCGAAATCAATCAATCAGGAGAAGGGGATCTACATGATATGATGAAGGAAGGTGAGTACCAGGACTACTTTGAAAGTTGGTTCCAAGAGGAAACCAGACTACAACACCATTTCCTCCTTCAACACCTTTTGTTGCAGAAGCAAGTAAGTCGGTTGGTTCTCCATATCCAGGTAATCATTGCAAATGTGGATAAAGGTATATTTTTAATTTTACTTCGAACTTGGTTACATTGGAAGAATTCCTATACTTGAATAGAAATGTTTTTCTTTCTTCTTAGGTAGAATAGGAAAATATGCATATAAATAAAAAAAGTTGCATGTTTAGTTTAGAAATTAATGCAACTTCGTTGTTTTTCTTTCTTTTCAATAAAATGATAAGATATTTAACCAGAATTTATACCTTCTCTCCAGTCCATATTTTCAGAAAATTTATTATAATAGCAGCTCATAGCCTATAAAAAGGAAAAGTGCCAGAAGGATGCAGATATTTTCTGCAGTGAGGCTCAGGATGTTTTGAAGGCATAAGGGAAGTCTTTCTGTTACTACCCCTATTTCAGCCTTTGATTATTTTTGCAAAGCTTTTTTAAGGACTGTGTTAATTTGGATTAAATTTCTGAGTTTCACTGGATGATTGGAATGCCTGTATCAAGTAAATAGATGTGTGCTCATAGGTTTTTCAGACTTGTCCTCTTTATTCATATGAGTACTTTTCCGCCTGGCATTGTCCCCATCAGTGATTTAAGCTTCCAAAAGTGGTTTTTACTTATAAACTTATGGGTTACTAGGACCATTTGACTTGGTTTCACACTAGATGGAATGAGGAAATTGTTTTTAATAATGACATCTATGGTATTGAGTTATTCTTCTGTCAGGCACCATTTTGGAAAAAGGTATCCAGGACTGGGAAGTCTGGTGGTTATTATCTATTGGATTCCATAATATTAAATACATATATATACATTTTTGTGCAGCCACTTTATGACTTTCACTTTATACAGTTGCAAAGTTTAGTTGTTCATTTGGGCAAATTTTTACAGGCATGTACAAAGAATACTCTTCCAATTCTGATACCATCCCACTCCTAGATGGTTTTCAGAGCTGCTCCCCCACTCATCTATGCATGAGAAAATCATAAACTTTATCTTTAAGATGAACTTGGGACAAGGGCCTCTGATAGAAAACGGGTGCAAGAGGTTAACCCGTCGGGATACTGAACAAGTCCGCTGGCAGCGGGTACCGACCTGTGGTATAAACAGGCAAACCCATCAGGGTACTGAACAGGCCTGTTGGCAATGGGGCATCTGCCTGGGGAAGAAGCTTCTTAGATGTTACAGTTACCCCACCGGAGTACTGAACGGGCTCACTGGCAGTGGGTTCTGACTCTAATATCTCCTTTAAAAGCCTCATCTATACTTGTCTGTATGAACAATGTACCTATGTAAAGGTAAAAGAGAGGTCATAAGGGTGGTTAAATAAAATTTAAAGAAACTGTTTGAAAAAGTTAGTTGATAGCCAGTTGATAATCATATCCAACTGCTCTGAATTTTGGTTACCTGATTCTTGTGAAAAAAAGGGGTTTATGCCTGATATTTTCTGAGTCCTGAACATAGCTGAACTGGTTTTTGGCACTACTCAAACTGTCCTGTGTGAAGCTGAGTCAAAGTGGACCAGTACCCCATTAGCTTCTGTTAGTATTCCTCTTGTCTTATGACACATGTCTTGGTGAAAAAAGTTCTATATGAATGACGAGAATGAAGTCTGTGTTATGATTGAGGTGTGGAATATAGGAGTAAGGTTGACAATTTGTGAATTGTAGTTACTTTTTTTTTTTGTATTGTTAATAAAAATTGGTTTCATCACTCAGCTCAGTTTCCTGTGTGATCAGGTGAAGCAGCAACCTTGAACTGAGGTGAAGACCTTTCGTACTGCTGCACAATTGAGCCTGAATTTAGATGAAGCTGAGGAGAAAAGGTTGATGCAATTAAATGGGCTTGATGAAATTAAACAAGATGCTGTCCATGAACTGATTTAATACAGAATCAGAGGACTAAATTCCATGACAAATTGTTGAAGAAGAAAATTTTTGAAGAAGGTGATAGGCTCTGTTGTTTGACTCACGGTTCAAACACTTTAAAGCTTAGGACACAACCACTGAATAATGGTAACTGTGCAAGGATCCTGCTGATAAAACATAATTTTCAGGCTGTTATTTAATTTTCCAGGCAGTTATTTGATTTTTTTGTCTTTTCAACTCACAAAAGTTGGAAAGACAGTTATTTTCCCTTACTGATAATGATACTGCTATGCTGGTAATTATTGTTTGTCCTTATCATCCTGGAAGTACCTCTGTATTTTAAAATTGCTGAAGTGCCGGATTGAGTGTCGGATGGGGTGTCGGAATAAAAATTGAAAAATTGGCATGTTCAATGGTAAGGGTAATGAACATAATGAACGTTGCATGATTGGGTAAGTCCTAATTGTTATATATTAAGGATTATTATTATTACCAATTGCTTTTTCCTTTAATACAAGGATCGATGAGCTATGGGTTGCCATATAACCTTGGCGTTTATTTAGTTGAGATTCCACCATTTCTTCATAAATTATTTTATGGCATTTGGTACTATTTTATTTCCTTATTATTAATTTGACATTTTTAATAAAACTTATGCCATTGATATATTTCAATTTGGGTTCGTAACTCGCCATGAGGTGAAGGTGAATTAAATGTGTGATAAAATGGGCATAATTCATTGCAACGTGGGCAGTATGTGCCAGCGAGAGAAAGATTGATGCAGTTCTCCATTGTCTTCGAATTGACTGTCTGATCTTTGTTAGTTTGTTGTCATTTCTTTTCCTGTTTTTCACGATGCTTATTCTAGCTGAGTTAAAGAAAAAGGATTGGGTATGGGAGCAATTTGTATATGAGCTGTCCAATTCTCATCTTAAATCATCCCTGGGGAATGAACCATGTGAGCCTTGTATTCCTGATTTAGTGGATAAAGCCTCCTTTGTAAATATTTCTGAACATCAAGTCAGTCATCCTCAGGTACCAGCTGTTAAGAGTTGTAAGAAGGTTGGCCCATCCTGTACTAAGAAGTCTCCAGTATCTAAGGGGAAGCGTGTCAACTCTCAGTCTGGGGGAGAGAAGGGTCGTGAAAATTTGTTTGCTTCACCCAATCGAAGACTTACCTGCAGCATGGCTGTTAAAGAGGGAAAAAGGGAATCCAAAGGTAAGGAGCCTGTACATGTTGAATTGTTCTCATCCACTACTTCTTCTGCCCATGATAATTCTGATTCCCATGGCTCTCATCATCATTCTTCAATACCAAGTCCTGTCAATGAACCTTTGTTGCCAGCATCACCTTCAAAATCTAGTTTAAAATCTGCTAAAGCATCACCTTCCAAATCAGGTCCAAATTCTTCTAAATCTCATAGGTTGGATGCTTCAGCTCAGGGAATTAATTACTTCAGGCAGATAAATTTTAAGTTGACAAAGAAATTACAGGAGTATGTTAGGCACTTCAGCCTCAGTTTCTAGAGTTTGAGCCAAGGCTTGATCATCTATTATGAGTTTCAAATTTTGTTTGTCTGAAACTTTCTTGCATAGGGTCTTGCAAGATCTTCAGTCTGGGGGAGATGTTGGCCTCTTATTTTGACTGCTCAGCACAATATTTTCTAGTTTAAGTCTCATGAAACCAAGTAATCATCAGCTTTATTTAGTGTTGTTTTGTGCATGGTTATGCCTTTTGAAGAGCAACATTGCTAGGAGCTTTGGTAAGTGACTTTTAATTGTTTATTTATTATTTTGCTTTGTTTTATGTATATAATGGAACCTTTAGTTTTCATTTAATAATGGGTCAATTAATGAGTCTTTATTTCTTTTATGCAGGAGTCTTTTGGTTATTTGGCCCAACGCTTGTCCCGGGGCTCCAAAGAAGATCTATGTTGGTTGAACCAGAGATTTGGGGGATTCGGTCCACAGTGGAGATGTTCTCTTGGATTCACATCACCTTCCAGATACTTATGAAGATTATCTAGTGCTGTTCTGAGGATGTAATTTGCTCAAAATGGCATTTCCGTCCTTGATCAGGAACCTACTTTCGGGCTCAATTTCTGAACAATCGGTTGGGAATTGTTCAAAACGGTTCGAAACCCACTTCCCAAATGGCCCCATTTACCCCTAACCGCGGGCATTTTTCATAATTTCTGAACGAATGTGGAGAAATCCCTTCCGGAACAGACATGGTTTTGCCAGATTTGGTGTTGGCCGTTTTCTTGGTAGTTGCTCGAATTTCTGAATTTTGGGATGGATCTTGTTCATCTGTTCATGTATAAATAAAGCTTGAGAAGGAGATATATCGGAGAAGACTGTAAAAATTTATTTTTATCAATAGATCCAGCGTTTATCTTCTTTAAAGCTTCGATTTAAGATTGGCAGGCGTTGAAGGGCAGGGCCCACCTTCAACATCGATCCTTCATACTTCAGTATTATGTATTTTGCGGTAGTAGAGTAACGTTTTTTATCCTTTAACACTGTTTTATGGAATGTTAATTGTTTTGCTCATCTGTGAGTTGAAATAGAATGCATGTCTGCAGATTATTAGTTAATATCATTTGCAATTGATCTAGTGTGTTGTTGAGTAGATTTAGAAACAGTCTGTATTTAAAACCCTCCTTAGTTTTCAGCGTGGATTGATGGTTATGGTATTGGTAAGCCGTGTGATGAACTTGACTTGGATTGCTGTAGAATTGATTTCATGAAGAGAATATATTGGATTCCACATTTCCTTTTGTTGTTAGCGTTATAGTGAATGGTGAATAGCTCCAATAGTGGTTTAATCCTTTTGACTTTTGAGTTTACAAGACTGTAGGGTATTTTCTGATTGTGTCGTGAGGATTTCAAAAGAATTTGCAGCATTTGTGGAGTTAGCAGAAGATTTGAAGACTTTAGTTTATAAAGTAATTTAGGGCTTTTCAAATAACATTTTGCATTGGCCAGATAGGAGTTGGGATCATGTTTTCTTGGTATTGAATGAAATCAGGAAAAGTATCATAATTTACAGTACTGTTTCCTAGGATTGAACACCAATCTCATAGTCTACATATAGACGAGAATGAGTGAATATCTCTTGAACAGTTCTAACATTCATTGGTGTATATTTTCTGAATAATCTCAGCATTCTTTTGTGTGCATTTGTATGCACAAAACGCAGGCAGGGTATATTTCAATAGTAGCAGGAAGCCAAACTTCTTTTTGTTAAGCTGTTTGTGGACAATTTAGAGTTGAGAGGAAACAAGTTTCATTTCAGTAATTATTTGAGAGTGTTTGTGTAGATTTTAGCATCAGACTTTGTAAGATTAATGGTTGGAAGTTTTAGATACAACACAAGGTCACCAAGATTGATTGAGCAGGCTGTTTGTTTTGAAGAGTAAACCATAATTGTTGTAGCTTAAGATTGCTGTAGTTTAGTATTGTTTTGAAGGATTGTTGTAGTTTAGTATTGTTTTGAAAGATTGTTGTAGTTTAGTATTTCTTTGGAAGATTAGTATTTCTTTGGAAGATTGCTGTAGGTTGCTGTGAGTTATATTGAATTTGACAGTAAGATAGGAATCAGCAAATTGATTTCCTTTTCTTTATGACAGACCTAGGAGCCCTTAGCATTGATCATTCAATACAGTAATAGCTTTGTCAATTTCATTTTTGTTTGTGAGTAGACTAGAATTTCTTGAAGTATGAGCATTAAGACTACTTTTCCCGCACATATAGTGTAGCAGCTCAAAGTTTACGCACCCTAGTTGACAATTAATTGAAGGTAAATTAACTAGTGATAATTTTACCCAACAGTATAGAGCAAACACTTAAATAAAATAACGACGCAGCTTATCTGCAGAAGACAAAGACAAATTATATACACTGATGGAAGACCACTGGTTGTTGAGGGGCCCATCTCAACAATCAGAGGCTGAACATTAATCAGCCAATCACCACGCATGCTGATAATTTTTCATAAAACTAGAACAGAGATGTATTAGATCAAGAATAGAGTTACAGTGCTTATGTATCCATGTGCAACTGTAAAAGATTAACAAGAATAAAAATAAAAAAAGACTGACTGACTGACTACTGACTAACTCGTCTCTGCTATGAGGAAATCTATATATACAGCGTTACAATTGGGGAAGCAAGTCAACCCTTTAGTGGTCGACTACTCTAATAATAGGCAATCTTAATGCCACAAAATGGCTCTGCTCAGCAACTCGTGACAACACATAAGCCAGGGAACAACCTCATAACAATTACGACAGCGCACAGATCATCCACCAGGTTCCAGGGCGTCGGTTTCCTTCACGCAATCGTTGATACGTCGATCTTCCTTTGACGTGGCAGAGAAATGTGTTGTTGAACTGAGTGTGCAGGAGAGGGAATATTCCAGAACACCAGCTCACGCACCATAAGAGCCACGTTCGAAACAGAACCCATATGACGGTTTGCTCCCTAACGACACAAATTTGCTCCCCAAAAGTGTTGCAACAAGGCCGCGCTAGTGGTTAAAAAACAAACCCGTTCATGCACCTAAAATAGAGCACATGCGCCATTAGGTTTGGTACCAAACTGGGGTGCATGCACGTTGTTGTGTGCGCGCGTTCCTAGCGCGTGCGCGCACGCGCTCCTGTTAAGGTAATAAAAAAAAACTTGGCAGAGTTGTTTTCATTGTTTCCATTGTGGCTGAGTGTGAGTCAACCACCACGTGCATGGAGCTACATCCAACCAAGTTCACCATTTCCACTCAAAAACCATCTTCATCCATCCACCAAGTGCATTGGATAGGTAAATTCCATGTTGTTTGTCATTTTATTCATTGTTTTTGTCATTTTACTCATTGTTTTTGTCATTTTATTCCTTGTTTTTTGTTTATTAAATTTGTAATAATTCCCAAATTATTAAAATAATAGAGAAATTTTCAATTGCAGAGTGTAAACCCACACAATGAATGAACAAAATGTTAACATGGAGTCCAGGGGAACATACAAAAACACAAATATTGGAACCAATGAAAACCCTCAACAAAATCCAAATTCCCAATAAAATCAAAACCCCCAACCAAATTTTGACCAAGATGACTTGAACCATTATGTAAATGAAATGAGATTGCACACTCGAGAACTAAGAAACAAGGGGGAACCATCTCGAGTGTCCCTTGCCACCTCAATTGAGAGCTTAATTGACTTCCTCATCCATGCACATCGCCAATTGACTGACATGACTAAATATAGAGCTAGGATGTGGGAGTATTATTCCACAAGCATTTCCAATGAGGAAATAAAATATTTGAATATTACAAAGGTCCAATTGTACAGTATGTTCACCGATCCAAGAACACAACAACCATCGGACATTAGAAAGCCATGTGTCTGCATGGATTGGTGTCATTTCCAACCATGGAGGGACAATTGGATGCATAGGTGGTTCATGGTTTACGATAAACCTCCCTGCAATAATAGGAAGGATCCACAGTACCTCCTTCAGAAACTGTGGGCTGAATTTGCGCTCGGTGTACATGTCAACTATTTTGACATAACCGAGTTCCAGGGTGTTGGGCGTGGCTTTGCACAAGATCAACTTGCTGCTAGGAGGAACCCACTGAGAGGGCCACCACCTCCTAGGTGCGAGACCAACCTCTCTCCCCAGCCACCTCAGTTACCCCACAAACTTGATCAGATCGAGGGCACGATGAGGAGTGTTGCATGGGTACTGTTTAGACACACTGCCTTTGTAGCAGCTACTACAGTCGAGAGACAGGTTGACCTTGATAGAGACGCAAGTGTAGGGCATTCAGGACAGAGTTAGGATATATTTGTCACCGATGGTAGTTATGTTGGGACTTCCAGTTCGACGGGGACAATGCCACATATTTGTCCCCATTATGGGCACACTTTCCCTGGCCCAATCGAGGGATACTATATGGAGTAGGTTAGCACTTTTTTTAATGTGTTTTCAATCATCACTTGATAATTTGTAAAGTAATTTTAAAGTATTTTTGCTTGAATTAAACTATTATTTCAATGTACATGTATTTAGAGTTGAGATGTCGTCATGGGAGAACGCAACATCTCCCAACCTGGTTGCAATAATGGTAGCTGCAACTGAAATTGCGGCACCTCACACGGAGTATTTTCAGTACCCCACACAATATTGTTATTACTTATGGAATTTCTATTTTTATGTATTTATATTTATGACATACATGATGATAGTTCGTACATTATTTTTTAATATTTTGATTAACTGAATAACTACTTGTTTAATATGTTTCTAACATGCATGCGTTTTGGTGTCCAAAGGTATGCACGGACTACGATGATCAACCATCTCCGCCAGGGGTCGACAGATCACCATATACACAGGTACAATGTGTAGTTAAAAGCACGCTTTTAATTTGAAATGTTACGACATACTATGGATTAATTTAATTTTTGTTTACTAAACTATGATATTACAAATATGTATGTAGGGGCCGCCAATAGCTGCAGGCCACTTTAGTCCCATGTTTCCACCCTCTCCCATGAGTCACCCCCCTCACTTCCCTCCAAACCCCTCCCTCCATCCACCCCCTCCCTTCCATCCACCCTCCCCTATCCATCCATACTCCCCCCTCCATTCATCCTCCCCCATTCGTCCATGCCCCCCCCATCTATACATCCTCCTCCATTCATCCATGGCCGCCCCGTATACCCATCCTCCCCCATTCATCCACACCCCCCCCTTCCATCCAGCTTTCGTCCTTCGTCCACAACCTCCCTTCTATCCATCCTCCTCCCTCTATCCAGGACTGCCCTCCCATTCACCATACCTCAATACCCCTCCTAGTCCTTTTAGACCGATATCCCCTATTGTACAGCTAGTAGGGGTTCATCGTCCACGACGTCCTCCTCCACCCCATACCACCATGTCCTCTTCCACCATATCATCTCAAGTTCCCACCACTATTGTGGAAACTACTATTCCATTATCTTCCCACATATCTACATTAGTTACACCCATAGTTGTTGCATCTACATCTGCGCCCCCCCCCCCCCCCCATGACTGCATCGGAGTAGGTTTTCCAGCCAACTGCTCCACCTGCTAGCCCAGAAGCCCAGCCATGTCCATTGTCTGAGGTGTTCATGGTGAGAATCAAGTTAATTTATGAAAATGTTTTGATGCATTAACCAAAATTAATTTAATCAATTATTATTTTTCAATGAAATGATTGTTGTAAATGTTGTAAGGTGGAACTGCTGAGAGGCTCAGCAGATCTAGGACACCTACCTCTCGTCTCCCACTCACAATAATATTTGAATTGTACATTCATTTTATAAATGTGGTAAATGTTACAAATTCTTGAAAATGATGGCATATTATATCATTTGTTTCATAGCGTGGAGAGATGGTCTACTCCTAGACAGAAGAAGACCTGAGGTACCAGTAGCTCCAGGAAGAGGAAGATCGATTTTGGAGATGCGCCTGGGAGTGACCGTGGTGGTCACAATGCCTGACACACCATGTTATGTACATTAGACACGATGTGGCGCCTTTGGGCACCAGTTTCATGTACTTTGTATCTACGACACATATTGCCATGTATTTTGGATCTACGGCACGAGTTGTCGGATTTTGTATAGGGCATGAGTTTCCATGTATTTTGGATCTACGACACGAGTTGTCGAATTTTGTATAGGGAAAAAGTTGCCATCGTATGTACATTGGGAACTATGTTCCACTATTTTCCTGAAAATTAATATATTTTTTCGAGTTTTGTTCCACTATGGTTTTATCTCATGGATTTATACATAGTTTTGTTCGAGTTTTGTTCTATATATGTGTATAATGATTTGGATTCAAATGTACGCACATGAATATATATGTACAATGAAAATGATTTACTTTTTATATGTATTATAATTTAGGAAAGGGATTAGGATACATAATAGGGTTTCATTGTGATTAGAATACAAGTTAGGGTTTATGCTACCAACTAGGGTTTTTAGGATAGGCTCTCGTGTTTCTAGGATAGGATCCAAGCTCTAGGGTTACCAGCTTAATGTTGAACTCCAATATCATGACAACATTGTCACCAACACCATTCCCACTACCACAATCACCATCAAGCCTCGTCATCCTATTGCTCGTGGTGCCACCATCCTCGTCCCCATCAATCATCTGTCATCCACCATCAACCTAATGCACTTTGTCTCATTGTCACCGTCACCATATCTATCCTCACGCCTATTATCACCATCGTCATCATTATGATCATTGTCACCATTGTCGCCATCATGCTCATTGGAGTCTAGGCCATTTGGCCTCTTTGTTTATGTATTTTGGGACAGATATGGATTTCACTTGATTTTTTTTTAGTTGTATGCACCCTTGCTATATACATGTCAGAAACTTTGCATATAAGTGTATAATTATTTGGATTCAAAACTAGGGTTTTTAGGCTAGGCTCTGGGTTTCTACGGTTTTCCCATAGACACTTGATAGATACACTTTCAACCAGGAGTGTCTCTATCAAGTGTCTATGGGAAAACCCTAGAACAGACATGGAGTCGGGAAAAAGGAGTCGATTTGGGTCGAGAACTTATGGAGTTCCCCTCTATTTGTAGACTCAGTGAGACAACATGGGGTTCTTTTTTTCATTTGAACTTGCCAATATGGTAGGAACGAGGTAATCCCCATATATATATATATATATAAAATAAATAAAATATAAATTAAATAGTAATACTAATATCTAATTTTTGTTGAGATTTGGCCTTGTGAAGGCAAGGAAACAGACCAAGATTGAAAACCAAACTAGAATAGGGACAAGGAGTTTTGAACTTAGCCTCATTAAATAGAATTTTGAACACAACATTAAAAGACTAATTGAATATATAATTAAATTTGAATTCCTCAATAAGCATCCATATTGATGAAAGAGATGGGCCATAAGTTGATTGCTTATGGATCTATTATTGTCTGAAAAAGATGAAAGTTCTAAAGAAATCTCGCATTGCTTTTATATAAAGAAGGTTTGCATGTTATTTATATTTTCCATGTGAAATGCTCACCAGGTTCAAGTCATCAAATTATAAAAAAATGTTATTGTTAAGGAAAAGACTTGAGGAAATCCAAACAAGGATATCTTGATTTACAACTCATGTTGTACTTTCAACAATGTTAGTATCACTAAGAATGCAAAAATGAAAAAATGACTATCTTATATTTTATGTCAGATTTCTTGAGTACTGACAATATGTAGGTGTGAGGGATATCTAAGAAGCTAGTTAAATGAAAATTTAGGATATCATAATGTTCTATGTAATATATTTCACTACTAGTTGATCAAACTCA
Source organism: Larix kaempferi (assembly GCA_027924585.1). Taxonomy (NCBI): domain Eukaryota; kingdom Viridiplantae; phylum Streptophyta; class Pinopsida; order Pinales; family Pinaceae; genus Larix; species Larix kaempferi. Next base: position 18,492,641 of record BSBM01000123.1, on the reverse strand, counting down.
AAAGTTAAGGGCTAGAAAATAGGGCATGGAAGTAGAACATATAAGTGGCAAAAATCACATGGATGTTAACATAATGGGATTTGCATTTCCATGTATATTCATGTTTTTAGTACGATATTCATTTAACATTTTCAACTAGCATCAATTTACAAACAAAAACATTTCAATTCAATTCCCTTCTCATATTGGGTAAATATGACATAGTGAGTACATCTAGTAAGACCCACATCTTTTTTCTAGTAAACAAGGAATACATTACTATTGGAATGGATACCTTTAACAATGTTCCTTATAATTATCTTTACCTCTACAGTCATAAATGGGGGTTTCAAGTAGATCCACATGCAAAGAAAGGATGTAATGCTTATCTTGCTTCATCCATTCAATACAATTTGATTTTCATCTATTCCTTGCAACAATCCCAACCTATAGACACTCATAATTTTTGTTTCTAGGTAGATCCACATGTAAAGAAAGGATATAATGACTTGCTTCACCGATTCTAAATAAATTTTAATACATATATGGTTTCAATATATAGGAAAACAACTACAGGAATTTCTCAACAATGATTAAAACCCCAATGGTTATAAGTGTATGACCTATTGTGTTAGGTGTGCCCTTAGGCATTCAAGCAAGTACAACCCTCATTTCATCTCATTAGAAACATTTACCTAGCCATTTTCCATATGTATCAACACTTGGGAGCCAAACAACCCGAAGAAATGTCCTATATGGTAGTTTGAAAGCTCCTTTATGCACGTGTGGGAGCTAACGGGACCCTGTTCCGCTCACCAGTTTGGGTTCCGTGACCCTGGATAAAATCCTCAAAGTGTCCTTGAATGGCCACGGGGTTCCCGACCAAAATGCCCGTATCACCACAATTGTGACTCCGATCACGAATCTGACGATTTCGATGTATTCGGGGCGTCGGGTTTCAGCTAGGAGACCCCCCACACCGTGCCTCGAAGTCTTGGAAATGGTGTTATTGTGCCATCTCAGTAACTAGGGTTTTGTCGAGTGAAGGCCATGGAATATTGCTCAAGGGGGTCATTTACGATCCAAAGGCTCTCGAGAATGCGTGGCCATCGTGAACACGTTCACAATGGCCACGTGCATGTGCAGGAGCTGACGGAACCCAAGTTCGCTCGCTGGTTTGGGTTATGTGCCCCCAGAGCAATTCCTCAAAGTGTCCATGAATGGCCTCGGGGCGCTCGACCAAAATTCCCATAGCACCACAACCGTGACCCTGATCGCGAATCCATCGATTTCGATGGATCGGAGACGCCGGGTTTCATCTAGGGGAACCCCCACACCGTGCCTCGAAGTATCGGAAACAGTGATATTGTGCCATCTCCGGAGCTAGGGTTTTGCTTAGTGAAGGCCATTCCAATATTGCTCAAGGAGGTCATTTACGATCCAAAGGCTCCCAGGCGTGCATGGCCATAGTGAACACGTCCACAATGGCCACATGCACGTACGAGAGCTGATGGAACCCCGTTCCGCTCTCCGGTTTGGGTTCCTTTCCCTCGAAGCAAGATTGGTATGGCCTTCACTGAGCAAAACCCTAGCTCCAGAGATGGCACAATATCACCATTTCCGATAAATACCTCTTTTGAGAAAACCATATTTTTCACCAGGTTCAAGAGAGATATTTCTCGTAGTTTTTTTGCATGTAGCTTCCATTGTTATTCAATGATATCATTTATCTCAATTTTACACCACAACTCCTTTCAAAATTATTTACGAATCTTATTTTCCATTACTAGTTCCTATGATCTATTTTTCACAATTTCCTTTCTTATATTTTAATTACTTGCTTGTAGACTCTCGAGATTCTCATCGGTTGATTTTTACTTAGCAGATAGTTAAGTACAATACAAACAACAATTTGTTGCTGGGTCCATGATTTGGATTCGTTTATAACTCCATTCCATTCCATCATCCCCAAAATATTCTTCTTCATCATCTCTATAAACAAAAGGCTATGTGGCATTATGCATCCTATGTATTACATGATCTGTAAAATTGGATCTAGGAAGAATTTCCTCCTTGACCCGTGATCATGTGCCTTATTCTAGTGAGGGTCTATGGTTTGATCTTTGAATTAGTTACTAGTCTTGATAATGCTAATCTTCTTTTGTAAACCAAAATTTTGTACAATTTCACTTGCAAGATGTTAAATTCATTTTTTCCCCAAACCTTTTCAAAAGTGAGGTGGACATGAAATTTCTCTAAATCCAATTCTTTTTTTCCGACCATTGGAAATCCTTTTGATTACTTAATATTTTAACCTATGTGTTGGTATTTAATTGAATGTATTTTTGCTTCACCTAACCTTTTGCATGAACTTATTCTAATACTTTTCATTATGATTTTAATGTGATGTAGTGATGTTTTTGGTTCTTAGTTTCTTGTTGGGGGAGCCTCTCAATGCCTATGGTACTTTTTGAATCTACAAATATATCAAAGGGAATTGATATTCCAAAATAGTATGTCCAAAGAACAACTCTCTCATCTACATCTAAATATTCATGATCAACTTGATGAGTAAATGGTTGGGGTGTCTCTATTTTGGGAAGTTGCATCTGTGAGAGACTAAGAAACCTACAAGACGCTCTTTGTGGGATATGTTTTCTAAAAGTGGAGCCATGAAGAATTGTAGTCTCTCAGCAATTCAAGTCTATATCTTGGGAAAAATAAGATTGAAATTTCAAAGCTCGGTACAAAGAAATGTTAAAGAGGGCTGCTACAATTGGAGGTTGATAAGAAAATGAATGGACCTACCTACACCAGGAAGAAGAATCTTGACACTTCCTTTTGATTGTCACTTGTCAGGAGCCACAAGTCATGGGATTTCCTCCATTCTACACCATTATTTTCTATTTGTTATTCCTACCTATTTGGTGAAGGTCCCCTAGCTATGCCACATGGTCAGCAGTCTCCATGGAGATACCTCCTTTTATCCCTCACTACTGCTTGTGAATTTGATTTGTATTCAAGTGGGTAGGTTAAAACATCCTGATGTATCTACACTAAGGATATAATTCAACAAAATAATGAAACTACTATGCTTATTCTCTATGGTTTAATTACTTCTTTCTAATGGACAACATCAAACAAAAACAATCAATCAAATAATAAAACCAAACACACACAAATTATATATAGTGCATAGAAAAATTGATAATGGAGAGACAATTGCGGGTTGACAACTCTGATCTTATTCAAGGTTTGCAGGGCACATGCTGATGCATGGAACTACACACTCCTAGACTAGATTGATGAAGATCAGCATTCGAAAAAGCAAAATGAGAGACTTCATCATGAAATGGCCCTTGCGGGTTGAAAATTTTTAGAGGTGTGTTTCAGTCATTCTTCCATTGCAAATGTAATAGTTGTGTCAATTATTGTAACCATGCTTTATTATTTCAATTGAATCTATGTTTCAAGGATGAAAATATTCTATTATATAGCACATGCCTGCATAGTAGAAAGCATGATTTATTCCTAGATCAATGAAATCACAATGATAAAGAATGGATTCCCAAGTATTAGTTTGTAAATAGATTTAGTCTTTTATCTTATTTCCTAAATCTTAAATTCAAATCTATTCTTATTCAAATCGTTTTCTAGAAAGTTGATTTTAAGCTCATTGCCACTTCAAGCTCAAATTGTATATTCCAATGTTAACAATATGAAAGCGTCATGGACACTTACCATAGAATTTTGGAAATATTGTTCATGTTCTTGTGTAAATGTTTCTATACTGAGAATTTTTTAAAAAGGCATTTTTTGCGAGGACAATGATTTATTTATGTCTGTCTTGCAGAATCAAAGAGAATAGGCACTTAGATATTTTGATAACATTTGCACATGTGGGAGTTGACGGAACCCAAGTCCGCTTTCCGGTTTGGGTTCTGTGACCCCACAGCAATTCCTCAAAGTGTCCCTGAATGGCCCCGGTGTGCCCGAACAAAATGCCCACAATAGAAAAAACCATGACTCTGATCGCGAATCCGTCGATTCCGATGGATTCGGGACATCAAGTTTTAGCTAGGTGACCCCCCAAACCCTGCCTCGAAGTCTCGAAAACGGTGCTATTGTGCCATCTCTGGAGCTAGGGTTTTGCTCAGTGAAGGCCATTCCAATATTGCTAAAGGGGGTCATTTACGATCCGAAGGCTCTTGGGTGTGCGTGGCCATTGTGAACATGTCCACAATGGCCACATGCACATGCGGGAGATGACAGAACCCGAGTCCTCTTATTAGTTTGGGTTTTGTGCCCCTGGAGCAATTCCTCAAACTGTCCCTAAATGGCCCCGGTGTGCCCGACCAAAATGCCCGCAACAACAAAACTGTGACTCTGATCATGAATCTGTCGATTCTGATGGATTTGGGATGCCGGTTTTTAGCTAGGCCCCCCCCCAAACCCTATCTCGAAGTCTCGAAAATGGTGCTATTGTGCCATATCCAGAGCTATGGTTTTTCTCAGTGAAGGCCATTCCAATATTGATTAAGGGGGTCATTTACGATCCGAAGGCTCTCGCGCATGCGTAGCCATCATGAACACATACACAATGGCCAAATTCACATGCGGGAGTTGACGTAACCCAATTCCGCTCACTGGTTTGGTTTCTGTGCCCTCGGAGCAATTCCTCAAAGTGTCCTTGGATGGCCCTGGTGTGCTCGACCAAATTCCCACAGAAGAAAAAATGTGAATCCGATCGTGAATCCGTCGATTCCGATGGATCCTGGACACCAGGTTTCAGCTAGCGGTCCCCCCAAACCCTGCCTCAAAGTCTCAGAAATGGTGCTATTGTGCTATCTCTGGAGCTAGGGTTTTGCTCAGTGAAGGCCATTCCAATATTACTCAAGGGGGTCATTTACGATCCGAAGGCTCTCTGGCGTGCGTGGCCATTGTGAACACATCCACAATGGCCACATGCACATGCGGGAGCCAATGGAACCTAATTCTGCTCGTCAGTTTGGGTTCCGTGCCCCCAGAGAAATTCCTCAAAGTGTCCCTGAATGGCCCCGGTGTGCCTGACCAAAATTCCCGCGACAGCAAAACCGTGACTCCGATCGTGAATCCGTCGATTTCGATGGATCCGAATGTCATTTTTCATATAGGATCCCCCCAAACCCTTCCTCGAACTCTTGGAAACGGTGATTTTGTGCCATCTAAGGAGCTAGGGTTTTGCTCAGTGAAGGCCATTGCAATATTGCTCAAGGGGGTCATTTACGATCAGGAGATGGCACAATAGAAACATTTATGAGACTACGAGGCATGGTGTGGGGAGGGGCCTAGCTGGAACTTGATGCCCCAGATCCATCAGAATCGACGGATTCATGATCGGCATAACATTTTTGTTGTTGTGGGAATTTTCGTCGGGCACCTCGAGGCCATTCAAGGACACTTTGAGGAATTGCTCTGGGGGCACGAAACCCAAACCGGCGAGTGGAACGAGGTTTTGACGGCTCCCTCACATGCAAGTGGCCATTTTGGATGTGTTCATGATGGTCGCGCACGCCCAGGAGCTTTCAGATCGTAAATGACCCCCTTGAGAAAGATTGGAATGGCCTTCACTGAGCAAAACCCTAGCTCCGTAGATGGCACAATAGCACAGTTTCCGAGATTTAGAGGCATGGTGTGTGGGTTCCCTAGCTGAAAATCGGTGTCCCGTATCTATCGGAATTGATGGATTCACAATTGGAGTCACGGTTTTGTTGCTGTGGGAATTTTAGTTCGTCACCCCGGGGCCATTTAGGGACACTTTGAGGAATTGCTCCAGGGGCACGAAACCCAAACCGACGAGCGGAATCGAGTTCCGTCGGCTCCCACACATGCATGTGGCCATTGTGGATGTGTTCACGATGGCCATGCACGCCTGGGAGTCTTCGGATCATAAATGACCACCTTGAGCAAGATTGGAATGGACTTCACTAAGCAAAACCCTACCTCCAGAGATGGCACAATATCACTATTTCCAAGACTTAGAGGCGTGGTGTGGGGGGGAGCCCTAGCTGAGACCCGTCATAGAGGATCCATCGGAATCGACGGATTCACGATCGGAGTCATGGTTGTGGTGCTCTGGGTATTTTGGTCGGGCACCCCAGGGCCCGACCAAACCGACGAGCGGAATCGAGTTCCATCGGCTCCCACACATGCATGTGGCCATTGTGGATGTGTTCACGATGGCCATGCACGCCTGGGAGCCTTCGGATCATAAATGACCCCCTTGAGCAAGATTGGAATGGACTTCACTAAGCAAAACCCTACCTCTAGAGATGGCACAATATCACTATTTCCAAGACTTAGAGGCATGGTGTGGGGGGGATCCCTAGTTGAGACCCGTCATAGAGGATCCATCGGAATCGACGGATTCATGATCGGAGTCACGGCTGTGGTGCTCTGGGTATTTTGGTCGGGCACCCCAGGGCCATTGAGGGACACTTTGAGGATTTGCTCCGGGGACATAGAACCCAAAACGACAAGCAGAATCAGGTCCGGTCGGCTTTCTCACGTGCATGTGGCCATTGTGGACGTGTTCAATATGGCCATGCATGCCTGGGATCCTTCGGATTGTAAATGACCCCCTTGATCAATATTTCCATGGCCTTCACTGGGAAAAACCCTAGTTAATGAGATGGAACAATAACATTGTTTTTGAGACTTCGAGGCACGGTGTGGGGGGTCCCCTAGATGAAACCCGACATCCCAAATCCATCGAAATTAATGGATTCATGATCATAGTCACGGTTTTGGTGCTACGGGCATTTTTTTCAGGCACCCCGTGGCCATTCAGGGACACTTTAAGGATTTGCTTTGAGGTCACGGAAGCCAAACCGGCGAGCGGACTTGGGTTACGTCAGCTCCCACACATGCATGTGGTCATTGTGGACATGTTCACGATGGCCACACATGCTTGAGAGCCTTCGGATCATAGATGACCCCCTTGAGCAATATTTGAATGGCCTTCACTAAGAAAAACCCTAGCTCTGGAGATGGCACAATAGCACTATTTCTTAGACTTTGAGGCATGGTTTGGGGGGTCCCCTAGATGAAACCGGGCGTCTCGGATCCATCGAAATCGACGTATTTGTGATCGGAGTCATGGTTTTGTTGCTATGGTCATTTTTTTGGGGCACACCGGGGCCATTAAGGGACACTTTGAGGAATTTCTCTAGGGGCACAGAACCCAAACCGGCGAGCGGACTCGGGTTCCATTGGCTCCCGCACGTGCATAAAGGAGTTTCAAACTACCATATAGGACATGTATTAGGGTTGTTTGGCTCCCAAGTGTTGGTACATATGAAAAATGGCTAGGTAAATGTTGCTAATGAGATGAAATGAGGGTTGTGCTTGCTTCAATCCCTAAGGGCTCACCTCACACAAGAGGTCATACACTTATAACCACATCGTGATGCTCCCTAACCTATTGAGACAATATTGAGAATATGTGAGCCATTATAGAGTAACACCTTTGACCTCCTAATTTTATTTAAACACATAAGAAAGTGTTTTACCATAAGTCAATTAGAGAGGATATTCCATAACATTGGTACTAATTGGGTGTCCCCATTTTTATATGGCATATGGAAAGGTAGACTAGAGGTATCTTTGAGCTGGTTGAAAGTG